>JAZHEH010000437.1:2210000-4610000 GCA_036589455.1 Ateles fusciceps
AGCACATTCTTCCTGTATGACAATGTGTTTGTTCCTTGTTTGTTCTGTCATTTGTCTCATTTCACATTCTAGTGAGATGATTGCTTTTCTGTGTGCAAGAATATTTTTCTGAGAAGACATAATTCTCTCGATTTGAAAAAATATATATTTCTGGCAGGATGGGAACTTCAAACACATATGGCGTAAAAGGACTATGCCCATAATAGTCTTAATGGACAAAAGAATCCCTCAATTAAAACCACAATCCATTAAGTGCATTCTCCTTTTCTGCCAACGAGCCTTAAAAATGAATAGTACACACAATGAAAAATGTACACTGATTTTTTTTTTGTAACAATCCATTTAAAATCCTCAGATGAAATAAGTATTATCACTATGTTATAAAGTGTTTTCCTTATACGCAATTTAGTTATTCTTTTAAAATATTTTAAGCTATTTTCTTCTTTTGATGATAAATGAAAAAGGTCAGTAAATAAGTATTACTTTAACTTAGAAAGATACATAAAAGCTGAAACAAATTTGATTGAAAACACATAATCTCAGTATAACTTGTGATGAGAACTGAGTATGTGTGTTCCTATTTCATTGTAATATATACATGTAAATAACAAGTAAGGAGATTCAACTGAGAACTATTCGGTTGGTGCCATTACCTTTAATGGCAAAAACCGAGATTATTTTCACAGCAACCTAGTACAATTATAAGGAACAGAATATCCCACATCTATAGTACAGCGTGACTCAATGGCAGCCGTACTGTGTTTAAACCCTAGAAAACAGTCCACAGAAGAAGAAACAGTCATTGCCACAATCTTCTGGTAAATAATTATAGAATTTCAGTCTCATTAAATTATTGAGCATCCAGTAAGTGCTAAGGATAAAAGACATGTAAACAAAAAGTGCGATACTGTTGTTTAGCGCTAAAGCAGATATATGTGTACCGTAGCAAGTCAAAGAGAAAAAGACCAACTCAGTTGGAGAAGAAAAGGGAAGGGGTCAGGGACAGCTTTACGAAGGAAACAATTTTCAAGTTGGACTTTTGAAAAAATGGATAGGAGCTCTGCAGTTAAAAGGGAAGAAATCCCCAGACAGATGAACCAGTTATGAAACTGCCATGACCACTTGTGTGCCATAAGTAATTTATTTTATAATAGTACAGTGGTTCTCAAAGTATGATCTGTGAACCTCTCATTCGGGGGTTCAATGAAATCAAAACTATTTTATTTCCTTTCCTTTTCTTTTTTTTTTTTTTTTTTTTTGAGTCAGGGTTTCACCATGTGGCCAGGCTGGTCTTGAACTCCTGGGCTCAAGCCCAAACTATTCTCAAGCCCAGCCTATTCCAGCTATTGTCAAACTCTTCCAAAAAACTGAAGATGAGGGAACACTTCCAAACTCTTTTATGAGGCCATCATTATCCTGATACCAAAGCCAGACAAAGGCACCACAAGAATAGAAAACTATGGGCCAATATCCTTAATCAACATAGATGCAAAAATTCTCAACAAAATGCTAGCAAATCAGGTTTAATTTAACAGCATATTAAAATAATCCTACACCATGATCAAGTGGGATTTATCCCTGGGATATAAGGATACACCTGCCTCAGCCTCCCAGTGCTGGGATTACAGGGTGAGCAACCATGTCCAGCCAAAACTATTTTCATAATAATACTGAAATATTATTAACAGAGTCTTACACTGTCACCCAGGCTGGAGTGTAGTGGCATGATCGTAGCTCACTATAACATTGAATTCCTGGGCTCAAGTGATCCTCCTGCTTCAGCCTACCAAGTAGTTGGGACTATAAGTATGTGTCACCATACATTGCGAATTCTTTATTTTTTAGTGATGGGGTCTCACTATGTTGCCCAGGCTGATCTCAGACTCCTGGCTTCAAGCAAACCTCCTGCCTTGGACTCTCAATGTGCTGGGATTACAGGCATGAGCCACTATGCCCATCCTCAGTGCACAAGTCTTTAACCTGTTTGGTTAATTTTATTCCTAAATATATTTTATTATTTTTGATGCTATTGTTTGTTAATGGGATTTCTTAATTTCTTTTGGGGACAGTTTGTTGTCAGCATATAGAAGGACAATTGACTTTTGCATGTTGATTTTATTTTACATCCTGTAACTTTGCCAATTCATTTATTAGCTCTAATAGTCTTTTATTTTATTTTTTGGTATGTGAAGTGTTCAGGGGCTTCTACATAGAAGATCAAGCAAACATATAACTTTACTTCTTTGTTTCCTTCTTGGATGTCTTTTTTTCTTCTTGCCTAATTGTTCCCGGCTAGATCTTCCAATATTACGTTGAATAGAAGTGGTAAGAATGGGCATCCTTGCCTTGTGATCTTTGAGGGAAAGCTTTCAGTTTTTCCCTGTGGACTACAATGTTAGTTGTGGGTTTGTCATATTTGATCTTTATTATGTTGAGGTACATTCCTTCTACACCTAGTTTATTGAATTTTTTTACATGAAAGGGTGTTGAATTGTTTCAAGTGCTTTTTCTGCATCTATTGAAATGCTCATGTGATTTTTAGCCTTTATTCTATTAATGTGGTATATCACATTTATTGATTTGCATATGTTGAACTATCCTTATATCCCAGGAATAAACCCCACTTGATCATGGTGTAGGGTTATTTTAATATGCTGTCAAATCTGGTTTGCTAGTATTTTGTTGAGAATTTTGCATCTATGTTGATTAAGGATATTGGCCTATAGTTTTCTATTCTTGTGGTGCCTTTGTCTGGTATCAGGGTAATGATGGTCTCATATAAGAGTTTGGAAGTGTTTCCCCATCTTCAGTTTTTTGGACAAGTTTGACAATAGCTGGAATTAATTTTATTTAAATACTTGGTAGAATTCACGAGCGAAGGCAAAAGGTCCTGGGCTTTTTATGCTATTGTTAGGAGGCTTTGATTACAGATTCAGTCTCCTTACTTGTTATTAGTCTGTTCAGGTTTTCTATTTCCTCATGATTCAGTCTTGTTGGATTGTGTGTTTTAACTTCAGGAGGCCAAGGTGGGTGGATTGCTTGAACTCAGGAGTTCAAGACCTGCCTGGGCAATGTGGTGAAACCCCATCTCTACAAAAAATAAAAATAAAAATAAATAAATAAATAAATATATATATATATAAATTTGCTGGGCATGGTGGCACGTGCCTGTAGTCCCAGCTATTTGGGAGGCTGAGGTGGGAGGATTGCTTGAGCCCAGGAGGTGGAGGTTACAGTAAGTCTTGATTGTGCCACTACACTCCAGCCTGGGTAAGACAACAAGACTCTGTTTCAAAAAAAAAAAAAAAAAGAACGTGTATTTCTAGGAATTTATCCATTTCTTCTACATTGTACAATTTGTTGGTGTATAATTATTCATACTAGTACTTATGATCCTTTTTATTTCTGTAACATTAGTTTTAATGTCTCCTAAAATTTATATGGAACAACAAGAGACCCAAAGTAGTCAAAGAAATCTTGACAAAGAACAAAGCTTGAGGCATCACATTTCCTGATTTCAAAATACATTATGAAGCTACAATAATTTAAAAAGTATGCTACTGGCATAAAGACAGACATTTAGACCAATGAAACAGAATAGAGAATCCCCCCAAAAACACACACATATGTGGTCAATGGAACTTTGACAAAGACACCAAGAATACACACTTGGAAAAGAACAATTTCTTCAATAAATGATGTTGGCAAAACTGGATATCCCAATGTAAAATAATAAATTAGACCCCTATCTTATACCATACACAAAAATCAACCCAAAATGGACTGAATTAAATCTATTTAAATTTCTTTAAAATAATAATTAATTTGGCTTCTAAGAATTTTACAGTTTCAGTTTCAGTTTACAGTTTTTAGTTTATAGTTTCAGGTCTTACATTTAAAAAAACATAAGAAACTGAAACTGTAAGATTCCTAGAAGAAAATATAGGGGGAAAATTTATTGAGATTGGTTTTGGCCATTATTTCTTGAATATGACACCAAAAGCACAGGCAACAAAGGCAAAAACAGACAAGTGAGACTACGTCAAACTAAAACACTTCTACACCACAAAGGAAATAAACAACAGAAAAAAAAAGAATGGGAGAAAATATTTGCAAGTCATATATCTGATAATGGGCTAATATTCAAAACATGTAAGAAAATCCTGCTACTTGGCCAGGCATGGTGGCTCACGCCTGTAATCGTAGGACTTTGGGAGGCCGAGATGGGTAGATCACGAGGTCAGGAGATTGAGACAATCCTAGCCAACATGGAGAAACTTCATCTCTACTAAAAAAAAAAAAATATGAAAATTAGCTGGGTGTGGTGGCACATGCCTGTAATCCCAGCTGCTCGGAAGGCTGAGGCAGGAGGATCGCTTGAGGCAGGAGAATCGCTTGAAACAGTGAGTCAGAGGTTGCAGTAAGCCAAGATTGTGCCACTGCATTCCAGCCTGGTGACAGAGCAAGACTCCATCTCAAAAAAGAAAAAGAAAAAGAAACTCCTGCAACTCAAAAGAAAATTTGAAACTCAAACTAATTTTAAAATGGGCAAAGGGCTTGAATAGACATTTTTCCAAAGAAGGCATACCAATACTCAAGAGTCATCTTAAAAAGGCTCTCAGTATCACTAATCACCAGGAAAACGCAAATAAAACCTATAATGAGATATGGTTTTATACCTGTTGAGGATGGCTATTATAAAAAAAAAAAAAGAAAAAGATAATAAGCACTGGCGAGAATGTGGAGAAATTGGAACCCTTGTGCACTATTAGTGGGAATGTAAATGGTATACATTATGGAAAACAGCATGGAGATTCCTCAAAAAATTAAAAATGAAACTACCATATGATCCAGCAATCCTGCTTCTGGGTATATAGTTAAAATAATTGATATCTTGAAGAGGTATTTGTATTCCCACATTCATTGTAGCATTATTCATAATAGCTAAGATATAAAAACAACTCAAATGTTCATCAACAGATGAATGGGTAAAGAAAAGGAGGACAGGCACAGTGGCTCATGTCTGTGATCCCAGCACTTTGGGAGGCCAAGGCAGGAAGATCATGAATCCAGGAGTTTGAGACTAGCCTGGATTCATGAGAGGAGTTTGAGACTAATAAAGAGAGACCCCATCTCTACAAAAATTCGTCAGGCATGTTGGTGCACACCTGTAGTCCAAGTTATTCCGTCAGCTGAGGCAGGGGGACTGCTTGACCCCAGGAGTTTGAGGATGGGTGAGCTATGATTATGGCATTGCACTCCAGCCTGGGCAACAGAGAGAGAGACCCTATCTCAAAAAAAGAAAAGAAAAAGAAAGATAATGTGGCTTATTTAGATAACGGAATATTATATGACCTTAAAATAGAAGGAAATTCTGCCATGTGTGACAACATCGTTGAACCTGGAGGACATTCTATTAAGTGAAAGAGCCAATCACAGAAGGACAAATACCGCATGATTCTATTTATATGTGGTATCTAAAACAGTCAAGCTCATGGGAGCAGAGACTAGAATGGTGGTTTTCTGGGTCAGGGGTAGGGATAAATGGAGAGTTGTTCAATGAGCATAAAGTTTTAGTTATGCAAGATGAGTAAGGTCTAGAGATTTACTGTACAATATAGTGCCTCTGGTTGACAGTATTGTGCACTTAAAATGTTAAGAAGGTAGATCTCATGTTATAAAAAAAAAAAAGGAATAAATAAAAGAAACCAAGATACTTTTAGAGGTGATGGCTATGTCTAAACCTTTATTGTGATGACAGTTATATGGGTGCATGCATATGTCCAAACTCATGAAATTGCATACATTAAATATGTACAGTTTTTTATTTATGTTATACCTCAATAAAGCTCTTTTTAAGAAAAGAATCCTCATTTGTATATTGATGAGGAACACATAAAGATTTTTTTTAAGCAAGGGAAAAAAAGAACAAAAAAGACCTCAGATTTGAGGTCTGCCAGTTTCACTTAGGAATGTTCAAAAAAATTAACTTTATTAAATGTTGACCCTTGAGGACTTATCTATATTCTGTATGGTGAAATGGAAGTACAGAAAGTATATTTGTCACACACCAAAGTATAATGGTTATCTCTGGAAAGACCACTTGTACAAATGTTTGAGTTGCCAGCTGGCCTAGCCATTTGTTTCATGGAACACCATTTTCACTCTAAGGACTTACATATGAATTACAGTTATTCAGACTTGGGTATTTGGCAGACACTTTCTCAAAAATGTACAAAGTGAGACTATCATTTCAAGGAAAACAACACACAGTATTTTTTCCAGTGATTAAAATACAAGCTTATGAGTGAAAATCAGAATTTTGGAAAACATATCTACCATGGTGAATCTGACAGCTTCCCAATACTGAAAAAGATTTTTCTGATGATACTGGTGGTGATGTTAGCTAATGTGATTTTTTGATCGTGTACAATGAAACGTCAATTTGGAATACCTGCGTAACTCAATGAACTTTTTCTCTTCCCCCAAAGACCAATGATGTTACAAAATCACACATGGATAAAAGATGCATTCAAAGAGCAAAACAGACTCACGGATTTTCATATGGCAGAGAATGTAAATTACTAATATGGTTTCAGTTTCCACATTGCAACTAACCTTTAAAAATCTACCTCTTTTCAAGTGTTAGTGTAGTATAAAGAAGAATATCCATTATTATCTGAGAAGGTTATTAAAATACTCCTCCGTTTTCCAACTACATTTGTGTGAGGTCAGATTTTCTTCACGTAGTGTGACCAAAACAAGATGTCATAAGATTGAAAGTAGAAGCAGATCATCTCTGTTGACCAAATAGTGAAGAGATTTGCAAAAAGGTATAGCACATACAATTATGTATAGCATATAATACTTGATAATAATAATAAACAACTATGTTACTGGCTTATGTGTTTACTATACTTTTAATCATTATTTTAGAGTGTACTCCTACTTATAGAAATATCTTAAAGTTACCTGTGAAACAGCCTCAGGCAAGTCCTTCAGGAGGTACTCCAGAAAAAGACATTGTTATAGAAGATGACAACTCCATGAATATTGCTGCCCCTGAAGACTTTTCAGTAGGACAAGTTGTGAAGGTGGACAGTGGTATGTGTGTGTATGTGTGTGTGTGTGTTATATATATATATATATATATGAAAGCTTACAGAATAAGGATATAAAGAAAATATTTATGTACAACATATGACATGTTTGTATTTTAAGATGTTATTACAAAAGAGTCAAAAAGTTTTTTAAAAAATTAAAAGTTTTTAAGGTAAAAAACTTAGTTAGGCTGGGTATAGTGGCTCATGCCTATAATCCCAGCAAATCCAAAGGCTGAGGTGGGGGGGATTGCTTGAGGACAGGAGTTCAAAACTCTGTCTCTACTAAAATACAAAAATTAGCCAGGCATAATGGTACACAGCTGTAGTCCCATCTACTCGGGAGGCTGAGGCAGGAGAATCACTTGAACTCAGGGGCAGAGGTTGCCGTGAGCCAAGATCGTGCTAATGTATTCCAGCCTGGGTGACAGAGTAAGACTCCAGCTCAAATGATAATAATAATAATAATAATGATATATAGTTCCTTTAGAGTTGGCAATAGGGGTAGGGAAGGCTCTTCCTTTATGTTTTGGATCAATTTACCACTTGGAATATTTGTCCCCTAATCACCTACTGAATATATCTGTTAACCAAATACAGTAAATGCTCAAGGAATATTTGTTGAAATATCACTTGAGGAACATAGCATTATACTTCCTTAAGGACTGTGATAAACAAAACATTTTGGTTCTTCAAACCTAGATAGTAGCTGTTTTATCCTAAATAAGTTAAATATTTTTCATAGTCTTATATGTAATGTGTACAGAATAGCCATAATTTTAAAACTGTGGGAATAAGACAAATCAAGTTTTGTTTGTTTGTTTCCCACCTGGATAATCCAGAATCAAACTTTATTTAGATGTTAGGCTTGTTCTGATACAGACCATCAAAAAACAAATCACTGGAGCTTCTCGTGTCAGCAAACTCTGGTTGAAAGAATTCCTGCAAAGGAAAAATAAATGAATGAAAATATAAACATCTATAGAAAATATAAATGCAAGACAACAACGAAAAACTTAAATAGAGTTACCAATATGGTTTAGCTATGTCCCCACCCAAACTTCATCTTGAATTGTAGTTCCCATAATTTCCAGGTGATGGGAGGGACCCAGTGGGGGGTAATTGAATCATGGGGGTGGTTACCCTCATGCGGTTCTCATGACAGTGAGTGAGTTCTCATGAGATCCGATGGTTTTAGAAGGGGCTTCTCCCCCTTTTGCTTGGCACTTCTCTCTCCTGCTGCCTTTTGAAGAAGGACATGTTTGCTTCCCCTTTGCCATGACTGTAAGTTCCCTGAAGCTTCCCCAGCCATGCGAAACTGTGAGTCAATTAAATATCCATCCTTTATAAATTAACCAGTCATAGGTATTTCTTTATAGCAGCATGAGAATGAACTAATACAGTTGTCATAAGGATCAAAAAGTGAACAGATGTATCAGCAAATGTTAGGGGGACTATGAGGTTGGCCTGAGGGGTGGAGAAACAGGCAAAAGAGTATAGAGGCTAGGTAAACTAGAAGAGAAAAAAATGAGTAGGCTAAGAACATTAAGGCCTACTCATCAAACCTCCCAAGAACCAGAAAACTAAGGATGTTAAGAAACCAAAAGGATAATCTGCAAGGCAAAAGATAAAAGAAACAGGACTTTTAACTGGGTTCTTCAAGTATTAGGTCAATGAGTTACACATATACTGCATTATACTACTAGACTACTTTATAAGGCATTGTTAACTCTAACATTAGTATCCAATCAAAACTGTATAATCACATCAGTGTCTGCATGGGAGAAGGACCCTGGATCAATTTTTGGTTCTTTTTTTAAAAAAATTTTAAGCTCCTTCTAATATTCTCAACTTAGAAAATCTTGGGAAAACTGAGCTACAGCCCATTCTTCCATACATGTTCTTTGCAGAAGAGAACAGACAAGAAGTAAATAAAAGCAATACATGATCACTCTCCAGAGACCTTACTTCTTAGGAGACTGTGCCATTCAAAAGAGAGGCAAAGCTCTCCTCCCCATTGATTTATTAGTGGGGCATGTTATATGTGTGGTATTCCGTGTGTGTGTGCATGCATGCAGGTACATGAATGAGTGTGTTAAGAGGACACATGTGGGACCAGCCAACTCTCAGACTATGACATACCTTGAACCTATCAGCAGCAGGATGTAAACACTCACATGAATGCTGTCACTCTGGAAAAGAGATGAAGTTTTATGTATATATGTTAGTCTTTCCTCCTCAGCAGAGGAGAAGAACAGAGACAGAGAGGGGCAGGACACACACACACACACACACACACACACACACGCACGCACACACATACACACAGAAATTCTCCTAAGTTGGGGGCCAGAACAGGGTGGAGCGGTTGGTCTGCACCCCTTCCTCCCTGTACATTCTGAATGGTCAGGTAAGAGGCAGAACTCCAACAATAGGAAAGAAAGAACTGAAGATGGACTACACTGGGATCTCACTCTGGCTGCTGTGGGCAGACATATTCTTTTTCGAAGACATAGTTGAAGCACTAGGCTTAAAATCTGTGAGCGGTTGCAAGCCTGCATAAAAATAAAAGAGATAAGAAAAACAGTAAAGTAAATATTGTCAAAGTCTTCTAAAGTTAGTCTGGGATAGAAGATAAAAAAGTAACCCTGTAAGCAAAAAGCAAAATTTACCTGCAAATAACTTTTTTTCTAGTTCTTCTTGGATCTTAAGAAGATTCTCTCCTGTTCTAAGGCTTCTATATACTTTGAGTAGCACCAGGTTGGCTAAAAAAAGCAATTTTCAAAATTAATTTTGAACTGTTTGGCTTAGGAAATAAACTGAAGGTAAGATGTCTTCTATCAGCCTCTTCATTTAAATTTTATTAAAATATAACACACATAAAGAAAAGTGAGTATCATAAGTTTATAATGATATGAATTCTCACCAACTGAACGTATGTACCCATGTCACCTTTTAACTGTGTATCACAAATTACTATCGACCTACCTTAGTCTGTTTTCATATGAATATTTATGATAAAGTAAGTGTATTTTCTTCTATAGCCTTGACAAAATGTTTCAATTCCCTGGTTCAAAGGGAGGAGGTGGGGGTGGGTACGTGAGGGTAGTGATGTACTATTTCTCAGTGAATCAATGTCAACAAACGTTTTACAGATATCTTGACATCTATTCAATCATCTTTATGTAGTCAATTTGATTGTAAATTTAGTGCTTAGGAAATATCTTTATATATTCAATTTGGCTGTAAATTTAGTGTTGAAGAAAGATCCAAGTTTTAGGGGGAGGAGAATTTTGCATTCGGATTCATCATAATTCTTCAATGTGCAAAATCTATCTAAAACAAATGCATATACAGTTAGCCCTTCACATCCACACATTATACATCTGCACATTAAACCCAACTGCAGATCAAAAATATTTTTAAAAATCAACAAAAAATAATATAAATAAAAATATACAGTATAACAACTATTTACATAGCATTTACTTATGCTATAGTATAATACTTAGATAATATAAGTAATCTAGAGATGATTCAAAGTATATGGGAGGGTGTGGATAGGTTATATGAAAATACCATGCCATTTTATACCAGGGACTTGAGTATCTTCAGATTTTGGTATCTGCAAGTAGTCTTGGAACCAACCCACAGTGGATACTAAGGAACAACTACATTTACAAAATGTCAGTGTATTATTACTTTACAAATTGCTAAAGTAATTCAACATGTATACTTTAAATAGAAATCATAATAAGCTACATTTATATTTATCAAATATATTTGATTTCCAAAAGCTTATTAGTTTCCTACAAAAATCTTGAATATGACAAGACTTCATCATAATCATCACCATCATCATCATCCCTTTCTCTCTTTCTCTTTTAACATATAAGGTAAGAGGCTCAAAGGAAATTATGTGATTATTTCCAGGCTTCAAGGTAATACTGACTTGTGATAAAACAAAAATTAGAAGCCTGTTAGCTCATGCCTATAATCCCAGCACTTTGGGAGGTTTAGGTGGGAGGATTACACAAGTCCAGGAATTGGAGACCAGCCTAGGCAACATGGCAAAACCTCATCTCTACAAAAAATACAAAAAATTAGCCAGGTATGGTGGTGTGTACCTGTAGGCCCAGCTACTTGGGAGGCTGAGGTGGAAGGACTGTTTGAGCCTAGGAAGTTGAGGCTGCAAAGAGCCCTTGCACCCTTTAACCTACAAATAATTCTTGGACCACTGCACTCCAGCCTGGGTGACAGAGCAAGACCCTGTCTCAAAAAAGAAAAGAAGCCTGGTATCTCTAACTGGACATTTTCCCCTTTTACTCTGTGTTTCTCAAATTTAGTGCTAGTCATTTGCTAATGAATGTATTTTTGAAAGGTATTATTTATTAGGTATCACATGCTTTTAGATATCTCTTTCAGTATACAGTTCCACAAAACTGGATATTTCTCGTCTCTCAATAATAGCTTCATAGTTGGGCAGTTATCTTAGCTGGGTAACTGAACTTATTTGACATTCCTAAATGCCAAAAAGATTGTTTCTTGAGTTAGTATTATCCTAAGATACAAATGCTTTCAATACAAGTCATCAAAAATAGACATAAATTAAACATATGAAATTTCAGGGAAGTGACAGTAATATACTAGTTATAAATGTAAATGTAAACACAGAAACCATGATGTTTTGGTTGGTGGTCATGTATGGCTAATTTTATGACTACTTCAAAGAATTTAAAATTTGAGACTAAGCATTTGATATTCTTCTGCCATCTTTTAACCCAAGAATATAATATCCTATATATATTCTATCTTGTTCTATTACACTGTATCTGTCTTATTTTCTTTTCCAATAAGATGATCATTTCAACTTCTGCAATTTAAGTCTTCTTCATGGATCTCAAGAAGTTATTTTTCTTGATTATACTATCTGGGATTGGCTGAAATTTTAATGCTCTCTGAAGGCTCAAAGAAAAGCCCTTCAGTCTCTCCTACTATTATAATTCTAGGCTTATTTTCAAACAAACACATTTCTAGTACTGTACAATGACTGAGTTACTGCATTCCACTATCTAATGCTCTAGAGGAGAAATGAGGTCTGCACCATCTTGCCTGCTTACCTGTCGGCCATATGCTTGGAGGCCTAGGAAGGAGTCACTGAGTAAAGCAGTTTTGATATCAGGCACTGAAGTATCTGTATATTGTTTGATTCCATCCTGTAATTATATTAAATTAAATTATTCCCCAAAAACCATAATGCTATGTTAATATAAACTTATGGTTAAGGAGTTGTAACATCATATGACATAATATTTCATAGTGACTGCTGCACTTGAGGTTTCATCAAGTCAATATCACTAATATGACAGTTTCCTGCTTTTATTTTTAATTTTATTTCATAATATAAAAATACTTTAAAATAAATGAGAGAAATGATTAAGTTGAATGTAAATATCATTCCCAAATTCTGGAATCCATGAAAAACCACTATAAACATTTTCATGAACATCTATCCATATTTCTCACTAGGGAAAATGCATATTCATAATTTTAATCTTTTTTATTGTATACATTTTATACAAATAGAATCTATATTTGTTCTTTTAAAATCTGCATTTTTCACGTAGAATATCTTGTGAAAATGTGAATAAATATAGAACTGGAATGTACGCTGGGCCTTTGTATTATTTCCCAATGTTTATCTGCTGTGAAACAGTGTCTGCCACGTAGCATGCACTCAAATATTTGTTGAATGATGAAATTAATAAACTGCATCACCACTTTCAGTGGATGAATGATCTCATGCACTAAAAGGTTTGCTGAATGATAAAATGAATAAATTTTATCATCACTTTTCAACAGGTAATATTCTAGAAAAAGCATGTACCATATATAATTTAATTAACAACACTTCTTAGAAATTCAGGTCATTTTCTTAATCAGAAACAGAAAGTCAAAAACCACATGTTCTCACTTATAAGTTGGAGCTAAATGATGGGTACACACAGACATACAGAATGAAATAATAGACACTGGTGACTCCAAAAGTTGGGAGCATGAGAGGCAGGTGAAGGATGAAATACAACCTGTTGGGTACAATGTATGCTATTTGAGTGATGAGTGTACGTCAAAGCTCAGCCTTCACTACATACAACATACCATGTAATACATCTGCACTTGTACTCCTAAATCTATACAAATAAAAAATTAATAAAATTTATTTAATAAAAGAAAAAAGCTTACTCAAACTTAAGATGAAAGCAATAAACAGGGAAACACATATGAAGTAATTATAACAAGAGAACCATGTATAATTGTATTTCATTAATATAAACCTTTAAGAAAAACAAATAAGCCAACAGATGAGTAAAGAAGAGACACCACAGATACTTCCCCCAAAGACGAAATGCTACTGCTTAACAAACATGAACAATTTTTTCAATATCCCTACTAATCAAAGTCATGAAAATAAGAACATTTCATGCCTTTCAAGTTAGTCTTTAAAAATGATAATATGAGAGTTTCAACATATAAATTTTGATGAATACAAACATGTAGTCCATACCAACTACTTTTCATTTCTACAACTTCATTATCTGAAACAGAAACTCTGTACCCATTAAATAGTAACTTCTCCCTGCCTCCTATCCCCAGACCCTGGCAACCTCTATTCTATTTTCAGTTTCTATGAATTTGACAATTTTAGGTACCTCATCTGGCAAGATGGCTGAAGAAGAACAGCTCTGGTCTGCAGCTCCCAGCGAGACCAACACAGGAGGAGGGTGATTTCTACATTTCATACTAAGGTACCTGGTTCATCTCACTGGAACTGGTTAGACAGTGGGGACAGCCCACGGAGGGTGAGCAGAAGCAGGGTGGGGCGTTGCCTCACCTGGAAGTGCAGGGGTTGGGGAACTCCCTCCCCTAGCCAAGGGAAGCTGTGAGGGACTGTGCCATGAGGAATGGTGCACTCCGGCCCAGATACTATGCTTTTTCCACAGTCTTCACAACCTGTAAACCAGGAAATTCCCTACACCACCAGGGCCCTGGGTTTCAAGCACAAAACTGGGTGGCTGTTTGGGCAGACACTGAGCTAGCTGCAGGAGGGTTTTTTTTCGTATCCCAGTGGCACCTGGAACACCAGCGAGACAGAACCATTCATTCCCTGGGAAATGGGGCAGAAGCCAGGGAGCCAAGTGGTCTTGCTCAGCAGGTCCCCACCAGCAAGAGAATTTCACTGGCTTGAAATTCTCGCTGCCAGCCCAGCAGTCTGAAGTCAACCTGGGACTCTTCAGCTTGGTGAGGGGAGGGGTGTCTGCCATTACTGAGGCTTGAGTAGGCAGTTCTCCCCTCACAGTGTTAAGGAAGCCTCTGGGAAGTTTGGACTGTGGGGAACTCACCACAGTGTGGCAAGGCAGCTGTGGCCAGACTGCCTCTCTAGATTCCTACTCACTGGGCAGGGCATATCTGAAAGGAAGGCAGCAGCCCCAGTCAGGGGCTTATAGATAAAACTCCCATCTCCCTGGGACAGAACACCCAGAGAAAGGGGTGGCTATGGGCACAGCTTTATCAGACTTAAATGTTCCTGCCTGCTGACTATGACGAGAGCAATGGATCTCCCAGCACAACCCTTGAGCTCAGCAAAGGGAGAGACTGCCTTCTCAAGTGGGTTCCTGACCCCCCATGCCTCCTGACTGGGAGACACTTGCCAGTAGGGGTTGACAGACACCTCACACAGGAGAGGTCCAGCTGGCTTCAGGAGGGTGCCCCTCTGGGACAAAGCTTCCAGAGGAAGGAGCAGGCAGCAATCTTTGCTGTTCTGCAGCCTCCGCTGATGATACCCAGGCAAACAGGTCTGGAGTGGACCTCCAGCAAACTCTAGCAGACCTGCAGAAGAGGTTAGAAGTGAGTGTTAGAAGGAAACACCTGAGTGTTAGAAAGAAAATTAACAAATAGAAAGCAACAGCATCAACATCAACAAAAAGGCCACCCACAGAAAAACTCCATTGAAAAGCCATCAGCATCAGAGGTCAAAGGTAGATAAATTCAAGAAGATAAGAAAAGAATGATGCAAAAATGCTGAAACCAGAATGCCTATTCTCCTCCAAAGGATCACAACCCCTCCCCAGCAAGGGCAAAAAACTGGATGGAGACAGAAGCAGGCTTCAGAAGGTGAGTAATAACAAACTCCTCTGAGCAAAAGGAGCATGTTCCAATGTAAGGAAGCTAAGAACCTTGATAAAAGGTTACAGGAACTGCTAAGTAGACTAACGAGTTTAGAGAATAACATAAATGACCTGATGGAGCTGAAAACACAGCACAAGATCTTTGTGACGCATATACAAATATCTATAGCCAAATTGATCAAGCAGAAGAAAGGAAATCAGAGATTGAAGATCAACTTAATGAAAAAGCATGAAGACAAGATTAGAGAAAAATGAATGAAAAGAAACAAAGCTCCAAGAAGTATGGGACTACATGAAAGACCAAACCTATGATTAATTGGTGTACCTGAAAGCAACAGGGAGAATGCAACCAAGTTGGAAAACACACTTCAAGATATTATCCAGGAGAACTTCTCCAACCTAGCAAAACAGACCAACATTCAAATTCATGAAACACAGAGACAGCCACTAAGATACTCCTTGAGAAGAACAACCCCAAGACACATAATTGTCAGATTCTCCAAGGTTGAAATGAAGGAAAAAAAGTTAAGGGCAGCCAGAGAGAAACTTGGATTACCCACAAAGGGAAGCCCATCAGACTAACAGTGAATCTCTCTGCAAAAATGCTACAAGCCAGAAGAGACTGGGGGCCAATATTCAACATTCCTAAAGAAAAGAATTTTCAACCCAAAATTTCATATCCAGCCAAACTAAGCTTCCTAAGTGAGGGAGAAATAAAATATTTTACAAACAAGCAAATGCTGAGGGATTTTGTCACCACCAGGCCTGCCTTACAAGAGCTCCTGAAGGAAGCACTAAATATGGAAAGGAAAAACCAGTACAAGTCACTGCAAAAACCTACCAAAATATAGACACCAACAACACTATGAAGAAACTGCATCAACTCATGTGAATAACAATCAGCTAGCATTATGATGACAGGATCAAATTCACACATAATAATATTAACCTTAAATGTAAATGGGCTACGTGCCCCAATTAAAAGACACAAACTGGCAAACTGGATAAAGAGTCAAGACCCACTGGTGTGCTATATTCAGGAGACCCATCTCATGTGTAAAGACACACATAGGCTCAAAATAAAGGGATGGAAGAATATTTACCAAGCAAGTGGAAAGCCAAAAAACAAACAAACAAAAAAAAAACAGGGGTTGCAATCCTAGTCTCTCATAAAACAGACTTTAAACCAACAAAGATAAAAAGAGACAAAGAAGGGATTACATAGTGTAAAGGGATCAATGCAACAAGAGCTGATTATCCTAAATATCCTAAATATATATACACCCAATACACAGATTCATAAAGCAAGTTCTTAAAGACCTACAAAGAGACTCAGATTCCCACAAAATAATAGTGGGAGACTTTAACACCCCATTGTCAATATTAGACAGATCAATGAGACAGAAAATTAACAAGGATACTCAGGACTCGAACTCAGCTATGGACCAAGTGGATCTAATAAACATCTGCAGAACGCTCCAGCCCAAATCAACAGATTTCTCAGCATTACATAGAACGTATTCTAAAATCGATAACATAATTGAAAGTAAAACACTCCTCAGCAAATGCAAAAGACAGAAATCATAACAGTCTTTCAGAGCACAGTGTGATCAAATAAGTTATCAGGATTAAGAAACTCAGTGAAAACCATATAACTACATGGAACCTGAACATCCTGCTCCTGAATAACTACTGGATACATAACAAAATTAAAACAAACATAAATAAGTTCTTTGAAACCAATGCAAACAAAGACACACATACCAGAATCTCTGGGACACAGCTAAAGTGTTAAGAGGGAAATTTATCACACTAAATTCTCACATCAGAAAATGGGAAAGATCTGAAATGATACCCTAGTATCACAATTAAAAGAACTAGAGAAGAAAGAACAAACTAATTCAAAAGCTAGCAGAAGACAAGAAATAACTAAGATCAGAGCAGAACTGAAGGAGATGCAGACAGGAAAAACCCTTCAAAAAATCAATGAGTCCAGAAGCTGGTTTTTTGGAAAGATTAAAAAAATAGATAGACCACTACCCAGACTAATAAAGAAAAAAAGAGAGAAGAATCAAATAGACATAATAAAAAATGATAAAGGGGATATCACCATTGATCCCACAGAAATACAAACTACCGTCAGAGAATACTATGAACACTTCTATGCAAATAAACTAGAAAATCAAAAAAATGGATAAAGTCATGGACACATACACCCTCCCAAGAGTAAACCAGGAAGAAGTCAAATCCCTGAATAGACCATGAATGAGTTCTGAAATTGAGGAAGTAATCAATCACCTACCAACCAAAAAAAGCCAAGGACCAGATGGATTCACAGCCGAATTTTACCAGAGGTACAAAGAGGAGGTGGTACCATTCCTTCTGAAACTATTCCAAACAATAGAAAAAGAGGGGACTCCTTCCAAACTCATTTTATGAGGCCAGCATCATCCTGATACCAAAAGCTGGCAGAGACACAACACAAAAAGAACATTTCAAGCCAATATCCCTGATGAACATGGATGCAAAAATCCTCAATAAAATATTGGCAAACTGAATTAAGCAGCACATCAAAAAGCTTATCCACCATGATCAAGTCGGTTTCATCCCTGGGATGCAAGACTGGTTCAACATATGCAAATCAATAAATGTAATCCGTCACATAACCAGACTCAATGACAAAAACCACTTGATTATTTCAATAGATGCAGAAAAGGCCTTTGATAAAATTCAACACCCTTTCATGCTAAAAACACTCAATAAGCTAGGTATTCATGAAACATATCTCAAAATAATAAGAGCAATTTATGACAAATCCATAGCCAACATCATACTGAATGGGCAAAAGCTGGAAGCATTCCCTTTGAAAACCGGCACAAGAAAAAGGATGCCCCCTCTCACTACTCCTATTCAACACAGTACTGGAAGTTCTGGCCAGGGTGATCAGGCAAGAGAAAGAGATAAAGGTATTCAAATAGGAAGAGAAGAAGTCAAATTGTCTCTGTTTGCAGATGACATAATTGTATATTTAGAAAACTCCATCGTCTCCGCCCGAAAAACTCCATCGTCTCCACCCAAAAACTCCTTAAGCTGTTAAGCAACTTCAGCAAAGTCTCAAGATACAAAAATCTATGCATAAAAATCAAAAGCATTCCTATACAACAATAATAGACAGCCAAATCATGAGTAAACTCCCATTCACAATTACTACAAAGAAAATAAAATACCTAGGAATACAACTTACAAGGGATATAAAGGACCACTTCAAAGAGAACTACCAACCACTGATCAAGAAAATAAGAGAGGACACAAACAAATGAAAAAACTTCCATGCTCATGGATAGGAAGAATCAATAGTGTGTGATAGGAACAATCGATATTATGGGATAGGATGAATCAATATCATGGGATAGAATGAATCAATATCATGAAAATGGTCATACTGCCCAAAGTAATTTATAGATTCAATGCTATTCCCATCAAGCTACTATTGACGTTCTTCACAGAACTAGAGAAAACTATTTTAAATTTCATATGAAACCAAAAAAGAGCCTACATAGCCAAGATAATCCTAAGCAAAAAGAACAAAGCTGGAGGCATCATGCTACCTGACTTCAAACTATACTACAAGGCTACAGTAACCAAAACAGCATGGTACGGGTGCAAAACCAGACATACAGACCAATGAAACGGAACAGAGGCCTCAGAAAAAACAGCACACATCCACAACCATGTGATCTTCAACAAATTTGACAAAAACAAGCAATGGGGAAAGGACTGTATATTTAATAAATGGTGCTGGGAAAACTGGCTAGCCATATGCAGAAAACCGAAACTGGACCCCTTCCTTGCACCTTATACAAAAATTAACTCAAGATGGATTAAAGATTTAAACATAAGACCTAAAACCATAGAAACCCTAAAAGAAAACCTAGGCAATACCATTCAGGACATAGGCATGGGCAAGGACTTTATGATTAAAACACCAAAAGCAACTAAAACAAAAGCCAACATTGACAAATGGGATCTAATTAAACTAAACAGCTTCTGCACAGCAAAAGAAACTATCATCAGAGAGAATAGGCAACCTATAGAATGGGAGAAAATTTTTGCAATCTATCCATCTGACAAAGGTCTAATATCCAGAATCTCTACAGGAACTTAAACAAATTTACAAAGAAAAAACAAACAACCCCATCGGAAAGTGGGCAAAGGATATGGACAGACACTTTTCAAAAGAAGACATTTATGCGGCCAATAAACATATGAGAAAAAGTTCATCATCACTGGTCATTAGAGAAATGCAAATCAAAACCACAGTAAGATACCATCTCATGCCAGTTAGAATGGCAATTATTAATAAGTCAGAAAACAAATGCTGGAGAGGATGTGGAGAAATAGGAATGCTTTTACACTGTTGGTGGGAGTGTAAATTAGTTCAACCATTGTGGAAGACAGTGTGGCAATTCCTCAAGGATCTAGAACCAGAAATACCATTTGACCCAGCAATCCCATGGCTAGCTTACTGGGAATCTCCCAAAGGATTATAAATCATTCTACTCTAAAGACACATGCACACATATGTTTATTGCAGCACTGTTCACAATAGCAAAGACTTGGAACCAACCCAAATGCCCATCAATGATAGACTGGATAAAGAAAATGTGACACATATACACCTTGGAATACTATGCAGCCATAAAAAAGAATGAGTTCATGTCCTTTACAGGGACATGGATAAAGCTGGAAACCATCATTCTCAGCAAACTGACACAAGAACAGGAAACCAAATAGTGCATGTTCTCATTCATAAGTGAGAGTTGAAAAATGAGAACACATGGACACAGGGAGGGGAACATCATATACCAGGGCCTGTCAGGGGATGAGAGCAAGGGGAAAGAGAGCATTAGGAGAAATACCTAATGCATGTGGGTCTTAAAATGTAGATGACATTGCTGAGTGTGGTGGCTCATGCCTGTTATCCCATCACTTTGGGAGGCTGATGTAGGTGAATCACTAGGTCAGGAGTTTAAGACCTGTCTGGACAACATGGTGTAACTCTCTCACCATCTCTATTAAAAATACAAAAAATTAGCTGGGCATAGTGGCGGGCACCTGTAATTCTAGCTACTTGGGAGGCTGAGGCAGGAGAATCACTTGAACCCAGGAGGAGGAGGTTGCAGTGAGCTGAGACTGCGCCACTACATTCCAGCCCAGGTGACAGAGTGAGACTCTGTCTCAAAAATAAATAAAAACAAAACCTAGATGACAGGTTGATGGGTGCAGCAAACCACCATGGTACATGTATACCTATGCAACAAACCCACACGTTATGCACATGTATTCCAGAACTTAAAGTATAATAATAAAAAATAATATGCATAGTAACAAAAGTGTAGCAAAATGGGTATTTTCTGTCAATTTACACTGCAAATCATTTTAAATTGGCATACACTTTTTAATAGAATAATTTATATCTTGTCTGATCTCTGAAGCTAAGCAGAATGGAGCCTGGTTAGTACTCGCATAAGAGAATAATTTGTAAATGTATTGAATGCCTTAAAATGGTTACACACTTTGAGCAGTAACCACATATTAAAATGTATAGTTTCACGAAGTAACCCAAACCTTTGGTGGTGGGCTGGGGTTGGGGAGGGGGTGATTTTATCCAACAAGATTAATATTACAACAGCATAAGTACAGTGAGATAAAAGTGTTTCAATTTAAACATTTGGTTAAATAACCCATGCCATAACCCTTGCATGGAACATTATCGAGTCATCAAATGCTACGCTCATGAAGAACGCTTAATGTAGAAAATGCTTATGATACAATAGTAATGAGAAAAAAAAAAAGATTAATACTGCATATAAAGAAAGGATATAAGTCTGGGAGCAATGGCTCACACCTGTAATCCCAACACTTTGGGAGGCTGAGGCAGGTGGATCACTTGAGTTCAGGAGTTTGAGACCAGCCTGACCAACATGGCGAAACCCCATCTCTACTAAAAATATAAAAGTTAGCCAGGTGTTGTGGCACACACCTGTAATCCAAGCTACTTGGGGGTCTGAGGCAGGAGAATCGCTTGAACCTGGGAGGCAGAGGTTGCAGTGAGGTGAGATCGCACCACTGCACTCCAGCCTGGGTGACAGAGCAAGACTCTGTCTTAAAAAAAAAAAAAAAAAAAAAACAAAAAAAAAAAACGCAGAGCACGGTGGCTCACGCCTGTAATCCCAGCACTTTGGGAGGCCAAGGTGGACACATTACCTGAGGTCAAGAGTTTGAGGCCAGCCTGGCCAACATGGTGAAACTCCAACTCTACAAAAAAATACAAAAATTAGCTGGTCGTGGTGGTGCAAGTCTGTAATTCCAGCTACTCAGGAGGCTGAGGCAGGAGAATTGCTTGGACCCGAGAGGTGGATGTTGTGGTGAGCTGAGATCACACCACTGCACTCTAGCTTAGGTGACAAAGCGAGACTCCACCTCAAAAAGAAAAAAAAAACCCCAAAGAAAAGACATTAAAATGCAGTCACTATGCATAGATGGTATTGATAATATTGGCATTATGTTAGCAACTTGTCATATTAAGATTATTCTATATTGTTGAACCAGCATCTGATAAATCTGTTTGCAGTGGTGACAGAATTTTAAAAGTACTCTTTTCTTATTACTAATAATCCTTAATTAACCTGGTGATATTATCAACAACACAATTCACTCTAGCTTTAGTAATGGGAATCCTGTAAATGTATTTTATTTCTCAATTTCCTGTGTAGCTGGATAGGGTTATGTTATATTCTGTAAAGGACAAGATATTTTGCCAGTGTGGCACAAATTTAGGAGACCCAAGGCCTAGCATTTCATAGGATAAACTTGTCCTTGAGTTTTTATTTCCAAATGATAGTGTATATTGCCATTAAAATGATTAGATGCCCCCCCCAAAAAAATTTAAGTCATTTTCAACTTTTTACTATTATAAATGATGCTGTGTATATACACCTTTGTGCATTTTTATGATTCTCTCGTTTATTTATTTATAAATTATTTGTAGACACAAGGTCTTGCTATGTTGCCCAGGCTGGTCTCCAACTCTTAGGCTCAAGCAATCCTCCTGCCTTGGCCTGCCAAAGTGCTTGGATTACAGGTGTGAGCTACCATACTCAGCCGAGTAACTTCTTTAGAATACATTTCTAGAAGTGTATTTGCTGATTAAAAAGAATGACCATGGCCAGGCATCATGGCTCATGCCTGTAATCCGACCACTTTGGGAGGCCAAGGCAGGTGGATCATTTGAGGTCAGGAGTTCACAACCAGCCTGGCCAACATGGTAAAACCCTATCTCTACTAAAAATACAAAAATTAGCCTGGCATGGTGGTGTGCACCTATAGTCCCAGCTACTCGGGAGGCTGAGACACAGGAATCGCTTGAACCTGGGAAGCGGAGGTTGCAATGAGCAGAGATTGTGCCACTACACTGCAGCCTAGGCAACACAGCGAGACTCCATCTCAAGAAATAAAATGAAAGGAATGAACATGCTTTTTATGGCAGACTGAGCAGACTAATACAATATGATACCATTTATGTAAGTTAAAATACATACAGAATAGTAATCTGTATTGTTTATGAATGCATTCACATGCATGAAATACTGTCTTTAAAAAGAGCTGGACAAATATATTTGAAACTTAATGACTGCTTCTAGGTATAGAAAGGGTTATAGATCTCAGGGCTGAGGTTACTAGATCTTACTCTAACTGCAATGTTTTATTTCTAATGGGGGAAAAGCAAAATGTTAAAAAGTGTTTTGGCCTGCACAAATAAATGTGAGTATTCATGATGTTACCTTAGTGTCATTTGGTGTCTTTTACATTTATTTAAAAAAGTAAAATAGGCATAAGCTTATAAATAAGATGAAACACATTATTTGGGAGCAATTACCCCTTCTTAATTAAAATGGATAAATATAAGGAGAGAGAGAGAGAGATAAATGAATGAATGAATGAACAGATAGTAGACAAACGGGGAAGCTGGCTACTTTGTGACTCATTTACAAATTTCACAATGTATCATTCTGTAATTTTAATATTGAAAATGTTGCCCCGGCCAGTATATAATATTTGTTCATTTATTTCCTTATTCATTCAATCAACAATAATTGAGCATGTGCTGGACACTAGTGTAAGGGCTTATAAAACATGGATGAATAAGGCACATAGTATCATTGAGGATCTTAGTCCAATGAAGATGACAGACGCAAAACCTTAACCACAGGACTATCTAAAGCATGCTCTGCAAGGGGGGGAATGTGACTGCAGCAGATACAAGCTGCTTGCATTGCCACAGAGAGTCAAGGAAGCCTTCACATAGAAGAGATGACGTTTGAGATGAATTTAGAGGAATTCCAAAAAAGTCCAAAGCTTCTGACTAAAGGCTTAAAATCCACTAGTATCTGTATTCCGTAACGTCTCTCTATATAACTCCAGCCAAAATTACTCTATAATTCACATACATATATCACAACTTTTTAAAAGTCTGATAAAATCCAAAATGAGTCTTGTCTCACCTTTCCAGATTTTTCGTCTTCTAGGACTGACAATTTTTTTTTCTGCTTATTATATTCTTGTCTTCTCTCTAAAACACTCATAACATTTTCATCTGTTAAGTTCTTCCTAAACTCACAGAACTGAGGCCAGAATTTAAACAGAACCCCAAAAATTGTCATCTGTATAAAAAACGAAGTCTCAGATTACAATTTCATACAAATGTACCAATTTAAACTCTATTCAGCATAATCACAGATGAACTATTCCATCTTTAATACACACCATGTTTCCTCCAACTTGTTGTCTCCAGACATCTTGGTATAGTTTTGCTTGGCACATGCTTATCGTCAATGGTTTTTATTACCAATGAGAAGTCTTTCTTTAAAAAAAAAATACACTAAATACACTTAAAAGTCACTTTATTCTTCATGTTTCCCTAACCAATTGTTTGTATTAATAAAGAATCCATTAGGTCTTTTAAAATAAGAAATTTATGTTTTCTTTTAAAACATATACTAGTTGATCTGCCACACACTCTGCTGTTTTATGCAAGTATTCCAAAAATCTAGTTCATCAAGGAAACTCCTCCCCCTCCTCTTTTCTTTCTGAGAAAGGAAATACCATTTTGCCTCTGGAAAAGCTCTTAAACAAAGCTGCAGATCTAAGAATAAATCTTGAGTAACTTTTAAGTGATATAATCTCTCTTTTATGTACGAGCAAGAAAAGTAACATTTAAAAAGCAGAACGGTATCCTGGACAAATGCTTTCTATGAGGACACTTTAAGTGATTAATTGTGATATTTATAGAGATAAGAATAGTTGCTCTCATTCTCATGCCAAGTTTTTCCATTAGTTCCAGAGGCATACATTACTTCCAAGAAGGTAGGACTTGCCACATCAGATCAAGTCCAACATCTTATTGCTAGGAATGGCCTTTACCTAATGCCCTGGAGAAAAATGAAGCATCCTATTAGGCTCCAAGCCAACTCACAGGGGAAAAGAGGAATCTTTAAAAAATAAATGCTGCAGTGAAATGGCATATTTCATTACTCCTCTTTTCCATACATTAATGTTATTAGTAATACTAAAATTTTTCACTCCTTTTAAGATACAGTTTTGTTATTGAATTCTACGGCCTCTTGGGAGTATAACTGTAAAATCTAGAGATGCTTTATTTGATGGAACGCAGGCTTTTAAGATATTTTCATTTACATTTACCTGCCACACATTTAATTAAGTAATCCCCTGTTCCAATGTTAAGGGATAATGGTAGTTTTTATTATGAACTTAAATACTCCTCCTCTTCTATTAATCAAACTTCCCAGTTATCTTTCCAAAACCTGAGTCACTCCCAGTTCTTGAATATATGTATTTCCATTTAGAAGGCTTTCTAGTAAAAGTCACCCAATTAGGACACAATTTTTCAATGGAAGGCATAAAACTGCTCTGTGGTTAAAAGTTGCAATTGAGATTGTAGGTTAATATGTATTGTTATTAAAATTACCCTGTACCTGTGTAATCTTAAAAGATAACCAAATTGTGGATAAGAAAATGTTTTAATAAATATAGAACTGCTTTACTCACTGCCAGCAGATAAGTAATGGCTTTAGTATTAGCAAAAGGGGCCAGTGAAAATTTGTCTGAGTAATGCAAACTTTCAGGCTATTGGGAGTGGGAGTGAGGAATAGACAGAAGTTACGCTGATACCAATGCTAAAACAGTCAGCGGTTTTAAATTTACTATTCAGCCCTTTCGCACAACTTTACTCTCATTTCCAATTTGATCTTACTCCTTTCTGTTATGACAGATCTAGTCTCACATCATTCATTTATGTGTCCAAACAATGCCTTCTCTATGCCTGGCATTTGGGCCACAAAGATAAATAAGAACCATTCCCTGCCCTCAAAGAGGTTACAATCTAATGGGACCATCAGACATGGGAATAATCACTTTCAATTTAGTGTGATAAGTGTTATGACAGGGATAAAAACAAGGGAGACATGATACTGCAAAGAGCTCAGGACAGAAAGTAGTAAGAGCCAGTTGTGAAACTACAATTATTTCAAGTAGACTAGGGCAGAGATGTCAGGGTGTGGTAAAAGATGTAGCTAGAGAGATATCTAGGAGTATGGGCTTCATTCTGAGGGCAATGGGAAGAATCCAAAATATTTTAAAAACTGTTATTTGTAGAGACAAGATCTCACTATAGTGCCCAGGCTGGTCTTGAACTCCTGGCCTCAAGCAATCCTCCTGCCTTGGCTTCCCAAAGTGCTGGGATTACTTACAGGTGAGAGCCTGTGTGTCTGGCTGCAATTGAAATATTTTAAGCAGAGAAGTGACATGATCAGATATACATTGGAAAAGGATTGCTCTGTCTGCCCTGAGTTGGATGGTCTGGAGAGAACCCAGAGGCAGGGAGTTTCTGTAATACGTATGAGTCATACTGCAGATCCAAAGTGAGGTAGTCGAATGGAGGAGGGGATAGAATGACAGATAACGAGGAGGCCTCAGCCTCCCAAAGTGCTGGGATTACAGGCATGAGCCACCATGCCCCGCCCAAAAGGATATCTACAAAACGACTGTCAATCTGTTTTAAAATATGCTTAGCCACATGCCCTGATCCCTTAGCCACAAGTCCTGACCTATTCCTAATCCAAATTTTAGGAACAGATTAGATAATGGAGGTAAAGAAATGAACGAATGGGAAGACATGGAGATGGCCAACCAGATCTGTGGCTTGTATCCTGCCATTCTTTAAGCTTCCTTGGGAAAACAGGAATAACAACAGATTCAGTGGGATGAGGCCCCTAAATAAAGATTATTTATTTTCAGATGCTCTAACATCCATATTTAAGATATACCTAGGACTCCCTTTTAGAAAATCAGGTAGAAGTCATAGGTGAGAGGACTCCAATAAACTTCTTTGGTTGCAATCCCTGAAAAGTATACTTGAACCAACTGGCATCAGCAGCTCCAGACACTTAGGGTCAGATTCAAGGCCTTTGATATTGATGGGTAAGTCCAGACCTGGTTGCCAGGAAACCCAGGCTAGGCTAAGCTATCTCTAGGGTCTTTTCATTAACAGATGTTACCATTCTGACACCATGTTTTCACCATTTCTCTGTAGCACATCCTCAATCATTCCTCTATGTTTCTGCCTATTTTAATGCATAATTTGGATTGTGAGTCTACTTTTAGTTCCTTAGAGGACTTAGAACACAGGTGGCTCACAAATGAATGTAAAAATAATCGCCTTTTTCCATGCTCAAGGGCAATAATACCCTAAATCTCTGTTTCATATCACTTCATTCATGACATGGCCTTCCCTATTACCCCTATTATAATTTATTTTTCTTAATCATTTTTTAGGAACAACATCACTAAAAGGCTTTTTAAAATGCAAATAAATTATGTTCACCAAGTCACTGTTTTCTATTATTTATCTTAAAAAGAAGTAACTTGAGCAGGTTAACAGGCATGATTTTCCTTTCATGAGTTTGTATACTTTATGTTGGTCGAGTACTTAAATCTCCTCTCACTTACTTTATGAGCTATGTGAATATTCCAATCTTTAAAAATACACAAATCTTGGGGCACACATATTTTACACATTTGTGTGGTAGCAAACATTTTAAAAGGAAATATGAATGGTGGGGAAAGGAAGGAGGAATTAGCTGGAGTTTAACAAGTTAAAAACAAAAATGGTAACCACGGAAAGCCAAATGGTCATATTTAATTTTATTTGCTGTATATGATCATGAAAAACATTTGCATGTAAGTTACTAGCTTTTTATATTTCAGTGGCATATGCAAAGATTATTTAAATTAAATAGAGTAAGTCCCAGTATTGGGAGGATTGGAACCTTGTCAAATATAAATAATTTACAAGCTTTAAGAGGATATTTATCTTTTTAATTTTTATTTACTGTTTTTTTAAGAGACAGAGTTTCGCTATGTTGCCCAGGCTGGTCCCAAACTTCTGAGCTCAAATAATCTGCCTGCCTCAGACTCCCAAAGTGCTGGGATTACAGGTGTGAGCCACCATGCCCAGCCCAAAAGGATATCTATCTTTTTTTATTTGTTTTTCTTCAACTCATGCACTTAGAAGGGATATCTATCTTTAAAAGGATTGTCGGCCAGGTGCAGTGGCTCATGCCTGTAATCCCGGCACTTTGGGAGGCTGAGGCGGGCAGATCACGAGGTCAGGAGTTCGAGACCAGCCTGGACAACATGGTGAAATCCCATCTCTACTAAAGATACCAAAAAAAAAATTAGCCGAGCGTTGTGGCATGTGCCTGTAATCCCAGCTACTTGGGAGGCTGAGGCAGGAGAATCACTTGAACCTGGGAGGCAGGGGTTGCAGTGAGTGGAGACTGCGCCATTGCACTCCAGCCTGGGCGACAGGGCAAGACTGCATCTCAAAATAAGTAAAGAATGAAAAGATTGTTAATCTATTTTAAAATATGCTTAGCCACATGCCCTAATCTTTTACCTGTGCCTCTCTAAATACATATGGTCCTAATTCCTTCCGGTGTTCAATAATCTTCTGGGCTTGCTCTACTGGAATGTCAATTTGTAAAGCTGGTGGAATATTAGAATTAATAAAGCAGTTGATAATAGTTGTAATCTTCTTCTGGATGACAGACTCATCACAATGAGAATGGCACAAGTCCTGGGAGAAGGAAAGATAGAACGGTATATAATTAACACATTACTAGAACACTTAATAGAACTGTATGTGTTTCGGTTAACATATACATTTCAACTTTAGGTCAAGAGAGCACTGGGATATGGCAAGGCTGTCTTTAAAAAATCATAGATTTTCTTTCTCTTAGATTTGAGGAAACTAAGACTTTGATACATCTACATTACATAAATAAAGATTTCATACAATCCTGATCATTTGTTCCTCTAGGCAAAGAAACGGTATTAGTGTCTACTTTGACTCATTTGATAACTATATAATGAGTGCCTGTTATATACCAGACACTGAGCTGAGCATCAAGACATAGCCCCTACCCTTTTAAGGTTCAATCTCCACTAGAGGAGAAGTGTGAAAACATGTTACTCCAATTTGGACAGTTAATAAATGTTATGATAGAGGTATACACAGTATCCTAGGAGAACATTGAGAATAGGCACCTAACTCAGCCTACGGTTGGATATGAAAGCTTTCCCATCCAGACCTGCTCCTACATCAAGGTGATTTAGGCTCAAAAAGGGTAGTGGGCATGCTGGTTGTCAACAGGTGTGCCATTCTATGTCTTTTAGTATCTATATTGTGTAGTTACCCTATTGTATTATCCACTTTATAGATGACCTAAAATTAATGATCATACATTAAAATGAGCCATTTAAAAAATTGTCAACATTTATTTTAGACACAAGGGGTACATGTGCAAGTTTGTTACATGGGAATATTGCGTGATACTGAAGTTTGGGGTACAGATCCTGTCACTTAGGTAGTGAGCGTAGTACCCAACAGGTAGGTTTTCAACCCACCCTCCCCTCACTACCCCTTCTAGTAGTCAGCAGTATCTATTATTCCCATATTTATGTCCATATGTGCCCAATGTTTAGCTCCCACTTATAAGTGAGAACATGTGGTTCTGATTTTCTGTTTCTACATCAATTCCCTTAGGATAATGGCCTCCAGCTCCACCCACATTGCTGCAAAGGACATGATTTCATTCTTTTTATGGCTGTGTAGTATTCCATGGTGTATGTGTACCACATTTTCTTTACCCAACCTACTATTGATGGCCACCTGGGTTGATTCCATGTCTTTGCTATTGTGAGTAGTGCAGTGATAAATTAACGTGAACATTTACCTTTTTGGTAGAATGATTTATTCTCCTTGTGGCATGTACCCTGTAATGGAACTGCTGGGTCAAATGGTAGCTCTGTTTTAATTTCTTTGAGAAATCTCCAGACTGCTTTACACAGTGGCTGAACTAATTTACATTCCTGCCAACAGTGTATAAACACTCCCTTTTCTCAGCAGCCTCATTAAGCAGCTATTGTTTTCTGACTGTGTAATAATATCTATTCTGATTGGTGTGTTTTATCTCACTGTGGTTTTGATTTGCATTTCTCTGATGATTAGTGATGATGAGCATTTCTTCATATGTTTCATGGCTGTTTATATGCCTTTTGCGAAGTATCTGTTCATGTTCTTTGCCCAAAATGAGCTAGTTTTAAAGTCACAGGTGTAGGGCTCTCATTTTTTTTAAATAAATAAGTAGTTTAGCTTGAATTATGGCATTTCTCTGTCACAGACATTGTTTTCCAAATCATCAGAAAGAAAACAAATTTGAAAACTTCTCACTTGAGACCCAGAAATGAACCAACATTTATTAAGTACCTAGTATATGCTGGGCACTGTAATAGCTCTTCTATGGATATTAAGAAAGAAATAAAAATTCTGGTATCTTTCATGTAAAACTTTACATATAATTTGGTATAAGTTCAGTGTGAAAAAAGCTTAATAGAAATGTTACATGGTGACAATTAGCACTTCATACTCAATTTAGCATCACTTTAGAAAAAGGCCTATTTAGGCCAGGTATGGTGGCTCATTGCCTCTAATCCCAACAATTTGGGAGGCCGAGGCAGGCAGAATGCTTGAGCCCAGGAGTTTGAGACCATCCTGGGCAACATGGCGAAACTCTGTCTCTACAAAAAAATACAAAATATTAGCTGGGCATGGTGGTGCACACCTGTAGTCCCAGATACTCGGGAGGCTGAGGTGGGAGGATCACCTGAGCCCAGGGAGGTAGAAGCTGCAGTGGGCCATGATCACACCACAGTACTCTAGCCTGGGTAACAGAGTAAGCCAGTGTTTCAAAAAAAAGAAAAGAAAAGAAAAAGCCCATCTAATTATTCAATTAGCCTCCTAATTATGGAATTCTAATTATGGAACATATATTATTCAATTGGCCTTCTAATTATGGAATATAAGGTTTGTGAAATAAAAACAAACTTGTGAAGTTATACAATTATAATCTTGAGCAAAAGGACAGCATTTGGACCAATTCATAACTGATTTTTTTCTAATTGTTCTGGCCTGTTGTGCCATTAGCTTAGTTAACTCTTGCCTATTATTAAGGTCTCAGTTTAAGCATACTTTCCTCTAGTAAGCTTTCTGTGACTCTCAGTCCCAGAGAGACATCCATCTCAGTTATTTCCACAGCACACTGTGCTGCTTCCCTTGTTGCACTAGTCATACTCTTATAATTGCCTTGTCTACCACTCATTTGTCCTTCCTCTGATACTATAAGCTTTAACAGGGTAGGCATTTTTTTTTTTTGCGAACGCAGTTCCCCCACTACCACAAATTATGCAGTCGAGTTTCCCACATTTGGGGAAATCGCAGGGATCAGCACATCCAGAGCGCAATGGATAAGCCAGGGTAGGCTGTTTTGATCACAGTCGTATCCTCAGGATTTGGCCAGGTCCTTGGTAAGTGCTTAATAAATATTTGTTGGATAAATAAATTTTTCCAGTCTTTTCTCTATGGATACACACACACACAAACATCCACACATACTTTAGATTAAACCATACTGCTTTTTAGTAGTTTTTAAAAAAGATCAATGATCAGACCATCTTTTCCCATCATTGATTATTCTCCTGCAACATTTTTAATGGCTACAGAATATTCTATTGTATAGATAATTTAGTAACCAATATTCTTGTTGTACAACTGGATTCTTTCCAACTTTTCACATTCCAGAGCAATGTTTGATTAAGATTACTCCAGCCATCTCTTTGTATGTTACCACAATCAATACTGAGACGCAGCATAGCTTAGTGGTTAAGGACATGGGCTTTAGCAATAGAATGAAATGGTTCAAAGTCTAGCTCTACCAGTTAATTAACTGTGTGATGTTGGGAATTTCTTAGCCCCTCTGTGCATTAGTTTCATCTATGAAGTGATGAGAATAACATCCTTGACCTCATGGGATTCTTGTAAAGAATAAATTCATTATTACATGAAAAGCATCAAGACAATATCTGGCACATAGTAAACACTTAATAAGAATAAGCCCTATGAGAGTTAGCTCGGCTAGACTATCAAGTGGAATAAATGCCTTCCAGCTGGCCAACTCCCCCACAGCCCAGTGCAAGTACCATCACTCTTGCTGAGACCTCTCTGACCTATTGTCCCCAACCCCATCATTCTCTCGTCTGTGCTAAAACCATACCTAGTCAGAACATGGATCAGAGTCAACACTATTTCCTAATATTTGTTCTCATGGATGTCTTCCTGACAGAGAGGGCAGTGTGTTGTACTCAGCTTTTTATGGCTACAATCTAGCATGATGCCTGGCACATTTGATACTTAATAAATGTTTGTTATATAAATAAATGTACTCCTATAGCTACCTAGTATTGTAAGCCCTTCATGCTATACTGTAGAAAAGATATTAAAATGGAGACCAAGGGCAGCCTTAAAGGAGAAAGTCACAAAACTACAGGTTAACTGTGTATAAGTCTATAGCTGGTTTTGAAAATACCGATCTTACAAAGTTTATCTCATTACCTCTTGTCCTAGCAGGGTTAGGCTTGTTCATATTCATATTAGCTTAAAGATAGTTCTGCCTACCTTAATAAAAAATTACCTATTGTGGAAAACACACTCCTCCTTTCTAATTCCCAAAAAAATTATTTTACTGTTGCTCACGTGAAAGACTGTGAAAAAACTTCTCTCAAAAAAATTTTTTTACCAGCCTGGGTATCATAGGGAGACTCTATCTATACAAAAATATTAAAAATTAGCCAGGCATGGTGGTTCATGCCTATACTTCCAGCTACTTAGGGGGCTGATGTGGGAAGATCACTTGAACCCAGAAGGTCAAGGCTGTGAGCTGTCTTGTGCCACTGTACTCCAGCCTGGGCAACAAAATGAGACCCTGTCTCAAAAAAATTTTTTTAATGTTACAGCCTCAGTTGAGAATAGTACAAAAACTGTTGATAACAGAAAAGGGTAGAAAACAGTTTTATTGTATGTTGGAAAAGCTTGGAAACAGATTTTATTGAGCAACTACTAAATAATATGTTGAAGGGAGAGAGATCCAAGATGGCCGATTAGCAGCAGCTCAGGATTGTAGCTCCCACTGAAAGCGCAGAGAGTGAGTGGATGCCACATTTTCAGACAAATTTTTATTGCCCACGGACCAAGAGATTCCTGGCGGAGGAACCCCATGGGTCGCCAGCGCGACTCTTTTGGCCGGCGCGGCCATTTTGCAGGCATCCCGGTGCGGCGGTTCTCAGTCCGGAGTATACGGGACTGAGTGCCCTTTGGTTGGCGTTGGAGCTCCGGGAAGACAGTCTCCCATTCAGCTGATTGAAAAGCGGACTGAAGTGGGGAACCAGACCGGGAGATTCCCGGGCAGAAAAGCATCACGAATCTTAACGCCGCTGTTTCAGCTGGCGTAGTGGGTTGCCACAGGGGAAGGCTGGTCCCCCACCCCCCCCACCCCCCACCCATACACACACACAAACAGCAGTTGGAACTACTGAGGATTGAGAGTTTCACAGCAAGTACAGCTGAACCTGGGAAGGTCCAGCTCTGTGGGGGAGGGGCGTCCACCGAAGGAAAACTAAGAAACAGAAAAAACTTTACCACCAACAAGCTGGACATCCACTTAGAGACCTAATCTGAGCGTCAGCAATTACACAGACGACAGGTGGATAAATCCACAAAGATGGGAAGAAACCAGCACAAAAAGGCTGAAAACACCTGAAGTTAGAATGCCTTTCCTCCTACGGAGGATTGCAGTGCCTCATCACCAACTGAACAAGACCTGATGAAGAATGAATGTGAGGAATCAACAGAATCAGGCTTTAGAAGGTGGATAATGAGAAACTTCTGTGAGCTAAAAGAACACGTTCTAGCCCAATGCAAGGAAACTAAGAACCTTGAAAAAAGGTTTGACGAAATGTTAATGAGAATGGACAATAAGTGAATTAATGGAGCTGAAAAACACAATAGGATAACTTCACGAAGTATGCACAAGTTTTAACAGTCGAATTGATCAAGCAGAAGAAAGGATTTCAGAGGTCGAAGACCAACTTAACGAAATAAAATGAGAAGATTAGAGAAAAAAGGGTAAAAAGGAATGAGCAAAGTCTCCAAGAAATATGGGACTATGTGAAAAGACCTAATCTACGTTTGATAGGTGTACCTGAATGTGACGAAGAGAATGAAACCAAGCTGGAAAACATTTTTCAGGATATTATCCAGGAAAACTTTCCTAACCTAGCAAGGCAGGACAATACTCAACTCCAGGTAATACAAGAGAACACCACAAAGATACTCCTCAAAAGAGCAACCCCAAGCCACATAATCATTAGATTCACCAGGGTTGAAATGAAGGAGAAAATACTAAGGGCAGCCAGAGAGAAAGGTCAGGTTACCCACAAGGGGGAAGCCTAACAGACTCACAGCAGATCTCTCAGCAGAAACCCTACAAGCCAGAAGAGAGTGGGGGCCAATATTCAACATCCTTAAAGAAAAGAACTTTCAACCCAGAATTTCATATCCAGCCAAACTAAGTTTCATAAGTGAAGGAAAAATAAAATTTTTTACCAACAAGCAAGTACTCAGAGATTTCATTACCACCAGGCCTGCTTTACAATAGCTTCTGAAAGAAGCACTATATACAGAAAGGAACAACCAGTATCAGCCATTCCAAAAAACCCATCGGTAAGCTGCATCCAGACCCATCTCACATGCAAGGATATACAGAGACTCAAAACAAAGGGATGGAGGAAGAGTTGCCAACCAAATGGAGAGAGAAAAAAAAAAAAGCAGGAGTTGCAATTCTTGTCTCTGATAAAATAGACTTTAAAGTAATAGAAACCAAAAGAGATAAGAAGGACATTGTATAATGGTAGAGGGATCAATGCAATGGGAAGAGCTAATGATCCTAAGTCTATGCACACCCAATATAGGAGCACCCAGATACACAGGGCAACTTCTTGGTGACTTACAAAGAGACTTGGACTCCCACACAATAATAGTGGGAGACTTTAACACTACATTGTCAATATTGGACAGATCAATGAGACAGAAGGTTAACAAGGATACCCAGGACTTGAACTTAGACCTTGAACAAGTAAACTTAATAAACATTTACAGAACTCTCTACTCCAAATCCACAAAACATACATTTTTTGTCAGTAACACATCACATTTATCCTAAAAGTGACCACATGATTGGGGAGTAAATCACTCCCCAGCAATTGCATAGCATTTCATAGGTTTAAATGAAATATTGGTTGGCTGTTTGTTATTTTCCTCCCTTATTCCTTCCTGTCTCCATTGTATAACACAATTATTAGTATAAAAGAGCTTTTCAATACCCATTTTTAGACTGCATTCTAGCCTGGGCAATAGAGCAAGATTCCCGTTCTTTCTCCCTCTTTTCTTCTTCTTTTTCCCTTTCTTTTATTCTCTTTTTTCCTTCTTTCTCTCTTTCTCTCTTTTCTTTTCTTTAAATAAAATAAAAATATATATATAGGTTGGGTTCCGGCTAACCTCAAAAAAAAAAAAATCTGACATTTTAATGCATTTCCTCCTCAAAACAGATTGTTTTCTCTACTCCCAATACAATACCTTATATTTTTGTACTTCTTGCCAAAAGAGTACCCCATTTTCCAATAAATCTCCTTTTAGAGCCACAAAACGTTGAAACTGTCTTGAAATAACTGGATTCAATAATGCTTTGCGGAAAGCAATTATTTCACAAGATGAAGAGATCCACTTACTCTCCACAGGCTGTCCAAAACAGAATATATGAAATTAGCTCATTAATTTAGGCTAACAATTACCAACTTCTATCTCCTATAATTTTGCCTGTTGAAATTTACGGCACAGCTACAATAGAATTTGGCAACTTTCCCCCCATTCCTTTCTTTTTTGTCTACTTTATATTTTTTATGGCTTCAGTTTTAGGAGGTAGAGCGAACAAGAAATGACTAAATGATTTAGACCATATGACTACATTGTTTAAAAATGTTAACAGTTATTACAGCTTGAGATTATGGTGAAAAACTACTTTTTTAGTGCATTGTATGAGTTCTGTGCTTAAACAAAACAAAATAATCATATTGTTATGATTTTATATTATTACATTATTTATTTTATTATTATGTTATGTATTAATATGTAATTCTCCTGCCTTTAAAAAGTAAAAGTAGTTGAACAGTTAATATATTCTTCATTGTTTAAGAAAAAATTATCAATTGATTCTGTAAGTTAAATAATTTACTATAGAGCGTCACTATAATTTTATCATGGAAATATTATATTTTTAGATGAGACATCTTTATATTATTTTTATAAATTGTGATTTTAAATGATAAATAATGATTATTAATAAATTATTTTGATAAAATTCCTCTGACTGTGTGTTTACTTTACATAACATAAAAGCTAGAAGCACCCATGGCATTTTAGTAACACCTAAAGGTATTTTAATCTACATTTATTTTATATCTTTACAATTTGGAAATATAAAATATCTACTTTTTTTTTATTTTGCCCATTTAAAATCACTTAGTCTCTCAGATTGAAAACATAAGAAATTGATTTTGTTGAATTCACTAAATAGGTTTTAATAATGAAGTTCCCAAAACTGATTTTTAGCTTAAAAGCATGCAAGGAAGTATCATTCCAAAGACAATGTTTAAGATGGATTTAGCAACACAAAAAATAAATTCCTTGAAACAAATCATATGTGACCATCAATTTAAGTGTTTAGAGAGTTATGTTTTTTAAAAATGCCATGGTAACATAAAGGAGGAGTAACTAATTCTGCCTGGAGGAGTAAAACCTTTACAGAGAAGGGCCTTGAGGATGACATCTGAGTTGGAAACTGAAAAGTGAAGGCCATTCCAGGCAGTCTAGATGAATGGTGGTGCCATTAACCCAGATAAGGTGAATAGATGTCTATCACTATTTTAGTGAGACACATGTTACGTTCTCTGGACAAAATGCTAAGACCCCCACCATATGGTCCATATTAAAATTATAGCCCTACAAATTTTAGGAACAACTAGATATTAGAATGGGATGTTTATTTAAAACCCACTCAGCAAATAATATTTTAAGATCTGCTTAAGATACTAAACCTTAGAAATTTAACTAAAACCTGTAATTTAAACAAAATAATAAAATACATGTAATACATAATTATATAAAAATAATCTCATTCTATATAATATTTCAATCAAAATTATGGCAAAAAACAAACATTTAAAACATTTCAAGAGGAAAATACAGAAAAGCGCATACTAACAGATACATATATTCCTCTAATATTCAAAAAACATTTATCTTTGTTAGTTAACAGAGGGTCACCTAGGTCTAGTTGGACATTTTATCAGGACCTGCAGAAGGATAAATACACATAAACTTGTAAGCTCAAAAGGAAGACTATGTTTATCATGCTTGTTACAAAGCAAAATAGGTCATTTCTAGCCAGATATTATATTGTATCGGTTTTAAGTTACCAAAGTGATAGCTATCCTAATTCTTTTAAAGCTAAAATATAATTCTTTTTGTTTTTATTATTTTTATTTCTATTTTGAATTGATTTGATTTTTTATGTGTGCTCCTGCTCGGCAAAGTGCCCTTGTGAGGATGCCTGGGAGCAGTATACAGTTACGACTTAAAATGCAATTCTAAATAGAAAGGGATAATGTGCGAGGCATGGTGGCTCACACCTGTAATCCTAACTCTTTGGGAGCCCAAGATGACGGGTGGATTGCCTGAGCTCAGGAGTTCGAGATCAGCCTGGGCAACATGGCAAAATCCTGTCTATATTAAAAATACAAAAAATTAGCCAGGCGTGGTGGCACGTGCCTGTAATCCCAACTACTGGGGAGGCTGAGGCCCAAGACCTGCTTGAACCCAGGAGGCAGAGGTGGCAGTGAGCTGAGAGCATGCCACTTCATTCCAGCCTGGGCAACAGGGACTCTGTTGATCAATCGATGGATGGATGGATGTATGGATGGATGGATGGATGGATGGATGGATGTCAAAATGTAAGACAATTTGACCTGCTGATTCTGCTACATGTTGCTCATTTTTTATGTAATGTGCTCTTAATAATAAACTATCATATGCTGGAATGCACAGCTTGTCTCAGTAAATCCATAACATGGAGAATGAAGAAAAATACATACTTAAGGCAATCACACACGTCTAAGGTTAAACAGGTCAAGGATCTCTTTAAGAATAGAGCTCTTTACTCAGCAAGCTAAGGCAAGAGGATCACTTGAGCCCAGGAGTTAGATGCTACAGTGAGCTATGATCATGCCATGTACTCTGGCCTGTGCAACACAGCAAGACCCTAATAATGATGATGATGATAATAATAATAATAATTTCTTTTTAGAAAAAGAACAGAGTTCTGGTAGAGTCACATTTTCCTCCAAATTCCATTTACCAATTAAAAACAGTATCAGTGCTCAGTCGGCAGTTTAGAAAATAGTGTGTCTTCAGTGAGGACTTTTGAACAAGAAAGGGAAGGAAAAACAGTATTTTGACAGAGCAAAACTTACAAGAGGAAGAATATAACAAATATTACTTGCCTTCCAGACCCCGATTTTCTTTTCAGGCTTCTGTAGTAACAGCTCTTCTGCTACGTCTTTCATCTGTACCTGAAAGCAAAATCAATTATTTTATCCCAGTTATTCAGAATGTCTAAGGGTTTGAAATAATTTACTAATTTAGTAGCTAAAAAAATGAGATAAAGATTAACTTGGATAAGAGATAGTGAAGTTTAAGAGAAAGAGGATCAAACATAAAAATGGAAGCCCTGTGGTCAGGCATCAAATTCTTGTGAACACTGTATTCTTATCTGTAAAACAGAGATAACAATATCCAATTGTTATCGCCCAAATAATGATAGTTTCACTTAAGCTCAGATGGGAACTGAAGCTGGAAAGACAATTGTGACTTCTCAGACTTTTTAGCCATTTTCCAGCCATATACTTTCACAACTAATTTTAAAAGAGTACTAAAAGTTACTTAACACAGAAATGTAGTAGATATTTCTTGGAGTTATTGCCTACTCATATTATTTCCCCTTTCTTGGGAACCACTCATAACACATCTGTGCTACTGTCTCTATCTCCCTGTCCAAAGCAGATATATCCAGAAGCAGATCTAGATAAGGACTGGAATCACTGGGGTTAAGTCTTTTTGATAGACAGAGCCAGGAGGAAAGATCTGAGAATTCTTGCTGGGTTCCTAGGGCTGTCCTGGCCTACATCTTTCTAAGGCCTGGGCATCACCTCTTTATGTGCGTGAAATGCCCCAGCACCATTTTAGAATAAATTATCACCCCTCTTTTTTGTATTTGGTTCAAGGTTGCCAGAATCAGTTTATTTTGCTGGCCATCCAAAGAATACTAATAAATGACTATGCATTACAATAAAATTACAGTGATAAACATAATGTGGAAATTGGTAAATAATATTAGCAGGCCAGATGTCCTTTTATTTGACTTTGGATAGAGAATTGGAGTTAGCCTGAAGAAAGAGAATGAGGAGATTTGAGTTTTCCCAAAGCTTATTTCCAGGAACGTTTTGCCTAAAGTCAATTCTTCATCTCCATACTATAAATTCTGTGTTCCCAGCTGTACTGTCTTTTCCATCAGTTGCTCAGCTCAAATGACTAAGGATATTTCCAAATAAGTAGGCCACAGAGTGTTTCAGGTTCTTCCTGATTAGTATTAATGGCATGTGGCTTTGCATACTAAAGTCCAAAATTATATGTTTTCTGACTCTTGTGTTATTTTGTAAAGATCGGGTTTGCCTGTTTTTAGGTATGCTAATGACATTTTAAATTATCAAAGTAATACTCTTATAAAATAAAAATAAGACAAAGCAAAGCAAAGACAAGCCCACTTTACAAAATAAAAAGTACAAATCCTTCTCGGTCCCCAAACCCATTCCCAGGTGGCAGATTCTTTTAGATATTTTTCTTCCATAAGCATAAACATAAACGGATGGATGGACGGATGGATGTGCACAGACATAGATATAAGCAAATCTAATGGGATTATCTTCTATATATTGTTCTGTATCCTGCTTGTTTTGTTTGATAAATAATACCTTTCATATAGTACATGTGGAAATCTCATTTTTATTTTTAAACTCATTTTGTAAGGAAGTCTGCATATTTTTCCATAGTATGGAATTGTCATAACTTATCTAATTCTTCCCCCATTTGACATTGCAATGAATATCCTTGTATAACCTTGTCCACTGTGTGAGGACTTAATAATATTAAAAATAACAACTATATTAATAGATAACATTTGAGTGTTTGCCATGTGCCAAGCACCATTCTAAGAAACTAAACACATGTTAATTTCACTTCGTTTTTCAAAACAACCTTACTAAGAAATTACTATGACTAACTCAGTTTTTCAAATGAGGAAACAATTTATGAAACTTACAGGTGGTACAACTAATAAGTGGCAGTGTTGAGATTAAAACTTGGCAGTCGGAGCTGGGCAGTGTGGCACTTGCATATAGTCCCAGCAACTCAGAGGCTGAGGCAGTAAGACTGATTGAGCCCCAGTGGTTCAAAGCTGTAGCGCACTATGTCGTGCCTGTGAATAGCCACTGCACTCCAGTTTGGACCCTGGGACAACAGGGAGACCCCTGTCTCTAAAACAAACAAAAAACCAGTAACTTGGAAAATTTGACTCCATGCTTTTTTAACAAAAATTATTACTATTATTTTAGAGACAGGGTTTCACTCTGTCACCCAGGCTGGAGTGCAGTGATGTAATCACAGCTCACTGTAGCCTCAATCTCCTAGACTCAAGCGATCCTCCTGCTTCAGCCTTCCAAGTAGCTGGGACTACAAGTGCATGCCACCACACTTGGCTGACTCCATACTTTAAACCACTCTCAAGAGAAGTACAATGACTAAGGCCTGGCATGGTGGCTCACACCTGTAATCCCAGCACTTTGGGAGGCCAAGGCAGGAGTACTGCTTGATCCTAGGAGTTTGAGACCTGCCTGGACACATAGCAAGACTCTATCTCTTAAAAAAAATTTTTTTTTTTTAAATTAGCTAGTCATGGTAGTGCATGCCTGTAGTCTCAGCTACTTGGGAGGCTGAAGTGGGAGGATTGCTGGAGCACAGGAGTTCAAGGCTGCAGTGAGCTAGGATCATACCACTGCACTTCAGCCTGGGTGACAGAGAGAACCCATTCCTTAAAAAAAAAAAAAGAAGTACAATGGCTGGGTCACCAGGTATACACATTTGAAGTTTCAATAGGTACTGACAACTGCTATCAAAAGATTACACTAATTTATATACCTTTATCTTTTGACGTGCTGCAAACTGTTCACTTGCAAGAAACAATGGCAGCCATACATTTTCTAGCCTATTTTGGACGTGCTTCTGGATTTCAACTAGGACAGGTGCATCAAGCTGCTCATGGAGAAGCTTCCCCCAGCCACCACTTAAATGCATTACCTAAGAAAATTAAAATGAAAACAGAAACTATAAACCTGTGCTTTTTAAAAGAAACACTAATAGCCATTAATTCATTCACTCACTATAAAACCATTTGCTGCACTCTGAGAGGTGCCAATTTGCATTTTCTGTATAACATCTCCTTGCTATACTGAGTAATCACACAATACTGTGTACAGTAACTCCCCTAAATTCAGACAGACAATTGTGGTTTATGTGGTGGTTGTGGCAGATGTATGATTTTTGCTTACTTATGATATATCAAAAAGAACACAGAAGTGGGATTTTTATCCTGTGTGACCACAGCAATGGCATTTTTTTTCTCCATGGACTCAGTATCTCCAACTGAAAAATGAAGACATTAGTCTATTAGTTTTCTAATATCCTGTGAATCTGTGATTATAGTCAAATTGATCCATTTAAGAATTTTCTTCTGTGGATGAGGAAAATGTGTTAATTAGTGAAAAGATAATCTTGACGCAGATATTATAATATGTATATTACCAACAAATGTTGGGTTGGAAATAGGGTGATGGTAGCTGTCGTGCACTATGCACCTAGAACAGTGCAGCTGTAGTGGTGGCAACGTAGGGCTGTTGCGGCAACCGCTAAGCAGAAAACAGAGGCAGCAGGAAGCAGAGAATAGTCATGTTTTATAGACAAGAAGTACCATTTGTAAAACACAACTTCTTTGTGATCTAAATTTTCCTTCTGTTTAACTGTTGGCTTCAAGAAACTACTAATGAGTTTTTCCTGCCATAACTCATTCTGGTTTCTACCTGTTTCTGTGTACATACCACTCAAAATTTTTGGATTGCTCAGTGAACAACTGCCCTCTTCTTAGTTCTCCTTTGTGCAATAATATTAATATAATACCACTACTAATACTATTGTTTTATATAAAAACAAGAAGGAAATCGTCTTGAGTCCTCCTTTACTAATTAAATAATATCAACACTATGATTGTTTCCGCATAAAAACAAAAAGAAAGAAAGAAAAAAAGACTACTTTGCTAATCAAAGAGCAAATCTGCCACACAACCGAAATCTGAACTAGCATAGTCTTTGTAAGACAATGTGATGCAGACATCCTTAAGTACAAAACACGTTTTAAAAGTAATGACAAAGACAAAGAGGGATCATTGGGAAAACTCCTCTGCAGTAAGCACATCCGTTTGCTATGATAGCAAGGGGTGGCTTTCACTGACTTAGACTCTCAGCATGTTGTGTGTACTATGGAGGATTCACACAGTAGCATCAGATACCATGAAACCTCACGCAATGGAGCACAAGCCAAACAGAAAACAAATGCTTTCCATGTGTTTATTTCATACTTGTGCTTATTGAGACACCCAACCACTTTTGCTAATGTGTCCCAGATTTGTATCTCAGGGAACTAAGGACAAAGCGTTTTTGTCAATGTTGCTTAATTCTAGAATTCCTGCTCCCTCTTGCTCCCAAAGACTTTTGCTAATTTCTCCTGCACCCCAAAGATCTAGCTTTTAAACTTGGTATGCACTACTTGTGAAACTCTCTAAATTTTTCTTTAATTTACTGAATTTAGCATTAATCTGAATTTGTATTTTATTAATATATACCATTAGAATATGCATTATTGTAAACTACCAAACAAAAACAATCATAAGCCATACATTATACCTTTAGGTATTAATGTAGTACTAACAAACTTCAAACTAAATTATAATAATTCTTTATATTCAAAAGTATAAAAATTGAGTCATATTTCATGAGCAGTATTACACGAACACAAACCTACTGCTGAATTCCAATTTTACATATATATTTATTTTTGAGACAGAGTCTCACTCTGTTGTGCAGGCTGGAGTGCAGGAGTGCAATCTCCACTCACTGCAGCCTGTGCCTCCCGGATTTAAGGGATTCTCCTGCCTCAGCCTCCCAAGTAGCTGGGATTACAGGTGTGGGCCACCACACCTGGCTTATTTTTGTATGTTTAGGAGAGACGGGGTTTCATGATGTTGGCCAGGCTGGTCTCAAACTCCTGACCTCAAACAGTCCACCTACCTTGGCCTCCCAAAGTGCTGGGATTACAGGTGTGAGCCACTGCACCCAGCCCAATCTTATATTCTTGCTGTCAGTGTAATGATAGTTAGTTATTTAGTTATTAATACATTGTGATTAAGGCCATAGGACTTTCATCCAACAAAATGCTCAAATATGTCCTGGTCAATAAAAATAGTTTCTGGGAAAAATACAATTGTAAGGATGACTTTCTTTTTTTTTCTTTTATAATATTTGCCCTAGGTTCCATAATATAGAGGATTTTCAAAGATCAATTATATTTGGAGTAATAGCAATTCAGAGAAGAACAGAAGAGTGGTAGATATTTGGCTTCATGGTTGATAACGGCTGTTTTCCTACATGTTGACAGGTGGAGGGAGCTTGTGCATCTTCTTCACCACTTTATCATGAGCACCTAGAACACTCTAGCATAGCGAAGGCACTCATATTTGTTGAATGAGTCAATGAGTAGATGAACAAAAGTTATTCTATATACTAATTTTTAGAGTAACACATCTTTATAGTATATAATTTCTGAGTATTAAAGACATTTAATTTATAGATCCTCATAAATACCTAAATAAACATCAAAGGTCTCTAACACATTAGTCATATGCAAAAGAAAAGAAAATAAGAGACTTTCATGTTGTTGGAAAAAATAGAAATAAAATACAGGTTTTCAAACATCAATATAAAAAATAGGTTTTCATGCTGATACCTGGTTCTGCTGATACAGAGACGCTGGACTGTTGGGTCCAAAGAAATATTTTTTATTAAGGTATTTGTTTTTAATGTACATAGCTTTTGCCTCCCTTTGATTTTGATCTCTGTAAGTTATTGCCCGGAACTGCTCAATATCTGTCCAGCACATAAGATCCATGCTAAAATGAAAACAAAAACAATGTCTAGCTCTTCACATTTATTTCTCTAAATTCTACTAAATACCAGATTGCTGTTTTGATGGAACTTGGAAAGTGGCTATCTTGACAAGTTGCATTAGATCATGGAAATAATGAACCAAATATTGTACCTCTGATCCCTTTCTAGGCCAGTTAGGTTGACTCTGTTATACTCCTAATCCTGGCTAAATATATGAATGATTATAAAGGAGTATTGGGATCAGTTAAAAAAAAAAAAAATCTATCACCATGTTGGTGGAATCTGAGTTCTTTCATTAATTTCATCAATTTCAAAAAAAAAAAAAAAGAGAAAATTTCCACAAATCTCATGTTATTTGACAAAAGGCCAAATTTAGAATAATCCTCATCTTAATGGGTACAAAAATGTTGAATGAGGGCCAGGCATGGTGGCTCATGCCTGTAATTCCAGCACTTTAGGAGGCCAAGGTGGGCAGGCAGATCACTTTAGGTCAGGAGTTTGAGACCAGCCTGGTCAACATGGCAAAATCTCATCTGTACTAAAAATACAAAAATTGGCTGGGCATGGTGGTGCATGCCTGTAATCCCAGTTACTGGGAGGCTGAGGCATCAGAATCACTTGAACCCGGGAGACAGAGGCTGCAGTGAGCTGGGATCATGCCACTTCAGCCTGGGCAGCACAGTGAGACCGTGTCTCAAAAAAAAAAAAAAAAAGAAGAAGAAGAAGAAGAAGAATGAATAACACCTAGTATTTGATAGCACAATAGGATGAGTAGTTAATAATAACTTAATTGTCCATTTTAAAAGAAAGTATAAGTGGATTATTTGTAACTCCAAGGATAAATGCTTGAGGAGATGGATACACCATTCTCCATGATGTGCTTATTTCACACTGCATGCTTGTATCAAAACATCTCACGTATCCCATAAATATATACACCTACTATGTAGCCACAAAAATTTAAGAAATTAACAAATAAAAAATAAAAAGATAGAAAAATCCTCTTCACAATGAAGACAAACTATATACAGTGAAATTTGGCTCCAAGATCTAACCAGTTTCTGTTAACCAGGGAGAAAATTACTAGAAGAAAAATATATTCAACCCTTCAGTTTATATTAGATAAGCATGTTATAAGGTTCCAATATTCTGGGTAAAACTACAATGTTTCATTTATATATCAGTTAATAAAAATTATAAAATACTATAATTTCAATATCTCAATGAAATATAAAAAGGACACATTCCAGAAATAGTAATTAAAATACCAGTCTAGAGATATGTACAAGAAAGAAACAGTAGAAAAGAGAAAAAATAAAGCATAGTGGTGGTTTAAGTTAGCCAATGCTAAAAGTATTAACATTATGTAACCACTTAAAATGACAATTTGGAAGTTGCTACAATTAAAATGTACTCCAACTTTAAAAAGTTACCCATACAGATTTCAGATAATCATGTTTATCAGTTTTTATTGACATGGGTAAAATCTTTTTATAGCACCAAATCACTATTATAATATGTTGAATCAAAACTAATAACTTAGAAAAATACTTTCACCGAGAAATACATGGTTATGTCCCTCACCTTGAAGAATGATTCTCAAGAAACTGACGGAAATGTTCAAACTCCAGTTTGTTGTTAAGCAGATCACTAAACTTAAAATGCTTGTATTCTGCAGGAACATTATCCCAATATTCTGTTCGTTTAGAGACGTTAGAGAGTGATAAAATGCCAGTTCCAATTTCACAAGTGGTGTCCTAGTGAAATAATACTTTTCAGAAAAAAGTCTCTTAAACACAACAAATTGTTTATAATTTTAAGTAGAGAAACTGAAAGAAAAATTAACCATTAGGCTAAGGCCATTTAACAACACAATGGCAGAAGTGAGTTAAGACTTTCTGTGGTTCAGATTCTAACATATCAAATTCTGTTCTGTTTGTTTTCATTCCATATCCTTCTTTTCATCAATATTTAGTAAACATTCACTACTCAAAACACTTGCTTATAAAATATTAACTTTATTATATTTTTCTAAGTATAGAAGTAACATGTCCTTTGTAATAAGAAAATAAAAATCATATATAATACTACCAAAGATAACCACCATTAACACTTTTTAAACATATCCTTCCAGTCTTCTTTGTATATATACATGTAGTTTATAAAAAATAAAGGCATTTAAAAATAAATTAAAAATAAAAAATAAAAAACGAAGATTAGATCCTATGATGGTTGCATAGTTCAGCAGACTGAATTCATAAAGAGATTTACAATGTCAGATGTAGCTTTAAAATATGAAGACAGGATTATGCACCTATTTACAGTTTTGTGACCTGGTTCTTTTTCTTAACAGTATATCATAAACATAAGACATTCTTTTATAATATAATTTTTAAAAGTTATAGAATAATACAAGTTACTTATCTAATAATGCATCCTTCAAATATAATATAATATGATATGATATAATAATATAAATATCACCTTCATATAAAAGTTAATTTTTAGGTAATTTTATGACCTCTGATGTTTTGTGAACAGTTTACAAGCACTAAAGGGCAAAGAAGAAAAGAGGCTTATTCCTTAAAGGCCCTTCCTTATATAATTCCTTACATAACTAATTCATCTCCCTATTTGTTTTTGTAAGCTACCAATGTTTTAAAAATTAATTTTCCTTATGTAGAAGGATTGTGGATAGTGTTATAAAGTTAGGTTCATAGAGTTTACAATACAACCTTATATCATGCTATCTTTATAGATTTTTATGTATACTTTGCAAGATAGTAGTAGTGTATCAAATAGAGAACTTCTGGATAAGAATAAAAATTTCAGATAGGTACAAAGAAGAAAGTTTAAAAAAACCACCTGAAACCTCACCACTCAGAGTTAACTACCTTTAATATTTTGGTGAATAACTTTTCAGATATTTCTTTTTATACATATGGAAACATGCAGAAATACATATATAATTTTACATAAACAGGATCATACCATACCAGTGTTTCTGTTTCAAAAATTTTAATATATCTTAAACATTTTCCAGGTTAATTAACTCATTTTCATGTAGATGCACACATTTATGGCTTTATAGATTTATTATGTTTACTTAGCCAATCCAAAAGATGCAATTTTATGAATCAAAGTAACAGTTTAATATCCTAGTCAGTCCTAGGATCTCTTTACTGCCTTCCTCAATTCCTTTCCATGTTTTTTTTTTCTTTATTGTTTTTCCTATTGCTGTCACACAACAGTTTCTTTTCTGTTTAGAAAACTCGATTTAACTATTTTGTAACCTGACAACAAATAGAAAGAGCAGCTGCCATATAGAAAATAACCGATAACCTTCAAAGGGATATAACACAGTTGAAGGCTCAAATGTCTGGTCTTAGCCAAGGCAAATGAGTGGCTTGGCTCCCTGTGCTACCTCATCTGCTTTGTTTTTCTGGCTCGCTTGTCAAACATGTCAATAAAATGTAACACCTGTCAAATGCAGCATGCCAGGCAAAGAAACAGCAAAAAAATGAAACTGCCTATCCCCTACTCTGTAACATATGATATCCTCAATTTACAATCTCCCCCCTGCCCAATACATAAAGTGGTAACCCTCTCCAGGATAAAAAGTTTGTTTTTCTAAGTAGAAAGTTGCCTTACCTCAGCTTTCTTGGAAAATGTCTCTTTATGCAAAGCCTGTAGCTTTCTGAAGTATGTGGAGTCTAACTGTCGAGTTTCTTCCACCAGCTCCACCTAAAAAAAATAAACAAAGCTTGTAACATCAATAGAATGTACAATTTGCTAGTAACAGTGGGCTGAAAAACAAATACAGTTGCCAATAAAGCAAATTATTTTCAAGGCAAAAGCAGGAAGATAACATAGTTCAAAAGATTAGCTACAGCAGGGTTACACTTCAAAAGGATGCAATAAAAAATGCATACATTTCTATATAATGATATAGTGCCACCAAAGATGATTCCTCCTTTCTGGACACCCCATGTAAACTTGCAAACAATGCAAATATATTGGTCGTATTTACAATTTCTGTTCAATATGACAGGATAATAGTCATGAAAGCAGATGCCACTAGCTTTAGGAACCAAATAATTCACAGAACAAGAAATGACCAGACTCCATATTGTCATTAGTATGTGAGCAAAGGCTTTAATGCTGTAGTAAGAGAGGAGACAGTCAATCATCAAATGAAACCTCATAGCAGGTCTCTGTCTTCAGAGTTTGTAATGCACTGTTTCATGTAGTCAGGAGAACAAGACCATTCTCTGTTTTTCTATTGCAGGGAAAACACAGGTTAACTGAAGAGCTGCCTGAGAACTTTCTGTATTTAATAGTTAGCTTTGGTAGTCTGCTGGATTATTCTTTTTGGGAAAAAGTCTACGGTATATACTCAGCTGGGCTTTTAGAGATGTCCTCATACTTCTAGAAGGAAGTTTCTAGAACTAAGAGAAATTTATTTTTCCTCCTATTAAAAACTGCACAATTTGTTTCATGCATTTTATAAGAATCATGACTAATGCCAAAACTTTTTGGTCTAGGGAAGTTAGTTATAATTCCAAATCTTTTTTTAAAAAATAATTGCATCCTCTATGGCATACACTGTATTTAAAATAATGACTGGAGAGAATTTTTTAAAACTTCATCGGATTTCCAAATTTTCCTACTGTCATATATGCATTTTTATAGTAAAAAGGATGCTATGCTAATTTTTCAGGACAAAGAGAAATCTAATTATTTTGGTCATTGAACTTAGCAAATCACAACAGTTGTTTCAGTCACAATCCAATAAGGTAACTCTATCCAAGATGTTTTGGTATTAACTTTATATGTCGATCTAAGAAGTTGCTGAGGAGATATGAACAAAGAATAGCAATGCAAAGACAGCAGAGTTCCACGTGAAATGACCTTTGGTACACAGTACATGCATTAATTTAATATAAAAAGTATACATAGATGGTTTTATTTGTGATTCAAAATAAATATTTAAATAAATTGCCTCCACCCTTTAATAAAAACAGTGAAAATATTCAAGCAGTGAGGCTTAAAATGACCTCTTTCAGGATGACAAAAGATGTGTTGAAACTTGTATCCAGTCAAGCAGTCTGACCTGATGAACATCTGGGGTACTTTAAAATAGAAGCACTGAAGTCAGAGGATCTCCACAATACATAGGAAACGTTTATGTTTTCTATGGGTGTAATATTTACTGAAACTCGTCTAGCATAAAATGAAATAGGCTTTTCTGTTAATCAAAATTAAGGCTACTGCTGAAAAATAGCAAGCAGGGCATATTTACTTATTCACAGGAAACCAAAACTCAGATTTCTCTACTCTGACATATTTGTACAGAGAGCAAAAAATGACATAAAGTCTTTCATTAAGTGACAATAGGAAAACTGGCAAAAAAAAAAAAAATCAAGTGGATAAATATTTCCCTGCCCAAATTTTGAGGCTAGCCAAATCTTAATTCTAAATCTTTGGTCCACATGAGACCTGTTTCAGTTTTTCTCTTGTGAGTTAACAATGCTGCTTAACGTCAGCAGTAAACCTGATGATTTTTTTGTAGTAAACCTCAGTGGTTTTGCACTCAATTTATCAGTGGCACAGTACCTTTTTTATAAGCAGTTTGGTCTGATTTTACCATCTTTGTCCATGGTTCAAGAAGAAGGAGAAGTATATATTCCTCTGCTGTGTCAAAAAGGTCTTCAAATGGTGGCTGTATTTTCATATAAATTTCTTTTTTCTTTTCCTGTTGGAGTCCAATGTCAAGGGTTGCAGAAGGAGCAACGTATGTGGCAAAAAGATACTGAAGGAGAAGAGGCAAGAAGGGAGAGGATGTTGGGAGAAGCTACCATGGTTAGCAGACACCTTAGCATAGGCATGTCTTAAAAACTAAGAGAAGGCAAGTAAGCCCATGTGGTATTTTTCTTGAAAATATGGATAAAACTACCTAACACGAAGCAATGCATCTATACAAAAGACTTTGTTTTTCCTTTTGTTTTCCAATTTCTTTATCAGTAATTAGTCAATTAGCCAATTTTTCTCAGATGACAAAAATCTGAGAAAGCATTAAATATTATTATGGTAAACTTGAGTTTATGTGCCTCTTTTTTATTTCCTTTATGTTCACAACATTTCTAACACATTTGTGTTAGTTTCCAAAATGGCCCAAAATACTTTTTTTGGAAACAAGAGGCAAGAATACACCAGGACTGAAAAGCTGGCTATTAGTCTTCTAGTCTAGAAACCAAACAGACTACCTGCCCTACCAAATTGAGCTGTAGAGTTCTTAAGACTTTTGCTAATTATCCCTTTACACCATTAAGTCTCTCCATCTGGTATCCAATGCTGTGAAAAAAAATACAGGAAAAAAATAAGAGTAAATGGAGGCCAGGCACACTGGCTCATGCCTGTAATCCCAGAAACTTGGGAGGCCAAGGCCGGTGGATCACTTGAGGTCAGGAGTTCAAGACCAGCTTGGCCAATACGGTGAAACTCCCATCTCTACTAAAAATACAAAAATTAGCCGGGTGTGGTGGTGCACCCCTGTAATCCCAGCCACTCAGGAGGTTGAGACAGGAGAATCATTTGAACCTGGGCGGCAGAAGCTGTAGTGAGCCGAGATTGAGATCATGCCACTGTACTCCAGCCTGGTGACAAAGTGAGATTCCATCTCAAAAAAAAAAAAAAGAGCAAATGGAAAGATATACATAGAACCTCCAGCAAACCCGCCACAAAGATCTGTTCCATTCTACTAATTGTCTTGTCTCTCAATAGTTACTTATATCTGAGAAGCAATGTAATAACATTTTGTTTAAAAAATGTTTGCATACTGGATATGTTATGCCCTGAACATTTTAAATAGAGTTTTATTAAGAATCTCAAATTAATTTGTACTTCATTTCAATTTTATTTCACAGAATTTGAACCTGATAATATCTAGACTCAGAACAGACAGATACAGACATAAATTTGTACGAAACAGCAAGTAATAGTCTTATTTAAAATAATATTTTAAAAGTCTTAAAGGATCCATGTTAATAACATAAGCATTTACCAAGTACTGCATCCACTGCGTCTTAGACACTTGGCTAGGTGCTTTGTATGCCAAGATTAATGAACAAGAGTCAATGCCTATTCTGAAGAAGCCAATTTGGTAGTGACATGGAGATGAATATCGGTGGTTATAATACAGTATGATAAGTGCTATAATAGAGGTATGTATTATAAATAAAATCGTCAATGATTCTTTTAAGCTCATCTCCTATTAATTATCTTTCAAATTTTACATTCAATACAAATTTTCTGTAATTTCCCTAAGTCTTGCTGTTTTGCCATTTCATACCATTGCACATATTGTTCCTTGCATCTTGGATGTCTATACTACCCCACATATGTTGTCTGCTTGATGAACTAATTTGGTGTTTAAAACCAACATGGATTTCTCCTCCTCTAGGAAGCTTTCACTCACATTCCCCCCTCAACCATCACACTTTCTGCTGCTATGCCTGTCACTCTATAATGCAGTTATGTATTTATGTGTCTTCTCCTCTAGATTGAGATCCTTGAGGGTAAAGACTGTAGCTTATCCACCAGTGTACCTCCAATTCCTAAAACTGTTCTTGGCAGACAGTAGATGCCATAAACATATATTAATTTTTCCAAATCCCCAGAAAAGATTCACTTAGGTACTGGAATAGAGAAGGAAGTAATTCTAGAAACTCTTCAGAGAGAAAATAATTCTTTTTTCAAGAGACGGGGTCTTGCTATGTTGCTCAGGCTGATTTGGAGCTCCTGGGCTCAAGCAATCTGCCCACCTTGACATCCCAAAGTGCTGGAATTAACAGGCATGAGCCACCATTCCTGGCCTCCAGAAGATAATTGTTAAGCTGAATTTCTAGAGATAAGTTGGAGTCAATAATCAGACAATAGAAGAGGGTTGATGAGAAAGACCGCCCAAGCAGAAGCAAAACACAGCTCAATGCCTGGAGGCTTACAGGAGCTTTAAAACCTAGAGATACTTTAGGCTTCAAGTAGATAAGACTGGCTAAAGGAAAGAGGTAGAATAAGAGAAGATACTTTAAAGGGGCCAGGGACCAGAGCATGAAAATGATCTTTTATCCTTTGTTAAGGAATTTGAATTTTTACCTGAAGATACAATGGGGAATCTCTAAGGGTTTTAACTGAGGAGTAACATCATTGGCTACAATAGTTTAAGCTCAGTATTTGAGGCAATTTGGAAGTTATTTTAATAGCTAGACAAGAAATTATATGCCACCTTCACCTCTTGCTTGATTTTTTGCACTAGCCTTTTAACTGGTCTTCCCAGATTCCTCTTTGCTTTCTTAACAGTCTATTCTTACCACAGCAGACAGAAAAATCCTTTTGTGCAGCGCCCCGCTGCTCAAACTCTCTAGCAGCTTCCCATCTCACACATAATAAAAGTCAAAATGCTTATAATTACCAATAAATGGAGTTTTTGGAAGTTTTGCAATGATGCGGAGACAAGGATTATAGTTCAGGACCTGTCAGTGGGGGAAGACTCTATAAACATTCTAAGCTCTCAAAACACCCTGAGAGCAAGAATGGACTAGCTATTGACTCCAGCCTTGAGTTTTTAATATGCCAAAGGAAAATAACTGCCAACCTACAATTCTATGTCTAGCAAAAACACCCTTCCAAAATGAAAAACAAAATAAAGATGTTATAAATCAACAGACAAAAACAGAGACTTTGTCACCAGCAGACCTGTACTAAATGAAATATTAAATGGAGGCTCTAGACAAAAGCAGAATGGACTAGAAAACAACAGAAAGTACAAGTATGTGAGTAAATATCAATAAATACTTCACTGCAAAATAAAATAATGAATTAAGTCAGAGGAAAAGTAAAGAGCCTGAGAAATAGAAGTCAGAGATAAGAGATAAACCACGTCAGAGTAATGCTGCAGAAGTCAAATGAAGAGCTAGCTTAAAGATAGGAGACAGCAACAAAGTGTTCAGAATATATACATAATATATATATATAAGTAAAGAAGTTAAAGCAACAAAAGAATCAAAGGTGCTGGTTAAAGTGCAAGTGAAATTATCTACTGTGAGGTCTATGACACACAGGAAAGCAAACAAGGTAAAAATCAGGGTAGTAATACAGTAATTTGCAGGGTAGAGTATCAAAGAACCAGTGGTTAAGATAAGGGAGAAGGGCTATGTAGAGTAGTTAAAAGGGAATATTGAAGTTCAGCCTATAACAGGCATTTAGTAGATACTTGCTGAGTATATAAATGGGAGATGAGTGTCGTAAAGTGAAACTGATTTGAAAGGTAAATTTTACAGGTCAAGAATTTAAAGCTGGCAGGGTGTGGTAGCTCATTCCTGTAATCTCAGAGCTTTGGGAGGTCAAGGTGGGAGAATCACTTGAGGCCAGGAGTTCCAGATTACAATGAGATATGATGGTGCCACCATCCTCCAGACTGGGTGACAAGAGTGAGGAAAGGGAGAGACAGAGAGAGAGACAGTGAGGAGAGAGAGAGAAAGAAAGGAAAGAAACACACAGAGTTTTTAAAAGTAAACTAATTAAAATAATGTAATACTTAGGTAAATTATGAGACTAAAGATTAAAATTATCAAATTAACATTTAAAAGGTAGGATTTGCTCCAATAATTCCAAATTCACTTCAAAGGAAAGAAAATGGAACAGCCCAAATTACTTACATTAAAAATCAGTAGTCAGGTTAAATTAGGGCAGAAATACTTTTCTTGAAAAATGTTTTCTTCTTTTGCAATTCAAAGCTATAGTTTAAAAAGATTTGATGTGCTACATATCAAACTCATATATTGAAAATTCCGGTGACTACAAGAAAATTTCTCATATAGAAATCAGGATAACTCCTTTGATTTTTTTTTTTTTTAAATGAGAACAGAGAAGAGGGTAAAGTTGGAAAGAAGTTGAAATGGTGGCTAGAAAAACAATGACAGCTCTTAGGATTTTCAGCCTCTTATGGACACCTGAATCTATTTCCCTTCTCTTTTACTGTCAGTCTTGCCTTTACTCTTTCTGTTTTCTTTAGGATTTACTGCTATCCTCAGTTCCATGAGATGCTTCACATGTGATTTATATATTCTACTACTATACCTATAACATGGTGGACCCTTCATGGTGCCCTGTTAAAGCAGAATTGCTGTATTTGATTGTATCCAATTGCCTTGGGCTTTTACCTTCTTAAACTTTGCTTTATGATTTTCTTCAAAATAAGTTTCTCTTTAATTTACCATTTACCATATTAGTAGAACAACTTTCTCTCTCTGACCATACTTTTCATCTTTTTATATCTCTTACCAGGCTTTTCGTCACCTTCAGCATCATCTGAAGCTTCTTCTTGTCCTCTGAATAAATCATGCACCAACTGCTTTATCTTACTTTCTTAGATAATTGGGACTGAGAACTGCCCATTATTTCAACTATACTCTTACCAACATCCTTAATTCCTCCCCATTCTATCCTCAAGTTCCTAATAAAAACATGATGACTGACTCCATTATAAATAAACTTCAAAAAAAAACTTAGCTGCAATCAAAAAGCTTGTTACATTTTTGCTTATTTCTAATCAATGCCATTTCCCATTTAAACACAGCTGTCCTCTTTAAAGCTCCCAACTGTGTCCTTATACTTCTTCACTTTCAGGAGACTTTATCTTCCACTTAACTGCGAAAAACCACTGGTATAAATGCCCTCAACTCTCCTCTCAAGAGCTCTCTTCTAAATCTTTTTGTTTCTCTGCCATCCCAAAGAAGACATCTTTCCAGTCCTAAACCATTCAGGTGTGCTCCACCACGTTCCTCCAGAGCCTGCAACACCAATTATTTCCTTAGTGCCTTGTTTCCTTCATCTACCTCTCCACTGGTTCCATTTCCTTCTTCACGGTACAAAGTTGTTGAAATCTAGGGCCTCTCTCCTTCTACAATATTTTTCCCAACTCTGTTTTGCCCTCAAACCATTACCCTACTTCTCTCTTCCCTCTCTCTACAAGTCTCCATAGTCACTCTTCAATCTATGGCAGTCTGGCCTCCGTGCCAATGACAATGATCTCAAAGATCACTAAGAACCACATAACTGCTAATTCAGTAGCTTCTCTCCTTACTCTTCATTCAACTTAATCCCGTAGGCAGCTTTAGTACTGCTGATTATCTCTCCTTGACTCTTTCCTCTGACTTCGCTAACACTTTCTGTTGATTCTCTGCCAATTTCTGCTTCTTCTCAGGCTCTTTGCTGACTCCTTTTCCTCCATCCCTCCATTAAAAGACGACACTCACTGAAGTTCCATGCTCAACTACACTTCTCAGTTCACGCCCCTACAGTTTCTCACATGAGAGAGGCACCCCCTCACAGGACTTCTGTATTCTGCACTCTATCCCTTCTATGTGCTCTATCCTCATCTTCTTTTCCCCTTTCACTGAGCTTCTATTCATCCTAAAGACTCCGCTTCCTTGGCTCCTGAAGTGTGGCTTAAGTATCCTTCCTGTGTGCTCCCATGGATCCTGGATTTTTATGTTTTTCTCATTGGACCTTATACTCTACAAAGACAGAGATTGGGTCTACTTTGTTTATTACTGTATTGCTAGCATTAGCATAATGTGAAATTTAGAATGAGTAGATGAATGAAAGACTTCATCTAGTCCCAAAAATTTAAGTCAATTAATGTGAAAGAACCCCATATATCAATACTAATAGCTTTAGACCTGATTTCTTTCCTGAACTCAAAACCTTTGCTTCTAACAGCCTACTTATTATGGCTATGTTAATATTTTCTAGACCCTCAATGACTCAATAATAATAGCAGATTATCTTTCCTAACTTCTAAAGCCTCTCCCTTCCTTCTAAAAAAAAAAGTGTCTCCAGCTTTCTTTTCTCTCTCTCTTTTTTTTTTAGATGGAGTCTCACTCACTCTGTTGCCTAGGCTGGAGTGCAGAGGCACTCACTGCAACCTCTGCCTGCCAGGTTCAAGCGATTCTTGTGCCTCAGCCTCCCAAGGAACTGAGACTACAGGTGCGTGCCACCATGCCAGGCTAATTTTTGTATTTTTAATAGAGATAGGGTTTCACTACGTTGGCCAGGCTGGTCTCGAACTACTGACCTCAAGTAATCTGCCTGCCTTGGCCTCCCAAAGTTCTGGGATTACAAGCACGAGCCACTGTGGCCGGCCTCCAGTTTTCATTAATAATACACCATTCACAGTGCAATCTTTGACTCTTCCCTGACCTCCCCTTTTTTATGCTCAAATGCAAATCCTATGACTTTAATATCTCCAATGAAACAAAGAGAAATTAATAAAAACAAACATAAAAATATCAGGAGGAAATAAGTAGCAGCACTTCCATCTCAAGAAACATCATAAAACTCAGTTTTCTGACCAAGCTAGGCCAGACCTCTTTCCCAGGTTACTGTCTGCTACCTTTCTTCCTGACCTCATACTCATATTTTGCTCTAGCCATGGGGGTTCAGACATATTATTTAGCTACATAATCTACAGTCTCAAGGAGCTATCATTGTGACAGTCATATGTCCCTATTCTGGTCTAAGCCTACTGTCTTGGCATAATTATCAACAGTTAGATGATAAATTATATGGTTTCTCTATATTATCATCAGTTAAATAAATTCTGGTTTCTCTAAAAGAAGATTTCTAAAAACACTTGACACATATTTAAAGCTGAAAATAAAGGAAAGAAAAGCAGAAGATGTCTGTGATAAGAAACAGACATTTGTCTAATTCTCAGTCATATGAATTGAATAGCTATTCTCAAATGCCAAAATCTCAAACCAGGAATATATGATTTAGAACTTGGGTTGAAAAGCTTCACAGACTTCCCTGTTAAAAATAAATGAAGAGGGGTGGGGGAGGAAAAAGAAATGAACTAAATAATTGCACCTAAATGTAGGTATTCATTTGCCCTTCTACTTTTATTTCTTTTGCTTCTTAACCACCAGTTCATTGAATTATTATCACCTAAACAACTTCTCTTTGTTCAAGTATCAAACCCTATCTGACAACTAGCATAATTCTTAAGAGTAGCACACTCTCTCCCTGATTCCTTACCAGTTTTTTGTTTGTTTGTTTGTTTTTTAGATAAGGGCTTGCTCTGTCACCCAGGCTGAAGGGCAGTGGCGTGATCTCGGCTCACTGCAACCTCTGCCTCCTGGGTTCAAGCAATCCTCTTGTCAACATTCACCACCATCCTCCACTAATTAAAAAAGATGTTTTGGGCTGGGTGCAATGGCTCACGTCTGTAATCCCAGCACTTTGGGAGGGTGAGGAGGATGGATCATCAAGGTCAGTAGATAGAGACCAGCCCGGCCAACATGGCGAAACCCCATGTCTACTAATAATACAAAAAATTAGCTGGGCATGGTGGTGTGTACCTGTAGTCCCAGCTACTCAGGAGGCTGAAGCAGGAGAATCTCTCGAACCTGGGAGGTGGAGGTTGCAGTGAGTCAAGATTGTGCCACTGCACTCCAGCCTGGGCAACATCTCAGAACAAAAAAAATGTTTTGTAGAGATGAACTCTCACTATCTTGCCCAGGTTGGTTTCAAACTCCTGGGCTCAAGTGATCCTCCCTACTTGGCCTCCCAAAGTACTGGAATTACAAGCGTGACCCTCCATGCCCAGTCCTTTATTGAAAAAGCACAGAACTGGAAGCATTAAAAAGAGGCTTGAGAGGTCATCCAATCCATGGCATCCCAAGCCTACACTATATACATTTATTGTCTTTTGTTGAAGCTGTATCTGCTGTTCCTCACCTCCCCAGGATGGTAGGGACACAGGTTGTGAAGGGAGTAAGGATGAGAAAACTGAATTCAGTTTGTCAATTCTTTATGAGGCCACATAGCAAAATTATAGTACATTTAAACTGAATTATGGTACTAAAATCTGAAGATGTCTTTCTAATAATCCAAGGCAATCTAAAAGTGGTAACTGACAACTGAGCATATATAGCAAATACAAGATATTGTAATCATATATATAAAACAAAAGTTTAAAAAGCTAAATAACACACTTAAAATCTTAAAATCTTAATAAAGATGATAAAATCATTTTAAGTTGATATAAATTGACTTTAAGGTGAAATGTAAAGATTATACTATATGATACATAAGTAATATAGTCTGATTATGGGTTAGAAACATTGTTTAAACACCCTAAATCATTTGCTCTTTTTACTGGCCACCTAGTTCTTCTTTTCAAGCCACAGAGTAAATAACAACGTAACTCATGTTAGAGAAGAAAATGCTCCCTTCATATTCCAGTCAGCTACTCTGATTCACATTCAAGCAGAGATTCACTCACACACAGCTGTGGCCAACATGAGTCCAATTTAAACATTAACCTATGATGCTTTAACAACCCAGCAGGAAAGTTTTTGAGAAGGGATACAAGCACTGCCTGTCTGTGATCAAACTGCCTGGCACTGCACACAACATGGCTCTAAGCCTCATCTCTCCTGGAGACACTCAAAGGTTATGTAATCAGGAAATGCACAGTGGGCTGCTTGCCCCACACCTCTCTACACCTGCGCCTGTGACTCACTTTCTTGGCATCTGTATCAAATGAAAAAAAAAAAAAAGTAATGCCTGCCCCTAAAATATATTTTACAGTCTTGAAATTCTGGGAGTTAATTTTCCTGCCTAACTAAACTGTCAATATCACCCCAGAGTTAACAAGACTAGCAAGAAAAAAAGACTTAGGATGGATACCATGGAGACAGAAGGAAGAGCTGAATTGGAGAGCAGAAAACAGAATGGTAAAAGAAATTGGGATAAATGAAGACCGGAAAAAAAAAAAGAAAAAAAAGCGGGGGGAGGGCAGGGGGGAGAAAAACAATATTTTGATGAATGTTTTGCTTTCTAAATGGCATTAAAATGAAGAACAATATTTACTTTAATACATATTAGTTTGCTGGCATTATTGGGGGGAAGAAGTGAACAAATATTCCTACTTTTGCCTCTTCAAGGAAACCTCAGCTGCTTCATTAAGTAGAGACAATATCCTCTATATAATACCAGCATTGTACTATTACTACATATGAGATAGCTCAAACAATTTAAAATATGACATTTCCCATTGCAATTTATATTTTTCCAACACTATGATATTTTTCATGCAAAATTTCAGCACCACTTTATGGTTTTCAAAATCATTTTGAAATTGTGTGTTAATAAGCATACTATTGGATAGAAGTGGATCCCAATCTCCTTTCAAATGTATCATAATGAATGCCAAGCTTACTTTTCCCACATTAATGTTTTCTTATTGCATCATAAGGTCTAGGTAAACATACCTGAGAAATGAAAACTGTGGGTTTATTAAACTTATTCTTGTTTTGTAACAATGTCAAAAGCAAAAAAAAAAAAAAAGATATTTTCCACAACTGTCTGGGCTATTTGGATTTTTCTTTGTATCAAAGGCTAAATGATGACAGCTATGGGGTTAGATTCCAGTTAGCACACTGTAGAAGTACCCAGCAAAGTATTCTCGCTGTGCCAAAGGTGAGCACAGGCTTTGGGAAGGCATGTTTTCCGTAAGTAGGGGCCATTTGATGAGCTACAGCTTGACACTTATCTGCGTTCCAACGAAAACGAGAACCATTTCTCTGCGGCCTTAAAAGGCAAAGTCAGGAATAACACCAAATGTTGTAGCACATGTGTTGATTTGTTATGTTACATTTCAGCTGTTAGTTATGTTAATGGAACAGTTTCACATACTTCGTTTTGATGCATTTATTTTAATGATGATGTGTATGTATCTTGCTATGATTGCCCGGTAACACTGATTACATGATGTTCTGCTGTCACCACCAGGCCAGGACTGGAAGTAAGAAAGTGAAATGTAAAACTTTGGAACTATGTGACTTAAAGTGAGTCCTTCAGTACATGAAGAAGAAGATGTATTCAAAACATATATACTGTGAGATCTTAATACTAGTTGACAGCACATCTTGTAGAGTACATCAACAGATTAACTAAAATTGGTGACATTTTAAAAAGTAGACTTACAATATAAGTATTCCAGAGATTAGGAGAAAACATTCATGCGTCAGCATTTTGTATTCCTAACAAGTCTTTTTTTTAGACCCATTACTTGACCAAGAAAGTAAGAGAGGGAATTCTAATCATGTAATTAGTAAGGCAGCAAAGGGCATTTTAATATATATCTTTCACATTCTTCTAGTAATTTTCAAAGATGCTCACCAAGACACTATAAGAACTATAAAGCCATCTGCTGTTGCAATTTTCTTCTACTTAACGATCAATTAGCACTAGGGTTCTGCCTGATGGACCAACAAGGTGGTATCAACAAAGACCTAGCCAGCCTCTGGGAAAAAGAGACATTCCATGAAACCCATGACACTATTTCATACACTCTAAAGACAAAAGAAGAAAAGTGTTTGGCTACTGAAATGTACAAAGCTTTTTCATAAGCTCTTTCATGAAGTTCACAGTAAACTGTGCAGGACCTGGTGATTCTGGAGGAGAGATGATGTGTCTTTTTTGGTAAGTGTAAGTGAGTGGTTCATAAGCAGTCTCCAAAGGGTGGAAGAAACTTTTTAAAGATGGAGAGTCAGGGTCTCCAGCTGTAACATTAGAGAAAAAATGAAGATTCACAGCGACGCTTTTCTTGTTATTACCCCTCTTCCTCCCTTATAAGCAATGGTCTACTGGAGTCAGTTTGTACCAGCTTACAAGAGTAGATTCATAAATATTCAGAAATTTTGTGAGTCAGTTGTTAAACTCTGTCATTACCAAAAATTAAATCACATAAACTTATAATTAAAGAAATTATGATTCAGTCCAAGTCCAAAGGCCTCAGGGAAAAAAATGAAGAAGTTATATTCAAAACAAAAATAATGACTACTCAAAACTCATTACTTCCTGTTGAGTTTACTGTTTTGCTGTTGATATCACCCATGGTCTTGAGGTATATCTGTATGGGGGGAAATACTATATGATATGTACTACTGCACATCTCTTCCCAACTCTGCAGTCAGTGATGTCAGGTTGGCAGCTTGAAATCATCCATAGTGAGAGTATTTATACCCAGAGATCAACAAATGCTACAAATCAGGACTGCTTTTCCCCCTAGAGATCTGGTTGTTAAACATTTGTCATCATAGCACTGATTATAAGGCAAATATACTTCTCTTCCTATCATGATCACTAAAGAAAGAGAAATAAAGTAGGAAAAAATAAATGACACCAGCTAATTCAAATATTTACTGGCAGCAAAGCTACATACCAGAATGTACCAAGTCACACCAGAATATGCCAATTTATAACACAGTTTACTTACATATTCTGTTTAACAGACATCCATTTAAAAAATATATACAGTAAAGGCCCTGTTAATAGTTAGAGTAAAGCTGAACCAGAAGAGGGGGGGTCAACAGCTTTTCTTTAAAATTGTTTATATTCTGAATAGTCCTTTTTTAGAAAAGGCCAAAACTAAGTTTCAAATGTTAAATTTAACTTCAATCTGATAAATTTCAGAAGAGGTAAGAGTTTAGTGGGGAAAATCTTACTAGCTTCGTGGGTTGAGAAAGTACAAGGAACAGATTTGAAGGAGAAACATTAAAGGATTATGAGAAATAGAAATGGTACTAATGGATCTTGATTCAGTGTCTGGACCCCAAAGAGACCAAAATCACTTCACAGATCATCTTAAACACAACAGAACAGATGTCCACTAAACTGTAAAAACAACAAAAAACATATTGTTGTACGTGATGGCAAATAGCAAAGTAACATGGGATCTTCTCAACTGGGCTCAATAACTCTATGCTTGGACTTTATATAAAACAATGAGATGAACTGTACTCCAAATAGCTAAGGGTGAAAACTAAAAGAGTCCCCAGAGGTGTTCATAAAATATAAATGCCGTGATACAGGATACTTTCAGAAATCACCAAATACTTATGTCAGCAAAAAGAGAAGTCTGTTTTCATAACCATTCACAGCTCTAGCAGGCATAGAACATTATCATCTGAGTTCATATGAGGCAGAAAAAGAAAATAACAAGCAAGTTCAAGCAATCCAACCTTTTTTTTTCTGCAAAAGGAGGAAAAAATGATGGTTTTTAATGACCTCTCATATCCCACTAGGAGCTCAAAAACATTACCGGGGAGCTATGCCGAGAGGGAATAAATTACAGATGGAGCTTTCCACAAATGGATTTTCATGTGAAGGACCTTGGGTTTTTCAACTAGGAATCTTAAAGATGGGATGTAGGGATTTTCTATTAGGAATCTTAAAGATGGGATGTAGGGCTTGCAGCATCCTGATACTGAGAAGCAAACTACTGCAGAGATCAACACAAGATGGACTTGTATGAAAAAAAGATAATGATGACAAACTAGAATTTTTGCCAATTGCTCAGGCCCTACTAAAAAGAATTCAAAGCAAAAGAGCGCCTAAGAAAATGCTAATAGGATAAAACAGTAAAACAATTTGAGTCATTTGGGACAGAATAAAAAATCAGAAGGGGGAAAATAGACCACGTTAAGAAAAGACGAAAACAAACCATAAACACCAGGGACAAATAAGGCAAGGTTTTTAAGATAGATTTGGGTCATTGTTTAAGACATTTTAAGCGCCAGGCCCGGTGGCTCACACCTGTAATCCCAGCACTTTGGGAGGCCGAGGCGGGTGGATCACGAGGTCAAGAGATCGAGACCATCCTGGTCAACATGGTGAAACCCCGTCTCTCCTAAAAATACAAAAAAATTAGCTGGGCGTGGTGGCACGCGCCTGTAGTCCCAGCTACTTGGGAGGCTGAGGCAGGAGAATTGCTTGAACCCGGGCGGCGGAGGTTGCAGTGAGCCGAGGTCACATCACTGCACTCAAGCCTGGCACCTGGTGACAGAGTGAGACTCTGTCTCAAAAAAAAAAAAAAAAAAGAAATTTTAAGCAAAATCAATTAAGTGCATGATGAAATAAACAAGCACACACACACACAAAAGTATTACTATGTAGTTTAAGGCAACCTAAGGAACAAATAAAGGTTTTATTTTATAAATTTTTGGATTCATTTTTTAAAAAACCTTTCACTGACCAAAGCAAGATATACATCTAAACTAATGGAATTATTTAACTTCTATTAATAAATAATTTCTTGGAAATCAGTGAACACAAAATAATTCAATTTATTTATTTTATGTTTTTGAAATAGAGTCTCACTATGTCACCCAGGCTAGAGTGCAGTGGCACAGTCTCAGCTGAGTGCAACTTCCACCTCCTAGTCTCAAGCCTAGCTTCCCGAGTAGCTGGGACTACAGGTGCACGCCACCACACCAGGCTAATTTTTGTAGTTTTTGTAGAGATAGGGTTTCGCTATGCTGCCTAGGCTGGTCTTGAACTCCTGGACTCAAGCGATCTAGCTGCCTCAATCTCCCAAAATGCTGAGATAAATAATTCAATTTTAAAAACACGATTATATTAAAATTTCTGGCTTGGGGAAAAAAAAAAAAACCTGTTTCACCAGTATGCTGATCTATGTTAACAAACCACACAAGAAACCAGAGTATCAAGTGATTGCTTTACAATGAGAAATGAGAAAATCAACCATCATTAAGGTTGTAGGTCTATGTTTACCAGCACACCACCTTGGAAAACAAGTTTACAAGTAGCAGCAGGTTGCTTCAAATCAGAATAAGTGAAGGTAACGGTATGAACTCTGTGAATATTCCCTCCATCAAGATCTGTCAGGCTGACTAGATATAAAGAGCAGACAGCTCAGGAGAGCAGTTCAAGAGCACGTCAAGGTCTGCCTCTGAGACACTACACCTTCTGGGATGCCACTGCTGACCAATGTCTCTTCACGAGTGAATCATTCTTTCTCTTTTTAAGAGATAGGGTCACACTCTGTCACCCATGCTGGACTGCAGCTGGAGTATATTGGTGCAATTATAGCTCACTGAAGCCTCCAATTCCTGGACTCAAGTGATCTTCCTGTTTCAGCCTCCCAAGTAGCTGGGACTACAAGTGCGTGCCATACACCTGGCTAATTTTTTAAAATTTTTTGTAGAAACAGGGTCTCACTATGTTGTTTATGCTGCTCTTGAACTCCTGGGCTCAAGTGATCTTCCCACTTCAGCCTCCCAAAGTTCTGGGATTACAGGTGTGAGCCACTGTGCCTGGCCTGGGAAATTCTTTCTTTACATGTGCTGGCATCTTCATTACAAATTTTACAGGCCTGTGAAGCCCTTCTGTCTCTAGATAGTTGCTCATATCTGTTCTGATTTATTACACATTCATTTCCTAGTTTAAATTTCAAAAAGCAACCATATTTTTAGGTTCCTTGGGTGAAGTGGGAGGGGACAGGGAGATTTCATTGTTGCTCCAGTGCAATTTATTAAGAGCTCCCTTTTTCTTTTCCAAGACAGTCTTGCTCTTATCGCCTAGGCTGGAGTGCAGTGGCACGATCTTGGCTCACTGCAACCTCTGCCTGCCAGGTTCAAACAATTCCGCCTCAGTCTCCTGAGTAGCTGGGATTACAGGCATGTGCCACCATGCCCAGCTAATTTTTGTGTTTTTAGTAATGATGGGATTTCACCATGTTGGCCAGGCTGGTCTTGAACTCCTGACCTTGTGATCTACCCACCTTGGCCTTCCAAAGTGCTGGGATTACAGGCGTGAGCCACCGTGCCTGGACAAGTTCTCATTAAGAGCAAATTGGAAAGACAGAAAGTTGATAATTGCTGAAGCTGAGTGAAGGTATATGCAGGCTCATTAATATATTTTCATAAAAATAGTTTTTTCCAAATAAAATTTTTCTTAAAAAAATAAAAACACAGGTGGGCATGGTGGCTCACGCCTGTAATACCAGCACTTTAGAAGGCCAAGGTGGGCAGATCACAAGGTCAGAAGTTCGAGACTAGCCTGGCCAACATGGGGAAACCCTGTCTACTAAAAATACAAAAATAAGCCAGGCATGGTGGTGGACACCTGTAGTCCCAGCTACTGGGAGGCTGAGGCAAGAGAATCACTTGAACCCAGGAGGCGGAGGTTCTAGTGAGCTGCAGATCTCGCCACTGCATGCCAGCCTGGGTGACAGAGTGAGACTGTGTCTCTAAATAAATAAATAAATAAAAATTAAAAACAAACAAACAAACACTTGGCTGGCTGTAATTTCCAAATAATCAATGACTATCTTTAATGTTTATAATATGTTGCTAAGAATATAAACATGACAATGAGTTCATTAATTTTTCAATAACTATCACAGCACCTTTTATATGGATGGCACCTTCAGTCCTGAGCATACAAAGTAAACAGAGCAGACTGTCTTCATGGACCTACAGTCTAATGGAGAAAAGAAGTATTAAAGGTAAAATTTGACATTTAATATTCATAAAGATAGTTTAAGATATTAAAGTGAAAGGTTAAACAAGGTGATAAACATACTTTTTTTTTCTAGAGACAATAATAAGAAAACAACAGCTTAGAAGTTAAGAATATGGGATCTGGAGTCAGAATACTTGGTAGTAATTCCAAGTTCACCAATTGCTAAATGGATGGCATTAGGAAAGCATTCAACTTCCCTAAGTCTCAGTTTCCCAATCTAGAAAATAAAAATACACCAATCTACCTCTTAGGACTGTTGAGAATTAAATAAAATTATCCATGTAAAGTTTTTACCACAGAACCTAACAGAAACATTAAAGAAATGTCAGGTGGAATAGATAACGGTGGTTCAGAGAAGTTCAGGTGTTGGCCTTCTCTGGAAACAAGAAGATTAGAAAAGGATCTAAAAATAAATAAAAGAGGATCTTTGGAGAACCTTTCTTGGTCTATAATCCCACAGTATTAAAAAATCTTGAGACTCTGTGGATAACTCGTGTAAACATCAGGAAGTAGGGAAATGAATGGATAGCTACCAGCCAGAAAGCTGGCTGCTGTGGGTGTTCTTCCTGAATCCACTTCGCTAGCAAACACAACAAAATGCGATGCAACATGAGAACCCTGCTGATTCTGCGCTCAGTGATTCACAGGGTTCAGGAATCCAAGCCTGACCGCTAATTAGGACACCATCGCTCTGGTAACGAAAACAAATAATGTAACAAAGCCTGAATAGTAATTGCCCAGCACTCCAGAAACAACCTAATTGTGAAGACACCAAAATTTACCATAAAGCTATAAAGAAGTACATGATTTTCCACATTCAATCACTAGCCAACCTCACCCCTCACCCATGCCCATTCATCTTTTAAAAAACAGAGCTTGATTCTTAATGCTGCTGCTGAGTAGAGAAATAACGAGCTCTGTTAGTGCACCTGAAAATACACCATCAGCCTAGAGAAGGAGAACTTAGCTCGTGACACTTTAATGAAAATGTCAGGACCACCCTGAAGTATTTAGGTCCTGTAAATGCCAAGGAAAGAGAGGAGTTAAACAATTAAGGTAATGGATGACAGTGAGCAAAGGAAAAATAAAGCTGATTATCAGAGAAAAATCTTCAACACTGTCCTCTCTTATGCCATAAAGTTTTTTCAAAGGAATTTGTGGTTACCTCAAGGTTTTGGGTGTTACCTCAGACTTCACTGGAAAACATTGTAAGAACAATGCAAATTTTATGGGGAAGGAGCTACATGGTCTTCTCTGGTTTTTTTCTTTCTCAGTCTTTCTAGGGTTCTCTGGAAAAGTAGGCAAAAGAAAGCACATTCTTGACCCTTGAGAGAAAGAATGCTGTGGGGGGGAGCTGCACCTGTGCTTTGTTCACCAAGGTGTTCCCAGCACCAGTCACAACTGAGGGTATAGTAGGTGTTGGGTAAATGTTTTTAGAAATAGCAATAACATGTTTAGGCTAGGAAAAATGTATGCTCCTAATTGCTGGTCTAACTGCTACTCAGTTTACATTGATTTACTGGTTTGTACACTATAAAAGCAGGAGCAAAGGGGACAAATACATAGACATACTCAGAGAAACTTAAGGTAGGGCTACAACGTAAAACCTAGGATGAACATTACCTGGAACCACACTGTGTCTCGGATCACCCAATAGGAAACTGAAATGAGCTGCGGCCAGAAAGGATAAGGATAGCAATAAATACTTACTGAATAACTACATTAATGAATTCTGCATTAAAATTACTTCACAACCTAAGGGCTTCCTAAAGACATCAATGCACAATGTAGACCTGGTGACGTTTATGGACTCAGCTTTTGTGTTTCCTTTTTCTCTTATGAAGTTTTGCAAACACAAGAGTGACACAGGCAATAGTACTATAAACCCTAGGTAGACAGTAGTCTGGACTGACTTTATTTGTCATGGGACCCATCAAGTGACTTCTTCAGAGAAATGTGTGTAAATAGAAACAACTGGAGTCAAGAGCATTATAGCACAGTGTTTTCAAGCTGTCCCATCACTGGGTGGAGATGTCAGGAGCAGGACTTGCAAATGTTAAATTTCATTTGGCCACCACTGAAATACCAGAAAGATGTAAAATTGATTCTGAAGTTGTTAATATGAATAAAATAGTACAGTGGCCTATGAGGCATAACACTAAAACACAGTAGCTTTTGGTTCAAAAATGAAATAAAAAAGGAAACAGTTCCCCTCATTCCTACAGGTATGTGAAAAGAAGCTGATGACTTAAAAAGCAAAACAAAACAATAACCAACTGTTTTCTGCTGGTAAAGAAAGAATATATTTCATCATCAGTTAAGATGCTATTACCTGGTCGGGCATGGTGGCTCATGCCTGTAATCCCAACACTTTGGGAGGCTGAGGTGGGAGGACTGCTTGAGTCCAAGTGTTCAAGACAAGCCTGGGCAACATGTGAGACCCTGTCTCTACATAAAATTAGCTGGGGCTGGTGGTGTGTCTGCAGTATCAGCTACTAGGGGAATCATAGGGGGCACCAAGGTGGGAGGATTGCTTTGAGCCCAGGAGGCGGAGGTTGCAGTGAGCCATGATTGTGAGCCACTGCTCTCCAGCTTGGGTGACAGAGCAAGATGACCGTGTCTGAGGAAAAAAAAAAAAAGAGAGAGAGATGATTACCTGTTGTAAATACGACTGTAGCACTTCAGTAATCATCTCCTTCCCGCACTAGAGAGGGAGCGTCTAAGCCACGAACTTTGTCCTAATCATCTTTCTGTTCACAGAACATTATTTGGCACATAGCAGGCTTCTCAGTGGATGTTCACTAATAAGTAACTGAATATTATAAAAGAGATTCTTTTTTTTTTTTAATGGGTGCAGGATGTTTGGTTGAGTCAAAAATTTTCATTTTTCCTTTTTCTGTTTTTTTGAGATGGAGTCTTACCTTGTTGCCCAGGCTGGAGTGCAGTGGCCCGATCTCAGCTCACTGCAGTCTCCACCTCCCAGGTTTAAGTGATTCTCCTGCCTCAGCCTCCCGAGTAGCTGGGATGACAAGCATCTGCCACCACGCCTGGCTAATTTTTTTGTATTTTTAGTAGAGACAGGGTTTCACCATGTTGGCAAGGCTGGTCTGCCCGCCTTGGCCTCCCAAAGTGCTGGGATTACAGGCATGAGCCACCATGCCTGGCTATAAAAGAGATTATTAAAAGGTTGTGATTCCGTGTAGTATATTTTATTTCATTTTATTTATTCATTTTGAGATGGAGTCTCACTCTGTTTCCCAGGATGGAATGCATTGGTGTGATCTTGGCTCACCCTCCGTCTCGTGGGTTCAAGTGATTCTCCTGTCTCAGCCTTCCAAGTAGCAGGGAATAGAGGCATGCACCACCACATCAGGCTAATTTTTGTATTTTTAGTAGAGATGGGGTTTCACCGTGTTGGCCATGCTGGTCTAGAACTCCTGACCTCAACTTATCCACCCACCTCGGCCTCCTAAAGTGCTGGGATTACAGGCATGAGCCATTATGCCTGGACCAATGTAGTATATTTTAATTTAAGTTATATTGTGGAACTGTTCCTCCATTCTAGTTTCTTCAAATTCCCATTTTTCTTCCTCATTATCCAGGTAACTGATAGAACCTTAAATATTGACCCTAATAATATATGTTTATTCCACTGAGTTGTCTCTACTACATCATAAAATATTTCCACCTGTATATGATGTTGTAAAATATATATTAAAAATGAATTTATACACATATAGTCTTTTTTCACTACGCATTTCACCTTGTCTATAACTTGGTGGATCTGAGGAGTCTTAGTGTCACTTTTTGCCTCATGAGAGCCCAGGGTCTTGTCTGTGCCTTGTAGCTCTTATAACCTACACTCTCAGTTTACCCATGACGGTCCCATTGTCAGCTCATGCTTATCACTCTGGTTTTCAGTTCACTTCTTAACCATGGTCCCTGGTGATGTCCCTTACTATCTCAGCCATGCACTTAAAAGCACATTTGTGGCCGGGTGAGGTGGCTCAAGCCTGTAATCCCAGCACTTTGGGAGGCCGAGGTGGGTGGATCACCTGAGGTCAGGAGTTCAAGACCAGCCTGGCCATCATGGTGAAACCCCATCTTAAAAAAAAAAAAAAAAAAATAAAAAAAAAAAAAAAGCACATTTGTTATATTTTAGCCAGCATTTCTAGGTATTTTTTAGATGAAGGGTTTTCAAGTAATTTAGGCTGCCAAGACACCAAAAAAGGAAGCCTCTGCAAGAAGCAGTCACATGTTCCCTTATTTAATACCCATGGTAAGCACCAGAAAAGCAAGCTTCTTTATACCTACCAAACCTAAGAGACAAAAAAAAAAAAAAAGCTTTGCTTCTATTGGCCTAGGCTCTTTGAAAAAGAAAACAACATATCTCCTGAGAATTCAGTATCGTGAGTTTAGCATTATGTGGGCTTCATGTTCAAGTTTATACTTGGCTAATTTCTTATGTTGGAAATGATTACAAAATGTGCCTACCAGAAACAGCATAGATAAAAAACCCCACTAAAGAGCTCATAATTCAACATTACAAAACACACCAGGAAAGAATCCACCATGTCAGCAGAACTAATAAATAGCAGAATTAGTTCTTCCAAGAACTACAAATCACAGAATTATTGAATACCATAGCAGCCAGACTCTAGGGTGGCCCTCATGAAAACAGTATCTCCTGGTATTCATACCCTTCCATAATCCTGTCCCACCAAGTGTGGGCATAACATGTGGCTGCTTCTAATCAAGAGAATATAGCAATGGTGATGATTTGTATGTGATTACATGTATGTGGTTACATTACATAGATAGCAATGCCTGTCTTTCTAAGAAACTCTCCCCTTTTCTGGCTTAGAGAAGAAAGCTGACATACTGTGAGCTGCCATATGGAGAAGGCCACATGGCACAGAACTGAGGGTGGCCAATAGCTGACTGCCAACAAAAATCTGAGGTCGTCAGTCTAACAGTGTGTTACCCTGATGTCCAATCCCATTCTGATACCAGAAACTGAATATTTCTAACAACCATGTGAAGACTGAAGCAGATCCTTCCCCAGTCAAGCCCCAAATGAGACACTAGCCCTGGCTGAGATCTTACAGAGAACTCAACAAAGCTGTGCCCAGAATCCTTGCCTACATAAACTATGAGATAATAATGTGTGTTGTTTTAAGCCACAAATTTTGTGATAATACTGTTATGTCAGAAGAGATAACTAATGCAGCTACAAACTGTAACTCATGTTTAAAATTATTACAGACATCAAAAAGAAAATCGTGGCATGTGTATACCTATGTAACAAACCTGCATACTCTGCACATGTATCCCAGGACTTAGAGTAAAGTAAACATTTTTTTAAAGAAATAAATTTTAAAATGAGGAAAAAAATACCAAAAATCCCAGGAAATTTTGTAAAACACAAATATAATGTTTAATAATACAAAAATATAATTTAAAATGATTTAACTTAATGGGTAAGTTAAATAGCAGATTGAAGTCTGAAGAAATAATATATGAAATTAAAAACAGAACAAAGGAAATTGATCTATTTTAATCTAAAACATACAACACGGATATTAAAAGGTGGAAAAACCTGAAAGAGAGGTTAAGTGTGGCATGAAATATATAGTCATGTGCTGCATAAAATTGTTTCAGTCAGTGGTGGTTCACATATACAATGGTGGCCCCGTAACATTATAATGGAGCTGAAAAATTCCTATTGCCTAGTAACATTGTAGCACATGTATTATTCACATGTTTGTGGTGATGCTGGTGTAAACAAACCTATTGCACTGCCAGTTGTATAAAAGTATAACACATACAATTATGTATAGTATTTAATACTTGATAGTGATAAATGATTATATTATTGGTTTATGTATTTACTATACTATATTTTTTTATCATTTTTTAAGAATGTACTCCTTATATTTTAAAAATGTTAACTGTAAGACAGGCTCAGGCAGGTGCTTCAGGAGGAATTCCAGAAGAAGGCATTATTATCATAGGAGATGACAGCTCCATGTATGTTACTGCCCCTGAAAGCCTTCCAGTGGTAAAAACACTGAGTTGAAATGCAGAATGTCAAAGTCAAAGAAAAGACTGTAAAAGTAAACATGAGAAAAAATATCCTCCCACAAAGGACCAACAGCATACTCTTCAGTGACAGCAATGGAAGGCAGAAAACAATAAAACAGTATTTTCAAAGTGTTGAGAGGAAATTGTCAATGTAGAATTCCATATTAAGCTAAATCATCAATAAGAGAATAAAATAGACATTTTCAGACAAATAGAATCTACCACTAGTAGACCCTAATGAAAAAACGACTAAAGGATATTCTTTAGAAATTAAACTGAAAGGAAGGAATATGATGCAAAAAGCAATAGCAAGCAAGAAATCTGTAAATAAACTGACACAAACATTGACAGTATTAAAAAAGTAGTGATGACTACTTGGAGGGTATAAGCCAAAATTAACAAAAATACTGTATACAAATTATATGTAAAATGGGCAAAGTACGGTAGAATTAAAGTGTTTTAAGATCTTTGATTTATTTGAGAGGAAAATAAAGATATCGATTAATTTTGGACTTCACAGATTTCAGCATACATGTCAAAACTGCAAGTGTAAAAAGAGAAATATAATATGTAACTTCCAAACCAGTAGAGGGAAACAAAATGTAAAACATTATCACTAGCCATATTTTAAGGAACATGAACCCAAGGCCTAGTAAAACTAACTGACTTGACAAAGTTTACCCAGACAGTAAGTAGGAGAATGTGAATATTCATGTCTTTCAATGCCAAGTTCTGTGATTTTTTTTTTTTGCCTTCTATGTTATATAGCCTCTGATCTAGGTGATATATTAAAATAACTGTGTGTTACCCTGATGTCCAATCCAATAAGGCAAAAATCTCACACTGTTGCAAGAATTTCTTTATATTAAATAGCACTTTGTGGTAAAAGTGCTGTGGATTTACCTAGCAATTCTCTTATTTCTCATTTCCATTTCATTCTTACCTGCCCTCCTCACTCATTAATTCCTACATTTTCCATATAATTCTTCTCCTAGACTCTAAGTTCTATTGTTTTTCTCTTTCTTCCTTCCCATCTTATTTTTAAAATTTAGTGCATGTCTAATATACATACACACACATGCATGCGTGCACACACACACACACACACACACACAGACATGTACCAAATATTAAACAGGTTTAATATTTTTGTATCATATATTTACTTATTTTTATTTAAATCTCAATATGTATGCTATGGAGAGTGATAGATTCTAAATGCATAATTTTTGTTGGGATATAGTTTATTTGAAAGATTTCACAAGTTACAAAAGACAGTGGTCCCACTCTGGGAGGCTGAAGCGGGTGGATCACCTGAGGTCAGGAGTTCGAGACCAGCCTGGCCAACATCGTGAAACCCCATTTCTACTAAAAATACAAAAATTAGTTGGGTGTGGTGGTGGGTGCCTGTAATCCCAGCTAGTCGGGAGGCTGAGACAGGAGAATTGCTTGAACCTGGGAGGCAGAGTTTGCAGTGAGCTGAGATCACATCATTGCACTCCAGCCTGGGTAACAAAGAGCAAAACTCCGTCTCAAAAAAAAAAAAAAAAAAAAAACAGTGGTCTCCAGGTCTGTTTCATTCTTTAGTAGTGCTTTCTCACTGAAAGAAGTATGTGCTGTCAAAAAACTGTAGAACTATCTGTGGTAACAAGTCTGCAGATCTTAGCAGTGATATATGGTTCCATGGCAAGCTGTTGCTAGTGTCAAAGATATCTCTACAGTACTATTCTATCTTGAAGCCATGTGGTGAAGTCTTCAGGGTGTGCCCAAGACAGTACTTCAAACTCTCGGACTCTGTAGTCATGCTAATCACTGTTACTGGTATACCCTTCCCCATCTAGTCTGAATAAAGATATTTCTGCAATATTTCATGGGGCAATAAAACTTCAGGCTCTATGTATAGAAAATCACGTAAGTCTCTTGAAATCAAACTTCAGTCTCCTAGCACATAACTTGGCAGATGTTTGAAAACAATATAAAATCAAGTTCATAGAAACTTTATTTATTTATTTATTTTGAGTCAGGGTCTTGTTTTGCCACTCAGAGTGGACTGTGGTGGCACAGTCATAGCTTACTGCAGCCTTGAACTCCTGGGCTCAAGCTATCCTTCCACCTCAGTCTCTCCAGTACCTGGGACTACAGGTGCACATCATGCCTGGCTAATTTTTCAATTTTTTTTTTAAAATAGAGATGCGGTCTCATTTTGTTTTCCAGGCTGACCTTGAACTCCTGGGCTCAAGTGATCCTCCTGCCTTGGCCTGCCAAAGTACTGGGATTACAGGCATGAACCACCATGCCTGGCCCATAGCAATTTTAACATAGTCCAGCTTACTGTATTCTGCCATTGGCATTATCAATCCAAATATCTAAATTGTAAATTTACCCCTAAAAGAGCCATATATCTATTATAAAGAAATATACAGCATTTCATACCATGAAATGAATCTCTAGGATTATAGTATTACAGCAGTATTACAGGCAGTATCTGAAGTCACAGAAACCTGGGATAATTGAAACCTAAACCAATTTAGACAATACTCTTCTAACTAAAAAAATAAAGTAAGTTGCTTGTGGTGGCTCATGCCTGTAATCCCAGCACTTAGACAGGCTGAGGCAGCAGGATCACTTGAGCTCAGGAGTTTGAGGCTGCAGTGAGCTATGATCCCTCCACTGCACTCCAGCCTGGGTGACAAAGCAAGATCCTGTCTCTAAAAATATAAATAAAAAAGTAAGACAAAGTAAAATAACTATAGATGCAAAGAGCAAGTATGTAAACAAAACAAACAAAACATAGATTTGCTTGTTTTATTTTCTTTCTTCATTCCTAAAAGCAAATGATCCATGTTTTCCCCCTCACCCCTGCTTTAATCCAAAAAAGAAGTTAGAAAAAGATAAAAACCTTATAGACCTTGAAAATCCCCAAAAGAGAATAATTCACCTTCAAGTTACCAAAACTGTGTTGTTTTACAATCATTTATTACTAATAATTAGCAAGTCAATCAAGCTCAGATAGAATTTCTTCTTTTACAAGCTGATGGAAATAGCATAATTATTAAGAAAAAACCTCACTTAATTGGGCAGCTCAGGATTTTTGGAGGAATACTCTTTGTAGTAGTGAAAACATAAAAATAATGCATTGTACTTGAGCAGACAGGGGCAATAGGTTAGAAGGAAGAGGATAAATACAGAATTACAGGTAAAGGATTAACAAGCAGAACAGTCAATTGTGTGGTCTCAGAAATGGTGCTAGTAAATTAGAGATGTAATTTCATGATTTCATGGAGACAGATATGGGCTATGTAGGAGCTGAAGCCCTTATTCTCACAGTGAAAAGTACAAAGCTCTGTCCGCTGATTTACAAAGCATAGTTATTAATGCCAGAGTCAGGGTGGGGGGAGGTAGCAATGAACATCCAGCAGTACACTATGATATATCAAATAAGATTATAAGATAATAAATAAGATGATGAAGCTAGTTTCCTTAGCATTGTTCCGGGGGCGGTCCTCTGGAATGCAGTTATTCTGAATTCTAAGAATCACTTAAGTGGTGAACAGATATAGAAGTGATTAGCACTTTTCTAGGCTTGGAGATCTGTCTCCACAAAAGATCAGAAGAGCCTAAGAATGAAAAACTGCGAAAATAAATCAGCTTGAGTCACAAGTCTGTTCCCTTTCCTTCCTCTTTACAAAAGTGGCTATTCTCTCTGCCTCCTTTTGCAGAGAATCCTCTGTTCTTCCCCCTCTGTTTTTTTTTTTCCTTCTCTATTTTGCTTCAGGGTGGTCTTGAAACACTCTTTGCTCCACTCCTTGAGTGTCTGTCTCCTATGGCATGTAGAACAGAAGCCTGAACAACTATATGGGGCATGCACTGCATAGTCAGTCAACATATTTTCCTGCTCATACAAAGTCAACAGCCTAGTATGTCCAACAGCTGATAACTGCAGGAAGCTCAGGGAGAAACACTGGTCAATGTCCTGCTCCCAATCACGTCAATAATTTATTACATGTCCATCCTCAGGGTTTTCTTTGAAATCACTCACAACCAAACCAAAAAGGTATAAATTAGGGGAAAAAAGAGATGTTTATTAGAAGAACAAGTGGTTGGCAGAAAGAGAAAATAAAACAAAGCAAATAAAAGAGAGAAAACCGAAAACCCACAAATCATATTGCAAAACAATATTCTGCTGACATTTAAATAAAGTAATCCCATGGCAACAATTCAACTGCTGCCTTTTTGCCTAGAATCCCAGATTTCTCTTGTTTGGGACTGGACACAATTTTCATTTTTCTGTGTACTTAGTGCTTCACATTGAACCAATAATATTTACTACGTACTTGTGCTTGTTTGCATACTTTAAAAGGCTGAAGTGTTTCCTGGTAGAAAAGCTGATGATAAGCCTGCAGGTCAAACCAAAAGTACACACTGTTCTTCCACAACTACAGATGGAAAAAGTACATCAATTATTACCACCCAATTATTAAAGCTTTTACAAAGTTCTAATTTCAAATATAAATAACTGTTTAGCTCCTTTCTGTTACCATAAATCAGGTTCAATTTAAGATGCTTTTAATCTTCTATCACAAACTGGCAATACACAAAATATTTATTGATATTATTCCTGGAACATTATATTTTTGCATATATGCCTGTCATATAATTAGTCATTAAAATAGTAAGTATTCTAGTTAACAGTTAAAAATTAACCACATATTTCTGGTATGAAACCAAAATGTAAAAGTATTTTGGTATATATGGGCAAATGTCTATTACAGCAGAACCAGACATTACTCTGGTAATTGAACCAGTTAAATACTTCTCTCTCGCCCAGACTGGAGTGCAGCGGCATGATCTCGGCTCACTGCAACCTCCGCCTCCCAGGCTCAAGCAATTCTCCCACCTCAGCCTCCCCAGTAGCTGGGATTACAGGCATGCACCACCATGCCCAACTAATTTTTGTATTTTTAGTAGAGATGGGGTTTCACCATGTTGGCCAGGCTGATCTTGAACTCCTGACCTTAATGATCCACCCACCTTGGGCTCCCAAAATGTTGGGATTACAGGCGTGAGCCACCGTTCCCGGCCAATACTTTTCATTTGAGCAAAAGTAAGACTAATTTTTTAAAAATTTTGAAAAACCAACTGGAAATAATTTTGCCACTATTCATTGTAATTTGTAATTTTAGGATGAACCAAAGAGAATTATAATTGACATGCTTAACTATTTACTAAATATTAAATATGAATTTTCTTATAGATGAGAATGTTAACATCAAATATAATTATGTGAGCACTGAACTATTTCAATGGCTCTTATTTTTAAATGAAGTAAAATTATAAAATTAAATTTTAAATAATTATTTTCTACCTTGTTCCCTGAATGCTCGCAGAATTTAGTAAAGAAGAATCCAGCTCTATTTTCTACATACAAAGATTGCAACAAATTTTCCATGTCAAATCCTCCCAAGGCACCAACATCTGACATGGTTTTAACCTAGATAACAAAACAGAAGTCTATTATCCACCCAAAAACACTGTAATTTTTTTATGGCATTACATAACAGGATTTCATAAATTCTACCATGCTGTCATTTTCCCACTGGACTATTTTATTTTTGTACCATATACATAATTAATGCAGTATGTTTGCATTTGAGAGTCATATAAGATTCATTTGTGGAGCCCAACTATAGCCACTGAATATATTCTATTATAAACCAATCTGATTTTAAACTGAATGTTGAAGCAACTTCCCAGCCTCAATTATTTTCATGTTTCAGGCAAAGGAAGACCATTTTAGTCCAAATCCTTGTTGGTGGCCTCTTTCATACATAGTTAGTGTTATTTTAGCCTTGAAGTGCTGCAATGATAGCTACAGAGGGTTATGATGAGAACTATCTCAAAAGCCTCTCAGTGCTGCTCATTAACTGTCCTTGTGGGGTCCCTCTTTGGACAGTCTCACCCTGTATAGGTCACGGCCTGTACAGTGCAAATGGCAGTATAAGTTCTCATAAAACTTTGCTTTTTATAAGCTTCTCTGCCAAAAGTACTGGCAACCCACGTACAATTTTTGAAACACAGAAAGCTGGCTATTTCTCCAAGCACAGGAGTGACTTCAGAATATGAAAGGGCATCTACTTCAGTTTAACTCTTTGCTATTTGTTTTGTAGAACTCATAGACTACTTCTTTGTAACAAGACAATAATGGTATGAAAAATTTAGGGTTTAAGTAAGGTTCTCACTCTCTTTTTGTCCTACTGTCTCTCCATCTCTCCACCTCTCTATATGCCTGCTAAACAAATTCTGAAGTGAGAATTTAATATTTTTACTATGTTTAACTATCAGTATCCCAAACTAAAAAATCATTATTTTAGTAGGAAAAAAATCCTAATTAAAAGAAATGGGGTACTATTTGCTTAGAATCAAATAAATAGTTACGTAAAATTATAGCTAAGTGTTCAGACTGTATTGGGACTCCCAAGGTTTCTACCTAAAGTATAATCCTTAGGGAATGTGAAGTTTTCATCTAGAACTAGTGCATTAAATCCACATTATGAGGGTAGCTGTACTGTGGGAAACATCCTGCCCTTTAAAAATTCTAGGCTTCTAAAACATAACATCAAATACGATTTTTCTTTCAAGTGTTAAAAATTTGACAAAAATATTAGAGGGTCTTATTTTGGGTCTGAAGTGTCATGATAACAAAACCAGAACACCATTGTGTTTGAACACAGTAATCAATGCAATATGTAGAACCATGGACTACAAAGGGAAAATATTTGTGTAAAAATCCTTTGGCAAGGAAAAAACTCAAATGTGTTGCTCGGTAAAGAAAAACTATTGCGATATATCAATAAAAACTCTCAAAATCAGGAGATATTGATGAGTTAAATGAAGAATCAGGTTATTCAGTCCTCAAAACACTCACCTTAGGTTCTTTTGTATAAGTGTATCTTCCATCCAGCTGGGGCTTGAGACATTCAGAAATGTCCGTAAAAGACGTTAAATGAATGATTTTGCTGCTTTCTGACATGTTCTTTGACCTAAATTATAAGATGAGATCTAAAATTATAAGAATGAGAACTAACTGATCAACAAACAAATTTTCAACACTTTTGGCATACATGGCACCAAATCTTAAGAGGACTTCTGAGCAATGTGACTCAGGAAAAAAAGGATAAGCATCAGTTCTAGCCCTGAAGCAGTGGTTCAGAAAATGAGGCATAGTTATACCACAATGACAATTCCCAAAATAACTGCTGGTTAGATGAATTCAAGAGGGTTTATTATAGATTCCAAACGACTGGGATGGATAATAAATACTTTGAGAGGGTAAGAATGAGAAATTCCTTCAGCCTGTATTAGTAATTTAAAAATAAAATTTTTCCTGAAAAATTAGGAGATGATATATTCTGTGTATATACCTGGGTACGCATATGTGTTTTAGAGGGGCTCCTTTAGATAGGAAAATAGTGAGCAATAAATGAAGGTAGGTATGGAAATCCCCGTTTAAAAGGCAGCAAAGGTCATTTGCTTAGGGCAAGAAGGCACTAACATTAAAAAGTGAACACTATATACTACATACCAAACACTGTGCTAGACATAATTCATATTATAATATTTAATCCTCACAGAGGTGAGATTCATAGGGAATTATATAGATTAGGTTGGGGTAAGATAATGGGAGACTTTGGAGTTAGACTAATGACTTTGGACATTATTTTCTATTGTTTTTATTCAACTTGCTCTCCCACATCCACACTGCAATTATTCTAAAGCCTTATTTTCTAGCTGCATAAAACATGCCTATTCTACCTTGCCAGTATACCTCCACTCCAATCCACCAGCAGACTACCTTGCAGGTTCTTCCCACACACAAAAAACATGCTTCAGTTTCCACTCCCTCATGTAGCACAGTGGCATGCTTCTGGATACAATACCACTGAGATTCTGAAAAAGCTAAACATTAGCCTTCTAAGACTCTCTTGCAGAGAGACATAGCCATGAGACACAGATGTGACTAATGAGATGAAAAATGAAATGTGCTAGGGGAGATTCTGAGAAAGCTTGTTTTCCTGACAAGAGGGAAAGCGTTAACGGAAATTGCCCTTCCTCCTCCTTTCTGACTTGGAGGCCTGATGTTAGGAGCTGCAACACTGCTGATCATGAGGGAAAGGCCAAGAGCATCACAAAGATTCGGGGCCCTAATCCTTCTGATCTATTGTACCAACACTGGGAATTGCCTGCCATCGGATTTCTTGTTACGTGAGAAAAATTAAGTCAATTCATCTGAGCCATTGTTAGTCAGGTTTTTGTTATTGCAGCTGAAAGCATTCTTGACATGAACAACAAACATATCCACCTGGACCCACCCTTACTTCTTTCCATGTTGTCTCCGGGAGAGGTGCCCCATCTCCTGTCCATGGTTAATCTCATTCCCTTGGCTCTTGAACCTGTCCCTCTATTCTCCTTTGAATATGGAGACTTCCTTTTTTCTCATATATCTTCAACTTCTCCATTTCCTCTGGATTCTATTCTATGCATATCAACAGATTCAAGTCTTCACTTTAAAAATAGTCTTTCTGATGAGAACAAAAACTTTTAGCCAGACTAACCAAGAAAAACCTTTCGTGGCTGGGCACGGTGGCTCCTGCCTGTAATCCCAGCACTTTGGGAGGCCGAGGTGAGTGGATCACTTGAAGTCAGGAGTTCAAGACCAGCCCGGTCAACATGATGAAACCCCGTCTCTACTAAAAATACAAAAAATTAGGCAGGTGTGATGGCAGGTGCCTGTAATCCCAGCTACTTGGGAGGCTGAGGCAGGAGAATCACTTGAACTCATGAGGCAGAGTTGCAGTAAGCCAAGATCATGCCACTGCTCTCCAGCCTGGGCAGAGTAAAAAAAAAAACTCCCCTCTCTCCACAAAAACCCTTTAGCTAGACTAACCAAGAAAAGAGAAGACTCGAATTACTTAAATCAGGAATAAAAGAGGATACCTCCAAACCAACCTTACAGGAATTAAAAGGATTATGAAGGAATACGATGAACAACTATATGCAAACAAATTAGGTAATTTGATGAACAAATTCCTAGAGGGACACAAATTGCCAAAAATCACGCAAAAAGACAGAAAACTTGACCTATAACAAGTAGAGACTAAATCAATAATTTGAAATCTCCCCCACACAAATAAAAGGCCTGGGTCCAAAAGCCTTCACTGGTGAACTCTATCAGATACTTAAAGAAGAACCAATACACAGTTCTTCCCATATTCTTACAAATTAGAAGGGGAGGGGATACTTCCCAACTCATTCTGCCTTTTTTTTTTTTTTTTTTTGAGAGTCTCACTCTGTCGCCCAGGCTGGAGTACAGTGGCATGATCTGGGCTTACTGCAACCTCTGCCTCCTGGGTTAAAGGTATTCTCCTGCCTCTGCCTCCCGAATAGCTGGGATTACAGACACATGCCACCATGCTCAGCTAATTTTTGTATATTTAGTAGAGACGGGATTTCACCATGTTGACCAGGCTGGTCTCGAACTCCTGACCTCAAGTGATCCACCCACGTTGGCCTCCCAAAGTGCTGGGATTATAGGCATGAGCCACCATGCCCCGCCTAAAATTCTTCCTTCCCTTGGCTTACATGACAGCACTCTTTCCTTATTTGTACATCTCCCGTCTCTTAGATTACCCTTTCTTGGTTTTCTCTTCTAGTTCCTTATTTTCTGCCTTTACTGTAAACCTTCATAACTTAGTTCTCATTATATACTGCTCTTCTTTTTTGAAATTATCTTTATTTTTATATTTTATTTTTAATTGCATTTTAGGTTTTGGGGTACATGTGAAGAACATGCAAGATTGTTGCATAGGTACACACATGGCAGTGTGATTTGCTGCCTTCCTCCCCATCACCTATATCTGGCATTTCTCCCTGTGCTATCTCTTCCCAACTCCCCCACCCCCCGCTGTCCCTCCCCTATTTCCCCCTGACAGACCCCAGTGTGTGATGCTCCCCTCCCTGTGTCCATGTGTTCTCATTGTTCAACACCCGCCTATGAGTGAGAACATGCAGTGTTTGATTTTCTGTTCTTGTGTCAGTTTGCTGAGAATGACGGTTTCCAGGTTCATCCATGTCCCTACAAAGGACACAAACATCTTTTTTTGATGGCTGCATAGTATTCCACGGTGTATATATGCCACATTTTCCCTATCCAGTCTATCATTGATGGGCATTTGGGTTGGTTCCAGGTCTTTGCTATTGTAAACAGTGCTGCAATGAACATTCATGCGCATGTGTCCTTATAGTAGAACAATTTATAATCCTTTGGATATATACCCAGTAATGGAATTGCTGGGTCAAATGGAATTTCCATTTCTAGGTCCTTGAGGAATCACCACACTGTCTTCCACAATAGTTGAACTAATTTACACTCCCACCAACAGTGTAAAAGTGTTCCTATTTCTCCACATCCTCTCCAGCATCTGTTGTCTCCAGATTTTTTAATGATTGCCATTCTAACTGGTGTCAGATGGTATCTCAATGTAGTTTTGATTTGCATTTCTCTAATGACCAGTGATGATGAGCATTTTTGCATATGTTTGTTGTCCTCATAAATATCTTCTTTTGTAAAGTGTCTGTTCATATCCTTCACCCACTTTTGAATGGGCTTGTTTGTTTTTTCTTGTAAATCTGTTTTAGTTCTTTGTAGATTGTGGATATTAGCCCTTTGTCAGATGGGTAGATTACAAAAATCTTTTCCCATTCTGTTGGTGGCCGATTCACTCTAATGACTGTTTCTTTGGCCGTGCAGAAGCTGTGGAGTTTGATTAGGTCCCATTTGTCTCTTTCTCTCTCTCATGATCATCTCATCTATGCCCATAGCTTCATCTACTCACTAAAGTGTAATGCTCCCTCAATTTTTGACTTGTAATTGATCTCTCTCCTGGGCTCCAAACCTATTTTTCAACTGTTTTGAATATGTATATCCCAATGTATATCCTAATGTAGTTTTAAATTTTTTATTGAGATAAAATTCACATTGTCAACGCACAAAAAATTTTGATGTAGAGAAATTGAAACCCAATATAGCTTCATCTCAACCCTGGAGTATTGTCTGGGCTTGGTGGCTCATGCCTGTAACCCCAGCACTTTGGGAGGTGGGAGGATTGCTTAAGGCCAGGAGTTCAAGACCAGCCTGGGCAACATAGTGGGAACCACATCTCTACAAAAAAAAATTAGCCAGGTATGGTGGCACACACCTGTAGTCCTAGCTACTTGGGAGGCTGAGGTGGGAGGATCACTTGAGCCACGAGTTCAAGGCTACATGCCATAGCACTCCAGCCTGGGCAAGGGAGTGAGATGCTGACTCAAAAAAAAAAAAGTACCTTAGGCTCTATATTCTTTCATTCAACAAATATTAATTGAACACATACTATGTGCCAGACACTGTACTACACACTGGAACATTTACCTAGGCAGCACCACAAATTAAAATTATCTGCCTCCTCCAGTCCTGCTTTTCCTCCTTCTAAGAATAACAAGTTCACAGAAAATAATGTAGAAATAGTTCTTAAATATATTTTAAAATGTTCAACTTCAGTCAAAATAAGAAATACTGTTTTAAAAATATATCTGCTTAGCAAGGGTAATGCATACTGTGTTGGTGAAGGAATGGTTAAAAAATGGCACTCTGATACATGCTGAAGGAAGTATAAATTGTTACAACTCCTATGAAAGACAATTTGATATTATCTAGCAAAATTTAAAAAGCAAATGAACTTTGACTCAAAAATTCTACTTGTAGGAATTTATCACATATATGATAAATATGTTCAACAAATATTAATTGTTGAATTAATGTTGAATAATTCAACTTTCCTCTGAACTCATGCCTGTATGTCTTTTCACTTGTTTCATCACCTGAAAAATGAAGACAATGCTTTCTTTATGGGAATATATATATATGTGTATGTGTGTGTGTGAGTGTGAGAGTGTGTGTGTGTGTGCGTGTGTGTTATGAAATATAACAATGTATAAGAATATCGACTATAACATTGTTTGTAATAGAAAAAAATTAGAAACAATGTCATGTCCATCAGTAGCGTACACATACAAAGTATGGTATAAAATGAAAGAAGCAGACATAGGAGGAGGCAAGATGACAAGAATAAGAATCAAAAAAGATTATGGTGTATCTATTGCTATAGTACAATCACTGCTATGGAAAAAATCTAAGATATTTTAATAAAAAATTAAAACAAAAAGATAAGGCACAAAATAAGTATATAGCATGCCATATTTTTAAAGCTATATTTATATTTCCAATTTTTAAAAATAAAACAATTTCAGTAATGACACACAAAAACTCTCCAGCTGTTCTTAAATTCATGGAGAATAATCTCCAGATTCCCTAATGTGACAGATAAGAAATTTCACATTCTGAACCTTACTTATCTTTTCAGCTTATCTCCTGCTTTTTTACTGTAATACTCTATACTCTGGCCATAATGGTGTATAGGTTTCAAAATTCAACTTTTCTGTCAGCTCATGCCCGCATGTCCTTTCACTTGTTTTATCACTTGAAAAATGAAGATAATGCTTTCTTCACAGGGATGCAGTAAGAATTAACAGATATATGTGCCTTCAGAACAGTGTTGCAATTAAAAAAAAGAATTAATTGATACAATGCAAGCAAAGTTTCAATGTCACAAAAGTTCATTAACTGCTACTTTTGGAAATGGTAGAGAAGGTGATTTGGATTGACCTCACATAGAAGGCAACTAGATAAGCTGAAAAAACTTACAAAAATAAATCTGCTTAAAGGTATCTGAGTGCTAACAACGTAGTCAAGAATAACTGAGTGAAAACCCAGAGGATAAGAATTCACAGAGGTGACTTTGGCATTTGAGGCTGCTTTTTCCTGGGGGTTTGCTTATAATGAGAGTCAAAGACACTGATAAACCCTTCATACTTTTTTTTTTTTGAGATGGAGTCTCACTCTGTCACCTAGGCTGGTGTGCAGTGGGATGATCTTGACTTACTATAACCTCTGCCTCCTGGGTTCAAGTGATTCTTGTGCCTCAGCCTCCCAAGTAGCTGGTACTACAGGCACGTGCCACCACACCCAGCTAATTCTGTTTGTTTGTTGTTTGTTTGTAGAGACAGAATCTCACTATGTTACCTAGGCTGGTCTCAAGCTTCTAGGCTCAAGCAATCCACCTGCCTTGGCCTCCCAAAATGCTGGGATTACAGCCCTGAGTCACTATGTCTGGCCAGTAACAATGATAATATTCTTGAGAGGCTTATGAGTTCTCAAATCTGTGAAATGTTGAATTATTGAATAGAGCCAAAGAAGAATTACAGGGCAATCTTCTCAGAGAAGTCTTGAGAAGCTAGAGATCAGAGGCATCGTCTCTTTAAAGTTACTAATATCTGGAACTCTACTCCTAATTTAGAGTATTCATGCAAAGAATAAGCCTCTAATATGTATCACTGAAATATTAAGAACCCATGTACAAATATCTAAGTACTAGTTTTTAATTTCTGTTTAGTTTTAAAATTCTCTAAAAATCTTAGCATTGCCGAAAAGCACTTGACACACAAAAAGCTGCACCTACCCTTTCTCAATCACATACTTAGAAGAACCTGGATACAAAAGCTCCCTCTTCCAAGGCTTTTGAGTTGCTGTATTTACTCCAGGTGATTTCTTGGGAGATTTAGGAGGTTGTGATAAGCTGAATTCTTCCTTCTAAAAGATGGTAAAATAATGAGCAAAATGAAAACATAAGAGAGAAAAAAGCACAGCTCTGCACCTATACCTCAAATTTGTTCTGATCACTAGAGGACTTTTTCTTTCACTCTGCCTTCTACAATCCTTCTCATTAGAATAGAAACTTTATCCTTCTCCAACTCCTACTTTTATGCAACCAGCAAAGTGGAATTGAACAGCAATTTAGACTATAAAAAGGGAAGAGCTGAAGGCTTATATATCCTTACTTGCATCACTGTGAAAGAAGACTCTTTCCTGGAGAAAGAACGTTGAAAAAATGATTCTTTATTCTATAACTGAATAGGTATTAGAGCTAGATGTATGTATATGTGGTGAGGGTGGGGCAGGTGGCAGTGTCAGCAATCACAGGGCAGGGAAATGAAACCATGCCCTGGTCCACATAAGAAGGGCTCTATAGCTTAACAGCACTATTTCCTTCCATTTTGGGGCATTTTTTTCCATGGTTATTTTTCCCATTCTTACAGAGTTATTTATAGTAAAAGTTAACAATTTAACTCCAGAATATGAGATGCATGGATTTTAAAAAGTATGAACAACTAAATGTCAAAATGGAGAATGGGATATACATAAATGTGACATTATGTAATACTTAAAAGTAGTAGTGACAAAAATGATGACACACGTGGAAAAAATCCTCATGATAAAAGAAATAATCAGAAAAAAATTCTAAGTACAGTAAAACAAAAAATTCATAGAAGAAGCCTAAAAGGAAAGAAGTTAGTAGCTGTCTGGAAGTAGGTGAGATCAGAAGTGATTTGCCTCTTCTCCAGTTTCCAAATTTACAGTAGTTTTATTATTTTTATAATTTCAAAAACAAACACACTTTTCTAATATGTCAACTTCCATTAGAATATTGTATATATTGCAAGAAAGTAAGGAATATACTTATAATGTTTTATTATCCAGAACAAACAATAAAACCTATATACACTCTATAGTAACTACTAATAATTTTTTAAGAATTCTATAAAGAAAATTAATAACAAGTATATTCTACATATAACTTCCCATATATAAGGGCTTACATCTGTTTTAGTAATTCAGAACACAGCATGATATTAAACAACACTCAATAAATGAGAGTCACCACAGGAGGCTGAGCTTATTATTTAAAGTATATAATACAAAAGTAGCCAAATTTATAGAAACAGAAAGTAGAGTGGAGGTTACCAGGGGCTGTGGGAATGGGAAAAAGGAGAGTTGGTCTTTAATGGGCAGAGTCAGATTTGCAAGATGAAAAATTCTAGAGATCTGTTTCACAACATTGTGAATATAACTGACTTTATTGAACCCATACATTTAAAAATGATTAAGATGGCAAATTTTATGTTTTATACCACAATAATTTTTTTAAGTTTTCTTAAAATAAAAAAAAATTAACATATCATACAGACAAAGGCTTCTATTAAGACTTTTTTAGCTTGCCGGCTTAGGTGAAAGCTAGAAGTAGCCAGGAAGTAACTGATGGGGGGTGGGTTGGGAAACCAAGACAAAACAAAAAAACCTGAGAAAGGGTCACAGTAGGATTGCCGCGGAGGGCGGTACAAAGGGACTGCTCTATAGCATGATTATGATGGTGGATACACAATGTATACATTGTCCAAATTTACACAACTATACACTTAAAAGGGTAAATTTTGCTGTATGTAAGTTATACCTTAATTTCTGTAATGGAAAAATAAGATGGAATTGAGTTCTATTCCTTATTTTCTGCCAAGGAGAGAGAGAGTGAGATCAGAATGAGTTGTCCAACTAGAAAACATCAGTGACAGCATATGTAATGATTTTCAGGAAGTCAGATGAAGACAACAGATGAGAAGTCATGTTTATACCACTTTTTCACACAAGCTAATCTCTGCCCACTCCTTTGGCATTGTTCTCTTATTGGAATTCCTTTCATTAACCACATCGCTTATTTTTTCTTCCCCCTTTCTTTTCAGTTTGATATTGTTGTTTGTATAAATGTTTCTATGTTATCAGATGACGTGCTCCCTGTACTACAGCTCCAAGATGAGGAAACATTTGTGCACTAAAGTGACACTAACTTAAAATGCGGTCCCCAGAGCAGCAGCAAGAGCATCACCAGGGAGAGAGTTCCTTAGAAATGCAAATGAATCCTTGGGTTCCACCCCAGAGCTACTGGATTTTGATCTCTGGGTGAAGCCCAGGAATCTATTTTAACAAGCTCTTCAGCTGACTCTTCTGTATGCTAAAGCTTGAGAACCATCAGTCTAAAGTAGTGCTTCACATATGAATCACCTGAGGATCATAATAAATTGCAGGTTCTAAAATGTGGCTCTAATGTTCAGGAAGGGTTGAGAATGTCAGTTCTCAGCCAATGCCCTGATTTTACAGAGTGACTCTGGCCCATTGCAGATCAATTAAATCAGAATCTCTGAAGGCAGGACCCAAGCACTGGTATGGCTAAACAGTTCTTCAGGAGATTCTAATGTTTCCAGGGTTAAGAAACCACAGACAGGGTTAAGGTCCCTCCAGCTCTAAAACACTACTTGTAGAAGTAAAACTTTAAAAACTGTAGCCAGGTGCGGTGGCTCATGCCTGTAATCCCAGCACTTTGGGAGGCTGAGGAGGGTGGATCACGAGAGTAAGAGATCAAGACCATCCTGGCCAACCTGGTGAAACCTCGTCTCTACTAAAAATACAAAAATTAGCTGGGTGTGGTGGCATGCGCCTGTAGTCCCAGCTACTTGGGAAGCTGAGGCAGGAGAATTGCCTGAACCCCGGAGGTGGAGGTTGCAGTGAGCCGAGATCACACCACTGCACTCCAGCCTGGCGACGGAGCGAGACTCTGTCTCAAAAACAAAAAACAAAACAAAACAAAAAACTGTATTTACATCTTCCTGCCTTTTAAAATAAGACATCCTGAATATAAAGCAATCCTTTCAAGAGGTTGTATGTGACTATATGTCCAATAACAGTGAACATGTGACATCTTTACAGGCTGCTATGATTAATAAGGCTCTTTACTTCTGAAACAAGTCGTATTTACAGTTACGGCATCTCTATGCCAAAATGTAGGGTTATTTATTTCTCCTCTATAAAGTTAACTTTTCTTCTCTTTTTGATCTTTTTCCCCTTACATTTTTGTACTGTTTTCCCCATTTGAAAAAATGCTCATGACTTCTATTTCAGTTACTGCTACTTCTCACTCATTGATTCAATTTATACTTACTCAGCAACTATTATGTGCCAGGCACTGTTCTAGGCACTGGTGAAATGCACTTAAAAAAAAGTTCTTTACATTCTAGTAGGAGGTAAAAGACAATAAACAGATAAATCACATAGTAATAAATATAGTAAAGCAAAATAAAGCAGGGCAAAGGGTATAGATAGTGATGGAGGGTGTGTGTGTGTGCTAGTCTACCTAAGTGTGCTTATGTAGAAATAATACACCTCAAGAATAGCCTCTCTGATTAAGTGGTACTTGAGCAGACACCCTAAAGGAAGTGAGTGGGAAAGCCATGTGCATATCTGCAGGAAGAGTGCTCTAATCAAGGCAAACAGCAAGCACAAAGCTCTGGAGTTTCTTCTTTGTGTCTTCAAAGAAGAGCAAGGAGACCAGTGTGGTTGGAATGGAGTATGTTAGAGTGGTAGGAAATGAAGTCAGAGGGTTAGCAGGGGCTTATACAACCGTGTAAAGACTGTGGATTTTATTTTGAGTGAAAAAGAAGACCACTGGAGAATTCTGAGAAGATGAGTGACATGATTCTATATTTTTAAAGGCTAACTTTGGCTGCTTGGTAGAGAACAGACTGTAAGTTTTCCTATTTCCTGAATGCTGCAGCATGTACATTAGCAACAATCGCAACAAAGCTTTGATGAAAATTATCAGGTACAAACACTCAAGCATACATATTTTACTATAAACTTAGTAGATCTATCAAGGCATGAATGTCTACCCTACCTGGATCTCAGGTATCTGTGGAATGCAAGATTTGGGTCTTAACGGCAAGAGGGTTGCCATTTGTGGAAAAGGGTCAATGTCCTTCCTTGGTTTTGTTTGACGGAGGTGCCAGAATTTCAGTTCAGCACTAGCATATTTTGTTGAGGCTGAATGAGTAACACAGAATCTTGGTGCCCTGTTTATTGGAAAAATAAATGTAGATTTATTTTTTGGAAAAATAAATGTAGATTCAACTAACAATAAGCCTCAAAAATGAAAAGCCTGCAAATACATAATAGCTGTGCTCACAATTAACAGTCTTGCTATACCCCTTTTCTAATAACTTCTACTTCTTTTTCTACTGCCTAGCCTTGAAAAAATATTTTTCTATGATATGTCAGCTGCCTGCAATCCCATTCATTCATATAAAAAGGCAATATACATTGGGGGGAAAAAATCATAAGTAAAATTATGTTCAAATTATTAGCTGCTTGAAAAGAAAACTAAAACTACAAAAATTAGCTGGGTGTGGTGGTGGGCACCTGTAATCCCAGCTACTCAGAAGGCTGAGGCAGGAGAATTGCTTGAACCCGGGAGGCAGAGGTTGCAGTGAGCCTAGATCACACCATTGCACTCCAGCCGGGGCGACAAGAGTGAAACTCCCTCTCAAAAAAAAAAAAAAAAAAAAAAAAAGAAAGAAAGAAAAATAAATCTATCTATCCATAAAGGAATTTTTAAAACAATTTACAGTTTCTAGTAAAATAAATATAAAATGTACTTGTGATCATTTTAAAACACTTTGGCATTTATCTATAATAAAAATTGGTAGAATAAAATTAACATTTAAAACATAATTTTTATAATGCTTCAGTATGCTATTAAAGTAGGTTATAATGCATATTATTTATTGTCAAGCCTTAAATTTGAAGGTAAGAATTAATTTTACAACAATTTATATAAATCAAAGACCAACATTACTGCCAGAAATGTAGGGAAAAGAATGTCTGGCATGGTATCAAGGCCACACTTAATTGGATGGATATCATGGTATTCAGTATGTGGCCTAACTTTTTATTGGAAATAGGGTTAACTCCAGCTGTAAGAGCCTGCTGCTACTTGCTTCTTGGACCAGGTCTTCCCCTTGATGCCACAGCCCTAAGACTAATTTGTATTCCATATTTCAAGGCCTGGCAGAAAATTACTTCCCTTTAAAATAGGAAGAATGACTAAGCATGATGGCTCATACCTGTAATCCCAGCATTTTGGGAAGCCACAGTGGGAGGACTGCTTGAGGCCAGGAGTTCAAGACCATCCTGGGCAACATAGTAAGACCTTGTCTCTACAGAAAAGTTTTTTAAATTAGCTGAGCATGGTGGCATGTTCTGTAAGTCCTACCTACGTGGGAAAAATCACTTAAGGTGAGAGAATCACTTGAGCTCAGTAGTTCCAGGCTGCAGAGAGCCATGACTGTGCCACTGCACTCCAGCCTGACAGAGTGAAACCTTGTCTCTAAAAAAAAATTAAAATTTTCAAAAAATAAAGTAAAATAGGAAGAAGATGGATATCTCTCTCGATATGAACACAGATTGGGAGTGAAAGAGAATCCAAAGTCCATAATTAGTTTAGGATCAGAAAGCATTCTGTATTGATCTCTGTGGTCATTCTATACCATATTTCAGAACCTTTACTTGCAGACTTGGAAATATTCAAAATTACTTATTTGCATGTCAACCAGTAAGTGGGCAGATCTACAGACTTTTATCAAATAAATCATACATAGGATGGCTGGCAGAACTCCTCATGGCCCATGGTGATAGTGGCTATGGGGTAAGGCTCCTCCACCTTTGGAAAGGGGAAGGAACAGTGGGAAGCACTGTGAGTTATGGTTTGAGTGTCAGCTCAGCCACAATACAATAGAACACCAGGTAGATTTATAAGGTTTTTGACTCTAGTCCACGACTCCTGGATGGCACTTTAGACGGGGGGCACCCGGGTCGGGGGGGGGCCCCCCCCTTCCAGCAAACATACTCAATAGCCAGGGAGTGCTTACAACAGGGCTTGGGCAAGACCCAGTGCTGTGCTGGCTTCAGGTCTGACCCAGCACAGTCATAGTGGTGGTGGCCACAGGAGTGCTGTGTTAATCCATTCCCAGCTTTAGGTGGTTCAGCAACAGAGACAGAGAGACTCTGGGATAAACAAAGAGAAAAGAACGGGAGTCTCCACTTGGGATCTAGAGGTTTCTCCCAGATATTGTCCGAGACCGTCCAGGAGGTACCCTATGAGTCTGCAAGAACAACAGCATTACTAACCATAGAGTGCCCCCTAAAGCAGATACAGCTTATCACAATACCCAAATCTTTTCAAATATCTGGAAAGCCTTCCCAGGAAGGATAGGTACAAACAAGCCCAGACAGTGAAGACTACAATATATACCTGATATGATCTGGCACTGTGTCCCCACCCAAATCTCACCTTGAATTATAATAATTCCCACATGTCATGGAAGGGACCCAGTGGGGAGGTAACTGAATCATGGGAGCACATCTTTCCCATGCTATTCTCCTGGTAGTGAATAAGTCTCACAAGATCTGATGGTTTTATAAATGAGAGTTCTCCTGCACAAGCTCTTTTGCCTGCTGCCATGTAAAACATCTCTTTGCTCTTCCTTTGTCTTCTGCCATGATTGTGAAGCCTCCCCCAGTCATGTGAAACTGTGAGTCTATTAAACTGCTTTCCTTTATATATTACCCAGTCTTGGGTATGTCTTTATTAGCAGCATGAGATGAACTAATACAGTAAATTGGTACCAGTAGAGTGGGGTGCTGCTGTATAGATACCTGAAAATGTAGAAGCAACTTTGGAACTGGGTAACAGGCAGAGGTTGGAACAGTTTGGAGGGCTCAGAAGAAGACAGGAAGATGTGGCAACGTTTGGAACTTCCTAGAGACTTGTTGAATGGCATTGACCAAAATGGTGATAGTGATATGGACCCAGTTTGAGGTGGTCTCAGATGGAGATGAGGAATTTGTTGGGAACTGGAGCAAAGGTGACTTTTGCTATGTTTTAGCAAAGAGACTGGTGGCATTTTTCCCCTGCCCTAGAGATCTGTAGAACTTTGAATTTGAGAGAGATGATTTAGGGTATTGGGGAGAAAAAAATTTTAAGCAGCAAAGCATTCAAGAGGAAGCAGAGCATAAAAGTTTGGAAAATTTTCAGCCTATATTTTGGAAAAGTTTGGAAAATATGCTGCAATAGAAAAGAAAATCCATTTTCTGGGGAGAAATAAGTAACGATGAGCCAAATGTTAACAAGACAATGGGGAAAATGTCTCTGAGGCATGTCAGAGATCTTCATGGCAGCCCCTCTCATCACAGGCCTAGAGGCCTAGGGGGAAAAAAATGTTTTTGTGGGCTGGGGCCCAAGGACCCCCTGCTGTTTGAAGCTTAGTGACTTGGTGCCCTGTGTTCCAGCTGCTCTAGCTGTGGTTAAAAGGGGCCAAGGCACAGCTTGGGCCATGGCTTCAGAGGGTGCAAGCCCCAGGCCTTGGCAGCTTCCACATGGTGTTGAGCCTGCAGGTCCACAGAAGTCAAGAACTGAGGTTTGAGAAACTCTGCCTAGATTCCAGAGGATGTATGGAAACGCCTAGATGTCCAGACAGAAGTTTACTGCAGGGGTGGGGCCCTCATGGAGAACCTTTGTTAGGGCAATGCAGAAGGAAAATGTGGTGTTGGAGTCCCCCACAGAGTCCCTGCTGGGGTGCTGCCTAGTAGGGCTGGGAGAAGAGGGCCACCATCTTCCAGACCCTAGAATGGTAGATCCACCAACAGCTTGCACCATGTACCTGGAAAAAGACGCATACACTCAATGCCAGCCCATGAAAGCAGCCAGGAGGGAGGCTGTACCCTGCAAAGCCACAGGGGCAGAGCTGCCCAAGACCATGGGAACCCACCTCTCACATCAGCATGACCTCGATGTAAGACATGGAAGCAAAGGAGATCATGTCAGAGCTTTAAGATTTGGCTGTCCTGCTAGATTTTGGACTTGCATGGGCCTGTAGCCCTTTTGTTTTTGCCAATGTCTCCCATTTAGAATGAGTGTATTTACCCCATGCCTGTACCCCCACTCTATCTAGGAAGTAACTGACTTGCTTTTTATTTTACAGGCTCATAGGCAGAAGGGACTTGTCTTTTCCCAGATGAGACTTTGGACAGTGAACTTTGGAGTTAATGCTGAAATGAGTTAAAACTTTGGGGGACTGTTGAGAAGGCATGATTGTGTTTTGAAATGTGAAAGGAATATTAGATTTGGAAGGGGCCAGAGGCAGAATGATATGATTTGGCTTTGTGTCCCCACCCAAATCTTACCTTGAATTGTAATAATTCCCAGGTGTCATGGGAGGGACTCGGTGGGATGTAATTGAATCATTGGGGCAGGTGTTTCCCATGCTGATCTCCTGGTAGTGAAAAGTCTCTTGAGATCTGATTTTTATAAATGGGAGTTCCCCCTGCATAAGCTCTCTTGCCTGCTGCCATGTAAGACATCCCTTTGCCTTTGTCTTCTGCCATGATTGTGAGGCCTTCCCAGTCATGTGGAACTGTGAGTCCAATAAACCTCTTTTCTTTATATATTACTCAGTCTCGGGTATGTCTTTATTAGCAGCATGAGGATGGACTAACTCTTCAATGCCCAGTCACTGAAGAACATCTACTAGCTCAACATCATCCAGGAAAAAACAACCTCACCAAATGAATAAAATAAGGCAACAGGGACGAATCCTGGAGAAACAGAGATATGTGACCTTTCAGACACAGAATTCAAAATAGCTGTGTTAAGAAAAGTCAAAGAAATTCAAGATAATGCAGAGAAGAAAATCCGGATTCTATCAGATAAATGTAACAAAGAGATTAAAATTGTTAAACAGAATTAAGCAGCAATTCTGTAGCTGAAAAATGCATCTGGCATACTGAAGACTGCATCATAGTCTTAATAGCATAACTGATGAAGTAGAAGAAAGAATCAGTGAGCTTGAAGACAGGCTATTTGAAAATACACAGTCAGAGGAGACAAAACAAAAAAAAAACAATAAAGCATGCCTATGTGCTCTAGAAAACAGCCTCAAAAGGGGAAATCTAAGAGTTATTGACCTTAAAGAGGAGGTAGAAAAGAGATAGGGGTAGAAAGTTTATTCAAAGGGATAATAACAGATAACTTCCCAAACCTAGAGAAAAATATCAATATCAAATATAAGAAGGTTATAGAACACCAAGCAGATTTAACCCAAAGAAGACAACCTCATGGCATTTAATAATCAAACTCCCAAAGGTCAAAGATAAACAAAGGAACCCAAAAGCAGCACGAAAAATAAACAGTATACACTGGAGCTTCAATACATCCAGCAGCAGACTTTTCAGCAGAAATGTTATAGGCCAGGAGTGAGTGGCATGACTTATTAAAAGTCATGGCAAAAACTGCAATAACTTTTGTACCAACCTAATATTTCAACTGCTGAAGGAAAAAAACTTTTACCCTAGTATAATATATCCAACAAAAATATCCTTCAAATATGAAGGAGACATAAAAACTTTTCCAGACAAAGAAAAGCTGAGAGATTTCATCAACACAAGACATGCCCTACAAGAAATGCTAAAGGGAGTACTTCAATCAGAAAGAAAAGAACATTAATGAGCAATAAGTAATCACCTGAAGGTACAAAACACACAGGTAATAGTAAGGAAACAGAAAAACACAGAATATTATAACACTGTAACGGTGATGTGTAAACTACTTTTATCCTAAGTAGAAAGACTAAACAATTAACCAATCAAAATTAATAACTACAACAACTTTTCAGGACATAGACAGTACAATAAGATATAAACAGAAACAACAAAATGTTTAAAAGTAGGGGAACAAAGTTAAAGTATAGAATTTTTAGTAGTTTTCTTTTTGCTTGTGTGTTTATGCAGGGTTAAGTTCTTATCAGGTTAAAATAATAGGTTATAAAATAGTTTTTGTCAGCCTCATGGTAACCTCAAATCAAAAAACATACAATGGATACACAAAAAATAAAAAGCAAGAAACTAAGTCATATCAACAGAGAAAATCACATTCACTAAAGGGAGACAGGAAGGAAAGAAGAGACCACTACAAAACAACAACAACAAAATGGCTGAAGTCTTTGCTTATCAATAATAACATTGAATGTAAATGGGCTAGCTCTCCAATCAAAAGACAAAGTGGCTGAATGGATGAAAAAAACAGACCCATTGATATGGTGCCTACAAGAAACACACTTCACCTGTAAAGACACGTACAAACTAAAAATAAAGGGATGGAGAAATATGTTCCATGTTAATGGAAACAAAACAAAAAGCAGGAGTAGCTACACTTATATAGACAAAACAGATCTCAAGACAAAAACTCTAAGAAGAAACAAAGAAAGTCACCATATAATGATAAGGAGGTCAATTCAGTAAGAGGATACAATGATTTTAAATATATATGTACCCAACACTGGAGCACTCTGATATATAAAGGAAATATCTTTAGAGCTTAAGAGAGATATAGGCCCTAGTGCAATAATAGCTAGAGACTTCAACTCCCCACTTTCAGCATTGGACAGATGTTCCAGAGAGAAAAACAACAAATAAATTGTATCAAACTCAATGTCTTCATTGTGATATTGTACTATAGTTATGAAAGATGTTACCACTGGGGGAAAATATATGAAAAATACACACCATCTCTTTGTATTATCTTATTTTTCTTTATTTAAAAATAGTTTTAATAAAATAGAGATTGGGTCTTGCTATGTTGTCTGGACTGGTCTCAAATTTCTGGCCTCAAGTGATCCTCCTGCCTCAGCCTCCCAAAGTGCTGAGATTATAGGCACGAGCTATCATGCTCAGCCTTCTTTGAATATAAGTCTACAGTTATCTTAAAAAGTCTAGTGCAGATAAGTGACACAATCAGATCTATCCCTGCTGCATGGAACAATTCACTGATCTTCAAATGGCATATATTTTTTTCCACTATTCCCATTCTCTCTCCCTTGCTTCAAGTCCCTCAAGTTCCCAGGTAAAATCTGAACTCCTCTCAATATCCTGTGCATTTACCACACTTTTTAAAATTATACTAATATCACATGTACATTCTTCCCATCATACTATGACCACTAGGATTTTATCATGTTTCACCTTTGTATCCTTAGCATAGCACTTAGCCTATAGTAAATGCTCAAAAAAGTTTATCAAGATGATAAATCTGCAACTCTAGCTACATGTACAACACACACACACACACACACACAGACACCCCAATTTTATGAAATACCAATCATAAAAATGTCAGGTGTAGAAGAATGTACTCCAAGTTGATAGCCAAATCAGGAACATACCCTATTCCCAACTGCCACAAAAAGAATACCCAGGAGTATAGCTAGCAATATAGCTAGGAATACCTGGGAATGTAGCTAACTAGGGAGGTGAAAGATTTCTACAAGGAGAACTATAAAATACTGCCCAAAGGAATCAGAGATTACACAAACAAATGAAAATATTCCATACTCATGGATAAGAAGAATCAATATCATTAAAATGGCTATACTGCCCAAGGCGATTTATAGATTCAATGCTATTCCTATTAAACCACCATTGAGATTCTTCACAGAACTAAAAAAAAGTATTTTAAAATTCAAATGGAAACAAAAAGAGCCTGAATAACCAAGGCAATCCTAAGCAAAAAGAGCAAAGCTCAAGGCATCACACTACCTGACTTCAAAGTATACTAAAGGTCTATGGTAACCACAACAGCATTGTACTCCACAAGAACAGACACATAGACCAGTGGAACAACAGAGAACACAGAAATAAGATCACACACCTACAACTATCTGATCTTTGAAAAACCTGACATAAACAAGCAATGAGGAAAGAATTCCCTATTCAATAAATAGAACTAGAATAATTGGCTAGCCATATGCAGAAGACTGAAACTGGACGCTTTCCTTAAATCATATACAAAAATTAACTATAGATGGATTAAATACTTAAGTGTAAAACTCAATACTATAAAAACACTGGAAAACAACCTAGGCAATACCATTCAGGACATAGGCATGGGCAAAGATTTCATGACAAAGACGCCAAAAGCAATTGCAACAAAAGCAAAAATTGACAAATGGGATCTCTCTAAACTAAAGAGCTTCTGCACAGCAAAGGAAACTATCAACAGAGTAAACAACCTATGGAATGGGAGAAAATGTCTGCAAACTATGCATCAAACAAAGATCTAATATCCAGCTTCTATAAGGAATTTAAACAAATTTACATTAAAAAAAGTAAAAAGTAGGTAAAGGACATGAACAGACACTTTCAAAAGAAGATATATATGTGGCCAACAATCTTATGAAAAAAAGCTCAACATCACTGATCATTAGAGAAATGCGAATCAAAACCACAATGAAGTACCATCTCACACCAGTCAGAATGGCTATTAGTAAAAAGTCAAATAACAGATGCTGGTAAGGTTGTGGAGAAAAAGGAAGGCTTAGACACTGTTGGTGGGAGTGTAAATTAGTTCAACCACTGTGGAAGACAGTGTGGCAATTCCTCAAAGACCTAAAGACAGAAATACCATTTGATACAGCAATCCCATTACTGGGTATATACTCAAAGGAATATAAATCGTGCTATTATAAAGACACATGCACATGAATGCTCATTGCAGCACTATTCACAATAGCAAGGATATGGAATCAACCTAGATGCCCATCAATGATAGACTGGATAAGAAAATGGGGTACATATATACCATGGAATACTATGCAGCCATAAAAAAGAATAAGTTCATGTCCTTTGCAGGCACATGGATGGAACTAGAGACCATTATCCTCAGCAAACTAACATAGGAACAAAGAAACGAACACATCATGTTCTCACTTATAAGTGGGAGTTAAATGATGAGAACACATGGATACATAGAGGGAAACAACACACACTGGGGCCTACTAAAGGGTGGAGGATAGGAAGGAGGGAGAGGATCAGAAAAAATAACTAATGGGTATGAGGCTTAATACCTGGATGATGAAATAATCCATACAATAAACCCCCATGACACAAGTTTACCTATGTAACAAACCTGCACATGTACCCCTGTACTTAAAATAAAAGTTAAAAGTAAATAAATTAAAACGTAAATTCTGCTGGAAAAAAAAAGAATATGCTCACCAAAGTTAAAAGGCAACTTAAATACTGCCTCATCTTATTATGGATTTAAAGTCACCCAAACATCCAAATTATCTAAAGGATAAGTACCTTTAAAAAGGCCAAAAATATAATAGTCTTGTCATTTTAGGTTTCCATAAGTTATATATCCATAAGACAAAAAAGTATAACTCATAACTAGCCTAGGAAAAGTGAAAGTAAATAACTGATTCATGTTTTCTTACCAATACAGAAGTAAAGGTTTTAAAACCTCAGACTGAATATTTCTTAAATGTTCTTCATTCCACTGAGATCCATCTAACAGTTTAAATTTTGATAAGATTTCTGTAGAAAGGTAGTAATCTCCATTGCTCACTAGATAGCATTTTTTCATCTTCTCAAGATGTCTGAAAGAAAACACATTTCCACATATACATACACATATTGATAGAATTCAACTACCAGAATATTTTCACATCTAAAACATTTCGGACAAGTAATGAACGATCTCAAAACCAACACTGAGTGTCAGAGGTACCAAATCTTTTTGTAGAGGTAAAGGTATTTCTCACAGTTATGCAAATAGGAAGGGTATCTGTGACAAGCTGAATAAATGGCCTTGCAAAGATATCTACATTCTAATTTCCAGAATTTGTGTCTAAGTTACCTTTCATGTCAAAGGGAACTCTGCAGATGTGCTTAAGTTAAAGACTTTAAAGAGATCTCCTGTATTATCTAGATGGTCCCATTGTAATCACAAGGATCCTTCTAAGAGAGAGGCAGGAAGGTCAGCATCATAGAAAAAAGATGTGAGGATACAGCAGAAGTCAGAGAGAGATGTCGTGCTGCTGGCCTTGAAGATGGAGAAAGAGCCCATGAACCAAGGCCTTCATTAGATGGAAAAAATAGAGAAATTGATTACTCCTAGAACCTTCTGACTTCTAGAACTGTACAAGAATAAATAAAACTCTGTTGCTTTAGGCCACTAAGTTTGTGGCAATTTGTTACAGCAACATTGGGAACTACAGTGTTGATCCTGAAAAACCTATGTAGTTACCCGCATACAACCACCCTGATATGTCTTCAAAAAATTAATCAGGTCATGCTTCATAATCAACCATTTAGTGACCTCTGCTCTTATAACTATTTACAACAATGAGGTTTGTGATCTGAATGTCATTAAAATAAGCGAAATAACTCAGTGACTAATATACTCAGTCAAATCCTTAAAGGAAATTGCAGTCTACTATAGTTGATCTGCTTCAGAGCAGATTAGGAGAATAAAGACAAGTTAAAGACTTTCCTAAACAGGGTTCTCTTAAGGTCCTTCAACTTACAGTAATCTAAAACATATAGGGCTGACCAAACAAAGACCTGAGCCTCATCAGACCTCCAAGAAGTTCTCTAGCGGAGAGACTCATCCAGATACCCAGCTACATGGCATCCAACCAAACATTATGGAATTTGGAATTTGTTAACCAGGCTGCTAGGAAGAGCAGGTGTCTATTTGCTACTGTGGTTATAACTGATAAATTATTTTATTCTATAAAAATGATACATCATTTTAATGTTATAAAAGTGAAATAGAATAATTAATTTGAGAGTAGTTCTAGAACGTATTGGCAGAAACATTATGCAAACCCAAATAATTGTTATCACTTAGCATCTGAAAACTATGAAATCAGAAAACTAGTATAATCAATATTTATTATTATAATAAAATAAGTTTTATGATCATTAATTCCTCCAAGAGTAAAAAATTATATTTTATCAATTTACTTCAGGTTTTCTCTCTGTACTAAATAACACAAATTAATATTCATGATTTGTTTTTAAAACTATTGAAAAATAAAAAATAGAATTACCTTTGATGTCTTCCAGGGTCCTTAAGAACTTTTAACCTCTCAATATCCATCCATAGCCACCAATATCTCTCTCCCAATGTACCTTTTATAAATTTCTTAAATCTTTCAAACTCCTTTCTGTTGCCCGATGTCATAAGTTCTATGAGAAACACACCAGTCGGCCCTGCTCTCTGGTCCAGTGCTCTCACTCTTTGAACTTAAACTTGCCTTCTTCTACTATCTCTTCTGACCTCTCCTTTGTAGTTTGAACTAATTCACTCAAAAAATTCTTGCCAGGAACAGACTCAAAACCATCACCAAATGACACTTTTGTTATATTGTTGAAGTTTATATAGTCTTGAGTTTCTCCAACTGACTTTCCAACAATTTGCTGAATTGCTCTTCTCAAAATAAAGTATATATAGGAATTTAAAAATTCTTTACATGTTGGGAAATGCATTGTCAGGCTTTCATCAACCTCCTGTTTCTTTTCAAGGTATATTCTCAAAAGAGCTTGAGAAGGAGTGTCTTGTAGAGATACAGACACTTCTTCTTCGTCTTCTTCAAATTCAGGAATTAATTTGGTGGTTTTAGATGGGTCGTTTTTTGTCCTAGGGTGAACTCCATCATCAAAGATAAAATTCTCTGTATTAAGTCATAAAAAGCTGTTAGATTAGATATAAATACAAACTTTTCTTCTTATTAAATAGATGCTACAGAGCTAGGAGAGCAAATGGGTTTATCACAGGTAGTGACTGCATGGACCAGCATCTTAAGGATTCTGGGCCGGTTGCAGCGGCTCATGCCTGTAATCCCAGCAGTTTAGGAGGCTGAAGTGGGAGGATCACTTAAGGTCAGGAGTTCCAGACCAGCCTGGCCAACATGGTGAAACCCCATCTCTACTAAAAATACAAAATTTAGCCAGGCGTGGTGGCGTAGTAATCCCAGCTACTTGGTAGGCTAAGGCACAAGAATCGCTTGAACTCAGGAGATGGAGGATGCAGTGAGCTGGGAGCACGCCACTGCACTCCAGCCTGGGTGATAGAGCGAGACTCTGTCTCAAAAAAAAAAGAAAAGAAGAATTCTGATGCTACATTTGGAACCAGTAGGAAAGAAAACTATCAATGGGAATTAACAACCTTGTCTTCCCTGGATTTAGAAGGAAAGAATGGTGGCAGATGGACTAAATATTTGACATCCCTAACAACAGAAGATATTTAAAAATACATTATATACTGTTAAATGTAATATTCCAGACTGATATATAATGTCAATATATAAGGGCCAAATCTATTAAGGAATTAGAATATGTATACTAAATGATTATATGTGCTTTGATATTTCATGTTATATGATAAAAGAAAATTAACTACTGTAGATGATGAGACCATGTATGAACAGACCAGAACAGGAGACAATAATAGCAATTTTTAAAATTCACCATTTCATTAAAAGATTCAATTACTACCATACTTACAGTCTATCATTCAAGTTATAAAACGGCACAAAGTACTTATGAAGGTTTACAAAGGGATTATTTGTATGCTTTTTCTAAAGATATAGTATTCAGCTCCTATTTTCCCTTTCAAAAATCAGTGACATGTCTGACATTAGTGCTTTATTTCACAGAGTAAATCCACCCCTTGAATTGCCACAGATCAGCTAGCTGTTGTCATCCATGCCCGATTCTCAATGACCATTTTCTCAATTACCAGAGTTCAAATCTCAATGAACTGGACATTTCATTACAATTTTTGTTGCAAGTAAATTCCCCAATATTGAGAGATTAGACTTTGTAAATCTGTGAGAGGATGCTGGGTATACACTCAATTCCATGGAACTGAAGGGAGGATGTTGCAGAGAGCAAGGCAGGCATTCCAGCTCATCACCTCCTGCCATCCTTCTCTTCCTGTATACTATTTTTATCTCCAATTATCTACTTCAATATTTTGGGAAAACAACAAGAAGCCTATGAATCCAGCTATTTTCAATTAGGGAGATTATTTTCTTCTTTACCTAGACTTAGGTTCAATTCTAGGGAATTCAGATTTACCTTCTCTAGAGGTTGCTTATACTTCTCAAAGAGATTAGTTAAAAACTGTAAGTGAATTCTTGAGTTCTTCTCCTGAGTTATCACACCTAGGTTTTTTTCTGTAACAGTATCACAGTTAATGACTCCCATTTCTGGAAGATTCCTTTTATTCTATGAAAAGTCTGTATATCCACAAAGCTCCCCACAGTAGAAATTTATCTGCTTTTAAGGTGAAAAATAGTCTGAACTTAAAAACAGAAGGGAAACTCAATTTCCATCAATAACTATTTTTTTTAGGAAGAGAAAAATGTTATATCCACTTTATTGCAAAGACTTAATAAGAGTTTGTAAACCGTGATAAGAAATAATGACATTTATTGCATATAGGTACCCGGCACCAGGCCAGGCATTTTCTATACATTTAGTATATATCACTATTCTAATTTTACCGATGAGAAAGGCCAGGCTCCCAGAAGTGGAAAAACTCATCAAACATCACACAGCTAATAAACATCAGAATTGAATTCCAAATCCATCTCCTTTTCATTATACAAAGTTGTCTCTCAAAAAGCAGTAGGTAGTGGGGTGGGACAAAGGGTATGTGGATAATTTTTTTCTCTCCAACCACTAAGTACTGTACTATAAAATTGAACAAACAAACAAAAACTTAAAGAGAAGTTCTGAAGTCATTCTTGTCCTTTTCTGCTTACCAGAAACAGATGAAACAGCTGGTGATTCAAGTTTGTTGTAGGGTACACAACAGGGTAATGAAAAGGTTGATGCTGTTTGCTGACTTTGTTTTGCTAATGCAAACCAATTTTTTGTTTGAGTATAGGAAGCCTAGGAAGACAGGAGCTTATTAATTTAACATATGGTTAGCAGTAATACTCTGATCATAAACCTGGAGAAATCATTATATAATATTCAACTTGCACAGTATAATATGTAAAGTGAAAATTACCTCATGAAGGAAAATAAAATTGTACTAAAAAAATTCATTAGCTAAGAGGACACTGAAGGAAATCTCAATCCAGATTTTTTTCATATTTGATAACCAAAGGAAAATATGTGTCCAATACCTATAAATTATCCAGCTCTCACTCTCAGGCCATTGTGGACCAAAGGCATGAAACCCTACTTTCTGGATTTGCTACAAATTCATGCCATCTGACTTCAACTTGGCAGTCACCAGGCCCATCAATCCTTTTGCTAGCTGCTCCCCTTTACGACTTTCCTAATTACTTCAGATCCCCCATTCTGTCTCACCTGGCTCAGTGTTTTTAACAACTGCTCCTCCAATATGACAGAGACACTCTTCTTAGTGCCACTGGACCCTCTCTGACCTCAGCTGCCCCTTTGCATTGGATTCAGTTTTCACAAGTTTGCTTTGATTGAACGCTTCTTGCAGAATGATACCTGACTCCATCTGCCCCTGGATGCAGCATTCCATTTTTTCCTTTCCTCTGTGTACCCCTGAACTAGCCAATTCAATTCCGAAGCTGATCCTTAGCTTCTGAGAACCCCAGCTCTAAGAAGCTCCTATCCGAGCCTTCTTGGGAAAATTCCTCTGCCTGCTTCTCTCTGTAATGTCCTCTTTTATTTTTACTTTAAAATCCAAGTTGTTCAACAAGAGCAGAGGAGGGAGTATCCAGCATTCCTCCCATGTCTCATTTATCCAACTGAGTTAGCTGGTTGCCAGCACTTAGCCTAAGAAACACTTGCAGAATATGGAAGAAAAGTACTCCCCATATATTATGTAGAATTAACATGGCAAGTCAAGCCAAGTAAGGAGACCAAAGCAAGAGAGAAATGAGAGATGGCATCTATGTGGTCACCATCCCTCTTAGAGGTAAAGTTTCCTGGGTGCATAAAAGCTTTCAAAGACTCATTCACTTTTGTTCCCCTTTCCTTTAAAATCAAGTTATTTATTATTAATTATATGTCCATCTAACATATAATTATTAAGTGACTACTTTATTCTAAGCAATAGCCTAAGCAATGACAGGAAGCCAAAATAATTAAGAAACATCCAAGGAATCGAGAGAGACCAACATACAAATGTCCTTGCTATTTTTACTGCAAAAAAAGAATGAGGGAGTAGAACACAGGGGAGAAAGAAGCCGCTAGTCAGACTTTAACATAATTATTCCACTTCATACTTTTAAGAGATGGGTTAATTGTTTTTTAGATGGTATAGCTTAAAGCTCAAAGAAATATTATCAATTATCATGAGATCTACCCCTATGTATAGACATGACTTAAATAATTTAAGGGTCCAAGAACTTTGAATCTGCCAAATTGAAAGGCTATTGAAAAATGGTAATATATAGTTAAACTGGCTGTGTGAGGTGGCTCACGCCTATAATCCTAGCACTTTGGAAGGCCAAGACTGCAGGATTGCTTGAATCCAGGAGTTCAAGACCAGTCTGGGCAACACAACCCCGTCTCTACAAATAATTTAAAAAATTTAGCCATGCATGGTGATGAGACTCTTGTAGTCCCAGCTACTTGGGAGGCTGAGCCGAGAGAATCACTTGAGCTGGGGGTTGAAGCTGCAATGAGCCATTATTGCATCATTGCACTCCAGCCTGGGGAACACAGTAAGACCCCTGTCTCAAAAAAAAAAAAAAGTGTATATATACAGTGTCAAAGTATTAAGTAAATACAAATGAATTTTTTCATCTCAGAAAATAGCAAAAGTAAACTAGTTTGGATTTTAACTCCCTTATATTTAATTAAATTCACATATAGCAAATCAGAACTTCTTCTCATGGATTGATTCTTCCCCTTTACATGTTTATTGACCTCAACCATGAGTACATATTTTTATGACATTTCTATAGTATATAAGCTAAGAGAAAAAATATGGCCCGGCATAGTGGCTCACACCTGTAATCCCAACATTTTGGTAGGCCGAGGTGGGTTAATCGCCTAAGCTCAGCAGTTCAAGACCAGCTTGGGCAACATGTCAAAACCCTGTCTCTACAAAGATACACAAAAATTATCAGGGCGTGGTAGCACATGCCTGTATTCCCAGCTACTTTCGGGGCTAAGGCAGGAGGATCCCTTGAACCTTGGAAGGTCAAGGCTGCTGTAAGCTGGGATTGTACTGCTGCATTCCAGGATGGGTGACAAAGTGAGACCCTGTCTCAAAAAACAAACAAACAAACAAAACCCTAAAAATCAGTATAAGAAATAAGAAAAATGTGCTTTAAATACGCCACTAAGCATTATTCAGTGGAAATAATGGAAATGGCATAACTTTAAACATTTTGACAAATATTGCTGATACAAATGCTGAACTACAAAATTTACAGGAGACACACATGAAAAAAAAAAGTTCAAGTAACCTAAGTATATCTATTCCAACACAGATGGCAAAGAGGCTTCCTCTTGTATGATAGTTTTGATGAATTGAAAGTGCCTTATTTGCAAGTAAGACTTAAGGTTTTTTAAAAAAAAAAACTGGAAGTGCCTACGCTGAATACTGTGTTGTAAAGAATCTGGAGCCAAATCCTAGCTCAGCAGAAAATTTTCCACAATTGATTAACAATGTCTGTCATAGAGGGAGTAGCAGCACAAGGGCTACATATTTGCCATTCCTGATTTTATACAGAATTGTGTATTAGAAGTATAGTTTCAGAGATAAGATCTAATAATTAGAGCCCAAAGATCAAACAACAGTTCTCACTACACTAGGACTCTCCACAAGGACTTTTGATTCTAGGTTATATCTCTTCAAATGCTCTCATATAACCTCACAATTCTCTAACCATGGAGGACAAATTTATTTGATAATAGTTAAACAATAATAAATGCTAAGGAATAATCTAGAGAATAGGAAGGAGAAGACTCAATTTATCATCTTTTTGTACAAACGTAATGGAATCCAAATCATAGGAATTTTGTGATTAACAATGAAACCATGGATATAATTCAAGTTACTCTTGCTTCCCAGTTGACAAGCATGTTTTTCAACCTTGCCTTTGTCTCTTCAGACACGAGAATAATATTTCTAATTACATTTCAAGTGAAAGAGAGCAGAGTAAGTTAGTCAGCATAAATCTATAAGAACTATTGCTAAATCTGCTTTACATGTATTTGAAATCATTTTCTCCATTCAGGTAATACAAATGCCTTAACATGAGAAGTTTCAGCCAGGCGTAGTAGCTCACACCTATAATCCCAGCACTTTGGGAGGCAGAGGTTGGTGAACTGCTTGAGCCCAAGAGTTCAAGACCAGCCTGGGCTACATGGTAAAACCCCGTCTCTACAAAAAAATGCAAAAAAAAAAAAAAAAAAAGGTAGCCAGGCATGGTGGTACATGTCTGTAGCCCCAGCTACTCTGGAGGCTGAGGTGGGAGGATCACCTGAGCCCGGGAGGTAGAGGCAGTGAGCCGTGATCACACCACTGTACTCAGCCTGGGTGACAAGAGTAGTGAGATCCTGTTTCAAAATATATATACCTAAAATAAAAAATAAAATGAGAAGTTTCATTGAAGTGTATGTGATGAAAAAATACTCATACTCTTACCTCGCCAAGTGATATGTAGAACTTTTTCTTAATTATAAGATTATCTTCTTCAGCGGCAGAAGGTGGTAGACTGGGTGGTTTTTTCATGATCCAGGGAGAAAAATTTGATCCTACTGTGAAATTCATGCCAGACTTGCTCCATCTTACTTGTGAGACCAATTTGGCTAACCTGCATTTCAGAAATCATACAATTTTAAAACAAGTTTCAAATATGGCAGAATTCAGGGGGAAAAAACCTAAAATTTTATTTTAAGTATTCAAGCCAATCTCCTCTCCTCACTCTTAATTATGATTTTCTTTGGCTCTGCTAAAATTAATAGCTTAATCATAAAACTACTAATTAGTTAATTATTCAGTTTTAATTGATTTTGACTTAAAAATGGTTGTTCAGAGGTCGAATTTTAGGTTCTTACACGTTAACAGTCAGGGTACATAAAGGAAAAATTTGGCCCTAGACCATGGCATCCTATCTTTTTCGTGTCACCCTAGTATTCATTGTTAAACACCCTGCACCTAAATACCATTATCATCAATAGATAATTTTTAAAATATGGCTAGTTGTAGAGGCTCACACATGTAATCCCAGTGCTTTGGGAGGCTAAGGCGGGAGGCCCTCTTGAAACCAGGAGCTCGAGACCAGCTTGGGCAATATAGCAAGACCCTATCTCTACAAAGAATTTTAAAAATTTGCCACACATGGTGGTATACAGCTGTAGTCCTAGCTAATTGGGAGGCTAAGGCTGGAGGATCATTTGAACCCAGGAATTTGAGATTATTGGGAGCTATGATTGTGCCAGTGTACTCCAGCCTGGGCAACAGAGGAAGACCCTGTCTGAATAAATATAAATAAATAAATAAATAACCAAAGAAGTGTAACTAAAGTACATTTATTAGGTATTGTTTCTATAAAATGTTTTCAGAAAAGTTAAGTGACTTTTACCTACATTCTATCACTCTTATTCTATAGCAGGTGGGATCCAAACCTCAAATAGATTAAAAGGTATACATACAATTTTACTAAGAAACCATAGAAAAATAATTTTAGGTTAAAAAATATGTATTTGAAAATACATATATTGATGAGACTAGTACCTGTATTCAAAGTAGCAATCACTTTCCAGAAATGCTGGAAGTCTTTCTTTTTTGATCCACTTAATACCTTCTTCACGACTGAGACACTATGTGAAGAAAGAGAAAAGGTAAAAGAAAGTCAAAGAAAATCACTTTTAGGACGATTAACACCTAACCATGAGAGTACTAATGACCTCTAGCTGTCAGCAGGAGCCCTACCCCTAGGTCTCCTATTTCCACTAGAGAGATCAATAACCCTGAGCCACAAACGTGAGGCACTTCTTGCCTCTGCTACGTGTTTAATTCTCTTAACAATCCTGTATCAACTGTATATTATCACAATTTTTACAGATTAACAAATTGAATCCAGAGAAGTTAAGTAACTTGTTGAAGGAGGAAGAATGAGAAAAAAAAAGCCAGTCAATCTCAATATTTTCACAGTCATAAAATGGGTTAAAAATAATCACAAACAGAAAAAGACCCACCAAGAAAACTTGGTAAGGCCACCAACGTCACTGCAGGCCCTTTGTTCTTCAAGTTAAAAAAAAAAATTAAACTATTTAACATCTCCAGGCACTCTCTTGAAGATACAAAAGTTAACAATTATGATAGAGCGTTACAAGTGCTACAGTGTAGGCGTCTGTGGGATCCCACAGAGACACTCAACTCAGGAGTGGTTTCCTTCAGAACACACCCTTCACTCTTTGACCTGAAGCAAGACTAGCTAGGTTGAGCAGGAAAGCAGAAGAAGAGGAGAACCATAAATAGAGCAGTATTAGGCCGCAGGATGAGATTTAAGGGACAGAGAAAGGAAGGCTGGAGAAGTAGGCAGGGTCATAATTGCAAATAGCCTTTTAATAAGGAGCATAGATTTTATCTTGAGGTTGTGAGAGCAATACAGAATTACTGAAGAGTTACTGTTGTTCATCCTAAAATATTTATTCACTATTGATTCTACTTTTTCTTGTATTCACTTTTTCCAGAATTCTAAAGAAAACCAGTACCTTGGACATAAAACCTATGTTACTAATAAATAAAACAATCTCAGTGAGGTGAATGTGTTTGCATTTATGTGGCTTCTATGGAGGATCTAAGGCAATAGTTTTGCTATGATATTAGCAAAATATTAAGAAAATATTTTACATTCCATCTTCCAATCCTGAGAGCCTAAAGACTTCAGTTCATTGAAAACCAATCTGCTGAATATTCAGCTAGTGAACAGTTTAACCATAATTCATCCTCCTTTGAATGTTTTTGTACCTATTTGACCCAAAGACAAAATGAATGAAAAAGTTTAAAAAGAATAAAATCAAAAATTAAAGAAAAGTCTTTAGCCAAGCTGAAAACAAAATTCTTCAAGGTTTTAAAAAGTAACTAAAGACCAAAAACATACAAAACAATCCTGGTCAACCATAAAATAATAAATACTTACAAGAAACACAAAAAGGATCTATCTAAGGTGAAATTATTTAAACCTTAAAAAAAATTTTTTAAGTTGGTTAAGAAACAGAAAGGGATGACCAGAAGGTTAAGGGAAGATGGCTTTAGGTAAATCAATACAGAACTATTTCCAAATAGCCATACACAAGCTCTCTTAAATGCCTACAGAATTGGATTAATAAAAAATTATGGCTGGGCATGGTGGCTCATGCCTGTAATCCCAGCACTTTGGGAGGCCAAGGTGGGAGGATCATGAGGTCAGGAAGTAGAGACCATCCTAGCCAACGTGGTGAAACTCTATCTCTACTAAAATACAAAAAATTAGCTGGGCGTGGTGGCGCGCACCTGTAGTCCCAGCTACTCGGGAGGCTGAGGCAGGGGAATCACTTGAACCCAGGGGACGGAAGTTGCAGTGAGCCAAGATCGCACCACTGCACTCCAGCCTGGTGACAGAGCAAGACTCCATCCCCCCCAAAAAATATTATATTTAGACGTACAAGGCAAACAAATAAAGCATGGCTATCAGCCAATAGATCTTATTGTTTAGTCAGATTTATTGAGGTATAAATTACATACAGTGAAATCCACCCTTTTTAATACATTTCTACAAGTTTTCACAAATGCATATAATCATGTAACCAGGAATACAATCAACGTACAGAATAGTTCCAACACCCTCCAAATTTCCTCACGCCACTTTGTAGTCAGCAATTCCCTCCAACCCTAGGCTCTGGCAACCATTGACCTGTTCCATAGTTGTGCCTTTTCCAGAATGTCATATAAATGGAATCAATATAGTATGTACTTTTGATTCTAGTATCTTCATTCAGCATAAAGCATTTGAGATTGATCTATGTTCTTTTATGTATAAATACTTCATGCTTTTTTGTTGCTAAGTGATATTCCACTGTATGGATATACCACAGTTTGTTTTTCCATTCCCCTATTAAAGGATTCTGGATAACTTCCAGCTTTTGTGATCATGAATAAAGCTACTATAGACATTTGCATGCAGGTTTTTGTGTAAGTATAACTTTTCATTTCTTTTGGGTAATACTCAGGAGTAGAATAGATAGGCAGTGATATGGCATGGATATTTGCCCCCTCCAAATCTCATATTGAAATGTGATCCCCAATGTTGGAAGTAGGGCCTGGTGGGAGATGCTTTGGTCATGAAAGCAAATCCCTCATGAATGTCTGAGTGTCATCCCGATGGTAATGAGTGAGTTCTCACTTTGTTAGTTCATACAAGACCTGGTTGTTTAAAGAGCCTGGCATCTCCCACTCTCTCCATTGCTACCTCTCTAGCCATGTGATATACCTCTCCCTCTTTGTCTTCCACCATGATGTGGGAGCTTACTGAGGCCCTCACCGGAAGCAGATGCTTGTGCCATGCTTCTTATACAATCTGCAGAACCATGAGTCAAATAAATCTCTTCATATACCCAGTTTTGAGTATTCCTTTATAGCAACACAAATGGACTATAGATGGTATTGGTATATGTTTAACTTGGAAAGATATGCCAAACTGTTTTCCAAAATGGACTTCTCAGCAATCAGAATGGACATTTGGGTTGCTTCCACTTTTTGGCTCTCATGAATGATGCTACTATGAACATTTGTATAGAAGTTTTTGTGTGAACATATATTTTCAATTGTCTTGAGTATATACCTAGAAGTGGCATTTCTGGGTCACATAACTCTTAAGCTAACCTCCTAAGAACTGCCTAATATTTTCCAAAGTAGCTGCACCATCTTACAACTGCACCAGTAGTGTATGAGGGTTCGAATCCTCACAAACATTTGTTATTATTTGCCTTTTTTAATCATAGCCATCCTGTTGGGTGTGAAGTGGTGTCTCATTGTGGTTTTGATTCCATTTCCCTTATGACTAATGATGTTGAAAATCTTTTCATGTGCTTATTGTTTATCTTCTTTGGAGAAATGTCCATTCTAAACCATTTGCAGATTTTAAAACTGGGTTATTTGTCTTTTGATTTTTGAGTTTTAAGAGTTCTTTTTACAGTTTAGATACAGGTCCATATCAAATTTATGACTTGCAAATATTTTCTCTCATTCTGCGGGTTGTCTTTTTACTTTCTTGGTAGTGTCCTTTAGAACATGAAAGTGTTGCATTTTGATTTATCTTTTTTTTTTCTTGTGCATTGTATGTCACATCTGACAAAACTAATGCATAATCAAGGTTATGAAGGTTTACACCTGTGTTATCTTCTTAAATATAATTATCCTTTTTGCTTTGCTGGATTAAATTTGCTTTTTTTTTTTTTTTTTGAAGATTTTTGTAGTCTGTGTTCATGAGTGATATATTTTTTTTCATAATAAAAAATTTTTAACAGTTCTTTATTACAAGGGCTATTAAGCTGTAGGTTTTTCTTTTCCTTCAATTTTCTTCATTTAGTTTTGGCAACAGTGTAATGCTCATCTCATAAATGAATTGATTCCTTTTCTTTTGCTTTTTTTTTGTGTAAGTGTTCATAAATTTAGGATTACTTCACTTCTAAATGTTTGATAGAATTAATCAATGAAGCCATCTGGGCCTGGAGTTGTCTTTGTGGAAAGACTTTAAACCGTGAATCGAATTTCTGTAATAGAGGTAGAATTATTCAGATTATCTATATCCCTTTCAGTGAGCATTGATAATTTGTGCCTTTTAAGAAACATGTGGGCTGGGCATGGTGGTTCATGTCTATAATTCCCGCATTTTGGAGGGCAGAGGTGGGTGGATCACTTGAGGCCAGGAGTTCGAGACCAGTCTGGCCAAATACAGCAAAACCCCATCTCTACTAAAAATACAAAAATTATCTAAGCATGGTGGCGTATGTCTGTAATTCCAGCTACCTGGGAGGCTGAGGCAGGAGAATCGCTTGAACCTGAGAAGCAAAGATTGCAGTGAGCCAAGATCACCCCACTACATTCCAGCCTGGGCATCAGAGTGAGACCTTGTCTCAGGAAAAAAAAAAAAAAGTCTATTTTATTTAAATATCCTGAGCTTACAGACATAAAATTGTTTGTAAAATTATGTCTTTTTGACTGTCAGTAGGATCTGTCATGACATCCCCTCTTTAATTTCTGGGGGATGTATATCTTCTCTGTGTTTTTCTTCATCATTCTGGCTAAAAGTTTATCAATTTCATTGATTTTTTTTCAAAAAACAAGCCTTCCTGGGTCAAATGGAATTTCTATTTCTAAATCTTTGATGAATCACCACAAAAAAAACAAAAAAAAAAAAACAAAAAAAAACAAAAAAAACCACAAGCCTTCGTTTTCATTGATTTTTCTCTCTTGTTTTTCTGTTTTCAATGTCATTGATTCTGTTCTTTATTTCTTTACTTTTGGTTTAATTTAACTTAATTTTTCTAGTTTCCTACAGTGACAAGTGGATCATATTTAGTCTTCTCTATTACAAGCACTTAGTGGTACAAATTGCCCTCCAAAGACTAATTTAGTTGCATCCCACAAATTTTGATAAGTTATGCTTTAGTTTTTATTCAATTCAACATAATTTTTAATATCTCTTGGGACTTACTCTTTGACCTATGAATTATTTTGGAGTATGTTATATAATTAAGTATTTAAGGATTTTGTTACCAATTTATAGTTTAATTCTGAAGTGGGCAAAGAACCCTAGTTGGCAAGATTTCAAATCTTTTAAGTTTATTGAAATTTATGTTATGACTCAAAATATGGTCTATTTTGGTAAATATTCCCATTGTACTAGAAAAAAATGTGGGGTAAACTGTTCTGAAAAAATCAATTAGATTTACTTGGTTGCTAGTGTTTCTCAAAACTTCCATATCCTTACTGATGTTCTGTCTTTTCTATCAGTTACTGAGAGAGCAGTGCTTTAGTCTTCGACTATAACTATAAATTTATCTATTTCTCCTTTCAGTTCTATCAACTTTTACATCATTCTGAAGCTCTGTTTTTAGATGCATACATATTATGAGTTATTAAGCTTTTCTTGGTGAATTGACCCCCCCTTTTATCATTATGTAATGTTCCTCTTTATCCATAGTAAGATTCCTTGTTCTGAAGGCTGCTTTGCCAGATGTCAATATAGTCACTCCAGCTTTAATTGGTAACTGAATGGTATACCTTTTACTATCCTTTTTACTTCTAACCTATTTATGTCTTATTTTTAAGGTTGGTTTCTCGTAGACATCAAATAATTGTTGTTGTTGTTTTTTAATCACCCCTGACTCTGGCTTTTACTTGGGGTGCTTAGGCCATTTAAATTTCAGGTAATTATTGATGTATATCATTATTATCACTATTTTTAGAGATGAGTCCTCATGCTAGAGTGAGTGGTGCCATCATAGCTTACTGCAGCCTCAAACTCCAGGGCTCAAGTGATCCTCCTGCCTCAGCCTCCTAATGCTCTGGAATCAAAGGCATGAGACATCAGGACCACTTAATGTATATTATTAATATGCTACTAATTATTGATGTGGTTTGTTTAAAATCACTACTACCATTTTCCTGTTTTTTTTTTTTTTCTCATTTTCTGTCTGCTTTTCATTTAGTACTTTTTAATTCCTTTTATCTTCACTACTGTTTTTATTATTTATGTTATTTTTGAGACAGGGTCTCATTCTGTCATCCAGACTGGAATGCAGTGGTGTGATCACAGCTCACTGCAGCCTTGACCTCTCCAGGTTTAGGTGATTCTCCTACCTTAGCCTCCCGGGAAGCTGGAACTGCAGGTGCATACCACCATGCCTGGCTGGAACTACAGGTGCATGCCACCATGCCCAGCCCACATGTTTCTTAAAAGGCACAAATTATCAATGCCCACTGAAATTTTTATATTTTTTGTAGAGATAGGGTTTCGCCATGATTCCCCTCAGGCTGGTCTCTAACTGTTAAGCTCAGGGGATCCACCTGCCTTGGCTTTCCAAAGTGCTGGGACTATAGGCATGAGCCATGGTGCCTGGCCTGTTTTTATTATTTATGTGTCTTTTTAAAAACTTCTAAATCACTGCCCTAGTTTTATAATAGACATGCTTAATCAATCTACCTTCAAATACATTAAATAATATCACCCAGTAGATCTTTTTTGAGAAACTTGTGTGAAAACACATAACTCAAGAAGCTCTTAAAGAGCTTTTGTTTAACAATAAATAAATAGGTTATAAAGACCTCCATACAATCAAAAATTTCTGTTCACTGAAGGAAGTGACTAAACCAATAAATACTGTCACACCTAGTAAAAAATTTTTAAACTAACAATCATATAGTACTGTGTATCACAGACTATATTTCCTTATTCTAGCTTTGAAACAATGTTATAACATGGTTATTACTATTACCATTTAGTTTGATGAATGTTAAAAGTAGAAACTATTCAAATTCAGTAACAGAAGAATTGGAGAACTTTCAGGCTAGAGTAGATCTATGTCTTAAATGTTAGACCTATTTCAGTCTAGTTATACTAGACATTTTGAATCAATGCGAAATAGTATTGTTAAACATTCATTATTATTTTCATTTCATCCATGCAAGAAACCTAAGTAGTAGGTAGTAAATGCATCATGTAACAGATGATAAAAATTAGGTTTATCAAAGTGACTTGTATACAGAGCCATTAAGCAGAAGAGCCAATATTAGAACCCAGGTTTTCTGACCTCATGCTAAGGAGAAGCTGAGAATAGAATTTAAGGCTAGGGAGGTCAGAGCCACACAGTGCAACTTAAGGGTCAGAAGTCTCAATTCCCAACTGCTTGATTGGATTGGTTCAAAACTCAAATGAAATACATTGCCTATATATCCACATTTTCAATTATGCATCAACATTATAAAGGATACTTATATTTATATGACTCAAAACTAACCTAATATTCAAATATTCATAAATTACATGAATCTTCTCAAACTGATAAGTAAACATCAACAAAACTGCTAAACTGGCCATTAGATTTGAAAAGTGCTTAACAAATGCTATGTGTACATACAATACAAGGTAAATACAGCTACATTTCAAAAAGAGAAGCCTAAGGAAACTCATGTTAATTTGACCAAAGGCTTTATCTATCTAAGAAGATAAAACAGTATACTTCCTTACCATAATACTGTAGTTGACATTAATGGTCTCATCTTCATGGGGGGCATTCATCTGAACAGGTTTAACCTCATCCTTTCCTTTCCTTACAACATCATAAATGGGATTTCGAGGTCGCTGGTTCAGTAAAATTTTTTTTAGTTGTTTTTCCAGAAGTTGTGGAGCATCATTAACTACTTCAAAAACTCCATAATCTGCATTAAATCTAATTGCTTCTGAAAAGGTCTGCAATAGAAATTTGTAGAAATTAAAACTTTTTTTAAACCTGGAAACTCAGTCTCTAAGAAGACTTGAGGTTTACATACATGCATGCATAGCTCACAGAGTTCTGTGTTTTTAATCATTCTGGCTTCCTTTTCAGTAGCTAGGAAATCCCTTGCCTAGAGGTCAGGGAATCCAATGAACTCTTCCTTGCCAATATACTCATGCCATGAGTGTCACGGTATGCTGTGGCAGAAATTCTCTTTTTATAAATATCTTACCTCTGTGATTATTTGAAACTGGAGAGCAATATATACCTGGCTGTACAAAGCAATGTTATTCTCTTAGAAGGGGGGTGGATCACTAGGGAAGAATGAGTAAAGGAAGAAATAATGCTCTCATTGTGTCTTTCATCCTTAGAAGCCATGAAAACTAACCATCTCCCTTGTCCAAAAGGAGAAATTTAAGTACAATCTGTTCTTCAGTTAAGACTATTTCAACACCGTCCTTCACACTGTGACAAAAAAGAGAGAATAAAGAAAATAACATTTCTGAGGCTTTTGTCAGTAATTCTAAATGCTGCCAACTTTCATTTAAAGCCAATCAGTTGATACACAATAGTCAGGAGTCTTGAGTTTGAATGCCAGCTTGCCAATAAGTAGCTCTGTGACTCTAGGTGAATCACTGAACACCTTTGTGGCCTCCACTTCTGTAAGAAGTAAATGGAGAATTGGCCATGTCTTTTCCCATTTGTCCTCCAAATCTAAAATCAGGTCCCTTTTTCAGAATATTTGTTTATTTTAGGGTACCTTCAGTGAACTGACTATACATGTGGATTAACTTATACATGCTTAGGCAAGTGGTAGAAGCCATTAAACTCTTCCCCTTGGATCAGTAAGTGTTCTAAGTAGAACATTAATTTAGGTTTTACTAAGGGATTGCTAGATATACTATAGTTGTAATTTAATAAATGGCAGAATTTCATAATAAAATTAGAACTAGAAATATGTGTGTATATATATAAATTTTAATGTCAGATAATATCACATCTCTAAAGTTTGACTGTCTCCCCCTTCTGAGGAATGTAAAGTACATGGATGATAGAATTCAAGATCAATATCAGTCCACAGTCTCAAAAGCCTTCTGACTAAGATTTTCTCCCAAAATGATAAGTATGGCTCAATGAGTAAGAAAGAATAATTAGCCACAAATTGTACATAAAGTTTCTTTGATAGATATTTCATTAGTTGCCCACTGCATCTGTCTTTCAAACATGGGATTCAAACAGGTACCATTTACCTAAGTGACATAAGTAGTATCCCTAAACTATGCTATCTCTAAAGTAAAGAGATAAAAGAGTCTGTTGATATCGCAGATCAGATTTATCTGGTTGGAGAAAGGAAATTAATTAAACTTGGTAGAGAATGACATCAAATATTAATGGGGGTAGGAGAAATTAAGCCATTTAAAGTGAAAGGCCATCTGGAAAATATTTCTTCTGGTTCTGAGTATCCATCGAACAAGAGAACAAGCTTGACTTTTATTTATTGTTTTCCTTTCTTTTTTCTGCCTCCTACCCTCTGACCTGGTAGCCAGAGGAACACAGAGCTGTGATAACCCAAAGCAAAGAATGTTAATTACTTGGTTCAATGGACAAATAAAACATTTCCTACTAATCAAGTAAAAAGTGCTCAAGTAAAAAAATTACGAGGGGCTGTTGATACCCTAAGACCGTAGTAATCAGTCTTACTTAGTAGTAGTGAGTAGTTAGGGTGTAGTTGACAGAAATAATGAAGACGATAAGGACTATTTACTGAATGTCTACCATGTTCTAGGCGTGTGATGGACACTTTATTTTTTTTCTTTCCAACTTTTATTTTAGGTTTAAGGGGTACATGTGGAGGTTTGCTACCTGGTTAAATTGCATGTTGCAGGGATTTGGTGTACAGATAATTTTGTCACCAGGTAATCAACATAATACTCAATGGGTAGTTTTTCAATCCTCACCCTCCTTCCACTCTCCATCCTTAAGTAGGTCCCTGCAATAGTCTGTTGCTTCCATATGTACTCAATGTTTAGCTCCCACTTGTAAGTGAGAACATGTGGTATTTGGTTTTCTGCTCCTACATTAAGTTGCTTAGGTTAAAGGTCACAATGGACACTTTAAAAGCACTCTCTTGAATCCTTCCACATAGCTCTTTACAAAAAACTGATGGTAGGGATGGCTAAGTGAGGTCCATGGACTCAGAGCTGTAAAGTGCTAGGTAACCATGGTTATGGAAACAAGTCTGTCTTGTCCCAAAGCAGAACATTTCTTCTTTACTACACTGCCTCCCATATGACAAAACTAGTGTGTACTCATCACTTCTCTATGCCAAGTACTTGGTTAAGTAGTAATCCTATGAAGTTAGGGTAGCTGGGATTCACAGTGTTTTGATTCCAAAGCCTATTCTTTTATCTACTCTGGTTTTACCAGTAAAGGCACAGAGGTGTGAAGCAACACAGTGCATGGGATAACTAACTCCATGCAGCCTGATTCAAAAAAGAATAGCTGCATTACCATGTATGTACCTATGCAACGATCCTGCATGATCTGCACATGTATCCCAGAATCTAAAGTACAATTTATATAAATTGTAAAAAAAAGAATAGCTGTAGTTGGAATCATTTAAGGAATAGAGAAGAAAGACTTGAAGTAGATAAGGTAGTATAACCAGATCACAGAAGGTTTTGCACGCCATTTTCAGAAATACGGGTTTTATCTTAACCCTCTAGGAAACAGGGAGGCATATGAACATCCTAAGTAGGGAAGTAACATAGTTACTTCTAATTTGTGTTTTAGGAAGGTTCTGGAGTGGTCTGGGGGATATAATGGTTGCTTCCCAGCTCATGAGCTGGTGGGGTCGGCTGCTCATATTCCACAAGCAGAACCACTGCCACACTGGGGAGACCAGCTGTTACCTCGGAGCTACTGCTACTACGTTGCAACCAGGTTTCGTGTCATGTAGGAATTACTAACACTCTGGATGGGATACTGACCCTTTTACACACAGGGGCCACGACAGGATTTAAAGCAGGTAGTTAACAATTACTTTTATATTTAACTTACTAAGCAAAACTGCAGCCGAGAAAGGTTAAATGAACTCTTCATGGCTTTACAGCAAGTCCCTAATGAGCTTACAACAGAACTCTGGAGTTATGACTATGAAACTGCTTTAAACCTAGGACTGACCAGGTAATTTTAGTTAAGGCTCACTGTGGATGCTGTGGACAGCCACACTCAGGATCCATTCCAACCTCCTGAAATGAAAAGACTGGAAAAGTAAAAACACTGTTTCTCAGACTCCCTACGGCTAAAGATATGTGACTTAGGTTCTGCTACTCATGTGCACTTACAAAAATACTTGAATTCTGAATGGAGCTAGAGGAGAAAGAGGCAGAGTGTATCCATTCTGAGGAAGAAAGTGTATGTAAGTACATGAAAGTGAGGAAGAGGAATGGGTTAAAAAGAAGTGCTTTACAGAAACAGCACAGTAAGAACAACAAAAGGAAAATTAGAATTAATTATGTTTATAATAAAATGACATGTAATATTTCTATTTATTATAAAAAAGAAATGTGAATGTTTATGTAAAAATATTTATACTTTTTAAACTTAAGAATTTCTTTCTGTGGAATTAATTAAAATGGAACCGAGATCTTGCCAGGGGAAAATAAGTGCTTTTGTATTTGAAAAGCCGTGCATTAGCTTAGACCTTGGAAGGTCTTTAAAAGCACTGTGATTCTAAGATTATAAAAGTGGCAAACAACTATTTCAAAGCTTCTCCCAGTTAATTCATTTTACCAATAGAAAGACCAAGTGCCAATTATTGCCCTAAACATAGAGGATACAAAGATGAATAAAACATTATTTCTGCTCTTGAAGGAACAAGTACATGATCTTTCATTTTTCTCTATGATGAAGAGTCAACAAAATACTGAAATAAATTAAAACTTGTACAAATGCAAATGCCAAGGGGAAATATGTCCCCAGAGACAAGGGTAGTAATACTAGAATATCATGTCTGGTCTGATTATCATACTTTAAAAGAGATTTGGCTAAACTAGAAACTCCAGAGAAAGATAAGCAGAATGATTAAACGAGAGAAATGCTGGGCAAATCACTTTGCCTTTCTGAGACGTATCAGTAAAAAGGGGTTGTAACTAGATAAACCCAAGGTGCTTTCCATGTTTGATACTCCATTGGTCCATGATTGATGTTCCAGGAAAAAAGTCTGTATCTTCTGCTCTTTAGTAAGAGCATCCAGCCCCATGATTCCTTTGTTAGTTCATTCATTTATTCAGTAAGTATTTATTTAATTCTTATTACCATAATATCTTATTTAATATATTGAGTGAGCCAATACAGGGCATCCTCCACAAAGCCCCAAATGAATTGAATAAGACAGAGATCCTGCCTCAGAGCACACATAATCCAGCAGAGGAAGACAGATAAGCAAATATAAACAGGCAATAAAGACCCATGCTATGAGGGAAAAGGATGCAAAAGTCAGCACATGAGGTGAAATCATATTTAGTCAAGATTATCCCTTAAAATCTTGAAAGCATCGATCAAGTTGTCTTCAACAATCTTCTCAAAAAGTTCATCAGTCAGTTGTTCCTCTGGATTGAAATAGGTCACTGATTCTTCATTCAGGGACTGGATAATGAAGGGGTGGGCTTGTGTTTAAAGCTCACACTGTACACAAAATATGTATGTTTAGCACTAGAATCACCCTTAGCATGATGAGATGACAACATACTGTAAGAGGAAGGATGGATGACACTCAGTGAGGGAAAGGCAGTTTCTCATCTTCCCTCTTACACCCCTCCAGGACACATACACATAGACTGGCACAACAGACAAAATCACTGTCACTCTTTAAATCACTCTCTATGTCCCCTTTTAAATCTCACTCTCTCTGCAGAACATAAATAGTTCAATTTGAATAAGAATGAATGCATATTGCAACTCCAGTTTAACACAGAACAAGCATAATAGAATGTACAAAGTAATGTGATGGCACAGAAGGATTCATTAACTATTAATATATTCTGGAAATTAAGGAAGATGTAGAGGGAAGGTGGGCTGCTAGAGTTGAATCTTGAAGAATGAACAGGGAATGTCAGGTAGACAAGGGAGAAGAGGGGAATTCAGCAAAAGTAATAGCCAATGCATCAAGATAAAGGAGCATGACACCTACCATGTACCCACAAAAATTAAAAATAAAAGATATAAGAGCACAAAATAATAGGTTACATTTGGTGAACTACAAGCAGTGAGCTATGTTCAACTTTAATATTTGAGGTGAGAATAGCAGAAATAAGACTGGAGAGAAAGGACAAGTTCGTTGAGGAGCTACTATCATATGCTGTAACGCAACTTACACTGTTAAACCAATGGTTCTCAGGGTGGTTCCGAGATCAGCAGTATCTCCATCACCTGAGATCCTGTTAGAAATGCAAATTCCCTCCTAAGCAAATTAACGCAAGAACAGAAAACCGAACACCATATGTTTTCACTTATAAGTAGGAGCTAAACATCAAGTGTTCATGGACATAAATGGCAACAATAGACATTGGAGACGACTAGAGTGGGAAGGGAAGGATGGAGACAGGGGCTAAAAACTATTAGCTACCATGTTCAGTACCTAGGTGAAGGAATTCATACCCTAAACCTCAGCACTGTGCAATATACCTAGGTAACAAACCTGCACATGTACTCCCCCGAATCTAAAATACAAGTTGAAAGAGAAAAAAAAAAAAAAAAAAAAGACATGCAACTTATCGGTCCCCTCCCTATGACAAAAACTCTGGGGGAGGAGCCCAGTATTTTGAGTTTTAACAAACCCTCTGATCATTCAAACGCATGCACATGTTTAAGAATCACTGCTTTACAACAATGGGGAGCCACTGAAGAGTTTTTAGCTGAGGAGAGGCAGAATCCAGATGAAGACAAACTGCAAAGCCACGCTCTGTTGGTTACTTCGTGCTGACTCTCATGGGTATTCGTATATGAGGTGGTGCCAGCCATCTGTATTTGATACCCAGGAGAAAGTGCCCTGGTCTTCCGTCAGTACCCCAAATTCCTGTTGTTTGCTTAAAAGAAGCTCTCTTCAACATCTTTTGTTTTTACCATTTCTAAGCTTATCTATAAAGCTCCTATAGTTTAGTAAGTAACAATACAAGACACACAGAGTATGAGAGACAGAAACGAATGATGTAGGAAGTCTTTTCTCCAAAAAGCTGGGCTGGCTGATTTAGAGAATGCTCAACTTTGAATCACATGACAGGAAAAACCTTCAGTTTGAGCTTCAAACCCAATACTCCATAAGATGTTACAGGCTGCTCTTTTCCTTACTTAATTTTCTTATTTCGAGGATATCATTTTCCAAATATTCCAAAATGAATTGACCTGAAGGTGGTGAAAGCTAACTTTGTAGTACTAGTCATCCATGTGCGAAAAATATTTTCACAGAAAAAGCAAGTGCATGAAAATAGTTTTACCATAATAAATTGCTGGTTCCACATTTCTTTGAAAAGGGGAGGGGAAAAAAACCTGTGAATAATTAGTGATGTACTTAAACTGCCAGCCCAGCACCAGTGAAACTCACCGGGTGCCAAATTATTTAGCTGAACAGTATTTAAATTAAAAACTAATGACTAGGTTAATTTAATACATGTTCATCTCTGCTCCAACTCTGTCTTTACTAATTGAGCTCCAAAGCTGTATTTTAAACATGCATCCCTATTCAGTGAATGGAAAACATCTGACTACTTGAATGTAACAAGTCAGTTACCAATAACAACTTCTTTTAATCTAAGTTTTATTGTCATTTTAGATGTTTAACCATAAACTGTTTACTAGACATATTCACCAATGGGATGGAAGGAATAATGTGCCACATAAAATGTATAGAAAATATCCTTACTTAATAAATGACTTAGGTAATTTGAGTGCTGTATGTTTGAGCTACAAGTCTTATCAAAACACCCAGAGGTATAAACACTGAACTAAGCAGTTTCCTAGAGCTCTATCAACACCTGTAAAAATCAATTTCTGAGTATTTAGATTTTGGCAAGGGAAGATCCTAACCCTTCATCCCCCTTTATCCCATGCATTCCCCCCAAAATATACTCTTTCTCTCCTCACTGGCCCCCGACAACAATCCATCTAGCATATAACTCTTTCATAAAGCTGCAAGAAATTATAATTGTTTACAGATTTTAAAAAGTGTTGAGAATCAGTCCAAAAAATAAGTTATGGTAGATTCCAACAGCACATAGCTAAGCATGGTCTGGCAAACACATGGCATACCTATCCTTGCAAGGAGGGCATAGAACAGGCCACCCCTTCAGCTTCTGCAAACCATAAATGTCACAAACATTTGAAACCACCCACAGAGGACCAACCTAAATCTATGTGGGCTCATCTTACTCAATCCCACAACAGTCACTGAGCATAAAACACACAAAACAAAGCCAAAAGGAAAAAAATGTTTTCACACTATAGCACAGAAGAAAACTTAATAAGCAAACACTTGTCCATAAAGAGTTGACAGCAAAAAACCTCCCAGACACCAAATGAAAACAATATCTGAATGTGAACTTGGCACAAGAACAAACGGAATGAAGTTATGAAAGCAGGATTTGGAAAGTGCCATAATCATTTATAATAGCAGCAACTGTCCTGGATTCCCCCCATCAAAAAATAACATGGAGGTAGGCTACCAGCCACCAGTTTCTGGATCTTACAATGTGTCCCAAGGGTGTAATGGTGTAGGAGCCAGAACGCCTGATTCTAGGCCCATTTCTACCACAGTTCGCTTATGGGACCTTGGGCATGTCATTACAGATACGGAAAACATCTCAGAAGCCATCTTAGAGATTACCTAAGGGCCCTGTAATCTGTATCTACACTCTAGAGCTTGGGCTATTGTTTTTGGTGGGGGGCTGAGAGTTGGGGTGGGTGAGGAAAGGAGGCAGGAGAAAAAATTAGAAGGTTTACTTGTTTATATTAAGTATCTTACATGGAAGATGTTGAAATGAAAACAGAATCATAATCAAGAAGCTTTGGGAGATACAGAAAAGACTTGTCCTTGCCCTCAGAAAAATTACAATGTAGCTCCTGAGATAAACAGAGAAGAAGGAAATCTTCTCCAGTCAAGAAAGTCCAATCTCCCACCATAGATATATATACATATATAGAGATACATCACACACACACACACTTTCTCACAAGATGATTTTCTAACCTCTACCTGAATACCTCCAATCACATGAAGTTTAGTCCTTCACAAGTCAGCTCATTTAATTGTTAGAAAACAAATTCTAAAATTCCTTCTAACGGTAAGTGAAAATCAATTCAATTTCCTTCACAAATGTTAGCCCTGGTTCTGCACTCTAGTTTCACAAAATATGTTAACCCTTCTTCCTCAATCAAATCATAAAATATTTGAAAAGGACTACTCCATTCCACTCCTGCCACCCATTCCCAAGCCAGGTTAAACACCAAACTTCTTCCAACCCTTCATTTGGCACGGTTTCCAGGGTGATCACTGGCTAAGTCTCCCTGAGTCTGGTTTGGCAGAGCAACTCTTAACAGATGGCACCAAAAATGGAACACAACTGGCCAACATGGTGAAACCCCGTCTCTGCTAAAAATACAAAAATTAGCTGCGCATGGTAGCGCGTGCCTGTAGTCCCAGCTACTCAAGAGGCTGAGGCAGGAGAATTTTGCTTGAACCCAGGAGGCGGAGGTTGCAGTGAGCCGGGATCGCGCCACTGCACTCTAGCCGCGCGCCTGGTGACAGAGCGACTCTGTCTTAAAAAAAAAAAAAAAAAAGGAACACAACATTCCAAGTGCAGTCTGACAGTTCAACCCTATTCAAAGAAACATTTATTGAGTGGTCTCTGTGCTCCAGACTAATATTTTTCTTGATCTTGACTACACTTCTATTGACTACACTATCCCTAAAATCACATTAGCATTGTTTGTTTTAGTCCATTTCATACTATCAGGATAAAAACAAGACAAGATTTTCTTATCCAAATCATCAGTTTACTCCTCTGCTGCCAGTTCTATAGACATCATAGCATAATGGGACAATCAAAAGTTTTGAGCCCTTTGAACCTGTGTGGACCATTATTTACTAGATGAGTGACCTAATACTGGAACTTGCAACTTTTCATTCAACTGTCTCTCTGATAAAAATAATTTTAAAAAGGCAAAGACAATGACAGATTTGTGTGGCACATAAGACTATCCTCTAGATTGACGACTCCACCAATCCCATTAAAGAGTGATTGCCTGTTATGCTTCAGGAATGGAATATGAGATAGTCTAATCAGTGAAGGAAAAGAAAAGAGAAGCACTAAACCTGTGCCAGGCACTTAATATACATTACCTCATTTCATAATAATCTTGTAAGATAGTCATATTGTCTTCACAGAGAAAGAAATCGAGGAATTAAGTAAGCAAGGTTTCTAAGATCACACCAGTAAGAATGGAAGAGCTGGAATCAAATACAGTTCTCTCACTCCTATTACCAACCATTACATGGTGAGATGTGAGCGTGGGAAGAAGTATGATCAAGATGGACTGGTGGGCTAGGGGAAGCAGGAGAGAGTGTGCAGGATGGCACAAGTAGTGTGAAGCAAGAAATAAAGCCAGAAAGATTAAGTTGAAGCCAAATTACAAAAGGTCTTGAATTGTATACTAGCAAGTTTGGAATTCAGTCTGTAGGTTATTAAAAATCAACCCCTGCTGGTTATGCTTAGTGAACCAGTTCAAATATTTGAAAACTAATTTCACAGACAATGATAAGGTCTTTGGAGACAAAGCACTATAAGTGGAGCATGTGTTGAGGTTTTTATTTTAGATAGGGTTGTTAGGGAAGGCTTTCTAAACAGAAGGAATGTAAGGGAGAAAGCGATACAGATGAGAGAAGAGCATGCCAAGTTGAAAGACCCTGAGTATATTTGGCATATGCATGCTTGAGAAACATAAAGAAAGTCAGTCAGATTGGAAAGTAAGTAGGAAATATAGATCAAGAGACAAGAGCCAGATCATATAGGATTCTGGCTTTTATTCTTAGTGTAATGAGAAGTCCCTAGACAGGGATTTGAACAGAGCAGGAAATAATATGATTCAATTTATTATTTTTATAATACTTTATGGAAATCATAATACATTAATTTATGGTTCCCTAAAATTCCAATCTATAACTATCAAAAAAAAAAAGAGAGAGAGAGACAGAGAGATTAGTTTGGCATACTTACTCTCAGTAAACCTATACTGGCTTCCAATTCTTAGCTAAGTGCTTACAAACCAAATCTTACTAATCTGTTCTAAATTTTGCCAGATATTTGGCTTAAGAATACACCATTCCTTCTCCTTCCTGCCCCCCAGATTCTTTTGAAAACCCATGACAACATTTTTCTCTTCTTTTATCTTGTAACGTGAAGAACAGGTAATTAATAGTAGATTGTGTGATCCTGAATGTAGATGTAAAAGGAACTGAAAAAAAAAAGGAGGTAAAAACAGAAGGATTTGGAGAGATGAAAAACGGGAAAAAGGCAGCCTGGGTGAGTGCATGGGACACACGAAGGGGTCAAACTTCAGGTCTTGCTCAGGAGGAATAAAAACATGATTACGTAGATAGAATTCAATAGAAATCACAGTCATGTCACCTAGAGTCTGAAAGAAAACAGAAAAATGGCAATGTCTATTCTGACTGGATGGCAGGATTATCATATTTTTGGTAAACTGTTTATACTACTGTTATGTCATTTCTATACTTTAAAATAGGATTTTTTTTTTTAAAGAAAGTAAGGGAATTTATTTTCCACAACAAGTCAATGTAATCACAAATCCTGAGACACTGAAATTTAAATGTTGAGAAACTGACATTAGATCTACACAGAGATTTTTCTATTTAAAATTTCATAAATGTACTTGTTTTGGAGGGAGAGTGGAGACTGCAGAGCCCACGGGGTTCTACATAATCTGGAAGAGCAAAATTCTGGCAATTTTGTGATGCTACTGGGTTTTGTATAATGTACAACTGGACAATGAAAGAGTCAGACCAAACAAAAACTTCTTGAGTATCCTGTGATGTCACTCAGGTTTGTTCTTGGAAAGGGAGCAGGGGCTTTGGTGTGTCAATCTAACTTCCATAATGGGTTCAGAGATGTAGCTATGCTCAACAGAGAGAGTAAAAAATTATTTTAGGGAAATAAATCACAAAACAAACATGCATGCATGCATGGATACATACATATATATATATATATATATATATATATATATATATATAACTAATCTACATAAGAAAGTACTGAATAGTACTTTCCCTTGAAAAGGTATTTCCAGTGTTTAGGTTTTAAGAGACTTCACATTTCTGGTACACTCCCTTTAAAATTACTTGTGATTTTTTTTTATTTCAAATTTTCCCTGGAAAAAAAGTTTTCTTGTTTTCGTAACACAATAGCAAAAACCTTTACTTCTATGTTTTTTAACCAGCATTCCTTATTAACTTTATTTCCATACAACCAGATAGGTCTTTTTATGACTCCTCATTTCACTTTTCCCCAATTCCTTGCTGTGGTTTGAATGTGTCCCCCCAAAGATCATGTGCTGAAAACTTAGTTCCCAATGCAACAGTGTTGGGAGGTGGGGCCTTAAAAGAAGTGATTAGGCCATGAGGGTTCTGCTCTCCTGAATGGATTAACTTAATGTTGCTATCTTGAGAGTGGGCTGGTTATCAAGAGAGTGTTATAAAACTTGTTTAAAGCTAGTTATAAAAGCGAGGTCAGCGCCCCCTCTTGCTCCCCTCATTCTCTTAATCTCTGTTTGTCCTTCCACCATGGCATGATGTGAGAGGAAGGCCCTCACCAGAGGCAGCCCCTTGATCGTGGACTTTTCACCTTCCAGAACTGTGAGTCAAACAAATTTCCATTCCTTATACATTACCCAATCTCAGTTATTCTGTTATAGCAGCATAGACTATATGGACTAGGACATCCCTTAATACTTACAATATATGTCACTGCTGTCTATGACTGAAACTATTAATTGGCATCAACCTATGCTACACCAAAAACAGTGTGTGAGTCCTATTTACCACTGATATAAAACTCTAGTTGCCTTATATACAAATTCCACTTTAAGATCTGTCCAAGAGGATGAACATAATTACTTGAAGGGAAGAAATCAGTTTCTTGACTTTTTTAATACCTTGTCCTTATCACCTCTGTCAAAAGTCTAACATGTCAGCTGGGCATTGTGGCATGTGCCTGCAGTCCCAGCTACTTGGTAGGCAGGAGGATGCTTGAGTCTGAGAAGTCGAGGCTGCAGTGAGCCATGATTGTACCATTGCACTCCAGTGTGGGCGACAGAGCAACATACACTGTCTCAAAAAAAAAAAAAAAAAAAAAAAAAGCCTAACATGGTGCCAAATAGAGCTGAACCAGAGTTTGTACAGAATGCTTTTTAATGGTTAGAAAAACTCCAACATTCTTCAATAAAAATAATTTCTAAATATGATTCAAATCCAAATGATTAACTATATAAAATGACATAATATTTACCTAAACGCTTTCATTTTTTTAAAAAAGCATTATCCCTGATAAATTGGTCTCACAAGATAATCAAGTAATTAAAATATTTTGCTCTGATAATATATATTCAACAGATCATAACAAACTCACTGGAAGGCTTAGGAATTCATTGAAGTAGTCTACAAGAAAATCGTCTGTTGCCAGAGAATCTTCCTGCAAAAACATAAAAATACAGTATTATAATTACAATACAATGTTTTAAATCATGCCTATATTATTCTCTAATTCTGCTATTAATTTATTATTACATAGATCTTCAAATCTTTTTTAGTCAGTCAACAGTGAACCCTCACTATAAACTGAACACAGTGCTACCATCTCTGGAAGGAAAAAGTAAGAAAACAGAAGGGAGCATATTCTTAAAACACTTTGCAAAGAGAGAAATCCAAGATGGCCAATTAGCAGCAGCTCAGGATTGTAGCTCCCACTGAAAGCGCAGAGAGTGAGTGGACACCACATTTTCAGACGAATTTTTATTGCCCACGGACCAGGAGATTCCCAGCGGAGGAGCCCCGCAGGTCGTTGGCCGGCGCGGCCATTTGTAGGCGCCCCAGCGCGGTGGTTCTCAGTCTGGAGTATACGGGACTGAGTGCCCTTTGGTTGGCGTTTGGAGCTCCAGGAAGGCAGTCTCCCATTCAGCTGATTGAAAAGCGGACTGAAGTGGGGGACCAGACCAGGAGATTCCTGGGCAGAAAAGCACCACGAATCTTAACGCCGCTGTTTTCAGCCGGTGTAGTGGTTCGCCGCAGGGGAAGGCTGGTCCCCCCCCCCACACACACACAAAAAAAACCAGCAGTTGGAACTGCTGAGGATTGAGAGTTTCACAGCAAGTACAGCTGAACCCGGGAAGGTCCAGCTCTGTGGGGGGGAGGGGCATCCACCGAAGGAAAACTAAGAAACAGAAAAAACTTTACCACCAGCAAGCTGGACGTCCACTCAGAGACCTAATCTGAAAGTCAGCAATTACACAGATGACAGGTGGATAAATCCACAAAGATGGGAAGAAACTAGCACAAAAAGGCTGAAAACACCCAAAATCAGAATGCCTTTCCTCCTACAGAGGATTGCAGTTCCTCATCACCAATTGAACAAGACCTCATCAAGAATGAATGTGAGGAATCAACAGAATCAGGCTTCAGAAGGTGGATAATGAGAAACTTCTGTGAGCTAAAAGAACATGTTCTAGCCCAATGCAAGGAAACTAAGAACCTTGAAAAAAGGTTTGATGAAATATTCACGAGAATGGACAATTTAGAGAGGAATATAAGTGAATTAATGGAGCTGAAAAACACAATACAAGAACTTCGAGAAGTATGCACAAGTTTTAACAGTCAAATTGATCAAGCAGAAGAAAGGATTTCAGAGGTCGAAGACCAACTTAACGAAATAAAATGAGAAGACAAGATTAGAGAAAAAAGGGTAAAAGGAATGAGCAAAGTCTCCAAGAAATATGGGACTATGTGAAAAGACCTAATCTACATTTGATAGGTGTACCTGAATGTGACAAAGAGAATTAATCCAAGCTGGAAAATATTCTTCAGGATATTATCCAGGAAAACTTTCCCCAACCTAGCAAGGCAGGACAATACTCAACTCCAGGTAATACAGAGAACACCACAAAGATATTCCTCAAAAAGAGCAACCCCAAGCCACATAATCATTAGATTCACCAGGGTTGAAATGAAGGAGAAAATACTAAGGGCAGCCAGAGAGAAAGGTCAGGTTACCCACAAGGGGAAGCCTATCAGACTCACAGCAGATCTCTCAGCAGAAACCCTACAAGCCAGAAGAGAGTGGGGGCCAATATTCAACATCCTTAAAGAAAAGAACTTTCAACCCAGAATTTCATATCCAGCCAAACTAAGTTTCATAAGTGAAGGAAAAATAAAATTTTTTACAAACAAGCAAGTACTCAGAGATTTCATTACCACCAGGCCTGCTTTACAATAGCTTCTGAAAGAAGCACTATATACAGAAAGGAACAACCAGTATCAGCCATTCTAAAAAACCCACCAGTAAGCTGCATCCAGACCCATCTACATGCAAGGATATACAGAGACTCAAAACAAAGGGATGGAGGAAGATTTGCCAACCAAATGGAGAGAAAAAAAAAAAAGGAGTTGCAATTCTCGTCTCTGATAAAATAGACTTTAAAGTAATAGAAACCAAAAGAGATAAGAAGGACATTGTACAATGGTAAAGGGATCAATGTAATAGGAAGAGCTAATGATCCTAAGTCTATGCACACCCAATATAGGAGCACCCAGATACATACAGCAACTTCTTGGTGACTTACAAAGGGACTTGGACTCCCACACAATAATAGTGGGAGACTTTAACACTACATTGTCAATATTGGACAGATCAATGAAACAGAAGGTTAACAAGGATACCCGGGGCTTGAACTTAGACCTCGAACAAGTAAACAATAAACATTTACAGAACTCTCTACTCCAAATCCACAAAACATACATTTTCTTCAGTAACATGTCACATCTATTCTAATAGTGAACACATGGTTGGGAGTAAATCACTCCCCCAGCAATTGCATAGCATTTCATAGGTTTAAATGAAATACTGGTTGGCTGTTTATTTTCCTCCCTTATTCCTTCCTGTCTCCATTGTACAACACAATTTTTAGTATAAAAGAGCTTTTCAGTACCCATTTTTAGACTGCATTCTAGCCTGGGCAATAGAGCAAGATTACCATTCTCTCTCCCTCTTTTCTTCTTTTTCCCTTTCTTTCATTCTCTTTTTTCCTTCTTTCTCTCTTTCTTTTCTTTTCTTTCAAAGTTGTAAAAACAAACAAACCAAAAAAAAAACCGGAGATCCAAGATGGCCGATTAGCAGCAGCTCAGGATTGTAGCTCCCACTGAAAGCGCAGAGAGTGAGTGGACGCCACATTTTCAGATGAATTTTTATTGCCCACGGACCAAGAGATTCCTGGCGGAGGAGCCCCACGGGTCGCCAGCGCGACTCTTTGGCCAGCGCGGCCATTTTGCAGGCGCCCTGGCGCGGCGGTTCTCAGTCCGGAGTATACGAGACTGAGTGCTCTTTTGGTTGACGTTGGAGCTCCAGGAAGGCAGAGTCTCCCATTCAGCTGATTGAAAAGCGGACTCAAGCGGGGAGGCAGACCAGGAGATTCCCGGGCAGAAAAGCGCCACGAATCTCAACGCCGCTGTTTCAGTCGGCGTGGTGGGTCGCCGCAGGGGAAGGCTGGTCCCCCCCTACACACACAAAAATAACAGCAGTTGACACTGCTGAGGATTGAGAGTTTCACAGCAAGTACAGCTGAACCCGGGAAGGTCCAGCTCTGTGGGGGAGGGGGTGTCCGCCAAAGGAAAATTAAGAAACAGAAAAAACTTTACCACCAACAAGTTGGACGTCCACTCAGAGACCTAATCTGAACGTCAGCAATTACACAGACGACAGGTGGATAAATCAACAAAGATGGGAAGAAACCAGCGCAAAAAGGCTGAAAACACCGGAAATCAGAATGCCTCTCCTCCTACAGAGGATTGCAGTGCCTCAGCACCAATTGAACAAGGCCTGATCGAGAATGAATGTGAGGAATCAACGGAATCAGGCTTCAGAAGGTGGATAATGAGAAACTTCTGTGAGCTAAAAGAACATGTTCTAGCCCAATGCAAGGAAACTAAGAACCTTGAAAAAGGTTTGACGAAACCTTCATGAGAATGGACAATTTAGAGAGGAACATAAGTGAATTAATGGAGCTAAAAAACACAATACAAGAACTTCGAGAAGTATGCACAAGTCTAAACAGTCGAATTGATCAAGCAGAAGAAAGGATTTCAGAGGTCGAAGACCAACTTAATGAAATAAAACGAGAAGACAAGATTAGAGAAAAAAGGGTAAAAAGGAATGAGCAAAGTCTCCAAGAAATATGGGACTATGTGAAAAGACCTAATCTACGTTTGATAGGTGTACCTGAATGTGACGAAGAGAATGAATCCAAGTTGGAAAATATTCTTCAGGATATTATCCAGGAAAACTTTCCTAACCTAGCAAGGCAGGACAATACTCAACTCCAGGTAATACAGAGAATACCACAGAGATATTCCTCAAAAAGAGCAACCCTAAGGCACATAATCATTAGATTCACCAGGGTTGAAACGAAGGAGAAAATACTAAGGGCAGCCAGAGAGAAAAGGACAGGTTACCCACAAGGGGAAGCTTATCAGACTCACAGCAGATCTCTCAGCAGAAACCCTACAAGCCAGAAGAGAGTGGGGGCCAATATTCAACATCCTTAAAGAAAAGAACTTTCAACCCAGAATTTCATATCCAGCCAAACTAAGTTTCATAAGTGAAGGAAAAATAAAATTTTTTACGAACAGGCAAGTACTCAGAGATTTCATTACCACCAGGCCTGCTTTACAAGAGCTTCTGAAAGAAGCACTATGTACAGAAAGGAACAACCAGTATCAGCCATTCTAAAAAACCCATCAGTAAGCTGCATCCAGACCCATCTACATGCAAGGATATACAGAGACTCAAAACAAAGGGATGGAGGAAGATTTGCCAACCGAATGGAGAGGAAAAAAAAAAAAAACAGGAGTTACAATTCTCATCTCTGATAAAATAGACTTTAAAGTAATAGAAAACAAAAGGGACAAGAAGGACATTGTATAATGGTAGAGGGATCAATGTAATAGGAAGAGTTAACGATCCTAAGTCTATGCACACACAATATAGGAGCACCCAGATACATAGGGCAAGTTCTTGGTGATTTACAAAGAGACTTGGACTCCCACACAATAATAGTGGGAGACTTTAACACTACATTGTCAATATTGGACAGATCAATGAAACAGAAGGTTAACAAGGATACCCAGGACTTGAACTTAGACCTCGAACAAGTAAACTTAATAAACATTTACAGAACTCTCTACTCCAAATCCACAAAACATACATTTTATTTTTTCAGTAACACATCACATTTATTCTAAAAGAGACCACATGGTTGGGAGTAAATCACTCCCCAGCAATTACATAGTATTTCATAGGTTCAAATGAAATATTGGTTGGCTGTTTGTTTGTTATTTTCCTCCCTTATTCCTTCCTGTCTCCATCGTATAACACAATTATTAGTATAAAAGAGCTTTGTAATACCCATTTTTAGACTGCATTCTAGCCTGGGCAATAGAGCAAGATTCCCGTTCTCTCTCCCTCTTTTTCTTCTTCTTTCCCTTTCTTTTATTCTCTTTTTTTTCTTTCTTTCTCTCTTTTTGCTTTTCTTTTTCTTTCTTAAAATAAAAAAAAAAAACAACACTTTGCTGCTATAGTTAGTTGGAAAACAGAACACATGAAAAATATAGCACAACACTTAAATGAAACATCAACAAACACAAAATAATACCACCACATGGTAAGTTTTACACAGACTTATTAAAAATATAATATTATGCAGCCATCAAAAATGATGAGTTCGTGTCCTTTGTAGGGACATGGATGAACCTGGAAACCATCATTCTCGGCAAACTGACACAGCAACAGAAAATCAAACACCGCATGTTCTCACTCATAGGCGGGTGTTGAACAATGGGAACACATGGACACAGGGAGGGGGAGCATCACACACTGGGGTCTGTCAGGGGGGAAATAGGGGAGGGACAGCAGGGGGTGGGGAGTTGAGGAGAGATAGCATGGGGAGAAATGCCAGATATAGGTGATGGGGAGGAAGGCAGCAAATCACACTGCCATGTGTGTACCTATGCAACAATCTTGCATGTTCTTCACATGTACCCCAAAACCTAAAATGCAATAAAAAAATATATATATAGAGAAAAAAAAATATATATATATATATATATATATATTTCATAAAAATAAAGCCAGAGTCAGCAAGAAGCAGTGTTTGGGGCCCAAATGAAATTGAGAGTGTATATTTCTTAAATAGTCCAGTGGAAGTGTTAAAGAATTGAAGAAAATGTTCTACTGCCCCCCCCCCACACCCAGAATGAGATAGATTTTGTAATCTGGATCCTGCTTCACTTCTGCATGAGGAAACTTTGACAATGCATGTGTTCTAAGCATAAAAATTGTATACATTTTTTCCATAACTATCTCATCCACCAACATAGCCACTTTTCAAATTGGCAAAATTGAAAACCCACTGCCAAGAAAAAAATCTCTCTTCCAAATCGTAAGACACCTTATTTTATTAGTAATTGTTTCCATTGTGTCAAAAGCATATCATGGCTTACTGTTGTATGGTACATGTGTTTATTTTGTTATTCATAATTACATTTCAATTTTCCAAATCTAACATGAAAGTTGACAATATGACACAATGCTATTATTTCCATATGGCTGATTAGTTTCTTCTTATACTGGCCAATTTTAAAAAATTTATTGAAGTATATAGTGCTATAAGGAAGACACTATAGCATATTGCACCTACTTTGGAAAGTAGATTCTCAGGGTAATTTCTTTAAGTAATTACAGCATTAGAAGAGAGTTATGAGCAATCACTTACAGAATTTATATCAAGAAACTATTAGAAACTTTAAAATTAAAACAAAAGATTAAGTTTTCTAAAAATTTCAACTGATTAAAATAACAAACTAAGGATTTAATAAATTTACTACCTTAGTAGTAGTACCTTAGTCATATAAGCTCAGAGAAAGTCCTGATTGGCAAAGTCTAACAAAACAGAACAAGGTAGATATCCTTCTGGGGGAAATTACAAGGCATTTAATAACCTATCAAACTTTACCTTTCAAAGTTACTTTAATAATCCCAACTGTACTTAGTGAACTACCTAGATTTGCTAACTCTTAGGAGAAAACATCTGAATTCTGGGTAGAAGGCATCATGCTACAGTAAGGTTGGTCAAATTTGGCAGTACTGGCTCACATGATCAAAAATCCACAGATGTATACAGTATGTATCTTAAATAGCTTACAGCAGTGCAATACAATCCCTTGTTAGTTTTGCTAAAATAGACATTTCATTTTGAATTTTTAGCCATAATACAAAATATATATTTCACAGAGCCAGGAGGACCTGGCTCCACCTGGAATTAAAATTCCTTAACCTATTTCAGATAGATAACTTTGAATGAATAATGAGAAAATGAAATAAAGGATACATATTACAATCCCAATTTTTTATTATTAAATTCAAGTATTGCCTAGAATTGCTGCATTGCCTGAAATTTCTAATTTTCAGATTCATGTATTTATTTCCAGATACCTTGCACTTCTAAAAGATTCTAACTCAATGAACTCTTTGAGAGGAGGTACTTGTTTTGTTTTGTTTTTTTGTTTTGGTTCTTGTTTTGAGGCAAGGTCTTGCTCTCACCCAGGCCTGAGCGCAGTGGCGCAATCTCAACTCACTGCAACCTGGGTTCGAGTGATTCTTGTGCCTCAGCCTCCTGAGTAGCTGGCACTACAGGCAAACACCAACATGCCCAGCTAATTTTTGTATTTTTTTGTAGAGACGGGGTTTCGCCATGTTACCCAGGCTGGTCTTGAACTCCTGGCCTCAAGGTATCTGCCCGCCTCGGCCTCCTAAAGTGCTGGGATTACAAGCATGAGCCACCACACCCAGCCCTGTTTTGTTTTTTCCCTTAACCTACTTCAGATTGATAACTTTGAATGAATAATTAGAAAATGAAATAAAAGACACATATTGCAATCCCTATTTTTTATTATTAAATTAAACAGATATAAGTATACTTTGTCAAACTGCCATAAAGTTTCTAAAAGTTTACTCTAGATTCCTGAGCTCAGCTCATCTCACCATAGACGGATAAGCATTCTCAGTTGGCAGCAGCAGCACTGCTCTAACCCCTTGGTGACTTGACATTTCCTAGGCATTCAGTCATATCTTTTGATTTGCACTTACAGAAAACTATGAAAACCTCAGGCATTATTAAATACATCAAAATCAATATTTCTAAAAGTGTGCCTTAATTTCTATCAATATTAAACTTCAGCAATTCTGTTGATACCGGGTAGTTCCACAATGGGAAATAAGTGTTGCCTCCAAGTGCCACATGTGGTACTTGAGTGGAAAGTCCTGTCCTTCTCTTAGTAAATAAATGAACACATTTTCCCACTGCAGTTTCTAGTTCAATGTGTTCAAAATATCTTGTCACATCATTAAGCAGTCTTGTAAACCCATGAGTATTTGATAAGCCCTTTATACCACAAACCCTTTAATTAAAAAGAAAAAAAAAGGCAGGGTGCAGTAACTCACACCTGTAATCCCAGCACTCTGGGAGGCCGAGGCAGGCAGATCACCTGAGGTCAGGGGTTCGAGACCAGCCTGGCCAACATGGTGAAATCCTGTCTCTACCAAAAATATGAAAATTAGCTGGGCATGGTGGTGGGAGCTTGTAATCCCAGCTATTCAGAAGTCTGAAGCATGAGAATTGCCTGAACCCAGGAGGTGGAGGTTGCAGTGAGCCGAGAACATGCCACTGCACTCCAGCCTGGGCAACAAGAGTGCAACTCCATCTCAAAAAAAAAAAAAAAAAAAAAAATTAAGGCCTTGAGCTAAGAAGTAGCTCAGTTACTCTCAAAGAGTTTCTACAATCCTGTTACTTGGCCATATTAAAATGCTCTAAGTCTCTATGCTTAGGTTTAACATCTTCCAATAAGCTGGTGATGGTTAATAGCAAAATCAAGGAGAAAATTGAGAGTTACAATCATTTCCTCCATTACATCATTCCATAAACCTGACTGCAAAATTTGCAACACAGATTCTCTGTTGAATGAAAGTAGGAACACTTCTTCAGAATTGAATATACTCTTGAAACCTGTTTTTTCATGTATTACAGGTGTGCCATCTGTGAAAATGAAGTCAGCTTTTCCATTTTTAGTTCAAACTTCTCAAATGGCTTACTGAAAGAGGGTTAACAAAATATTTATGTGTGCTTGCTAATTATGGTAGGTAAAATTTTTTGCTTAGTTATTTTGCTGTACCTTCAAATCAGATCAATTACATTTTTTTTTTTTTTTTTTTTTTGAGACAGGGTCTTACTCTGTCACTTAGGTGCTTAGCTAATTTTAAAAAAAATGTTTTTTTGTAGAGACAGGGTTTCACTATATTGCCTATGCTGGTCTCGAACTCCTGGACTCAAGCGATCCTCCTACCTTGACCTCCCAAAGTGCTGGGATTACAAGCATGAGCCACCACAGCCAGCCCAATTACTTTACAACTCTAAAAGATGAAAGATATATAAAGACATTATAAACAAGGAAGAGGAAATAAGATAAATACAGACAAAAAAAACCCAGAGTTCAAGAAAGAATATGACACATGCCCTAAGAGAATTACAATATAAATTGTTTCTTCCAAAGGAGAGAAAGATGTTATCTGGTAAGAAGAATCAGAAGAGACTCAAGTGGGAAAAACTGCATTTGAAATGCATGTCAAATAACTTCAAATTTTATGTTTAGAAATATAAATATGAGGGGCAATAATGCTGAGTACACAGAGAAACTCATTAGCAAAGGAAAGAAGCCAGAAAGCAAGACAGTATAGTAGGTGTCTCTGGGGAATGGGAATAAGAATCAACTGAGAAGGAGCTTGAAGAACTTTCTAGAATTATGGAAATGAAATGTTCTATGCATGAATTGGTGTTTGGATTATACAGGTGTATACATTTGTCAAAATTCAACAAATTATCATTCTTTAAATGTCTGCATTTCACAGTGTATGAATTTTGCATCAACAAAAGAATCAAAAGCTAATATTGAATACTATTAATAGTTCATGATCCCCATGAAGCATTTAGGGGTGAAGTTTATCAATGTCTATAGCTTACTTTGAAATGCATAAAAAAATAAGATGGACTGATGGATGGATGATGAGATAGACAGGACAGCTATGAGAAAAAGCAAATGTAACAAAAATTGTGAAATCTTAGTAGTGGGTATATCAGTGTTCACTATACAATTCTTTTAATTCTTATACGTTTAAATTTTTTCCTAGTAAAATGTTAGTGGCGGGGGAAACTTATGTAAAGGAAATAAGATCAAGTTTCTCTGCACCTTATGGACAGCCTTCTTAGCCTTCTGTATATTAAATGACGGATTCTCAAATCATCATCATTGCCTCCAGAATAAATTCCTGGTTATCTGACCATCTTCTCACCACTACTCTGGAATCCTATCCACTAAGGGACTGACCCTTGAGACCTCTGGTTCACCGTCCTGTCCATCATATGCCAAATCTCATCTTTCCTACTCCTTCTTACCCACACAACCCTATGGGTCAGTCTTCCTAGCCACACCTCATTTAATGCAAAGGATCCATTTGTTCCCCCAATCTCCAATCCTTTTCCACCACAAAAAGGGCTTATGATGAAATTTGGCTCCTGCCCACTGCCCAGCCTTATCTCATACTACATGTAATAGTCATAGCAATTTTTTTTATAGTTCCGCACCTTGGCACATGCTGATTATTATGCCCAGAAAAATTTTCCCCCTTATTCACTTACCTATCTTTTTTCTTCTCCAGAAGTCTGAAGTAGGGGTCATCTGCATTTCTCCTATATAAACCTTTGTCACTTCATAATATAATTGCTTATACATCTCATCCATTGGATTGTGAACTTCTGGAGAAACACGGCTGTTTCCTATTTATTCTTTTAATTTCTCAATACTTTTAGATAGCAAATGTTTGCAACTTTTTATGGAATGAATAATTGAATGGTTACATTGAGAACATGAAACCTAAAAAGCTAATAACCTTAAAAAGACGCTAATGAATAATACTAATTAAAAGAAGATATTGTCAAAAGAGGAAAAGAGTCAGAGAAAGAGAATGCAAGATGAGACAAGCTCCACAACGCATCTTGTTGAAAGTACAGCTTGCTTAGATCAAGGCATTTTTGAAATTCAAAACCCAAAAGCCCGTGTATCAGATCCCCACTGGTTAACAAAATCATATTTTTTAATAAATGAAGTCTATGAAGGAGGAAGATATTAAAGTGGTTGGTGCATGCAATGAGGACCAGAAGTATGGACTGCTTTTATCCTCCAAAGGTTATCATCACAGATTCTCTCTCTCTCTTTTCTCTCTCTCTCTCTCTCTCATATACCCAAAAGACTTGAAAAGGTGAAGGAATCTTTAGACTTATTTTTATCAGTCATACCTCAAATTATACCTACTAGGCTTCAGACAATCTTTTAGGCCCAAATATCCTAAGACTTTCTCCTTTTACAAAGATCCTTACAACTCAATATACTCATTTAAAGCAGAGAGTATCTCATACCCTTTGTTACCTTTTCTCCCATTCTATACTTTATCTATGGGTTAAAACAGGATGTGGCAAACATCCCTAAATCCCAAAGTAGGTATGCTACTTTGGGACTAATGCCAATGTTTATCCCCAGTAGTGTCGAATATGGCCATATATTGGAAAAGTTGCTTAATGATATACTTATTTACTAACTTGTGAATGGGACTGCTAACATAGTTACTGTAGTTCCAAAAAAAGCAACAGAGAATTTGATTCCTACCCAGAGTAAAGGACTCCACAGAAATGAAAGAATTCCAAATAGCCTGACACTTTACAAAGTACCTCTGGGACCTGTCTTAGTTTCATAAAGACTTGTTCACAACACTTCTGGCCCCTAGCCCTGCAACCTCTTAAAGAAACAAGAACAGAAGAAAGTAGGGGTAATACTCAGGTCTAGCCCTGCCTTCCAGTGTTTCCATATAAGGCTGCCTAGTGTATCAGCCCCAGAAGGCCCTCACTGTTCATTTAATCCAATATGCATAATTTAACATATTTGAAAAAAAACACCAAGTGGTTATTAATTGCCAGGTAATTAGTCTTGTTTATGAGGACTAGAATTATGGACCTTTTTTCTATACAGTTGTCCCTTGGTATCCATAGGGATTTGTTCCAGGAACCCCACCCCGACCCCACCAGATACTGAAATCTGGGGATGCTCAAGTCCCTGATATAAAATGGCTTAGTATTTGCATAAAACCTCTACCCATCCTCCCATGTACTTTAAATCATCTCTAGATTTCTTATAATATCTAATACAATGTAAATGTTATGCAAATAGTTATCCTGTATTTTTAAAGTTTGTATTTTCTTCTGAATTCTTTTTTTGAGACAGAGTCTCATTCTGTCTCTGAAGCTGGAGTGCAGTGGCGTGATCTGGGCTCACTGCCTCCACCTCCCTGGTTCAAGCAATTCTGTGCTGCTTCAGCCACCCAAATAGCTGGGACTACAGGCATGTGCCATCACATCTGGCTAATTTTTGTATTTTTGGTAGAGACGGGGTTTCACCATGTTGATTAGGCTGGTCTCGAACTCCTGACCTCAGGTGATCTGCCCATGTCAGCCTCCCAAAGTGCTGGGGTTACAGGGGTGAGCCACCGTGCCCCGGCATTTTTCTGAATATTTTCAATCCAAGTTTGGTTGAATCCACAGATGTGGAACCCATGGATATGGAGAGCCAACTATATTACTGTATGTTAAAAAATGAGAATGTCTTCATGCTTTGGAAATACCTTATGTTTATCATAATTTCATTCAACCTGTAAAAATAACAAAATAGAAATTTGAAAAGATAAAAAATTAGCTAAAAATGAATACCATTTTTAACAAGTAAGATACAAGTAAATAGTGTTTGAAGCTAAAGTTTCTCTTAATTTGATGGTAAGATTACAAGGTATTCTCTTCTTTAACTTTTTTTTTTTAAACAGCTTTTAATCTTTTTTTTTTTTTTTTTGACAGAGTCTCACTCTGTCGCCAGGCTTGAGTGCAGTGGCGCAATCTTGACTCACTGCCACCTCTGCCTCCCGGGTTCAAGTGATTTGCCTGTCTCAGCCTCTTGAGTAGCTGGGACTACAGCTGCGTGCTGCCATGTCCAGCGAATTTTTGTATTTTTAGTAGAGACAGGGTTTCACCATGTTGGCCAGGATGATCTCGATCTCTTGACCTCGTGATCAGCCTGCCTCAGCCTCCCAAAGTGTTGGGATTACAGGCCTGAGCCACCATGCCCAGTGTAATCTTCTTTTAAAGTTAATAAAACTGCAGGTTTTCTAAATCGGAAAATCTTTAACAAAATAGATCATTACACTACAATGTTTTTACTCCATAAAGAATTTTCTTTCCTGGCTTCCATTTTTTGATGGCAGACTTGATAAAGACTTTTTTGAAACCTGGCACACTTACTTGCATAGCTGCAAACAAACTACTTTTAAGGCACAAGAAAAAGATATTATTTTGAATTTAAAAGTCAGGTACTTAAATCTGTAATATTAATGTACTCTATTTTAATGTTAAAAAAACTTAAGGAGTCACTCTCACTTTAAACTTTCTGAATGTGTACCTTATGCCTTACTTTAGGTGTAAGTTTAAAGTGAGAGTGACTCTTAAAATTTTTTTTTTTTTTTGAGAGAGAGTCTTGCTCTGTCGCCAGGCTGGAGTACAGTGGCACAATCTCGGCTCACGACAACCTCCGCCTCCTAGGTTCAAGCGATTCTCCTGCCTCAGCCTCCTGAGCAGCTGGGACTACAGGCACACCTGGCTAATTTTTGTTTGTATTTTTAGTAGGGACAAAGTTTCACCATGTTGGCCAGGATGGTCTCAATCTCCTGACCTCGTGATCTACCCACCTTGACTCCCAAAGTGCTGAGATTACAGACGTGAGCCACTGTGCCTGGCCCTAAATTTTAATGTGTAAATTTTGTAATTCACTCTTACTTTAAACTTTCTCAATGTGTACCTTACGCCTAGGTAAAAACTTAAAAATATATACAAGGTATGTGTCCCTGACAAACAAATACTTTATTCTATATGAGTTATTCTATCCTTTGAGGATGAAGATCCCATGTTAAGGTTCAAATATTACTTTGCACGTGTCCACAATAGCATTGTACTTTTAGATCCACTAACTGAGAAAATACAATATGAAGAAAAAGTTGGTATGAACACAGGAGCAGAAAACCAAAAAAAAAACACTACTTAAATAAATCATAAAATATTTTTCTCATGTAATCATAAGCAGTACAGGGCTGGCATTGTGGCTTCCCAAATATCAGAGACCCAGGACCCTCTGATCTTATGTCTCTGCCAACCTCAAGATGCCACATCTACCTCATGATCTAAGATGACTGCTTTAGCTCCAGCATCACGACTTTATTCCAGCCAGCAGAAAAGAAGAGCTCATTCCTTCCTTCTACACTTACATAAGTATTAAAGTTAGAATAACCCAGCTTCTAATTGTAGCTCAACTAATTAGTAGCTCTGTGACCTAAGGGTCCATTATTTGATCTCTATAAACATCAGCTTTTCAGAGAAGTAGGACACAACACTTCTGCTTACAACGTATTGGCCAGGATTTGGTTCTGTGATCACATTTGGCTGCAAGGGAAGCTAGAAAATGTAGTCTTTATTCAGGATAGCAATGTGTCTAATATCTTATGGAAAAGGAGAGAATGAAGTTTGGGGAGCCACAGGTCCCTGACACATTTTTCCTAAGAATATGTACTTTATTAATGAGGACAATACTTTCACACTTTTGAAAAATGGGTAAACATGTACGAGACATGTTAATTATTTGATCTATAGACAATACTTGGCTGAGCATGTGAATTTGAGGATCTGGTTGTAAACTAGCCTCAGCTAAAAGCTGCTCAGAGCTCACAGGCAGTCTGGATGATGTTAGGTTGGAAAGGCTTCATGGAGGAGATTAGCTGGACCTTGAAGAATGTGCAAGATTGTGAAATCGATGGGGATGGGCAACTGAGACAAAATTTGACAGCAAAGGCAGGGAGACAAGTGGGGTATAGTTTGGCTGGGGCAGAAGGCATGTGGATGTACTTTAGAAACCAAACCAAAAACAGTAAGAATGTTGTCTTTATCATAGAGAAAAGTATTGGGAGATAAGGATTAAAGAAGGCTGAACAGTTATAGAAAAGGTTTTGAAGGCTTAAGCAAAGCATTTGACATTTTGGCTGTACCAGTTATGAGATATGTGGCCTCAGGCCCAGTTAGTTCACCACTGTGAACTTCGACCTCCTCTTCTGTGAAATGTGGGCAATAATAACCACCTACTAGGGTTGTTTTGAGGCTAAATACTAGCATATAGTTAGCATTCAATAAATACTAGTTATTAATAAAAGCTCTGAGTAAGCAAGTAACATGGTAATGTTTTAAAAAATTAATAGCAATCTGACAGCCAGGGTAAGGGTGATGGGAGAAGGAAAAATCTAAAGGTAGACAGAGCAAAGCAATAGGAAGTAATCTAATACAACTGATGCTCAGGAGCTTGAATTTTATGCTTTAGACAAAGAAAAATTGGAGTTGGCAGGAGGAATATTGCAGGCAATGCTATCAGGATTACTACCAAACTCCAGGCCCAGGGTGGGGCCTTGAAATGAGACAGTAGCTGTGTGGATGGAAAAAAAATCTGGCTATGAAGGGAGCTTGGTGAATGATTGAAGGCAGGGGATGAAGAAAAGGGAAGAAAGGTTTTGATATGAGTGACTGAATGGCCTGTAGCACCATGAACCAAAATAAGAAGTGGAGGAAAAACAGAATGGGGTGGGGAGCCCTGATAAGAAAAGTTCCATTTAGACTGTTGACACAGACATTCAGATGATGAAGGGGCCCAATAACCCGCTGGATATATAGAGCTGGCATTAAAAGTGGTGTCTGGATGGGAGGTGTGGAGACGTGGAAGTCCCACGAAACAGGGGGTGGCTGAAGCTATAGGAAGAGAAGAGGAGCTCATCCAGGAAAAGCCCGGAGAACAGAATCCAGAAGAAGGTCATTACTTTCATGAGAAAAGAAAAGAGAAGCCAGAAGGGGGAATAATAAGATGAGAGAACTCAGAGGCAGCAATATCAAGCCAAGAGAAAGAGAGTGCCTAATAGCATCTTCAAGCTATTAGGAGTTCAAGGATGAGGCCAATGCCTAAAATGGTTACTGAAGTGCTTAAACGTTAAGTGGCCTGTTGTTGAGTGTTCTTCAGCAGTAAGGGAAAAGATTTGCTGGCTTCAGAAATGCTCACCACCTGCTGGAGCTAAGAGCAGTTCAGCCTGGAGCAGCTTATAGAAATTTGCCATTAAAAGCAGAGTTCTGGGCCGGGCACGGTGGCTCAGGCCTGTAATCCCTGCACTTTGGGAGGCCAAGGTGGGTGGATCACTTGAGCCCAGGAATTCCAGACCGGCCTGGGCAACATGGTGAAACTCTTGTCTCTACAAAAAAATATAAAAATTAGCCAGATGTGGTGGCACGTGCCTATAGTGCCAGCGACTTGAATGGCTGAGCTGGGAAGATTACCTGAGTCCAGGAAGGTCAGGACTGCAATGAGCTGTAATGGGGCCACTGCACTCCAGTCTGGGTGACAGAGTGAGACCCTGTCTCAAAATGTGTGTGTGTGTGTGTGTTTGTATGTGTGTGTGTGTTTGTATGTGTGTGTGTATTTTAAGCAGAGCTCTGCCAACATGGCCAGAAGATGGGAGGAATTTCTGACTTGTTCTGTGTACCTCTACCTTTGGTGGCTATGTGTGTGTATCTGTCTCTCCCAGCAATGGACCAGAGCTCTGGAAAGGTGAATGTGAAAGCCGCCGGCACACACAGCCTTAGCCTTTTCTTCTCTTAATCCCTGCTAGACTGTGAACTTCTTGAGACTTAACCTCAGCATCTAGGACCACACTATGACTGTACAATCACTCATGTTTGTTGATTGAAAGCCAAAAGCAAGTAAGATAATCAACCAACAATAAGATAATCAGCACTTCCAAAAATAAGTGCTGAAAGACATAAATAAATAACAGAGAGAAGTGGTTAGAGCTCTTGGAATCAGACTCAGACTTTGGTAGGAATTAGGCTCTGACACCTCCTATTTGTCGGTGTAACCTCAGGCAAGTTCCTTAAACACAGTATATGATGGGAATTACAATGGAACCCACCCTAAATGTAGCACTCACCTAAATGACAATGTACAGGGTAGACTTAGCAAAGTACTTTTATTACTCAACCTCTCTAGAAGTCTGAATTGAGAATATTTAGTACATTTTTAAAGGAATTATAAATTGATCACTCTTTATCCATCAGTGCCATCTACTTATGTTTACTGCAGCCAGGAACTGCACAACACATCACAATAAAGCCATGGGGAGAAAACTTCCCTCTCATGGAGTCATTTAAGAGTTTAGAGAAATTAACTGAGGCCATTTATGTGAAAGAACTTTAATGATAAACAGCATCCACCATACAATGTGCCTGATAGAGAATTTAAAAAGATCTTACACAGTTATTACCATCGTTACTAAATCAAAACTCTGGCAAAAAGGAGGAAAGGAAACACACAGCTTTCTTCTATGATCTAATATTTGCTATTTTTTTAAAGGTCAAAGTAAAAAATAAGTAGCCCCTTGATATTATACTTACAAATTCTTCTTCTGTAATAGTTGGTGGCTCTGAAACAAGACAAAATATTACATTATCTCCCTCAAATCTGATTTCCTTTGAGTAAATGAAATAATGTGAGACAGCACCTAGCTCTACGGTATACACGGGCAATCGACTTAAATTTCTGGCTTTCTGTTCATTCTCTGCACATGTCTTGCATTTTAAGTTGGAATTCACAGTGGAAGCGGGAAGGAAAGGCCTCTGGAATCCTGCCTGGTCACTAATTCACTGTGACCCACGAGTTACCCTTCACAGACGGAAGCCTCTATTGTTCTACCTACAAAATGCAGAATTAAGCGAGATAACGCCGTGCCAGCGTAAACAGGGAGGACGTGAAATTCCTCGTAAAATCCAACGGGAAGGCAGTGAAGCCAGTTTTTCTCACGTCTGGGAGTGCGGACGCCCGGGCAGGAGGTGAAGTCCACAGGCGGGCGCGTGCTGCGGCCCGGACGCCGCGGGTGGGTCCTCCGTCCCTGTGGGGCCGCCACCTACCCGCGGTGAGCCTCTTCTCCGGCATGCCGTCGCCGCTGCCCGCGCCCGGAGCCCTCGCGGGCCGTCAGGGCCCCAGAGCGCGGGCCCAGCGCGGTCAGGGCCGGTCTCTCTCCGGGAGCAAGCGGCGGCGGCGGCTGCGGCGGCTGCGGCGGCGCGCGGGCCCCGGAGCTGCGCCGACTCCCGTGGCCCGCGCCGCGCCCGGGTTGCTATGGAGCTTAGACAATGCGGCCGCCCCAGGAGGCCGAGGCCCGGCCGTCAGGGGCCTTTCGGGGTTCAGAGCCGCTACTGGAACACCCCAGCCGCCCCCTGCCCTCCTTTCCTCCTCCTCTTGGGCAGGGGCCGGCGCTGCCAAGGACTAGAGGCGGACGCACGTCCCGACCCCCGGCGCGGTCACCCGGGAGGGACGCCCTGGAAACGCCTGTGGCCCTTGAGACCCGCCTGGCCGCGAATTCGTTACTGCGGTGACCGTGGCTCAAGCCCGTTCTTTTTCCACCACAGCCCACCAGCACCGGAAAGGGAAACGTGGTGCTCTACGGGAGGGAGAGGCCACGGGCACGCGGGGCACGCGGGGCACGAGGGCGGCCAGGGCGGCTGGTCCGGAGAAGCGGAGGAAACAGGGAAGAGTCGGGCGTTTCTTGGGTTTTCCTCATTCAGAGGCCCGCGACACACAGCTCTTGATCTCCATCACAGTTGTGTGAAATGCTTGTGTAAAAAGTTAAAATATTCGCGGCCTATAGGAACCCCGAACTTCCCCAATTCACGTGTGTGCCAGTCGGTTAGGACTGCTGCATTTTCAAGACAGCTAGGCTTTAAAATTACCTGAGGGGGCCTCATGTTCACCTAATGTGGTACCTCCATCTGTTAGGTTACCAAGCCAGAAACCTGGGAGCTTTTCCCTAAAACTCACTGCCCGCCCCGCAACTCTCTTATTCAGTTCAACACTGGGTCCTGCTAATTCTCCCTTAGTGTTTCTGAAATCTGGGTCTCCTCTTCTGCTAGTAACAGCCTTAGTACAGGCTCCATCTGAACTGTTGTAAAAACTTCCTAACTGGTCTTTCAGTCTTTGCTTCCAGTGGAGTTCAGCTTAAGCCCATTCTCCGTGATGAATTCAAAATCATCCATCTGAATGCAAATCTGACCTGCTTAAAACTTCAGTGGCTTCACATTTGCCTCCTACATTGTGGGAACACTCCAAGGCTGGCAGGGACCCCACAGGCATATGAATGCTTAAGAAAAGAAGGAATAAGACAATGGGTGCTTGTATCGCAAGGAACCATAACACCCATCTAGTTATATTCACTGCCTTTTCCCTATTACATAGGAAAAGACAAAAATAAACCACCATCTTGGCCAGACAAAATTAGAGGACCAAATGAAGTGACAGGATACTGACAGAAGATAATGGACAGGTGGGGGGGTGGTGGGGTGGCAAATCACAAAGAGCTTTGTAAGCCCTTGGTAAGGACTCCAGCTTTCATTCTGAGTGAAATGCAAACCATAGCAGAGTTTGAACAGAGAAATTACATAACTTTACTTCTATTTGAAAGAATCACTCTGGGTGCTGTCTACAGAATATATTAATAGTTTGCATGACTCGAAGTGTGCAAGAGCCAATGGTAGCTCAGACTGGGGTGGTTCAAACCAAGCAGTACAGGTTTGAGATAGACTCACGTTCTGCAGACATTTTAATGGTAGAGCCAAGAGGATTTCCTGACACGCTGGACATGGGAATGAAACAAAGTAGTTGAGAATGACTTCAGTTTTGGTCTGAACAGCCCGAAAAGTTTAGTTGCCATCAACAGAGCTGGGGAAAGCTGTGAGTGGACCACATTGAGAGGGAGAGTTTAAGAAGTCTATTAGTCAGAACCAAGTTGAAAAAAACATACTTCAGGATATCATCCAGAACATTTTCAACCTAGCAAGACAGGCGAACATGCAAATTAAGGAAATGCAGAGAACCCCAGGAAGATGCTACATAAGAAGATCAATCAACCCAAGACACATAATCATTAGATTCTCCAAGGTCAAAATGGAAGAAAAAATCTTAAGGGCAGCCAGAGAGAAAGGCCTACAAAGGGAAGCTCATGAGACTATCAAGCAGCCCTCTCAGTAGAAACTTTACAAGTCAGAAGAAACTGGGGGCCAATATTCAGCATTTTCAAAGAAAAGAATTTCCAACCCAGAATTTCATATCCAGCCAAAATAAGCTTCATAAGTGAAGGAGAAATAGGATCTTCTTCACACAAGCAAATGCTGAGGGAATTTGTCACCACCAAACCTGCCTCGCAAGAGCTCCTGAAGGAAGCACTAAATACTGAAAGGAAAAGCCATTACTAGCCAGCAAACAAACAAACAAAAACCACCGAAATACACAGATCAGTAACACTGTGAAGCAACCACATAAACAAGTCTGCAAAATAACCAACTACTGTTATGAAGACAAGATCAAATCCACAATAACAATACTAACCTTAAATGTAAATGGCTAAATGCCCCAATTAAAGAGACAGAATGGCAAGCTGGATAAAGAACCAAGACCCATCAGCATAATGTCTTCAAGAGACCCTTCTCACATGCAGAGACACTCATAGGCTCAAATAAAGGGATGTAGTAAAATTTACCAAGGAAATGGAAAACAGAAAAAAGCAGGGGGTGCAATTCTAGTTTCTTACAATAAGGACTTTAAACCAACAAAGATTTAAAAAGACAAAGAAGGGTTTTACATAATGGTAAACTCTTCTTCAATGGTAGCTCTTCTTCAATTAAACAAGAAGAGCAAACTATGTGTGATGGTTAATACTGAGTGCAACTTGATTGGATTGAAGGGTACAAAGTATTGATACTGGGTGTGTCTGTGAGGGTGCTGCCAAAAGAGATTAACATTTGAGTCAGTGGCTTGGGGAAGGCAGATCCACTCTTAATCTGGTGGGCATATACTTATCAGCTGCCAGCAAATATAAAGCAGACAGGAAAATGTGAAAAGGAGAGACTGGTCTAGCTTCCCAGCCTGTATCTTTCTCCCTTGCTGGATGGTTCCTGCCCTTGAACATCAGACTCCAAGTTCTTCAGTTTTGGGACTCAGACTGGCTCTCCTTGCTCCTCAGCTTGCAGACAGCCTATTGTGGGACTCTGTGATCGTGTAAGTTAATACTTAATAAGTTCCCATATATATATCCTATTAATATTTAATAAAGTTAATACTTAAAGTCCATATGTGTATATATATAATGCATGTTTTATATATATATATATATATATATCTCCATCCTATTAGTTCTGTCTCTCTAGAGAACCTGACTAATACACTATCCTAAATATATATGCGCCCAATACAGGAGCACCCAGATTCATAAAGCAAGTTCTTAGAGACCTCCGATGAAACATAAAACTCCCATATAATAATAGTGGGAGACTTTAACACACCCTAATGACAATATTAGTTCATTGAGATAGAAAATTAACAACAACATTCAGGACCTGAACTTAGCTCTGGATCAAGTGGACCTGACGGATGTCTACAGAACTCTTCACCCCAAAACAAATGAATATACATTCTTCCCACTGCCACACAGTACTTACTCTAAATTTGAGCACATAATCAGAAGTAAAACACTCCTCAGAAAATGCAAAATAACTGAAATCATAACAGTCTCTCAGACCACTGGGTAATCAAATTAGAACTCAAGACATTTACTCAAAACCACACAACTACATGGGAATCGAACAGCCTGCTCCTAAATAACTCTTGAGTAAATAACTAAATTAAGGTGGAAATCAAAAAGTTCTTTGAAACTAATCAGAACAAAGATACAACATACCAGAATCTCTAGGACACAGCTAAAGCAGTGTTAAGAGGGAAATGTATAGCACTGAATGCCCACATCAAAAAGCTAGAAAGATCTCAAGTTAACAACCTAACATCACAACTAAAAGAACAAGAGAACCAAGAGCAAACAAACCCCAAAGCTAGCAGAAGACAAGAAATAACCAAGATCAGAGCTGAACTGAAGGAGACAGAGACATGAAAAACCCTTCAAAAAAATCACTGAACCCAGGAGCTGGTTTTTTTTTTTTTTTTTAAGTAATAGATAGACCACTAGCTAGACTAATACAGAAGAAAGAGAGAAGATTCAAATAAATACAATCAGAAATGTTAAGAGGGATATCGCCACTGACTCCACAGAAATACAAACCACCATCAGAGAAGCCCATAAACACCTCTATGTACAAAAACTATTAAATCCAAAAGAAATGGATAACTTCCTAGACACATACACCCTCCCAAGACTGAACCAGAAATAAACTTAATTCGTGAATAGACCAACAATGAGTTCTGAAATTGAGGCAGTAGTAAATAGCCTAACAACAACAAAAACAACAAAAATAACAGATTCACAGCTGAATTCCACCAAAAGGTACAAAGAATAGCTGGTACAATTTCTACTCATACTATTCCAAACAGTTGAAAAGGAGGGACTCCTCCATAACTTGTTCTATAAGGCCAGCATCATCCTGAAACCAAAACCTGGCAGAGATACAACAAAAAAGGAAACTTCAGGCTAATATCCTTGTGAACATCAATGCAAAAATTCTCAATAAAATACTGGCAAACCAAATCTAGCAGTATATCAAAAAGCTTATCCACCACAATCAAGTAGGCTTCATCCCTGGGATGCAAGGTTGGTTCAACATACACAAATCAATATATGTGATTCATCAGATAAACAGAACTAAAAACAAAAAGTACATAATTATCTCAATAGATGTGGAAAAGGCCTTCAATAACATTCAACATCCCTTCATGTTAAAAGCTCTTAATAAACTAGGTATTGAAGGAACATGCCTCAAAATAATAAGAGCCATGTATGACAAACCCACAGCCAATGTCATATTGAATGGGCAGAAGCTAGAAGCATACCTCTTGAAAACCAGCACAAGGATACCCTCTCTTGCCACTCCTATTCAACACAGTATTGGAAGTTCTGGCCAGAGCAATCAGGAAAGAGACAGAAATAAAGAGTATTCAAAGAGGAAGAGACGAAGTCAAGCTATCTTTGGAGATGACATGATCCTATATCTAGAAAACCCCATTGTCTCACCCTAAAAGCTTCTTAAGCCAATAAGCAACTTCAGCAAAGTCTCCGGATACAAAATCAATGTGCAAAAATCACTAGCATTCTTATACACCACCACCAAGCAAGCAGAGAGCCAAATCATGAATGAACTCCCATTCACAACAGCCACAAAAAGAATAAAATAACTAGGAATATAGCTAACAAGGGAAGTGAAGGACCTCTTCAAGGAAAACTATAAACCACTGCTCAAAGAAATCAGAAATGACCCAAACAAATGGAAAAACATTCCATGCTCATGGATAAGAAGACTCAATATTGTGAAAATTGCCACACTGCCCAAAGCAATTTATACATTCAGTGCTATTCACATTTAACAACCATTAACATTCTTCACAGAATTAAAAAAACTGTTTTAAAATTCATATAAAACCAGAAAAGAGCCCAAATAGCTAAGACAATCCTAACCAAAAAGAACAAAGCTGAAGGCATCACAATACCTGTCTTCAAACTATACTACAGGGCTACAGTAACCAAAAAAGCATGATACTGGTACAAGAACAAACACATAGACCAATGGAACAGAATAGAGGCCCAGAAATAAGACCGCACATCTAGGACCATCTGATCTTTGAAAACCTGACAAAAACAAACAATGGGGAAAGGATTCCATAATTAATAAATGGTGCTGGGACAACTGGCTAGTCATACGCAGAAAATTGAAACTGGACCCCTTCCTTCCACCACATACAAAAGCCAACTCAAGATGGATTAAAGACTTAAATGTAAAATCCAAAACTTGGCCAGGCGCGGTGGCTCACGTCTGAGATCCCAGCGCTTTGGGAGGCCAAGACGGGTGGATCACTTGAGGTCAGGAGTTTGAGACCAGCCTGGCCAACATGGTGAAACCCTGTCTCTACTAAAACTATAAAAATTGGCCAGGCATGGTGGCACACGCCTGCAGCCCCAGCTACTCAGGAGGCTGGGGCAGGAGAATCACTTGAACTCAGGAGGCAGAGGTTGCAGTGAGCCGAGATCATGCCACTGCACTCCAGCCTGGGCAGCAGAGTGAGACTCTATCTCAAAAAACAAACAAAGAAAAAAATAGCAAAACTATAAAAACCCTGGAAGACAACCCAGGCAATACCATTCAGGACATAGGCACAGGCAAAGATTTCAAAACTAAAACACCAAAAGCAATTTCAACAAAAGCAAAAATTTACAAATGGTATCTAAAGAGCTTCTGCACAGCAAAGGAAACTATCATCAGATTGAACAGACAACCTACAGAATGGGAGAAAGTTTCTGCAATCTATCCATCTGACAAAGATCTAATATTCAGCATCTGCAAGGTACTTAAACAAATTTACAAAAAAAAATCAACCCCATTAAAAAATGGGCAAAGGACATGAACAAACACTTCTCAAAAGAAGACATACATGCAGCCAACAAACATGAAAAAAGCTCACTATCACTGATTAGAGAAATGCAAATCAAAACCACAATGAGATACCATCTCCCATCTCATACCAGTCAGAATGGCGATTATTAAAAAGAAGAAACATTCACAATTGTGACAAAGAGAATAAAATACCTAGGAATGCAACTAACAAAGGATGTAAAGGACCTCTTCGAGGAGAACTACAAACCACTGCTCAAGGAAATAAGAGAGGACACAGACAGATGGAAAAACATTCCATGCTCATGGTTAGGAAGAATCAGTATCATGAAAATGGCCATACTGCCCAAAGTAATTTATAGATTCAATGCTATCCCCATCAAGCTAGCATTGAAATTCTTTGCAGAACTGGAAAAAAACCACTTTAAACTTCATATGGAACCAAAAGAGAGCCCACATAGCCAAGACAATCCTAAGCAAAAAGAACAAAGCTGGAGGCGTCACGCTACCTGACTTCAAACTATACTACAAGGCTACAGTAATCGAAACAGGATGGTACTGGTACCAAAACAGAGATCAGACCAATGGAACAGAACAGAGGCCTTGGAAGCAATGCCACACATCTACAACCAGCTGATCTTTGACAAAACTGACAAAAGTAAGCAATGGGGCAAGGATTCCCCTGTTTAATAAATGGTGTTGGGAAAACTGGCTAGCCATGTGCAGAAAGCTGAAACTGGAGCCCTTCCTTATACCTTACACTAAAATTAACTCCAGATGGATTAAAGATTTAAACATAAGACCTAACACCATAAAAACCCTAGAGAAAAACCTAGGCAATACCATTCAGGGCATAGGCATAGGCAAAGACTTCATGACTAAAACACCAAAAGCAATGGCAACAAAATCCAAAATAGACAAATGGGATCTAATTAAACTTAAGAGTTTCTGCACAGCAAAAGAAACAATCATTAGAGTGAACCGGCAACCAACAGAATGAGAAAAAAGTTTTGTAATCTACCCATCTGACAAAGAGCTAATATCCAGAATCTACAAAAAACTAAAGCAGATTTATAAGAAAAAACAAACTAACCCATTCAAAAGTGGGTGAAGGATACGAACAGATACTTTTCAAAAGAAGACATTTATGAGGCCAACAAATATATGAAAAATGCTCATCATCAATGGTCATTAGGGAAATGCAAATCAAGATCACATTGAGATACCATCTCATGCCAGTTAGAATGGTGATCATTAAAAAATCTGGAGACAACAGATGCTGGAGAAGATGTAGAGAAATAAGAAGACTTTTACACTGTTGGGAGTGTAAATTAGTTCATCCATTGTGGAAGACAGTGTGGTGATTCCTCGAGTATATAGAAATAGAAATTCCATTTGACCCAGCAATTCCATTATTGGGTATATACCCAAAGGATTATAAATCATTCTATTATAAAGACATGTGCATACGTATGTTCATTGTGGCACTGTTTACAATAGCAAAGACCTGGAACCAACCCAAACACCCATCAATGATAGACTGGACAAAGAAAATGTGGCACATATACACGATGGAATACTATGCAGCCATAAAAAACGATGAGTTCGTGTCCTTTGTAGGGACATGGATGAATCTGGAAACCATCATTCTCAGCAAACTGACACAAGAACAGAAAACCAAACACTGCAAGTTCTCTCTCATAGGCTGGTGTTGAACAATGAGAACACATGGGCACAGGGAGGGGAACATCACACACTGGGGTATGTTGGGATAACACTGGGAGAAATGCCTGCTGTAGGTGATGGGGGGATGGAGACAGCAAACCACCATGGCATGTGTGTACCTATGCAACAATCCTGCAAGATCTGCACATGTACTCCAGAACTTAAAGTACAAAAAGAAGAGAAGAAGAAGAAGAAGAAGAAGAAGAAGAAGAAGAAGAAGAGAAGAAGAAGAAGAAGAAGAAACAACAACAGATGTTGACTAGATTGTGAACTAAAAGGAATACTTTTACATTGTTGGTAGGAGTATAAATTAGCTCAACCATTGTGGAAGACGGTGTGGCAATTCCTCAAAGACCTAGACGCAGAAATACCACTGGACCCAGCAATACCATCGCTGGGTATATACCCAAAGGAATAGAAATCATTCTATTATAAAGATGCATGCATGCATATGTTCACTGTGACACTCTCCGCAATAGCAAAGACAGAACCAACCTAAATCCCCATCAATGATAGACTGGATAAAGAAAATATGGTACACATATACCATGAAATACTATGCAGCTATAAACAGGAATAAGATCATGTCCTTTGCAGGGATATAGATGGAGCTGGAAGCCATTATCCTCAGCAAACTAACACAGGAACAGAAATACTACATGTTCTCTCTTATAAGTGGGAGCTGATTGATAACACATGGACACACGGCGGGGAACAACACACACTGGGGCCTGTCAGAGGGTGGGAAGTGGGAAGGGAGAGAGCATCAGGAAAAACAGATAATGGATGCTGGGCTTAACACCTAGATGATGGGATGATCTGTACAGCAAACCATCATGGCACACATTTATCTATGTAACAAACCTGCACATACTGCACATGTACCCCTGAACTTAAAAGTTTGGGAAAAAAAAGTATTAGTCATCCAAATGAAGACTTTCAGTTTACATTTGACATAGGAACCCAGAATTTGGGGAGACAGCAATTTAAGAGTCAGCATATAAATGGGCTTTTCAGGCATTTGCTTGTGCTGTTTCCACTACCAGAAAAACTCTCCCGGCCTTTCTTTATCAGGCTAAATTTTCTCATTCAGGACTCAGCTTGGGTCTCATCTCCTGCAGTATACCTTCCCATGAATTCCTTTCATTGGTCTCTCCTATTGCTCTTGAATACCTGATGCAAACCCGTATCTCAAAAATATATTAAAATTAATGGTACAAAGAGGTACACCCTCTTCCCCTAGTGCCACCCACCAGACAGTAAATCTCTAGGGGTTAAGGGAGCTACATTTTATTTTAACCTCCTCCCAGCCTCGCCACACCCACTGCAGAGTGCCTACTATTCACTAGATCTTTGTTGAAACGAACTTCTGGAGTTACTCTCCATTGCGATCATTCTGCATGGTGCTTTGCTCACAGGCAGGATTTGTTCATCCCTGTTTTAGATAGCCCATGCTGATGGGAAGTCAATTTGTTTTAACATTAATAGTAGCTAACACTTACTACATATTTGCTATGGGCTCCTAACAATAGCCCAAAGACATTGATATTAGTCTTAATTTACAGTTTAGGAAACTTAGAAAGGTGAGATAATTTGCTCAAAGATACATAGCTTGAAAGTGCTAAAGCCACAAGTCTGATTCTAAAGCCCTTGCTCTTTGACCACTATGTGATGTGCCCTTTCTCTTTAAAAGCAATCTCATGAGATTAAAGAATGGCATGAGAACCACAAAGACAGTAATTTGAACCCAAATGCCTAGGTTACAAACTGTTCTAATATTTTGGTAATTTCTTTGGTAACAATTTCATTGAGATATAATTGACATATCACAGTTCACCTACTTAAGGTACACAACTCAGCCAGGCGCAGTGGCTCACGCCTGTAATCCCAACACTTTGGGAGGCCAAGGCGGGCAGATCACCTGAGGTCAGGAGTTCAAGACCAGAGTGGGCAACATGGTGAAACCCCATCTCTACTAAAACTACAAAAATTAGCCGGGTATAGTGGCACATGCCTGTAATCCCAGCTAGTCGGAAGGCTGAGGCACAAGAAGTACTTGAACTATTTACTTTTACCACATTATATTCTGTCTTTGCCCCCCAAATGATAAACCCTAGCCAGTTTTTTTTTTCTTTTTTTTTTTTCCTTGAGATGGAGTCTTGCTCCTGTCACCCAGGCTGGAATGCAGTGGTGCAATCTCCGTTCACTGCAACCTTCACCTTTCAAGTTCAAGCAATTCTTCTGCCTCAGCCTCCTGAGTACCTGGGACTACAGGCATGTACCACCATGCTCAGCTATTTTTTTGTTTTTTTTCTTAGTAGAGACAGGATTTCACCATGTTGACCAGGCCAGTCTTTAACTCCTGACCTCAAATGATCCACCTACCTCGGCCTCCCAAAGTGCTGGGATTACTGGCATGAACCACTGCACCCAGCCCCTAGCCAGTTTTTCCAAAACTGTAGAAAAGCCTTTTTTCTTCATATCATTCTTGAAACCAAGATAGTTTAAAATCAAAGTCTTTAATGGGAAATAGAAATATAAACATAAATGGAATTAAGTTTCTGCTTATTCTAACTCCGGACATATAATCAGCAAATTTGAAGGGTTTGTTTGAGATGGTCTTACATAGAGATTTTTTGTACACCTGAAATTCAGCTTGGGGAATCCTGGAGAACATCTCAGACAGTCACCCTGCAAAACAGCTAAAACTATGATATGAGAAACCAACATAGCTGTGGGACAAAAGTGATACCATATTAAGCTGCTATTGACAGAGAAAAAGACTATAGAGTTTCAAATATGAGCCTCAAACCAAAAACCACAAAGGCTAACCTTCTGAAGTACAAGGATTAATTTCGTTTGGAGAATTTTATGTAGCTTGTTTAGGGTGAAAAACTGCAGGACTTTATTTAACGATTCTCCCAAGTACTGTTGGAGAGGCTGGCTAGTGTAAGTATGTGTTAGTATCTCCTTGACAATCAGGAGCATATTTTCAGGCATTCTACCTGTTGTTTAATGATTTTAAGGTATCACAATCCTTCTTTGAATTTGGTGTGGTAGGGTCCAACTTAAGCCTTGTTCTAAACTTTTCTGAGTGTGAACAGAAATAGCACCAAGAGATAAAATTCATATGATCATTATAATTTTAATTTTTGATAGAAATGGGATATTTATATGGCTGAGAATCTGAATATACAAACGGACAGTGGCCACACCATGTCTAACAAAACTCTGGCAGCAGTCAGCCTTGGAAGCCAAACCACAGCTTTTGCAACAATAGACTCAGAATGGTATGGACTTGGTTGGTAACTGCCAGCTTCCCTAATTTTGCCCTCTCTTCCCACTCAGGACCAACAAAAAAAGCCAAGTATGTTCCCTAAATCAATCACATAGGATGCCCAATAGATTCTCATTTTCAGCTTCCAATATTAACAGCCTCCAATGGGAGCATGCCTGAAATCATCTCTTTTTTTCACTATAAAGATTTCCCACTTCTTTGCCTATATTTGAGTCTCTGCAAAATACAAGTGATGGAGGCCGACTCCCTGGCTATAGCAGGCTCTGAATAAATAGACACTGTTCTTATTGGGGCTGTCTTCATATATTTCTACGTAGCTAAACTATACTTAAAATTTGTACACATAAATGAATCAGAATGACAGGACAGTGCATTAGAGTGTTTTTCCTAGAAGCTGGATGGCAACTCTACCTGGAATGATGTGGTATCAGCTCCACATTCCAATCTCTAAAGTAACAGCATGTGGTAAGGAGATTTAGAAACATGGGTTATAAATTTTATATATTGCTTATTTTCATTTTAAAAATAATCATTGGTTATTTTTACTTTTGTTAAATTATCTATCTTATCTATACTGGATAACAACTACCCACACATCCTGATGACATTTAACTGGAAAACAACTTTTTTCCCCTTATTTCCTAACTTAACAGTTCATAATTTTTTTTTGAAAAAGGAACATAATTAGTTTAATGTATTCATTAGGCAATTTCTTAACTTATCCAAGATAACTACCATCTGGACCTGCTGGTTTAGATTTATTCTAATTGTCAATATATTCCTTTACATTACTTTGTTTCTTGCACAGACTGATGAGATAATTCAATTTTTAACCCTTCCCTCATCAAAGTTTGAAAACTCTTAATATTGCTTTAGGATGTTGTAATTTTTACTAGTAGAGAATACTTTCTTTTTCTCTTCTCCTCCTTCTCCTTTGTTTCTTCTTCCTCCTATCTCTTTTTTTAAAGTGGATTTTAGCTCTAAGGGATTTTTTGACCTGTGTTGGTCTCTCCTGTAGCCCCAGCACCTAGAACAAAGTCTGACACAATACAGTAAATGCTCAATAAATATTTGTTAAATGAATGGACCATACTTAATAAAGAAATAAAGATTATGTTATTAAAACATAAGAATATTAGATTGGTCAAAATAAATGATCTCAACTTTTAATCCCTGAATCTGGTATCAGTGGTCAGAAAAAAGAACTCCAATAACTTGAATTTCCAATCTCCTTACCCAAGGCCAAACCAACAGCAAGTGATCCCTGATGAATCAGGGGTTAGCAGCACCAACGTTTGGCTGATGCAGGAGAGGGGTGCTATGAGGGCAGTATGAGCAGGTAGAAAGCCAAGATGAAATATCTGGAATCAAACAACTCCCATTTTTTTCACTCCAGCTCTAAATTTATAAAGTGAAATGAACATATTTTTAAGCTCCTCTAAGCCTTAGTTTCCTTATCTGGAAAAGAAATTGTAGATAATAATGGTACCACCCTCACAGGGTTGCTTTTAACATAATGAGATAATATCTGTAAGATACAGTTTCCTGCCTGGCCAAACTGAAAATTTGCCACCAATGATAAAGATATATAAAATGTATGCATGCTGACAGCAAGGGAAAGAAGAGAAAAAAGATAAATATTTTTAATTGGTGTCACTGTTTCAGGATTATACAGCCATTTTAGTCAACATTTACTGTGTCTCTGATTATAGTACCTGTAGCAGAAACTAGAGCGCTAGAGGGAGGCAAGAACAGCCCTTGCCCTTGGGATATTTACACACCTCATAAAACAATCCAAGAGTACTTATAAAGTAACTGGAAAATGAGTGCAAATAATACTCTGTATCAGTACACAAGGAGGGAGGTAGCAGTGTATATATCGCTCACAGCAAAGAAGAAAAAAAATGAGATCTTTTACATCAGCAGCCTTGACACCTCCTCATTTTTTCTTTTTCTTTCTTTCTTTTTTTTTTTTTAGAGACAAAGTCTCACTCTGTTGTCCAGGCTGGATTACAGTGACATGATCTTGGCTCACTGCAACTTCCACCTCCCAGGTTCAAGCAATTCTGCTGCCTCAGCCTCCTGAGTAACTGGGATTACAGGCATGTGCTACCATGCCCAGATAATTTTTGTATTTTTAGTAGAGACAGGGTTTTACCATGTTGGCCAGGCTGGTCTCAAACTCCTGACCTCAGGTGATCCACCCACCTTGGCCTCCCAAAGTGCTGAGATTACAGACATGAGCCACTATATCTGGCCTACATTTCCTCATTTTTAACAATAGGGAAGAACTGTTTGACTTAGGCGCTCCCTCTTTGCCCCATAGCACTGTGTGTATACCTAAGTTAGACTGGGTACAGAAGAGTGGCAGGGAAGGCTTTTGCCAAACTGAACATCTGTTCAGTGCTGAGACACTAAACGAAGTAAGTGCTGGGGACACAGACACAGGTCAAAGGAAATCACTGTCTAATGAGGAAAACATAAAAGTTCTGATAAATGCTGTGATAACACAGCATAGAGGTGCTCCAGCTGTGCTGAGGAAAAAGATACAGCCAGCCTGGGTGTGGCAGGGAGGTGATAAGTTGAATGACCCATGAGTAGCCTTCAAAGGCCAGTTGGAATGAGACACATGGGGTAGGGAGAGAACAACAATCCAAGAGGGAAAACAGCATTGGCAAAGGCAAGGAGGAATAGAAAAATGGAATGCTGTCCAAACTCCAAGAAGTTGGAGGGTGAGAGCAAAGGGAGTATGAAGAGGGTGGTGTCTCTATTTTAGCTCTCTCAAAAACAACTATATTTCAAGTTCCCCATGATACCAGCTGAAAAAGTAAAGAAAATTGAGATTTGGATGAAATTTGTCATATCACATGACACCAGTCATCATTACTTCAGCAATTCAATTAACACTTGCTGCACATTTTGTCATGCACAAGAAACCATGCTAAAGAAGGTAGAAAGAGAAAACAGTCCTTAAGAAACTTGCTAATAGAAGACAAGTAAAGAATTTAACACAAATAAAACATGCCAGAAATACCATGAGGAAAGTATAAATAAACACCACATTCAATGAAGGTAAAAAAATCTCATCTTGTTGGAGAGATCAGAAAATGATTCATAGAAAGAAACTAAGGATTCACAGGATTTTTTTGTGATTTAATATGGAAAGGAGGAAGGAAGTAGAGAAATCACATGAGAAGTTTAGAAAACAAGGAATCTAGTTTGGCTAGAACAAAGTGTATAGAGTAGAATGATGGGAGATATTGCTAGAAAGTTAGGACCATTAGGAGATCCTAAATTCTGCTACATTTTTAGTAGGAAGCAACAAGATTGGGGCCACATTTTGGTACAAATAACCAGGGCAGTGGACCTTTAGGAGAGATTCAAATAGGGAGAATGTGAATCTCACCAAATTCAGATTCTTATGTTTGAAAGATGAGAAGAAAGAAAGAAACATGTTAGGAGGCATTTATAGTAATCTAGGCAGGATGAGATTAGGACCTGAACCGAACACTACCTTTCTGCAGGAATGAGAATGCCAGAGAGAAATCACTGGTAGCACACCACCACCATTCATAACAGCAGGTTTCCACAGCTCCTTCTACTCCTCTGGCTCCACAGTCCACGGTGAGGGAGCCAGGAGTGCAGAGCTGTTGGGCAAGTAAACACAGATGGCCAAAGCACAAACTGGGGCTGACCAATAGGTGTTCTGGGGAAACCAATAAGGTGTTCCAGGAAAATAGCACACTCTCACAAGCCTTTTTAATTAACAACTCTAAGTAATAACTATTACCCACATTTATTCTACATACACTTTAAAAATTAACTCAAGGAACATTTCCCCTATTTGGCAATGTCACAGTACATCAACCTCAAATATATAAAAACTACATTCTTTTTGAAAAAAAAGCCAAAATCATCATAAACGAGTATTTGGTGCCCCCTAGAGGAATATTCAGTGCAATCCTTAAAATAGTTACCCTCCATACAGAAATGGGTATTTCGATTTTTAAAAACACTTAAAGCATTTTCTATATATGGTACACTATTTTTAACAGAAATAACCGAAAATGAAGCCATAATAAATAACTTAGTACAAACCAGGAACATAACAGACACAATGTTTAAAAGGTTCAGTAAATTTTTGTGTCATACATTTATGATAATTTTGCTTTGTGTCATAAACTAAGAAAAGGTAATGGAAAAACTTAGCTTTGCACAGTGCTAAGTATCAAAATATTTTCTCAAGAGCAATTCAATCCTTAATTTATTGCTAGGAAATCCATAATAAGACTTAAGTCTTTCAATAGCTAGGATAAATATAAATCCATATTTGTACCCATAGAAATGCTAGTATAAAATTATCAGATAGCTGTTAAAGTGTTGTTTCTATTTATATTATTTGCCACAAGTTTCTGGCCATTTTTTCCCTAAACTATGGGGTTAGAAACAGAAAATACCTATCTTTCATGAAACTAAGTAGAAGTCAAATAGGAAGAATAATCTTACCCATTAGTTAGCAAGACTGTCAAAGCAACAGACCATAGGGAGAACAGATTTAATGGTTATTATCCCAAATCAACAGAAGGTAAAACATTTATTGGCTTTCCTCTTAATACTATTCTTTTCTTATATCCCTATTAAGAAGTGAAACAAAATACAAAAATAAAGTGCTAAATTTAATTATTCCTCTTGTTTTGGAACCTCCTTGGGAGCCCCCAGTATATCCATCAATAAATGTTTGGTGAATTTTTCTTACTGCTTTCCTCACATAATAATATAAAACTGATAAGAATGTAGCAACAACTGGAATGTGGTAATATTTACTCTTGTTTTCATGCCCTGTGTCTTTAAATTATAAAGACTTTGGAACTGGGGCAGTTCCTTCTTTTGAGCTGAGGTCTTGGATAATAGCATATACATTTAACTCATTTAGATTTTCAAATAATACAGTTGTTTAAGCTACTCATGAGCTAAGGAACTACTTTATTCAACCAAAATTATCATCAGTTAGAATTGTTTTTCTCCCAGGTAGACCAACTTATTTTTAAAAACAGGAAAACAATTTTCCATTTATGACATTGTAATTACATGTGTACTGAGTTTACCAATAGCTCTACAAAGAGTTTTGTTGTGTACTAATGGCAGACTGCCTGTTAGAATACTGGCCCCTACTTTCTGTGATTTTTTTTTTTTTTTTTTAATCACTCCTAGGCTGGGGTGCAATGCTGTGACCATGGCTCACTTCAACCTTGGCCTTCTGGGCTGAAGTGATCCTCCAACCTCAGCCTCCTGAGAAGCTGGGACTAGCATACACCACCATGCCCGGCGAGTTTTTAAAGTTTTTGTAGAGACAGGGTCTCTCTATACTGCCCAGACTGGTCTCACACTCTTGGGCTCAAGCGATCCTTCTGCCTCAGCCTCCCAAAGTGCTGAGATTATAGGTGTAAGCCACCATGCCCAGCCTAAGCCAGACACGTTTTTGGCAAGCTAGTTAGAAGTTAATTTTATAGTTTCGTTCAGTATGATGATAATGTTATCAAGGTTTTATGTTCGATCCCCACAAATGCTATTTCACTTTATTCACATGCAGCCAAATGTGTAGTAACACAAATTGGTGTAAGAGTTTCAAGAGTGGGTTCACAATACATCATGCCTTTTAACTTTCTTTTCCCTAACTTTTATTTATAGATAAAGGACATAGGCTCAGAAGCAATAAGTAACTTGCATAAGGGAATAACTAGTAAGTAGTTCAGGAGACCAACCCAAGCCTTTTCACTTCTAGCCTAAGGATCCTTCCATTACACCCTAACTGGTTCTAAGAAAGATCAGCTAAAAGAATGAGTAGACAAAATATATTCATGACTATATATTTACATGGAATTTAAAATATCATTTAGATGCCACTTTTTGTATATTAAAGCATTAATCACTGAAAATTCAACATTAAGAAATTAACAAATTATTAGGATAAAATTGTTTGGTTACTATTTTATAATGGTTTACTTGGATGAAAGTACCAATAGCACCAAAAATAGCAATAGTTCAATAACTATTTACCAAGCACCTTTTACTTTCCTGGCACTATGCTAGGTGCTAGGGATGCAATGGTATTTAAATCAAACATAATAATCTAGAACTTCACAGAGCTTCCAGGGAAAGAAAGTTAACAACTGATTTTAACTTGTGAACTAAGTGCCATGACAAAGGATGTACAAGCTGCTATGGAAGTACACAGCTGGGATAACTGGTCCAGTCAGTTATGACAATACACAATAACAATAGTGTTACTTTTTTCTGGGTAGCTGGATCCTCTGTTCAATAACGCTGTACACAAATACCGTACGATTTTCTTCTAGTTAACTTACCTATCTCTTGACCCATCACAAATATAAAATCCACCAAAAAGAAATGCCTTCTGAAGTCCTACTCTGATCTTTTTCCTTCAGAAGGTTTCATTACAAAATCATTAAAATATGGGTATTCGGTCTTTATACTATTTCATTCGTATCTACTTCATTGTAATATTTAAATTCCAAAGAAAATCAGACATATAAAAAACATCAACTTCCATTGTTTCACAGTACCTGTAGTAAAGAGAACCACTTATTTATTGTTGATTTCTAAAATTAAATGTGATAAAATCTTTTTTACCACCAAAGTGACGTAAAAGATTACACTCTAATGGGCTGGTGTATTAGTCCATTTTCACACTGCTGATAAAGACATAGCTGAGACTGGGAAGAAAAAGAGATTTAATTGGACTTATAGTTCCATACGGCTGGGAAGGCCTCAGAATCATGGCAGGAGGCAAAAGGCACTTCTTACATAGCAGTGGCAAGAGAAAATGAAGCTGTAAAAGCGGAAACCCCTGATAAAACTGTCAGCTCTCATGAGACTTATTCACTATCACGAGAATAGCATAGGAAAGACCTGTTCCCATGATTCAATTACCTACACCTGGGTCCCTCCCACAACACGTGGGAATTCAAGGTGAGATTTGGGTGGGGACACCACCAAACTATATCATTCCACCCCGTGGCCCCTCCAAATCTCATGTCCTCACATTTCAAAACCAGTTATGCCTTCCCAACAGTGCCCCAAAATATTAACTCATTTCAGCATTAACTCAAAAGTCCATAGTCCAAAGTCTCATCGGAGACAAGGTAAGTCCCTTCTGCCTATGAGCCTGTAAAATCAAAAGCAAGCTAGTCACCTCCTAGATAATACATACAATGGGGTACAAGTATTGGGTAAACACAACTGTTCCAAATGGGAGAAATTGCCCAAAATAAAGAGGTTACAGGGCCCATGCAAGTCTGAAAACCAGCAGGGCAGCCAAATTTTAAAGCTCCAAAATGATCTCTTCTGATACCAAGTCTCACATCCAGGTCATGCTGATGCAAAAGGTAGGTTTCTATGGTCTTGTGCAGCTCTGCCCCCGTGGCTTTTCAGGGTACAGCCTCCCTCCTGGCCGCTTTCATGGGCTGGTGTTGAATGTCTACATCTTTTCCAGGCACATGGTGCAAGCTGTTGGTGGATCTACCATCCTGGGGTCTGGAGGATGGCGGCCCTTTTTTTCACAGCTCCACTAGGCAGTGCCCCAGTAAGGACTCTGTGTGGGGGGCTCAGACGCCACATTTCCCTTCTGCACTGCCCTAGCAGTGGTTCTCCATGAGGGTCCTGCCTCTGCAGTAAACTTCTGCCTGGGCATCCAGGCGTTTCCATACAACTTCTGAAAATCTAGGCGGAGGTTCCCAAACTCAATTCTTGACTTCTGTGCACCCGCAGGCTCAACACCACATGGAAGCTGCCAAGGCTTGGGGCTTCCATCCCCCTGAAGCCACAGCCCAAGCTGTACATTGGCCCCTATCAGCCACGGCTGGCGTGGCTGGGACACAGGGAACCAACTCCCTAGGCTGCACACAGCATGGGAACCCTGGGCCAGGCCCACAAAATCACTTTTTCCTCATGGACCTCCAGGCCTGTGATGGGAGCGGCTGCTGTAAAGGTCTCTGACATGGCCTGAAAACATTTTTCCCACGGTCTTGGGGATTAACATTAGGCTCCTTGCTACTTATGCAAATTTCTGCAGCCAGCTTGAATTTCTCCCCCCCAGAAAATGAGTTTTTCTTTTCTATCGCATAGTAAGGTTGCAAATTTTCCAAACTTTTATGCTCCGTTTCCTTTATAAAACTGAATGTCTTTAACAGCACCCAAGTCACGTCTTGAATGCTTTGCTGCTTAGGAATTTCTTCTGTCAGATACCCTAAATCATCTTTCTTAAGTTTAAAGTTCCACAAATCTCTAGGGCAGGGGCAAAATGCCACCAGTCTCTTTACTAAAACATAACAAGAGTCACCTTTACTCAAGTTCTCAATAAGTTCCTCATCTCCATCTGAGACCACCTCAGCCTGGACTTTATTGTCCACACTGCTGTAAGCATCTGGGCAAAGCCATTCAACAACTCTCTAAGAAGCTCCAAAATTTCCCACATTTTTCTTTCTTCTTCTGAGCCCTCCAAACTGTCCCAACCTCTGCCTGTTACCCAGTTCCAAAGCCGCTCCCACATTTTTAAGTATCTTTTCAGCAACGTCCCACTCTACCAGTACCAATTTACTGTATTAGTCCATTTTTACACTGCTGATAAAGACATACCTGAGACTGGGGGAGAAAAAGGGGTTTAATTGGACTTCAAGTTCCACATGGCTGGGAGGTCTCAGAATCATGGCGGGAGGCAAAAAGTGCTTCTTACGTGGTGGTGGAAGAGAAAATGAGGAATGAAGAAGCAAAAGCGGAAATCCCTGTTAAACCCATCAGATCTCCTGAGACTTATTCCTATCCCGAGAATAGCACAAAAAAGACTCACCCCCATGATTCAACCTCCTCCTAGGTCCCTCCCACAACATGTGGGAATTCTGGGAGATACAATTTGAGATTTGGAGGGGGGGACACTATCAAACCATATCAGCTGGGTAGCCACAAAATGACAAAAGTGATAACACCAAGAGATCAGTATGACTGCAATATATAAAAGACAATAAGAAAGTGCCTCATGATGGAGTAGAAACAGGATCCCAGATTCCTTTATTCCAGATTCCTTCATTGTACTACTGACATTTTTCACATGTAAAGTGGTAAAAGAAATGGTTCTATTTCCTTTTGTATTATTCTCTAATAAAATAACAAAAATTCATAAGATATTGGGAAATGTGAGTATTTAAAATGACACATTAAACTGAATAGAAAACATTGCATTTCATTTTTTAAAAATATATCAAGGAACTGGATCTGTGATTTTTAAGATCCAGAAAGTCACTGCAAGAATGCCATTTAGGCCAGGCAGAAATCAAGAGTATGAAATAGCAATACTGTTCATATGACAGATGACGATATGGTTTGATCTGAGCCACAGAAAGAGAGGGTTTAAGCTAGGCACAGTGGCTCACTTCTGTAATCCCAGCACTTTGGGAGGCCAAGGTGGGCAGACCACATGAGTCAGGAGTTCATGACCAGACTGGCCAAGATGATAAAACCCCATCTCTACTAAAAAATACAAAAATTAGCTGGGCATAGTGGCAGGCGCCTGTAATCCCAGCTACTCAGGAGGCTGAGGCAGGAGAACCGCTTTAACCCAGGAGGTAGAGGTTGCAGCAAGCTGAGATTGCGCCACTGCACTCCAGCCTGGGTGACAGAGCAAGGCTCTGTCTCAAAAAAAAAAAAAAAAAAGAAAAAAAAGAAAGAAAGAAAGAAAGAAGAGAGGGTTTACATTAAGTTAATCAAATAATCAAATTCATAAATTAAGAGAATCAAAACTGAAATAAATTTCCTAAAAACAAACTTCTCTTATAGAGAAAGAAGTTAAGCCTAAGTGAAGAACATTAACTAGTAAATTGATCCTGATGTGAAAGATGTCTTAGGAAATTTATGAGTAAATGTAATTTACATAAATACAATTCAGCCTCCTTTTAGAAAGGATATAGATGAAAATTTAATATTTAGCAGCTAATCAAAATTTTATAGCAAGGTAAGTAACAAGTTAAAATTTCAGACAGATTTCCCTCACATATGTCTATATCTAACTCGTATTTTAAATTGCTTTGTTAAAATAACATACAAGAGCTACATTTAAACCTATGCACAGATTGTGAACACAGATATGTATACACATCAGTTACCCATACACGAACAAAAAAATTATGAAACTATCTTCAAATTTTGCCCTGGTATTAGTAATTTGTTCAACAGTAGAACTCATCTCTTTCTTAGCCCGGCGCAGTGGCTCACGCCTGTAATCCCAGCATTTTGGGAGGCTGAGGCATTTGGATCACCTGAGGTCAGGAGTTCGAGACCAGCCTGGTCAACATGATGAAATCCTGTCTCTACTAAAAAAACACAAAAATTAGATGGGCATGGTGGTGCGCACCTGTAATCCCAGCTACTCTGGAGGCTAAGGCAGGAGAATCGATTGAACCTGGGAGGTAGAGTTTGCAGTGAGCCAAGATCCTGTGAAATCATGCCACTGCACTCCAGCCTGAGGAGACAGAGATTGTGCTTCAAAACAAACAAACAAACAAACAAACAAACAAACAAACAAACGTATCTCTTTCTTGCTGCTGTTCTATAAATGCAACATGCAAACTCAGATCATTTTTGGAAAAAGGTATTTTATAAATAACTTAGTAAATCTTCACACTTAAATCTGTCTTTTCCAACCAGCCCAAATTTGTCAGAATATTAATATCCAGATTAGATTAAACAAATGAAATCTGTGCCTATAGTTCTAGAGTTTTTTAAAAGTACTTATTTGAAATGTGTTACTTATAAGCATATATTAACTAAGACTCTCATTATAAATAACCACATACTTCCAATAATTTCCTCTTTATATCTTCCTAGTTATTAACATTCAGTAAATTTTACTTAACCAGAGATTGAAATTACCAAATAAATTTAATAGAACTTCTGAAAATATTTTATTTACATTCCATTTCAGTCAATTACTCACTTTCCAAATCTATAAGGCCATCTGTCTCGAGTTCAAAATCTTTAAAATCATTTGAAAAACTGTTTTTTAAAAAATGATTGAAAAGCATTTCAACAGAGTAATGAAATGCACAAATTTAAAATGTTACATACAACAATAAAATACATACATATAACAACAATGAAAAATCTTTATTTAAAACACCAAGTTATTAAAATGGGTAAAATGACATAGTAAAATAAAATTTTTTCAAAACTCACTTTAAAGAAAACATACAATGACATGGATTATAATATATACAAAATAGGAAATAAATCATCACCTGTCATTAATGGGAAGATCTGCACGTATTCAAAATATTCATAATTTTAAGTCAGATACATAGAACACTGTGTGGGGAGAGTGCTTCTACATTTAGTCTCTTTAGAGGCGTTTTAAATTCCGCTTACTCTGGGCACTTCCTGGGACAGCATCTTTTCTATTTCTTGGCTTTGCTGCTCCTCTACTACATTCTTCAGACCCATGATAAGCACACAAACATAACACACAAAAGTCAAAACCACAGGCTGTGCGGCTACACAGTCCCCTTTTCTTATATGGCTGGTACTTAGCAGGGGATTGGCACCTTGGACAAGGTTTTAATGCTTCATCAATAAAAAGTGTTTTGGCAACCTGCAGTGAAAGCACACACACTAAATCTTCTGATGTCATATAGAGGAGCACTTTATTTCAAACTCTGTAAATATTTTTTTCTAATAACTTACAATAAATACTCACCTTAACATATTCTTCCTGTTTACTACTTAAGTGAGTAACAGAAGAGCTTGCTAGAGGTGTCAAAACTTCTCCCCAGGGAGATAATGTTGACCCTTGCTCTCTCTGAGAACCAGGTATCCTAGCCTGTGCCTGCACAGATCTTAAAGCTGAGCGATTTAAAAGCTGGAGCCGAGTGGCAGCATCCTCGACATTTAATACAGCCCCCTGTGGTAAAGGACAAGAGGCATTAATACTGCAATACCAAAACAGTTCCAGGATAGCTTTCTGATGCACACGGATTTATATGCTTTGAAGAGGTTTTTTACCATCAGAATTCTCTCCCTAGACCATTCCTTTTTAGGGGAAAAAAAAAAAAAAAAGATCTTTTCTCACCTAACATACAAACGTTAAATAAACATAAAAAGAAAAATGTTAAAATTAAATTCCACATCTAAGTTTCTATGACTGGTTATTTTTCCATTTATTTTAAACTTGGTTCAGCAAACCTTTCCTGTAAAGGACCAGATAATATAATGTATAGTCTAGACACTGTGGGCCATGTAGTTGCAGCTACTCAACTCTGTGGTTGTAGAAAAAGCAGCTGTAGACAAGAAGTGAACAAAAGAGTGGAGAAAACCATCAAACAGTTTTCTTTTAAAATTGTTTTTGTTTTGGTAAATAATACATTAGAATAGTTCAAGTAGAAAGCAACCAGTCCATGTTGGAATAGGACAGCAAAGGGCCCCAGGAAGGATGTCTCTGAGGAAAAGAAGGAACAGGTAGAATACCTGATTTGTTTGGACTTACACAGAGGAGACTTTCAGTTCTGGTGGATAATGGGAGATGAATCAGGGATCTGTATAGAGAAACACTAAGCAAAAATAAATAAATAAAAGAGAGAAAAAAACTAGGCAATTATTAACTGGAGGAAAAAGTTATACTAGAAAGAAAGTGTAATCATAGTGTACAACATGACAGCTGTGAAAAAGTAATAATAATCTCAATACAATCCTTATAATGTCAGCACCTAATTCTGATTCATTCCCAAATGGTGGTATAATTATAGTCATAAGATAGGAGAAGAGAAAAGGAATTCAGAGAAAGAGGGGTTATGTAGGTAGTGGTAGTAGTAGTGAGAGGTTAGAGAACCTAGTCCTTCTAAAAAAAATAGTAAAGAAATGGCAGGGAAATAAAATTTAGAAATATGGAGGTAAACACTAAAAGAAAGTGTTGGAAATGATTGTCTTGATGCAACAAGAATCAAGTGTATGAAGGCATAATAGTATGTTTTATGATAGCCTAATTTGACTTTGTAAACCATGTATTACTTTGAAAAAGATTCTTAAAAGCCAGTCAAATAAGCAAAAGAACATAAGAAAGGAGGGAAAGTACAGTTCTTTAAGAAGCCGAGTTTTTAAAAAGTGATTGCTAGAATATGAAGATACAAACTTTTTTTTTTTTTTTTTTTTTTTGAGACAGAGTCTCACTCTATCGCCAGGCTGGAGTGCAGTGGCGTGATCTTGGCTCACTGCAACCTCCACCTCCCAGGCTCAAGCAATCCTCCCGCCTCAGCCTCCCAAGTAGCTGGGATTACAAGCCTGTACCATCACGCCCAGCTAATTTTTGTATTTTTAGTAGACACGGGGTTTCACCATGTTGGTCAGGCTGGTCTTGAACTCCTGACCTCAAGTGATCCACCAACCTCGGCTTCCCAAAGTGCTGGGATTACAGGCATGAGTCACTGTGCCTAGCCAAAAATGAGAATAGAATATTTCTTTTCTGTTGTTGTTTTTGAGAATAGAATATTTCATTCTCTGGAGTTACCTGGAGGGTTGCCAGTATAGTCATATGCTTCTTCCTTAGAGGAGTTAAGAAGTATATGGAGTCAAATGTTAAAATATTAATCAGTGCATGCTTTAACAACTGTTTTTTAAGTTCTGTCCCTAGCATGTAGGGCAGCATTCGAAAAAGAGATGTTAAGAAGGCAATTAATATCTTCCCTTTTATAAACTTCCAGAGCCAGCAGCTGCAGCAGTAAGTAGCCAAGAGCTCTGAATGGGTAAAAATATAAAATAAAAGAGAAAGTCAAAGTTTTAGTTAATAGCAGTCCCTAATAGTTCACTGTAATGAGAAACCTGCCAATCTGTATCTAGGTGTTCCTATTTGTTTATGCCATGCTTCATTCCAATTATTATATTTAGTTATATTAGAAATTTATATTATGTTATTACATATTTTTCACTAGAACAAGAATGAATTAGTGAACTCTCAGAATCTTTTTTGGTCTAAAGTTAAATTTATAATCAAACATGGGTGCTAGAGTCATCAGATGCCTATTACACAAAATAGCATGCCTGAGAAGAATCCATCAGCTTCTGTAAGACTTTTCTTGTAACTTTAAAGCCAGAATTCAAATTCTCAAGGGAGTGCAAGTTTACGATGCTTCACAGGTCATCTGCTACGCTCACTCACCTCCAGGCTTGTACATATGCTATTTCCTCTGCTAAAACCCTCTCCTCTGTCTTCACCTGGCTAACTGCTAATTCATCATTCAGGTCTCAGTTTAGATGCACTTCTCTTGATTCCCAAATATCAGTCAAAACTCCTTTAAATAACTCTGGGCTTCCCCTAACACACCAGGATTGTAGTCACCTATTTACCTGTATCACCCTCAGGGTGTTTACTCCAAAAGAGCAGGAACCATGTCAGAAATGTTCACCATTGTAATGTGAGCATTGGCACAGTTATTAGCACGTAATGTCCACTCAAAAGACTGGATTAAGAATGCTATAAAGGTGTCTTATTATGACTAGGATTTAGCATATCACTGGTATTCAAATGCTGCTAAGAGCACATATACTTAAGCAGCAACAAATCCCAATAAGATGTTCTTGATGCTATGTAGTTTATTCCACTTATAGACTGGGTGAAAATGCAGTTTGGGAAAACTAAAGAATTTATGAGTGAATGTTTGTTAAATGGAAGAGGTTAAAGAGCAGGAAAACCAAATTAGGTTGTCTAGCAACATGAGATTATTATGTATTTATACAAATCCATTTTACAGAAGTATTACATACATTACCTCAGAATCTGTTTTCAGTTGCGTGATATAAAATTTCCTCCTCCGATTTGCATTTTTATCTTGAACAACAATTTCACGCCAATTTCTGCTTACTTTCCAAACACTGTAACAAAAAGATCCATCCTTATATTGTATACGTTCTATAGGATTAACATTTTGTTGTGTATGCTAATTAATGAGAAAAATTTGTTTTAAAGATTTGGGGCAGTAAATTTAAACCTAAAAATTTACATAAAAATATTACTTGGCCAACATAGTTATTTCATATTGATTCATCATATAAAAGAAGTCCTATTAAAATATAAGGCATATGCCATCATTATATAGATAGATTACTCTTTTATAAATGGTCATATAAAGCCAGTATGAATCCACTGGGAGACTAAGAGGATTTAACTTCAAATGTGACATTAAAAATTTGGAACAAGAGATGCAGGAAATGATTGTCATCTATAACACAAGATGAAAATGATTGTCTTGATGTCAAGAGGTTTTATCAATTTCTCCTATTCCTGTGTTTAACAAATCTCTGTCATTTCGATTATATAAACACAAGCACAATTAATCCTTCATTGGCATTACTAAGTGCCAACTATAAATACTATTATGGGTTGCACCACAGAGCTCCTATTTTATTAACCAAAGTTTATGAGAATTAAGTAGCTAAAGAAAAAACACAATTTTTGTCCAGTGATTGCTGATTTATCAATAACTGACAATATTATTATTAAAAAGTAATACCTAGACAGTTAATCTGGTCTTTTTTGTTATTCTAACAAATCAAAGGGAATAAGGTCAGGAAAAGATTGAAATAAAGAAGTCACTTCTTATGGAGGGTCCCAGTTGTCAACACTATTCTTCCAGCTACTATGGCCGCTTCAATTGCCATTGACTCTCTCTAAGCTGATAAATATGCCCTATATCAGAGGGAAGGAAAGGAAGAGGCAGAAACTCACCCAATAATGGGGAAGAGGGCTGGGCGTGGTGGCTCACGCCTGTAATCCCAGCACTTTGGGAGGCCGAGGCAGGTACATCATGAGGTCAGGAGATCGAGACCATCCTGGCCAACATGGTGAAACCCTGTCTCTACTAAAATACAAAAAATTAGCTGGGCATGGTGGTACGCGCCTGTAGTCCCAGCTACTCGGGAGACTGAGGCAGGGGAATTGCTTGAACACGGGAGGCAGAGGTTGCAGTGAGCCAAGATTGCGCCATTGCACTTCAGCCTGGCAACAAAGTGAGACACCATCTCAAACTAATAATAATAATAATAATAATAATGGGAAAGAAATGACTACATAATTGGGTATTTGCCACAGATATTGCAACTGATCAACTCTGTTACCAGGAACAGTACTGCCAACATAGTTACATACTTTGCAGTACAAATACTATACGTTTGGAGAGATGGGAAGAAGAGAAAATTGTTGAAATATGACTGAAAATCAACTGCTCACATAAGCAAGCACCCAAAAGTATCAGCCAATTTTAATTTTAACTGGTCCAAATACTCCAGCATATAAAAATAACACTCCTGGCTGGTCACAGTGGCTCACACCTGTGACCCTAGCACTTAGGAGGCCAAAGCAGGAGGATTGCTAGAGCCCAGGAGTTTGAGACCAGTATAGACAATGTAGTAAGACCCCATCCATACTATTTTTAAAATCCTATATCTCAACCATCTCCTTAATTTTTTAAAGTTTATCATTTGAACATTTTTAAAAGGCACACAATATGGGTGCACTAATCTGTTTATTATTCTATTTAAGTTACACCAAAGACATTCTTGATCACGTCTATTCCAGAAAGCCTTAAACCTTATCTTTCCACAAATAAGAGTTTGTGGAAAAATACTGCATTAGAAATCAGAGAGCTCATTGTAGACCTAGATCTATTCCTTTCTGCTTGAGTAGCTGTCAGCAGGGCACTTCCCTGGGGCTCGTTTCCTCATCTACAAAATATGTGATTGAACTAGATACCTCAGAAGACTTCCAGCTATGAAGTCCTACAGTTCTCTACAACAGCCTACAATTAATGTATGGAGGAAAGACAAAGAAAGGCTTTGCTAGAAGTAGTGGCCATAAAAACAACAAGGACAGGACAGGCAGTGGCTCACACCTGTAATCCCAGCACTCTGGGAATCCAAGGTGGGAGGATCACTTGAGCCCAGAAGTTCCAGACCAGCCTGTGCAACATAGTGAGACCCCATCTCTACAAAAACGAAAAACAAAACAAAAAGCCAAGGACCTTATAAAAAACTCTTGACATACACCTATCAAGAAAAAAGCTCACTAATTTCCTGCATGTTCCTCCATAACCATCACCTTATAGATGATGGTTCCACATGACTTCTCTCCTTCATTGTCATGGCATTCCCATGGGTCTTGTCTTCTGACAGTCTTGCAACTCCCCCAAATTGGCATGAACAGAGTCTCCTTTTAGTCTTTGTAACCCTAGTTCCCGCTCTCAATACTCTGAAATGTGTTTATTATGTAGCAGCATTCACTCTACTGCAACATCTGTGAACACAAATTCTTCAGTTTCTAATCTCTTGAAATTCCCCAAAGTCATTAACTTTCACTGCCGTGTTAACAATAAAAATTAAATAATCCACACTTCCCTGGTCTCTGGAAAGATCAAACCCTAAAATGAAAGCTAATTATTGTTTTTAAATTCTAGAATTTAAATAATTGAGTGGTATTCTTTGTATATTGTCATTTCTCAGTCACCACAATGCATTACATTATTTCTGACCAAGTGTCATAACTTTAATACTACTTGCAATCTGACAATAGGATCTGAACTATTAAATCAATCATTAAACAATTTCCATGGAATAGAGCTTGCATTCTTGAAAATTCGAAGTTCAACTTTTAGCAACTCTCTTTCCAAGTGACAGTGATAAGAACTTTATACAAAAAAAAAAGACTATATTATTGCTACTTAAGCTTTTAAACAGAAGGAACTGTATTAGCAAGCTCTGTTGAGAAGTTTGCTGAAACTACCTTTGACATAAGACAATAAAATATAGAGAGAATAAAACAAATAAACAAAATAAAGGATAACCACTCAAGTCATAGAAAAACTTTCCAACTTAAAAAAAAAGTTGTATTTCATAAACAACTCTTACTTCTTACCTGCATAGGCTGTCTGCAGTCAAGGAATCTAAAACCATAGCAAGAATATGCTTTAAATTTCTATATTTCAATTCTGTTAAGATGTCCAGTTTTTCTATACCCATCTTCTTGCCAATCAGTCCTGCAAGTATACACTGCAGTACAGCTATTTTCTCCCCATCCCCTTCCTCTAAGAATTCATGTCCACTATTTTGCTGGCATCTTTTCCTTTTGCTTTTCATGAAGAGCTCATGCACCAATTGCAAGGCTGGGGTCTTAGATAAATTCTTTAAGCTAAAAGTTGAATCCCCACTCTCATCACTGTTCAGCTGAGCCTCTGAGATAGCAGAAGCAGCTGCTGCTCTTTTTTCAGAGTCAGGGTGGACAGTCTGCTTTTCCTCTTCTGTCTCTGACTGTGAGCTTTGCTCCCGAAGGGTGGACAGTCTTCTCGACCTTCTAAGATGTCTTGTCTTTCTTATGGTGTCCCCAACTTTGGGAGTCCCCTTATGTTTCTGGAATAGTTCTTGAAAAGAACCCTCCTGGTCAGAGAAGAAATCTTCTGATTTCTCCAAGCTAAGTGAGTTAAAACCACTGTCTTCAGGCGTTGAAATATTGCCCCTCACTTCAGGTGACGGAGAAAGTATTTGAATTGCATTAAATCTAATGTTTGACACAAGATTACTTACTGGAGTCACAAATATGTCCTCATCTGTTCCACAAGTTGTTCCACTAACAGAGGAGCCCAGGGGCTCTGGACATGTATTCTCATCATTAATGCATAAACTGCTATCACTAAAGTCATGTGTGATAGAGTCTTTAAAATTACTGCCTTGAATTGGAGATATACATTCAACTTCAAATAGGTTACAGTCATCTTTGGAATCATCAATTGTGGAAGTCTTTTGCTGAGAAAAATTAAGCCTCAATTTTTGACTGCTCGAAGTCACTTCTTCTGTTTTTAAAGTGCTAGTAACTAAAGGGCTAAAATTATTTGGCCTGGACAAATCTGAAGCACTGCTTGGAACATTTTTTTCTAAGTTGAGAACTTGGCTTATACTACTTTCTAGAGAACTATTTTGTGATTCAAAGTCCCCCTTTAGAAGAGAGAAAGATAGATTCAACCTTCTGCGAGGTAAACATTTTTTATCACTGATTTTAGGTGTTTCACAAAGTTCTGGGGTTTCATCCTTTTCCTTTCTAGGCAAGAAAAATCTCTTTTTTTGAGTGGGAGACTCTAAAGGATGTGTTAAATCCAGGCTTGAAGTTTCAGGGTGCTCATGGAGTAATGCTGGGCCCTTTTCTTTTTTCCAAGATAGTCTTTGTCTGTATTATCAAAGCTACAAGATTTTAACTCACTGTAGCCACTATCTTGAAGTGAAGATGTAGAACAACAATCTCTGAAGGTAGAGTACTTGGAGTTGACAATTGGAGGAGAGTCCACCCCATTTCCTGCTTCAGTGCTAGCTTGACCTGAGTGCCTTTGTGACATCTTCAAAATCTCTGTTTCTGCAAAGTGACAACAAAGTTATTCTGCCTTTGAAATGAGTATCCAGGCAGCTTACACCAAAATACATTATTTGTTATGAGTACAGATGATAATGGAAACTTATAAGGCAATTTTTGAAAAGTTACTTTAAAAATTCTACTCCATAAAAAACTGATGTGTATCCTACTTAAAACAAGTTCTTGACATCATAAAACCAAAATGTTCAGGTTATAAATATTCAAAGATCATTTGATTAATGATCAGGTTATAAATATTCAAAGAACATTTGATTAACCATAGTCTAATATGCACACATATTTTATTGAACTACCCCTAAAGAGAAAAAACCTAGAAGCATTATTTTTAGATGATTTTATTACCTTATGATTTTCACAGAACTAAACAATTTTTGTTTTAACATTGCATCTTATTTGTGTCAGCCTATATTAGTCTACTCAAAAAACACTATATGCTACTTTTTAAACATCTTTGGGAAATGTGTCAAATAATGAGTGCTGCCACTAGCTCTACCTGCAATCAGGCTGAACAACTCCAGAGTAACAATGTTCAAACATGTAACATAGACCTGTTGTTGCAGAAACCTAGTCCCCATGACCATTCACAAGGTCTGAATTTCCAGACTTAAGCCTTGACAAAGACTCTGGCTCATCAATGAACTACAACACATTCTCTGTGAGCTAACCAAAATGAACCACTGCACCACAGGTAGGGCTATTTCAAACCTGGCATGTTGTACTCATTCAAATCTCATTTTCTAAATATTTTGCAATGCAAGGTCATCCAGCCTTGACTTCACAGTTTATAGACGACTATTTATGGGAAAACCACCATTTAAAATATTCTTGAAGTTGCAAATAAAGAATGCAACTCAATTACTTAAAGAAAAACAGTTATTCAGTAGTTACATGAGCAAGAAATAACAGTAAGAAATACTGTACTCCTTAACCTTTTCAACAATATCATTACATTCCTTCTTTTTAGAAACTTAAAGCTAAGAAATTTATTTTGAAAAAAATAGTGTTAAAAAATTATTATAGTTTTTGATATTTTTCCTGATGATTCGAAGGACACTAAGAAGACTGTCTTTGCTTAAAAGTTTTCTCCAGGGTAAATGCACAGTTTTTCTACATTAAAAGATTCTGGGAAAGTCTATTTAGTTGACTGTAATGCGACAGTAATTTATTTATGAAATTTTATCAAATATATGAGTGAATGATCTTTGTTACAAAAGCAAACTGCTACTCTAAATGAAAAATTATTTCTTTATGGTATGATGATCATTAGAAGATTATTTTTACTAAACAAAGTTTAAGTATTTTTAACCTTTTAAATCTATACTTTTTTTTTTTTTTTTTTTTGATATGGAGTCTCGCTTTGTCGCCCAGGCTGGAGTGCAGTGGCATGATCTTGGCTCACTGCAACCTCCACCTTCCGGATTCAAGCGATTCTGCTGCCTCAGCCTCCCGAGTAGCTGGAACTACAGGCGCATGCCACCATGCCCGGCTAATTTTTTGTATTTTTAGTAGAGACGGAGTTTCAACATGTTAGCCAGGATGGTCTCGATCTCCAGACCTCGTGATCCGCCCACCTCGGCCTCCCAAAGTGCTGGGATTACAGGCGTGAGCCACCATGCCTGGCCTATACTTGCTTTTTATAAATGTCATATATGTCCCCTTCTGATCTACATCCTCTCAGATCACTGCTAACTTCTGCACATGGTCACAAGCCAAGAAGATTTATCAAACTGATTTTTATAATTTTGTTATATTTTAAATAATTTTGTTTTACAAATATTAAATTAGTACAATAGAATATATATTCAAATTACACCTCCACACATGAACTGTTTTCTCCCTCTCTGAAAGTAATTCTGTTAAATAACACTTTTTTCTCAATGTGGTAAAATTAGGTCACAGACCTTTTATTTTTCTATTTTTGTTATTTATTTATTTTTTTGAGATGGAGTCTCACTCCTGCTGCCCAGGCTAGAGTGCAGGGGCACAATCTCTCTTCACTGCAGCCTCCGCCTCCCAGGTTCAAGTGATTCTCCTGCCTCGGCCTCCCCAGTAGCTGGGATTACAGGCGTCTACCACCACGCCCGGCTAATTTTTGTATTTTTAGTAGAGTCGAGGATTCGCCATATTGGCCAGGCTGGTCTGGAGCTCCTGACTTCAGGTGATCCACCCACCTTGGTCTCCCAAAGTGCTGGGATTACCGGCGTGAGCCATCGTTATGACAACTGTACAGCTACTTCACCACTAGGTGTCTCACAATGCTAGAATTTAGGAAACTAAGAGGCAAATTGTTAAAAACAAAGTGGGGAATGCAGATATTACCTCTTTCCCCTAAAACGTTATCCAAAATCTGGCCAGTGGTTCAGGATTGTAATCCCAGCACTTTAAGGGGCCGCGGCGGGAGAACGCTTGAGTCCAGGAGTTTGAGACCAGCGTGGGCAACATAGTGAGAACCCATCTCAAAAAAAAATTGTTCATTTCTACTTTAGAAGAGAAAGAAAAAAAAGAAAAAAAAAATTTGTTAATCTACACACTTGGAGTTGCCTCCAATGTCCTTTCTCCGCTATCATTTTCATCTTTCTACTACCCCAAGACGTTGGTCCCAAATGTGGTTCTTCACAACTTAATTTTAAAATTATTCATGTAAAATCATGGACTGTCTGTGGTATTTTCAGGACTCAACAGTTCACGGATAAATCAATCAAGCCTCTTTGATACTTTGACATTCATTTTAAAAAACCAGTCTTCTGATAAAAGGCTGGTTTTCCCTAAAGTATTCTTTAAAAAAAAAAAAAAAAGCAGCTATCAAATCAGAGAATTAAATACTTATATTAAACCCAAATATCCTTCATTCGTTAAAGTGGAAACTCTTACCATCAGTAAATCTGGATCTTTTGGACGTCAAAGTTACGTAGGCTTCCAAACAAGAAATTCTCTCATTTTTGCCTTTAAAATTCATGCCAAAGTAATGTCACTTAAAGAGAAAAACTTTCGTTCGAACAATTAATTGGAAGGTGCAGTAGCACGATGATTGCTCAAAGTCGAAGTGGACACAGGGTGCATGCCGCAGGGATTATTTCTAACACTTGAGAAGGTCTAAATCATTTTGAATTTCCTTCAGCCCTCCAGAAAAACCTTGTTTTCTCTAGCTGGACTTGGACCTAAGTAAACTCCCCAATTCGGGTCCCTGAAAAGGCAATGTGTGCTGCAGCCCGGCACTGAGTCTCGCGAGGAGCTATGGCGGGCGGGTGGGTAACGGTCTCACCAGGGCGTCAAAGATCCGCTCGGCCCAGAAAGCCAGAGGCGGCAGGGGGCGGGCGGACGTCACCTGGAGCCGAGGAGTGAGGGCTGCCGTGCGCCTCCCTAGGCCCAGCACCTGGAAGGCACAGGGGGACGCGGGGCCGGGGCTGCGGCCAGGGCCGCCTGGAGACCCGCTAGCGGGTACTCGTCTGGGGTCCCCCGCGCCGCCCGCCTGGAGGCCGCGGAGTCGGGCGGGACGCCGAAGTGGACAAGTGGGAGAGGAGCCGGGCAGCCGCCGCTGGCGGCGCCGGTGAAGAGCCTCGGCCTCGTCCCCTGGGATGCGGGCTATGGCAACCCCCACGCCAGCTTCGCGTGGGGCCGCCGCCTTTCCCTCCTACTGTTTGAACTGCCCGCCCGGAGTAACCGCTACGCTCAACCCCGCCCCGCGCCGCGCCGCGCCGCGCCGCCCCTGCCTCCGGCTCCGCAGCGCCCCCGCCCGGCCGCCCTCAGGCTTCGCCTACGCGGGAGGAGCACCCTCTCTCTCTCGGTCACCCCAGCAGCCGCCCCAGGAGAGTCAGAAAGGCTCCTTCTCTACCAATTCCCACTTTGGGAAGCATTACCGTATTTAGAAACGCTAACATGGCCTACAGTGGGATGCCATTAGAAATCGTGTAGGAGAATGTTCTCTTGGAAATGTTTCTCCAAACTGTGAAATGTAAAAAGCAGGTTATAAACCCGTTTAGGTTGAAAATATGGATATACACAGGATGAGGTCTGAAAGGTATGAATAACTTGGATAAAGTCCCTTGGTACAGGAGTATGCTTGCTTTTTAGTTGTGTCTTTTAATCTGTGTTTTCTTCTCCTGTTTCTACAAGGAATATATATATAGATTTTGTAATAAGAAAGCTGAGCCAGGTGTGGCAGCTTACCTCTGTAATCACAGCACTTTGGGAGTCAGAGGAGGGAGGATCACCTGAGCCAAGGAACTCGAGACCAGCCTGGTGAGACCCCACAGTGAGACCCCGTCTCAAAAAAAAAGATTATTTAAAAATCTATTAATAAAAACAAGAGTGAAATGTGTTCATTGTTTACAAACATCCCTTTTGGGGCATCATGAACTCCCAAGTACCCTCAATGCCAAATACATTTTTTAAACCCGAATTTTTTTCATTCAATAAATATTTACTGGGCACCTACTATATGCCAGGGACACGCCTGCTGCTCTTGGCAGCTTCTTCCTAGTCTTTTTCTGGCTTGTTTTCCTTGGCCTACTCCATAAATGAGACATCCTACCTCAGCATTTTTATTAGTTTATCATCCCATGCTTAATTCATATTCAGAACTTCAACCATCGCTTTTAAGCCAGTAACAGGCACTACCACTACTCTTCTCTGACTGGACATTTCTCCATCTGGATGTCCCTAAGTTATCCAAAATCAAACTCATTAACAATTATTATTATTATTTTGAGACGGAGTCTCACTCTGTCACCTAGGCTGGAGTGCAGTGGCATGATCTCAGGTCACTGCAACCTCCACCTCCCAGGTTCAAATGATCCTCCTGCCTCAGCCTCCCGAGTAGCTAGGATTACAGGCACCAAGCCACCACGTCCAGCTAATTTTTGTATTTTTAGTAGAGACGGAGTTTTGCCACGTTGGTCAGGCTGGTCTCAAATTCTGATCTCAAGTGATCCACACGCCTTGGCCTCCCAAAGTGCTGGGATTATAGGCATGAGCTACTGTGCCTGGCCACTAACAATTATTAAGTTCCAACTAGGTGCCAATTACTGGGCTAGGAACTGGGAATACAAAGCTGACGAAGACACAGTTACTGCTGTTAAGGAGCTCATTGGCACAGAGCAAATGCTGTAACAGAGGAACAGTAGCAACACAGAGGAAAGAGGAACCAACTTAACCCTACTGCAGAAGAGAGTGCGGTGCTACCTTCCTAAAGGCCATGGCATGAGACAGATTTTGATGTACAAGTGGCAATTTAAAAGGCAGACAACAGGAAATTCCAAACTTAAAATGTGCAAGGGCAGGAAAATTTCAAACTCAAAACAAAATGTGCAAGAGCAGTTGGGCACATAGAGAAACTGCAGATAATTTGTTATGGGCAGAAACTAAGAGTTGTTGGAGGAATGGATTAGAGAACATTCCTAGAGAAGAAGCTAAGTCTTGGAGAGTTCTGGATGCACGTTAACAGTCTGAAGAGCATTTTAGAAAGTCCACTCTGGTGGCAGAATGGAAGACAGAATGAAGAGAGGCAAGGGTGGCTGCCAGGAGACCAGTAGGGAGCTACTGCATTTCTCCAGAAGGCAGTGGGATGGAGCAGAACCAAGACATGACATACTCAGTTGGCAGAATCAACTGCATGGGACAAGGGGTGAGGGACTGAAGAGTATAGGCTTGGGAGACAATAAGATGCATTTAATGTGAGGCTGTTACCTTTGAGGTACCTGTAGGACTGTAAAGAATTAATGAATTACACATTCTTCAAGACAGCGCCTTTCTGAAGCCTACGCCACACTCCCTGGTAGAGTGAATAGTATCCTCTACAAACAAATCTTTATTACAGCCATTTTGCCCTTTCCTGCCCCACATTTGCAATCCTTTTGCAGAATTCTGCTGAATTTTCTCTGTGTAATTTATTACCTTCTAAAATCCCATATTATCTACTCGTTTTGTTTAATGTCTGCTCCCCATCTCCACCCCAATGACAGGGCAGGGAATTTTGCCTATGGTTAAATAAAATCCACATAACCACAAAACCATTTAAACATTGCCCTTTTCTTTTTCTCTGGTTAATTTTTTTGAGATATTTTATTATGACTGAGGAGTAAATGACCATATCATATCATATCTCCTTTATATTGTTCAAGGAAGAATCATTGTCACCTATCCCCACCTAAAAAATGGGCAAAGACACCAAGTTACATATAGTTTGCCTGAGCTTTACTTACACACTCCAGATTTAAGCTGCTGAGCTGTACTTCAATATTCTTTACTCATCACAGTCTTTTGCCTTTTTGCTTCCTTTTTTTTTTTTTTTTTTTTGAGATGGAGTCTCACTTGTCACCCAGCTGGAGTGCAGTGGGGCAATCTCAGCTCACTGCAACCTCTACCTCCTGGGTTGAAGCGATTCTTGCACCTCTGTTCTGAGTAGCTGAGATTACAGGTGCATGCCACCACGCCTGGCTAATTTTTTGTATTTGTAGTAGAGACAGGGTTTTACCACGTTGGCCAGGCTGGTCTCAAACTCCTGAACTCAAGTGATCTGCCTGCCTCAGCCTCCCAAAGTGCTGGGATTACAGGCGTGAGCCACTGTGCCCACCCTTTGCTTTCCTTTCTTGCATTGGGTGTCATCCCATCATTGACTTCAGAACTCTAAAACATACCTGCCACAAGATCTAATGCTTCTTTTGGGACCATCCCATAAAACATAATGGGAGATTTCCCAAATCACCATGATATTCAAGCTATCTGGACATATTTAAGTGAATATCACCAAGGAAAAAGGAAAGACAGAGATTCAGGGAAAAAATAGCAACTTCCATTTCCATAACCTTCTTAATAAGGAGTTAAAAGCACTGTTGTCCAGGATGGCAAGACAACTATCCCGATTAGAACAGAGCAATGCAGTAATGTCTGTCATGTCAGACAGAAAAAGTTAGTAAAAGTAGCAGTGGGGATAAGGAGTTACTACAGAGTAATTAGTGAAGGTCAAATACACAGAAAATGATAAAAATCCTAAAATGATATGAATGTATAATATTACCTCAAAACACATAAAGCGATGATGAACAGAACCACAAGGAGAATCAGAAACAACTGACATGCTCCTTTCAGTAAATGATATATAAAACAGGCAAAAAATTAATAATGATGTAGACGACGTGAACAATACAGTTAGTGAGCTTAATATAGTCGTACCAGTAGACTCCAATAGCCACACATTACAAATACACATTATTTTCTAGCACACATGAACTATGTTATCTAATGAACTAATGCTATCATTGATAATAAGGTAGCTTACACTGACCATACTCCGTAGTGATCCTAAAACTATAGTCTCTGTTGACAGGAAAGAGCATGTTGGATTGGGAACTAACACCAACATGAATTCTTGTTGAAATTCCTGATCTCCTTGCTATGACTTGTCATTACCTTGCCCTTCTGTAGGGTCCCAGGACCCATTTGTATTCTACATATGTTGATCCATTCTGATTGCCATTAATTGTTCTGTGCCAGAATTATCTTGATATTTTAACTGGAGAGTTAGAATACAAGATACCTTGCAAATATGAAAGTTTGACTTTGGGGCTCACTCTGTCATCTTAGGATAACAATGATTCTAATAGTTCTTATAGGGAAGCTTATTGTGCCTCTTGTATTAGATCACCTCCTTGGTTAAAAGGAGAGGCATTTTTTAACAGGGATTATGGTTAAAATATTTATGCTCTGTTAGCCTGTCTATGAAGAAAGAAGCCAGGAACTGCTGTGTTTCCCTGAAAGGTTTTAAATGGCATCTTCCTGGAAAGATCAGCTTATATCTCTCAAGCTGGTCTGTGGAGATGCAACAGAAGGAGCCTGAACTTCTGGAAGTGAAAGATGAAGCTCAAAGCTCTCAAATTTCTGGACAGAGGGCCCAAAAGGAGTATAACCTGCTTAATAAAATATCAAAGACCTAGTGTGCATTGGGAGAAAGAACGCCTGCTTCTTTCTTTAAACTTTAACATAGTTATTAACACTTAAGTTATTTTTGAAATTTTTAAGTAGCTTCATTTTTTTTCACCCTACTAAGTAAAATATCTGCTGCGGAAAAAAGGAAACAAATTTAAACGTTTTGAAGCTAACTGATCTATCCTATTGAAATTTTGATCTTTGAAAGAACGCACCTCCACCAAGCAGAGCATTTTGTTCTTCTATGGTGGAATACACAAGACAGAGGGAGGTTGAGTAGACAGCGAAAGCTACGTAAATCTCTTAAAGTGGGAGTTGTTCATGTAGCTACCGTCACGCTAGCCTTTGCTTTAAAACAAGTAAAAGGATTGGGAGACGGATGTGACAGTAGCCTATGAAAGAAAGGGCCAGAAAGCAAAAACAAAATCATGACTAAGATAGGCGGCAGCTGCCCCACTGCCCCAGCACAGGCATCAAACAATTTTTTAAAACAATCTGGAAAGCGTTTTTCTACGTGAAAATCATTGGTGCATCTTCTATGTTCGTCGAAGTGACAGCTAGCCTAGTACTTCTCGGACGCTGTCATCTCGGTTTTTTTTCTAACTCTCTATCCTTCTGGAAAAGTATTACTTTGTACCACTACATTAGTCAAAAACACACGACGCCTTGGACTTGCATAACTTTTAAAATGCACTGCTCTGCTGAAAAATTAAAATAGCTGGGGGCCAAACAGGCACTTATACCCGTAGAGTCTAAAGACAAAGCTCTGCTTTACCGCCTTTGCGCAATCCGGGCTCTCTGGCCACGCCCAGGACGGAAAAGGCGGAGAGCGACTCCACTGTGCGTCATATACCAGCGCCGGAAGTTGGTCTCCATACCGAGACGAGCCGGATTGTGTTTGGAAACGCGGAGAAGTTTTCCAGTGTTGCGTAGGTACCGAGTTGGTGGGTTGCTTGAGGTTTGTGGTGGATATTGGGCCTAAACTGGAAAGAGACTTGGGGTAAAAAGGTCCGGTATTGGGGTAGAGTTGAGAGAGGCTGGGTATACAATCCATGCTGTCGCTCTTTTCCCTATTTTTTTTCTTAGTTTAGATGTTTCGCTGGTAGAGTTATTTCATTGTTCTTCTCTTCCGTTAGCCTGTTCCCCAGTTGAGGGCTATAATGTTTTTGGCTAACTTCGTGTAGAGTTTGGGAAAATAGAGCTTGTGTTAAACATGCGAGCTTTACAGTCAAATCTGTATTCCTTTGCCTTTTAGTAGCTGAGTGATCCTGCGGAAGTTAACATGTCTAAGTCTCGATTGCTTCATCTGTAAAATAAGAGTGATGTCTCCTAGGATTGTTATGAAGATTATAATGGCATAACATGTATGAAGTAGTTATAATTGTGTCCAGTTTGGGGTAAACGCTCAATACTTGTGTGTATGCGTTTTGTCCTTGAAATCTAACCCACAGAATTTTGGGGGAAAGAACGATTAGGAATTGGGATCTTTTTAGCTTTTCTTGAGAAAAATAGTGCTGGTTGGACTTGTGAGAAGCCCTTTTGATATATTCAGTATTTGAGTCTCTGATTTCAGGGGCTAACAATGGACACTCAGAAGGACGTTCAACCTCCAAAGCAGCAACCAATGATATATATCTGTGGAGGTAAGAGTAGCACTTACATAAAGTAAGAATATTTTATTTAACTTTTTTTGAAATTGTTTAATTTGTTCTTTGCTTGAATGAGTTACTGATCTTCAAAATTATAAAGTAGAACACTTTAGCAACCATAAAAAAAATCTCGTTGAGGTCGGTACACCTGGGTTCGTCTTGGGTCTGCAGTTTACTAACAGAAAAAAAAAAAAAAGTTGAGATTTCATTCTCTCTCCTGGAAATGTGCATTGGCTACAACGCTTTTCTTTCCTACTTAATATATTTAATAATGGCAACAGACCCTTGAGATTGAGTATATTTTCGTGTTTTGGATTGCCTTAGGGGGAAAAATATAGTTAAGATAATTTGTAATAGTTTCCTTTTAGGCATTGACTAAATGTGCTTTTTTTTTTTTTAATTCTAGAATGTCACACAGAAAATGAAATAAAATCTAGGGATCCAATCAGATGCAGAGAATGTGGATACAGAATAATGTACAAGAAAAGGACTAAAGATGTATCCTTTTAACTATGCTTTCTAAATATGAGATAGGAGGAAATGAATAATGCTGGGGTTGATAAAGATTAATATCTGGTTGAAATGATAACTTCCTGGATTACATTACAAACAAACGTGATTAGCATTTTCATGGACCAATGCATAGGCTCTAAATAAATAATACTAGTTGATTTTGGTTTTCATTAATTTACTTTTTAGGGATTCTGTGCAGTTAAGCTTGAGGATAGGGATCCATTATGAGAATTGTATCCTTAGGCAATTTCATCATTCCTGCAGAAACCTAGACTGTATATCCTGCTATACATATACAGGATATAGGTTATATGGTATACATATACAGGATATAGGTTATATGGTATAGCTTATTGCTGCTAGGCTATAAACCTGTACAACGTGTTATTGTATTGAATGCTATAGACAATTGTAACAATGGTTTTCATATATCTGAACATAGAAAAGGTACAGCAAAAATATAGTATAGTCTTATGCAACCCCCTGTTTATATATGATCCATCTTTGACCAAAACATCGTGGGGTGCATGACTGTATTTATATAAGCACTCATTCTTGAGCTTGAGTTTATGGACAAGCTAAATTTCACAAGGAGAAATACAAATACTGTGTATGCTGTATTACAGGCGTGAGCTGTAATACAGGTCTGCCTGCTGGGATTACCAGCGTGAGCCACCACACCTGGCCTGTGTTAGTGTTTTTTGATACATTTTATCATGGAGAAGTTTTAGATAAAAATTGAAAGTGTTTTTAGTTTGTCTCAAGTTGTCATAGTAAATAGTGAATTCTATTTTTTGCATTTTAAGTTAAATAACAAACCAGCTTACTGCAAAGACAAAGTGACTTTGAAATCTTCAATCTTAAGTACCTTTTTTGTCCTTAACTCAGATTAATCCAGTGGTTGTTTTTGATGCTCGATGAAACCTGGGAATTCAGAGGAATGTCTTCACTTAACTTAGATTTGCTCTCTCAATGTTTCTAATTGTTGTATAGCTTTCGATTTTGCATACAGTAGTTTCCCCTTATCTTCAGGGGATGCATCCCAAGACCCCCAGTGGACTCCTGAAACTTCAGATAGTACCAAACCTTTATACACCTTTTTTCTATGTATACATACCGATGATAAATTGTAATGTATAAATTAAGCATAGCAAGAGATTAATAAAATAGAACAATGATAACATACTGTAATAAAGATATGAATGTGGTTGGTCTCTCTTGCTCTCAAAATATCTTCTTATACAGTGTACAGTACTCACCTATTTTCGAATATGGTTGACTACAGATAACTGAAACCACAGAAAGGAAACTTGGAATGAGTGAGGCACTGCTGTACTTAGGAATACAACTATATACATATGATTTTATTTTTAAGACCATATTGTATTTATCTACTAATATTTTGTGTAAAGCAATTTTTTGTTCCATTACATGACTTTTTGTTTTACTCTATGTGTAATCTGACACACAATTAAGGGTAAAGTTGCTTACCTGAACCACACTTTTAATCAAAACCTAGAATCATCTGTGGTGCTTGTTAAAAATGCAAGTTTCTAGAACCCTCTGAAGTTCTGATTAAATAAATTTATTGGAAACCACTGTTCTGTGTCGCCGTGTCATTTGATATGGAGTACACCATTGTGCTTGGTGTCAATATGCACACATCATCTTGAGTTCAGTTTTTCGTTTATTACTTGGTATAGGCCTTTCTGTATTTTCATATAATGCTTGACTCTTTTAAATCTCAGAATAATGAAAGGAAACTTTAATTGTTGCCTTCTGTAAGGCAAAATCAACCCCAAGCAAAGAAGCAGGCTGTTAAGCCAAGTGCAGTTTCACAGGTGTAATCACTCATTAAAGTCCGCAGTTCTGCTTTTAGGAGGCAAAAAGAACAGGCAGTGACTCAGGAGGCTAAGGTGGGAGGATCACTTGAGCCCCAGAGTTTGAGGCTGCAGTGAGTCATAATTGTGCCACTGCACTCCAGCCTGATGGACTGAGCGACACCCTGAGTCAAGGGTTGGGAAGGGGAGCATTGGTTTACACTGAATTACTGGATTAATGTTTAAATCTTTAGCCTTGATCTTAGGGATGTTGAATTAATGGTCACTATATGATATTCTGTTCAGGGATTCCATGGTTCTGGAATGTCATGTTGACCAGCCTGACATGCAATTTGAAGATTTGATGTATTCCAACTTTATTAATAGCTATGTCTGTCTTTGACATTCAAAATATTGTCCATGATTTTGTAAAAAAACCTGTATTTTTACTACCATCTTCATATATTCTATAAATTTATTACATGCTATATGAGATAGTGCCATGCTGAGATTATTATTTTTTTTAAGACAGGGTTTCTCTGTTGGAGGAGGGAGTTGTGCAGTGCAGTGGCATGATCATAGCTTACTACAGCCTCCGTCTTCCAGACTCACAGTTCTCTCACCTGAATAGCTGGGACTGCAAGCACACACCACCAGGCTGGCTGATTCTTTTGATTTTTAGTAGAGCTGAAGTTTCACTACATTGCCCAGGCTGGCAATAAAATTGAGCTTTCTTAATTTTATAATTCTAGTATATTCCCTCTTGAACTTTTTAGATATGGGAATCCCAATACATGGTATCTCTTTATGACAGTTCCCTAAACAGATAAACCCCAACTTACGGGATAATAGAGTTACACTCATCTTAATTCTTCTAAATTTTAGACTAGTCATTTGCATATCAGTAGTTTAATTGAATATTGTTACCTGGCTAACTGGGCAGAAGAACTTAATGCAAAAAGTATTACAGCTGGAACTCAGTCTGCTCTCAGCCACTTACCTTTTTGTGCTCCCTTCATCTAGAAACTAGAATTTTACCTCTTACCTACCTAGACAGTTTCAAGAAAAAAACTGACATAAAATTGCTTTAAAAACATTCTTTTGAATAGTGCTCTAAAATATGAAAATTAGTAAGCTTGAGCTTGATGTTAGCACATAACTTGGCACCCTATTAACGGCTTACTGACTGTGGACACACTGAAAAGCACTAAATGGAGATTTCAAATCCAGTCTTGCCAGTCAGTGACTGGCCAATTCACTTTATTTCTTTTAACTTCAGTTTCATTATCAAAGTGGAGGAATTATGATTACAATAATCACAGGGAGTATGGAGGTAACAGTGCTTAAGATAGCTATCTTAAGAGATTGGACTTATGAAAAATTAAAAAATGAAAGAAAGCTGGGCACGGTGGTTCACACCTGTAATCCCAGCACTTGGGAGGCCAAGGCGGGAGGATCGCTTGAGCTCAGGAGTTCAAAGCCAGCCTGGCCAACATGGCGAAACTCCGTCTCTATTAAAAATACAAAAAATTAGTTGGGTATGGTGGTGTGTATGCCTATAATCCCAGCTAATTGGGAGCCTGAGGCATGAGAATTGCTCGAACCCAGGAAGTGGAGGTTGCAGTGACCCAAGATTGCACCACTGCACTCCAGACTGGATGACAAGTTGCTTCATCATACATAATACACCCATGTCCTCACCCTTCCTTAGAATGAGTTCTGTGTTAGAAGTTTCGGTGGAGTGGTTATTTGAGCAGAGAGGACAGAAGGATGAGAAAGAACAACACTGAAATAGGGAAAACACTCCATGTAAAAGCTCTGGGGTGAAAAGTGAGCTTAATCCTGTTCCCACTTCAGAATCAAGCCCACGTGACTCAAACTTCATGACAGGAGAGAGAGTGGGAGAAGATGAGCTTGCATAGGTGGACAGAAGAGGTCAGCTCACTAGGGTGTTGTGATGGGAAGCCACTGGGACAGTAAGCAGGAGAGTGGCATGAAGAACTGCTAGGCTGCTGTATGAGATAGACTATATAGGACAGGTGGCAGCAAGGAAACGAGACCATCTGTAATAATTAGAGGTAATGGTGGCTGGGCCAGGGCGGTAGTTGTGGAGGTGATAAGTATCTGGCTGTGAGTTACATTTTGAGATTGAGCCAATGGGACTTACTGATGGATTGGTTAGTATTTAAGAGATGAGTAAACAATACGGGCTTTGGTGCAAGGCTCTGGGTACAATATACCACCCCGTTATCTAAGTAACTTTATCAGGCCTCATTTTATCTCCTTGTTTCTTGGATGATATCTTCTTTTATTTCTATGAAGATCATTAAAGTGATCATTTTTTAAATTTTTTATTTTATAGAGCCAGCCTCTCACTATATTGCCCAGGCTGGTCTGAACTCCTGGGCTCAAGCAGTCTGCCCGTCTTGGCCTCCCAAAATCCTGGGATTACAGACATGAGCCACTGCGTCCTGCTGAGCATTAGAATTTTTGCTACTAACAGTGCTTGGTAGCAGACTGCAGGTTTGTAATTAAAGTGCAAAAGGGAAAGAGAAATACATTTACAGAACTGCCAGGCACTGTAAATGAACTTTGATGTTCATCTATTTTAACTAGTTTGAAATTATAAAACTGAAATTTCCGGACAAGTGACCGCTATTGTTTTATTCAGCTGAACTGTATTAATATTTTGTCTTACTCACCTTTTCATCCCTGTGCCGAGTATGGTGCCTGACTCATAACCATCACTCAGAAAATGTGGAATGCCTGAAAAGGAAGAGGGAATCTTGTCTTTGATTTACTCTTTTGTTTAAAGAGGAAGAGGTAAGTGAATCTTGGTTGCAATGCACTCCGTACCGAGACCAACTAGGCCATAGAGCACCCCACCCAGGTGGTGGCTGAAGGAGTTAAGAAGCAGACACCCAGATAGAACAGCAAAGTGGGACTATCTGGGGGAACCAACAGTCTTCCGAGCTGAGAGCCTTAAAGGGCTGACAGCATTCCGGGCTGAAGTCCTCGAGCAGATGCTGACCCACATTATTTATTCTCTCTGAACAGGTGATTATTATTAACAAACAGGTGTTCTGTGTTTTCTCATAGAACCAACATAAACTAGGTAGGCAGCTGATGCCTGCTTACCACTGATCACAGACCAACTAGAAAGTATTCTCCACGAGGGAGCCACGGGGGCCGGGTCACATGTCCCGTGCTTAAAGCATTGTTTTAACCGGTGTATGGTTTACATATACTGTCTTGCCACTTTAGAATGCCCCAAGTAGTTTTCCACTGGGGGTGGGGGGTGGCTAGGTTTTCCTTGCCATTGTTCTTCTTAGCAGACTATATTTTATCATACACTCAGTATTTCTCAACAACTCTGAAATTTTAATTACTTTTTATAGTTAAATAGGAGATCAATTTACTTAGCAGGGAATACAGCAGTCCAGGATAACAGAACAGTAACAGTGTTTTAAAAAATATTTTATTTATGGGCCAGGTGTGTATGGTGGCTCACACCTTAATCCCAGAACTTTGGCAAGCTGAGGAGGGGCAGATCACTTGAGGTCAGGATTTCAAGACCAGGCTGGCCAACATGGTGAAATCCATCTCTATTAAATATACAAAAAAGCCAGGCGTGGTGGTGGGCGCCTGTAATCCCAGCTACTCGGGAGGCTGAGGCACGAGGATCACTTGAACCTGGGAGGCCGAGGTTGCAGTGAGCCAAGATCATGCCACTGCACTCCAGCCTGGGCGATAGAGCAAGACTGCTTCCAAAAAAAAAAAAAAAAAACCAAATGCATAAATAAAAAATAAAAATTTTATTTAAATTTTTTTTTTTGTAGAGGCAGGCTCTCACTTTGTTGCCCAGGTTGGTCTCGAACTCCTGGCCTCAAGCCATCCTCCCGCTTCGGCTCCCCAAAGTGCTGGGATTACAGGCGTGAGCCCCTGTGCCTGGCCGATGCCAGCGTTTTAACTCTACAACAAATTGAAACTCAAAGGAGAGGAAGGCGACCTCTCGCACCAACTCTTCTGCTCAAATGGTCCTCTGCCAATGAAGGCGGCGAAGGGTGAACCTGGGGCCAGTGGGCAGATCTGCGGGACAGCGGGGTGGGGTGTGGCGGAGGCCTAATCCCCGCCCCGGCCGTGACCAACAGACAGTGTCGCCTCTGGCTCGGGGCCGGGCGACCCGCCCCCTCAGTACCTGCGGCGCAGCCGCAGCCGGTGCAGCGGCCGCGACCTCCCCGAGGCAGGGCGTTGAGAACCAGGTGAGTGCCTGTGTGTACCTGCGGGCCGGGGACAGAGGACGTGTCGTATCTCAGTCCTTCCCTCCCGGAGCGGAGGCGAGAGGCCGTGGCTGGGAGGCGAAGAGGCGGTGGGCCGCGAGGGAGAGGGAGCCGTGGGGTGGATGTCCTTCCAGGCCTGGGAACACACGGGGCTTTCCAGGCCGCGGGGGGACGGTGTCGGGTGTCGGGGCGCGGTGGCAACGCTGGAGTTCCTGGGTCCACCGGCGCACTCAGCCCTGGTGACCCAAGCCAGGGGGTGTGGGGGAGAGATCAGAGACCGTTGCGGCGGGGCTGTGGGGCTCCCTGGTCCCTGCGCCGCTGTACACAGAAACCGTTGCTACGGCTGGAGGATGCCGTTTCTTTTCGGTCTCCGGCTGCAGGGGGCGCTCGGCCCTGTGGAGGAAAGAGGGTGTGCCTCGGTGGGGAGAGACCCAGCTTTTCGCGTTACTAGGCCAGAGCAATTTGCACTGGAGGTATTAGTAAGCTGGCTACGAAATATAGGAGGTGGGTGTGGATCAGGATGATGGAGCAATTAAATCCGGCTGGGACCGAAGGTTTTCCCAATTCGAGACAAAGACTTTGCGAACAGAAGTGGAAGAGTTCTAACGTATTGTATGCTTGTTTTTTGGAACTTGAGATGGACATTCGGTAATCTTGAGAAGGTGTATCCTACAGAAAGAAAGACAAAAAAACATGTTAGTTTTCAAAAAGGATTCTCAGAGAGACTTGGTCCAAAGGTAGTGAGTTCTCCCAACTGATTGTTCAGTTTTAGAGCCAACTCCTTCTTGTACTCTTTCTCTGTTCTCACTACTGCACTTGACTAGTCTTTAAAACAAAGATTCTCAGAAATGTTAAAACGGTGTTCAGAATGAAATTCATTTGATTAGGTAAGAGATGGCTCTATCATTTTATATGTTTTTAATCATATTTTTTTGAAATCATAAAATCTCAGGGGTTGCAACATACCTTCAGTTCAAGGTAATCTATTTTAATCTCGTAAGATGCGTACATGTCTTCCACCAAAGATCCCCCAGCTCTTTGGAAAAATTCTCCTAGGGCAACCCATTCTGTTCTGGGCAGCATCAATAATTTACAAGTTCTTCATTTTGCTTTCCTGTAACTTCTACCCCTTAAGGTTATCCTTGTCATGGGAGCCATTCATCAATAGGCCCTGCAGGTATGGTGTGAAAGCCACATCTGATTTCTCAGCTAGATCTCACCCTGAAGTCTAAGAACTGTCATCTATATCTTATACCTAAGTCAAAGCTGGCAGGAATTTGGAGAAGTGGTCAGGGTCCTCTTTTCTGCAGAGGTCTAGTATATGACCAGACTCCCAGAGGGTTGAAAGAAGTACTTCTGTGAATTAGATCATTGCTACTTCTTGGTTTTTTGTTTGTTTGTTTGTTTTTGAGATGGAGTCTTGCTCCATCACTCAGGCTGGAGTGCAGTGGCACAATCTCAGCTCACTGCAAACTCCGCCTCCAGGGTTCAAGTAATTCTCCTGCCTCAGCCTCCCAAGTAGCTGGGATTACAGGCGCTCACCACCACGCCTTGCTAATTTTTGTATTTTTAATAGAGATGGGGTTTCACCATCTTGGCCAGGTTGGTCTTGAACTCCTGACCTTGTGATCCATCCACCTCGGTCTCCCAAAGTGCTGGGATTACAGGCGTGAGCCACTGTGCCCAGCCGCTACTTCTTGTTTTTAAAATTATCAACCAATAGGGTTTAGTGCAGTGAGTTTTTTTTAAGCTTTGACAGTGATGCACAATAAGAAATATAGTTTACCTTGCAACCTTGTGCATTTATATACACACATAATTTCCATTTATATAGACATGAAGTAAAAGTTTTTATAAAACAATATTTACTTTAATATTATATGCCAGATAGTCTATTTTTTATTCTATTGCATCTCATTATAAAACAACATTGATTGCAACTCACTAAATTTATTTATAGGTTACTACCTGCAGTTTGAAAAGCACTGGTACAATGGTTAAGTATGTGGGCTCTGTAGTTAGCCTACTAAGACTCATATCCTTAGTTCACTTGTTGACTTGCTCATTTGTAAAATAGGAGTAATTATTAATATCCTTTATGAGCAAAGTTTTGAAGATTAGGTGAGATAATCTATGACACATAGTAATTTAGCTCCATAAATGTTAACTGTTATTACTGCTGTCACCTAAAACCTACCCGATACAGTAATTGAGGGATTAAATGAAGTAATATATGTAAAGTGCCTAGCACACATTAAGAACTATATATTTGTTGCCATTATTATTATCATCTGTCTTAGCAGCAGTTTCTTTAAAGTGAAGTTCTCCAAGGCCTCCTTATTCCCAATTCAATTGAATTCAGCAAATGTTTCTGAAGGGGTATAAGCACTACTTACTATGTTAGCCCTGGAGCTATGAGGATAAATAAAGTGAGCTCTTTCACAATCTAGAAGGGAAGACAAATAAAACATAATTCAAATATGTGCTAAGAGAGAGGTATGTACAGGGCCCAGCACGGTAGCTCACACCTGTAATCCCAGTTGGGAGGCTAAGGCGGGTGGATCATTTGAGGTCAGGAGTTCAAGACCAGCCTGGCCAACATGGTGAAACCCTGTCTCTATTAAAAATACAAAAATAAGCTGGGTATGGTGGCGCACACCTGTAATCCCAGCTACTCGAGAGGCTGAAGCAGGAGAATCGCTTGAACCCAGGAGGAGGAGGTTGCAGTGATCCGAAATTGTGTCATTTTTACTCCAGCCTAGGTGACAGAGTGAGACTCCATCTCAAAAAAAAAAAAAAAGAGAGGTACATACAGAGTGCCCTTAGAACACAGTTCTGGGAGCTGTTCATGGCTGAGAGTGGTAGGGAGAAGGAGGCGGCAGGGAGTGGGGAAAAGGATTGTGTTAAGGAAAGTTACAGACAGGATGTTATTTATGTTTGTGGTGAATCACAAAGGATGAATGGGATGTTAACAAACAGCTAAAGTAGCAGAAGGTCATTCAAAATTAACATTTAAAAATCTTAAAAAGCAGTTTGGGCACCACAACCTGCTCTGTCACTGTATTCCAGCTTTGCTTAAGTGAAGATTAAGTGAGGTAATCCATGTATGGCACACAGTAATTTTACTCCATAAATGTTAACTGCTGTTATCAGGGATAGGAAACTCAAAATAAGGAGACTTCCTGGGGGGGAAAAACCTCTACCTTCTTTTTTTTTTTTTTTTTTTTTTTTTGAGACCGAGTCTTGCTCTGTTGCCTAGGCTGGAGTGCAGTGGCGCGATCTCGGCTTACTGCAACCTCTGCCTTCCGGGTTCAAGCGATTCTCCTGCCTCAGCTTCCTGAGTAGCTGGGATTATAGGTGCCCACCACCACTCCAGGTGCCTGCCACCACTCCCGGCTAATTTTTGTATTTTTAGTGAGGATGGGGCTTCACCATGTTGGTCAGGCTGGTCTTGAACTCCTGACCTCGTGATCCGCCTGCCTCGGCCTCCCAAAGTGCTGGGATTATAGGCATGAGCCACCGCGCCCGGCCTCTACCTTCTTTTCTACAGAAGTACCTAGATGGACTGGGCGTGATGGCTCCAGTGATCCTCCTGCCTTGGCCTCCCAAAGAGCTGTAATCCCACCTCTTTGGGAGGCCAAGGCAGGAGGATCACTTGAGCCCAGGAGTTTGAGACCAGCCTAGGAACATGGCAAAACCCCATCCCTACAAAAAAAAAAAAATTTTTTTTAAGAAAAATTAGCTGGGAGTGGTGGCACCATGCCTGTAGTCCCAGCTACTTAGGAGGCTGAAGTGGGAGGATCACTTGGGTCCGGAAGGCCAGGCTGCAGTGAGCCACGATTGCACCACTGCATTTCAGCCTGGGTAACAGAGTGACACCATCTCAAAAACCAAACTAAAACAAAAAAACAAACACTCCACCTCCTTTTATACAGAAGTACCTATGTGGCAGGCCAGGTGTCACTAACATGGGCCTCCATAACAACTGTTTCAGTACTGCGTATTTAAGTTAAATATTAAAAGCCAGTGCCCTTATACAAAGGCTGGGATATAACAAAAGCCCACCAAGAGTTTTACCTAGGCCTTTGCTGGGCCTTTAAAGCATGACAAAATAACAAAGGAATTTTTAGGAGGACCCATTTAGGATTAAACAAGTTTTATTGTGGGTCTGAAGAAACTCCCCAGACCTCCACAGACAAGTTTAATGGGGGGGCTGAAGGAACTCCCCCAAACCTCCATGATTTAGCTGGAGACAAGATAAGGGTAATAGCCCCAGCACCTGGACCCATTTAAATAAATTTACTGAGACCCTAGAGGAAGGTGTTCAGGACTCAGACCTTAGTTATAGATTAAAAGAAGTGAATCTCTTATGTCTTTAGATGAATGCACACTTACACATGGACATATAGCTTAGAAGGTGTATCAGCTCTGGAAAACTTTGTAATTTTGAGTTGGTCTGGCTATAATTTCCAGGCCTTCTCCCTGTAACCGGTTGCAGAAATAAATACTCTCTTCCTCCTCAGTTCATCTGCATCTTGCTATTGGACCATGAAAACTAGCAGGCCAACCCTCGGTTTGGTCTGGGAACACCTAGGTGGGACAGGCACAATGGGGCTCATGCTTGTAATATCAGCAGTTTGGGAGGCTGAAGCAGGAGGATTGATTGAGGCCAGATGTTAGAGACCAGCCTGGGCAACATAGTGAGACGCTGTCTCTACAAAAAGATTTTTAAATTAAAAAAATACAAAGAAGTACCTACATGGTTACTACTATCTAAATTGAGTGTTATTTATATATTAGATTAATAACTTTTTAATATTGTATTTCAGCTATGACCACCAAAGATTATCCATCACTGTGGGGCTTTGGAACAACAAAAACATTTAAAATTCCCATTGAACATCTGGATTTCAAATACATTGAAAAATGTTCAGATGTTAAACATCTGGAAAAAATTCTTTGCGTGCTCAGGTAAGCATTTAAAAATCATCTCATGTTTTAGTATGACAATTTTAATTATCTTGCTGTCGCCTTCTAAAAGTAAAAGCTACATTAGAAATACTGCAGAAGGCCAGGTGCGGTGGCTCACGCCTGTGATCCCAGCACTTCCGGAGGCTGAGGCAGGTGGATCATGAGGTCAGGAGTCGAGACCATCCTGGCCAACATGGTGAAACCCCCATCTCTACTAAAATACAAAAAATTAGCCAGGCGTGGTGGCACGCACCTGTAGTCCCAGCTACTCGGGAGGCTGGGGCAAGGGAATTGCTTGAACCTGGGCGATGGAGGTTGCAGTGAGCCAAGGTCTCACGTCACTGCACTCCAGCCTGGCAACAGAGCAAGACTCCATCTTAAAAAAAAAAAAAAGAAGAAGAAATATTGCAGAAAATTCTCATATATTGAGATTGTTGTTTTTGACCGTGCAGCGTAGGTCCCAAAATAGTGGTTTTGATCCCGTGGTTAGTTTGGAGGTTCCACCTAGGTCTACTGCCAGCATGAGACTTAGGCTAATTAGTATCCAGGAGGGCATTTTTCTTGCCTTCTCTACATTTTCTAGGAGAAGGTAAAGTAGCTCTGAAAACGGCTGTTAGGGTGGGGTGTGGTGGCTCATGCCTGTAACCCCAGCACTTTGGGAGGCCGAAGCAGGTGGATCATTTGAGCTCAGGAGTTCAAGACCAGCCTGGGCAACAGAGTGAAATCCTATCTCTACCAAAAATACAAAAATTATCTGAGCCTGTAGTCCCAGCTACTCAGAAAGCTGAGGTGGGAGGATTGCTTGGGCCTTAGAGGCTTTAGTGATCCCTGGTTGTGCCACTGCACTCTAGCCTCCAGCCTGGGTGACAGAGTCTCAACAAAAAACAAAAGCTATTAGAAGGGAAGCTTATCTCACCAGCCTAGGCTGATCAAGTTATTTGGCACTTTCCCACTTCATATCACCTGACAACAAAGGAGGGTGACCCACTGCACGCTGATTACATGGAGGGTGGCGGGGGAGGCCTGAAGGTAGTATCAGAAGGCAGGGAATTAGGGCCTTTTCAGGATAGAGCCTCATCCTAGTGACTGTCCAACTGAAAATACATCAAATGTGGTTGTGAAAAATGCACTTTTGAGGATCCTATTCCCAGTGATTCTGCTTTAAGAAATCTGGGGTATGGCCCGGGAACATGTGTTTTTAACAATGGAGCTGGCTGATTGATATGCAGGTGTTCGAGGAACCCACTTAAGAAACACTGTCCTGAAGAGTACCAACCTGTGACACCTCTTTTGGATTTCTTTCTTTTGTTTTTTAAAGACTGGATTGCACTATGTTGCCCAGGCTGATGTCAAACTCCTCCTGCTTTGGCCTCCCAAAGTGCTGAGGCCCCTTTTGGATCTCTTGAGCTATTTTCCTCTGGAGACCAGAGTTCTATTGCAGAAGATACTTGTGGAGCATGAGCTACTTTCCAGGACATCTAGTATTCCTATTGCTCTGTGGTGGTTCTTTATTTCTCTATCCCTATTCCTTTTCTCTTTCCTTTTTCTCTTTATCATCTTTGGCTTCCTGTCTTCCTTGTTGGTCCCCAGCCAGACACTGATGTAATAACATCATCATTTTTGGAATGGAAAGTGAAAAATCAATAATATCAATTGTCCCCCCCCGCCTTTTTTTTAGCAGAATATTATCATGTATGCTTGGCCAAGGACTGATAAATAAAAATAAAAAGTTTATTGGATGAAACAGTTGGAAAGCTACAGTTATAATAATATTGGTTCCAAGAAATTCTATGAATAGCCTAATTCAGTTATAATGTATTGAACTTGGAATTGTGTTTTAAAATTTAATTTGGAAATAAAATTTATTTATATTTTTCTAGAAATGTAAGAGTGAACAGACCTACAAGAGAATGGAAAAAGATGGATTTTTCTTAAAAATAAAAGGAACAGATGTCTCCATTTTACTCTCTAAGGAAAGAATTCTGTTCCTTGAGTGGTTGAATTTCAGGATGTTTTGTTTAAGCTGTTTATCTGCCATTTTCTTCCTACATCTTTGAGAAAAAAAATTAAACTGTGAACAGAAACTCCTTGTTCAAAGAAAGCCCAAATTCTCTTTCTGCCAGTCACTAATATTGAATTTATGAGTTTAATATCATGTACAAAATGAACATATGAACATACATATGTTGAGAAGAGAAAATATTATTCAGCTTTTTTAGATTAAAATTTTAGTTTTTTGGTTTATATTAAACTGAAATTTATATGATACATGAGGTTTGAAACATAAAAAACTAATAAAAAATTTTCTTCTTTTCTTTTTTTTTTTGAGACGAAGTCTTGTTCTGTCACCCAGGCTAGAGTGCAGGGCACAATCTTGGCTCACTACAACCTCTGCCTTCTGGGTTCAAGTGATTCTCCTGCCTCAGCTTCCTGAATAGCTGAGATTACAGCTGCCTGCCACCATGACTGGCTAATTTTTATACTTTTAGTAGAGACCCAGTTTCACCATGTTAGCCAGGCTGTTCTCGAACTCTTGACCTCAAGTGATCCTCCTGCCTTGGCCTCCCAAAGTGCTAGGAATACAGGCCTGAGCCACAGTGCCCAGCCCGATAAAAATTAAATATAGTTAACTATTCATTGATATTTATTGACTTCATCATAAGCTATCTTCTATTTAATTAAAAATCAAACTACGAGTCTGCAAACCAGATGCTATCAAGCAAATTGCCATTTGTGATCCATAATTCTTTTTATATTTTTAACTCAAACATGTAAGATTCAGTAAATTTTAATGTTTCAGATGTTTTCCAAAAAATTATCAGAAGCTCTCAGTTATAAAACAGTCGGATACTCTATTTACCCCAAATGAACTACCTGTTTGTATGTGAGGTAGCAATCTTCTGTGTACCTTTCATTCAGAAGCATTCTCTCTTCACATGAAGAGTACAGACAACAAAAAGGGACAGATGAGTCACCTTTCATTATTCATTGACTCTTGGTGTTTTCATAGTGTGTTAAATGCCTCATTTCAATTTTTCACAACAACAAAATACCAGTATTTATTCTGAAAGGTAATTGTATGTTCCATGCAGCTGATATTAACAACTTCCATCACGATCTCTGGGAATAATTTGCAGTTCTGAACCATGTTTTAGAAAAACATTTCCAGTGGTCTGTGCAGGATTTGTTCCATTCCATCATTGGTAATAATTGCACTTATTGCAGCAGGAACTTGAAATTCTTCTGTTGCAAACTTTAAGACTGCCATGAAAGGTGTACTTCCAGAAACAGACAGTACACCTTTGTACGGCGGCCGCAGGTCAGACGTCAGCATGATCTTAAAGGAGACCTTCAAAATGGTGGTGCCGGGATGAACCTAGAACCCACGTCAACTCCACAGAGTAGCCCCACTTCCTCCACAGGGCCGGGGACCACCCCGCCCCACTCACCCTTATTCCATTTTTAAAGTGTGTGATGAAGATCGGTTTCTTTGGAGTTCCTTTTTTTCCTTCATTGTATCATTCCGTAGATTAGCAGGTGAAAATGGAGAATGTGCGGGTTTAGGAGGAGACTGGGCAGCCAACAGTCCACCTTTCAACGTGGTGCAGCCCCTGAGATCTCCACAGAACCTCTGGGATCCATGGAACCCAGCTTGCAAACCACTGGTCTAGATGATCCTAAATAAGGTGCTAACTCTAAAACTTACTTTTTTTTAAGGTCTGGTGAGGAAGGATATTATCCTGAACTTACAGAATTTTGTGAAAAGCACCTTCAAGCCTTGGCCCCTGAAAGTAGAGCTTTGAGGAAAGATAAACCAGCAGCTACAGCAGCCAGTTTTACAGCTGAAGAATGGGAAAAGATTGATGGTGATATAAAGGTATAGAGTAATATCAATTTTCCGTAGATATTGTTGAGACATTGCATATATGTTTACTTCACTTATCTGAAATCCTCGGCTTCTTGTTTGTCAGTAAAGGGCTTTTTACTGGCATTTAGGCAGGATTGGTCGCTTTTTACACCCAGGGGAACATTGCAAATTGTGTGTGTGCATGTCCATACATGTGTGTATTTAAATTGGCTGAATAATATTCTGTCCAATTTTCTTAAAAACCTATTATTTGATCAGCTTCAATAAATAGTGCTGTGTAAACATGTTTGTTTGTACTTTATTTATTTATTTTGAGACAGAGTCTTGCTTTGTTGCCCTGATTGGAGAGCAGTGGCGAGATCTCTGCTCACTGCAACCTCTGTCTTCCGGGTTCAAGTGATTCTCCTGCCTCAGCCTCCAGAATAGTTGGGATTACAGGTGCCTGCCACCATGCCCATCTAATTTTTGCAATTTTAGTAGAGATAGGTTTCACCATGTTACCCAGACTGTTCTCGAACTCCTGACCTCAGATGATCTACCCACCTTGGCCTCCCAAAGTGCTGGGATTTGTAATTTTTTTGCACCTCCCCTGATTATTTCCTCAGGATAAATTATTAGAATTCAAATTACTTGGCATGTGTGGTCACTTATACCGCCTGTGATCCCAGCACTTTGGGAGGCTGAAGCAGAAGGTTCACTTCAGGCCAGGTGCTTGAGACCATCCTGGGCAACGTAGTCAGAGCTGTCTCTACAAAAATACAAAAATTAGCTGGACATGGTGGCAAGTGCCTGTAGTGCCAGCCATTCAGGAGGCTGAGACAGGAGGATCGCTTTATCCTGAGAGATTGAGGCTGCAGTGAGCTGTGATGGTGCTACTGCACTCTGGCCTGGGCGACAGAGTGAGACCTTGTCTGAAAAACAAAAAATAAGAGAGAGATACAAATCTTTAAATTGTTTGATCAAAGGATCTGAATGTTTTTAAGGCTTTTCAAACATATTTCTGTGTTCTCAGAAAAGTTGTACCTTCATACACCACCCTCAGTAGTGTGTAAGAATATCCAAGCCAGGTGCAGTGGTGTGTGCCTGTAGTCCCAGTTACTCAGGGAGGATTGCTTGAACCCAAGACTCTGAGGCCAGCCTAGACAATACAGAGAGACCCGTATGGTCTCTTTATTTAAAAAAAATAAAATAAAAAGAGAGAGAAAGAGAGAGAATGATGCCCATTTTTAGGTATTCTTAGCTGGACACTGTAATCATTTTTAGTCAATTGAATAGTTGAAAAAAATGGTAGTACAGTAGTCCCTTCATCTCTTTGGGGCATACATTCCAAGACCCCCTGTGGATGCCTAAAACTGCAGATAGTACTGCAGCCTAAATATACTGTGATTTTTCCTATATATACATATCTATGATAAAGTTTAACTTACAAATTAGGCACAGTAAGAGATTAACAACTAAAAAACAAGTATAACAGCATACTGTTGTAAGAGTTATGTGAATATGAGCTCTCTCTCTTTCTCTCAAAATTCCTTACTATAGTATACTCACCTATTTTTGGACTGCAGTTGACGGTGGGTAACTGACACCACAGAAAGCAAAATTAGATAAGGACAGGGCTATTGTAGTATATTTTTTGATTACTAATGAAGTTATTTTTCATGGATCTGTCACTTAAATTTCTTCTTAAATATTTACAGACTTCTTTTAATCAGTTTTATTGAGGTATAATTTACATTCCATAAAAATTACCAACTTCGTAGTGTACATTTCACTGAGTTTTGACAAATGGATATGATACAGACATTTCCATCACCTCTAAAAGTCTTCTGTTGCCCACTTGTGGTCAGTGTAGACCCCACCACCTGCTACCTGGCAACCACTGAACTGTCACGATAGTTTTGCCTTTTCTAGTCTTGCATATAAATCTTATCGTACGGTATGTTATCGTGCCTGTGTGTCTTCTTTCACTTATACAATGCTTTTGAGATTCATCTATGTTGTTGCATGTGTCCATAGTTCACTCCTTTGAGTTGCTGAGTAGTATTGAATTGTATGAATATCCCACAGTTTGTTTACCCACTTAGCTTTGATAAGACCCCTGGTGGATGCCTAAAACCTAGGTAATACTGAGTCCTAAATATACTATGTTTAAACTGCCAAAATGTTTTCCAAAGTGGCTGTACCATTGTGCAGTCCTGAACAGCAATATATAAAATTTCCAGCTACTTTACATCCTGGTCAGCACACAGTATGGTCAGTTTTGTTAGTTTTAGCCATCCTACCAGGTATCTCATTATGGTTTTAATTTGCATATCTCTAATGCCTAATGATACTGAGTGTCTTTTCATGTAACTTGTATTCTGAAGTGTCTTTAAATCCTTTGCCCGCCAAAAAAATAAATTGCATTGTTTATGTTCTTATTATTGAGTTGCCAAACACTTGTTCTTTATTAGATACATTGCTCTGTTGCCCAGACTGGAGTGCAGTGGCGCCATCATGGCTCACTGCAGCCTTGACCTCCCAGACTCAAGAGATGCTCCCACTTCTGCCTCCAGAGTAGCTGGGACCACAGGTGTGTACCACTATGCCTGGCTAATTTTTTTTTTTAATTGTTTGTGGTGACAGGGTTTCACTATGTTGTCCAGGCTAGTCTTGAACTCCTGGGCTCAAATGATCCTGCTGCTTTGGCCCCTCAAAGCGCTGGGATTACCGGCATAAGCCACCATGCCTAGCCGTCTTTTCAATTTTTTTTTAACACTATCTTTGGAAGAGTAAAAGTTTTAACTTTTGATGAAATCCTTTTTTGTGTGTTGCTTGGGCTTTTGTGTTTTATCTAAGAAATCTTTGTTTAATAGGACCTCTAAGTTTTCTCCCAGAAAGTTTATCGTTTTAACTCTTACATCTAGGTCTATAATCAGTTTTAATTTTCATACTGGTGTTTGAACAAAAAGTGTTCAAGCACTGTTTAATAAAATATTATCTTTGAATTTCTTGGTACCATTGTCAAAAATCAGTTGACGAAAGCTGGGTGTGGTGGCACATGCCTGTAGTCCCATCTACTCATGAGGCTGAGATGAGGGAATCACTTGAGCCCAGGAGTTTTAGGCTATCGTGCGCTATTTCCAAGCCTGTAAATAGCTGCTTAACTCTAGGCTAGACAAAATAGCAAGACCTCATCTCTAAAAAATCTTTTTAAAAAAATCAATTGGGCTGAGCGCAGTGGCTCACACCTGTAATTCCAGCAATTTTGGAGGCTGAGGTGGGTGGATCACTTGAGGTCAGGAGTTCAAGACCAGCCTGGCCAACATGGCAAAACCCCATCTCTACAAAATACTAAAAATTACCTGGGTATGGTGGCATGTGCCTGTAGTCCCAGCTACTCAGGAGGCTGAGGCACGAGAATTGCTTGAACCCAGAAGGCAGAGGTTTCAGTGAGCTAAGATGGCATCACTATACTCCAGCCTGGACGACAGAGCAAGATTGTCTCAAAAAAAAAGAAAAAAAAAAGAATCAATTGACCTTATGTGTGGGTCTATTTCTGACTCCCTCAGTTATGTTTCATTATTTTATTTTTAATATTTATTTTATATTCCTTGATGAGCAAGGCTACCCCATAAGCAGTCTATTTTAAATGTCCATCTTTGCTCCCTTACCTTCTTGTCTTGACTGTAATTGTTTTACAGTAACTCTTGAAATCTTACTGTAATAAGAGGCTGGGAAAAAAAAGAGGCTGGAGGTAGTGCAAGTCTCCCACTTTTGTTCTTTTTAAAAGTTGTTTTGGCTATCCTACATCTTTTGCTTATTACCAAATAACTTGCTTGTGTTTAAATTGGGATTATGTTGAATTTATGGATCAATTTTGGAAGAACTGACATTTTAACAATATTGGGGTTTCAGATCCATGAACATTATATATTTCTTCATTCATTTAAGTCTTCAATTTTTTTACAGCAATGTCTTATAGCTTTGAGTATATATTTCTTGCGTATTTTTGCTAAACTTATACCTAAGCATTACATATAGCTCACGCTATTGTAAATGTTAATATTTTTGTAATTTCAATTTTTTGCTCAACCTGTCACCTCAGTTATGAAATTTTGTTTTTTTCATTGTAGTGAAATACATAAAAATCATTATCTTAACCAGTTTTAAGTGTACAGTTTGATAGTGTTAAGCATATTCACATGGTCGTGCAACCACTCTTCAGAACTTTTTCATCCCGCAAAACAAACGCTATACTCATTAAACAACAATTCCCCATTATTTTTCCCCCATTCCCCATGCCCTAGCAACCATCATTCTATTTCTGTTCCTATAAGTTTGACTACTCTAGATACCTAATTTTAATTTCAATTTTTAATTATACAAGTTTGTATTTAATTGCTTTTTCATACTGACTTCATTTCCTACAATTTTGTTAAATTCGTGGATTAGTTCTAGGAATGTTTGTGTAGATTCATTGGATTTTCTACCTGCAGGATCATGCCATCTGTGAAAAATGAGAGATTTGCTTCTTTTCCAGTCTGCTATTTCTTTATTTTTTACTTGCCTTATTGAACTGGCTAGAACCTCCAGTACAGTGTTCAGTAGAAGTGGTAAGAGCAGGTATCCTTGCCTATTTTCCAATCTTACAGGGAAATCATTCTGCCTTTCACTGTGAAATACAATGTTAGCTTTAAATTTTGTGTAGATGCCCTTTATTATGAAGAAGTTTCCTTCTGTTCCTTGTTTGATAAGAATTTTTATCATAAATGGGTTTTGAATTTTGTAAAATGCTTTTTCTGCATTTGAACAGACGATTTTCTTTTTAGTCTGTTAATAAGGTAAATTATGTAGATTGTTTTTAAATATTACACCAACCTTACATTCCAGGATAAACTCTACTTGGACGTTATATATCTTTTACAAATATATTCTTGGATTTGATTTGCTGAAATTTTGTGAAGGATTTTTGTGTCTATGATCATGAGAGATATTGGTCACTAGTTTTATTTTCCTATAATGCCACTGTCTGGTTTTGGTAGCAGGATAATGCTGGCCTCATAGGAGGAGTTGGGAAGTATTGTCTCTTCTTCTGTTTTCTGTAAAAGCTGGTATATAATTGGTATTATTTCTTTCTGAAATGTTTAATTCAATTCACTGTTGATGCTGTATAGTCTTGGGGTTTTCTTTGTAGGAAAGATTTTAACTGTGAATTCAATTTTTCGAATAAATACAAGACTATTCAGGTTATCTTTATAGCTCTCTTTCTGTACAGCTTCCTCCTCTTGGCATTTTTCCCCAGAATCCTCACAGTCTTCGCCTCCCTAAGGTTCAAACTCTGTCTGCTGAATTCATAGAGATCACAGGGTCTGTTTGAGTACCTTTCCTGTGCTGCAGCCTGGAAACTGTAGACAGTGAGTTGGAGCAAATGTATGGCTTAACTCATTTCTTCCCCCTCGTGTCAAGAATCACTGTCCTGTGCCACCTGCTGTCTAGTGTTTGAACACCATCACTCCATTTATTTTACCCAGTTTTCTAGAATTTAGGCAGGAGGGTAAACCCAGTCTCTGACTCCATCAGGCCACAAGAAGTCCCTTTACTGATTTTTTTTTTTGTCTGAGATGGAGGCTCGCTTTATCACACAGGCTGGAATGCAGTGACTCAGTCTTGGCTCACTGCAGCCTCTGCCTCCCAGGTTCAAGTGATTTTCCTGCTTCAGCCTCCTGAGTAGGTGGGATTACAGGCGCAGGCCACCACGCCCAGCTGATTTTTGTGATTTTTCTATTAATATGTTTCTCATTGTTTTAAGAGTTCTGTACTGTATATTGCAAATTTTCCTCTAGCTTGTTGTTTACCTTTTAAATGTCATGTGGGGTGTATTTTATTTTTTAAAATGTTTATGTAATCACATAAAATTTTATCCTCAATTTTATTCTTTAAGATCTTTTCATCAGCTTTTATAGTTAGGAAGGTTTTCTCTCCACCAGATACATATTTACTTATATTTTCTCAGAGTTTCTTCACAGTTTCATTTTGCTTAAGAAATTATTTTTGGGCTGGGCATAAGTGGCTCATGCTTGTAATCCCAGCACTTTGGGAGGCCAAGACAGGTGGATGACCTGAGGTCAGGAGTTGAAGATAAGCCTGGCCAGCATGGTGAAACCTGTCTCTACTAAAAATACAATCGGCCAGGCGTGGTGGCGGACGCCTATAATCCCAGCTACTCAAGAGGCTGAGGCATGAGAATCACTTGAACCCAGGAGGTGGAGGTTGTAGTGAGCCAAGATCACACCACTTTACTCCAGCCTGGGAGACAGAGCTAGACTCTGTCTAAAAAAAAAAAAGAAAAGAAAAGAAAAAAATATATATAAAAAGCAGATTCTAGAGAACCGGTTTTTTGGTTTACTTTATTTTATTCATATATTTCTGGAGTTGAAAACAATTTTAAAACATCTAGAAACAATGTTGAGGTATATGTATTCTGTAACTTAGAATGCTGCTTTTTAAATTTTCAGCCTTTTCATTTTATTGGCTTGAGTTCAAAAATATAATTAATCTACCAGTCAGAAATAGCACTTTATGCCCAGACATTTTGGCCTTGTTTTCAGGATGTTGACAGCTTGATTTTAGCTGAAGAGCCTACTTTTTTCTCTGTTGTGTGTCTTTGCTCTTCTTGACCACTTCTTTTTTTTTTTCTTTTGAGATGGGATCTTGTTCTGTCACCCAGGCTGGAGTGCAGTGGCACAATCATAGCTCACTACAGCCTTGAACTCTTGGGCTCAAGTGATCCTCCTGCCTCATCCTCCCGAGTAGCTGGGGTTACAGGCATTCACCACCACACTCAGCTAATTTTTTTTCTAGAGACTGGGGTCTCGCTACGTTGCCAAGGCTGGGCTAGAACTCCTGTTGGCACTTGGTGAGTCAGTCTCCTCACTTGCCTTTCACACTTAGTTTGCACTTGTCCCCTTTTCTCCATTGTTTCTTGCTTCCTTCCTCCTCCATAAATCTTCCTCTTGTCTTTTACCTTTCTCACCTTATTGCTTTTCTTTTTCTTCTCATATTTCTCCTCATTGCCCCTTTCACCCTCCCTGCTTTCTATACAGATAGGTCAGATAAATTTAGTTTTTTTTCTTTTGCTGTGTCCAAGTGCTTTTAAGAGTGTCTAACAAATGTTAGAACCCTCAATACATCTTTTCTGAATTATATGTAATAAAATTTCACAGATAATAAATCTCTTACTCATTTTTTTTTCTGGCACCTGTGACAATTCCATTTAATAAACATTAAGAACCTACTATATGTCAGACACTGAATCACAAAGATTAAATTAAGACATAGGCCCTACCCTCAAGGAATTTACAGTATAAGAAGAGAGACTAACAATAGATGACTTTTAAATCTTTATGCTAATGTACTATGGAGGAGAAGCACTTTTAGCCCAACTAGAAAGTTCTGGGAAATCTGGGAAAAGAATGATGAATAAGGTCTTGCAAGATAAATAAAAGTAGGAAGGGCAACAACAACGTGTGTATGCTTAACAAGACTGAACTGTAGACTTAAAAATGGTTAAGTTGGCAAATTTTATTATCTCGTGCATAATTACCATAATTTAAAATAAAAAGTAGGAAATATGTTCCAGATAGTGAGAATGGCAGGATCACATTGTCTAAAAAATTGACTCATAGGGAACTATGAGAAATATAGTTGACTCTTGAATAACACAAGGAGTTAGAGGCACTGGCTCCCTATACAGTCAAAATCTACTTACAACTTTTTTTTTTTTCTGTCCTATGGTTTTTTTCCCACAGATACTTACAACTTTTGACTCCCCCAAAACTTAACTACTGATAGTCTATTGTTGACTGAAAGCCTTGCCAATAACATAAACAGTTAACACATATTTTATGTTATGCAGATTATATACTGTATTCTTACAATAAAGTAAGCTAGAGAAAAGAAAATCATAATGAAGAGAAGATATATTTACTATGCATTAAGTGGAAGTGGATCATCATAAAGGTCTTTATCCTCATCATCATCACATTAAGTAGGCTGAGGACAAGGACGCACAGGAGGGGTTGGTTTTGCTGTCTCAAGGGTGGCAGAGATGGAGGTGGAGGAGACAAAAGGAGAGGCAGGTGCACTTAGTGTAACTTTATAGAAAATATCATAATTTGTCTGACTTGCTTTTTCATTTCTCTAAAAATGTTACTATATGGTGCCAATTCTTCCATCGTTTGTTTTAGTTTTAGTACCCACATCACAGAGGGTAGATGTTGTGAAAGAAGTCAAAAACAGTCTTGAGTAATCAGAGCCCTTCTGCCAGATTGTCTAATGTGCGTTTGTTTTCTGGCATTGCTGCTTCTCTGTCTTCTCATTGTCTTGCGCTGGTTCAGAAGCCCTAATCTTCATGAAGTCATCTTCTGTTCATTACTGTCGTGTGGTGTTAGCACTTGAATTTCTCCAACATCCATATCTTGAAACTTTTTTTTTTTTTTTGCCATATTCATGATCTCTTTTATGATTTCCTTGATTTGCTCTATTGTAAATTCTATGAAATCCCAGACAACATCTGGACAATTTTTTTCTAGCAGGGATTTTTTGTTTCATGGCTTTTTAATTTTTCTTAGAGATGGGGGTCTTGCAATGTTGCCAGGGCTGGAATGCAGTGGCTATTGACAGGCAGGCTCATAGAGCACAGTACAGCCTCCAGCTCTTGGGTTTAAGCGATCCTCTTGCCTCAGCCTCCTGAGTAGCTGGGGCTACAGGTGCATATGCCACCACTCCTGGCTTAATGGCTTTTTCTATAATAATGATGGCATCTTCAATGGTATAATCCTTCTAGACATTTATGATGTTCTATCACGGTTCTCTTCTGTAGTATTGATAATCCTTTCCATAGAGTAGGGCATGTAATGAAGTTCTTAAAGGTCTTTGTGACCCCCAGATCTTGAGGTTGAATTAGAGATGTTGTGTTTGGGAATAAGTAGACCACTTGACCTCTTTGGTCTTGAACTCATGGGGTTCTGGGTGGCCTGCGACATTGTCCAACATCAAAAGAACTTTAAAAGGTAGTCCCTTAGTGGCAAGGTACATCCTGACTTCAGGAACAAAGCAGCGATGGAACCAATCCAGAAAAAGGGTTCTTGAACAGGCCTTCTTGTACAGCCAAAAGACTGGCAGCTGGTATCTATCTTTTCCCCCTCAAGGATTAAAGGTTCGAAGCATTATAGATAAGATCAGTCTTGATTATAAACCCAACTGCATTTGCACAAAATAGTAGAATTTCCCTATCCCTTCCTGCCTTAAATCCTGGTGCTTGCTTCTGTCCCTTACTAATAAATATCTTTTGTGGCATTTTTTTTTCCCCCCAGAATATAGCACTTTTGTCTATATTAAAAACCTGCTCAGGCGGATATTATTTCTCTTTAGCGATTTTCTCAGTGGCGTCTGGAAACTTGTCTGCTGCCTTTTGGTTGGCAGAAGCTGCTTTTCCTGTTCTCGTAACATTTTAAAAGCCAAACCTCCTTCCAAAAATTCAAACCATCCTTTGCTGGCATTCAATTCTTCAGCTTTAAAGATCCATCATCTTCCTTTTGCTTTAAGTTGTAATATAATGACTTTGCTTTTTCTGGAATCATATTAGAGTCTGTAGGAATGTCTTTCTATTTTTTTTTTTTCTTTTTTCTTTTTTTTGAGACTGAGTCTTGCTCTATTACCCAGGCTAGAGTGCAGTGGCACAATCTCGGCTCACTGCAAGCTCCGCCCATGGGTTCAAGCAATTCTCATGTCTCAGCCTCCCTAGTAGCTAAGATTACAGGCACCTGCCACCACACCTGGCTAATTTTGTATTTTTAGTGGCGACGGGGGTTTCACCATGTTGGCCAGGCTGGTCTGGAACTCCTGACCTGAAGTGATCCACCTACTTGGCCTCCCAAAGTACTGGGATTACAGGCGTGAGCCACCATGCCCAGTCAGGGATATGTTTCTTACATCAATCTTGCTCCCACATGAAGGCTGCATTTTTAATACAAGATAAAAAGGCATTTCACTAGAAGTGCAGTCTTTGCACCTGATGGTGTAGATGCAGTGATGCAACAGTGGGCTCATTAATTTTCTTCTCTTTTCTTTTTTTTTTTTTTGCAATAGTCCTTATGCTGGATTCATTTATTTTGAAATGGTGGGCAACTGTAGCTGAAGATCTTAATCTCTGGCACATATCAAGCTATTCACTTTTTCTTGTACTATGTGTTTTCTCTGCTTCTTGGGAGAACTTCCAGGTTCACTAGTGACACTTTATATGGATCCCATGGTGTTATTTAAGGTTTACATTATTGCACCAAACATCATAAAAATATGTGAGAACTGTGAGAGATCACTTTTTACGGCAAGATGCAATTTACTGGAGAGACAAACTGCTCGTGAAGAAATGACCAGTGAGTGTCACAGGGCATTTTAAGCAGATACTTGTAACTCTTCAGCTTACCACAATAGCAGCAGGAGGTGGCTGTGAAATTACTACAATATTATAGCGTGTACTACAGTTTTATGCAGTTATGATTTAATACTGCATCTTTATGTCTTTTACATTTCTCTTTACTGTGAGTGGTGCCATTTATGGTCTGTAAGTGTTTGTGTGGGTAAGTTTTGATTAATTTTAACTTTTTATAATTGATGTATACTTTATGGTAGTAAATGATAAATTAGACTAGTATCTACGTATATTTTTATGCATTCATTAAATGCCTAACTTTATCTTAATTTTTTTATATTTCTAGTTCATCTGTGAGTTTTTTCAAATTATCATAAATCTCCAAAAATTTTTCCAATATTTTTACTGAAAAATATCCACATGTAAGTGGACCCATGCAGTTGTACTGTTCAAGGGTCAACTCTAGTTCTTTCTTATACTTGGTTAACTATTTCAAACTATATATTTACCTTTTTCTCTATTCTCAGAGTTGGGTATCAGAAATTAAGAAAGAAGAAGATAAAATGGACTTTCATGAAACCGAGACATTTCCGGCAATGAAAGATAATTTGCCTCCAGTTCGTGGTTCAAACAGCTGTCTTCATGTTGGCAAAGTAGGCCTTTTTGATATCTTTGTGGGTGGAAGTGGGGGAGAGGATTGTTATTGTTTATTAAGGGGCAATCTCAGTTTAATTGTAACAGCCTATGTGTGATGTCCTCTAGGAGAGTTGGGAGGTTTTTCGGCTGGTTGGGAATGGCCACCTTCTTTAGTAGGCTGTATCTCATTACTTGGAGATTAAAATGTACCTTGGGTTTATTTACACACACATACCGTGTCTCTCTGTCCAGTTTTGGTGAGAACAAAAGGTCTGATACGGTGTGTGAAAATTTCAGGGAACAATTGTATATATCCAGTAGGGCTACAGAGGATATATCATATTCCATAATTTAATTATGGATTTAAAATAGTAAACAGATACTTTCAGTACTTATAAATGTCATTCCTCTATTTAGTGCATGTTTTTTTTCCCCTTATTCCCATTGTGGCTGGTCCCTATTTTGTCACATAGACCTCTCCTTTTTAATCCATGGGTTCCATAAGAGAAGGGGCCTGTTGAAGTTCCAGGCCCATTCTATTTAACTTTAGATTGAAACTGGGGTTCCTGGCATCCATTTGACTTTGTAATTTCTCAGGTGACTCCCCAAGTCTTTTAATTCTAGATTAACTCATTCTTGTTATTCTCGTCTTTTCTTTGAATCGGTTTTATTTAAAAAATATCCATGGCCCTTCATCACTCTGCTCCATGATAATTTACCTTCTTGGATCTTTGTACTCCTCATTAGGAATTATGCAGGTAGCTGAGGTGCACAATAATCCGGTGAGGATGCCACTATCTGCAATCAATGAAATCGTATTTATTGAATAGTCGGCCGGGCACGGTGGCTCACGCCTGTAATCCCAGCATTTTGGGAGGCCGAGGCAGGTGGATTACTTGAGGCCAGGAGTTTGAGACCAGCCTGTTCAACACGGTGAAACCCTATCTCTACTAAAAATATAAAAACATTAGCCAGGCATGGTGGCATATGCCGGTAATCCCAGCTTCTAGGAGGCTGAGGCACAAGAATTGCTTGAACCCAGGAGGTGGAGATTGCAGCGAGCTGAGATCATGCCACTGGCCTCCAGCCCAGGCAACACAGCAAAATTCTGTCTCAAAAAAAAAAAAAAAAAAAAAAAAGAAGCCAGGCCCAGTGGCTCACATCTGTAATCCCAATACTTTGGGAAGGTGAGGCAGGCAGATCACTTGAGGTCAGGAGTTCAAGGCCAGCCTGGCCAACATGGTGAACCCTGTCTCTACTAAAAATAGAAAAATTATCCAGGCGTGGTGATAGGCACCTGTAATCCCAGCTACTGAGGAGGCTAAGGCAGGGAACTGCTTGAACTCGGGAGGCGGAGGTTGCAGTGAACTGAGGTCGCACCACTGCACTCCAGCCTGGGTGACAGAGTGAGACTCCATTTCAAAAAAAAAAAAAATCCCTGTGTACTAAGACTTTGCTCTGAAAATATAACAATATAACAATGAATAATAATACTTGGTCATTGCCCTGAAAGAGCAATGGGTAGATAGACTAGTGGTATAGTATGGTCTAGGAAACCCCTGAAGTTCCAGAGATTCTTCCAGGGGGTCCAGAAAGTCAGTGCTATGTTGAAAATAATACTAATGCTTTGTCCTTGTCACTGTGTTGGTGTTTGCACTGAGGATAAAGCTGCTGTTGCCTTAATGTGAAGCAAGGCAGGCAGCACAGTGTACCTACAGTGAAAATAAATTCCAATTTTACTTAATACTTTGATAAAATAATAGAATGTTTACTTTGCTAGATCTTGGACATCAAGGACGTGTCCTTTTAGTATTTTGTGTGACAAAGTGAGAAGCAGCAGAAAGCATTTTCCTGCATAGTGACATAAGTTGGTTATGATATGATGCATAGTCATGTTTTCCTGGAATGCTGTTTTTACTTGAAATAATGGCTGACAAACTATCATTATTCAGACTTGGGATTTTGGCAGAAATTTTGTTGAAAGTGAATGAAGGAGGCCTGTCACTTTAAGGAAAACAACTCACAGTATTTGTTGCTAGTAAGAAAATCTGAGCTTTCAAGTGCAAATTAGGGCCAGGCAAGGTGGGGCAGTGGTTCATGCCTGTAATCCCAGTACTTTGGGAGACCAAGGCGGGTGGATCACTTGAGCCCAGGAGTTCAAGGCCTGGGCAACATAGCAAGACCCCATCTCTACAAAACTTTTTTTTTTTTTAATTAGCCTGGTGTGATGGCATGTGCCTGTAGTTCTAGTTCCAGCTACTCAGGAGACTGAGGTAAGAGGATTGCTTGAGCCCTGGAGGCCAAGGCTGCAGTGAGCCATGATGGTACCACTGTACTTCAGTCTGGGCAACAGAGCAAGGCCCTGTCTCTAAAAGCAAAGTGCAAATTAGGGCTTTAGGTATTAAATATTTCTTATAATATATCTAATAATTTAGATATTATGTGTTTCTCAAATATCTGCTTGTGAAAGAAAATAGCCCTTAAGGGGGATACTTGTCAGAGGACAAAATTACAACAAATTTCAAAATCTGATTGGCTTCTATTAACAATTCATGAATCAGTATGACATCTCCTCTAAAAATTTAGAAAAAGTACTCCAATGGCCACGGCAGAATACCTGGTTTTTATGAGACAGCTTGAACAGGGACAAGGAATACAAAAAGTAGACCATTTAACAACAGGTTACTCTGCATTACTTTCCCTATAAAGGTTAAAGCAGAGATTTGGCGATTATCCCCTGTCTCTTGATTTCTCCAGTCAGATAAGCAACTTAGTTTTGGTTTGGTTATGTGGAACTTTAGCACTAGTGACTACATTTTAGGTTAGTCTGTTGGGGCCTAGTGCAGGAGCTTAGTGCAAATCAGTGAACTCCTACAAATTTTATTTAACATGTTTGAAAGTCTTTTCTGATGCATTCCATGCAGATATTAACAAATTATGATTTTTTAAACTGTATAATGAAATGTGTGAATATTTGGAAGACCTGTATAACTCCAGTGACCAATAATTTTAAAGAGTGTGAGAGTGTCATTGTAGAAAATAAAAAGTTCCTCTTCAAAGTTTCCCTTTCTTGTTAAAGAATAAATAATAAATGTTAGAAATAATAGGTTATTTTATAGACTAAATTCCTTCAAATCCTTCTTGCTTTTTGCTAATAACTTTTTGTTAAGCCCTATCCTACGTAGCTGTTAGATATAAAGAAATGAGTATATTCTGTGTCCTTGTACTTTAACCAAGATATTTGTTCTGGACATGCTCGGGTATGTCCCAGCTCGCAGCCTATGCTCCTTCCTTATTTAGAAATGTTACTACTTTTCTAAGTTATTTCACAAGCAACTTACTCTTTTCCTTTGTTCTCCATTGCTTTTACCTATTTAGGAAAGTTTTAAGTTGTCAGCCAATCAGGTTTAGCTTAGACTGTGAGGTCCAGCTCCAACCAACGAAGATAGGACACAGTGGTAAGAACCCAATGCGTAAGCGATACATATTTCTGCCTTTACTTTGTTCATTGTGCTCCTGTAGCAAGATTGCTGATGAGTAGCACCCTTTCTGCAGAAAGTAAAATTACCTTGCTGAGAAAATTCTTTGTATGAGCACTAGTTCTTCTTTTTGGCACTGAGGAACGAGCATTTCTAACATCATGATACTGAAAAGTTTGAGCCCCACTGATGTAGCATATTATGGATTATGACAGTCAAAATGCAGTGTTATGGGAATACACAGAAGGCACATGTTCCAATCTTTCAAAGTCAGGGTGCATTGCCTTCTTAAAATATCCAAATATGATATTACACATTAGATTTTATCCCATATACTGAGTCCATGTCTTGATACTTTTATTGCTCCACATTCATTTTATTTATTAAAAACTTTCTGCTTCTTTATTCAGTCATAATTGATAAAACTTGCATATATTTATGGTGTGCAATGTAATGTTTTGATATATCTACCCATTTTGAAACGCTTACTGCAATCAAGCCAATTCATGTTCATTTTTTGATCCCTAAAGGGAGATATTTTTTGTCAGAGGTAGGTATTTGAGAGCCACATATGAATATTAAATACCCCTAATTTCTTTTCTTTTCTTTTTTTTTTTTTTTTTTTGAGACAGAGTCTTGCTCTGTCACCAGGCTAATCTTGGCTCATTGCAACCTCCACCTCCTGGGTTCAAGCAATTCTCCTGTCTCAGCCTCCTGAATAACTGGGATTACAGGTGTCCACCACCACACCCAGCTAATTTTTGCATTTTTAGTACAGATGAGGTTTCACCATGTTGGCCAGGATGGTCTTGATCTCCTGACCTTGTGATCCACCCACCTTGACCTCTCAAAGTGCTGGGATTACAGGCGTGAACCATCACACCTGGCTAAATACCCCTGATTTCTAATCAATGCCCTTTTCAAACTAAGTTGTACCACTTATATTACTTTCCTAGGGCTGCTGTAACACCACAGGCAGTGGTTGGCATAAGACAACAGAAATCTATTGTTTCACAGTTCTAGGGGCTAGAAATACAAAGTCAAGGTATTGGCAGGGTCCTCCAAAACATGTAAGGGAAGAGCCTTCCTTGGCTCTTCAAGTTTCTGGTAGCCCCAGCCTTCCTTGGCTTATAGCAGCACAACTCTAAGCTCTATTTTCATTTTCACATGGCCAGCTTCCTTCTATTGGAACCTCTTCTCCTCTTTTTATAAGGACACAGTCATATTGGATTAGGGCCCATCCTAATGACTTCATCTTAACTTTATTACATTGCAAAGACCTTATTTCCAAATAAGGTCTCATTCACAGGTACCAGGGGTTAGGACTTCATCATATTGTTTTGGGAAACACAATTCAACCTATAACGTCATCTTAGCATTGAGAACATTGTCTTTATGAGCAGGAAATTGAGTTTAAGCATCAAATGAAACTTACTGAGCCTGTAAGGACTCCATAGCATTCCTTTATATAGTGTATATAGTTCCTAGTATTGCTATTAGCAAACCCAAGCCTAATGAGAATGAAGATATGCAATAGTTTAAAAACAAATCAGTACCTACTTTAGTATGATAAATTCTGCTATACTTCCCTTTCCACAGACTATATAAATATTTTAAAGTTAATATTCCTTAGTACTTATCTAGCAAAAGTTGTACCCTCTCTGGGAGACTGATTATTTGTGAGCATTATGACTATTGTTTGCATTTCTTTCATTCTCTTCTGGTGCAGAACCTGCCCTCTGTTTTCAGCAGTGTGAATGTGGCTGCTTTGGTCCACTGTTAGTGCTCGGTCAGGATGGGCCCATGACCCAAGCTGGCCAATCAGTCTTTCTTTGAAATTTCTCTTATTGAAGATAGAAGAGTCACTCTCTTTTTCCTCTGGTGGAGACAGCTGTGAAGTTAGAATTCCAGAATGCTTGTGGCAATGTTTCCTGCCACATGGAGAAAGAAAGTACCATCAGGGGAAAGTGAAATAGTAGATAGACAGGAGAAGAGACTGGGAGGGGTGAGGAAAGGTGGAGAAAGGACATAGGGATCCCCCTCATCCAGCAGTACCCCTGCCCTTCCACCAGTTTAGTTATATAAACTGATAATTTCTTTTTTAATATAATTATTCCAAGTCAGATTACTATCATTGCAAACAAAACACTTCTAATATAGCAGTTATTCTTGTTTCTCCAAAGCCTAGGGTTGAAAAGAATGAATCAGAATTTAGTACTTTTGTATTATAAGAAAATCAATAATAATCATATTCACATGAGTTTTAAAATTATATATACTTAAAAGCCTGTAGATTGTCCCCAGAATTAACTTAAAATTCTTTCTTTTACATGCTGTATAGTATTAATAACTAAATACTGAAGTTATTATAACTTCTAGGGTACTTTTTCTTATCCATTCCATTTGTATATCTTTTTTTTTTTTTTTTTGAGACAGAGTCTCACTTTGTTGCTCAGGCTGGAGTGCAGTGGTGCAATCTCTGCTCACTGCAACCTCCACTTCCCAGGTTCAAGCAATTCTCGTGCCTCAACCTCCAAGTAGCTGGGATTACAGGCATGCGCCACCATGCTCAGCTAATTTTTGTATTTTTAGTAGAGATGGGGTTTTACCATGTTGGCCAGAGTAGTCTGGAACTCCTGGCCTCAAGTAATCTGTCTACCTCAGCCTCCCAAAGTGCTGGGATTACAGGTGTGAGCCACCACACTCGTCCTCCATTTGCATATCTTAGCCTAATACTTTACATTGCATTTAAAGTAAAACCTGATAATCTTATGTTAAATATGTTTCATAAAATATGATTTTATTCTTTTAGGGAAAATATTCTAAAAAACCAACTAAAAAGAAAACTCCAAGGGATTATGCAGAATGGGATAAGTATGTTTTACATGTCTTTATACAAAATGTATCACTAAAAAAGTTATCTACCACAAAATACTGCAATTTTTTTTTTTTTTTTAAGATGGAGTTTCACTCTTGTTGCCTAGGCTGGAGTACAATGGCATGGTCTTGGCTCACTGCAACCTCTGTCTCCTGAGTTCAAGCAATTCTCCTGCCTCAGCCTCCCACGTAGCTGGGATTACAGGTGTGCACCACCATGCCCAGCTAATTTTTGTATTATTAGTAGAAACAGAGTTTTACCATGTTGGCCAGGCTGGTCTCAAACTCCTGACCTCTGGTGATCCACCCACTGCAGCCTCCCAAAGGGCTGGGATTACAGGCATGAGCCACAGTGCCTGGCCTTTTTTTTTTTTAAAATTTTTTTTTTTTGAAATGGAGTCTTGCTCTGTCGCCCAGGCTAGAATGCAGTGGCACGATCTTGGCTCACTGCAACCTCTGCCCCCTGGGTTCAAGCAATTCTGCCTCAGCCTCCCGAGTAGCTGGGATTACAGGTGCCCACCACCACTCATGGCTAATTTTTTATATTTTTATAGAGACGGAGTTTCACCATTTTGGCCAGGTTGGTCTTGAACTCCTGACCTTGTGATTTGCCCACCTCGGCCTCCCAAAGTGCTGGGATTATAGGCGTGAGCCACTGCACCCAGCCAATAATTTCTTAAATAATTATTATAAACCTGAACATGTCAAGAATATCAAATTACTTCAATAGAGTACTGAGAATATTTGATCTCACCAGTTTTGATGTTTTTTTAGTACATAAAAAACTACTACATTCTTTTCAAAAGTAAAAGCAACCAAAAATAATTAATGTAATTTTTATACCCATCCAAACTAAAAGAAAACAAAAATTTAAAATTAAGTAGTCACAGTTTGAATTTCAAAGTTCTGACCAGTTTAGATCTGATTAATGTTTAAGTTCTCACTAAATTGTATGTTTTCTTAAGAAAGAACTCAGATGACTCGAACTATAAACTTGTATTTTTCAATATATGTCCAAAGGCATAGTTGTACAAACATAAGAATATCAATAATAAATCTATTTTCTTGCCTGTATTGTACTTTTTTTGTTTTTTATTGTTCTTTCATTTAAGATTTGATGTGGAAAAGGAATGTTTAAAAATTGATGAAGATTACAAAGAAAAAACGGCAATAGACAAGTCGTACTTGTCTAAAATCGAGACAAGAATAGAGACAGCAGGTAATCAGAGAAAAATTTAGTTGTCTTTAAAGTTTTTGAATTATAATAAAAACTGTAAACCTAGAAGACATTGTGTTTGAGTACTGCACAGATTTCCATGAAAAGCTGATGGATTTTCTTCTAGAGTTGATCACTCAACAAATTCGCTTCTTTTGCCCACTTAATTTTTAAATGTAGTAAGAATTTAAAATATAAACCCACTTTTCTTACTGTAATTCACTTTTTTTTAATTCCTTTTTTTGCAATCCTCTTTTTCTTCCAAATTCCTCAAATTGTTTTCTTTTTGCTTCAAAACAAAAGATGGGCAGTTTATTTGTTTTTGTTTGTAGTCCATAGATGAATAGTACCTATAAAGTAAAACAAAATCAATCATTAAAAAATTCTGAATCCTCAAAACTTGTGAATGATTTAAAAGAAAAACATCCCTAAGCTTGGGGAATCTTTTATTTTCTTTTGTTCATTTTATGATTTTTCTCTTTCTTCTGCTTCCGTTAAAATAAACATTCTTAGATTTAAACTTTAAAAAATTCTATTAAATTATATGTTTACATATAGCAGATAACATTTATTTCTAGGACTAAGTGAGAAAGAGAAGGATTTTCTTGCCACTCGTGAAAAGGAGAAAGGAAATGAAGCTTTCAACTCAGGAGATTATGAAGAAGCAGTGATGTATTATACCAGGTGAGCAGATGTTTGCTGTGGTTTAGACTTGCCCTTTAAAAAATGATAATGTTTTAATTGTTGAAACAGTATAAATAAGCAAAATTCTATGTCAGGATCTCTCAATGTATTGTACTTGTGTTTCTCTTATTTTGTCAATACTTTTCTCAAACCTCCAAGCTCCCACTCCACTTCTACTTTTCACAGAGGACTTAACTTCTTATTTTGCAGAGAAAATCAAAGCCATCTGATAGGAATTCAACAGAATGCCCATATAATATAGAAGTGAATAACTCGGGTTCTATTGTAAACTGCCTGGATTTAATTCTGGTACTTGTGCTCCTCCTGCCACAGGGCCTTTGCACATGCTGGGTCCGACATCAAAAATGCTTTTCCCATGGCTGGTCTGATTACAGTGGTATTTACAACTAATTGATTACAACCAGTTACAGATTTCCTTGTTCCTTCTCCATTCCCACTGTTTCACCTGACTAGCCTTTAAAGGAGAAGAAAAAATTTAAGGGAAAAAAAAAAAAAGAAAATGCTCTTCCCTCCTCCCATTATCTAGTTAATTCTGATTTATCCTTCTGATCTTAGTCTTCACCTTACTGCTTTGGAGAAGTCTTACTTGACCTTTCTAACCAAATCTCTCTCCCACCCCACCCACCTCACCTCCCATTTTATAGGCTCTTATAGCAGTCTTACCTCTCTTTTGTAGCACTTGTCAGAAGTATAATTTAAGTTTGTGTGATTTGATAATAACTGGAATGTGAGCTATGTAAGAGCACAACCCATTTGTCAAGAATTTTTACACCATTGTATCCCCAAGGCCCAACAAAGTACCTAGTTCACAGTAGATGTTCAATGAATATGTATTTGAACTCCTGAAGTTCTTAACAGCCTATGAAAAGTAGACTAGGTTTTTAAAATGTTGTTACCGCTAAACTGTTCTTATAGAATCACTAATGCCACCTTAGCACTAAACTCTGTGCAATCTTTGTTCCACCTTTGGAAATAAGATAGATTTTTTTCCAATCTTGTTGGTGTCTCTAAAGAAGTTTTCTCACTGTTTAAATGAAGACACAAGTTAAAGAGGATATATGATGGATCATTCATTCAGCATAGCCTCCCCTGTTCAGGCAGGTAGATGTCAGCCTTGATAACTGTTCTTTTCTTTTCTTGTAGATTTATACCAGAGAGTTTCTTGTCTATTACAGGTTACAAAACTCTTTTCTTCTTTTGTGAGGAGTCATATCATTGAAGAATTAAAGCAGCATAGTATGATAGTTAAAGGAATTCAGACTACCACTTTCTGACCTGGGGCAGATTCTTTTTTTTTGAGACAGGGTCTCACTCTGTTACTCAGGCAAGAGTGCAGTGGTGTGATCATAGCTCACTGCAGTCTCAAACTCCTGGGCCAAAGGGATCTTCCCACCTCAGCCTCCTGAGAATAGCTGGGACTACAGGTGTGAGCCACCACACCTGGATCATTTTCTCTTGTATTTTTTTTTTTAGAGACAGGATCTCATTATGTTGCCCAGGCTGGTCTTGAACCCCTGGCCTCAAACCATGCCCCCACCTTGGCCTCCCAAAGTACTAAGATTACAGGGGTGAGCCACCATGCCTGGCTCCAAAAAATGTGTTTGGTATTTGATATCTGATATTAACTGACGTCAACGTTTTTTTCTAAGGCAATCTATGGATATTTATCTTTTTCTACTTTCATTTTTATTCCAGTAACTAAAGCTCAGATTCCAAATCTCTGCGTATTTAAATTCTCACAATGCCTCTAAAGCCTGAGTTAACTTTCAGGCTATTAACTGTATATTTAAGCATCTGTTTAAATGTTGATTTAATATGCTTGTAGAATTGTATTGTATTAATTTTGGTAAGACAGGCTGTATTCATTTGCTAAGGTTGCTGTAACAAAGTACCACAGACTGAGTGGCTTAAACAAGAGAAATTTACTTTCTCACAGTTCTGGAGGCTGGAAGTTTGAGATCAAAGTGCTAGCAGGGTTGGTTTCTTCAAGGCCTCTCTCCTTGGCTTGTAGGTGGCCATCTTCCCGCTATGACTTGACACAGCCTGTCCATACATGTCTGTGTCCTAATTTCTTCTTCTTATAAGGAATCCAGTTTTATTGGATCAGGGCCCACTCTCATGAATTCATTTGACCTTCATTCACTTTCTAAAGACCCCATCTCCAACTACAGTCATGTTCTGAGATACTGTGGGGTTAGGACTTCAACCTATGAATGTTGGGGGATACAATTCAGCCCATACACAGGTTATAATGGTTTTATTTATAACTTAAGCTGAGTTTCTCTACATTCTTAAGTTTACCTTAGGCTTGCTTGTTACCAATAACTGTTTCTTTTCTAGGAGCATATCAGTGCTTCCCACTGTAGTTGCCTATAACAATCGAGCTCAAGCAGAAATCAAATTACAGAACTGGAATAGTGCTTTTCAGGATTGTGAAAAGGTCTTGGAGTTAGAACCTGGAAATGTAAAGGGTAAAAAATATTATAGAATGCTTTTAAATTTGCAGCAGGATTCATTAATAAAGACCATTTGTAGACACTTATAATGTTTACATTAAAATATTTCAGATAAACTCAAATTTCTATATGTGAATCACCAACTTCATAAAGTTGCTTTTAAGTTTAACTTGGAAGTCAAATCCCTGATTATTTTGTATTGAAGTAGCTAATAATCCCAGAGGACTGAGTAAAATACATATGTATTTTAAAGGCGAAATATCTCAATAAACAAAAAACAAAACAACAACAAAAATAAAATAAAAGAGCAGTATCTCGGCCAGGCACAGTGGTTGATGCCTGTAATCTCAGCATTTTGGAAGGCCAAGGTGAGGTGATTGCTTGAGTCCAGGGGTTTGAGACCTGTCTGGGTAACACAGCAAAATTCTGTGTCTCAAAAAAAAAAAAAAAATCACAAGCTTGCATTTGAACAATCTTTTTATCCAAAAAAATTTAAGTATAATTTATTGTAGATTTTCTGGTGTTTGTAAATATAATAAAATAATAAGCATACACTAGACCTCTAGAACCCTCTACCAGTTTCTTTGCGGGTATTTCTACCTAGGTGGCTAGCTATAATTTTGTTTGTTTGTTTGTGTTTGAGACTCCCGTTTTGTCACCCAGGCTGGAGTGCAGTGGCACGATCTCAGCTCACTGCAACCTCTGCCTCCTGCATTCAAGTGGCTCTCCTGCTTCAGCCTCCCAAGTAGCTGGGACTACAGGCGTGCACACCTCGCCTGACTAGTTTTTGTATTTTAGCAGAGAGACGGCATTTCACCATGTTGGCCAGGCTGGTCTTGAACTACTGACCTCAGGTGATCCACCTGCCTTGGCCTCCCAAAGTGCTGAGATGACAGGTATGAGCCACCGCTCCCGGCCCGTTTTTGTTTTTTTGAGATAGGGTCTCACTCTGTCACCCAGCCTGGAGTGCAGTGGTGCAATCTTGGCTCACTGCAACCTCTGCTTCCCAGTCTCACTCAGGTGGTCCTCCCACCTCAGCCTCTCAAGTAGCTGGGACTACAAGCATGTGCCACCTCATCTGGCTAATTTTTTGGTATTTCTTGTAAAGACGAGGTTTCGCTATTTTGCCCAGGCTGGTCTCAAACTCCTGAGCTCAAGTGATCTGCCCATCTCGACCTCTCAAAGTGCTGGGATTACAGGCGTGAGCCACCAAGCCTGGCCTGCTATAAATGATTTAATTATTTTAAATTAATAATGTGAATAATTTAATTCTAAAATTTGTCAAAAACTGACTCTGTCTTTCTGCCAAAAACCTTCACTCTATCTTGATTCCCTGTCCCTGTGACTGACCATCTTGTCATGGTTCAGGCCTGAAGTATGCAAATCAGACTCTATACTTCTTTTCTGCTATCAAGAAGGAGCCATTCCAAGAGGGAATGACATGCATTATAATAGACACATTATATTTCATTATGAATTCAAATAAATATAAATACTTTTTTCACATGCAATGCATCCCTTTGTGCCTATAAACATGGTGGAGGTGGCACAAGCCATGGAGTGCTAAGGGGAAGCCTGGTGCATCAGCTGCCACTGTCATTGTCATGGACTGCTCTCCATTTACCAATAAAGTCCTGTTGGGCCTGTGTTTTATGCAAGCTGGTCTCTGTCACAGAGTATGGCTGGGCTCCCCAGCTTTAGGTAGCAGCCCACTGAAGGTTTTGCCAACCCCATACCAGTGCTCAGCCAGGCCCTGTACCAAGCACTTAACATGTATTAACTCTGTTAATTTTAACAACAGTCTTGGCTGGGCGCAGTGGCTCATGCCTATAATCCCAGTACTTTTGGGAGGCTGAGGTGGGCTGATCACCTGAGGTTAGGAGTTTGAGACCAGCCTGGCCAACATGGCAAAACCCCATTTGTACTAAAAATAAAAAACTGGGCTAGTTCAGTGGCTCATGCCTGTAATCTCAGCACTTTGGGAGACTGAGGTGGGTGGATCACTTGAGACCAGGAGTTCAAGACCAGCCTGGCCAACATGTCAAAACCCCATCTCTAAAACTAAAAACACAACTTGGGAGGCTGAGGCAGGAGAATTACTGGAACCCAGGAGATGGAGGTTGCAGTGAGCTGAGATCATACACCACTGCACTCATCCTGGGCGACAGAGCAAGACTTTATCTCAAAAAAATAATTTAAAAAACCATAATAAATAAAAATTTTAAAAAATTAGCTGGCCATGGTGGTGGGCACCTATAGTCCCAGCTACTTGGGAGGCTGAGGCAGGAGAATTGCTTGGTCCCGGGAGGCAGAGGTTGTAGTGAGCCGAGATCACACCACTGCACTCCAGCCTAAGCAACAGAGCAAGACTCTGTCTTAAAAAATAAAAATAAAGAAGATGTTAGCATTAGGTAAAGCTGAGTTACGGGACATAGGAACTCTTTGTACTATCTCTGCAACTTTTCTGTAAATATCAAATTATCCAAAATAAAAAGTTTTAAAAAAGGATAATCAATTTCTGCATGGAAATTCCCTTCAGAAATCTGCGTAGCAATAGAATAGCTAAATTGTATTTAAAGTGCAATGTTACAACTTTGATTAAATTTATAACAAAATATTTAAATTTTCATAGCTCAAAGACTAAAATTCAAATTGGTCAAATTTATAATTATGTTTCAAAATAGCATATTAAAATATGTCAGATAAAATTCCTCACTTTTCAGAATTACCAAACTTGATTCTTTTTCAAAGTAATGACTTATTACACAAAGTTCTCATTATATAATAGGTAATGATGGGTCTAGAGAGGCATTCATTGTCAGTATTAAATAATTATCAAATTTTACATTGAAACTTAGCAAAAAAATCAAATGCGAATTACCAAAGTGCTTCATTTCTTTACCCAGCTGCCTTAATCATCAGGATTCTCTCAGTTCCCCTGTGCTAAGTAACTTCTAATCATTTTAGAGATTGCTATACAGATGTCACTAATGAGCCATATTCTGAGCTAGATGCTGGTCAGTAATTTACTTTTTTTTTTTTTTTTTTTGGAGACAAAGTCTTGGTCTGTCACCCAGGCTGGAGTGCAGTGGCACAATCTTGGCTCACTGCAACCTCCACCTCCCAGGCTCAAACGATTCTCCTGCCTCAGTCTCCTGAGTAGCTGTGATTAGCTGGGTGTGCCACCACGCCCAGCTAATTTTTTTGTATTTTTAGTACAGATGAGATTTTGCCATGTTGGCCAGGCTGGTCTTGAACTCCTGGCCTCAAGTGATCTGCCTGCCTCAGGCTCCCAAATTGTTGGGATTATAGGTGTGAGCCACTGTGCCTGGCCAATATAGTACATTTTGATAAGGGATTTCAAAAAGTGATAAAATAATACTAGTCATAATTATAAGAAGGAAAGGTTTATTATCAGTGAAAATCTTTCCGATATTGCAACACAATGTGTTGCCTGTGAAGGGCTGAGGTATGAAATCTCTTAGTCCTTGGAGGAGCTGGCAGGGCCTGGGGCTGCCAGAGGGCCAGAGGTTTGGTACAGAGAGGGCAGTTGCCTGATGCGGCCCCTTTTATTTACCTCAGTGTCATCTCCTATGTGTATCAACATGAAAATGGGTGTAGTTGAGCTTTGCATAATTACATCCTGTTCTGTACTACTCAGATTCTTCCACTTGCAAAACATGTTGTAACCATAATGCCAAATACTAAAAAATATAACTTTATTTTGGTAAAATTTCAGCTCTTCTGCGTCGTGCTACTACATATAAACATCAAAATAAGCTCCAGGAAGCTATAGAAGATTTGAGTAAAGTACTAGATGTTGAGCCTGATAATGATTTGGCCAAGGTAAGTACAGAAAGTGATTTCTCACCTAATTCTGTAGTTGGCTGTTTCTGTATTTATGGTAAAGTGGTATCAATCTTGCCAAACAAATTATGTTGAAGATTAGGTCACAGCTTTAAAAGGTAGGTATATTCCAGACTCCCCAAAATGTTAACATCTATTTGAAGTGGAAGAAAGCAGGATCTTAAATTTTTTTTCCAAAACTATAAACCTTCCTCTGAAGGACAAATATTCAATTTTTCTCTTTCCTATAGTGTTGTAGACAATGCTTTTCTCTGAGCTAATTTATCTGAGCTATGTGGAGTGGTGTAGAAGGTACCTTGGGGTGAACTCCGTGGTCACTGAAGAGCGTTTCTCTCTGTAACTAACATGGTAAGCATAGCATCATTGATAGCATGTGCTACCTGACTGAGCAGACTGACTCAGTTATACACTTAGGGGATCTGTATTCAGGCCTAAAGAGTAGAGGTAAGTGTCAAGAACTGAGATTTTCCCCTGCTTACAAATGAACAGGGTGGCCTACCAGAGGATTTAAGATATCCTGGGTCAAACACAAAAGATTTAGTTACTCCAAGCATATGAGCTGCACGTTCATGTTAGTTCCCCTTGCTCCCAAGTCCCACAAGGATGACATAGAGTGGTCCAGATGGATGCTGCACTCTCAGTGGGTTTATGTGATGGCTGACAAATACAAAATTTAGAAAACCAGCCGGGCATGATGGCTCATGCCTGTAATCCCAGCACTTTGGGAGGCTGGGGGGGGTGGTGGGGCAGATCACCTGAGATCAGGAGTCCAGCCTGGCCAACATGTAGAAACCCCATCTCTACTTAAAAAAAAAAAAAAAAAAAAAAAAAAAAAATTAGCTGGGCATGGTGGCACACACCTGCAATCCCAGCTACTTGGGAGGCTGAGGCAGGGCCATCACTTGAACCTGGGAGGCAGAGGTTGCAGTGAGCACCACTGAACTCCAGCCTGGGCAACAGAATGAGACTCCATCTCAAACAAACAAACAAAAATTTAGGAAACCCCCTTCTTTTATGATGGGCTATAAGCAAACCTGCCCAATCTTTGCTGTGTTGGGAAGCATCACCTTTATTACACTGGAGAGCCAACACGCCTGTCCTCTCCGCTGCAGATGAATACCATTTCTGTTTGCTAAGAAACATCCTTAGAGATGTCCAGGAAGAAGGTGGTTTAGTGCCTCTGCTTGCAGTGTAGTCAGAAATGAGAAAAACCAATGGAGAAATTGTTACTAAGTTTCCACATACATCTATTGGGTTACCTATCCCACTGTCTCTGAGTAGCAGCTAATGTTCCTAGAATATCAGCTGCTTTTGTCAAGTCAACATTTCAGGTTTAGGTTTAGGGCCTGGCTTAGTATTTCCTTTTTTTAATGGTTATGTTCACTTATTTATTTTTGAGACAGGACCTTGCTCTGATGCCTCAACTGTAGTTTTGTGGGAACATGGCTCACTGCAGCCTCCACCTCCTAGGCTCAAGCAGTCCTGCCATCTCAGCCTCCTGTGTAGCTGAGACCACAGGTGCATGCCACCTCCCAAAATGCTAGGATTACAGGTGTGAGCCATTGTACCGGGTTCCAAATGCATTTTTATCTTAACCATATGCAAAGATTAACTCAAAAGGAATCATATACTTTCATGTAAGGTATAAAATAGAAAAGTTCTATAAGAAAACAAGAGAAAATCTGTATGACCTTAGACAAATGTTTCTTACATGAGACATGAAAAGTATAGTCCACAAAAGAAAAAGCTGATATATTGGACTTCATCAAAATTTAAAACATCTGCTTTTCAAAAACACTATTAGAAGAATAAAAGACAAGCCACAGCCGGGCATGTTGGCTCACACCTGTAATCCAAGCACTTTAGGAGGCTCAGGTAGGCAGATCACTTAATTCCAGGAGATTAAGAACAGCCTGGGCAACACAGCTGAACTTCATCTCCACAAAAAATTTAAGAAGTTAGCCAGACGTCGTGGTGTGGGCCTGTAGTCCTAGCTACTCGGGAGGCAGGGGGTGGGTAGATAATTTGAGCCTGGGAGGTCAAAGCTGCAGTGAGCTGTCATTGCACCATTGCACTCCAGCCGGGCGCAGAGGGAGACCCTGTCTCCAAAAATAAAACAAGCCACAGACCACAGACAGAGAAAATATTTGGAAATCGTGTATCCAACAAAAGATTGATATATATATTTTTCATTAGAGTCAGAATAAAATATTTCAGAATTTTCAATGTTATTCTAAAGCAGTAATGTGGACTGGGTGTGGTAGTTCATGCCTGTAATCCCAGCACTTCAGGAGGCTGAGGCGAGAGGACTGCTTAAGCCCAGGGGTTTGAGACTAGACTGGACAGCATAGTGAAACCTCATGTCTATATTTTAAATAAATAAATAAATAGCATATGTAGCATAATTTCATTTGTGTAAAACTATACATCTCTGTGGGTATATATGCATAGAAACATCTAGAAAGATGATTATCCAAATGTTAGTAGTAGTATCTGAGTGGCAAGATTTTAGGTGATTTTTTTTTCTTTATTTTTTATACTTGTTACATTGTTTGTTTTTTTTTCCCAGTGGACATGATTACAGTCAGACAAAGGCTACCAAAAAGAGCGCCTTGTCTTAGTTTTATTCATTTTTCAACATCTTTATGTTTTTACCTGAAAGAATGGTGATATTTATTATTAAAGGAAAATATTTTCTTTAATATGCTAATTATGTTGCAGAAAATCTTGTCAGAGGTTGAAAGAGATCTGAAGAATTCTGAAGCTGCATCTAAGACTCAAACCAAAGGGAAAAGGATGGTTATTCAGGAAATAGAAAACTCCGAAGATGAAGAAGAAAAAGACAGTGGAAGAAAACATGAAGATGGCAGTGGAGATAAGAGTAAAATATCTTTTCTATTTAGGTTATGTAAAATACTGCTTTTTTATGTGATGAGCTGTCTCAATTTTTCTATTTGTACAGAAATTCGTAATTTACCAAAGTTTTTCTAGCTTTGTCTTGTAAATTCACAAGCCAGCTTCACTCATCTTTTTTCTTAATGCAGCTTGATAGAATCTCTCAAAACCATTTTCCTTCTTAGCCTGTCACCTTTTTCTAGTGCTCAGCTTAATTCCTGGTGATCCTTTAAATGTAAACGGCTATGTTTAGGCTATGTTTATTGACACAAACCATTTGCAAGTTAACCTTAAATATCTCTCTTTGATAATTGTTCTGTATATATCTACTTGACTGCAAACAAATACATTGGTTTCAAAACAGGTATGGGTAGCCCCATTTATATGCCAAAAATGAATGCATTACTAGAAAATTGCTATGTGTGTCTCTCAAAAATATTTTCTATATGCAAAAGAAGTAAGTATACTTGAAACAATGTTTTAAGAGAATCTAGACTAGATAAAGCTTCATCTTCATAATATAAAACATCTAAAGTTATATCAACTTTGAGGGGGAAAGATTTGCCTCCTCACTTGACAAGGGGACATAAAAACTTTTTCTTCCTTCTTGAGAAAACCTGAGCAACTGGCAGTTGAGGGGCTGTGGAGGGGGGAAGATATTACCAATTTTGAAAATCATTCACAAGTAAAAATCAACTTGTAAGTAATTTGACAGAATATTCTAATTTTGAGAGAGATACAAAATGTTCAGTTCACTCAATTTTAAACATAATGAACAAGTGTTAATTTTTTTTTAGCGACAAATAATGTATACACTTCAGATTAAAATACAATTAGTTAAGATAGGATAAAGACAAAGGAACAGAAAAGGAGGGAGCCAGAAAGAGGAAGACTGATAATCAGAGAGCTGAGAAGGAAGAGAGAACATAAAAAGGATTAAAAAGGGAGAAATTAAGGTAACCAGTTTTTCAAGGATTCAGGCTTGCCTTTCAGCCAGATTGTAAATACGATCTGGCAGCAAATCTTTTTAGGGTTTATATTTAGCTTAGCATAATTAGCCATATGCCTTACAGTTAAAGGAAATCATTTTAGATCTTCTCTGAAGTGAGATGAAGTATAAACTATATTAATTCCTACTATTTTAAAATTTTATATATAGTAAAAATGGATCTTTTGAATATACGGTTCTAATACATATACAATTTCATGTAACCATCACCACAGTCAGAATACAGAACAATTCTACCACCCAAAAAGGCCTTCTTGCTGTCCTTTCAGTGAAACCCTTCCTTCATCCCAGCTCTTCTCTGTTCCCATAGTTTTACTTTTTCCAGAATGTCATTTAAATGGAACCAGAAAGTATGTCACCTTTTGGGTCTAGCTTTCTTCACTTAGCTTGTCACTGAGATTCATTCATGTAGCTGCATGTATCATTGGCTCATTCCTTTTTATTGCTGAGTAGCATTCCATTAATAGTTGTACCAAAGTTTATACATTCATTTATTCAATGACATTCAGGTTATTTCCAGTATTTGGTAATTATGAGTAAAAACTGTTCTAAACATTCATGAGCTGGTTTTTGTGATATAAACATGTTTTCATTTGCCCTGGGTAAATACCTAAGAGTAGGACTGCTGGATCATATGGCACGTGTATGTTTAAATTTATTGGAAATTGCCTGTTTTCCAGAGTAGCTATACCATTTTGCATTGCCATTAATAACATATGAGAGTTCTAGATGCTTCTCATCCTTCCCAGCATTTGATACTGGCATTTTTTCCCCTTTTTGCCCATTCTATTAGGTATATAGTGGTTTCTCATCAGTTTTAATTTGCATTTTCCTGATGAGACTTTCTCTCTCTCTCTTTTTTTTTTTTTTTTTTTTGAGACAGTCTCGCTCTGTCACCAGGCTAGAGTGCAGTGACACTATCTCGGCTCACTGCAACCTCCCACTCCCTGGTTCAAGCAATTCTCCTGCCTCAGCCTCCTGAATAGCTGGGATTACAGGCATGTGCCACCATGCCCAGATAAGTTTTGTATTTTTAGTAAAGGTGGGGTTTCACCATGTTGGCCAGGTTGGTCTTGAACCCCTGACCTCGTGATCCACCTGCCTCGGCCTCCCAAAGTGCTAGGATTATAGGTGTGAGCCACCGTGCCAGCTGAGAATCTTTTTATGTGCTCATTTACCATCTCTATATCACTTTTAGTGAGTGTCTCTTCAAATTATTCCACCAATTTTCAAAAATTGGGTTGTTGTTTTCCTACTGGTAAGTCCTGAGAATTATTTTTATATTCTTGATTCAAGGTCTTTGTTATATATGAGATTTGAATATTTTTGTCTGTAGCTTTTTTCATTCTTTTAACAGTCTTTCACAGAGCAAAGGTTTTTCATTTTGTAGAAGATTAATTTATTCAATTTTTAAAATGGACTGTGCTTTTGATGTTATATCTATGAACACTTTGCCTAAGTCAAAGTCATGAAGATTTTCTTTAAGTTTTCTTTTTCAGAGATAGGGTCTTGCTCTGTTGCTCACGCTAGAGTGCAGAGGTGTAATCATAGCTCGCTGCAGCCTCAATCTCCAGGGCTCAAGTGATTCTCTGCCTCAGGCTCCCAAGCAGCTAGGACTATAGCTGAGTGCCATCATATCTGGCTAATTCAAAAAAATTATTTAGGCCAGGTGCAATGGCTCATGCCTGCAATCTGGGTATGCTGGGAGACCGAGGCAGGTGGATTACCTGAGGTCAGGAGTTCAGGACTAGCCTGGCCAATATGGTGAAACCCCATCTCCACTAAAAATACAAAAATTAGCAGGGTGTGGTGGCATGCACCTGTAGTCCTAGCTACTTAGGAGGCTGAGGCAGGAGAATTATTTGAACCTGGGAGGCAAAGGTTGCAGTGAGCCAAGATGGCACCATTGCCTGGACAACAGAGACTCCATCTCAAAACAAAACAAAACAAAAATTATCTGTTGCAGAGACAAGGTCTTGCCATGTTGCCCAGGCTGGCCTCAATCTCATGGGCTCAAGAGGTCCTCCTGCCTCAACCTCCCAAAGCACTGGGATTACAGAAGTGAGCCACCATTTTCTGAAACTATTTGTTGAAAGCTGTCTTTACTCCTTTGAATTCCCTATGTACCTTTGTAAAAAAAAAAAAAAAAAAAATCGCATTTGTATAACCAGTAAGTAGAATCCAGTTCTGGACCCCATTCTCTTCCATTGACCTATGTGTCTGTCACTTTGTCAATACCACACTGTCTTGATTCACACAGATTTACTGTTAGGTCTAAATTCAGGTTGTGTGACTTTTTTCAGCTGTATTCTTCTTTTTCAAAATTGTTCGGCTATTCTAGTTCCCTTGCCTTTACACATAGTTTTCATTTCATTTTAATTTTTTTGAGACAGGATTTCTGCTGCTCAGGCTGGAATGCAGTGGTGCAATCACGGTTCATTGTAGCCATGACCTCCTGAGCTCAGACAATTCTCCTCCCTCAGTCTCCTGACTGAGGCCACATGTGTGTGCCACCATGCCCAGCTAATTTTCAAAATTATTTGTAGCGATGAAGTCTCCCTATGATACCCAAACCATTCTCAAACTCCTGGGCTCAAGCCCATCCTCCTGCCTCTGTCCTCCAAATTGCTGGGATTACAGGCATAAGCCACCATGCATGGCCACATGTAGTTTTAAAATAAGTTTTTTCTGTTATATTTTCCTTTTTTTTTTTTTTTTTTTTGCCCTAGGATATAGGTTCTGAATATTTTATTTTTTATGGTCTGCATTCCTCTCATTTCTCTTAATATTCAATTATGTATCACATGAAATTACTTAACAATGACTTACATTTGGTGACTATTTTACAAGTCTTTGTATGGGCCAGGCACTGTGGCTCAGGCCTGTAATCCCAGCACTTTGGGAGGCCAAGGCAGATGGATGGCTTGAGTGCAGGAGTTCAACATGGCAAAACCCTGTCTCTACAAAAAATACAAAACTTAGCTGGACATGGTGGCACACTCCTATAGTACCAGCTACTCAGGAGGCTGAGGCAGGAGAATTGCTTGAGACCAGGAGGTGGAGGTTGCAGTGACCCAAAATGATACCACTGTACTCTGGCCTGGGTGACAGACCAAAACTCTGTCTAAAAAAAAAAAATGTCTTTTAGTTATATTACTAAAACTTGTATTTTTAGTCATTGTAAAATACAAGGAATTTTCTTCCATATATCATTATTTAATAATCTGTGACAGAGTATAATAGTACTATGGAAAATATAAAGGAGTACAATTGGGTTTTCTATATTTAAAAAAAGTCATCCAAAAAAATTAGCCAGGCATGGTGGTGCATGCTTGTAGTCCTAGCTACTTGGAGGCTGAGGCAAGAGGATTGCTTGAACCCAGGAGTTTGAGGCTGCAGTCAGCCATGGTTATGCTGCTGCATTTCCATGTGGGTGACAGCAAGACTCCAATTCTCAGGTGGAAAAAGTCATGCTGGGAATTTGATTGAAATGGAACTGAATTTATAGATCATTTTGGAGGAGAAATGACATTGTGACTATATTGCATTTTCTAATCTATAAACATGGTATGTGTCTCCATTTATTTAGGTCTTCTTTGATTTCTTTCATTAGTGTTTTTTGTTTTGCAGCATGCAGATACTACACAGGCTTTGACGGATTTATACTTCAGCATTTTAGCCTTTTGACGTTACTGTAAATCATATTTATAAAAAATTTTATAAAATTGAAAATTCAGTTGTTCATTACTAGAAAATAGAAATATAATTGATTTTTTTTTTTTTTTTTTGAGATGGAGTTTCGCTCTTGTTGCCCAGGCTGGAGTGCAATGGCATGATCTTGGCTCACTGCAATCCCTGCCTCCTGGCTTCAAGTGATTCTCCTGCCTCAGCCTCCCGAGTAGCTGGGATTATAGGCATGTGCCACCATGCCCAGCTAATTTTGTATTTTTAGTAGAGATGGGGTTTCTCTATGTTGGTCAGACTGGTCTTGAATTCCCATCCTCAGGTGATCTCCCTGCCTCGGCCTCCCAAAGTGCTGAGCCACCACACCTGGCCTAATTGATTTTTTGGTATGTTGATCTAGTATCTTGCAATCTGTCTAATTCACTTATATGTTCTAGGATCCTTTTGTAGAATCTTTGGAATTTTTTTTTTTTTTTTTTTTTTTTTTTTTTTTGAGACAGAGTCTCACTCAGTCACCAGGCGCCAGGCTGGAGTGCAGTGGCGCGACCTTGGCTCACTGCAACCTCCGCCGCCTGGGTTCAAGCATTCTCCTGCCTCAGCCTCCCGAGTAGCTGGGACTACAGGCGCGCGCCACCACGCCCAGCTAATTTTTTTGTATTTTTAGTAGAGACGGGGTTTCACCTTGTTGATCAGGACGGTCTCGATCTCTTGACCTCGTGATCCGCCCGCCTCGGCCTCCCAAAGTGCTGGGATTACAGGCGTGAGCCACCGCGCCCGGCCAAATCTTTGGAATTTTTTCATAATCAATTATGTTGTTTGTAAATAAGGTCAGTTTTATTTTTTCATTTCTAATCTATACCTCTCTTTTGCTTTACTGCACTAGAGTGGGCATATGTGTCTTGTTTTCAGTCTTAGAGGGCAAACAATTTAGTCTTTTACCAGTGGGTCCCTTGACTCATCCTGTGGTCATTTCCCCCAGTGCCACAATGCGTAATTCGCATAGACATACTTTGCAGCTGGCTGAAGCACCACGTTGGCTCCCTGACTGGTAGGCTGAGGGTTGTTATAGTGGAAAAGGCCAAATGGAAGCCATTAGAGCTGCCTCTACCTAGAATAATAGTAAATCAAAAACAACATCACATCCCTGGAGGAACTGAGGAGATTAGTGCCACTATAAAGGACTTGAAAGATGCAGGGGTGGTGTTTCCCACCACATTCCCATTTAACTCTCCCATTTGGCCTGTGCAGAAGACAGATGGATATTGGAGAATGACAGTGGATTATTGTAAGCTTAACCAAGTGGTGACTCCAATTGCAGCTGCTGTACGAGATGTGGTTTCATTGCTTGAGCAAATTAACACATCTCCCCGGTACCCGGTAGGCAGCCATTGACTTGGCAAATGCCTTTTTCTCCATTCGTGTCCATAAGGCCCACCAGAAGCAATTTGCCTTCAGCTGGCAAGGCTAGGAATATGCTTTTACTGTCCTACCTCAGGGATATATCAGCTCTCCAGCTTTGTGTCATAATCTTATTCGGAGAGACCTTGATCACTTTTTGCTTCTGCAAGATATCACACTGGTCCATTACATTGATGACATTATGCTGATTGGATCCAGTAAGCAAGAAGTAGCAAACACACTGGACTTATTGGTGAGACATTTGTGTGCAAGAGGATGGAAAATAAATCTGACTAAAATTCAGGGACCTTCTACCTTAGTAAAATTTCTAGGGTCCAGTGGTGTGGGGCCTGTTGATATATTACTTTTAAGGTGAAGGGCCCTTTGGCCCCTCCTACAATCAAGAAAGAGGCACAGTGCCTAGTGGCCTATTTGGATTTTGGAGGCAACACATTCCTCATTTGGGTGTGTTGCTCCAGCCCGTTTATTAAGTGACCTGAAAGGCTGCCAATTTTGAGCAAGGTCCAGAACAGGAGAAGACTCTGCAACAGGTTCAGGCTGCTGTGTTAGCTGCCCTGCCCTTGGGCCATATGACCCAGCAGATCCAATGGTGCTTGAGGTGTTAGTGACAGGGATGCTGTTTGGAGCCTTTGGCAGGCTCCCCCAGGTGAATCATAGTGGAGGCCTCTAGGATTTTGGAGCAAGGCCCTGCCATCTACTGCAGATCATTACTCTTCTCTTAAGAGAGAACTCTTGGCCTATTACTGGGCTTTGGTGGAAACTGCACATTTGAGTGTGGGTCAAGTCAGAATGCAACCTGAACTGCCTATCATGAACTGAGTGCTTTCTGACCCATCTAGCCATAAAGTTGGTTGTGCATAGCAGCATTCCGTTATCAAATGGAAGTGGTATATATGTGACTGGGCTCAACCAGATCCTGAAGGCACAAGTAAGTTACATGAGGAAGTGGCTCAAATGCCCATGGTCTCCACTCCTGCCACCCTGCCTTCTCTTCCCCAGCCTGCACCGATGGCCTCATGGGAAGTTCCCTATGATCAGTTGACAGAGGAAGAGAAGAGTAGGGCCTGGTTCATAGACAGTTCTGTACGATATGCAGGCACCACCCAAAAGTGGACAGCTGCAGCACTATAGCCCCCTTTCTAGGACATCCCTGAAGGATAGCAGTGAAAGGAAATCTTCCCAGTGCACCTGGGAACTTTGAGCAGTGCACCTGGTTGTACACTTTGCATGGAAGGAGAAGTGGCCAGATGTGTGATTATATACCAATTCATGGGTTGTAACCAGTGGTTTGTCTGGATGGTCAAGGACCTGGAAGAAGCATGCAATGCTTCTGCCAAGACTACCATCTGTGGACTCACGGAATGCCTTATCCACCATCATGGTATTCCACACAGCATTGCCTCTGACCAAGGCACTCACTTTATGGCTAAAGAAGTGAGGCAGTGGGCTCCTGCTCATGGAATTCACTGGTCTTACCATGTTCTCCTCATCCTGAAGCAGCTGAATTGATAGAATTCAGCTATCAAAGTGGAATGGCCTTTTAAAGTTGCAATTACACCACCAACTAGGTGACAATACTTTGCAGGGCTGGGGAAAGTTCTCCAGAAGGTCAGGTATGCTCTGAATCAGCATCCAATATATGACACTGCTTCTCTCATAGCCAGGATTCATGGGTCTAGGAATCAAGGGGTGGAAGTAGAAATGGTATCACTCACCATCACCCCTAGTGATCTACTAGCAGCATTTTTGTTTCCTGTTGCTGTGACATTACATTCTGCTGGCCTAGAGGTCTTAGTTCCAGAGGGAGGAATGCTGCCACCAGGAGACACAACAATGATCCTGTTAAACTGGAAATTAAGATTGCCACCTGGACACTTTGGGCTCCTCCTACCTTTAAGTCAACAGGCTAAGAATGGAATTACAGTGTTGGTTGGGGTGACTGACCCAGACTATCAAGATGAAATCAGTCTACTACTCCACAATGGAGGTAAGGAAGAGCATGCATGGAATACAGGAGATCCATGAGGGCGTCTCTTAGTATTACCATGCCCTGTGATTAAGGTCAATGAGAAACTACAACAGCCCAATCCAGGCAGGACTACAAATGGCCCAGACCCTTCAGGAATGAAGGTTTGGGTCATTCCACCAGGAAAAAAAACCAGGACCTGCTGAGGTGTTTGCTGAAGGCAAAGGGAATACAGAATGGGTAGTAGAAGAAGGCAGTCATCAATACCAGCTATGACCATGTGACCAGCTGCAGAAACAGGGACTGTAATTGTCATGAGTATTTCTTCCTCCTTTTGTTAAAAACATGTTTGTACATGTATACATTTGTACTAAGAAAATGGCTTCATTTTATTTCCTTGTATCATGTGATGTAAGATTTATTGACTTCATATCAGCATTTGAGTATTGTTAACTTTATGTAATAGTATTTGGGTTGGGGATTGGTGTGTTTCTGGTTGTACAAAGGATAATTGTATTATGTTAGGTGTACTTATGACTTTATTATTGTCTTGACTTTATTATTTGAAGATCATGTATGATCTCAGGAGATACGTATGGGTTCAAGTTGACAAAGGGTAGACTTGTGATGGTTAATACTGAGTGTCAACTTGATTGGATTGAAGGATACAAAGTATTGATACTGGGTGTGTCTATGAGAGTATTGCCAAAAAGATTAACATGTGAGTCAGTGGTCTGGGGAAGGCAGATCCACCCTCAGTCTAATGGGCACAATCTAATCAGTGCCAGTAAATATAAAGCAGGCAGAAAAACATGAAAAGAGAGACTGGTCTAGCCTCCCAGCAGCCTACATCTTTCTCCCGTGCTGGGTGCTTCCTGCCCTTGAACATCGGACTCCAAATTCTTCAGTTTTGAGATTCAGACTGGCTCCCCTTGTTCCTCAAGCTTTTAGACAGCCTATTGTGGGACCTTGTGATTGTGTAAGTTAATACTTAATAAACTATCCTTTATATCTATTATATATCTTATATATATATTACATATAATATATTAATATGTATAAACTGCCCTTTATATATTAACTATATATAGTTATATATAGTTAACTATATATTATATAGTTGTGTGACAATAATATAACTATATATATTATATAGTTGTGTGACTATATATTAGTTAACTATATATAACGAGTTAATATATAATATATATAAAGGGCAGTTTATACATATTAATATATTAGTTAACTATATATAGTCAATATATAGATAATATATGCATAACATATATATAAAAGATAGTTTACATCCTATTAGTTTGTTCCTCTAGAGAACCCTGGCTAATATATCATTAGAATAAGACCCTGTCTCAAAAAAAGAACAAGAAGAAAAGAAGGTCCTTTGATTTTGCTCTATTTTTTCAGAATCTTTTTGGCTATTCTGAACTTCTTACAATTTTGTATGAATTTAAGGATTGTCTTTTCCATTTCTGCAAGAAAATTTTGATAGGATTGTGTTGCATTTGTAGATTGCTTTAAATAGTACTGACACCTTAACCTTAAAAACAATACATCTTCCTATCCATGATTACAGGCTATCTTTTCATTTATTCAAGTCTTTTTAAAAATTTCTTAAAGCAATACTTTTATCTCCTTGGTTAAATTTATTCCTAGGTATTTTATTCTTTTGGATGCTATTATAAATATAATTGTTTCCTTGATTTTCTTTTTGGTCTGTTCATTGCTGGTGTATAGAACACCAGCTTGTTGCTCTTATACCCTACAACTTAGCTGAATTTGTTTATTTGCTCTAGTTTTTTTTTTTTTGGTGGGGGGGGTGGTGAAGAGGGGTGGATTCTTTGGGATTTTTATTTTTTATTTTTTTTATAGATGGAGTTTCACCATGTTGGTCAGGCTGGTCTTGAACTCCCCACCTCAGGTGATCTGCCCGCCTTGGCCTCCAAAGTGCTTGGATTACAGGCATGAGCCACCACGCCCAGCCGGGATTTTTAAATATAAATAGAATTATGTAATTATGAGTAGAGATAGTTTTACTTTATTTCTAATTTGGATGCTTTTCATTTCATTTTACTGCCTAATTGATCAGTCTACAACTTTTAGTATCGTATTGAATAGTTGTGGTGAAAATGGGCATCCTTGTCTTGTTGCTGATGTTTAGGGGAAAGCTTTCATTACTTTCATTTTTGAATATGATATTAGCCATGGGTTTTTCATAAATATACCTTATTATGCTGAGGAATTTCACTTCTATTCCTAGTTTTCTGAGGTTTTTTTTTTTTTAATCATGAAAGCATGTTAGATTTTGTCATGCCTTTTCAGTATCAATTGTGGGATCATGTATACAATTCTTTTTCTGTTAATTAGGTGTATTGGCATTGATTGATTTTCTAATGCTGAACTACCTTTGTATTCCTGGGATAAATCCCACTTAGCCATGATGTGTAATCCATTCAGTATGCTGTTGAATCTGTTTTGCTAGTATTTTGTTGAGGATTTTTGCATCTGTCAACTACCCATACTACCCTACTTTGAGGCTACACTGTTGGCCATTCATTCCTTTGATAGCTGTTATTGTTGACTCCTTTCTCCCCAAAATACTCTTCGTGTTTCTGAGGCAGTATGCACTTCTGGTTTTTTCTCTCATTTCTAGGCATTTCTCTGCCTACATTGTAGATCCTTCTTCTGTTCATCCTTTAAGTGTTAGTGTATCTCAGGGATCCTTTTGAGCCTTTGAATGATCTCATCCACATCCAAACTTTTTATTTTTTGTAGAGATGGAGTCCTACTATGTTGCTCAGGCTTGTTTTGAACTAGTGGCCTCAAGTAATCCTCCCACCTCAATCTCCCAGAGTGCTTGGATTAGAGGCCACCTTGCCAGTGCCACACTCAAACTTTTATATACTAACTCCCAAGTCACTGGCTCTGGATAAGGCCCCTTCTCTGATCCATATGCAGAGCCCCCTCTTGAACAGCTCCACTGCATTGTCCCACGGATATCCCAACACCCAACAGAACTCACACGTCTTTCATATTTGGGTGTCTGTTTGCCTGTCCAAAGGCTACTAAAGTTGTTCAGGGCCATTTCAGTCTTAAGGAAAGAATGCCTTGCATTCAGTTCAAATCTGGGTTATGGCTGGGCACAGTGGCTCATGCCTGCAATCCTAGCACTTTGGGAGGCCAAGGAGAGAGGATCGCTTGAGACCAGAACTTTGAGACCATCCTGGGCACCACAGCAACACCTCATCTGTACAAAAATTTTTAAAAATTAGCCAGACATGGTGGCTCTCACCTGTAGTCCCAGCTACTCTGGAGGCTAAGGGGAGGATCGCCTGCCCCAGAGGTCAAGGCTGCAGTGAGCTGTGATGGCACCACTGCACTCCACCCTGGGCAACAGAGCAAGAACCTGTCTCAAAATAAATAAATAAAAAATAAATAAAAACAGATCCGAGTTATGCTGGCTTCTAGCTCTGTGTACTTGAGTGGATTCCTTAGCTTCTTCCTTGTGTCTCTGTTGCCTCATTTGTAAAGTGGGAATGATAATACTTGGTATTAGGATGAATGTGACCCATATTAAGTTCTAAATGAACTGTATCTCTTTAGTGATAGTATTGGTCGGGCCTGTGGGGGATACTGTGCAAAGGGGTGGAAAGTAGTACCAAGCTGACCATTGTTTCTGCTGACCCTGAATTTTGTGCTTTACCCAGTGTCTGTTGAGAACTTGATTAGCAGAAACCAGATGAAAACTGGAGCCTTACTCTAGGAATCCTACTGGGTTTAATCTGCAGATTTATCTCTATAGCAAAAGCTTTTTATTGCTTTAATAATTAAGCCCCCCCTTGGCTGGTGATCCAAATTGGATGTTATTCTGCTGTATAGAAAACAGTATTTATTACAGTGTTTTTATACTCGATGCTTAAGGTGTTCATCCACTGATTTTCACTTAAATAATTGTGCTTTTCTGTTCCCTCTGTCTCTGTGCTTAAAAGCTTGGCTTTACCATTCATGAAAGAGAATGAAAAATATATCCATTAAGAATCAGATAAGAATTTGTTAAAAGAGAAAGCTTGGAAATCTCTATATTTAAGTACTTTTTAACAGTGCTTTGAAATGATTAATTGCTTTGTTTTAAATACTGATAAGACACTATAAATGAAATATATGTATCATTTTCATATTTAAAAATAGTTTCAACAGTTATTAAAGCTATTAATACCTGAACTCCTAATCAGAATCAAAGAAATTTTTAGTTTTAATAAGGCATTGGGATGGAAAATTTACTGTGTTTTTAAGGCTCCCTTTAAGCTTAAAAACTAAGTGCTAATTTTATGTGACTTTTTTGCTAAATTCACTTTTAAAATGACTTAAAAATCACGCTTTATTTTTCTTTCAAATCTTTTTTTTCCTAATCTTTTAAAATAAGGAAAGGCATCTCTGCCTTGCGTACTATAATTGTATTCAAGTTTTTGCAACTCCATTCAAAACAGTACGTATTTTGTAAGCTCTACCTGGACAGGTGGGCTTCAAGGGGATGGCTATGAGATGCCGGTTTTCACTCCACAGACCCTTCAGCTCTTAAACAGTTACAGACGAGGATGGCTTCTGTCCGGAGCCCGGGAGCCGCGTCCTTAGGAAGCCGCAGGGTCCGGAGGGCGCGGACTGGCCGACGGGTCGCAGAGGTCGGGCAGCGCCGGCTCCGCCCGCAGGGGCGGCGCCCGACCCGGCTTCCCCGAGCCCGCCCTCTGCTCTCGGTGGCCCTTCGGCCTCCGCGGCAGCTGCTCCCGGTGATGCAAACCCTCACTTCCCGCATCCGCTTCCCCACAGAGCCCGCGGAGCCGGCGGGAGCCGCGCATACAGTCCAGCCGTGCGCCATGGGCAACATCCAGAAGAAGCTGACCAGCAAAGCCGAAGGCGGCAAGCGGCCGGCCAGGGGCGCGCTGCGGCGGAGCCAGACCCCGGAGGCCAGCGCAGACAAGCGGAGCCGGCAGCGGGCCTCGGCGGTGGCGGGCGGCAGCGCCAACGGGCATCCGAGCGGTGGGCGGGGCGAGGGGGACCCCGTTGCGCCCCCGCCCGCCGCCCCGATCAGCCCCGCCGGCCTGAAGAGCCAGGGCAACCAGCTGTTCCGAAGCGGGCAGTTCGCCGAGGCGGCCCACAAGTATTCGGCGGCAATCGCGCTCCTGGAGCCGGCTGGTAGGTGCGCCGCGCCCTGCCGCTTCCTGGGCCCCTCGCGCTGCGGTTCACTCGACCCCCGGGGCCCCGAGGGAGAGGCGTCGCCAGCTCCTGAATGACAGGCGCCAGCATCGCTGCATTCCTCCCAGGTGACTAAGAGCAATGTGCCACCTGACCTCAGTGAGCAGCACCTTGGAATGTGGGCATGTGCCTGGCCAGGCACGTTTACCTCCATCCCCGCCGGGCTTTCCCTTGGTGGCTATTGCGGGTAGCAGCTCCGTGGAGCTCTGCATGATCAGTCTGCAGGACTGCAGTGCCACCGGAGACCTCGGGTGTCTTTTAATTCTGGTGAACTGTGATCTTGCTGATGGATTTTAACTGTATTTAATTAAATGTGATTTTAGGAAGTGAAAGTGCAGATGATCTAAGTATCTTATATTCAAATAGAGCAGCATGTTACCTGAAAGAAGGAAACTGCAGTGGCTGCATTCAAGATTGTAACAGGTAAACTGCACGTTTTCAGGTTTGTCAAGAGATTGTTATAATTTCATTGTGGTGAATGCAATATCCAAGATCCTACATTTTCTGCCTAAGGGTCTAATTTCTTAAAGAGTTTTATGGTACGTTAATTGATTGATGCATACAAATCATAAATTATCTCACGTATATGAAGAGGGGTATAGAAGATTGTGCAAACTTTTTTCATTTCCACTGCTACTGCCCTAATTCGTGCTCTTTCTGTATCCCTCCTAGACTACTGGAGAAGCCTAGTAACTAGTTCCAATCCACTGTGGCCTCAGAATAACTTTCCTGAAACATTATTTTGTTCAGATTGTTTCATACAGGCCTTTAAAGGCTCAGTATTGCCTTTGAAATAACTGCAAACTTCTGTCACCACGCTGCCCTCAAGCAAGTTTCTGCTTCCATTTGGTCTACTGGACCACTTGCTTACTCTCGCCCACCCTGTTCTCTGAGCCCTTGCCCATGTTGCCCCCAATGGTGGTAATACCCTTTGCACATCTTCGCTTCTGAAGTCCCTGCTCAGCTACCCCCTCTCTCTACCTCCTTGGATGCCCCAGACTTCCTGGTCATCTGCAGGTCTGTAACACCTACACCGACACCAGGTCTCACCTCTAAGTTCTGTTATCCACTGAAGGGGCTTTAAATACATTGAGGTCAGGAACCATGCCTTTTCTTTTTTTAATAGACAAATAATCACTGTACATATTTATGGGGTACCAAGTGATGCTTCAATATATAAGATGTGGCCAGACGCAGTGCCTCATGCCTGTAATCCCAGCACTTTGGGAGGCCGAGGTGGGCGAATTGCTTGAGGTCAGTTTGAGACCAGCCTGGCCAACATGGTGAAACCCCATCTCTACTAAAAATACAAAAATTAGCCAGGCATGGTGGCACATGTCTATAATCCCAGCTACTTGGGAGGCTGAGGTAGGAGAATCACTTGAACCCAGGAGGCAGAGGTTGCAGTGAGCTGAGATCCCACCACTGCACTCCAGTCTGGGCAACAGACAAGAGACTCTGTCTCAAATATATATATAGATATAAATATCTATATATATATTTGAAACTATGTGTCATTGTTAACTATAGTAATCCTACAGTGCTATAGAATACTAGAACATGTGCCTCCTAGGTAGCTAGCTGTAATTTTGTATTCTTTAACACATCTCTGCCTGTATCACCCCCCCTTCCCCCTACCCTTCCCAACCTCTGGTATCCTCTGAGGAACCATGTCTTATACAGCTTTGTACCCCATTGAAGCATAGTAGTCACCCATGGTACTCAATAAGTTACCCGCCTGGATGGTAAATATCTACATAAATAAAACATTGTTTCCCACCATTAAGTAATAAGAAGCACTTTGACAAGAAGCTACTATTAGTACATGTAAAAAATAAGAAGGTATGTCCTACTTTGACTAACACAGCCCTGGCTTACTTCTGTTGTCTCATATAACGTCCTCAGAAACTCTAGTTTGGACAGTAAATTATGTGGACACTCTGTTTATAAGGTGAGTAATTTGTTATTGCTTTCATGACAGTATCAGTTTATTGATGTGGGTAAAGCTTGCTAGTATCTGTACCTAAGTTTAAAAAGAAGGTCTTGAGGCACTTGGATTTTTGGCCAGTTTTACATATTTAAATTTGAAATGAATAATACTTATATTCTCTTTGGCCTGAAATCAGACCGCATCCTCAGTTGTGCTGGCTCACACTCGCTAATCATTACATTTTTCAGGATTTTGTGAGCTGGTTCATGTCAAGTTGATATTTTGAAATTTGTCATGGTGGGATACCATTTAATACTATGAAAGAAACAAATGCCACAAATCTGGGCTTCCCCCCAGCCCTTTTCTTTACCCAGAGAGCCAGTTGTTAAGGACTTTTACCAGTGCTCTTAACAGACAAGACCATGTGAAGTTGTTGGATACCAAGCTGGTTGTGATTTGCAGCCAACATCCTTACAACTCAAGTGTCTGTTTCTAATACATTACCCTTCAGACTTGTTTTAGGCCTTTCCACTGTGAGGGAGGTCAGGACACTTTAGTTAAAACTTGAGACCCCTAACATTAGAGATGCTGCAAAAGAGTGGTTTGCGTTGTCTTACATGAGATCCTCTAGGTGATGAACATTTACTGGCTAAGATTTGCTGTGTTTCATTGTAGACCCAGGAGGAAGTCAAGGATGGGACTCCAGCCAGGGAGGCTAGCGTGAGGGCTTGTCCTGGGGGAGGGCAGGAGATGGCCTGACCGAGAGGGAAGTGGGTATAGGTTTAGGTAGGTTGTGCTAACGTAAGAGCTGTTTTTTAGGCAAGGAATCTGGCTCTGCTGGTCGGTGCTGACTCCTTAGAGACCGACCTACTCAGATGTTTTCTTTGATAGCTAGCCTACCAGTCCCAGTGTAAGAAATGGAGATGAGGCCCAGCAGGGGGTGATTTTACTCTAAAGCAGTGATTCTCAATCTTGTTTTAATGCCAGAGAAGCCACACTGTGCTTCTGTGAACATCTTTTCAGCTCAAGTAACTATATTTTCACTTTACCTCAAACAGATTGCATACATATTAAAGGGAGTTAATTTTTTTAGGTTTTCAGTTAATTATCTTTGGAGAGTTCCCCTGAGTTCCTTTTTATTTTATTATTATTATTTTTTTATTTGAGCCCGAGTCTTGCTCTGTCCCTAGGCTGGAATGCAGTGGCACGATCTTGGCTCACTGCAACCTCTGCCTCCTGGGTTCAAGTGATTCTCCTGCCTCAGCCTCCCCAGTAGCTGAGCTTACAGGCATGTGCCACCACGCCCAGCTAATTTTTTAGATTTTTTGTAGAAAAGGGTTTTCATCGTGTTGCCCAGGGTGGTTTTGAATTCCCGACCTCAAGTGATCCGCCTACCTTGGCCTCCCAAAGTGCTGGGATTACAGGCGTGAGCCACCGCACCCGGCCCACAAGTTCTTATTAACAGATAAGTGGTATCAGGAGTCAAACACTGTTTAAAAAAAAAAAAAAAAAAATTTAAATTAAGGGGAAAAAATCTTACCTATGAAAATAATTTTTAGATGTATTTTGGGAAAAACTACCATTTGATTTTAAATGTTTTGCTCCTGAGGAGCTTTGGTTGTTTTCCAGGTGTGTGTTTGGAGAGTGGCCATTGGGATTGTGGGGTGGGGGGTGGGGGAGGTTTGAAGAGCTTGAAGATCTTTAAGCCCAGCCTCTTGTCTCACTGCAGCATCTCCATGGCTGTCTTTTAGACCTCCAGGTGAAGCATGAGAAGGGGTTATGATGCTTAAGTTTGAAAGTCATCATTTTACAACTTTTAAAATTCTCATAATTGTTTATAAACTAAAAAAACTTCACTTTTCTCATCTATCAGAACTGTTTTGGTTTATCTAAACCACACCAAAAATCTTTTGGTGACTTTCCATTGAGGACGTTTCAGCAGACTAAATACAACAAATGAATGTTGCCTGGTCATTCTCTGCTTTTTTTTTTTTTTTTTTCTTTGAGACAGAGTCTTGCTCTATCACCCAGGTTGGAGTGCAATGGCGTGATCTTAGCTCACTGTAGCCTCTGCCTCCTGGGTTCAAATGATTCTTGTACCTCAGCCTCCCAAGTAGCTGGGATTACAGGTGTGCATCACCTCACCCAGCTAATATTTTGCATTTTTTTAGTAGAAACAGGGTTTTGCCATGTTGGCCAGGCTGGTCTTAAACTCCTGGCCTCAAGTGTTCTGCCAGCCTCCCAAACTGCTGGGATTATAGGCTCGAGCCAGCATGCCTGGCCAGTTCTCTGCTTTTCCTTATCTTTGCTACTCTCTCACAGACTTGAAATAGGAAGATTCTATAGGGTCTTAACTGTGTTAATTTGAACAGACAGCCGCTTTTGTAAGCTCTGCTTCAAAAGTTCTCTGTGCTTATTTTTATGCATAGGTAGTTTTTTCCTTAATGGAATTTCCATTCATAAATTCATATTCATTTTCAGGATTGTGGTTAAAGAAAAAAAATCTTGCATTCACTGGGCTAGAAAGTGCTAAAAATTAAATACATCATCTCATCAAGTTTAGATCCCAAGCTTGGCTTAAGGCCATCGTCTTGAATAGATAAACGGCACCTTGGTCATTGGAAGTCTTCTGTGAAGTGAAGGTTGTCACATGGTTGTGACTCTCTGCTCATAGAGTTAATATTACCTAAACAATAAGCTAAATTTAAGGCAGTGGTACAGGTGACAGATCGTGATGCCCATGGATCTACTGTCTAGTGTTTAAATATTTTTACTTGATTTTAATTTTATGTTTTAAATAACATTTACTGTTTAAAAAAACTATTACAGAAAACTTAAGAAAAAACTGGGACAGCACAAAGATGATCATTAAAATCACTCACAACTCTAACACCTAGGCATAGTGAAATTGCTTATTTTTTCAGAGAAGTGAAGTGGATTAGGTTTAACAGCTTGTCTACAATAACTTCTGTGATAACCCCAGAAGGGCTCACACAAGTGCAGCTGAGTATCTGTATGATTTGGGAGTGGTCTGAGTGGCACATGACTCAGAGTTCCTTCATTTGCACTGTTTCTGTATGTGTTGCGGTAGGCAGAGTATAGCCTCTGAGGGCTCACAGAGAAGTTTGCCAAGTGCCTCTCATGACCCAGGCATTGATCTAGGACTGGGAATATAGTGGTGCTCAGGGCAGGCAATGCCCGTGGCCTTCACAAAGCTCACATTTGAAAGAACTGACCTGTGGGCCCATTACTCCTCATGTTTCAGTTTCTTCACCCACATAATGAACATACTAATATTTACCTTACAGGTTTGTTGTGAGATTAGATAGGGAAGTCTGCAGGGACTAGCACATAGCAGATACTCTGTCAATGTTTCCTCATTGCCAAATCATTGTCGACAGGAATAGACAGCAGATTTCTAAGACTATTGGGGAAAAAAAAAAAAAAGTTAAAGAAAGCAGCCCTCGCTCATGCTCTCCCAGAAAGTTAAATATTTGATATATTAACTGCTTATAGCATGAGTTGAAAGAATAAATCCACAATCTTCAATGTGGACAATCTGGTGCAGATGCTGGTTAGTAGGTTATATAGAAAGGAGGGTCTTCACAGGATCTCTGCATGGAGGACTTCTTTGCAGCTTCTGCTGATTTTGTTAAAACCAAGAGTACTACAGTGTTCATTCATAAATAAGATGGTCCTTAACTACAGTGGTTAACTTCTGTTTTTTTTGACTTTACCATGGTTTGAAAGGGATACACAACCACAAGATTTCAGTCTTTAAGCATTGGTGATTCTTTAACCAAAGATTCTGTGCTGACTTTGGACTTAACATACTTTCAGTTTACACTGGGATTATCGGGACATAACCATATTGTAAATCGAGGATTATATGTACAGTTTTTTTATTGTTTTACTTGAGAATATAATGAAGTACATTAAATGCTGAAGTAGCTTTAAACACTTACTTCAAACAAAACCAAAAAACACAACCATGAGATACATCTTTACGGATATTGGAAACACTTCATAGACTAAAACGTGCAAGATGAAAATTCATGACGTACAAGAGATCATTGTATGTTTAGTTCCTTGATCCCCTTTTGGTCTGTTTTTGAAGCCCTTTTGCAACAAGTGAATCATAAACTGTAGTAAGTTTTAGAGTGCCGATTTTCAAAATGTGATGCAACTTTTATGGTTCTGTACTTTATTATTAAATACATAGTTGCAAATAAGAATTTGCTTTTTAACCTGTCAACGACAAGAATCTGTTGAAACCCTGCTCTGTGCCTCCTGCCATGCTGCTCTGTTGGGGCGCTGGGGAGGCCGGGGCATGCTGCCGGGGAGCTCACGGCTCAGTGAGAAAGAGTCAATTCGAGTGCTTTGATACTGGCTTAAAAGAAAGGAACACAAATTTGATTGCTCTGTTACTCTACGTTTGCCTTTCTGGCATGTTGCCTGGTTCCCAAGTCGTGAGTTCAGTACTGCAGTATCTATTCAGTGAAGTATAAAGAGCATTTTTCAAAACAAATGGTATCTAATATTTTTGTCTTCTTTAGGGCTCTGGAACTTCATCCATTCTCAATGAAACCTCTTCTGCGGCGGGCAATGGCCTATGAAACTCTAGAGCAGTATGGGAAAGCTTATGTGGATTATAAAACAGTGTTGCAAATAGACTGTGGACTCCAGCTAGCAAATGACAGTGTTAACAGGTAATTAATCTGAGGCAGCTACCTAAAATCTAGTTGTTTTATTCATTTTTCCCTCCCCCTCCTTCAAGAACATGTAGAATATAGATGTGTTCTCAGTTACTTCCATCACCTGAATGATTGCCTTCTTTCACTCCATTAAATCAAATGGTTCTCTCCCTTAACACCTTTGTATTTGTTTTCTGATCCATTTATTACTGTTCAATGAATACTCTTCTTTTTGTCTTGGTAACACAGGATATAACTCATGTGCTACTTAAGAATATGATGTAATAAGAAGGTGTTTACATTGACGTCATAACTCAGTATTGGTAGCTGGTGTGGTGGCTCATACCTGTAATCCTAGCACTTTGGGAGGCTGAGGAAGGCGGATCACTTGAGGTCAGGAGTTCAAGACCAGCCTGGCCAACATGGCAAAACCCCATCTCAACTAAAAATATACAAAAATTAGCTGTGTGTGGTGATTGGCACCTGTAATCACAGCTACTCAGGAGGCTGAGTCAGGACAATTGCTTGAACCAGGCCTGTGGAGATTGCAGGGAGCCGAGCTCACACCACTGCACTCCAGCCTGGGTGACAGAGCAAGATTCCATCTTAAATTAAATCAATCAATCAATCAATCAATCAGTCAGTACTAGCTACAGAAGAAGATCCCAAAAATGTGGTGAAAACTGCTGTGTTGAATCATCTCCTCCCACAGGATTTGCAGGTGTTCACTGGCACCGTATCTGTCAGTGGGAAACATATCTGTTGCTTCTCCTCAGGAGAATGATGTCTTCGTGACCCTGCTAGATAATTCTCTTATATGCCCTTGTAAATAGACGCTCACCTAGGATGAGTAGTAATTTATAATGGTGAAATAGCAAAGGATTTGGATCTAATTTATATTATGACCTATTTACCCCCAGCATGAGAATGGGAAGGTTCCAGACTTCATCAATTGCTTTCTGGTGAAATGTGAAAATTGCTAGTTGGATAACATTTCTATTTATTTATGATAGTTCCTGATCCCATTTGCTTAAAGTGTAACTTCTGAAATACTTATATGTTACACTGTACCCTGTACTGGTCTCGTGGACCAGGCCCTGCTCCCTTCAAAAAAGGGAAAAAAAGGGGGAAAAAATGACATGGTCTCTGTATTTAAGCAAACTAGAATATAGCCGGGGGAGAAACTGTACAGCAGTTTATCCCCAGGCTGGGGGAAGGAGATCACAGAGAGGCCAGGCCGGCTTTGTCTGTATGGGCTGCACTTGTTCCAGAGAGAGCACTTGAGGGGGTCTTTGAAGGACCCTGACAGAATGTGAGGAGACCTTAAACAAAATTGTTGAAATGAGAATGGTAATTCAAGGTAAGTTTTAAAATCAGGCCTCACCTTCCCATGTGGCTCCAGCCCTGCTGAAAAGATACATAGGCAGACCCGTTCTCTCGGTGGCCACAGGGAACCTGTCTTATCCCAGCCTGCCTAGAAGAAAGGGACGTACATCCATTATCTGTGATGGGGTGAGATGAGACTGAACCTCAGACACTCACAGCCTCCTTGACCTTGAGCCTCCTTGGCCTTGACCAGGCAGCCTCACCTGGCGCTGCACAGCCACCCCCCACGGCATGCCATCTGCTGCCTCCTTTTATGTGCCCACAGGCCCTTTCCTCTTTTTGTCTGTGAATTCCTTCTCATCCATCAGGAAAGGACTTGCATCCTCTAGGAAACTACTTTCCCTGATCCACAGTCTCCCTACCCCACAGGTGCACCTTAAGTTCCCCCCCATAACACTGGGCCCTTGTTTAGTACCCAACTTCCATAGTGTTTTTTACATTCGCTGTCTTTCTGTATAAAATTATTTTCCTGTGGCTCTAGTGGGTGTTCCCTGAGGTTCAGAAATTATGTTTTTTCCCCTTTGTCACTGCAGCGCCTCCGACGGTAGACATCCTCAATAAAACTGAGTGCATTCTCAAACAGAGAACTCAGGGTTTACTCCTGTGCTTTGGGCATTGCTTGTTGCTTTTAATTTGCCCCATCCTCAGCTTGGTAGGTTTCAAGGTAGAGTTGGAGAAACTAAGATCTCACAGTGTTAGAAGTTCTCATGAAACAGGAAGTGGGGGAGACATTGGAAGTGTTTGGCAGAGAGGAGGGCCTGATGAAAAGGCATTTTAGGAAATGTAGTTAATAGTAGGCTGAATGGTTGAAGGGAGAAATGGGTCTGAGAGACCATAATTACTCATATTTCTGACCTTTTTGCATTACAGTTTTTCTAAAAAATTGAGGTAGAATTCATGTACATAAAATTAAGGCATACAATGCAGTGGCAGTTTGTACACATGCCATCTTGGGCAGTCATCACTTTCTAGTTCCAAAACATTTCTGTCACCCCAAAAGGAAGCCCTGGACCCAGTAAACAGCCACTCCCCATACTCCTTTTCCCCAGCCCTGGCAACCACCAATCTGTGTTGTGTCTCTATGAGTTTATCTGATCTGGATGTTTCATCTAAATGGAACCATACATGACCTTTTGTGTCGGGCTTATTTCAGTTAGAGTAATGTTGTCAGGGTTCATCCATGGCATAGCAGGGATCAATACTTCATTTCTTTTTATGACTAACATTCCATTATATGCATGTATATATCACATCTTGTTTATCCATTCACCAGTTGATGGACATTGGGTTATTTCTACCTTTTGGCTATTGTGAACAGTGCTGCTGTGAACATTCATGGACAAGTTTCTGTTTGCGTACTTGCTCTCAGTTCCTTTTGGTATATGCCTAGGAGCGGAATTGTTGGGTAATTCTATGTTTAACTTTTTGAAGATTGTATTTTATATTTGTTATATGTACTCAAGAAGGTTCATTGACATGTACTCAAGAAGGTTCATTGACTTTTAAGTAATTGACTTTTAAGACTCAGTCATTTTTTTTTAAATGGAATGGTTCCTGTCGATATTTTGTTGATGAGGAGGCTTTGGTTTTGCCATGTATATTTTTATATACAATATCTGTTTAAAATTTTTCACTATTCCTTATTTGTGAATCCCATATTTATGCTTGCTTTTCCATCTGTTCCAATTCATTATGGAAAATTAAGCAGCAGCCACCCTTTTTTTTGTTTGTTTTAATTTAAACATCTGTGTTTATTTTGTTTCTGTCTTCCATTAACCATATTCCTCTCTTCCTCTCCAGGAATCTTATATGTTAAATTTCCCTGCATATACTTATTTATTCCCTGGCAACACATCATCTCTTTTCAGCTGCTTCTTCCTTCCTCTCTGCTGGTAATACATGTTTTGCTTGAAAATTCTTTTTTTCTGAAATTTCTTTTTCTTCTGCAATTCTGGGTGGTTATACATTAACTTTCTAATTTGTTTTTTAACATTAAAACATAAGATTCAATTATTATAACCAAAGATCACTATTGAAATTTAAGTTTAAGAAACTGTAAGGAAAGTATATGTATTACATTTGTCTATTTATAAATACAAAAGTTCTTCACACAAAAAGTATGTGAGACTAGAGTTAACTCACTTGAATTTATTCTACTAATTGCCAGTAAACCATTTCAGTCTTAGGAAGCAGTTCTTTTTACCCAGATTTGTTCAAAAGACATAATTTTTATTTTTAAATCTATGACATTTTATATGTTTAAAATAATGAAAAAGTGATCACTGAGGCTATTAATCTAAATTTTATATGGCCATAAGTAAATGTCATTAATAAAAAAGTCCTTGTAGTAGAATCTAATGTCTTATTTTTTCATCTTTATTCATATGAAAAGAGAATAAATAAATGGGGCCAGATGCGGTGGCTCATGCCTGTAATTTCAGCACTTTGGGAGGCTGAGATCACCTGAGGTTAGAAGTTCAAGACCAGCCTGGCCAACATGGCAAAACCTTGTCTCTACTAAAAATATGAAAATTAGCCAGGCGTAGTGGTGCATGCCTATAATCCCAGCTACTTGGGAGACTGAGGCAGGAGAATCACTTGAACCCAGGAGGCAGAGGTTGCAGTGAGCCGAGATCGCCTCACTGCACTCCAGCCTGGGCGACAGAGTGAGACTCCATCTCAAAAACAACACAAACAAATGAACAAAAGAATAAACTGATAATTATAGAGATGAAAAAAATACAGAGCAAGAAAGAGTATCTTAACCACATGTAAATGTTTTGAGAAGAAGCATTCTTCACATGACAGCGAGCCCTTAGCAGTGCTGGCAGCCAGTCTTGTACATCTGTTGCCAGCCACAGTGGTTGGTAATGTGGTTATCATAATGTACAGTTTGGGCATAGAAATTCTAAAATACTTCTGATCATTCTCAAGAGTAATACATTATCAATTTAGTAATGATATTAAATGTTACAGGAGACATTTCTTTTAGGCCCCCTAAATTTTAGTTTTATTAATATATTTAGCTGTCTCTAAAATTTTATGTATACATTAAATTTTTTTAACAAATTAAAAATGTCTTATTTTTTTTGTTTTGATTAAAATTAGTTTAAGTTGCATCATTGATGGCAACTTGTAAAAATCTTTTTGAAAACAGTTTACGTGAACAGAAAATAGCTCAGGATTGCATGTTTTCTACAAGGAAGTACACATTTGCATAGATTTGTAAATTTTACTCTTAATCTTACCTTCAGTAATATAAAAAGTAAACTAAATGATAAACAGAAAATTCATTTTCTCTTTAGACTATCAAGAATTTTAATGGAGCTAGATGGACCAAATTGGCGGAGAAGCTGTCACCCATTCCTGCTGTGCCTGCTTCTGTGCCACTGCAAGCTTGGCATCCGGCAAGAGAGATGATCTCAAACCAAGCAGGAAATTCCAGCAGCCATCACCAGCAGGCCATCACAGGTGGGGGACACCTACACTCATTTCTTCTGAAGGTTACCTTGAGCTATGTGTGTACTTTCACAGTAAAGCAGAGATAAGAGCATGAATTCTAGAATCAGTCCTAGGCTTAAATGAAGTCCCTGTTTTCCATCTTTTATTTTTTTATTTTTATTATTATTATTTTGAGACAGGGTCTTGCCCTGTTGCCCAGGCTGGAGTGCAATGGTGCGATCTTGGCTCACTGCAGGCAGCCTCTGCTTCCTGGGTTCAAGCAATTCTCCTGCCTCAGCCTCCTGAGTCACTGGGATTACAGGCACATACCACCACACCTGGCTAATTTTTGTGGGTTGTTTTTTTTGTTTGTTTGTGTGTTTGTTTTTAAGTAGAGACAGGGTTTCACCATGTTGGCCAGGCTGGTCTCAAACTCCTGACCTCAAATGATCTGCTTGCCTTGGCCTCCCAAAGTGCTGGAATTATGTTCTTCCTCTTTAATACTATATGGTCTTAAGAAATTGTTACATGCCTCCTGTGTCCTACGAGTATACATGTAAAAGGGTTTTTTTTTTTTTTTTTTTTAGACAGGATCTTGTTCTGTTGCCCAGACTGGGGTGCAGTGATGCAACCTTGGCTCACTGCAGCCTCAACCTCTTGGGCTCAGGCAATCCTCCCTCCTGAGTAGCTGGGACTACAAGTGTGCGCCACCATGCCTGGCTAGTTTTGTTTTTTTTTTTTTTATAGAGACGGGATCTCATTATGTTGCCCAGGCTAGTCTTGAATTCCTGGGCTCAAGTAATCTTTCTGCCTCGACCTCTGAAAGTGCTGGGGTTAATAGGTGTGAGTAGCCTAGCCTGTGTGAGATCTTTTAAAACATGAAATATTCTGTGATTTGAAATAAAAGATGAAAAGTAAACTAATATTTTATACAATTTGTGCAGAGGGACAAATAAGATTATTGTTTACATTCTGAGTTTATATTATAAATTTAGGGGACTGGGCATGGTGCCTCTTGGAAGTAATCCCAGTAGCTTGGGAGGCCATGGCAAGAGGATCACTTAAGGCCAACAGTTCAAGACCAGCCTGTGCAATAAAGCAAGACCCCATCTCTACCAAAAAAAAAAAAAAAAAAAAAAATTGGCTAGGTGCAGTGGCTCACACCTGTAATCCCAGCACTTTGGGAGGCTGAGGCAGGCAGATCACCTGAGCTCAGGAGTTTGAGACCAGCCTGGGCAACATGGCAAAACCCATCTTTACTAAAAATACAAAAATTAGCTGGGCATGGTCCCAGCTACTTGGGAGGCTGAGGTGAGAGGATGGCTTAAGCTCAGGAGGCAGAGGTTGCAGTGAGCCAGGACCATGCCACTGCACTCTAGCCTGGGCAACAGAGCCAGACCCTGTCTCAAAAATAATAATGATAATAAATTTATCAGACGATTTTAAGATTGCAAAATTTAAAGGTATATTTTAAATTTTAATTTATGGATTTTTATTACTTATCAAATTATTCCGTAGGATAAACTTATTACCTAGGTTTCAAACTTTAAATTTTAATATTTTGTGTATGTTTGAAAACTTTGGTTGTAAGTAACAGAAAATCTGTTGATGTAAAGTATAGGGGACAGTCTTGGCTCATGTCACTGAAAGGGCCCAGACGGGCTATAAATCAGACACAGCTCATCAAGGCCTAGGCTGTAGCAGGAAACAATAGAACTGTGGCAGTTTTAGGCTTTACATCTGCATCAGTGTCCAGAGAGAGAGAGAAACCACTGCTTTTGGTGGCATTAATTTAAGAATGAGGAAGTACATTGCCCCAAAGCCCAGATTTTTAATTCTGTTATTCTATTCAACTGAATTGGGCCATGTGCCCATCCCTGAGTCAGTCTCTTTGATGAGGAAATGCCCCATGCACTGATTGGCTTAGACCTGCGGTTCTGATCAGTGAGGTCAGCCTCCCCTGAACACGTGGTCTGAATAGGAGAGGGGTGATAGCTGAATGAATATTGAGGTCCTGGAAATAGATTCTGAGCAGGGTGTCAGCCATGTTCACTGCAAAATAATAGGGATAGTCTGTAGTTCTGGTAATGAACAGTTCAGACTCTGATTGCGGATAACAGAGAGCCCAACTTGAAATGTCTCAAGTAGGCAAAAAGCTATTTATGGCCACTTATTATGGACAAGTCCACAGGTGGAGTAGCTGCAGGGATGGCTGGATTCAGGACTCAGAGACTCCGGCTCTCCATCTTGGCCTCTTCCTTTCTCTGTTGGCTCCATTCTCACACCAGATGGCAAAATTGCTCCTCCTTTGAGCCTTAAATCTCACAGGAAAGAGCAAGAATTACTTTATAAGAATCTTTCAAGAACATTTGATCAGCTCTCCTAGACACATCCTTGACTAATTGGATTATTGTGGCCATAGGACCATGATGTGCTGATTAATCAAATGATTATCTCAAAGGTTAGGGCTGGAGTGAGGTTTGCTTCACTTAAACCAAAGGAGCAGAGAATGGAAGAGATGTGATTTCCCAAGGAAATTTGGGGTGCTGGATAGATGTCCACTTCAGGCTTAAGAGGCATGTTCACTATTCACAAAATAGTTGCCGAGCAGAACACTGTGGATATTTGTATCCCATTTCATAGACTGATTCTGTTGCATCCAAGCTTAACCAAAGGTCTGAAGTGCTCCTGTACCATTGTAAAAGCGCTGCGTGAGGCAGCATAGATCGAGATGACAGAAAACACTGTGAGGGTTGCAAATTCACATGTGCAGCCTTATTGGAGACTCTGCCTCTTGTCATGTAGTCACCTGAGCCCTGGTAGCATTGTTTGCTTGATTCTACCATCTCTAAGGCGGTTCTGGCCTCTGTTACTGTCTCTAGAATCCCAGTAGAGAAAAGGTATGCCAATATGGATCAAATGACAGAATTATTACTTGTATCGTATTTTCTAGTTAGAAAAATAATAGTATCATAACTATATAATTATTTTTCCCTATAACCTATTTGTCATTTTAATTGTCTACAAAATTTTGTTCCATTTAGATTTTAGCTCTGCATGCTACGTGATCAAGTTAATTTGCAATAGAAGATTTACTTATAACTGCACTTAAGATTTTGTAGAGGTCCTTGTACAAATACTTCCTCTTTTTTGTTTTTTGTCCTATAGATGAAAAAACATTTAAAGCCCTTAAGGAAGAAGGAAATCAATGTGTAAATGACAAAAACTATGAAGACGCCCTCAGTAAATATGGCGAATGCTTAAAAATTAACAATAAGGAATGTGCCATATATACAAACAGGCAAGTTCTTTGTAACTTTATTTATTTCTTATGTTAATAGTTTTGATTATTAAAAATATTTTAAAGAATACTAAGTAATTGCCAAAGTTTTTTGTGATGGTTCTAGGAATTTCTATAGCAAGCTGTCCTAACCAAGTGTTTCTGAAAGAGGTGAGGCCATGGGAGTTCTAGAGAGACTGGAAGCCTGAGGTGTGTGTGGGATGAGACGTCTGACATAGTCTGTGCTACCAGGTTCCCAAAGGCAATTGCGGCTGCTTTGGCTTGTGCGGCTCCGATTGGACATTTCCTGGCTGGCCGGCCTCACTGCAGTTAGCTGGGTCTGGGCATTGTCCAGTGTGGGAGGAGCAGGAATCAATGGCCTTTCAAAACAGTGTCTTATGGAGACTGCCATTTTCCTTCTGAAGTGCTGCAGGAAGGCTCCAACATCTTTTATAGTGTGCAGCAGGAATGGGCAGATTGTTGCTCAGATACCATCTTTACCACGTGGTAAAACATACCTATATAGGCCGGGCATGATGGCCCATGCCTATAATCCCAGTACTTTGGGAGGCTGAGGTGGGCAGATCACCTGAGGTCAGGAGTTCGAGACCAGCCTGACCAACATGGAGAAACCCCTTCTTTACTAAAAATACAATATTAGCCGGGCATGGAGATGCATGCCTGTAATCCCAGCTACTCAGGAGGCTGAGGCAGGAGAATCACTTGAACCTGGGAGGCAAAGGTTGTGGTGAGCCAAGATTGTGCCATTGCACTCCAGCCTGAGTAACAAGAGTGAAACTCCGTCTCAAAAAACAAAAAAGATACCTATATAGAATATGGTGATAGAATATTAGACAAAAGATGTCACTAAATCCAACAAATGTTTTCCTGCCCTTCTCCTGTTCAGCCTCTGCAGGATCGGGACTATTCAGTTTTCTGTGAAGCCTCCTCCTCTTGGCTGCAGAGGAGGAGGGGGCAGGCAGTTCATTGCCTGGTTCTCATCCTCTCCCTTTCCTTCTGTAGGCTTTTCTTTCCCTAGAATTCTCTTAGTTCTGAGGGTCTAGGTCCCCTTTCCTTCCTCCCTACTCTAGAGGCCATTTCATCCTCTCCCCCAGCTCCACATACCGCCTTACAATGATGTCTCCCAAATCTCTTGTCTTCTGTGCTCTAGACTGAAGTGCTCCCTGTCTTTTCTGCACTCAGGGCTGGACATCATCCCCGACCTCTCTCTTCTAGTCAGCAAGCTTGGATGCTCCTACCTTCTAAATCCCAAATCCATCTTCAGTGTGATCCTTTCTGTCTCCCTGCCACCACCACCCGCCATTCCCTTGCTCTGGGCCACTGTCGTCTCCTCCTAAATGTCTGCAAGCACCCTCATGGTGTCCTTGCACAGTTTTGTTCCCTCGTCTCATTCTCCAAGCTGTAGCCAGAGGGACTGTTGAAAACATGGCAAATATGTCAACCTCTATTAAAAACCCTTCACTGGATTTGCATTAAGCTCAGTTTATAAAGCTCAGCCTCCTTGCCATGACTTACAAGGCCCTTCGTGATCTGGCCTGCCTGCTCTTCCAGCCTCATTCCTGCATTCCAGCATTCCAGCCATATGGAACTCTTAGTTCTTCAAGAACACCATATTCTCTTGTACTGTAGGTCTGTGCACTCGCTGTGTCCTTGGCCTCCACTCTCCCCCTACCTCTGTCTGAACTCTCTCAACCAACTGTGTTTGCATCGGATAATCCTTAACTTCATACTCTGTATTTCAACTTAAATGTCACTTCTTCTAGGAAGTCTTCCCTGCCTGCTCTGCCCCTTGCCTCAGCCCCACTGAATCTGATATAGTTATCAGCATGTGCTCCCAGAGGACTTTGCACAGATTTGATTGTGTTTGCTTGTTTTAATAGTCTGTCTCTTCCACTTGACTGCATCCTCCTTGAGGGCTGTGACTGTATTTTGTTTGTGGTTGTATCCCCAGCGCCATAAGTGAATCAAATGTTATAATGGAAACCACTGTGGTATAGAAACAGACTTATTGAGCTATTTTCTGATTTTTCTTAGCTGTCTAAACTTACAGATATCCTATCTTTACCTTTCATAATACTGAGTTCTGTTGCATTATGCCAGAGCTCTCTGTTACTTGAAGCTGTGCCAGTTTGAAGCGGCAAAGCAGGACTGTGATCAGGCACTTCAGCTAGATGATGGGAATGTGAAAGCGTGCTATAGACGAGCTCTGGCTCATAAAGGACTCAAGGTGAGGAAATCTTCATTTTAATGCATAAACTTCAGTTCTGAACAAATCAAGTATTTTTCACACGCATAAATCTCCAGATCTTGGGATGGGATTGGGGTTATCCTGGGATTTAATCCTAGTATTGTACTAACCAGTTCTAAAACCTTGATGTAGGCCTCAGATTTCACCCCTAATTATAATGTGAAACTAGATCACTTCCAAGATTCTTTCCAGCTCAAAAATGATGATTTGTTCTCTAGTTTTCTGAGGAATATTATTAGTTACAGTAGGTTCATTTTAAGGTACAGGAAGACTTGGTACTGAATTACCGAAAGCTAGCGGTAGTGCCGCTGGTTCCTCCAGCAAGAATTGGAGTTGGAGGTTGGGTGGGGGAAGGCATCAGAATGGAGGATGGGTCACCCAGCATAAGTTCAGAGGGGCACGTCGGAGACTTGAAAGCTCATAGCGATCTGGGCCTTTAACCGGCTGATGGTCAGTGTAAGTCTGTAGATGACATTCTTCTCTAAGAAAACCACACCGTTAGTTTAAAAGAAAGTGGATATTGTATAATTACACTTTTCTTCATGCAGATTCTTCTGCATGGAAATCCTGATGAATGAATGTCCATATTTATAGAAAATAACATCACAAGGAAAAACCAGAACATACCGGAAAATGGAATTTCCTGAAATAATTTTTAAAATGCAGTTTTATTAAGGTGTAATACAATGACGTTCATACATTGTAAATGTGCAGGTCATTGCCTTTTGATACGTGCATATCCTCTTGTAGCCACTATCCCAATCAAGATAAAGAACATTTTCTTCCAAAGGTGGTGTGTGCTAAAAGTAAAAAACGTTTTCGTCTTTCTAGAAAGTTCTCTGCACCCCTGTACAAAAAAATCTCCCTCTCTCCACCCCTACCCTCAGGCAGCCATTCATCTGATTTCTATCACTATAGATTAGTTTTGATTCTTTTGGACATTACCATAAATCGTATAGAATGGACTCTACTGTTCGGCTTCTTTCAGCATAACCTGAGATTTGTTTATACTGTGTGGTTATCAGGAGCTGTTCCTTTGTATCACCGCATTGTATGAATGTATCACAATTTGTGTATATATTCACCAGCTGATGACACTTAGGTTTTTTCCAGTTTGGGGCTATTAGGAATAAAGCTGCTGTGACATTCTTGTGCACATTTTTTATGGATAGACTTATTTACAAACTGTACAGCTGGAGGCCAGATGCGACTAGGAGTGGGGACAGAGGGAGATGATCAGATCCTGAGGGGCTTGGTAGGCCATGCTGAGGAGGCTGGACTTGATTCTGAAGGTGATGGAGCCTCCAGAGCGGGGTGAATGGTGGCATAATGGATTGGATTTGGGGACCTCACGGAAGGTTGATCAGAGGGGCCCAGCATGAGGAGAAAGGTAAGTGAGAGATCACCAAGGTGAGAAGCATGTACCTGAAGGAAAATAACGTCCAAGGAAAGAGAGAAGTATGTTAACTGCTGTGGCTGCTGTAACAAAGCACCACAGACTGGGTGGCCTGAACAACAGAAATCTATTCCGGAGGCTGGAAGTCTCAGCTCACGGTTTAACAGGGGTGGTTTCTTCAGAGCCCTCTGCCTCTGACTTACAGATTCTGTCCTCTCCCTATGTCTCCATATGGCCTTCCCTCTGTGTGTGTGTGTGTGTGTGTGTGTGTGTGTGTGTGTGTGTGTGTGTGTGTGCGCGCGCGCTCAAATCTTGTCTTTTTATAAAGACACAGGAAGGGCGTCTTTCTTGGACTAGGAAGGGCCTACTGATTTTAACTTGATTACCTCTTTAAAGGACCTGTCTCCAAATACGGTTACATTTTGAGGTACTGGAGGTTAGAACTTCAACACAGGAATTTCTGGGGGGGACACAGTGATGGAGGGGATGTCTCCCAGGTTCTGGCTGGGTGGCTGAGAGGAGCAGTGTGATAATGGGAAGCCTTCAGGACAGGGGAAGCTTGGGGGTGGGGGAGAGGATTGTTTTGACTGATTGAGTCTGAGATAGTTGTTTTAATTCCATGCCCGTCACTGAAAGGGAACTATCTGGGTTCTGCAAGGAGAAGAGTAGTCATGTTGTTGCATAGTTAAGCAAATGAGAACCACCTGGGTGCATTGAAATGGCCAGCATTCCCAGATCCTAGATCCACTCCAGCTGCAGTGCAGTCATGCCTGCATGTCCTGCCATGCTGCCCTATGACCTTCCCCGCTCCATGCTGACGAAGCCACACAGTGTCCATGTAACCCTAACACATGCCTCCCCCCACCCTCCTTGTTTTGGTTAGCAACACACTCACTTGTTAACCTCATGTAAAAATTTCCTAGATGGTATGTGGCACCAGATATTAAGAGACTCCTTCAAAATGTACTCACCTCTTTGAGCTTAGTAGATTTGGTAAATGAGGATCTGCATGACTCGTGAGTTTACAAATGGTTAAACTCTTGGAGCGCGGTTACCTCTTAGTGGCTGCCTGACTCTGAACCTGGTGAGCTGACAAAACGTCAGAAGCTGCACCTAATGAAAGACTGGACTTTAGTACTTCATTGGACTTTTCTATTTCCTTGGAATGAATTCCAGAAATTGTATTACGATGCAACAAAGATAATCCCGTCCAAAACTTGAGTAATCCTATCCTAGTAGATTATGAGGCTGGTAGCTTATAGCTTGATTTGTTGTCTAGTAATTTGAGGTATGTGCCGAGTGAATTTAATTTCAGAAGTTTAAAATCTGTTTAACAGAGACAGGGTCTCGCTATGTTGGCCAGGGTTGGTGTTAAACTCCTGGCCTCAAGCGATCCTCCTACTTTGGCCTCTCAAAATGCTAGGATTACAGATGTAAGCCACCACGCTTGGCCTAATTTCAGGATCTTCAAAGGCTACAACTGCTTATAGAATGCGTCAGAACTCACGCCCAGGCCTGTTTGCCCAGTGTGACTGCAATGAGGAAGTGGCACAGGGGCTCACAGTAGCAGGTGCCCTGTCTTTAGCTCCCAGCTCAACACTATGCTTTCCTCAGATCTTTTGTTTTCTGACTTTAATAGTTATTTTTAATGGTGCCAGCTTTGAAAAATATGAGCTTTCTTTAATGTACAGCTGTTCTTTGTAAGAAAAGATCACTGAATGTTTTGCTTTTATTTACAATTTATTTCTCTTATTGAGTGCCACTTATATGCTAGGTGTTAGGAGTATAGAGGTGAATAAAGACATGGTGCCTACTTAGGGAGTTTACACTTAATAGAGGAAGGTGCAAGATCCACCCAAAAGAGGATGCTGCAGAGGAGGATACATACAATTGTTATGGATCAATACAAATGTCAAAAAGAATATCTGGTAAAATAACTATTACTTTTATGGTTTCATCAAGTCTATTAATGGTAAATACTGTCACAAACACATGTGAATATAATACATCCTTTTTAAAAGGCCTAATACAGTTGTTAGCAACTTTTAATGCCTTCTTCCTTTTTTGTCAAAGCCACATTTTCTGGTTTGCTGTTGTTTGTTGTTTGTTTATTTCTGAGACAGAGTCTTGCTCTGTCACTCAGGTTGGAGTGCAGTGGCATCATCTTGTCAGGCTGGAGTGCAGTGGCACGATCTTGGCTCGCTGCAACCTCCGCCTCCCTAGTTCAAGCGATTCTCCTGCGTCAGCCTCCCAAGTAGCTGGGACTACAGATGTGTACCACCACACCCGGCTAATTTTTGTATTTTTAGTAAAGACAGGGTTTACCTGCATTGGCCAGGCTGGTCTCAAACTCCTGGCCTCATGTGATCCACCCGCCTTGGGCTCCCAAAGTGCTGGGACACACTTTCTCTTTGTATAAGCTCTGCTCTTCCCTCTACACTGCATGGCTGGATTCTCTTCAGGTCTTGACTTCTCTGACCACTGTAGCTGTAGAAAAAGGAGGCTCCCTCATTAGTATCCATCTCAACCTTTAGTTTTTTTCATGGCATCAATGACAGTCTGTAATTATTTATTCATTTGTTTACATGTTTTTAATTACTTCCCCCCATAGGACGTTAAGCATCCATAAATGCAAGGCCTGTTTCTTTCCTGCTGCGGTCTTCTTAGCTCCTGGCACATGGACATGCTTAGAGACCATCTGTGAAGTGAATGAGCCCCGCCCCCCTCTTAGCTGCCTCCTTGCCCAATTCTGTCTCCGCCCTTGCTGCTGTCTGCCCTCTCTTCATGCTTGTCTGCAGTGCTAACACTTGTCAACGTGTATTTCTTGTCTTCTTATGTCTCTTCCAACCAGTCAGGCTGCTCTTTAGGCAGAGACTTTCCAGATTCACGAAAATGATCCTATTGACTCCGAGGGTGTTGAGCTTCCATTTCCAAGGCTGTGGGGCTCACACGTCTCTTTTCCAGCCCTTTCCCTTGAGCGCCACACCATGTAATCATCCACCTTCTGGTCATTGCTGCCGTGACCATCCCAGAGATCACTTCTTTAGGCCTCAGTTTCTTCATTTTTAAAATGGGAACAATAAAAGTTAATATTTATAGGGCTGCTGTGAGAGTAAAGTAATACTTGTAAAATGCTCAGAAAGGTTAAGAATTAGCTTTTATTACTTCCTCAACTTGGCTGCTCCATTCCCTTGCCGTTGAGTATGGTTCCCGGCCTACAAAACTTAGAATATAAACACAGTGTCATTTTTTTTCCCCCTCGGTAGGTTCGCTGGTATGGGACACTGGTATCTGGAGATTTGTTATACTTTATAAATAATTTACATTTATAAATTAGAGCAGATATAAGGTTGTCTCTTTAAATATGTCCCTTTTGCTCTGGTGTGTTGCTGTGGGGGAGGGGGAAAGGCATGTGGGGATTACAGCTAGTGCCCAGGAATGTCACATAATCACTAGCTCAGCTTATCTGTGCTCAGCCTCTTGTACATGCAGTTACTGATGTGTCATGAATACTTAAAGAGGTTACACACCCTTGCAGTTCTTTGCTTCCTCACAATTTGGTTTAATCAAAACATGGGTCTAGTCTGTAGTTTAGAACATAGCGAGTCACAGCAGACTGGCTTTGGGGCATCTGTCTCTGCTACCAGATTCAGCGGTCATGTCTTGTTAGATTCCCTTTTCTTTCCCCCACTTCTTGAATGTATTATCTGACTCATGGAAGATTAAATGTTGACCCAATTTTGAACAGCAAACAACCTGGAAGGAGTTTATGGAACAAAGTATGATAATAACTACCATTTGCATAGTTCTTTACAGCTTTAAGCCACTTACTATTTATTCATTTACTCCTCAGTACAGTCTTGTGAAAATCTGAATAGAGCTTTTGTTACCCTTATGTTAAAGATGAGAGGACTGAAGCCCAGAAAGGTTAAGTAGGATCTTAAGTGTCATTGCTAGTAGGTGCTAATACAAGGATCGGTTCATTCTGTCATTTATTCATTCAGCAAGCAACAAGTGCTTACCATATATTAGGGACTGGGAAGGTTGTGGTGATAAAGAATTTAACTTGAGTTTTCTAACTCCAGATCCTGTGCTTTTTCGAAATCTCTAGAAGATGTTCACTGTGTTATGCGTTATAATATTTGAGCTGCATGCTCACCCCATAGGCTCACTTTATAAGAGTGGTACTAATGTGGGTCCTGCACACGTACTGCACAACTCACTTCATCAACCTCACTTACAGTCAGGTTACCCTAGGCTCCTTCTATTTATGAAAGTTATTTTCTCTGTCTTCCTACTTACAGAATTATCAGAAAAGTTTAATTGATCTCAATAAAGTTCTCCTACTCGACCCAAGTATTATTGAGGCGAAGATGGAACTGGAAGAAGTAACTAGACTCCTTAATCTTAAGGATAAGACAGCATCATTCAACAAAGAAAAGGAGAGAAGGAAAATTGAAATTCAAGAGGTATTTGTATTTGATTTTCTTTGAAAGTACTCTTTTGGGGACCTTAGACTGGATTCTAAGGTCATATTCCTATGAGTTCTAAAACATTTTTAATTTTGTTTTCATTCTGATATTCAGTGCCAGAATTTTAACCAGCAACAAAACATCTCCTTTGCAATGATAATTAGCCATTGTATTTCCCAACATGGGTCCATGGATGGTAATGGGAGTCTCTGCATTACTGGAGTTCTTCCCTTCTTTGGCTTCCATCTGTAGTGCTCCCACTCCAGACTATACTGGGAACCGATGGCCACTGAGTTTGCTCCAGGGTAGACCTGGAGACTCCTGACGGGACTGACGTAGTTACACGGGCCCTGCAAACCTCACCTCGTAGAGATTTTCCAGATTGATTCAGACCTTTTTAGCACTCTAGGACTGCCTCTGAGAGATCTCCAACTACCTCAGGATCAAACTGCCTTTGTGATTCAGATAACTAAAATGTTTTTCTTTGCCTAATATTAGGGAAGAATGTCAGGCTGTGAATCCCTGTACATTGATGAATGCTAATACCCCATCGATAATCTTACATTTCCACCAAGAGTAAGAGGCTAATACGTAAGAGAAGCTAGGAAGGTTTTTTTTTCCTCTTTAAAGAAGGAAGAAAAAACTGTTTTAGGAGAATTCAGTGTAAGCTCATTTCTCTGTTAAAATGTATTGTGAAAAAGAGATAAAATTGACATAGGCTTTTATGCAAGTTGTATTAATGGAAAGTTCTAAAAATTAAATTTTGTCATAGTTTCAATGTCAAATAGTGTTTTAAACTTTTATGAATTGGATCTTATACCCTAAAATTTCTCTTCCTAAAAAAAATTACAAATATTTCACTTGGAACTGGACTACAATACAGTCTACTTATAGTTCTGAATTATCATTCTGACAAACGTACTTAGGATGCGTGTGGTGACTGTAGTTTAGTGTCACAGTGCTTTTTTTCCTCATGAAGGTGAATGAAGGCAATGCGGAGGAGCCTGGAAGACCTGCAGGGGAGGTCTCCACAGGATGCTTAGCTTCTGAGAAGGGAGACAAAAGCAGTGGGTCACCAGAAGACCCTGAGAAACTTCTGATAGCCAAGCCTAATAATGCCTATGAATTTGGTCAGATTATAAACACTCTCAGTACCAGGAAGGATAAAGAAGCCTGTGCACATCTTTAGCCATCACTGAACCAGAAGATCTGCCGATGTTGTTAAGTAACAAACTCGAAGGGGATACATTCCTCCTCCTCATTCAGTCTCTAAAAATTATCTTATTGAAAAAGATCCCTCATTGGTGTATCAGCATCTTTTATATCTGAGTAAAGCAGAAAGGTTTAAGGTAAGTGGCTAAGTATTTTATTAATAGAGATTGGTTTTATTAGGGTGTCTGTAACTTAAACATGTTATTTATGCTAACATAGTTTTTTTTTTTTCTTCTTTTAGATGATGTTGACACTAATTAGCAAGGGCCAAAGGAGCTAATTGAGCAGCTGTTTGAGGACCTTTCAGGCACACCAAACAACCATTTTACTTTAGAAGATATACAGGCCCTAAAAAGGCAGTATGAGCTTTAAATCAAGATTATTGTTAGATTTCTTCCATGCATGTGTGTGTTCCAGTAATGTTAATAAGATGGTATTGTAACAGAGTTGCATGGATAAAACCTGGCTTAGAAAAGATCTTTTGGCCTGGACTATAAAACATTCTAGTTATTTTTATACATAGAATATGTATATTCTACAATCTGCTTTTTATTAGTTGTAAATATTTTCTTATGTACCAGAGCCAAATAAGTATATTTGGAACTTGTTAAAATACATTTTAATTTATAATATACATATTATTTTGATTACCTGTTAAAATTTTGAGTTAAAGTTGCATTTCTTTGGGCAAGGAAGGAGTCCTCTTAAGTTTGGTAGAAATGAATTTCTTTAACATTCTTTTTTAAAAATGGAAGTCATTAACAGTGATTATGATATCACATATCCATCCTGCTAAGACACAGAAATCCCATTTTGTACTAGTACTTGTGGACTAGAGTCAGTTAAAATGAAATGCAACACTGAGCTCTGTCACATGAAATGATTACTAAAAAAATTGTTTATTTAGAGCTGTAAGAGGAACTTATTTTTTCTAATATGGAAGCATTGCCTAATAATTAACAAAAATTGCCAAAAATTTTTACCACTTTTTACTAGATTTTAAAAAGCTACTTTCCTTTATATAGTGCTTATATAAGCAAAACAAAAAACAAACAAAAAAACAAACCACTGTATTAAAGCAAACTAAGCCTGCATTTATATCTGAATTATTACCCCCATATTTTACCAAAGATGTGAATGTCCCCCCTTTGCCCTTTTTTGTTTTCTGCTTTATGACTGTATTTATTCCTTTACTGTAAAGAGAACATGAAGAACTAATATATGTTGAAAGCTCCTTTGTTAAGTGGGTTAAAGTGAGGGAATTTCAGTCTCTATCAGTGTACTGTCATTTATTCCTGCGGTCTATAGTCAGTTTCCCCTTTCTGGAGCATTTTCTCATTCACTTAGAAGTGAAGATGAAAGTTAATATCATGTTTATATTCCCATATTCATTATTTAATATTTTATAGTTATAGAATATTTTAACTCATCTTGGATAAATAGTACCTTTCAAACTGTGTCACTTTTCTTTGAAACTGCTTTCTTTGTTCATAAGTGAAACATCTGTAATGGGACTTTAGTTTTCAAACAAAATTTCTCCTTTTTAATGTTACTAAATTTTTATAAAGTAAATGGTGGTTTATGTTAGAAATGTATCCTATGTATGGAGTTTACTTAGAGAAATGGCACCACTCTTTTCCTATACATAGCAACTTGAGCGACCTTTAGAGACACAAGGGAACTTTCTCTTCTGGTGCCTGACACAGTGAGGTTAATAACCGCAGGTGATTTTGTTGAGCTTTGTGCTAGGCACTGTGTGTCATTTATCACACATTGTCTCATTTAATCTTCATAGCTCTGCTACAGATGAGGAAACAATGGAACAGAAGGTTGTATAAATTGATGAGGATTTACAGATGTTGCAAGTGGTCTCTCCAGGATCCAAACCTGGGCAGTCTATCTTTTGAGTTCATATACTCTATTCAGGTGCCTATTCCTTAACAGTTACAGATGAGTAGAAGCAGTTTAGTGAATATAAATTTCCAAGTTTGGTACACCAATAGGGGTAGTTACAGTGATAACACAGAGCAAGAGGAATGCCCAGGCCTGCCCGAGAGAGGGTTAGGAAAGGTTTCATGGGGCCCAGTAGTGCCACAGCTGGAGTATGTCATTTGAATAAGAGAAACGGAGGTGTCGCAAGGGCATCAAGGTGCACACTGAAGGTGCAGATTGAATGAAAGTGTGCAGTCACTTGGCATTTTCAGAGAACTGCATGAATCATAGTATTACTAGAACATGTGGTTTGTGTGACAGCTGGATAGAACGAAAATTGCATGCTGCATATAAAATGGCAGAAAATATCAGAATTTTATTTGTACTCTGGCATTACCACTCTTAACTAATACCTAGTTTTCTTCCCCTTCCGGGCATACACAAGACTATGTTTTTCAGCCTCTTTGTGATTAATATGGGCCACGTGACCACTTCTGCCAGTAGGGTTTAGGTAAAAGTGATGTGTCACTTCTGAGCCAAAGTACTCAAGACCTGGCCCCAAACCCTCCCTGATCTTTTCCCTTGCTACAGTGACCCACCCACAAGGCTTCATGTTGCAGACAGTGCAGTTATAAGATGATGGTGGCTCCTGCTGGTTTGAAACAGGGTTCTGCCAGTCCCCATTGGACATACAGAATGAACAAGCTTATGCTTTTTTTGTTAAGCCACTGAGATTTTTATTGTTTGTAACTATATCCAAACACTTAACCTCTCAGTCTGCTTCTGTATTTCTTCTCTTCAGCCTGTAAATCTTTCCTGAGCTTTGACCTGTAAAGCCAACTTCAAACTGTTCATCTCTACACAGATGTCTCACAGATACTGCAAATAAGCTGCCCTAAATGGAGCTCTCTGTTCCCTAATACTCAGGCTTCACTTATCCCATAGTTCCACAAAAAGTACCAGCATTCACACTGGCCTAAGAAACCTGGGCTTCTAAACTTTTTTGCTCTCAGTCCCCACATCTAATATTTCATCCTGGCAGACATTTCATTACACAAACATGGTACACTCACTGAAGAATAACTGCTTTTGCACAGAATGTCTTACCACTGTTTGGTGTTTTTGAGTTTACTTGTCTGACATAAAATATCTGGTTCAGTTCTGTTTCCCGTAGTGCTCAGCAAAATGCCTGGCATAATAAATTCAGTAAGTATTCACTGAATGAATGATGTCTTGGTAATTTTATAATTATATTTGTGGGTACATATATTACCTAAAGTATTTTAGTGGAATGTCAGCACTTGTTATATCTAATTGTTTTGCTGGAAATCATGCATCTGGAAGGAGAAACGTCTCAAAAGTAATTCTGTACAGAGTGTGGGTTATTTAATCATCAGAGCTTAACTCCTGCCTTGGGGACCTTATAAGCAAAGTTTCTAGACAAAAGGGTGAAAGATAAAATATTAAAACAGAAAGGAAAGGAAAGAAACTAAAAGCCCTTGAACTAAAATTATGTGATAATTATTTACTAGGTGCAAAACATCTGAGCAAATCACAATCACTCTGGGCTTAAGTTTGCTTATTTTTAAATATTAAGTAACTATCATTTGGGCTGACAGGTTTGTTGTAAAATAAGATGAAAATACTTCCTACACTGCACACGATATAAGAGACTAACATCATTACTATTCCTGGCTCATGGGCAATATGAAAGTTCCCTGTGTACAGATCTTGAACGTAGGATTCCACACCTCCTATGTCCAGCTTCTTAATGTCTGGCCTCTGGAGTTGTTACCACATGCTCCCATAGTCACCCTCAGCCTCTTGACCTTAACTGAAGTAACAGACTATCCCATAGGACTGCTCCAATCAGCTTCCTCTCCTCTTGACTCATCACCAGATCCCCCGCCTCCAACTGTTCTCTCCCTGAAAGTAGTCTTTCCCCTCCTTTCTAACGCTGACCCCTGATCTGATCCCTTCCTTTTCTACTAGGACTTTCCTCTGAGAATAATACCTTCCCTTTCATGTCTGCAACATCTCCCTTTTCATTGCTGCCACCCTGTCAGCCTAACCTATGAAGCTATTCCTCACCTAAAGAAAAGTCCTTCTTAACCTCCAAGCTTCCATCTTTCCCCATATCATTGCTTTAAAAAATGGGTAACTTTCTGTTTACAAGAAAAAATGAAAAATAAAATTCTCTATTTTCCCCACCTCTCATTGATTTGAAGGAATTTTGGCTTCTGCCTCCCATCACTATTTAAACTCCTCTCAACAACCTTGATCAAACCCAGCAGCCTTTTCTTAGTCATAGACTTGTATTACATTGTAGCCTGGAGAGAATTGTTACAGATTATCTCATCTAAATCCTTTCACTCATATTGAAGCCCAAATAAGAGCGCACCTAGGGATATGTGGATTGTGAAACCCCAAGAGGCTGTGACTGGTTTGGCCCTTTTGCTATCTGCGATTTGAGGGAAAAGATGAAATTTGGAAGGCAAAGAAAGCAAACCTTAAGGACAGCTATGATATTGAGTCTAGACAAGCTGTTATATTTCTGAACTGCTCAGACTGAGCTGTAATCTAATCTAGGGCAAATTCAAAGAGTGCCTCCTTCATGAGCAAGATCTTAAAACGAAAAGGCCTCTACAAGTTGAGACTGCAAAGTGATGGATATACTGAGAATTTCGTATTTGTCAGGAAAGCTTCAAAGACATGGAGCCTTAAGTTTAACCTTTTCATTTCCACTTCTTATGCATCTTGGTGAAAACTCCCTTTATCCTACCAAGTGGTGGTACCCACTAGGAATAGTACACTATGCACTAAAGGTCTCCCAGGAAGAAGTTCAGAAGGCTCGATTCTGTGTTGTGTGCAGGGATTAAGCATGAGTTATGATGACACAGCATGACGTTAAAGGGATTTCAGATATATTTTCTTACAGTTATTTTCCTAAAACACATGGGTTTTGCTCTCTAGGAAGAGAGTGGAGCAAAGTGTGCACTTGGAATTTGTTTTACTTTCCTATTAGCCCGTAGGTACCACTCAGACCAAAAGGACCCCCTAAAAACTGATGTGCAAGTCACAGAATTCGCCTGAGCTCTAGCAAGGGATGTCTGTGAGGACAAATCTAGCTCTAGAATACTATGAATTTTGTCACGTTTATAGGTTTTCTGCTTGTTTTTAGAGACATGACCTCGGCTCTGTTGCCCAGGTTGGAGTGCAGTGGCATAATCATGGCTCACTGCAGCATCAATCTCCTGGACTAAAGCAATCTTTCTGCCTCGGCCTCCTGAATAGCTGGGACTACAGGTATACACCACCATGCCTGTTTTTTTGTTTTGTTTTGTTTTTGTTTTTTGTTTTTAGTAAAGACAGGGCCTCATCATGTTGCCCAAGCTGGTCTCAAACTCCTGGCCTCAAGTGATCCTACTGCTTCAGCCTTCCCAAGTGCTGGGATTACAGGCATGAGCCACTGCACCCAGCCGAGTTTATAGGTTTTGATACCTTTTGCCAGAAATCAAAGAAGTGGTTGAAAGTTAATTGCTCTCAGAAGAATCAATGAAAAGCAAGAGACTGTAACTCTCAGCAACTCTCCTTTTTCTCTGGGAAACTGCTTAAGAGCACAGACTTTGGCATCAGATACACCTGGAATCAAATCTCAACTCTACTTAGGAGCTGTATGACCTTGCAGTCTTAGGTTCCTCGTCTGCAAAATGGTTTATCTTCTTACCACTTGGGGTTGCTGGTTTATGTGGTTCATGTAAAATGCCTTCTGTTATTTGATAAGCACATCTTTCCTTCCATGTATATAATTGCTTTCTTTTAAGTATAATGACCTCACCTATGTTATTAGAAAAATGCAAGAAACCTCTTTTCAAATAGTATGGACACCTTGATAGTTATTTACTGGAGAAGAGGCACACATTAAAATCCCTCCAGTAGAAATATTAATATATAGAGAAGCGGCTAGTCTTGGACTTCTGGTGTCATCTCCTGGAAATTAGTCATGGTACAACAGCCAAGAGGTTACCCCACAACCTGAGCTACAGAGAATCTGTTTGCAATAGCAAGCATCTCTTTATTTCCAATCTGTCCTTGTTTTGAGGATGAACCAATACACAAACAGTTGTACGTCCAGAGTCTGGTATAGGCTAATGGATGCTTAGTAAAGGTTGCTCAATGAATGAATCCAGAAGGCATTGCCCCATTAGTGGTCTTGTTTCCAGAGTTCACATTAGGAAGTTCCTATTATTGAAATGTTTACAATGATACCCTAAATATTTCAAACAGTTGTTCTTGAAATGTCTGCACAGTCACTTGAGAATCTTACAGTACAGGGGTTTGGAAATATAAAAATATCTCTTATGATGCTTAGGGAAGTTAGAATTTATGATCTACTGGCACAGAGCTGATGATGGCAATGATTAACATCCGAACTGCATGAGCACTGCAGTGAATGACACTATTTATGATCCTCTGAATAAGAATTGTGGGGGATAAACTTTTAAAAAGATAGCCCCTGCTTTTAATGAGCTCATACTTCATTAGGAAAAAAACTGGCAATAACATCAAGTGCGAGACTCTCCTAGGAGAAAACAGCATCAATGAAATGTTTGTCAAAGGTATTAAAAGCCAAATAGGGTTCCTCGAGAACATTTCACGAAGAGGTAAAACCTAAGCCATGTTCTGAAATAGACTCAGGTCAGTGAGAAGGAAGAGCTCAGTGTGACGGGATTACTCTACTGCAGAATTTCCAGTACCACACTGCACAAGGAACTTGGTAAAAAAAAAATTCTGCCACTGCAGGTATGCTTCACAGTGCAGGAAACAGAAACCAGACAGGAGACTTACAAAGCAATCTGAATTAATATTCTATTTTTAGTAGTGACCCAAGTTCAAAAATGGCCTAAAATTTAATCTTACTACCTACCATTAGACCTCTTTTATATCAGTTTCCCATTTGTAAAATAGGACCAATTTATTTTTATTTTTAAACAGGGCAGAGTGTTCCTTTTGCATCAGTTGTTTTTTGTTCTTTTTTGCTTTGTTTGAGACGGAGTCCCGCTCTGTCATCCAGGCTGGAGTCCAGTGGCACAGTCTCAGCTCACTGCAACCTCTGCTTCCTGGGTGTAATTCTCCTGCCTTAGCCTCCCAAGTAGCTGGGATTACAGGTGCACACCACCTTGCCCAGCTAATTTTTGTATGTTTAGTAGAGACGGGGCTTCATGTTGGACAGGCTGCTCTCAAACTCCTGACCTCAAGTGATCCACCCACCTCAGCCTCCCAAAGTGCTGAGCCACTGCGCCCAGCAAAATAGGACCAAATATTTGCTTTAATTAAGCAGTGGATTGGGATGACTATTTCCAGAAACATACTTTTAATCCTAATTCATATTGTGCTGAAACAAGGGCACAGATTTTGTTAGGGTGGCTACAATAAAAAAGGTGGACAGTAACAAGTACCAGTGAGGATGCAGAGAAATTAAAAACTGCATACATTACTAATGTAACATGTAAAATGGTACGGCAGCTTTGGGAAAGTTTGGCAGCTCCTCAAAAACTTAAACATAGAGTTGCCATTTGATCCAATAATTCTGCAACTCCTATTACTGAAAGTCAAAAACATATTCACACAAAAACTTGTGCACAAATGTTCGCAGCAGTTCTACTCATAATAGCCAAAAAGTGGAAACCACCCCAAATGTCCGTCAACTAACTGATGGATAAACAAAAATGCAGCATATCCATACAACTGAGTATTATTCAGCCATTAAAAAGAATGAGGTAGTGATACATGCTGACCCTTGGATGAACTGTGAAAGAAGCGGGACACAAAAGGCCACATTTTATTATGCCATTTATCTGAAATGTCTGGAATGGACAAACCCATATAGTAAATTAGTAGTTGCCAGGGACTGAGAGAAAGGGGGAATGGGAACTGACTACTGTTGGGAAAGGGCTTCTTTCTTCCATGATGGGGTGATGAAAATGTTCTGGAGTCAGCTATTAGTTGTGCAACCTTGTAAAAAACACTGAATTGTACACTTTAAAATGCAAATTTTATAGTATGCGAACTGTATCTCAGTTTTGAAAAATGAAGTGGTTAGGGGGAAGCAAATCACCCAAGGTAGTGAATAACTTAGAGGCAAACTCTGGGGTTTTACAATCAATCCTGATAAGGCCACTTAACTTGAGTTTTTCAAGAACTTACCAGGAGGAATAAAAACTGAGGAAGACTGAAAAGACAAACTACTCCACCCCATGACTGGAAACAAGGTAAAGATGTCCTCTTACCATTCCTATTTAACATTGCACTGGAGGTTGAAGTCAGTAAGGGGTTAAAATGTTATAAAAGGCATCCAGATCGGAAAAGAAGTAAACTGTCTTTATTTGCAGACACAATTATCTATGTAGAAAAGCATCTAGAGGCCGGGTGTGGTGGCTCACGCCTGTAATCCTGACACTTTGGGAGGCCGAGGTAGGGAGATCATTTGAGGTCAGGAGTTCAAGACCAGCCTGGCCAACATGGCAAAACTGTCTCTATTAAAAAAAAAAATACAAAAATTAGCTGGGCATGATGGCACACATCTGTAATCCTAGCTACTCTGGAGGCTGAGGCAGGAGAATTGCTTGAACCCAGGAGTGAAGGTTGCAGTGATCTGAGATGGAGCCACTGCACTCTGGCCTGGGTGACAGAGCAAAACTCCAACTAAAAAAAAAAAAAAAAAAAAGCCTACAGAATCTACAAAAAAAAAACCCTACTAAAATTAATGTGACTTACAAGGTTGTAGGATTCAAGATCAACATACAAAAATGTATTTTATTTCTATATACTAGTAATTGAATGTAATCACAAATTGATGTTTTTAAGAGATTGGTACACTGAAAAAGCATTGTTGAGAGAAAGAACTGAATAAAAAGGATATATTGTATTCATGGATAGGAAGACTTGATATTGTTAAGATGCCAGTTTTCCTCATATTGATACATAGGTATTTCAATGGTATTTCAGTCAAAATCCCAGCAGACTTTTTGACAGAAATCTAGAAATGGATTCTAGTGTAAACACAGTATTCAAATCAGTGGGAAAAGGGAAGATTATTTAACAAATAGTGCCATCACAAATGGCTATCTGGAAGAAAGTAAAACTGAACTTTTATATTACACTAAATGCTAAGATAAATTGAAGATAGATTTTTAAAAATATGAAAAATTTAAAATCTCAATATAAACTACCAAAAGAGACTACAAGTACAATTTAGGAACAGAGGAGACTAGAAGGTCTAAAATATTACAATTAGACACACAACAGGCTTCATATTGCAGGAAAAAAATGTAAAGAATATATGGGAACCCTGAACTATCGGTACCTTTTCCGTAAATCTAAAAATATTCCAAAATGAAAAGTTTACTTAAGGATAAATAGAATGTACACACATACAACCTAATAGTCAAATGACAGATTTGGAGAAAAATACAAGAGTCAAACTATTAGTGTAGTATACACAAATCTATTATATTTATTTTCGTTTTTTAAAATTATTTTTCCTAGATGGAGTCGTGCTCTGTTGCCCAGACTGGAGTGCGTGGGGTGATTTCAGCTCACTGCAACCTCTGCCTCCTGGGTTCAAGCTATTCTCCTGCCTCAGCCTCCCAAGTAGCTGGGATTACAGGTGTGAGCCACTACGCCTGGCCCTATTTTCATTTTTATTTATTAATAGAGATGGGGTCTCTCTATGTGGCCCAGGCTAGTCTTGAACTCCTGGCCTCAAGCAATCCTCCTGCCTCAGCCTCCCAAAGTGAGCCATTGCACCTGGCCAAAATACCTTTCAAACTGACAAGAAAACAATCCAAAAGAAAACAGGTAAAGGATGTAAGAGCCAATTTAGAAGACAGCAAATTCAAATACTTTCTTCTACCTGCTGGGCCTTAAACTTCATATGGAACCAAAAAAAAAAAAAAAAGAAAAGCTGGCAGCATCACACTACCTGACTTCAAACTATACTACAAGGCTACACTAATCAAAACAGCATGGTACTGATACCAAAACAGAGCTATAGACCAGTGGAACAAAACAGAAGCCTCAGAAATAACACCACACATCTACAACCATCTGATCTTTGACAAACCTGACAAAAACAAGCAATGGAGAAAGGATTCCCTATTTAATAAACAGTGTTGGGAAAACTGGCTAGCTATATGCAGGAAGCTGAAACTGAATCCCTTCCTTACACCTTATACAAAAATTAACTCCAGATGGATTAAAGATTTTAACACAAGACCTAATACCATAAAAACCATACAAGAAAACCTAGGCAATACCATTCAGGACATAGGCGTGGACAAGGACTTCATGACTAAAACACCAAAAGCGATGGCAACAAAAGCCAAAATAGACAAATGGGATCTAATTAAACTTAAGAGCTTCTGCACAGCAAAAGAAACTATCGTTAAAGTGAACCGGCAACCAACAGAATGGGAAAAAGATTTTTGCAAGCTACCCATCTGACAAAGGGCTAATAGCCAGAACCTACAAAGAACTTAAACAAATTTACAAGAAAAAAAAACAATGTTGAGATTCACTTGGGTGGCTGGCAAAATATTAAAGAAATATTAGGAAAAGTTACAGATTTGTCTCAAACCTTTTGGATGGCCAAAAGGTTTTTTGGGGACAGGCCGAAGGTGGCAGGTCCATTGAGTTACAGAGAAGATAGGGACGATAAGAGGCTTTCCCAGTTTAAGTCTGCTTACCCCACATCCCTTTGTCTCTACTCTACTCATGTAAACTTTGTGCTGGATGGCGCTCTCAGGGGGAGATTAAAGGGGAATTACCCGTTAATAGTGTTTATTCTTGGGCCAGAACCTAAAGCTTTTATTATTTGTATAACCACTCTTTTAACCACATTAATTATTCACAAGTGTGTTGCCTTACAACCTCTGTTATGAAATCTTTTTACATATAACGATGGAGAGGGAATCTTGGTTCACTGGTTGCATTTCACCCTCTGAAAGCAGCTGACGACCATCCCTAGCCACTTGAATCACTGTAATGGTGTGAGAGTGCATTCATTTATCCGTCACTGAGTCAGGGTCTGCAGGCTAGACCTCTACAGGTGATGGTCAATGTCTCACAGAATCTACAAAGAACTTAAAAAAATTTACAAGAAAAAAACAACCCCATCAAAAAGTGGAGAAAGATATGAACAGACACTTCTCAAAATAAGACATGCAGCCAACAAACATATGAAAAACTCATCATCACTGCTCATTAGAGAAATGCAAATCAAAACCACATTGAGATACCATGTCACGCCAACTGGAATGGCAATCATTAAAAAATCAGGAGACAACAGATGCTGGAGAGGATGTGGAGAAACAGGAATGCTTTTACACTGTTGGTGGGAGTGTAAATTAGTTTAACCATTGTTGAAGACAGTGTGGTGATTCCTCAAGGATCTAGAAATAGAAATACCTTTGACCCAGCAATCCCATTACTGGGTATATATCCAAAGCATTATAAACCATTCTATTATAAAGACACATGCATGTTTATTGTGGCACTGTTCACAATAGTGAAGACTTGGAACCAACCCAAATGCCATCAATGATAGACTGGATAATGAAAAGGTGACACATATACACCATGGAATACTATGCAGCCATAAAAAAGAATGAGTTCATGTCCTTTGCAGGGACATGGATAAAGCTGGAAACCATTCTCAGTAAACTGACACAAGAACAGAAAACCAAACACTGCATGTTCTCACTCATAAGTGGGTGCTGAACAATGAGATCACATGGACACAGGAAGGGGAACATCACACACTGGGGCATGTTGGGGGGTAGGCGGGCTAGGGGAGGGATAGAATTAGGAGAAATACCTAATGTAGATGATGGGATAATGGATGCAGCAAATCACCATGAGCATGTGTATACCTATGTAACAAACCTGTACATTCTGCACATGTACTCCAGAACTTAACGTATAATTAAAAAACAAAAAACAAAAAGATACAAACTAGTCAGGAAAATGTAACATTAGATATTACTTTACATCAAACAGTTTAAAAATTTGTAAAGCTCCAATACCTATTGTTGGTAGAATGCAGGGAAAAGGGAACTCACATATTGTTAGCAAATTGTAAATTGTGACAGCCTTTCTCAGAAGACAGTCTGGTAACCTTTAAAAAATTTAATATACATGGACTTTAACCTAGCTATTTGATTTCCTTGAATCTATCTCGCATACTTAAAAATACCAGAATATAAGGACGTAAGTATTAGAATGTTTTCTGCAGTGTTTTGTATTGAGGAAAGAAACAACAAATAACAGACACAAAGTGAATGCTCATCAATATGAGAATGTCTGAATAACTGCAGCATGTCTATACTACAGAATTTATGCAGCCATTAAAAAGAATTAATTGGAGTTATACAGTTGAGTTGGACAGATTTCCCAAAGACATGACTGAGAAAAATCAAGAAAATTAATATATATATCCATTGTGTGTGACTATAAACACAGAGAAAACGGGTATCACACATATTTTGTCATTTGCAATGGTTATGGGGGAAGATAATGAGGGAAGGGGGCAGAGAAGAGAAGGGGAGAACAAAACACAAAAAGGCGGTAAGGAAGAAAGGAAGGGGAAATAATTCGTTTGTGCACATTTTATTTAATCTTTCAAAAGAAAGTCTCTAAAACATCAGTTCACAATACTTCTAAAGCAACTGTGATTTCCTTATCTAGTTGAAAGTATTATATTTTCTTTCAACAAGCAAAAAAGTAAAAAGCCCCCAAAGCAAAATTAAAATGCCCAGGCTATACTAACCCTGAAAATTAGGTTCCAATGGCTGTCATACATGATAGAATATTTGTAAACTAACATATTTGGTATAAAACTTTGTTAAAAGTGACTGTCTTTTCAGCCACTGTATTGTTTCAAACAACTTATTTTACTGTACAGTATTATGAAGTGACTGGTTATCAACTCTGAGTTGAGTCCACAAACGTCCTAATTCCCTTTGCTCAGTTGTTCTTCTGTCCTATCAGAATTTCTTCTTCATACATATAAATACTGTAAGTATAGGAAAAATAAAAGGAAAGACAAGGTCCCTGCTCTCAGAGACTAGAGTGTCTTTAAGATTTGTTATCCTAATATCTTGAATACAGAAATAAGAATCTGGAGGTACTGATACCTGGAACACATGGGGTTTATGTAATGTCTATGTTTTACCTCCTTCATGCAAGACAAAAAGTGGCAGAAATATGTGCTCCAGTGCTATTTAGGCAAAAGGCTGGAAAGGAAAAAAATAAAAGCAAAGACTATATTGTCACCAGCCAGCCCACACATTCTAGAATTAGTCAAGTCTTACAGAGGAAAGAGACTGCCTTATTTTACTGCTCACATAGATGAAAATTAGCTGCTTACTAATCCTGAAAACCTGGCTCTCTCGTACTAAAAAACAATTCAAGTGTAGACAGCCTTAACAGTAATTTCTACCAAACATTCAAGGAAGACATCATTCCAATCTTACATACCCTGATCACTGAAGTCTGCCTCAGGTTAACGTTTGAAAAATCAAATTTACCACATTAACATATTAAAGTAATCACAGTTATATGACAGATGCTCCCTCCACCAAATAAACAGCCAATAAAATTCAACATATTTTCCAAAGTAAAAACTCTTGGCAAACAAACTAGGAGTCAGAAGACAATTTACTAAATTCAGTAAAGGATCTCCTATAAATATATCTGCAGCAAATATCATAATGAATAGGTGAAATGATGAAAGATTTCCCTTTGAGGTTATCAACAAATCAACAATGCCCCCCTATAACCACTGCTATTCAGAAGTACACACTAGAAGTCCTAGCCAGTGCAAAGGGCCAGAAAAATAAATTAATGATGAAATGACCTAAGACAAAAAAAAAAAAAAAAAGCAATTGGAATCCCACCTCTGTCACTTAGCAGCTGTGCAACTCCAGGCAAAGTACTTAACATCTGTGCCTCAGTTACCTCATCTGTAATAAGGATAAGAATACCTCCTTCACAGAGTTGTTCTGAGGAATATTTTATTTTGAACCAACTCTAATTATAATTAAGACTTTAATAATTTGATATGTAATTACCTTTTGCATCTTTCTAAATTATATGACCCCTATTCACTATTCAAAGTCAACCTAATATTATTTTTTAATTTAACTTTTAAAGTTCAGGGGTGCATGTGCAGGTCTGTTATATAAGTAAACCTGAGAAGTTATTATGTTTTTTTTCTTTCATTCTTTTTTGTTTGCTTTTCTGTAAGTTACTATTTTAAAAGTGCTCACAAAGTATTTGACACTTCAAAGCACTGTAGAAGTGTTTAATACAAATATTCACAAACAATTGTAGAGTGATATCCCAAAGAATCTGGAGATAAACCACTGGAATTAAAAGAGTAATATTCATCAGATACAAAATCATTATACAAATTCAACAGCATTTCTGGCCGGAGATGGTGGCTTTCACCTGTAATCCCAGCACTTTGGGAGGCCGAGAAGCAGGTGGATCACCCAAGGTAAGGAGATTGAGACCAGCCTGGCCAACATGATGAAACCCCCTCTACTAAAAATACCAAAAATCAGCCAGGCATGGTGGTAGGACATCTGTAATCCCAGCTACTTGGGAGGCCAAGGCAGCTGAATCGCTTGAACCCGGGAGGTGGAGGGAGGGAGGGATGGAGGGAGGAAGGCAGACAGGCAGGCAGGCAGGCAGGAATTTTAAAAATATACCATTATAGTAGGATTAAAAATATCAAGTACCTTGGAATGAAATTTAACAGAAGATGTAAGACTTTTTTTTTTTTTTTGAGACAGAGTCTCACTCTGTTGCCCAGGCTGGAGTGCAGCAGCATGATCTTGGCTCACTGTATCCTCTGCCTCCTGGGTTCAGGCAATTCCCATCCTCAGCCTCCTGAGCAGCTGGGATTACAGGCACCTGCTACCAAGCCCAGCTAATTTTTGTATTTTTAGTAGAGATGGGGTTTCGCCATGTTGGCCAGGCTGATCTTGAACTCCTGACCTCGCGATCCACCTGTCTTGGTCCCAAAGTGCTGGGATTACAAGTGTGAGCCACTGCGTCTGGCCATAAAAGACTTCTATAAGGATAATTACAGATTCTACGTAATCCCAATCTAAATTGGTGGAACACAACAAGGTTATTCTAAAATGTTTATGGAAATGTAAAGTGCCAAGGACAGTCAAGACACCATCCAAGGAAAAAAGGTGGCAGACTTGTCCTAATAGATAGCAAACTTAGATTCTAAGACTGATGTCTAAACTGTCCATTAACTCACCTTGGAGATGTTTCTGAAATGCTCATTCACCAGTTATGTTTACACAGTTCCTTCTTCATTTCCTTTATATCCTGGGACAAATGTCTTCTAAACAGAAATTTTTCCTGTTTTGCCCTGTATAAAACAGTACTGCTTCCCCAAAACCCCAGTCACTCTTATTATGCCCACTTCAAATTTTTCATAGCAACCATCGTCTGGTTATTTTACATCTGGTTCCATTATTTTAAGCTACGTGCATATGTTTATTATTTTTGTATCTTCCAAATTCTAATACAAGCCCTCTGAAGCCTGAGTGTTTATTTGGTATTATGCTGTATTTCCAGCATCTATTTTCTTGAATGAATAAACTGGTAGAAGTAACAAAAATTCTGACTAGCATATGACGTACAGTGATTCAATGTGAACTAAATTTTAAAACTGCAAACTTTTTCATATCCATCTATTAAATAATAGCTACCCTAAATAACATAACTCCGTCCAAGTTTAGAATACTATTTTTGGCATTTGAAAATCAACCAGTATATAAACACTGGCTGTTAGCAATGACTTCTCTCTCGTACTTTAGTGAAGGAAATACATGAAACGACAAATCCATTAATAGGAACCGTATGAAATGTTGCCTTGAGAAAAGAAAATTTTTCCTTAGGTCCAGGGACAGACTAGAAGCTGTAAGAAGCTTCATGACTCTGAATGGAAAGGCAAAACGATCTGTGGAGGAGTTTCTTTTGCTTGTATCATGTAGCAATTAACAGGTCTGACAGTTTTCAACATATACACTTTATATGGTGATTCGTCTATATGTTTACCTAGACAACAAGCTATGGAAAGTCTTACACGTTTACAAAATTAACACAATTTCCAGCAAAAATAAACTAGAAGTGGTAGATTATGTGCATTTAATATAAAAAGCTAACTCAATTCAATGCTCTGGAGCTGGGAATTTGTACATTGAAGCGAATCTACCAGTTAAATTCGTGGTCTACATAATCAACAGTAGGTTATAGTATTATAGTCTGTATTTCTTTTCTTTCATTACCAGATGATTTTTCCAATAGGCCTTAAAGTACAAAGGGTTTTAACAAGATTTCAGTGAGTTAAGGTTTGTTTTGAACACCCTGGAGGTATCTCTTGTTCCAGGCTAGCCCAGAATTAAGCCCCAGGGAAAACTGGCTTGGTCCTAAATTAGTCCAACTTTGAAGGATCCAGAAGACAAGGAATTTTCAAAGCTAGTTGTAAGGTGTGACTGAAGTGTTACTGGTTAGGAGTATCACCAGAAGAGGGTGTAGGGTGAATGAATGCACCAGCCTCCTATATGGCACTGTTTTTGCTGTGTTCCTCCAAAGATCATTTAGCTTTCCATTTCATCTTTAGCCTTTTAAAGAAATATCAAGAGGGCAGTCAACATATTCATAAGATTATTTTGGCCGGTACGGTGGTTCACACCAGTAACCCCAGGATTTTGGGAGGCTAAGGTGAGCAGATCACTTGAACTCAGGAGTTTGTGACCATCCCGGGCAACATGGCAAAACTTTGTCTCTACTAAAATACAAAAAAAAAAAAAAAAAAAAAATTAGCCGGATGTGGTGATGTGGCGCCTGTAGTCCCAGCTACTTGGGAGGCTGAGGCACAAGAACTGCTTGAGCCCAGGAGGTAGAGGTTGCAGTGAGCCAAGATTGTGCCACTGCACTCCAGCTTGGGCTACAGAGTGAGACTCCACCTCAAAATAAACAAAAAAAGATTATTTTCATGAAGTATTAACTATGGACCAGAGAAACAAAAACTATGCATTTTATAGAGCTACAGGAATAGAAAGCATTTGATTACAATTAGCTTGAATTTAACTGGTTCCAGTTTCATAATCTAATGTTGCTAGAATAGAATCTCTTAAAATAGTCTTTAAAGATCTTTTTACTTTTTTCTCCCTTTTCCCAAGTTATCTGATCTTTCCATTTTTCTAAGATGAGGATTTATAATACTGATGTCTCTTCACAATTTAATGATAGATATATTTACTCAAGTTAAACTCAACCAATTTACTCAAAAAAAAATTACGATGATGTATACATCTTTTTTTCTGGTAGGAAGACAGGAATTAGGAAGAAAGGGTAGTTTCTAAACACTGTTGAAAAGTTCAGCAAATGCTTGCTTGTTTCCCTTTGGGCTGACACCAGAAGGCAGAATCATCACAATGGCTCACAATATTTATGACTACCACCACATGGCCAATGAATATTCCCATTCTTATGAAAAAAACACTTGTGCACATACCAGAAGAGAGCAATACATTAGTATTTACATTTATTTCAGGTATGCAGTTTACACACTCATTATTGAACAAAATTGGAATGCAAACAAATATACAAATATCATAATAAGCATTATCAAATAAAATAATGGGCACTAGTGTTATAAGCCTATTAATGGACCTGGTAGGGAAAAGTGATGGAAGAAGACTGCAGCCCATGGCATTTTTCTTTTATCAAAAGAAAACGCTCAGTAGCACCATAATGGTAATACTTAAAAGAAATACGTAAGATAGAACATTTTAACTGCTATCACTGAGGTTAACCTGCTTTATTTAAGTGAATTATATAGGAAGTTAAACAGTACAGGTAGTATTTTTGGCCAACTTCCGCTTATGTCAGCTGAACATTGTCCATAAACAAAAGCAAAAAAAATAATGCTAATCATACATGGACCTTTTGTACTTGGTACAAGCTCTGCACCGTGCTTTGATTTCATGGTTGGAGAAGATACGCATGTGTTAAAAATTGAGGTTATGTAAAGTTATTCACTAAAGCCTGAGTGTGTCTTTGGTAGGCTAATACTTCTTCAGCATTGTTATTAATCACATTCATGTTTATCTATTTCCCTGTATTTTTCTATATAATCCAAGGTGACTAGAGAAGACATGGAAAACACCACAGCAAAATCCTGAAATAACTAGGCCATTAAAACCCAATCTATCCCAAAGGCACCAAGAATCAATGGGGTACAAATTTCCCCTTAGAGAAAGGTGGCTTTTTTGTAATACTTATAACCAAATGGGATTTTATTGTGTAGTTTTATATATGTTATTTGTTGCTGTCATATACTTAATTACTTACCTTACATTTTTCCTCTAAGATGGCATCAACAATATACAAGATAGAGTACCAGGTATTTCTATTTCAAAGTTGTGCAAAAACTGCCACAATTTTGCTCAAAGTGTCTAAGTATCCAAATGGTAGCAAAATGAGCTGCACTAAGCTTTATATAACCACATTGCATATGAAGAAAAGAAAATGAAATTTATGCCCAGATATAAATAGAAATGTTACAAAGAGTATCATATACTGAGAGTAACCTATGCAGTTCTTTTAAACTTATCTCTTAGTGGTTTCAACAAAATATCACTAACCACTTATCCCTAAAGCCTCAAGTTTTCTTTATTTGAATGCTGTAGAATTGCATTAGTATTTTATATTGATTATAAATTAAGACCAATTTCTATCTAAATACACAAGTATGTGCTTCAAGCAACGTTTTGTGGCAAACACACAAAACATGCTTTGCTCTTCATATTTATTATCCTTAAAATAATGCACTTTTAAAGCCTTCATTTCATAGTTTGGTAACTAAGATCCACATGACACACAATGCCTTGCTGAACACAGAAAATGTATCTGCATTATGATAATGAAACCCGGCTTTTGCTGGTAACTTGAAACTTAAAGTAGTCACGTGTAGTTCAACCAGCTCCAAACAAGGTTGTACAGTGGTAATTATTTTGCAGCAACTATGGGCCTAAATTTCAGTCTGAATTGCAACTTTTAATTCCATTGTCTGATGTGAGTGGTTATTATTTGTTTCTTTTAGTGCATCACCAAAATATAAATCAACATTAGGTTTTATTCCATTGTTGCCATGTTCTTCAGCAATATGATTCAACTGTGGAACTTCTGAACAGGAAGCAGTTTGGGTAACCACAGAAATGCTACACTGATGTGGGGAATTTTCCAGACGGTCATTTTCTACCTCAGGAAGAATGTTAACAGTAGCAAAGCGGGTGTGATAATCACTGGAACCATGACTACAAGAAGTTTTCATGCTTTCTAGGTCAGAACAACTAAATTCAGAAAAATGACTAGAGTGGGAATCTGCTACAGATGGCATACTGTCACTGAGGGATGGAGCCTCAAATTCACTTGAGTTCGTGCTTTGTTGTTCTAACAACTGTGCATCCATGTCCTCTCTGGTCTCATTTATCTTCATGTTACCCTTTTTCTCAATTTACCACTTTTTGATTTTTTCCCTGCTGTTGCTTCTTTGGACCACTTGGTGGCACTAGATTTACCTTCAGGCAAGCCACTGGACGAACCACCAGGATGATTTCGGGTGGCACTGCCATCATCCACACTACTGCTTCCACTGTTGTGCCTGAATTTGGATGGCTTTGACTCAATATCTACTTGCACCTCCATACTGTTGCCTTCTCTGAAACATAAGAGTAACAAATACAAACATAATTTCTGACTTCTTTTTGTTCAGATGACTGGGGGAAGGGTTTCTGCATGGAAAATTCAGACTATATATAAGCTATCAGACTATCCTAACGCAATACACGTTCTACTTTAAAAAATGTACTTTAAATAAGAGAACTCTTTATAATGCTTCAATTTTTTAAATAGTAGTAGATACATTTATTACTTACGCTGTTCTAGGCACTATGCTACCTTTTAAAGAACAGCTTTATTCTGCTCTTCTGATATAATTCCCTGTTTAAAGTGTACAATTCAGTGATTTTTAGTTGTGATCAGAGCTGTGCAACCATGACCACTATCTAATTTCAGAACATTTCATCATCCCAAAAAGAAACCTTGTACCCATTAGCAGTCAGTTCCCATTCTTCCCTCTTCCAGCCCTTGGCAACCACAATCCACTTTATGATCTATACAGATTTGCCTACTCTGGACAGCTCACTGTTTTCTTTTCTCAGAAAACTTAATAGTTGGTAGCCATTTTTCACTGGTAATTTGTCTAATGATAGGAATTATTCCTTTAAAATTAATTTAAAAAATCCTTTCAATTTTATAACAATTTTTTCCTTACTTGTCCAATGGGATGTAGGAATTCAGAATGGATCCTGCCATTGCTTTGGTGCTGGCATTATCACTAACTGTTCCCAAGCTGACTGTGCCAGATTCTCCACTTAGACTGTACCGTTCTTTCTGTACATCTGCTTGAACTTCCAACCTTAAAGGGAGGGTATGAAATAACCAAAATTATATTTAACATCAGCACTACTGTAGTATGTAGCTCTAAATAATTCAGTTAAGAACCCTAGTAACCAGAAGCTATTTTAGGAACCGTTATTTTTTTATTTCCTTTTATTTAATTCAAAGTTTACTGCAGCACACTGAATAGTACCACCCAACCAAATAAAATGGGAAAAACTAGTTGTCTGCCAAGTAAAGTAGTAATAGAATAACACAAAAAGGACACAGAAGATTTTCACTTAAATGTGCTCCATTATTCTCACTCAGGATATGGCACTTTGTAATGTTTCAATGCAAAATATGAAGTTAGAATACATTATTAAACATGACAGATCAATGAATACAAAAATCCTTGGCATCTATATTAAAAATGCCTCTATAAATAACACCTGCCTTTTAATATTTTATTTATTTATATATATTAGAGACAGGGTCTCATTATGTTGCCCAGGCTGATCTCAAACTCCTGGCCTCAAGCTATCCTCCCATTTTGGCTTCCCAAAGTGCTGGGATTATAGGTGTGAACCACCAAGCCCAGCCAACATTTGCCTTTTTAAAAAGAGGTTATATATGCCATTATAACTTAAGAGTTTGTATTTAAATGCAAACTACCTAAAAAATAAGATAAATATGTCTGATTTTCTTTTAATTCATGTATTCTCCCCCTACATTTAAAAAGCAAGGCTAATAAGCATAAGTGAAAAATAGTGAAATAAAGAGAAACAGGGGAAGATAATTTTTCCTACTTATCTACACAGCTATTGATAAAAGACTTGCTAAGAACAAAGTAAGCAAGCATTAATACATAAAAGGCCCCTAGCCAATTATCCCGGTCCCAGTTCACACATTCCTGGGGACTCAGCCAAAGTCCCATCTCCTAATATCCAGTTGTTGTTACCCACAGAGGTAAGATCTAGGCTTAAATATTGCCTTTGCTTCTATGTCTACTGAAGCAGCTGCAGCAATGATTTATAATATAAAATCTGACAAGGACAGTGAAAAAACTGGCAGAACGTTATTCCTTAGCCTTAGAAGTCTACCACCAAATTTCTTTTTTCCTTTTTCTTTTTTTTTTTGAGACGGGGTGTCACTGTCACTCAGGTTGGAGTTCAGTGGTGTGATCTCAGCTGAATTCCACCTCCACCTCCCAGGCTCAAGTGATCCTCCTACCTCAGCCTCCCAAGCATTTGGGACTATAGGTACATGCCACCAAACCCGGCTAATTTTTTGTATTTTTTAGTAGAGATGGGGTTTTGCCATGTTGCCCAGGCTGGTCTCAAACTCCTGAGGTCAGGCAGTCCACACGCTTGGCTTCCCAAAGTGCTGGGATTACAGGTGTGAGCCACTGCGCCCGGTCCCAAATTTCATTTTAACATTACTATTTTGAACCTCCACATAGTAGGGTTGTATATAATCATTATGCTTTATGTTCAAAATTCTCACCTAATTAATAATTTGTAGTTACCAGAAGGCAGAACCAAACCAAACCAAAACACACACCTGTTAAAACAGTTTACCATGGCACTTCCTGACAGACTCCCCGTTATACTGGCTCCAGCTAGTGCCATGGTGCTGGCCGTTTCACTCAGGTTGTCTCGGATGGCTCCTATTCGATCCATGTGGCTTCCACTTGCACTCAAACTGCCAGTCAGCCCACCAACACTTCCCTCCCCTATGCTAGGGTTGTGTCTTGCTTCTGCTACTGATGTTGTATCTAAATGCAAATATTCCAAAGAAACTAAGTAAGTATGATTATCAATTTTCCCCTTCTTAAATTCCTCCATGATTTCAGAGAGGACATTATATAAGGTATAAAATATACACAGACATGGAAAAATATTTTTTTCAGGCTAGTCCACTAGAAGCAGTCGGAATAAAGCCCTCATTTTAAATGGTCACCAGTTTCTTTTTTCAAAAACCCAGATTTTAGGAATTCTATAAAGAATCTGATTGTTTAAAAATATAGCTGACTTCAGAGGAAAATTATGTGACAGTTTTCATTAAGGGTGTCATTTAAAGAGCTTATTATTCTCTAGGTCAATAAGAATGGGTTAAAAGTTGATTTCTAGATATATCCCACAATTCTGTCTACAAGCTATTATTAAGATTTGGTAAGACCATGTTCCAATTTTATAGTATCTCTCATACATTTTGTATTGAAGGAGTCATTTATTTGCACCATATTTGAGTTCCTATTATATACCCAATCACATGGTGATAAATGCTACGAGGAAAAATACAAGAGAGTAAAGGGGAGAAGAGTGATGAGAAGTGCATGTATGTACATGGCTGTGTGTCATTTTATATGATGTGATGAGGGAAGGCCTCTTTGATAAGGTAATACTTGTAGAGACAAATGAAGTAAAAAAAAGTGAGCCATTAATTTTTCTAGGGAAAGAGTATTCCAGGCAGAGAGAACTGCAAGTTTAAAAGCCTGTAAGTAGGAGCACGCTTGGCACACTCAAAAATCAAGTAAGAGTGGTATAAAATAGGAGGGTGACAAGAGACGAGCTTAGAGACACAGCTGGGGCAGATCATGTGGGGCCTTTTGGGCTATGACACGGAATTTGGATTTCTTCCCCAGTATAGTTAGAAGCCACTGGGGAAGTTTTGAGCATAAGAAAGACATAATCTGACAGGGTTTAGGCATGTGACTATGGCTGCACTATGGAATAGTGAATAGAAGCTGAGAAGTTGATACAGCAGTTAAGAGGCTATTACGATTGCCCAGGAAAAAGGATAGTAGCTTGAACTAAGGGAAGGGCAGTGAAGAGAGTAAGAAGTGGTTGGATTATAGCTAAATATTGAAGGAAGCAGCAGAATTTGCTGACAGATCAGATGTAGGACATGAGGGAAAAGAGGGAGGCATCGTAAGTGAAGGTGTTTGGCCCAAGCAATAGGAAGAATGGAGAAGCTACTTACTGAGTTAAGGAGGATGGAGGGAAGAACAGATTTTAGAGCAAAATATTTGGCTACAGACAAGTTAAGCTTGAAATTCTTGTTAGACATTCAAGTGCATATCAAGAGTAAAGTTAGACATGCAAGTTTGAAGTTCAGGGGAGAGTTCTAGCCTAGATATAAATTTAGAGAGAGGTCAGTCTATGTATTATTTAATAGATGAGGTTACCTAGGGCAAAGTGTAGACAAACAAGAGAAGAATTCTAGAACTGAGTCCTGGGAAACAAACATTTAGAAGTCAGAAGAGAAAAACGAACCAACAAAGACGAATGAGATGAACTGGCCAGGAAATATGGTTAAGAAGTGGTTTCCCAAAAGAAAAGTGAAGTATTTCAAGAAGGGTAGAGTCTATAATGTCAGATATACTGTTATATGAAGATGAGGACCAAGAACTGACCACTGTATTAAGTTACATGGAGGCCACTGGTGACTCTGCTTTAGTGAATAGCACAGATAAAATTCTGGAGTGGTAGGGACAAAGGTCTGATTGAGGTGAGTTCAAGAGAAAATGGGAGATAAGAAAGTAGGCATTATCTTTATACATCTGCCTGATTATTTCCCTATGACAAATTTCTAAAACAAGAATTGCTAGAATATAGAACATGCACTTTAAAAAAAAGGTTTACTGACATACTCCTACTGGCAGTCTTGAAGGCTTTTTTATTCTTAATCTCTGCTAGTTACTATCCTAATTCACATTTCTTTGAATAACATTGAGTTGAAGATATTTTGGGCATCTGTATTTCTTTTGAACTGTATTTCTCTTCATATCCTTTACTTAATGATTTGTAATGTTTCAGGCAAAATTTAAGATGAAAAGTTTATGATTTCTAAGACATTATATTCCCATTAGAAGTCAGGTACCCATAATTACCCCCACCTCTTTCATCCATACACTTCTCCTTGGCAATTTATTCACGGATGTACTTCTGAATGAATACTATTAGGCCTAGTAAAAGGAGGGCAATGGAAATTCTCACTTGCATGTTATCTCCGGCCTCTACACTACTTACACTGTTAATTGGCACATTTTCTTCCTTTGCTTAAAGGACTTACCTACAGCTGTGTTAGTTCCACCAACATTTATATCGTTTTCATCATCAAATTCAATTCTGACTCCTTTTCCATTGCCTGCTGAGACTCCACAACCTCCACTTCGACAAAGAGAAATTGGAACAACGCCATAGACATAAGCTAACATAATAGGAACACCAATACCTAAAGAGAAATTAAATCAATCATTACAAACAACAACAACAAAGTAACTCACAGAAACATGAGTTTTAGAAAGTCTTTTCAAGAGAGGCATACAGAGAAAAGTGCCTGGGTTCTGAAGAGTTGGCCGGAATATTTGCCAAAAGTAGATTTACCCAGTTGTTAAGCAAATTCAAAGTTCCCAGTCTTTCAGGTAACCCACATGAGGAGAAAAGAGAGAGATGTATACTTTTTTCTTTTGAAGTGCCAGGCTTCTGAACTGCACTTGGGATGGAGTCGGGGGAAAGCGTATCAGCCACTAACAATTTACCAACTACTCTAACCAAAGAAAGACTTAATGTAGGCTCAATTTAATTAATTTAATTAACTTTCTCCTTAAATTAAAAAACAAAAAAGTAAACGTCTTCTCTTCAAATACTTTGTTTTTTAAAAATCCTTCCAAAAAACTTTAACTCCATAAAATTTTAGGTAATTAGTACTTTTCAGCATTTTCTTACCAACAGTCACTGCAGCTACTACTGGAGACACGATTACAGACAACGTTACACCACCTGCTATGGCCAAATTCCGTTTGTGCTTTGAAACATCCTTGCCTTCATAGCGATTGTGAATCTTGAATTAATAAAAACAGGGGTGGGGGATTAAAGAGAAAAATACATTACAATTTAACTTAGTTGAAAAAGGCCTACACTTGCTAAAGCTATTTTTCAAAAAAGTTCATAGCTGAGTATCTTAGTTCAAGGTAAACTTACCTGGTGTCCTTAAACTATCAGTATATTCTCACAAATAATTTGCTCCTTATAAATCATTTGCTTAAGACAGTGATTTAACAGATTTTACTTTGTGCTTAATTTTAAAAGTCTGGAGTAAAAGTAGTCTTTATAATTTTAATCAAAGTAGTATAATTATGTATTGAGCAAAGAGAAAGAAATTAAGATTATTTTTTTCAACACAGTTATGAGTTACATCGTTCACTAACAGGATACTTCTAGTATTCTAAAGGTTTCCTTCTAAAAAAGATTGTCTAAATGGTAAAAATTGGCTTCTGGGAAAGGTTTCTTTTTAAAAACTGACCTTAAAAACCATTTCTAATAAACAAACATGATTAAACAGAATTATTTTTTCTAGATCCCTTTTTATGAAGACAAATATTGACAAATTACTCAAAATCAAGGGCTTTCATTTATAGCTCAAAGTAAAGGGCAGAGAAGCAAAAAAGACGATAAATAATGGCTAACAGAGGACAGGATTGAATTCACTCAGCATCTCCGTACAGGACAGGTGTTAAGTAGAATCTGATATCATCATAGAAGCAGTGATTAAAAAGTGGCTTGAGAAATTATATGAACTTTGACATCTTTATTTTCATGGTTTGCAAGGGCTGTTCCAAGACAGATTCAAAACAGCCTCAAAAGTATGGGGACTCTCTAAAATAAAATGACTTATAAACAATATTAAGGTGAGACTTAAAAGATAATCTATTATTACATGGTGTAATAATACCTTTAGCCTTTGGAAGGCTGTAAAGTATGAGGAGTGTTGTGGGATATATAAAACAGTGGAAAAACTGGGGTGGGAGGTGGGTGATGCGGGTATGGGATGAGAAACCTTTCTATTTCCTAGTCAGAATCCTGTTTACCAGCATTGACTAGAGGTTCCTTGTAAATGAGCCTCCTCACTTCCCTACACAGTCCATGCAGGCAGAGATGGCAGACCTTCCCAGGGTACCTTTCATTATCCTTCAGTACTGCAGCTAATTCCTGCTCCTCCCCCACTCCCATTCCTGGAAACTTAGCACTGAAGAAGAGAAAAGGCAAAGCAACAACTGATGGAGCTGACTTCAAAGGCAGGCTGCCAAGAGAAAGAATTCTTCCAGAAAATTTTTCAGCTTCAAGCACAAATGTTCGATTACAGTGATCACATCATCCCATTATTTCTGGTTCAACTTAATTTTTCTGTTTATGATTTTTTGCTGCATTTTCTATTTTTTAATTGTTAAGTGAAGGCTCAGCTTTTGGGTATTTTATTGACTTAGTAGGTTTTCCTGGGTTGGTTGGGATCCCAAGCACCACAGAACACTATTTCAATGGAAAACTAATTCATTCATTTACCGTGCTCTGGGTACATGTTTGAAAAAAGGAAGCCTGTAACTGTACCCTATGACCTGAACAATGAGGTAAATAATCTCTCCTCCATAAATTATTTATAGGTACATGTGGTACAACAGTCTCTCTTTTCCTTCTAAGTATCTGAATAAATAGTTTTGTTTTCAACAAAACCTTGCTTTGAATAACTACATGAAAAATTGTAATCAGCTACTATATTTTGAAATTTTTTATTTTCTCTCTTTTTTGGAGATAGGGGCTCTTTGTGTCACTCAGACTAGAGTGCAGTGGCAGGATCACAGCTCACTGTAGCCTCAACCTCATGGGCTCAATCCTCCCACCCCAGCTTTCTTAGCAGCTGGGACTACAGGCATGCACCATCATGCCCAGCTGATGTTTTAATTTTTTGTAGAGACAAGGTCTCATTATGTTGCCCAGGCTGGTCTGAAACTCCTGGATTAATGCAATCCTCCCTCCTCACCCTCCCCAAGTGTTAGGATTACAGGCGTGAGCCACAACACACGCCCCAACAATTTAAAGTTCAGGTTTACTCACTTAAAACCTTCTGAAATAAAATATTTGGCTTATAAATGTTTGTCATCAGTCCCAAAACTAATTTTTAAGAAACTGTATGTATTATTCTTCTGATTATGAAATGTATGTTGAATATAAAAAATTCAGCTGTTACATGAAAGAGGATCAACCTTATTCCAAGTCTTGTCCCAGAAGTCAGAAATAGAAATAAAGGAAACAAAGGGAAACAGTATCTGACTTAACGTAAGAATTTTGTAACAATTAGTACCCATTTTACAACAGAAGTGGTTTTCCCATAACTGAAGTTCCCAAATAGCTAATAAAACTTAATCAGGGAACTTATATTAAGAATTCATGCATCTGAGTTCAAATCTCAGCTCTGCTTCTTTCTGTGTAACTGAAGATATATTACATAAATTTTCCTCTCAATATTTTAACATATCAATTACAGACCAAAAAAAATTTTTTAATTGCATTTTAGGTTTTGGGGTACATGTGAAGAACATGTAAGACTGTTGCATAGGTACACACATGGCAGACCAAAATATTGAGGTTACTGCAGTGTTAAAATGAGTCAAAGTACATACATCACCTATGACACAGTATGACAACCTTTAGTTCCTTTTTTTATTTTAGAGATAGGATCTTGCTCTATCGCCCAGGCTGAACTGAAGTGGCATGCTCACAGTTCACTGCAGCCTCCACTTCTCCAGCTTAAGCAATCCTCCTACCTTAGCCTCCCAAGTAGTTGGGACTACAGGTGCATGCCACCATGCCCAGATAATTTTTAAATTTTTTGGAGAGATGGAGTCTCACTATGTTGTCCAGGCTGGTCTTGAACTCCTGGCCTCAAGTGATCCTCCTGCCTCAGCCTCCCAAAGCACTACAATGATAGGAATGAGTTATCATGCCCAGCTTGTTTCCTTTTTTTTTTTTTTTGAGACAGAGTTTTGCTCTTGTTGTGTAGGCTGGAGTGCAACCTCCACCACCAGGGTTCAAGTGGTTCTCCTGCCTCAGCCTCTGGGAGGCTGGGATTACAGGCATCTGCCACCATGCCTGGATTTTTTTTGTATTTTTCGTAGAGATGTGGTTTGCCATGTTGGCCAAGCTGGTCTTGAACTCCTGATCTCAGGTGATCCACCTGCCTCGGCCTCCCAAAGTGCTGGGATTATAGGCATGAGGCACCACACCCGGCCTGTTAGTTCCCTTTTTAAAAATTGTTATCCTTTGTTCTGCTTGGGTACAGGGTTGGGATTAATTTTGTAAAAAAAGTTTTAATTCTTTTGATCTTCTTGGATACCCAAGAAAATTTTTTTTCTTTTAGCTATGTCCTACTGAAAGGACCAAAGAAAATTTCTAAAGTTACTTCTCAATCCAGAGATTCTGTTAATTTAGGCAACAACAGATTTCTTAGGACCCCATAAATTATCCCATTAACCCTTAAAAAAAGAATTATTTGCTTAGCTAATGAAATATAATTCATCAATTAGAGGCCAGTGGTAGTCACTGGTGTTTGGACTTTGACAAGAGTTATAATTTGCAAAATAGTGTATTTATTAATAGCAGTAATCCAAGAAAAAAAAACCAGCTTTGAACTGCAGCAGAAATAACTCAAGAACTGGCTATTCTTTGCCAGAGGGCATGCATTATTTAGCTATTAACTTTCATTAAAAAGATTTTAGGGAAAATGTGGCACATATACACCATGGAATATTATGCAGCCATCAAAAACGATGAGTTCGTGTCCTTTGTAGGGACATGGATGAACCTGGAAACCATCATTCTCAGCAAACTGACACAAGAACAGAAAATCAAACACCGCATGTTTTCACTCATAGGCGGGTGTTGAACAATGCGAACACATGGACACAGGGAGGGGAGTATCACACACTGGGGTCTGTCGGGGGGAAAAAGGGGAGGGATAGTGGGGGGTGGGGAGTTGGGGAGGGATAGCAAGGGGAGAAATGCCAGATGTAGGTGATGGGGGAGGAAGGCAGCAAATCACACTGCCATGTGTGTACCTATGCAACAATCTTCCATGTTCTTCACATGTACCCCAAACCTAAAATGCAATAAAAAAAAAAAGATTTTATAGACCTGACCTTACAAGGATATACCTATGAGAAAAATCTTAGGTGTCTATCCTTCAATATTTTATACTCAGTTAGTTTTATAATGCAAATGTACCAAAATTTTCAGATTCAGAAAATTTTAAAGCAAGTCTGCTTTATATGTATTCACATGTGCTTGCCAAACATTAAAAATTTATGAAAAAAGAATAACTTTTATACTGAAGAAACTAAAGATACCCTTTGCCTAAACAAAAAGCCAAAACAAAGCAAAAAATCATCAATACTAAAAGAATACACCTAAGATTTAGAATAAGATAATGGACTAACAAGAAGTAAACATTTTACCTTGCGGCCCACATACACAGGAATGCCAATAATCATTGCAGGAATAGCAATGCCAGCTATTAAAGCGATTCCAACAGGAGCACCAACCAGTGTTCCTAGCTGCCATAATATTTTCTTCTTCGGCTCCAAGGTTTCTTCCCCCAAAAAGTACATCCTGACGGACTAGTGGAAAAAATTATAATGTAAAGTAACTGCTGCAAAACACCACAATAACAAATTAATGCAATATATTAAAGCAATGACTATTTTAAAAAACTTCTCATACCTAGGAGTTTTTTCCCCCTTCTTTAAATTCTGAGTTCATTAAACTAGGTAAGAACCACTATAAATTATATTAACAAGATACTGATAACTGAGATTCAGGTTAAAAATGTACCCATAGTCCTCCATTACCCTCAAACGCTTAAGTTAGTTTTTTAATAGTAAATTAATGCAAAACATGCATATTTTTAGGCATCAGTTATCTGATTATATCACAAACTCACTCTGAAGCCTAAATTATAAAATTTAGGTATGCGAAAATTAAATGGAAGTATTTACGGTCTAGCATAATTACACAGGGTATTACATACTAGCATTCTAGTTTAACAAAAACAAAAGAGGAAATACCCATTTCCTATTTTTGACCAGGTATTAATTCCAAACAACTAGCATAATAACTTGGTTTCTTTTAAATTTATGTAACTAGAATAAAACCAATTCCTTTAAGTATCTTATAAAACCAAGTTTAAAAATGCTTAGGATAATACTTTTTAAAAACAAGTTATTTTGTCTTACAATATAAAATTACATTTACATATAAAAAGCTCCTTCTATAAACTTACCTTAGATAATGTAAATCTGAGATTTCTTTCATACACAACCAACAAAACTCACAACCACAAACAGCACATGTCATGTGATTGCAGCTCCCATCATTCATCTTTATTATATAAGCAGCACATCGTGGACATGGCTTTATATCGTCAGCTATTGGGAATATACAGAAATCTATTAAGTATATAAAACTGGTCTAAAAATAACTTCTGGCAGTTTACAGAAAATCTTAAGATGTAGATAGTTTGTTAACTCATAGCTTTAGCCTGCTGTTTTTAGTATAGAAAACATTTTTTTCTTCCCTTCTAAGAGAACTTATTTTACATTAAAATACCAACTTATAAACATTTTTCAAACATAGTAAAACAATAAGAACAAAGAAAAACAAAAAATAAATAGAGAAAGGAGAATCAAGGACAGCTCTAGGCAAACTGTAAACTGCGTAGTAAAGTTTGTCTTTGTCCTGATCCTATAGAAGTCTTCTCAGTGGTACTTCCTGGTGCTAGAACTTTTCTAACCATCTTCCCTTAATTCAAATGTACACGTTTTGTATACTGTTCCTTTAGTGAATGAACACTAACAGGAGGTGACAATTTGATATTAATCTGAGGTGCTATATCCAAAGCACTATGAATTAACTTCTAATTATATCAATTATAAGCACCATAAAAATAGCAAAACTTTATGGTGCTATTTAGAAAAGCAGCCTTTTCCCAGTATTTTACTTCATACAAAAGAGAGATGGGCCTTGCAAAGAATCAGTATCCAGAATACAAGGAAGGAAGGAAGAGATTAAGGAAGGGTCATATGGTTACAAACCGTGGAAAACAGTTTCAGAATAAAAACAATCATTGTTAGTTATGCTCATGACTTTTAAATTAATTGTCTTTATCCTTTTTATTCATTTATTCACTCATTTACTCAAATGGTGTTGGTATATGCTCTTTGTATAATAATATGGTTACAATGCACAATGCTGTCAAGTTAAAAATCAAGTATAACCAGGAAAATTATACAACTATTTTGCATGTTGGCATCTGTTTAAATAGCAACTTGTAATTACTTTATGATTGGCCAGCTATATTTTCTAACTGATCACAGTTTAGAAAAGATATTTATAGTGCTAACCACTGAATTTAAGTATTTGTTCCAATTTCTAACATTACAAGCATTAAGCTATAGTCTATTCTTTCTACAAGTTTTATGGTCAAACTTTTCCTGTGCTTTATCAGTTAATTCAGGTTTCCTTAGTGCTTCTTCTACGACCAAAACTGCTTTTTTTTTTTTTTTTAACTTAAAAACTGGCCAATGCTCACAGTTAGTATTTTAATGATTTAAGCAATTTTGAGCAAACTGATAACTCTAAGCAGCCAGACCAAGATAATTACTAGAATATAAAAACTAAAAATAACCGTAAGTCATGATTTAAATGAAAAAACATAAAGTCTCCATTTAACAATTTTAAACATTGGGGTATACATGAAAAAAAGCTGGCTTTTATGCCTGATACAACATGTAGTATACCAAACTAAAGAAATGCTAATCCCATCTGCTTAAGTAGATGTTAACTGATAAACTTCCTCATTTCAGAGTATACTCAAGTAGCAGGTATCTCAATTAGATGGGGGAGTAAAGAGACTCAAGCTTTGGTTCTGATGCATGCAATCTTTGGAACAAACTGAAAAGTAACATCCCCATTTATTCCTACCGTTCTAAAAACTCAAAACAGCCTTTTAATATGCTAAAATTACACATTAGAGAATGAAAACCACAAGCACCGTATTTTTGATAGGTCTCTATATACTTGTACCCACATCTTTCACTCTGTTTACTTACTCATCTATGAAAGGCTGTTTAGTTTGCTTTGTCTCTTTCCTCAAAGCAACAAATTAGGAAAAATTTACTGTGCACATTATAGGATGATATATTTATCTCCAAATACCCTCATAATGCAAAAATCCTAAATGAAATTGTTTATGGTCAATTGATCCCCCATTCCCCAAGAATCAATTAAGCCACAGTTCCCTGATATGAAAAAGCTTCCCATTTCTATTTACAATGTTTGGCAAAGCTTTTGTCTTCTTTGACTTTTTGTTTACTGCTAAAATATGGGCCATTGTCACATTAAGAAAATCAACAGGTTACAAAACACCATGCAGCAAATGTTTACAATGATTATCTTTTAGGGTGGTAGTGGTAAGGGGACAGAGGCCGGAGTGGGAAGCCAATTAAATATTTTATTTTTATAAAATGGGAAAACTATAGTAATAAAAATGAAAAATATGTGGTTCATTTAAAATTTAACTCCAAGCGTATAAACCTCCTAATAGCTATAAGAAAGAACTTCAAGCGGATGCAGTACTGTCATAGTTTAAAGACAAATATAAATGTTATAATATAAATATTATGCTATTTTACAAATACAAATACTAATGTACTTTATGTAACTAAGCACATGTTTATCTTTAGTAACTGATTAGGAAAAAACCAACTAATCATTATTATACCAATTAATATTAAAAGTAAAACTAGTTTTCAACATATCACGATAACAGAAAACAATACCAAAATACCTGGAATAACAGTAATAAATAAAACCATTTAGATGGTAGCTTCCTTTTCACTTTCTACAAGTCTGTGAGAAACCAAGTTCACTATATCTTTTTTTTTTTTTAAATAGGTCTTGTTCTGTCGCCCAGGCTAGCATGCAGTGGTGCGATCTCAGCTCACTGCAACCTCCACCTCCCAGGGTCAAGCAATCCTCCCAAGTAGCTGGGACTACAGGTACACACCACCACGCCTGGCTAGTTTTTGTATTTTTAGTAGAGATGGCATTTCATCATGTTGGACAGGCTGCTCTGAAACTCCTAAGTCAAGCCATCTGCCCGCTTTGCCCCACCCAAGTGCTGGGATTATAGGTGTGAGCAACGGCACCCAGGCCTCGATGCACTTTTAATTCTTCCTTTTTTTTCAAAACAGGGTTTCGCTCTGTCACCCACGCTGGAGTGCAGTGGCACAATAACATTTCACTGCAGCTTTGACTTCCTAGGCTCAAACGATCCTCCCACATCAGCCTCCTGAGATGCTGGTACCAGAGGTGTACACCACCACGCCTGGCCAATTTTTTAAATTTTTGGTAGAGATGGAGTCTCACCATTTTGCCTAGGCTGGTCTCAAACTTTTGGGCTCAAGTGATCCTCCAGCCTTGGCCTTCCAAAGTGTTGGGATTACAGATGTGAGCCATCGTCCCAGCCAAGATTTTTAAACAAACATGAAACAAATTCCAAATGAAGTTTGTTTTTTAAAACAATCACCTTGAGACTATTTATTCCAACAATGTTACTGTTTGGCTCAAATCATTTGGCAAAGTTTTCTTTCATAATTACTTTCAAAGAGCTCTTTTATATATATTTAAAAAAAAAAAAACACTCATGACCACATAGTCACATCTTACTTTGGATCCATCCCAAACCAGTAACTCAACCTGGTAGGATACTCTGTTAGACTTAGCTCTAAAGGAACTTTTAGTCATTCTCAGAAATCAAACTGTCAAATCAAAATGATATTAAACTGACATTACCTAAAGGTTATGCCAATGAGGCATTCCAGGGAAGCACTGCTGAAATAAACACAAAAACTCTCATGGTGACTACTTGGAGGAAGACCAATATTCATTTGGATAACTAAATCACGATGTTTATTTAAAAAAATAATAAAAGCAATTTCTGTCATTTTTTAATTTAATGATGGTCCATACATACTTAAATCTCTATAAGGTTGACTGTGGTTTCTCTAAGTTCCCCTACCTCATATAGCAAAAGCACTTCCTATGAGCCAGGAAATGTTTCAAGTATATGGACATAAGCATTATTAGTATCTTTATTTTATTTTTGAGACATAGTCTCCCTCTGCCGTCCAGGCTGGAAGGCAGAGGCGCAATCTTGGCTCACTGCAACCTCTGCCTCCCGGGTTCAAGTGATTCTCCTGCCTCAGACTCCCGAGTACTGGGGATTACAGATGCCCGCCATCAAGCTTGGCTAATTTTTGTATTTTTTGGTGGAGATGGGGTTTCACCATGTTGCCTAGGCTGGTCTCGAACTCCTGATCTCAAGTGATCCGCCCGCCTCGGACTCCCAGAGTGCTGGGATTACAGACATGAGCCACTGTGCCCGGTCAGTATCTTTATTTTAAAGATGAAACAATAACTTGCTCAGGATTGCACAAGGAATGAGTAGAGAATGTGGGATTTGAATTCAGGTGGTCTGATTCCAGAGTTCATTCTGTCTTACTCTATATGACTGTGTGTTCTGTGACCAATAAATATACACCCCCACTTGGAAGAGAAGAATGTCATTTCCAAGTGAATACCGAATGGCTACTGCTGACTCTTTAGGAAACAGTTTAGGTATATTCAGGTCCTCTCTGAATTGCTTCTGGACCCATACCTACAAATTAATACTAATACCTCTGAGTTCCACAAATCTTTAGGAAAGGAAATAGAAACAAATCAATCAGCAAACAAATATAAAAATACATTTATGTTACAAAAGTATTAAATGTTGAATATTCTGTGTTAAAATTTCATAAGACTTTTTTTCTAGCAGCACAAAGTACATTATCTCAGACTAATAGCAGAAACATAAATTATTTTCTTGAAAAATTTCTGTATTGTCCAAGTTTTTCCCTGTCATTTCAGCAAGAAAAACATTTTTTTCAAAAAGGAATAAAATTCCAATAAATACATTTCTGTCACATAAAATATTGTTTTGAATTTTTATTCAAAGAACATGAAGATGTTCCTTTTAAAAATTTTTTTGAGATTTCTGATGTGTATATATTGTACATTTATAGATCCCCAGAAAACTTAAATTTCTGGCCAAGGACCAAAGACACCTTGAAGTTCTTAGTGTCCTCCCCCACAAAGGTATGATTTTTTTTTAATAGACAGGGTCTCACTCTGTTGCCCAGGTTGGAGTGCAGTGGCATGATCACAGCACACTGTAACCTCAAATTTCTGAACTCAAGTGATCCACTTGCCTCAGCCTCCTGAATAGCTAGGACTACAGGTGCACACCACCACATCAAGCTAATTTTTTTTTTTTCAATGGAGACAGAGTCTCACTATGTTGCCCAGGCTGGTCTCAAACTCCTGGCCTCAAGCTATCTTCCCGCCTTGGCCTCCACAAGTGCTGGGATTACAGGCATGAGCCACCACACCCGGACAGTATAATTTTTATATCCTTGATCCTAGGATTGGATCTACAAATGAAAAATCCATCTGCAAATGAAAAATGCATTTCATAAAATAATTAAATGAAAATGATTCCAACAATAAATACCATTTCAAATCTGATTCTGTGATATTTATATAATCAGAAATAATATAAATATGATGTATTTTAAATTAATATTTCATTAGAAATATTTGGTACATTTTACGTAAGATATATATATATTTTTTTGAGACAGAGTCTCGCTCTATTGCCCAGGCTGGAGTGCACTGGCATGATCTCTGCTCACTGCAACCTCCACCTCCCGGGTTCAAGCAATTCTCCTGCCTTAGCCTCCCAAGGAGTTGAGATTACAGGTGCACACCACCATGCCTGGCTAATTTCTTTAGAGATGAGGTTTCACCATGTTGGCCAGGCTGTTCTCAAACTCTTGGCCTTAAGTGATTGGCCTGCCTCAGCCTCCCAAAGTGCTGGGATTACAGGCGTGATCCACCGTGCCTGGCCAAATACCTTTATAATCAACAGTTTCAGACCATCTTTGGCTATCAGTTATATAAAATTACCACGACACTTACTTTTTTCCTTTTTTTTGGACAATAAAATTTTTCCAATTTCAGAATCACTTTCTTTCACAGGAAAGAATGAGTGCTTCTGGGATAGAAATGCACTTAAAAACACTTCTGGCAAGTCAAAGGAAAACAGGAATACTTAACTTTAAAAAATTAAAATAACTAGTGTTCTGTGTCAAATATTTTATTAGAAAAAAATGAGACATAAATACCTGCTGCTCCAGATTCTTGACTATAACTAATGGATGAAGAACGTATAGTTCTCAAACGTAAGCTCTGGGCTCTCTCTTGTCGAGCAGCATCACAGGTCTGGTTGGGGTGCCAAATCTGTTTACAGTGGTAGCAAAACTCTGTTCCACAGCCCTCTCGCCCACAAGTTAATTTTGGACAGCTGGCACATCCAAATGCTATCACAGCATATCTTGAAAGAACAAGAAAAATGATTTAAAATGTGACAAGGGATACTCATTTCAAAAAGCATCCAACTAAATGTTATTCCCGAAAAACATTTTCTATTTATACATTAGCAAACAGTCATAAGTAGAAAACATTTTAAAAGTTCAATTTTTAATTTTCAGGGTTTTTTCTTTTTTAAGATTCAGGCGATATACGTGCAAATTTGTTACACAAGTATGGATACTGCATGATGCTGAGGTCTGGCCTTCTAATGATTCTGCCGCCCAAATAGTGAACACCGTACCCAGTGAGTAGGTTTTCAACTCTTGCCCCTCTCCCTCAACTTTTAAGTAAGATACCAAAGTGCATTTGGCCTAATCCCAATTTTATAACAACTGTATTAAATTAGTACAGTACTGTATGCACACAAAAATGGAAGGAAATACACCAAAAATCTTAATAGTGGTTTTCTTGGTATTGGGTTTTAATTTTCTTGATTATATGTTTATACATTTCTGATTTTCTACAATTACTTGTTAAAGTGGAAAAATCTTAAAAAAAAAAGATTACCTGTTTAAAATTGTAATAACTGTATGTAAGTTATAATTGTCAGGTAATGGCATACTGTGTCAATTTATAAATTTTGTGTTATCTCGTATGTATGCAGAAGTCTCCAATTTTTCTAAGATGCTTGACTAAAGTGGTCTTTGATGCCAATCTCCTGCCAAAAAATACACAAACTGGTTTCTTTTCTTTTTTTTTGGCTTCAGATTAAAGACTGAGAACTGCAGATTCATGACTAGCACTAATACCTTTCTCCGAGTTAATATTTCTGACACTTTAAAAACTTATGACTTAAATTCTGGGCATTCTTGGCATTTATCCCAGACAAATGAAAATTTGTGCTCACACAAAAATTTGTACACTAATGTTCACAGCAGCTTCATAATAGCCAAAACTGGAATGAGCCCAGATGACTTTCAAATGGTAAATGGTTAAATAAGCTATACTGCATGCACACTATCGCCAATAAAGAAAGTACTGATACAAGTAACACCTTAGGTGAATCTTCAGATAATTACTCTGAGTGAAAAAAGTTAACCTCAAAATGTTACATACTGTATGATTCCATTTATATGATATTTTTGAAATGTCAAACAGATTAGTGGTTGCCAAAGATTAGGAATGGGGACTGGGGAGGGGAAAGAGTTGGGGTAAGTACATGTGATTATAAAAGAGCAACACAGGCCAGGTGTGGTGGCTCACGCCTGTAATCCCAGCACTTTGTGGGGCCAAGGTGGGCCCACCTGAGGTCAGGAGTTCAAGACCAGCCTGGCCAACATGGCAAAACCCCATCTCTACAAAAAATATAAAAATAATTAGCCAGGCATGGTGGTGCACACCTGTAATCCTAGTTACTTGGATGGCTGAGGCAGAACTGCTTGAACCCAGGAGGCAGACAGAGGTAGCAGTGAGCCAAGATCATGCCACTGTACCAAAAAAAGAAAAAAAAGAAAGAAAAAAAAAGAAAAAGGAAAAAAAAGGAACAACAGGAGGGACTTTTGTTGTGATGGAACTGTTCAGTATCTTGACTATGGTGGTGGATACAAACTTACACAATAAAATGCATATAACTAAATACACTGAGCACAAATAAATACAAGTAAATTGGGAAAATTGAGTGAGATTGGTAGATTGTAACTATGCCAATATCCTGGTTCTGATATTGTTCTATAATTTGTGCAAAATGGCACCACTGATACAAACAGTGAGATGGGTACATAGGATCTCTGAATTATTTCTTACAACTGCATGTTAATCTACCATTACCTCTATAAAACTTTTAATTTAAAAATTTCTAGAAGTTTTAAGTTCCCTTTGAAAAGAAGCAACAATCAAGTCTTATCAATGTCTAAGAGTCTTTTGTAAACACCAAACGTTTCCTTTTGCCTGGAAATTTAGGGGAGTTTTCAGAGCTGGCAATAAAATTTAAATAATAATTGTAACTGAGATTGTATTAAGTTTCAAGATACTCTATAAACAAACTGTCCAGGATTTTAAGAGTCAGGGAGTTCCCTCCATTTTTGGACTTGTTGGTCCTCTAGTACTACATTCTTTAAACTTAATTTACATCTTAAATTCCATCTTATTTCTCATAGACCAATTCTCTAATTACCATTCTCTATCACAGACATGTTCAAACAGGACTGAATTAAAGGCAATTTATAATCAACTGGGTAATTTAGCAAAGCTTCATTTCCCTGAGCTTTAAAATTTCCAAGACAGCTTATTCATTCAGTCCCAGATAAAGAAAGAAGACCCTGTTTTTTTTTAAAATCAAAGTTAAAATCTAAAGTATCTATAAGCTAAAGTATAGCTTTTGTTTTAAAACAATAATGTCAGTGAAAAGGAAATGGCGCTCTTCCAAACTTCTTCTCTACATACCTTTTACTGAAAGAAGGAAGAAGGAAAGAGGACGGGCAGAACGGGGAAATCTGTGTATGCAGGAGACAATGACAAAACTATTTTCTGAAGTAAGTTACAATTTACAAAGGCAGCAAAGAAGTTTTAGGGTGGCCAGTCCAAATTCCACTTCCACCATTTATTACTTGTATAATTTTAAGTGAATTACATAATCTCCCAACAACTAAGTTTTCCCATACATAAAACAGGCATTCACTTTAGTTTGGTTTAGCCTCAGTATTTGGCCAAAATAATTTTCAACCTTGACCTTGGCCTCTAGAAGGCCAAATAAGCAAATGACTGCTTTGACGACATTTCACATACCCCTGCACTTGTGCTTGACTAATAACCATGTGATCATACAAGTGACTATCATTTCTACATAAATAACATAAATTATGTTATTAGGATTAAATATTAACATCTGAATATTCATTTTTGGCATTTTAGACATAACTTAAGAGTAGAAATCTTTTACATGGTGAAATTTTACCGGATAACTTAAATGTGCAGTATGTTGCAAGAGTAAAATCCTATAATCTTCGTGATGACTGTAAGAGCCAAATTTAGGTAGATGCTTCACTTTCAAATAATTAAATAGGAAAACAATTTACAGCTAATATGAACACTGAGAATGCTTTACCTATATAAATTTAGTAAGAATACATCCTTTCTGAGCAAATGAGTATTTATAAAAATATACAAGGCAGATTAATGGAAGTTAGGTTATATATAATTCTGACCTTTGTAAAGGCTGCTCAGTATACTAGTATTCATAGCACTACACAAAATTTTAAGAACTGACCTAATTTTTAATTAATGATTTAGATGAATCTTTAAAAAAAAACAAGTACTTCTAGGGACTCTACATCTTGAGAAGAAAAATTAAAAGCAAAACATCAATACTGCCCTTTAAAAATTTCATGACAAGTTCCAAAATCTGGTACAATTTCCATAAAGAAGTGAAGGGGTTTGGCAAGGAAACAGAGAAAACTGTGGACTTAAAGCATATTTTCTTCTCAATTTTTTCCTTGTATTTCTAACAGTGTTCAGATCTTCTCAATAATTAAATTTCAAAACAGCTTCATAAATTGCTTTCAGATGATAATTCCTTACAGTTCTGAGTCTAGAGTCTTAAGCGCATTGAAAATGGCTGCTTATAGAGAACAAGATTTTTGAGATTTATCCAAACTTTAACACAAATACAGTGTTCTCCTATAAAATGTTACTATAAAATTTTCTCCTGAATTATATGAATAGCAATATTATTAAATTGAATATCTACTTAGAATGTTAAAAATATACAGTATAAATATATACACACACACACATATCCAGTGTATCAGGAGCAAACTAACAGCTGGTAGTGTAGGGGAAATTACCATTCCTGTATTATTATGTCAAACATTTAATATTTGATTGCTAGTTTTATTTATTTTTTAATAAGACAGTGTCTCACTCCATCACCCAGGCCGGAGCACAGTGGTACAATCTCGGCTCGCTGCAACCTCTGCCTCCCAGGTTCAAATGATTCTTGTGCCTCAACCTCCCAAGTAGCTGGGATCAGGCCTGGTCAATTTTTGTATTTTTATTTTACATTTATTTACTTTTGAGACGGGAGTCTACCTCTGTTGCCTAGGCTGGAGTGCAATGGCACGATCTCGGCTCACTACAACTTCTGCCTCCCAGGTTCAAGTGATTCTCCTGCCTTGGCCTCCTGAGTAGCTGGGATTACAGGCGTGTGTCACCATGCCTGGCTAATTTTTTTTGTATCTCTAGTAGAGACAGAGTTTTGCCATGTTGGCTAGGCTGGTCTCGAACTCCTGACCTCAAGTGATCTGCCCACCTTGGCCTCCAAAAGTGCTGGGATTACACATATTAGCCACCACACCTGGCCCCAATTTTTGTATTTTTAGTAGGCACAGGATTTTGCCATGCTGGCTGGGCTGGTCTCAAATTCTTGGCCTCAAGTGATCTGCTTGTCTCAGCCTCCTAAAGTGCTGGGATTACAGGCATGAGCCACCACATCTAGCCCTTGATTTCTAGTTATAAAAAATTATTTAAATAAAAATTTCCATTTATTCTTGTATCCCAGAAGTTCATCAGACTATGATGAAGGTATCTGACTTTGGCTACCTGGCATCTGGTCAAAATATATCCCCCAAACTAGGAAATAATAAAAAGAGTTGTGAGATTAAAATAAGATTATACATATGTAGTGTCTGTATATCTGTGAAGAGAGACGGGAGAGAAGAGAGGAAGACAGAGGAGAGGTAAGGTTACAGGGGGAGTTAGTTTAGTTCACAACACATTGTATGTACTCAAATTTTAAAGTACAAATGTTTTATGCTACTTATCAGTATTCTTTAAATGGAAAAGCAAAGATGTCCTACCCTGAACTAAACATTCAAGTTTACTGAATTTACACAAATTCCAAAGAAAAACAAGATTACTTTAATAATACTGACCAATGTTTTCTTAAATGTATAATCTGATGACTATAAAAGAGCAGTTTGTCTAGCAGTTTTTTCTTACACTAACAATTATTGAGTGCTTCCTATGTAAGTGTTTCACATTCATATGTATTCAATCCTACCCATAACTGTATTAGGCACGTTCTGTAATATATCAAGGAATTAAATGTACCTAGCACTCACACATTTTGAGAACAGATTGTCAGAACTCCTGAAGACGACTTTCCTTTCGTGGGAGCTGAATTTATTTTCCACTGGAAAATAACTCTGAAATTATAATGGTTGTAAATGGTAAAACTAAATTAAATACAAAACACTTGCTTTACAGAAAATTCCAGGAGTCTCTCTGCTCTGGTATAGTAAGTGCTATTTGGAAAAAGAACAGGCTCAACAGAAGGTCACAGAAATAACTGAATAGCGGTTAACTAAACATCTCTGGCTCAAACAGCACCCAAACCTAGGTTTAGTAGTTAGCCCCATTTCCTTCTATGGTCCATCATTTAATTCAAGCCTTACATTACTTCTCTATCCTTCAGCTGAAGGTCTCTAGCTACTGTACTTGAAATGCTTACACCAGGAGTGGATGGAGAGGAAGAAAGTGGGGGAAGACAGGAAGGGGCTGAAACAGCAGTCTCTCCAGAAGTATCTTCTGTTCACTGCATTGTTAACAGGTGATCCACATGAAGAAAGAACTCAGTGGTAAAGTTAGGAAAATGCCAAGTAAAATTAAAGTGGTTTTTGTTTTTTATTATAGGATTTGATAAGAATTTTTAACACACCAATGCTCAGTACATAGTAGGCAGTATTTTCTAAATTTATTTAAATTCAGTCATTTATAATATCTCCTGGGAGAATTTCATAGTACTAATGTTTTACAAATTATACTATTGATAACATCAAGCAGGTAGGGATACCAGCTAGGGTGATATATTCTGCCTAGAGCAAATTCCTTATGAGAAACACATAAGAAGAAAAATAAATACCTAACATGAAATATAATCCTAAGACATGGCAGTCTCAATAAATATTTTGATTAAAAAAAGACTGTCTCTCCTGTCCCTTCTGTCGATTGAAAGAGAATGAAGAAAAAGTATCTGTAAGTCCAACATAATTTTTTAAAGCATAAAGCTTTTAACATACCTTTAAAAAACTTTCTTTGTTTTTTAAAGGTCAGAACAGAAAGAAAATATAATCAGAAATACCAATTTGATCGAGTTAAGGAGAACAATCAAGTTTTATATCAGAATCAAGAAGTTGATGTTTCTTTCTACTTTAAAGTTATGATTATTCCCATGGAAAAGGAATAACTTACTTTACTTCAGAGAAGGTCTAGACAAAGTGAGGCTCATCTCCTGGTTCCCTTTTTTTAGGATTTGCATCTACAGATAGGATATATTCTGTTCTGTTTTCTACTACGTGGAAAGGGCTTCAGTTGTTCTCAGGCCTACATGCCTGAGACTAGTTGGGAAAGTCTGTCTAATTTAGGGATGAAGTGTTAGCAAGCCATTTTGGCTGCATATCCAATGCAACATTCTTTAGTCAACTAATTAGAGAAAACTGACATGTCTCCTGTGTCAACATGGTTTTGAATGAGGATGGAGGGGAAGAATGTTATTTTTATTAATTCATTAAAACGTCACCAAAAATCTTACTATCAATGAACAATGTTTGCTGGTAGGAGTAATATATAGGTTGAGTATCCCCAATCAAAAAATTCAAAATGTGAAATGCTTAAAGTTTATTACATTGTCAGAAGACACAGATAATGTGATTTTTAAACTTCAAAGAACTATCCCCATAGTATATTGAATTATTTGGTATTAAAATATACCTGGGTTAATTTTATGGTTAGGAAGCAGAATAAATTAAAAACAGCACTCTCAGTTCAAGCTATTAACTCTTAGAATATTTTTATGCATGTATGTTCTAACACATACAATTTATCACTAGTCATGAATTACAACTTACCCTGAGATGTAGTTTATTTCATTATGGCTCTCTATACTCAAAATCTGTTTTCTAAGTCCCATGTACGTGTTTTCTCTGGATAAAATCAAAGTTGGATTTATAATCTCTGCAAAATTTGTAAAAGCCCAGTCTACAAAAGCATTTCCAGCATGTCAAAAGATGATCAAGGTATGGCTAAAACACATCTTTATAGGATGAGAATGAGAGTCACATAGACATTAATTAGAATTCTAAAAATACATGTTCTTTAGTCCCTAAGCCTATGGCTCTATTCTTTTTTAATCCATTAAGAACAATATTCTCCACCAGAGTAAGTTATCAGTGAAAGCCATTTAAATGTCATAGCAAACCAGCTTGAAGCTTACACGAAGCCAATTATAGTTGATCACATTACCCAAATGTATATTACTTGTGGTAGCGGCATACAGTCAGGCTGGTTCATTGAACAATTTTTTTTTATTGAGCATGGGGTTAACCTGTGCTTCCAAAAACAAAAAACAACTTTGCTGGGGGATTTTTGGGGGACTCACAAACATTAAACCATTAATTATATACTAGTATAATAAATGTTCTTATATATTCAAAGTTCCCCAGCAAAGTCAGAAGCTCTCACATGAGATGACAGGCATAATGTGTGCTGGCAGCAGGGTGGCCTTAGCCAACTGAAACAGGTGATAGAAACTAAAACAACAACTTTTTGCTATCTGCCCAGACAATGCACTAACTAGGACTCCAAGGCAGAAGGTAATCAGGTATTTTTATTCAAGACAGCTTCTATGCTTCTCCTCCTTGCACACTGGGATCCCTCCCCCAGTTTTTCTCCCTAGCTATGGCCAGAATTTTTCTATGAACTTGTGAGGACTGGCATGTTCTAGAAACTGGCTAGCTAGACTCATTCTGGTTAAATTGCAGCACTCAGATTTGGCCCCCCGGGCCCCTTCTCAAGTGGGATTTTTAGAAATACTGTCCTTTAAACAAGTGTGATCAGTCCTAGCTCTCAGAAGAGTAGAAAGAATATTAGGTCAGAAACCCCAAGAGATCTTAAATGGAAACCAGGTCAGGTAGAACTCTTTTCTATCTGAGGTAAGGACAGTATTTCTCAAGGTGCATTAAACTGTATGTTTAAGTAAAATTAATGTCATATATGAAAATGGCCATATTTATAAATAACAAATCCAAAAGAAAAAATTCATAATTTCACATCTAGCATTTCTGGAAAAGAACCTTTCAAGTGTGTTATATAATAAAAGGGGTTAAATACTACATATATGACTATGGTCTTGGCACCATGGCTAAACATTTTTATAAAAATCAAATATTCAGATATTTACCAATATTCCTTATGCCAGACTTAAATAAAAAATGGAGTTTTAATTAAAAAAAAAAAAAAAGGTCCTCTGTGTGTTCCAAAGGTTTCAGTAACTCCAATAGGTCAGGGATTTTTGTCTTTTGTTCATTAATAAATCTCCAGTACCTGACACATAGGTGCATTAAGCATTTGAATGATTATTTGATTAAAAAAACAAAAAAGCAAAACTTTGAAATAGAAATAAAGAATAATAAGAGCAATGACAAGCTTACTATGTGCTAGGAATTTTGTTAGTAATAGCATGAAAGATCTCACTTAATCCTTATAACAATAGGATAGGTATTTAGCGCTCATAATAAGAAAGCTAACTTTTAATGAGGGCTTATATAGCATCCTATATTTTCAAAGTATACATACAAATTTTATATTATTGAGTGATATTTTCTACAAAACACAACCATAAAACCTAAGTCATCAAGTATGTGAAATACGTTCTTAACAACTTACAGAGCAGTATAAGTCAAATATAAAGGAAAATACATAAAAGTAATCTCTGTGACTTTTTTTCCTCTTTGTGGGTAAGACTACTGACAACTAATAACATCAAAAATTAATCTATAGCCCAATTAATAATGGACAATTATTTGTTAAATTTATATAACAATCACATGGTTATTTTCATAGTAACGGAGTATAGTAAAGCAAGTGTTTCTATTATTTTATATTTTATACTTGAGTTCACATTTGAGTTATCATCTCCAAAATATTAAGAATACCGAGCCATTTTACTTTTTAACAATGAAGTTTCAATAAGAAGAAAATGTGTCAAAATATCCCAAAGTATGAGTTTCTGAAAAAAAATTATTAAGAAATATATAAAAAGGATTTATAAAGAACAGTAAAATAAATACTCCTGTATCTACCATACAAGTTAAGAATATTATCAGTAGAATGATCATTAACTCATAATCTAAATTGGAACACTTAAGAAAGAAATGTAGTGATATTAAAAATTATACCAGTATACTAAGCAGGAACTGGCAATCAGAACCTTTATTTATCAGTGGCTTTAGAAGTAACTTGGTTACACCCTGAAGTTCACATCCCCCTCTTCCTACTCTCAAGAGGTAACCAGTAAACTAAATATATTTATCTATTCTACTGCTAATGAACATTTTTCTGTTATTGTGGTACATCCCTAAACAAATCTCTTGGTACACAAGTAAAGATTTTTCTCTACAGTACTTACCTAGGAGTTGAAATTCTCAGTTGTAGAGTAAATGTGTGTTCAATTTTAACACAGAAGGTGGCAGCCGGTTAGCTAATCATTCACCTGCATTTTCTTTTAGTTTAATTTTTTGCCCTTTATATAACCTAACCTCTGTAATCTGTTTTGATTTTAATATATTATATGTGGTGACAATCTAATTTTCCCCCTCAAATAACTAATTTTCATAATTCTGTATGTTGAATAATCAATCCTTTTCCAGTTGGCTTGGCATGCTTCTCCTAAAATCAAGTTTTTATACGAACTATAATTTGCTTCAGCCCTACCTATTGTGTTCAATTAGGTTGCGAGTGTTAACTATACATTACAATTACATTATCAATCAACCCAGTACAATATACAGCAGTCAAGTGACCAGAAGGTTTGTGTCCCTGGATTTACTGCCTTAATATCTCCTAGCCAAAGGCTGTGACAACTTAAGTCTCCTTTTCCTTTGTTCTATCATTGTCAGATTTTTTTTTTTTTTTTTTGAGACAGGGTTTTGCTCTGTTGCCCAGGCTGGAGTGTAATGGCACAATCACGGCTTACTGCAGCCTTGACCTCCTGGGTTCAAGTGATCTTCCCACGTTGGCCTCCCATAGTGCTGGGATTACAGTCATGAGCCACCACACCCAGTTGGAGATTTTTTTTTAAGCTATTAAAAATTTAGAGGAATGTATGAAGCACCTCTTGTACCGTGGGGTTCGATGAAGGATAGATAGAAAAACCACCCTCTTTCTGTAGATGAAACAAAACATAGACATATTCCTCAGTATTTGAACTCTTGCTATGGGAGTATTTGTTATAATAACTCACAAAAAAATTTTTTTAAACTAAAATTTGCTATCCTACTTGAAATCTACTTTAATTTCAAGAGCATAACTTGCACATGTGCACCATTGGAAATGCACACTTGCACCAGTGAAAATGCTATGCGGGGTCAGTCCATGGGATCAAGAGTGATTCAATCATATCTAAGCTGTTTGTTTCTGACAGAATACTGTCTTCTGCTCAAGTTACTTAAAGTTACTATTCATAATTCCTATTTTTTTCCCACCGTTTTCTTGAAAATTTAGCCCTGCATACACCCCAGGGTTTGCTTCTGCCATTACACCTGGAAACACAGCTAACCTTGGCCCAGTTTAGATAGCATCTGTAACATATTTTGTTGTCTATCTATATTATAGTAAAAGTTCCCTGCAGTATAGGACACCATAATTCATATCTGATAATGAATAGTATCTGAGTTCTACACACAACTAATTCATAAAATATTAATTAGGTAAATTTTAAATGTTGTACATTACACAGAGATCTTTGGTGGATGGTTAAGGGTTAGTGATACATGGGAATATTGGGATTTGCACAGGCAGGAAACACTACTTTTCTCATTTTAAATTACAGAATGTAGGTTAGATGCAATCTGAAAATTCACTACCCAAAGAACTTTTAAATAGTGGATTTGATTCAGGTAATGAGTCTTGAAATTATAATTTGATAAATGAAACTCACATCCCAGCCTTGCCTCTGAGATTATACCCAGATAATCTTGGAAGTTCTGGGATTCCCCAAACTCTTACTTATAATCTCTGGTTTACTAATAGTATGCTACATATCACATTAATTGTTTGTGGCTTTTGCTATTCTTGGAAGAGTGTATGACTGTTGTTTTCCTAATTCTGACAACTGTACACAATAAATGCTCTGTAAACAGGGAGCTGCTTATGAACATAATAATCAAATATGTAAGCAAAATTATTTTATTTTAAACGTTAAGGATATGGTATGTGTAACTGAAAAACTTAAGTCAAATCAAACATTACATAACCTTTAGAACTTGAGACTAGCAAATGCTTATGTATATCAACATGAATCCATCGTACTGTGGCACATGTTAAGGTACCTTTCAAAAGGGCCATTTATCTCACGTGAGAAACACGTCAACAAACAGAAAAGAAATAAATTAGAAAAGAGGGTCATTTAAGTTTATGACCACAAATAACCCCCTCATCACAAACAACCCTGATCATTTCATCTGTTATTACAAAATCAAAATTCTCCTACTAGATGGGAAAACCAATTTTGTTTACTAGATCCTGTACTCTACCATCTTACCCTGTTCCTCTAAAAATGCTCAGTGAATATGTAATGCAGAGACAATACAGAAATGAGTAAGATAGCATCACTGCCTTTAAAACCTAACATAGTGCCTAACATATGGTATGCACCCAACATGTTTGTTGAATTGAATTCTCCAGCATGTAAAAATTTTTCTTTTGAATAATAGCAAATTATTTTATCCACAGAGAAAAAAATTAACTCAAGAAAAATCAAACAATATCTTCTTACCCACAATCTGGAGCTGGACACCACCTACAATCAGGATCTGCAACAAGCCACCGTCTAAGCATAAATTCTTCATATTTTTCCATCAAGACATCATCACTTAATATCAAGCGAATATCATGGGGATTAAACCGTTCAGTACATTCTGGGCAACTAATATTAACTCTACTTTCAGAGATTTCTATCCTTAGATATTGTCGTAAGCAATCCACACAAGATCTATGATGACAAGTCATTATATCAGGAAATCTGTCTTTAGAATGCCGCAAAAGGCACAACGGGCACTCTATGAAGTCTCCAATTTGTTTGCTGATGGAAGTTAATCCATTGTCAGAAGAGGTATTTGTAGAGAAAATGGAGTTCTATCAGTACACATTTCAGAATGTATACTTTCAATACTTGCAATTCCATCCACCCCGCCATTTAGCTCCCTTGATTTACGTTTGTTATCTTTTTTCCTCCGAAACAGGGAGCCTATTGAAATTCTTCTTTTTTTGGGTGCCTTTTTGACTGAAGGCAAGCTCACAGATGAAGCAGAGGACTGAAGATCTCGATCTGAACCCATTTGCCGATGTAAACTCATGTCTAAAATGCTTGTTAGAATTGAGTCAAGGTCAGTGCTTACACACAGCCCTTCATTATACTTAGAGATAAAACCTATTTCTTGTTCTTGCATTCAGATTAAGTCATGATGTAAGAATATCCTACTTGGTTCCTTCAGAGAATTCTTGAAAAGTTCAATTTACAGAAGACTGTTATCATGGATGTTCTGAAAAATAAAAAATAAAAGATCATTTAATTGTATTCTTAGTTTGCAAACAAGTTTGTTCCTTAACCATTTTTTAAAATAAGGCCATTTATTAAATAGTCTATAAGAAAATGATAGAACAAATGCTGAAATAACAAGGGCATTCTTTAATCTTAATAAAATATTCTAGATTTGAGCTGACCTAATCATTATTAATATCTTAGAAAAGCTTCTGGTCATTATCACTCTGACTTCAGTGATTTCTCACTCCCTTTAGCAGGTTTTGTTGTTGTTGTTGTTTGTAACTGACAATCAAGTATACATGCAAATACAAAGGGCTAAGAATAGCTTACAAAATCTTGCAGAACTAAGTGGGGAAAGGGCTCTAACACCACCAGATATAATGACTTATTATAAAGTTACAGTAATTAAGACAGTGTGCTACGCCACAGGATGGATATAAAGACCAGTGGAACAGAAAACAGTCCAGAAAAAGCAATATATATATATATATATGAATGAGACTTGACTTACAACAAAGGTGATGTTGCTGAGGACTGAGAATAAATGGCCTTTAAAAAAAGGAAAGTACTGTCTACTGGTTATCCACCTACGAAAAGACACTTGATAGATGGCTCACCCATGTGTGAAAATCAATTACAGCTGGTTTACAGATCTAAATGTAAAGCTTCCAGGAGACAAGAGACTGTTTCAATGAAAAAATTCTTAAACAAAACATACAGAAGTACCAACCATAAAATAAAAGACTGATAAACTGGACTAGCATAAAATCAAAAGATAGCATTAAGGGTATGGGGGAGACTTGCCACATATAACTAATAAAGACATAGTACCCAGACTATGTAAAGAATGCTTACAAATCACTAAGAAAATGCAGACAATCCAACAGAAAAATGGGCAAGGGACGTAACAGGTATTTCACAAAAGGATACGAAAAAGTGCTCATCATCAGTCATCAGGAAAAACATATTAATGCCACATTCAGAGATCACAACGTATCTCTAACAGGATGGCTAAAATTAAATGACTGACATTTCCAAGTGTTAGCAAGGATGTGGAGGAATAGGAACTCGTTTACACTACTGGCGGGAGTGTAAAATGGCACAAATAGCAAACTGTTTAACAGTATCTACCAAATTGGAACACAGAGATGGTCTATTACTCAACAATTTTACTCCCAGAAATGAGTACATAAGAAAAATGAATGTACATATACATTAGACATACTCAACAATGCTCACAATAGCATTAGTAATAATAATCAAAATATTGGAAACAACCCACACTTTTATCAACAGTAGAATAAATAAGTTGTGGTATATTCACATTCTAAAGCAATGAACCAATGAAAAGGAACAAAATACTGCTACACACAAGACAAGAATCTCACACAAAAGAGTATGTGCTATAATTCTATTATAGAAAGTTCCAAACAGACAGAATTAAATGCACAATGTTAGGAGTCACAATTGTGGCTACCTTTTGTGGGGAGGCACAAAGGAACTTTCTTTTTTTTTTTTGAGACAGAGTCTGGCTCTGTTGCCCAGGCTGGAGTGCTGTGGTGCATAACCTCCACCTTCCAGGTTCAAGCGATTCTCCTGCCTCAGCCTTCCAAGTAGCTGGGATTACAGGCATGTACCACTGCGTCTGGCTAATTTTTGTATTTTTAGTAGAGATAAGTTTTCACGTTGGTCAGGCTGGCCTCGAACTCCTGACCTCAAGAGATCCGCCCACCTCAGTCTCTCTTCAAAATCCATTTTAAAGCTTTTTTTCTAATAGACTTAAGATACTTTTGACAGCACTCTATTTTTCATAGTGACAATGGTTTTCTAATACCTGAACATTTTAGTAGACAAATTAAGTTGCAGAAAAGAAATCACTATTTATCTAACCAAATGATCTAGTATAGAGAATATTCATTTAGCTCACTGTGCGTTAACTTCAGAAACCAATATTAACAGATAAAAGATAGGGAAATCCTCAAACCTAGACTCATATTTTGGATCTGCTTAGCCTCTGGTGCTAAATAAAGGTTCCTAAGGCAATGAAAAAAGGAAGTATCTGTCTTTGTGTAGCATTTGTCATATGCAGTGTTGCAAATACTATCTCATCAAATTTAAATATGGCTATGTACAATTTAATGTAGTAGTTGACTACCAAAAACCAGATAATTATTATAAGCCATCCTTTGATCAGACCATGACTTTAAGTGATGTACTAGAAATGATATATTTCTACACAAGCTAATTTTGGCCCAAAGTAAACAGAGTTTTTATAAATCTGAACCACATCATTAAGTTTCAGGCATTAAACTACATTCTCATATATCACTTTCTCTTAACAGAGATAAATCACTAATACTCAAAAATCTCATTTAAATGTTATTTTTAAGTTATGTCATTCATGATCTATATGCTTACTTATAAGACTTGCTTAACTATGAACCTGAAATTTAGAAATGTCATATTTTCCTCTAACAAACTGATTCCCCAACATATGTAACTACCAAATTCAGATACCAAGCAGCAATGCCTTCTCTGGCCATTATTATTATTTATTTCCTTTATTGAGACAGTTTCACTCTGTTGCCCAGGCTGGAGTGCACTGGCGTGATCTCAGCTCACTGCAACCTCCACCTCCTGAGTTCAAGTGATTCTCACACCTCAGCCTCCTGAGTAGCTGGGACTACAGGCACACGCCACCACGCCTGGCTAATTTTTGTATTTTTAGTAAAGATGGGGTTTCACAGTGTTGGCAACGCTGGTCTCGAACTCCTGAGCTCAAGTGATTCTCCTGCCTGGGCCTCCCAAAGTGCTGGGGTTACAGGCATGAGCCACCGCACCCAGCCTATAGGCATTATTTTTACTACCCAGGTTATAATATTTATTAAATGTCTCTTTCTACAGCCTATTAAAGTAAAAATATAAAAAACACAACACATTTTTAGAAAAATATAAAAATGCTAAAACAAACAAACAAAAAAAAAACCAGCTAATGCATGGACTGGCTTCAGTAAAATCCATGAAATCTCAAAGTATATGTTAAATTGTGAATATATATATATTGTAGTCACAGGATATATTCACAGCTTTCAACACATTCTCCAAGGAGTCTAAAGTACAATGAAAGGCTAACTGCTAATGCTGAGATGTCAGATTTAACTTGCCAGCAAAAGTTAACAGTTTCTGTAAATCCTTCCTACTCTCACTAATTTACATTATCAGTACAACATTCATAGCTGCACCAATTATAAGATCAGTTAGAAAATACTTCTATTCCATTAAGGTTTGATGTTGCAACTCTTTCCACAACAGTTAAGTTTTTGGGAAAGTTAAAAAATAACTTTCATTCCTAAACAAAGTCTCTGATTTATCACACAGGAATAAACATTATGTGGGCAGATGGACTAGAGTAACCCATCACATGTATTAAAAACAAAAATCATACAAATAAATGTTAATCAATATTGTATATTCAAAGGTCAGTTGACTGTAAATATGTCCATAAAGATATTATAATCTATTGTGTCATCTTTACCTAAAATGGCAATTACCACTGATAAAATTTTAAAGTTGATTATTCCTTATGAGGTAAGTCAATTAATAATCTATTTAAATGTATTAATAACAGACATGAAGAGGTTAAAACGTTTAATGCCCAGTGTGAAAGAAATAAATGGTGTTAGATATACAATCAAAATATCTTTCAATTATTTCAATGTCTCCTTAGAAGCGTGAGCACATAATATGCAGATCTAAGGAAACCTAGGTTCTATGATCTCTACCAAGTGGTTTTACGGATTTAGTTTACAAAGGACCTTTCTGTATCATCTGTAAAATAGGGAAAATACTATTGTGGCAGAGATGCTGTTATATGCGAGGCTGCTTCATTTTCCTCCTGAGCACAAAGCAGGACTACATTTTTCATTTCACTTATGGCTAGGTGTGGCCATGTTATTAGTCCTGGCCAATGCAATCTAAGTATAACAATATGTGCCCTTTCAAAGGCTGACCCCTAAATCATCTCTGAAAACAACCTTTAAGCTCTCTCTCTCTTCACACAATGGCTGGCTGAATGGAGTAACACTAGTGGGTGACTACAAGCAAAACTCAGAGGACAGAGGAGTCACAAAGAGAAAGAATCTGGATACCTGAGTACTACATATGGTTCTTTGTGTGAGTGAGAAATAAACTGTTAACTGTGTTCCACCATGAGATTTTGGGTCTTCTGTTACAGACACAATTATTTATCCTACCCACCTTAAAGTTGGAAAATAGAATAAGATGAGGTAAAAAAAATTTAGATTAGCTTGGGGGAAAGGTTTTTTAAATGCTATATAAATATGGAGTAGTGATAGAGTATACTATATCGAGTGAGTAAAGCATGCACTTTGGAGTCAGTATATCTTGAGTTGAAGTTCAGCCTCTGAAACTTAGTTAAATTACTAAGACTCAGTTTCTTCAATTGTAAAATGGGAATTACAGTACCTATAGTCCATAGATTATAAACATTAAATAAAATAACACATCAAGAATTCAGTAAAGAGTATGGTACATATAAATCACTTATATATTACCTGTAAGTAAACTTACCTGAGAAGATAGCACAAATGAATCTAAATTTACCATGTACTGGATTAAAAAAATTATTACACATTAGGTTAGAAATAAAAACAAATGCTTGGCTCTGAAATGGCTTTCCTAATGTAATCAGAATAGTTAGCCACTTTTTGAATATATCATTAAAGTACACAAATTTCTCAAAGATAAATATAAATAATGTACAGTCAGTACAAACCTACCTCAAGTGGTCTAATATTATAAATGAAATAAATATTTTTAATTCAACTACTTATAAATGAGGGAGATGGGGATAATTCAACACATCATTAGTGTAGGTGAGTATCAGTTTCTAACAAGTTGTTTAGAAAGTAAACGCTTACCAAGACCCAGATATACTCTCTTGGGTTCTAACCTTCAGAGAGTTTCTATAATCTCTCAGAAATAGAAACTAAAAGTTCAGAATAAGCTATTCCTACAAGTCACAAAGCCTCCCCAAAGAGGTATTTCTTAAACACTTTCACAAACATGCACCTGCCACATTGACCTGTTGAAGCTTATATTTGATTGGGAGAAGAACAGAATGATGCTTTGTGGTTTTAATAAAACTCATTACAAGTAATACTCATTACTCAAGTCATTACAAAAAGCAGCTGCAGAAAGGAATAAAGCATTAATTTTCCCAATAAAAAACATTTTGGTTAGCTTATTCCAGGCCTTCTTTGATAAGAAGAGAAACACCACACCATTAGGGAACCATAGGGAAAGCAGAGTACAAAATGCCAGGTATGACCAAGTGCCCAGAGACATGTAAGTTTTGTTTTTTTTTTAAGTTCTGGGGTACATGTGCAGATCTTGCAGGATTGTTACATAGGTACACACATGCCATGGTTGTTTGCTGCCTCCATCCCGTTACCTACATTAGATATTTCTCCTAACGTTACCCCTCCCCAATCTCCCCACCCCCTGCTATCCCTCCCCTAATCCCCCACCCCTCAACAGACTCCAGTGTGTGCTATTCCCCCTCCCTGTGTCCATGTGTTCTCATTGTTCCACACCCACTTATGAGTGAGAACATGCAGTGTTTGGTTCTCTGTTCTGTCAGTTTGCTGAGAATGATGGTTTTCAGACTCAACCATGTCCCTGCAAAGGACATGAACTCATTCTTTTTTATGGCTGCATAGTATTCCATGGTGTATATATGCCACATTTTCTTTATCCAGTCTATTGCTGATGGGCATTTGGGTTGGTTCCAAGTCTTTGCTATTGTAAACAGTGCTGCAATAAACACTTTGTCTTTATAACAGAATGATTTATAATCCTTTGGGTATATACCCATTAATGGGATTGTTGGGTCAAATAGCATTTCTATTTCTAGATCCTTGAGGAATCGCAACACTGTCTTCCACAATGGTTGAACTAATTTACACTCCCACCAACAGTGTAAAAGTGTTCCTATTTTTCCAAATCCTCTCCAGCATCTGTTGTCTCCAGATTTTTTAATGATCCCCATTCTAACTGGCATGAGATGGTATTTCAGAGTGGTTTTGATTTGCATTTCTCTAATGACCTGTGACAATGAGCATTTTTTCATGTTTGTTGGTCACATATATGTCTTCTTCTGAAAAGTGTCTGCCCTTATCCTTCACTCACTTTTTGATGGGGCTGTTTTTTTCTTGTATTTTTGTTTAAGTTTTTCGTAGATTCTGGATATTAGCCCTTTGTCAGATGGGTAGCTTGCAAAAAATTTTTTCCCATTCTGTTGGTTGCCAGTTCACTCTAATGATAGTTTCTTTTGCTGTGCAGAAGCTCTTAAGTTTAATTAGATCCCATTTGTCTATTTTGGCTTTTGTTGTCATTGCTTTTGGTGTTTTATTTATGAAGTCCTTGCCTATGCCTATGTCCTGAATGGTATTGCCTAGGTTTTCATCTAGGGTTTCTATGGTGTTAGGTCTTATGCTTAAATCTTTAATTTTCTTGTATAAGGTATAAGGAAAGGGTCCAGTTTCAGCTTTCTGCACATGGCTAGCCAGTTTTCCCGACACCACTATTAAACAGGAAATCCTTTCCCCATTGCTTATTTTTGTCAGGTTTGTCAAAGATCAGATGGTTGTAGGTGTGTGGCATTACTTACGAGGCCTCTGTTCTGTTTCATTGGTCTATATCTCTGTTTTGGTACCAGTACCATGCTGTTTTGATTACTGTAGCTTTGTAGTACAGTTTGAAGTCAGGTAGCATAATGCCTCCAGCTTTGTTCTTTTTGCTTAGGATTGTCTTGGCTATGCGGGCTCTTTTTTGGTTCCATATGAAGTTTAAAGCGGTTTTTTTCCAGTTCTGTGAAGAAGTTCCATGCTAGCTTGATGGGGATAGCATGGAATCTATCAATTACTTTGGGCAGTATGGCCATTTTCATGATATTGATTCTTCCTAACCATGAGCATGGAATGTTTTTCCATGTGTTTGTGTCCTCTCTTATTTACTTGAGTAGTGGTTTGTAGTTCTCCTTGAAGAGGTCCTTCACATCCTTTGTTAGTTGTATTCCCAGATATTTTATTCTCTTTGTAGCAATTGTGCATGGGAGGAAACATGTAAGTTTTTAAACAGGATTTAAAAAGATACCTAGCTGTCAAAAATTTCTTTCAACTGGTTAAAATACACATTGCTGAAGAGAGACTAATTTGACTGCTGCATATCCAAAGGAAAACAGACATATTTTGCTTACTGTGTCTCTTGGTTCTCAACAGAAGGGAAACACTAACGTAGTATTAGATCTTAACTAAGTCTATGTTTTTGAATTTTAATTTCCATATTTGAAAATGAAGGTGATTAAAACCACATAATGTCTAGGGTCTCTTAGTTCCAAAAGACTATGATAATAATATACAAATACATAGACAGTTTTAATACACAGAATACTCTAGGTTTTCAAGTCGATAACTACAATTTTCTAGGAAAAACAAATAATTGTTATTTCTGTACTTTACAAAATGTCTCCAAACTCTCCCAAGTATTAGTACACTCTTCTTAGTAAATTCAGTATCAAAGCGAATTTTACCAAGTCTCGTGATTAATCTGATTCTACTATTTGGACAATTAGAAGTATTAAGTGTTTGGGCCTGGTGCAGTGGCTCACACCTGTAATCCCAGCACTTTGGAAGACCAGGGAGGGCAGATCACCCTGAGTTCAGTAGTTCGAGACCAGCCTGGCCAACATGGTGAAACAACACCTCTAGTAGAAATACAAAATTAGCTGGATGTGATGGTGCTTGCCTGTAATCCCAGCTACTTGGGAGGCTGAGGCAGGAGCACTGCTTGAACCCGGGAGGTGGAGGTTGCAGTAAGCCGAGATCGTGCCATTGCACTCCAGCCTGGGTGACAAAAGAGCAAAACCCCATCTAAAAAAAAAAAAAAAGCAGTACTAAGTGTTTGGACTAATTTTATCCTAACCACTTTCTCTGAAAATCCCTCAGCCCCATACAAATTATTGATAACAGCAGCATCCTACCTCTCCAATTTTGGAAGCTCATTTGTCTCTTTCTCCTAAAGGACACCATGAGTAAGGGTGAGGGGGAAACCTCTGGTTAGCTAAATTGTTGTCTGTGCATATAATTGTATGATATATGTATATAAGAAATAGAGTGCAAACTGTAAGAGGTGTTTGGTAGAGATCCTAGAACCTTGTTTAAAAATTGTCTTCAAACTATAAAGTAATTATCAGATGGAATAATATCTCTTGGGAACTAAGAGGCACAATAAGCAAAATGTGTCTGTTTCCCTTTGGATATGTAATATTCAAATTAGCCTCTCTTTACACAAGTCTACCCAAAATGAGATTAAGAACTCAAGTACACAGGAAATGTTATTAACTTTATAAGGGAAGAAAAGAAGTAAGGGAGTATTTTTCTAAGGACAGAAAAATCTACATAATAATTACACAGCAAGTAAACAATCACAAAGGTTGATCTCTGTTACGGTTTTTTCATTGAAAATTCAAGAGCAACAAAATCAGCTGGGCATAGTGGCTCATGCTTATAATCCCAGCATTTTGGGAGGACAAGGCGGGCAGATTACTTGAGTTTAGGAGCTCAAGACCAGCCTGGGCATAATGGTGAAACTGCATCTCTACAAAAACTACACAAATTAGCTGGGCGTGGTGGTGCATGTCTGTAGTCCCAGCTACTTGGGAGACTGAGGTGTCAGGGTTGCTTGAGCCCAGGAGTTCCAGGCTGCAGTGAGCTATGATCACACCACTGCACTCCATCCTGGGCGACACAAGGAGACCCTGTCTCTAAAAAAAAAAGGAATTGGAAAAAAAATAAACAAAAGCAACAAAATCAATTTAACTACAATTCTAAAACAGACTATTAAATTAGATGTATCAGATATTTAACTAGCTAACTGTTGGGAGACATTAATCCAAAGACTAATTTGAAAAAGCAGCCATCAAAAGACAGAGTGGGTCTTTTAAGTAAGTCAAGAAGATACAAAGAGTGAAAAGGCTACAAATTCTGGACCTATTTCACAAAAAAATACTAGTCATATAGAGGTCCAGGTGCTCAGGTACTTGCTCTTCTCAAGAGACTGCACCAAATTTATGTGGCTGTGAAACCTATCCTTCCAATGACACTAGCATTCTAATCTAACCTACTTTGTAAGTGAGAAAACTGAAATTTAGAGCTATTAGGTTCAATATATCACCACTAGTCACATGAGGCTATTTAAAGTTAAATTAACTAAATTTAAGTTCCTCAGTTGCACTAGTCACATTTCAAATGCTCTACGACCATACGTTGCTATTGGCTACCATATTGGACTGCAGAGATCTAGAATATTTCCTTTACTGCAGAAAGTTCTATTGCACAGCACTGGTCTGAGATGTGACTTACCGACACAGCTAACATGGCAGAGCTAAAGGCTCAGTGTTCTTTCTACTATCTTACTTCCTAGACTAGGCCTTCATTAGTCACCTGGTATCCAAATTACCACATTAGCGTCTTTGTTAATGTCTGCTTACAAATTTCTACTGGTTTCCCCAAGATGAAGAATAAATTTCAAGCTTCATGTGGCATTAAAAGTCCTCCACAGTCCAACCTCCAACCTCAGTTTCTCACTGTTCTATATAAAAATCCCACACTTTAGCCAACTGACCTATCTGTTAAATATCTTAACAAAACATACATAGTTTCACCTCTGTGAATTTTCTTATGCCTTTGTCTCTGCCTGGAATACTCTTTTCCATCTTCTCTGCTAGTCTTACTCTTCTTTTAAGGCCCAATTCCTATCTTACCTCCACAATCATTCTAGGTCAGTAACTATAAATAAGCATTACTAAAAGTTACTCCAAGCTCTTATATATAAGTTTACAATTTTTTTCTAAATATTATGTAAATATTTTGATATTATTATTTACTAGAAGGTGGGGGGAAAAGTTAGGCAGAGTAAAGGAGATCAGTGTATATGTGGTGTTGATTACTATTTTAAATAGGGTGATCAAGTCTCATTGAAAGGGTTACATTTAGCAGAGACCTGAAGGAGATAAAGGAGGTGTTAGCAATGTGGAAATCTGGGGAAAGAGCATCCAAGGCACAGAACAGCCACTGCAAAGGCCCTAAGGGAAGAATGTGTCTGGTATGTTCAAGGAATAGCCAGGAGGCCCTAATATGGCTGAAAATAAAAGAACAAAGCAAAGAATATCTGAGATACATGAGCATTCCAGGTTGTGTAGGATTACGCCACCGTAAGAACTTTGGCTTTTATTCTAAATAAGACAGGGAAACTTATGGAGTTTCTAAAGTGACAGAGATAGTTTAGAATCTTAAGAGTTTAAAAGGATCATTCAGGTCTTGTGAACAGTTAGGGGAGGTGTCAAGGATGGTGCCACGGAGAACAGTTTAAAGACTACTGAAGTAATCTATGAGAGAGATGACAATGCATATCAGTGAAGGTGTTGAGGACATGTTTTGATACATGTTTTGAAGGTAGAAGTGTTAGGATTTCCTGATGGATTACGAGAGGATTTGGCCTGATTAACCAGAAGGCTGAAACTGCTATCAACTGAAATGGGGAAGGCTATGAAACGAACAACTTTTAAGAAGAAGCCAAGACCAGGAGTTAATTTTTAGACATTTATATTAGAGATATATCTTACATCTAGGCAGAGAGGTATATCCAAACACCTGTTTGATAAGCCCAGAGTTTAGGAAAAAAATAAAGCCTACAGATGTAAATCTTGGAGTTGCTGTTATTTGGATGGTGTGTAAAATTGTGAACACATATGAAATCATCAAGAAGTAAATACTAAAGAGTAGGGAATAAGGCTTGCAGCATTCCAACATTAAGATGTAGGGAAGAAGAGGCAAATCCAGTAAAGGAGACAGAATAGGTGGAAGGGGGATCATGGAGAAATTACACCTTAAAGTAGACAAAACCTGTTGGTCTATCTTACGAGCGTGTTACTCATTCCTCTCCCCCATGTCAACAACATCTTAAAAAGTATGCAAAGAGCAAGAAGGAGCAAGTTAGGAGAGGAAAGAAATGACACAAGCAAAAATAACAAAATGTATCTTATAAGATATAATCAATTCCTGTTGAGACTAGAGGGTATTAAAACACTTCCTCTGATATTTCTCAGAGTTAGAATTCTAAAGAAAGGGCTGTCTAGTCTCTGACAGTCAAAGCACATGATATAAAACAAAGATAATTAGAGATTTTTGGTTTACTGAAGACTTTTGACTGTATATTAGTTTCCCATGGCTGCCGTAACAAACTACCACAAACTGGTCGGCTTAAGACAATGGGCAGTTCTCTTATGGTTCTGGAGGCCAGAAGTCCAAAATCCAGCAGGGCCATGCTCCCACTAGGGCTCGAGGGGAGAATCTGTTCTTTGCCTCTTCCAGCTTCTGGTGACTATAAGTATTCCTTGGCTTGCGGTTACATCATTCCAGTCTCTGTCTCCATGAGCACATTGCTTCCTCCTTTTCTGTGTGTCTTCTCTGTAATTTGTCTATTTTTCCCTTACAAAGACACTTGTCACTGGATTTTGAGGCTACCTGGATAATCAGCATGATCTTATTTCAAGATTCATAACAATTCCATCTGCAAAATCCCTTTTTCCAAGTAACATTTCAGGTTCTAGGGACTAGAATGCAAACATATCTTTTGGGGGGGCTACCATGCAATGCACTACAGTATGGTTCTAGACATTTTTGCGAAGGACATCAGTAAGGTATGCAGTATTTATGCACAAATCTAAGGGATATTTAATGTAAAGGGATATTTAATCTAAAGGGATATTTCCAGCACTTTGGAAAGCCAAGGTGGGCGGATCACTTGAGTCCAGGAGTTTGAGACCAGCCTGGCCAACATGGCAAAATTTTGTCTCTTATAAAAATACAAAATGATTAGTTGGGTGTGGAGACGGGTGCCTGTAATCCCAGCCACTTGGCAGGCTGGGGAATGAGAGTTGCTTCAACCTGGGAGTTGGAGGGTGTAATAAGCCAAGATTGTGTCACTGCACTCCAGCCTGGGTGACAGAGCAAAACTCTGTCTCCAAAAAAAAAAAAAAAAAAAGAAAGTTTTTATTTATTTATTTATTTATTTTTATTTTTGAGACAGAGTTTTGCTCTTCTACCGTTGCGATCTCGGCTCTGCCTCTCAGGTTCGAGTGATTCTCCTGCCTCAGCCTCCCAAGTAGCTGGAATTACAGGTGCCTGCCACCATACCCAGGTAATTTTTTTTTTTTAAGGATAGACAGAGTTTCACCATATTGCCCAGGCTGGTCTCAAACTCTTAATCTCAGGTGATCTGCCTGCCTCAGCCTCCCAAAGTGCTAGAATTACAGGCATGAGTCACCATGCCCAGGAAAAGTTGGTTTTATATTAAAGGGTATGGCTATAAAGAGAAAACTACTTGATATGGCCATGTATATAACCAAAAGTCTCAACTGCTTACCAGGTAACCACTGCCATCCTCGGTTTGGATAAAAGAATCACAGTCATTGTACCATAAACATCATATGCCCTGAGATAACAGGTTTTTCTAAATGGCTATTTTATTTTTCCCACTTGCCCACTCATACTTCTTACCAGTTCCCATCCCCCACTTTCCAAAGGACCTTATTTCATGATTGATTTAAGGATGCCTATATTAAAAGCCCTGTTTATTCCATACAAAAACTGAAAAACAGACTTGTTCAGGCAATATTAAATAGATTAGACGTTTAAAATCTGGTCCTCACACCAACCTAGTCACCTCTCCTGATTCTATTTAAGAGCCTCTTGTATTGATTTATTGCTACTGATTCCAATGTGGGAGGTTAACAGTACACTCTATATGCACTACTCTCATGGGAACTTCTATCCTGTTTTTTACACTGAGCATTGCTCTGACTAATCAAAAGATCTCTTTTGTAACAGTGTTGTCTGAGTAGCCCAGAGTGTTTCAAAGGCATAATTAATTTACACTAATCCAATGAAATAGATGTTAGAACATCTTCCTTTATTTTATTTTTTAGATGGTGTCTCGCTCTGCCGCCCAGGCTGGAGTGCAGTGGTGTGATCTCAGCTCACAGCAACTTCCACCTTCCGAGTTCAAGCGATTCTCCTGCCTCAGCCTCTCGAGTAGCTGGGATGACCGGTGTCTGCCACCAAGCCTGGCTAATCTTTGTATTTTTAGTAGAGACGGCGTTTCACCATGTTGGTCAGGCTAGTCTCGTCCAACCTCAAATGATCTGCCTGCCTTGGCCTCCCGAAGTGCTGGGATTATAGGCATCCTTATTTTATATATGAGGAAAGACAGTGAAGCACCTAGTCATTTTTTGGGGAGTTGTAAAACTGGGAGAAGACAGCCTGATTTTCAATCCAACCCAATAACTCCAATTCGAAGGTGTATTCAATTCTATATTTGGCCTCAAAAGACATGTCAATCAGTTAGAAAAAGACTACCAAAAAGACAAAAAAGTTCTGTACAAAGGAACATGTCATACAAAATGCCCCTAGAGCTGCATTGTCCAATATGAATAAAAGTATGTAAAGTCACTCATGATAATCTTTTGGATGTATTGGATTAAATGCATTATGAAAACTAATTTTGCCTGTTTCTTTTTACTTCTTTCACATGGCACTAGAAAATTTTAAATCACATTTGTGGTTTGAATTGTATTTCTATTGGACAACACTGCTGAAGAGATAGTTATAAAATAAATACCTTATTAATTCTATTAGCAAATACCTATTCCACATCTTTTATTGTTAGGCTTATGCTACGTGCTTAGACTTGAAGAGTGAACAAAGAAAATGGTCCCTGCCATCACAGAGTTTGCATTATTTCCTACACTTTTGCACATTTCACATTGTCTCATTTGTGATTATGCATAATAAATTTAGGATACCTTACCATTTTCAGGGGCAAATACCAATACTTGACTTAGAAATCACAAAATATAAATCAATAGATTCATGCTAATGAGTTTATACAATATTTATATTAATATGCTATATAATATTTATCTGGAAGCCTAATATCATCACATTCCCAACAGTTTCTCCTGGTTTCTTGCTCCTTCCCTTTAACAACTCTGGCTCCCTCCTTATGGCTCACTTCTACCAGAGTCTCTTCAAATGGCAACCTGCCCACTATTCAAATCGTAAGACTACTTTTACCCTCAGGGGTCTCCCCCAACAGGACAGAAGTTAAAAATGTTAAGTGTACATAATTTTAAGGGGCCAACTCCAGTTTTTTGGACAAAAGACTCAGTTTTGAAGCTTCCTTTGGGCTTAAACAAACTAAGGTGATTTCTGAGCAAGATTTTGCTTCAGAATTCAATGCACAAACTTATTTGAAAGCTAAAACAACTAATCACTTCTGTCATATTGAGAGTTCCATGTAACAAAACCTTCTCAAACAGGACTCCTAAAACAAATTAACAGTAATTCTCTAGTAAATGATTTATAAAATAAAGTTCTAGATAACATCAATAGGACAAGACTATATAATGGTTTTAAGCCTAATGGCACAGCTTTCAAAAAAGTGTTACCAATAAAAATAATTCTTCAGGTGTTAATGACAGCCACAGAGCAATGCAAGCAAAACCTACTTTATCAAAAAGTGTTACTTTTTTCCACTTTGATTCAGAAAGTTTCACTGATACATGATAGCTTTTGAGAAACTAATGAAATAAACAAGTTTTAAACACCCAAAGTGATTACACTGACTGGTTGAAGTCTACCACCATCTGAAATACAGATATGTTTAGCAAAGAAATACTATCCCTCAGTCTTTAGCTGTGCAGGTATGGCTAAGTTTTCAACGTTAGGCATCCTCTGTCTGCTAACAAAGAACTGGCATGACAAGAAAATTCATAATTACTCCTAGTTGGAGAAAAATGTTTCCTAAGAAAAATTTAGCTATTCTAATAAGTAGTAGGATGAACATTTTGATAACCAGCTTTTAAGCTGAAGTACTACTCCATATATAATCATGGGTCCTTTCAGACAATCTAAATTAAACTACTATTTTCCTATGATGTGCTAGTTTGCCAAATACAATGCAATATGCAATCGAATATAAATTTAGAAATTCAACTTTACTTTGGCCTTTTGCCCAAGGTGGCCTAATTTTTATCTTGGCGAAGAATGTTAAAAGAGCATAAGCTTATTAGTTCAGTACAAAACCAGCCTGCATTTGACAGTCAATTTCCACTTGTTAATGACATTAGAAAAACAAATAACAACTCCTTAAGATTTCCTATATAACTGGAGTAGAGAAGATATAAGTGAGCAATTCAGATGTAAATATTAATATAACAAAATTTATCTCCAGCTTACTCTATGCCCAGCACTTGACTAGGGACTTTTACATGTTATCACAAATATTTTGCCTTCTTTTCCCCACTTGGAAATTTCAGAAAACTACGTATCTCAACCATCTGTGCCCTGTAGATTAAAAACAACAACAACAAACGATGTGTGTTGGAGAAGGGGAAGAAATAATTTGAAACCAAAACATTTCTATATAAATCTAAGTAGGTGTTCAAGATAAAAACTGCTGCAGCAGCAGCAGCAACAACAACAAAACCATGGGGGCGGGGAACGGGTATCAGAACCTTACACAATATACAAGTGATTATTTCAAATGGTTAAAACAAAAACTTTGCTTTTAATTACCCATATTTAATTCTAAACAACCCCATAACAATTAGTATCCTTCAATCTGACCTCATTAAAATAGAGGTGACCCAAGTGTCTCACATTCTCAAATGCTAAAATACTGCTTTATGACTTCACTTACATTCACATTTGGGAAGTGTATTTACTTTCCACTAAGAAGCCTAAGTATTTTTATTTATTTACTCGTCCATGTTCTGGAATTTAAAAATAAGAATCTTAGTGCCTCCCATATGTTAGGTAGAAAATAATAGTTTTAGTCAAGCCAAATACATCAAAAATTCAAGAAATCGCCAACAATATTTTAAAAATAAATCCCAACACTGGCTGGATGACAATATGGACAGTTCTTTATAAAGTCTACTGATCAACTAAGACATCCCCTAAATGAGAAACAAAATTTCCAGTGGCCGCTATTTGGATATTAAGAATTGGGTTGTGCTTCGACTCCTAAAATAATATTGCAGTTTTAAAAATTAACCTTACTGAAATCTCCTGGAAGCTGAGATAGTGAAAAAAACACACTAACATTAGTTGCCAACTGTAATTTTTTCCTCAAAAAGACACCTTGCGATGACATTAAAATATTTTCCATGGACACATAAAATGTAAACTTCAGTTAAATTGTGTACAGTAATTTAAACAGAACATTAAGAAGCAGGACATTAAACTAACCAATTTTAGGTGTTTTTTGACATAATTTGGTTTACTAAGTCCCAAGACTTAATTCTAAATCTTTACCAAGGAACTGTAGCAAGGAAAGAACATTTGAAAATAGGATCATCGCCATTTTCTAAATAGAGAAGTATTTACATTTTAACTCAATTCAGACAGTTCAGTCAGCGTTAAAGCAGCATGAACAGGCAAATACGGTAATGGCTTGCATTATAAACAGAACGGCAAAACTGAAAATAAAACTCAGGCAAACGGTCAGACTTCAAACAACCAAAAGGGTCAATGAATCTAGGTTAAAATAAGAAAAGACAAAAATAATGAAAAGACAGCCATGTTCTTAAAAAAAAAAAAAGTGGAATGTAAAGATCACTAACAATTTAAGGCAACTCATCAAGGGAAAGGACTGCTTATGCCTCCACTGTTTACTAACACTTAAAACTAGCATTTCTAGCCAACACCTAGGTTTGAAAATTGCAGCGGTACTTAAACACTGTCTTTTCTAATGTCACTCCAACAGAACATTCTGCAACATTGTGGATAGCAAACATTAAGCAGAGTAAAGCATCGTTCGTGTATTTATATTTCCAAGGGCCAATGGGAAAAAATTAAACCTTTTTCTCTCCCATATATAGTCTTAATCACTCTTCCTTCTTTTTATTTACTGCCCTTGTCGCGGGGTTAATGAACCCTAAATCTCTTTTTCTTCTTCCCATTAATGGAAATGGAAAAATAAAAATAAAAAAGAGCAACCCAGAGTGGAACCCAGAGAGGAAAAACTGAAAATTCAAAGTAGCAGCATTACTTGCTGGACGAGGGCTGGCAACACCCTAAAGGCTTAGCATAGGGAGACAATCCCGGAAGACCCCCGTTAACACATACTTCACCCGAAGGCTACACCATTTTGGTGTGGTAATTTTTGCTTTTGAAGGAGCTGGTGGCAGTCCCGGACGAACCTTCCGCGGAACACAGCTCCCCTCCCTAGGGCCCCAGGCAGCAGGGCTTTTGGGGCGATGTCCCGGCTCCCGAATTTGCAGCGAGGGCCCGGAAATCGGTCCCGTTAGAGCCGATTTCACCCGTCAGGAATGCGTTCCGCCCCTGCCGCCTCCCCGCGGCAGACGCCCTCGGGTCTCCCCGCTTCAGGGGCGACAGGGGACAGCTCGAGGGAAGCGCCGCCTCGGCCCGTCACAGTATCTCCGGGCAGGCCGCCGGCCGCAGACACCCAGGCCAGGAGGACAGGGCTTGGGGCGGATCCCACGCTCCGCCTCGGCCCCCGCTGCCCGGGAGACGCCCGCGCCTGGGCCCGGTAGGGGACCCGGAGCAGCCAGAGGCTTGACCCCCCTGAGCCGGCCCCGGCCCCCGGCCCCCGGCCCACGTTGGACACGGGAGGGGGCGCCTTTCCCACAGGACTTCCGAATCCATTTCTGTCCCAAGGAGAGGCACAAGGGCTGCGGCCCGGCCAGAGCTCCCCGGGTCTAAGCGGGAGCCGCCCCTGCCCTCCCGATCCGGGGCGCAAGATCCTCCGGTGCCCGCCCGTACCTTTAACTCCTCAGAGCGGCGGCGCAGGGCGGAGGGCGAGCAGGCCCATCTCACAGCAGCGGCGACAGCAGCCTGAGGAAGCGCGGGGGAGGGTCCCTCCGACGCGCCGAGGCGCCTCTCTACTGGGGCGGAGACGACGGAGGGGAGGGGTCCTGACCGCCGCTTTCCCGAACTCCTCCTCCGCAGTTGTGGCTCGACGGCTGCTCCCGGGAACCAGCGCCGCAACTGCCATCTCCCCCCCTCCCGCAGCCCCCGCTTCCCCGCTTCCTCCTCCCACTTCTTCCTCCCGCCCCCAGCCGCCCCGCCCCGCCCCGCCCCGGCCCGCCGCCCACGTGCTATGCGTCATGGCGTCACGCCCACCGGGCCCGCTGCGGGCGGGTCTGGACGAGGTCGTTGCTTCACGCACGTTCGTTCCGCGCCCGCGCCCGCGCGGGAGCCGCCCCGCTGCACCCGGGTGGCCCCGACTGCGGCCCCCACGCCTGTGCCTGGCTCAGGGGACTTCGCCCTGAGTGCGCCGGGCGCTGGGGCCAGTGTCTCCCTGCCCGCCTCTCCGTGGCACCGAGAGCGTCTCTTCCTAGGACAGATCGGGGTGGCTGGAGCTGCGCCTGATTGAAGGGGAGTTGCCGGACTCGGCGACCCTGGCTCTCGGCAGTTCGCAGGGCATTATTCATCCCTTTGTGTTCTCAGGATTCACCTGCTGGATCGGCGGGCCCAGGGAGAGAAGCGCCGGGATGTTGCAGCTCTCGGCGAGGAAGTATCCTTTCCGAGAGGGCGGCAGCACCCCGTGCGTTTGCAGCCGCCCTCTTAGTCTTAGTGGTCCTCTGTCTTTGCAGAGGCTGTTAGGAGCAGTACTTAGCCACAATAGCAAGCCTACGTAAGGGTTTGGAAAGTATCTTCCACTCACCTCTGTTATTTCTTTGTGTGTGTGTGTGTGTTTTGCAGTCACATAATCAGAATTCCTATTTCATCTCTAATACATTCCGAATTACTTTAATCCAGCTTTATTTGTTCCTTCCTCTCATATCTTTTCAGCCAGTCATATCCCCTTTGAATGTTTTAATCTACACTAGTCTTGGTATAAATTCTTCTTAGTTGAATAAACAAATTTAGTCTGGGCCTGGTGCATTTCCTCCTGGTTTATTTCTCTTCAAGATTTAGATCACTCTTGCGTGGAATACTGAGAAACGAATGTGATAGAGGCTGGACAGAATGTCCATTTGCCATCTGTTACTTAACTAAATATATCACTCTCTCAGTCCTTGTTTAGTGTGTCTGTGTAATTTAAATTAGAAACAAACCAAGGAGACATGGTCTTTCCGAATGCACTTGGTATCTTTGGTAACCCGGTAAATGTTTACCAATTAGAAAATTGAACAAGCTAGGCAGTTAGGTTTAAGTGTCTTTGACCTCGAATCTTAAAGGAAGTAATTATGGGTATGTTTATTTTCCTTTATGGAACGTTTTAAAGCTGTTATACCTTTAAATGCTACTTGAAGGCTGCCAGCGATTTTACATATGGGATACTTTAAGCCTACAGATAGCACAAGAATAGTAAGTTAAGTACCCATACATCATACCCGTCTTGAAAATATATCACCATGTTAAACAACATTTCAGCACAGATGGAGCATTGGCTTGAAAGGGGGTTTTGAATAAAGAAGCTGTGCGAAATGAAAATGGTCTTACACTCTGTACAATTGTATTTTCCAGAGATGCTGGTCTGGCTTTCTTGTCTTCCTAAAAGAAGGACTTTCTATTCTTCACTAGGGCAAATAAATCTATTAAGAAACAAATACCTATTGAACATCTCCAACTTGAATTCCTAGAGGCACCTCAGACTCGGGCTGTCCAAGATGTAGTTTGTTCTTTTCTCAAAGCGTGCTTCTTTGATTCACCCAGACAAAAGCCAGAAACCTAGGGTCTTCCCAGGCCCTATCCTTTCTGTCCCTTCCCATTGATAACTAACCACCAAGTCCTGTTTATTATACCCCAGAAATATCCCAGTGCTCTCTCTTCCATATCTCTCTCTGTTTTTAGAGCAGTGTTTTCAACTTTGGCTGCATATTGGAATCCTCTGGGAAGGTTTAAAAAATTCTTATGTCCACACTGCACCCACCAATTTAATCAGAATCATTGAGGGTGGTGCTCAGGTGTCAGTAGTTTTTAAAACTCCCCAGGTGTGCTGGGCATGGTGGCTCACACCTGTAGTCCTAGCACTCTCAGAAGTGGAGGTAGTTGGATCACTTGAGACCAGGAGTTCAAGACCAGCCTGAGCAAGATGGCAAAAATACAAAAATTAGCCTGGCGTGGTTGCCAATGTCTGTAGTCCCAGTTACTCTAGGGGGCTGAGGCAGGAGGATCATCTGCAGAGCCTTGGGAGGTAAAGGTGCCAGTGAGCCCTGGTCACACCACTGCCCTCCAGCCTGGATGACAGAGTGAAACCCTGTCCCAAGAAAGAACAAAGGAAGGGAAGGAGAAAGGGAGGGAGAGAAAGAAAATGAAAAAAAGAAAACTGGGTGCGGTGTCTCGCAAAGTAATCCCAGCACTTTGGGAGGCTGAGGTGGGTGGATCACTTGAGGACAGGAGTTTGAAACCAAGCTGGGCAACATCTACAAAAAATACAAAAATTACCTGGGCATGGTGGCACATGCCTGTAATCCCAGCTACTTGGGAGGCTGAGGCATGAGTCGCTTGAACCCGGGAGGCAGAGGTTGCAGTGAGCGGATATTGTGCCACTCGAACTCCAGCTTGGGCAGTAGAGCGAGACTCCATCTAAAAAACAACAACAAAAACTCTTCCCAGGTAATTCCAATGCACAACCAAGGTTGGAAACCACTGCTAAGGGCTCATCATTTCTCACTAGAATACCACAAAAGCCTAATTGGCCCCAGTTGCCTTAATTTTGGCAGCATTTTCTTTTATTTCCCTCCTCTCTCTAATTCATTTAACAGCAATTCGATAAATATTTGAGTGCTTACTATGTTGGGGATGGAGTGTTTGCCGTTACAGGCAATGAGACTAAAGCAATGAAAAAGCCTATATGTCTGTTAGCATGGTGCTTACATAGGGGGCTGAGGAATGAAGAAGAAAAAATATGGAAAAGGAAATAAATACATTTACCAGAGTAACAGAAACCAGAGAGGCTGTAACTTTAGTTTTGTCTCTCAAACTAACATCCATTCTTCTGACATTTGAGCTGGGTTCTATAAGACAGGAAGGAGGCAAACTGGTTAAGAGGTGAGGAAGACAGAGGAGAAGCAGATGCAAAGGTCTTAGCCAGAAACACTTGTCAAATTCAAGGCAGCTAGAGGCTGAACATAGTAAAAGGGAGGGGAGTAGGATGTGGGTATTGGGGGGGGGGGGATGGTCAGAAAAGTAGGAGGGAACCAGATTATTGAATACGTTTTTAGGTATGGTAAGGAGAATTCTAAATGATTGCTATGAAGTGTGATAAGACGATAGGTGTTTAAGTAGCGTGACATCTGATTTGTCTTTGAAAACGATCACTCATGCTGTTCTGTGGATGAGATTAAAGCAGAGCAAGAGTGGAAGCAGGGAGACCAGTTAAGAGGCTACTGCAGGAATCCAATAAAGATGTCTTTGTTCTTTGAACCAGGGTGGAGAGTGTGGAGACAGAAGTGGATGGTTTTGGTATTTGTTTTAGAGGTATAATCAGTGGAACTTGCGTGGAATGGAATAAAAGTGGCAAGTAAGAGCAAGAGAACTTTTTAAATCTTTTTTATTTTTTGAAACAGGGTCTCACTGTTACCCAATGGCTCGATCTCATCTCATTGTAACTTCCACCTCCGGGGCTCAAGCGATCTTTCCACCTCAGCCTCCTGAGTAGCTGGGACTTCAGGCACATGCCACTGTGCCTGGCTAATTTTTGTATTTTTTGTAGAGATGAAGTTTTGCCATGTTGTTCAGGTGGGTCTCAAACTCCTGGGCTCAAGTGATCTGCCCACCTCAGCTTTCCAAAGTGCTAGGATTACAGGCATGAGCCACCGTGCCCAGCCGAGAACTACTCTTTGAGTACATACTACATGACAGGCACTATTCTAATTGCTTTATAGGTATTAAGCCACTTAGTTTATCATAAAGAGTCCCTACAGTTCCCAAATTAGGATCTGAGGCATGAGAGTTTAAGTAATTTGCTGAAAGTTACATAGCTAAGTGGCAGAGCTGGGATTTGGGCCATCTGCAGGCTGGCTCCAGAGCTCATGCTCTTCTCTTAACCCTACCCTCAGCCCCTTTGCTGTGTCACAGCCAAAGTGAACATTTCTTTAGCCACAGTAAGCTACTCACAGTACCACAAATTCCCCCATCCTTTCTTCTCTTCCTTCTCTTCTTTCTTTCACCCACCCTGCTAACTCTTTCTCTTTGTAGGTGCTATCTAGCTTTGTAGATGCTACTATGCCTAGAGTGCCCCCTCGCTTCTCCTCTGCCTGGCTCATGTTTATCAACTCTCACTGGTCCTGACAGGCTAAAATCAAGCTCATGTTCTCTAGCTCCACAGCAACTGTGCTTACCGCTATAATTTTCTATATAAAGCACTGCATTATTTGTAGGTCTTTCCCACTAAACTTTGAAGGCAGAGAGCTTAATGCCTGACACCTAGGAAGAGAAGAAGGAAGCAGGCAAAGAAGCTTAGCGATGCACATGACACGCCTACCCTAGATGCTGCGAGACACCAATATGGTATTGTCTCTGCCCTTGAGCAGCTTGTAAACTTGCCATGGAAACTAACACAGAGAGAATCACTCTAAGCTGGTGCAGTTGCACACACCTGTAATCCCATCACTTTGGGAGGCTGAGGCAGGCAGATCATTTGAGCCTAGGCAACATGACAAAACCCATCTCTACAAAAAATATAAAAATTAGCCTGGCGTGGTGGTGCACGCCTGTAGTCCCAGCTACTCATGAGGCTAAGGTGAAAGGATCACTTGAGCCTGTGAGGTGTAGGTTGCAATGAGCCGAGATCACACCACTGCACTCCAGCCTGGGTGACAGAGCAAGACTCTGTGTCCAAAAAAAAAAAGAAAAAATATGTATTTGTATATATATATAATCACTCTAATATAAGGGCCAATAAAGTACATATGATATAAACACAGGACAGGGTACCATTAATTCTTCTTCAGGACATCAGAGCCAAGAAGCTTGGCCTTATGTTTCACTGGGAAAAAAAATGCAATTAGGAATGAATGGGAGCTTGGGAGCTTTCTCCACCATTATTTTGCCTGGCTAGGGAAGGCAGTCTTGGACCTTGTCCAGGAAGATTTGGGAGATTCTCATGTGGTACAGTTGATCATTGGAATGTCCTACTTCTTGACTCTCCTCCTTGTCCTATGTGACTAAATATACTGATTTCCAAATTGGTTCAGTTTCTTTTCCCAGCAGAGTAATTGGTCCAGTTTCTTTTTTTTTTTTTTCAGACGCAATCTCACTCTGTTGCCCAGGTGGGGGTGCAGTGGTGCAGTGTGATCACACCTTGACCTCCTGAGCTCAAGTGATCCTCCACCTCAGCCTCCTGAGTAGCTGGGACTACTGGTATGTGCCACCATGCCTGGCTAATCTTGCTTATTAAAATAGATTTCTGAGTTTCATCTCAGACTAATAGAATCATTGTCGGTGGGGATTGGGGTGCTAGAATCTAGTTTTCCACAAGCTCCCCTGGTAATTCATATCACATGTTTGAGAACCACAGCATAAGTGTTTCAGCCATTATGATAATATCCCAACTTTAGGAAGTTTTCTTCCACTAGATCTCTCACAGGGCCCTTGAGAGAGTGCCAGGGGGAAAGGAAATTGTTTCTTTCCTCTTCATGGAACCTATGCAATTACTTATAATCTTCTTTATTTCCCCTTTCACCCATTTTCCTGACATATGCCCAAACCTCTTCTTGATGGATCCTCAGGCGACTGTTCCCATTTGCCTACTCCAGTCTTTCTTGGTTCCCTTCCCTGTCTGACTGACTCACAGGCAAGCCCACACTGTGCTGATGACCTGGACTAGAATCCCCCAGAGCCCCCTACAAATTGAGCTAGACTCATTCCATGTTTGACAGGATGAGGTTGGCCCACCAGGTCTATAGTGGCAGGATGTGCTGGGGCAGGATGCCAGAAGGTGATGAGCAGTGACTTAGAGTGACCATATGTGGCAGTTTGCCCAGGACAGTCATACCTTACACCTATTGTGGGGGCCTGATTATTAATAGTACACTCTTTCATTCTCAAAGAGTCTTGGGTTAGACAATAAATTACATGGTCACCCTGGTAATGAACCTCATGTCAAGAGCAACTGTTGTGACATTTTAGCCCCTGGATAAGGCCTAGACTACCCCTCCTCACCCTCTGCCCCTGACCCCATGCCATGGCTCTGTCCTCCCCTCAGATTTCGTTAAACAATACATTGTGGTATAATACTTTGGACCTCATTAAGGGATTTCTAGGAGCCATGAAATTGTTGCTATATTTACTCTCTCTAATAATATCTGGAAAATATTTTTCTTTGGTTTTAGCACCTGGTATAGTTGTGTTTCCCTTGTTTATTATCCCCATTTGTTTTTGTCTTCTGGAAACCTAATTGTGGAACTGACAGTATTTCCCTTGGCTGTGGAGAAAGCTTAGAGCCTTATATGTGGTCTCCTTCCGGTCTGTGTATAATATTTAACAGGATGTATTTTATGTATTTAACTCACTCTTGGCTTGCATTCTGTGTCCCCATTTCTTCATGCCTTCAGACTGAATTTTTCTGGTGCTATATTTTATGTATATTTGTAGCCCGTCTTTTTATCAATTTTGAAACAAGGCAAATATAAAAAAATGTGTATGAATACATGCCCACAAAAAAATGGGTATGAATACATGCCCACAAAAAAATGGGTACTGATTGTTATATAACCGAACAGGATTATATTTAAATGTATAGACAGAATAATCTCCACATTTATGAAATATAATTGTAAGCAATGAGTAGCACTTCAAATAATGCTGGCATTAGCATTCCTCAACTACATGATTATCTAGAGAGTGAAATGATTCTAAACCAAAGCAAACAAACAAGAGATTAAATTAATTTTCAAGCTGGAATACTTTTAGATATGACCCAGAACCTTGATACCCAATAATGCAACAAAGAACACTCACTCCCAGATTTACATAGCCTAATTTGATAGTATTCATGGTTGTTTACCCTCAAAGTGAAATCCTATGCTGTTGGAAATGGAGAAAGGGAGAGGAAGAGTGATGGCTGGAGGAATCAGATTTGGGAATGCACAGTCCAGATGATAACAGTGACCCATAAGGAGGAATTGTGGCCAGAAGCATGCAGCCCAGAGCAATCCCCAGGCAATTGTTCTTCCTGCTGCCCTGGATAATGTGGTGAGAGGTTGTAGGGACTGGCACCCTGTGGTTTGCAGCTAATGTAAAGCTGAATAAAGAAATTCACCATAATCAAATTACTGAGGAATATATTTTACAACTAGTTTGTTTTGGAGGACACATTGAATTTCCAAGACTCAAAGATAGACATTCTATGGATGGCTCAGTAAGTTACTTTACGGATAAATTGGGCTTATAGATAAACCTGCTTCAAAAAAATTTTGTAACCTAAAATTTTAGTGAGATTATGATTTATGTGGTGATTCCTGCTCTTTTTCAGCAAGAATATATATTTTTCTTAGGATGGAAGTATTTTTTTAAATACAAAAGCTTTCAGAAAATAAGGTAATACATCCATGTAGACCCTGTAAGAATAAATGTTCAGTTTTCTCATATTCATATTATTATTTAAAACAAGAGAAATGAGACATAGAAATGGAGTTGAGGCCTACTTTGCACTTTCCCCCTACAGCACCACTCCTTTCTTCCCTCAGGTAACTGTTATCCTGAAGTTTTAACTACCTGGTTCACGTTTTGTTTTTTGAGGCAGAGTCTCGTTCTGTCACCCAGGCTGGAGTGCAATGGCGCAATCTCATCTCATCGCAACCTCTGCCTCCTGGGTTCAAGTGATTCTCCTGACCCAGCCTCCCGAGTAGCTGGGATTACAGGTGCCTGCCACCACGCCCAGCTAATTTTTGTATTTTTAGTAGAGACGAGGTTTCACTGTGTTGACCAGGCTGATCTCGAACTCCTGACCTCAGATGATCCACCCGCCTGAGCCTCCCAGATTGCTAGGATTATAGGTGTGAGCCACCTCACTCAGCCTTTTTTTTTTTTCTTGTGAGATGGAGTTTTTGCTCTCGTTGCCCAGACTGGAGTGCAATGGTGCAGTCTTGGCTCATTGCAACCTCTGCCTCCTGGGTTCAAGCAATTCTCCTGCCTCAACCTCCCCAGTAGCTAGGACTACAGGCACCTGCCACTACGCCCAGCTACTTTTTATATTTTTAGTAGAGACAGGGTTTCACCATGTTGGCCAGGCTGGTCTCAAACTCCTGACCTCAGGTGATCCAACTGCCGTGGCCTCTCAAAGTGCTGGGATTACAGGTGTGAGCCACTGTACCTGGCCTATCTGGTTCACATTTTTATACTTTTATAACATAAGTACAAATTGACAAATAACATATTCTATTGTTTTATGTTTTAAATAGTTTTTACTAAGCAAAATTTTACCTAAATGATTTTATACTGGATGTATCATTTTATAGCCTTTCTTTTTTAAACAACAACAACAGCAAAACTCAACACTATTTTCAAGATCTACCTATGCTGATACATGGAAATTTAGTTTATTCATTTTGAATGCTATGTAAATAAGCATACATGTATCTTCTTGCTCATGCAGGAGAATTTCTCTAGGGCATATGCCTAGAAGCAGAATTACTGAAGAAACTGTTTTAAAAGTTGAAAAATACTATAACCAACCTTGTCTTGAATGCTATGTAAATAAGCATACATGTATCTTCTTGCTCATGCAGGATAGTTTCTCTAGGGTATATGCCTAGAAGCAGAATTACTAAAGAAACTGTTTTAAAAGTTGAAAAATACTATAACCAACCTCATCTTGAGTGCTATGTAAATAAGCATACATGTATCTTCTTGCTCATGCAGGATAGTTTCTCGAGGGTATATGCCTAGAAGCAGAATTACTGAAGAAACTGTTTTAAAAGTTGAAAAATTCTATAACCAACCTCCTTCCCCATTCTGATTACACTTATAGGTGCTAATATTCACTGGGTGGAAAAATAACAGGTGCATTTGGAGTCTCAGAGCCCTTCCAGTAAAAGGTCTAAAATGACTAAATCAGGGTGATGAATGTCCATACATCAAGATCCTTTAGACCTGTTTTCTTATCTCCATAATGAAGGTAATAAAAATACCTTCTTCATAGGGTTTCTATGTGAATTAGATAAAGTAATACATATAAAGCAATTAGCACAGTGTCTGGCACTTACTAATAGCTCAATATAGGCATACCTCGAAGATATTGTGGGTTCAGTTCCAGACCACCACAATAAAACAACTGTTGCAAATAAAACAAGTCACACAAATTTATGGTTTCCTAGAATATAAAAATTATATTTACATTATACTATGGGCTATTAAGCGTGCAACAGCATTATGTGTAAAAATGTATATACCTTAATTTAGAAATACTTTATTGCTAAAAAATACTAATGATCATCTGAACCTTCGGCAAATCAAAGACATAATCATTTTGCTGGTGTAGAGTCTTGCCTCGATGTTGGTGGTGGCTGAGTGATCAGGGTGGTGGTTGCTGAGGGTTAGGGTAGGTATAGCAGTTTCTTAAAATAAGACAACAGTGAAGTTTGCCACATAGATTGATTCTTCCTTCCACAAAAGATTTCTCTGTAGTATGCACTCCTGCTCTGACAGCATTTTACCCACAGTAAAATTGGAAGTTTTTTCTAAATTGGAACCAATCCTCTCAAACTCTGCTGCTGCTTCATCAACTAAGTTTATGAAATCTTCTAAATCCTTTGTTGCCATTTCAACAATGTTTCCAGCATCTTCTCCAAGAGTAGATTCCATCTAAAGAAACTATTCTTTGCTCTTCCATAAGGATCAACTACTCACCTGTTCAAGTTTTATCATGAGATTACAACAATTCAGTCACATCTTAGGGTCCACTTCTAATTCTAGTTTTCTTGCTATTTCTACCACTTCTCTGGTTACTTCCTCCCATGAAGTCTTGAACCCCTGAAAGTCATCCATGAGAGTTGGAGTCAACTTCTTTCAAACTCCAGTTAATGTTGATATTTGCAACTCTTCTCATGGATGACAAATAGCTTTCTGATTGGTGAATTTTTATGGAAAGTTTTCAATTTGTCCACATCCATCAGAGGAGTCACTATCTATGGCATCTATAGCCTTACAAAATGTATTTCTTAAATAATAAGACTTGAAAGTTGAAATTACTCCTCCTCCGTGGGCTGCAGATGGATGTTGTGTTAGCAGGTATGAAACAATATTAGTATCCTTGTACATCAGAGTTCTTGGGTGACTAGGTGAATTGTCAATGAGCAATAATATTTTGAAAGACATCTTTTTTCTGAGCAGTAGTTCTTAATAGTGGCTTAAAATATTCAGTAAACCATGCTGTGAACAGATATGTGGTCATTCAGGCTTTGTTGCCCTGTTTCTAGAGTACATGTAAAGTAGGTTCAGAAAAAATTCTTTTTTTTTTTCTTTATCAATACCCGGAGAAAATTTAGCACAATTCTTAGGAGCCCTAGTGTTTGTGGAATGGTAAGTGAGCACTGGCTTCAATGTAAAGTCACCCACTGCATTAGCCCCTAACGAGAGAGTCAGCCTCTCCTTCGAAGCCAAGCATTGACTTCTCTTCTCTGTGAAGTCCAAATGGCATCTTCTTCCTACATGAGTCTGTTTTGTCTATAGTGATAATCTGTTGTTTAGTATAGTTACTTTTATTAATGATCTTAGCTAGATCTTCTGGATAACTTGCTGCGACTTCTACATCAACACTTGCTGCTTCACCTTGTACTTTTATGGTACAAAGCAAATCTTTCCTTACACCTTATGATCCAACCTCTGCTAGCTTCAAACTTCGGCAGCTTCCTTACCTCTCTCAGCTTTCATAAAACTGAAGAGAGTTAGGGCCTTGCCCTGGATTAGGCTTTGGCTTAAGGGAATGTTGTGGCTGGTTTGATCTTCTGTTCAGACCACTTAAACTTTCTCCATATTAGCAATAAGGCTGTTTCACTTTATAATTCATGAGTTCACTGGAGTAGCACTTTTAACTTCCTTCAAGAACTTTTCCTTTGCATTTACAACTTGGCTAACTGTCATAAGAGGCCTAGCTTTCAGCCTATCTCAGCTTTTGGCAAGCCTTCCTCATTAAGCTTAATCATTTCTAGTTTTTGATTTAAAGCGAGAGGCGTGTGACTCTTCCTTTCACTTGAACACTTAGATGCCATTATAGGGTTACTAATTGGCTTAATTTCAATATTGTTTTCCCAAGAATAGGGAGGCTCAATAAGAGGAAGAGAGATGGGGGGAATGCTCGTCAGTGGAGCAGTCAGAACACACACACACACACACACACACACACACACACACACACACACACACACATCTATTGATTAAGTTCACTGTCTTCTGTGGGAGTGGTTCATGGCACTTCAAAACAATTACAATATTAACATCAAGATCACTGATTACAGATCACCATAACAGATATACTAACTTAAAAGTGTGAAATATTGTGAGAATTACCAAAATATGACACAGAAGCATGAAGTGAGCACAGGCTGCTGGAAAAATGTTGCCAACAGACTTGCAGGATGCAGGGTTGCCACGAACCTTCCATTTGTAAACAAAAATGAAAAAACAAAAAAAAATCTGTGAAGTGCAATAAAGCGAAGCACAATAAAACGAGCTATGCCCATAAATATGAGCTGTTACCTAGAGTGTTATTTTAAGATGTTGGGATATGAAACTCCATGGCTTTCATTTGAAGTTAGTATTTCAGAGAAAGTTTTTAAGGAAGAAGAAAACTTTATTCTTCCCTGTAATGTCATTTTTGGAAGTTTTATCTTTATGTTTTCCTTTTCCTTTCATATTGTATTTAGTTCATATTCTTGGCAGAATCTAGCACTGAAGCAGTAAGAAGAAAACAGTAGAGAAAGGCAGCTAAGTAGAAAATAACTCCTGCTGAAGCTGGACAGCCTGTTTTTGCAGGACGACCATCTTTCACCCTTCTTTTCTGCCATCCATTCTTAGAATTGTCATATTAACTGCATGTATGCTAGCCAAGAAACTCATCAGCAATTACCAAAAGCAGTTCTGTTTCTAGTACGGCTCCAGTTTTTAAAATCCCATCTACCTTTGCCAGGGGAATCCCATTAGAAATGTGTTAGGGGAAGACGTATTTAGTTATTTCCTAGCAAATGTGGTCAGAACCCACAGTGGTTAATTTAAAGTTGGTGTGATATAAAAAGATAGGCAAGAGATGACATGTAATAACTTGAACGCATCAGCTGATACTTACGGCTAGGACGGGAAAATTTAGGACCCTTTGTTAACTTGTTGAAATTCATACTTCGGAGTTTTCAATAAACATCAAAAGTTGTTTGTAAAATGACTGTGCCAAGCCAACATTCCTATCAACAATCAAAGAAAATAAGATTTTTAAATGGTTGGATAACTCAGCAAGGGAGAGAAATTTCTCTGTGGTCTTGGGGCCAGAGATGTGTATTCAATTTCAAATTGTTTCTAAGGGTTTAGTGTCCTGTGATAAAAGCAAAACTTTGTACAATATATCCCAAGGACATGAGGGGAAAAACTGAACAATTATTACAGAGCTGTGATTTTGAGGTAGCTTTGTTAAAATAAAATTCCCACACACTGAAGTTTCTACTATAATTTATTTTTTACAGAGGAGGATGCCCAATCTAGATTTATAAAGTTAGTTCTATACATTGCATGAGCTGTTTTAAATGATCTCTGTGTTTCAGTGTTGAATCGAAGAGGAATAATTTAGTGGCAAGCATTTTGGGGTATAGAAACAATACTTGAGACTATTTTCAGAAGTACAATCTGCAACACAATCAAATTAGACAGTTTGGATGACTAAAGTAGATGATTAATCACAAAGAAGTATTTCTTTTGTTTCCACCTTGATATTTACTGATTTATAGACCCAACAGGAAAACAAATGTGGAATTTTTTTTTCCTTTAAAACAAACAATGGATTCCCTTGAAATACTACATTTTAAAGGCTAAGGAAATCTGCAGGAGAGTAAAAGTTCCTTTCATTCTCTCCTCTGTCCAAACCATACTCCCACTTTACCCCCATCTGGTTATGAATCAGTGTTTCTTTTTAATTAGGCTTCTAACATAACTTTGCATTGATTTTTCACAAACGAAGAATTTCCAACCTGTAAAACCAAAGTATGAATCTACGTGTTTGCTTCAAGAAAATTCAAAACAAATAAACAGAACCTTATGGCAAGACATTTTAACAAGAGGTGATAGAAAAATTGATTAAAAGCATATTTCCTTTTTTCTTTCGTTTCTTTGTTTCTTCTCTCTCTCTCTCTCTTTCTTCCTCTCTCTCTTTCTTTCTTTCTTTCTGACAGAGTGTCACTCTGTCCCCTGGGCTGGAGTGCAATGGCACGACTGGGAGGCTCACTGCAACCTCCACCTCCCGGGTTCAACTGATTGTCCTGCCTCAGCCTCTCCAGTAGCTGGGATTACAGGCATCTGTCACCACAGCTAGATAATTTTTTGTATTTTTAGTACAGATGGGGTTTCACCATGTTGGTCAGGTTGGTCTCAAACTCCTGACCTCAGATGATCCACCCTCCTCGGCCTCCCAAAGTGCTAGGATTGTAGGTATGAGCCACTGCGCCCAGCTTAAAAGCATCGATTTTTAATAGAAAATCCTAAAAGGAGAAATGTGTTTGATACTAAAGGCAAAAAACTTAAAAGCCTGAAGGGTGTTAGTAGAGGGTTTGGTTTCTGAGTCTTCCACAAAGTAGTTACAATGCAACTGTGTAAATTTATAAATTATAAAATTACAAAGTAATTCTGGATTGGCCCATGTGGTGTCTGCTAATTTGCCCCTCTGTTTGACCTGGCCAGTCTCATGGTCTCTGATCCTGGTGAGACCATACCTTGTCCACTCTAGGTCCTCTCTCTACAGTAAGTGAGCTGTGAACAAGACGTTTCAACTTGGTGTATACCCAGGAATTTGGATCTAGTTCTCTGCCCTGGCAGCGCCACTCCTCTAGTCTATCCTGTGGGTCCTCAAGCCCAGCCTATATTTGCCAGATCTTGGCCCCATCCCACAGCATGGAAGATTGAACACAACTCAACGGACAGATTTTCTAGTCATTGTTATCAACCCCAATATTGCAGAAAATATCTGTGGATGTTTATGGATGGTATATGTATTTGTGTGTGAGTATGTATTACACACACACAATTTGTATCTAAAATCTAAGCTCATAAATTCAATAGATATAACACATGTCAAGCATGACTTTAACTCATTTCCTTCCTTCTCTCCTCTTTTTAAAATTCATTTAATTAAAAAATGGAGCTACTAGAGAAAACACATCAGACACAGAGCATGTCTGAACACTCACAGAATTCAGAGTACATGTTTGAGTTGGACACTTATCCTATTACAAATCTATATGCTACAAAGCTATGTGCTATCTGCTGTCCCGGTGTTTTATGCTCTTTGCCTTAAGCCCTTGGAAGTACCTGTAATCTCATGGCCTTGCCAGTCTATTGCTGTTTTCAGTCTGTCTCCACCCTTGACCCCATTTCCAGCCTGGCTTGCATCACCCTCACATGCATACAAAACTCTCTTACTCTGTTTCCATTCCACTCTGCTGGTCATGCCAATTCCCATCTGCCTGTTTTTTCTGTTCTTTCTTCTGAACTTCAGAAAAATGCTGATTGAATTCTCCTTACATGCATACCACCTAACCTCAGTTTAGCAACCTCATTTTTCATTTCTGGTTGATTCCAGAGCACAGTTCTTAACATAGCAATTCCCAGCATATTTTATTCTTCTAAGTCCCTAATGCCCACATTCTTTCATTCCTTTTATTTAACAAATTCTAATTAAGAATCAAAAATATGCTATATATTGTGCTGGGCAGGCATTACAGTAAGGGCAGGCATTACGGTAGGGACAGAACAGATCCAGTCCCTGCCCTAACAGATCTTGTAGTCTAGGGATGGAAACTGAGGTAGCCCCTCCCCCTTTCCTGCTTTACTGAGAACCTTCAATAAAGGGGAGAGCACTGACCCCCTTATCCACCTTTGCCCCATGCCATTTCTCCCCGCTCTCCCTTCAAGTTTCTCTGTCTTTCCTTCTATATAGGAGGAAGAGCCAGCCTTATTTCCTTCCCATGAGCTCTTGAATTCATTCCCTTCTTCCCTCTTCCAAGACCTTACTCTTTATGGGCCTTAATATTTTTTTTTCTGAAATAAGTGATACTTATCTTAAGCCCTCTAAACAGTCTGTATCAAACACAAAACTGTATTTCGACTGTCTTTGATGAAAGAAGTGCTGAGCACATTTGCTAATATTTTCAAACCCAGAATTGGCAGGGTTTCTTTGAGTGTTATCTTATATTTCTTTTCCTTTTGAAATTTGGTTGTGTCCCAAAATAATCAGCAGAGAAGCCATGGGTTGACATCCTTGGATCTGGTCTAAACATTCTGATTAACAGTCACTCAGCAGATGCGTCAGCATTACTTCTCTTGAAATGATTTTATGTGCATTGTCTTCCAGGTACTTTTTATTTTGCTATGAAGAAAAGTCCCACACATCTCTGGTTTGCTTTTTCAGTTTTTTATCTTAGCCTAGCTAACACGTGTAAAGAAAATTATTCTCATTTTCTGGCTTACTAATTTTGGATTGGTAAGGAAGAGTGTTTGAGTATCTAGGAATTCTTATAAAATGCCCTGTTAGATTTAGCAATGACTTCTTCTTCTTCTTTTTCTTTTTTTTTTTTTTTTTGAGACAGAGTCTCACTCTGTCACCCAGGCTGGTGTGCAGTGGCACAATCTTGGCTCACTGCAGTCTCTGCCTTGTGAGTTCAAGTGATTCATGCCTCAGCCTCCTGAGTAGCTGGGATTACAGGCAAGCACCACCATGCCTGGCTAATTTTTGTATTTTTAGTAGAGATGGATTTTCACCATGTTGGCCAGGCTGGTCTCGAACTCCTGACCTCAAGTGATCTGCCCACCTCAGCCTCCCAAATTTCTGGGATTATGGGCATGAGTCACTGTGCCCAGCCACAATTACTTCTTATATGCTACTTACTGCATCAGTTCTTGAAAACCTCTCTGTTATTGGTGATGTCATCCAAGACTTTATTGTGGTCATAACCTGGGAAATCCTGAGTGGATGGTCCCTCAGTTCCAGTGTCTTATTTTTCAGAAAGAGGGTGTTAGAAATTTCCCTTTAGGAAAACATCTGGTTCCTCTTTTGAAAATAACACAAAAAGGGAATCACACAAAACAAGTTTGGAAAGGTGATGAGAGCATCACGGATGGTTCTGCTTCACCTTGTTCTTCGAGGCACCATTTATTCTCCAGGGACTCAGAAAATGTGAGCAAGAAGCACAAATATATCATTTCTTTATTGCTGTTGACACAATCTGACAGCTATTGCAGAGATTTGTGAGAAAACTGAGACATAAATCTTAGCAAACAGGTAGGCTTTTCAAATGTTTGAGGTAAGAGTCTGGCATTATGATGAGAATCTGAGAACTCAGTTCTTTTATAAGAGTGGCTGCCTTTGCTCTTGAATGCATGCATTATGGGAGGTGAGATGAAAGGGCAGGTGGTATCTACACACCCCCGACTCTCCACCCACTCTTTGCACAATACACCTCCCTTTCTTTGGGTCAGGGAAGACTCCACCTTCTGCCACACCCTCAGTGTGCCAGTTGCAGATTCTCTTTAATTATCGTAACTTGCACTTTCCCAGAGCCTCAAGGTACTTAGGACCTTGTGGCAGTGTTGGGGCTGAGATTCACTGAGTCAAAAGATCTAGCCTCTGCCAGGGAGAGATCAGCAGTGGAAATTATCAAGTCCAAGGGACAAGGTGAACTTTAGTTTATTGTGTGGTCTGTTTACATGCACAGGATCTAGTCTAAGGGGCTTGGGGCAGAGGGTAGGAGGGGGACTTCTAGGCGTTAACATTTTAAGACAGTAAGTGTTTGTGCAAATCTTAGATCAGGTAGATCTTTCCAAATAGAGAAAGTGGGTTATAGCCTTGTGCAACGGGTCTTCTATAAACCAGGTGAGGAGGTCATAAGGGAATCAGGACCCCCAGATGACACAGCTAGAGCACGAAGGGCTTCAGTTCTGCTCAGGATATGGGGGTGGATCTAGGAATCTAGGACTTGGATGGAAGGTTTATCAGTTTGGCTCCACAGTGATGACTCTTCTCTAAAGCATGGGCCTGATGTGACTAATCCTAGGTCCCTCCCGAGCTGTCCTGGCTGCTACCCTTTAATCGGCTATGAGAGAGGGGTGGTACAGCTTATAGAAACCAAAGTGTTCATTTATCCAGAACTGCTGGCACAAAGCAAAAGTGGGTGCAAAGGTTGGCAGTGACTGACCTGAAACCATAGGTGAAAGCTCATCTCACACATGCACATATACACACATACATGTACACAAACACGCACATTATGATGTTCTATTCTTTTGGCTCAAAAAATGCCACCTACATAATTACAAAAGGCCTGACTTGGCAGCCATTCATGAGGAAAAAGACTTGGGGATTTTAATGGTCATAAGATCAAAATGAGTGAGTTATATATAGTGATACAAAAAAAAAAAAAAAAAAGCCAGTGAAATCTTAGGTTGCATTAGCAAAGTATGTATAGTGTCCAGATAAAGGAAGTCAGTGGTCCCACTGATCTCAGCAATGGTCGAACCTCATCTGGAGGCTTATATTTAAGCACATTTTAAAGAGAGACACATGCAAACTAGCATGAATCCAAAGACAGACAACTAGGTTAAGAGAAGTCTGGAAACCATGTCACCTGATATGTGGTCAGAAGAACTGGTTGTACTTGGCTAAGAGAGAAAAGACTGGAGCAGAAGTGAAGTGTCTTCCAACACTTAAAGGATCGTCTGATGAAAGAAGGAGTAGCCTCGTGGTTTGTTAATTCAGAGGGCACACTGAGTACTAGATTTAAGCTCAATGAAAAGCAGACATTTTAAAGAATCAGACCTGTATGAGAACAAAATTGATTATTTTCTCATGTATCCCATACATTTGGACAAATGAAAAATATTAAATACTTTCCAAAATCATGAACTGTCTGTTAATATGTTCAAGTAGAGCTTAAATGGTCACGTAAGGGATCCTAATTTGTTTTTTGGGGAGGAGGCAGTGGGGGACGCTTGAATAGGAGAGGTGGGGGAGGTTGGATTAGAGGGCCTCCAGGATCCTTCTTAGCTCTTAGAGTCCATAATTATTCTCTCCTGACAACGTTTCCATCCAAACACCATCCCTTCCGTGTCTTCCAGAGTTTGCTCCCACAATCTCCCCAACCTTCTCTAGCATCTTAACTTTTTCTGCCTCCAAATGTTCTTTCCAATTTTTGTTAAGGAAGGGAACAACTGTCATTTGATCTTGCTTTTGCCCATAGCGGACTGTTATTATTTTTATTATTTTCAACTATTCAGCATCTCTGTGTTTGGAAACAGCATCCTGATTTCTTTGGGGACCCATCCCTCCCTCACTTTTGGTTCATAATATTAAAGTCATGACCTGTAAGGGTTACCATATGATCTTTGCCTGACCTCCTAGTGTTTGGAATAGTGATTTTTTTAGGGATCGGAACATGACACAGGGTGCCCAGTAGGAGTTAGTGCTGAGATTTTCACTGGAATGGTTAGGAACTGTTGGGGGACACTCACGTGTTAATTGCAAAGCTGGAGTTGCCAGAAGCCAACATGTGGAAAGAGTCTGCAAGAGAATAAAGCCAACACAGAAAAGTGGGTGTGGGGGAGGGTGGAGAAAGAGAAAGAATATCCTGATGATATTGTTGAGGCTCTGGACTTTCCAGTTACCCAAGCCAATAAATTACCTATTTTATTTAGCTCTCCATCTCTTGAAGCCAAAGTAGTCTGAACAATATGTTTGTTCTTTCAATTTCTAACTTCTTCTCTCTCCTTCCCATGGCTTCTAAGGCCCATGAAAACTTGGCCCTGTCCACCTCTCCAGCTTCATCTCTCTCCACAACCCTCTTGAGACTCTTACCGTGTATATAGTCTTAATGTGAAAAGCGCAGACTGGCTCCAAGGCTCTGAGTTGGTTTTTTTGAAATCTGACTCCCTTGCAACATTTTTGCAGGGAGCCTACTTTTCACTCCTAAATGCTTTTTGCCTCTGAGTCTTCCTTTCACATTGATCTGTCCATTTCTATCCATGGCTCCTCCACTTTTCTACTCTTTAGGTTAGAATCTTAGACTAGTATCTAACATATTTATTAAGCACATCCCATATGGGTCAGCTGAGGGGCAAGTCAATAAGAAAGACAACATTCACAGCCCCTATTATCTTGGGCTCACAGGGAAGAGCACTGACTAACAAAGCTATATCTGAATCACAATTTGGAGAGAATTCAAGTGGCTGTCCTTTTGAACCTTGATTTCACATAATGTAGAAAAGCCATCATCCTCTTGATGTTTTCCCATTGCAACTCCTTTCAAGACATCTTATTTAGAATAGAAAAACAGATATAGGCCAGGTATGGTGGCTCACGCCTGTAATCCCAGTACTTTGGGAGGTGAAGGTGGGAGGATTGCTTGAGCCCAGGAGTTTGGGACCAGCCTGGGCAACATGGTGAAACTCCATCTCTACCAAAAAAAAAAAAAAAAAGTAGCTGGGCACGGTGGCATGCACCTGCAGTCCTAGGTGCTCAGGAGGCTAAGGCAGGAGGATTGCTTGAGCCCAGGAGGTCAAGGATGTAGTGAGTCATGATTGTGCCACTGCATTCCAGCCTGGGTAACAGAGTGAGACCCTGTCTTAATAAATAAAACAAAACAAAAACCAGATATATGGCACAAAATTTGAAAGGAATAAAAGAGTAGAGTGAAAGTCTCTTTTTAAATCCTATTCCTTAATTTCAACCTCTTCAGTGTCCCTCCTGCAGACAACTATTATCAGTTTCATAGGTATTGATCAAAAGCAAGTCTGTGCACATACAAATAAATCTATACGTATCCTCCTCCCCAGCCCTACCTACCCCCTGTTATACAGTACTAACCTTTGCACCCTGCTTTTTTACTCAAAAATATATCTCAGAGAATGACTATTAATATATCAATACCTACAAAGCCACACTGTTCTTTTTAATGGTTGCATGATATTTAACTTTCCAGATACACCATATATTACCTAAATAATTTCCTATTGGTATACCTTATGTTGTTTCCAGTATTATGCTCCTACAAATACACTTGCAAGAATTATCTGGGTTATATATTATTTTACACATATTGTAAATTATCTGTAGGATAAATTCCTAAAAGTAGAATTGCCGGCTTAAAGGATATGTCCACTTTCCACATTGGTATCTGATTTGGTTTGGCTCTGTGTCCGCATCCAAATCTCATCTCAAATTGTTGAGGGAGGGGCGTGGTAGGAAGTGATTGGATCATGGGGGGCAATTTCCTCCATGCTGTTCTCGTGATAGTGAGTTCTCACAAGATCTGATGGTTTTTTGTGTCTGGCATTTCCCATGCTTGCATTTCTTTGTCTCCTGCCACCTTGTGAAGAAGGTGCTTGATTCTCCTTCCACCATGACTGTAAGTTTCCTGAGGCCTCCTTGGCCATGCAGAACTGTGAGTCAATGAAACCTCTTTCCTTTATAAATTACCCAGTCTCAGAGGAGTTCTTTATAGCAGTATGAAAGCAGACTAGTACAATATCTATTGTCCAATTATCCTACAAGTGATCACATAAATTACATTGATAAGACAAATGGTCTTATCAGCAATGTATGCATTGCCTATTTTCCAACATCGTCTTTAACAAAGTGTATTATTAAACGTTTTGGTCTTTGCAAATCTGTTAAAATGCTTCACTTTCATTTTAACTTGTATATTTAATTGTGAGTAAAGTTGATTGTCTTTTGTTTTTAAAACCCATTTGTATTTCCTTTTCTAGAACCGTTTGTTCATCTCCTTTGCCCATTTTTCTATTAGGTTGTTGACCTTTATTGCTTGGTACAAGCTGTTTACATTTTATGGAAATTAGCCTCTTTTCTGTCGTATGTGTTGTGATTTTTTTTCTATATTGCTGTTTAATCTTTCATTTTGTTTATGGGTTCTTTTTTTGCTTTGTCTTATTTACATTTGCCAAGAACATGACAACTTTGAATCTTTTCTCTTTTTTCCCCCTCAGTATATTGCTAACTTTTAAAATGTGTTCCTTCTTACTATTTCTAGGATGTTAAAAAAAAAGAACAAACCCAGGCTCTGCCCTCATTTACGGAGTGGGTTAACGTGGGAGTGGGTTTGTCATAAAAGTGTGTTTGGTCTGCTCTTGCTCTTCCTCTTGTCCATGTGATGCTTTCTGCCATGTAATGATGCAGCAAGAAGGCCCTCATCAGATGTACCCACTCAACCTTGGACTTCCCAGATCCAGAACCATGAGCCAAATACACTTCTATCATTTAACAATTACTCAGTCTGGAGTATTATATTACAGCAGCACAAAATGGACTAAGACAGCTGTTGTCTTAGAAGTAAATCACAGTGCATATATACCTAGGAAGGTCACATAGCTACAGAAGCAAAGCTTAAAACTATTAATGACATGGGAAAATGCTAACACTATTATATTAGAGGCAAGATTCAAAATTGTTTATAAAGTGAGATCAGTACTATATAAAAATATATTAGAACTAGAAAGAAATATGTCAAAGCAGCAGTCACTTGTGTTTAGAGATTATGCATAATATTTTTCTGATTCCTTTTACTTTTCTGTGTGTTGCCTGGGCAACAGAGCAAGAGTCCATGTCTAAAATAAATTATTTTTTTGAGAGGGAGTCTTGCTTTCTTGCCCAGGCTGGAGTGCAGTGGTGTGATCTTGGTTCACTGCAACCTCCACCTCCTGGGGTCAAGCAATTGTCTGCCTCAGCCTCCCAAGTAGCTGGGATTACAGGCACCTGCCACCATACTCGGCTAATTTTTGTATTTTTAGTAGAGATGGGGTTTCACCATCTTGGCCAGGCCGGTCTTGAACTCCTGATCTCATGATCCACCTGCCTCAGCTTCCCAAAGTGCTGGGATTACAGGCGTGAGCCACCACGCCTAGCCCTAAAAATTTTTTAAAACAATGGCTGGGCACGGTGGCATCTCCTGTAGTCCTAGCTATTTAGGAGGCTGAGGTGGAAGGATCACTTGAGCCCAGGAGTTCAAGGCTGTAGTCAGCTATGATTATACCCCTGCACTCCAGCCTGGGCAACAGAGTGAGACCCTGTCTATAAACAACAACAACAAAAACTCAAAACACATTGTCTATCTTTACTTACGACCCCATAGTGACTTCCTGTTCCCTAATGCATGTTTAAATTACTCAGTCTAGTACCCCAGTCTTCTAAATTTGGTTTCACTTTACTGACATTATCCAAGTGTATCTACTACTACCGCCCAATAAACATCCTCCCCTCTAGATCGACTGGTCTATCACTGCTTGTGCTCACACGGTGCCTTTTCTTTGATTTTGCTCATTCTGTTCACTGTGCTTATAATGCACTTCCTCATACTCCCTTTGTGCCCAAATCCTTCTCATCTTCAGGAGGTTCCACCTCCTCCATGTTGACTTCACCTTGCCCCCCGCTGAACTCTCAGAGCATGTTCTTTTAATCATAGCCACAACATAATACTTTGTGGTTCTGCCACCATTTCTTGTGTGCTAATTTTGACTCTACAACTGTTTTGAAAGCTCTGGGAAGGCAGGCAGTATTAATCACAATCTTCTTTCACCCTTTGCTCAGTTTCTGCACAGTGCTGAGCAGAGGGTAAGGCTTACTAAACTGCTGACAAGGCTCATATGATGAGCAAGTTCTTGGGCAGTGTCTTCTTTTCTCCTTTCCTCTGTTCTTACCTGGTAGCCTCTCTTCTGAGTAGTGCTCAGTAGCAGAAGCAAATTAGTTGAAGCCCTAGAACACTGGGGTTCTGAGGCCTGGCTGCACATTATAAGCATCTGGGGGAGCTTTTAAAAATATGGCTGCTGACTTTCTCCCTTTCCTGTGTCCCACCTCTGCACTACAGAATTTTATTGGCCTAGCTCAGCATGGTGGTTCACGCCTGTAATCCCAGCACTTTGGGAGGCCGAGGCGGGTGGATCACACAGTCAGGAGATGGAGACCATCCTGGCCAACATGGTGAAATCCTGTCTCTACTAAAAATACAAAAATTAGGTGGGCGTGGTGGTGTGTGCCTGTAGTCCCAGCTACTCAGGAGGCTGAGGCACAAGAATCACTTGAACCAGGGAGTCAGAGGTTGCAGTGAGCCAAGAATGCGCCACTGCACTCCAGCCTGGGGACAGAGCAAGACTTCATCTCAAAAAAATAAATAAATAAATAAAGAGTTTTATTGGTCTAAGATGGGGCCAGCATTGGTATGTTTTCTAAAGCTCCCATGTTGATTCTAACGGTTTCATCGAGTCCCACTCCTTTCAAGATCCAGCCTTGTTGGCGTGCACGCATTCAGCACTTTCCTGTCTTGTTTCCAGGCAGGAAGTCATCCTGGAACTAACCAGAGACTCCAAAGAGACGGTCTTTAGATAAGTCCTTTGGCATCAGCAATAGCCTTTGTTGTATTTCAAAGGTGTTTACCTTCAAATTGACAACTCTCTGCACTGGGGCTGGCTCTGAAGTTTGCCTTTCAGTCTAGGCACCAAGATAAGCTAATGGATAGATAGACTAGCACTAGGGTTAAAATAAGCTCAGATCTCCCCAAACAATACCCTGTTGTTATACAATAAAGCAATCTGATTGAAGCAATTTGTTTTCATTGGAAATGCAGTACACAATTTTTATGACAGAGTGAGAACACTGTGTTAAGGAAAAGCAATTATGTATGTACAAATAGGAAAACCTCAACTATTATCAACCATTATAAAAACTCTACTAATATGTTAGTACATGGCTCCCTTACTTATATAAGAACAACAGAGCAACAGCAGCAATAATACTAACAGTTAAGAATTGTTAACACTAACTGTGAACCAGGTACCTGTCCTAAATGTTTTATTTGGATTTCTCTCAGAAGTGCCAACCCTGGTAAAGATGTACTATTATTATCCTCATTTTATCGATGAGGAAATTTAGTTACTGTATTACAAAAGAATTTGGTAGCTGGTAAGTGGAAACCCAAGATTAGAAAATGTTCAGAGATATATTCTCAACAACTTCTCAGTTTCCATTTCAAAGGAAAATGAGATTAAATTGAGAAAAAAACCCAAGCTTTCCCAAATATGAATACATATTAAATATCTTATTATTTTTACTTTAATAATTTTTAATGGAAATTACTCCAAAATCTAGTACATACATCACTGCTTCCTTAAATAGAAGAAACTGAACACAATCTAAACTTTTCTTAAAGACTCCCTGGTACGGTCATAGACGTTAATTTTCTGGGGAGGCTAAATGGAGCCTGATTCTCTGGGGCTTTTTAGGGTTTATAGAGTTGGGTCATTCTTACCCAGTGCACTGGACAGTGACGGTGGTCGCCTGTCCCTTGGTGCTTTCTAAAGGTAGCTGCTCTGCCCACAGTCCCTGGGAAGGGTCAGCCCTAGGACAGTGGTGCTCTGGTCTAAGTGGGCCAGGCAGCCCCTCAGCCACAACTGATTGGGCAAAGAGCTGACACGTGACCCAAAGCAGCTATCCTATAGGCTGGCCGCTTTCTAGACTGTGAACAAATGGGGCAAGCTTAGCCAAAAATGGGTGAGATGATCCAGATTCTCCCTTTGGAGAATTTGAATGACTGGTTAGCAGTGGGAGCTAAAGGAATATACAGTACAGAGAGAGCCCGTGGGATAGAACAAGCAAAACTGATGAGAAAGCAGATACTCCGATGAGCAGAAGCTGCGGGGTAGAGAAGAAATACAGGGCAGGGGTCCCACACTCAAGTGCCCTTGGCAGTCAGGGCAGGCAGTGCCAATGAGAGAAGAGGGCGCGGCGAAGGTGATCCGGCACGTAAAGATTCGGGGACTGCCAAGCTCATGCCACGCCCAGATGCCTCGGAATTCTCAACAATGCAAAGGCGCCATGGTGGCCAAACACAATGAATGCAGGCTGAAATAGGTCAGGAGTCGCCAGTTTGCAAATTCCAAAGAAAGGATGAGGAAGTCAGTTAGAGGCAGGCAGAGAAACCGAAAAACACTGACAAGCACAGAGGGAAGGGAGAGCTGATTCACAAAAATAACTCATCACTGAGGTGAACTCCTGTTGCTGAAGTCCTGGGGTAACCTTGGATTCCTGATGACGTCCTGGCTCATGAGCCTTTTGGCTCTCGAAGCTCCTGTTCTTCCAGAGGCTTGGTGATTTGGCCTTTCCTGGGTTCCCACGAGGCCCTTTGGGGCTGAGATCCCTGTTTTCTTCATTCCTAATAACTCCTTCCCCTAATATTAGATGTAACTTGAGCTGTTCTCGGAACCAAAGGAGCCTAGCAAAAACACTCTAAATGGTCCCAGATTGCCTTTTTTTTTCTTTGGAATTATTGTACTCCTATTTATAGTTTTTCTGTTTCCTCCTTTGCTGTTAGGCTGTCAACTGTCACTTTTTATTGCTGTAGCGTGCTTGCTTCTACTGGCCATTCTGTCTGTTAATAAAGTTACTCACAGATTTGAACACTAGATCTGGAAGCTTGATGGAATTAAAAAATTAAAAGTAAACAAGCAATGAAACAAGGGTGAATTTTATAGTATGTAAGTTAAATCTCAATACAGCTGTTATACAAATTTTAAAAGTAATAAAAGATTTTTAGTACCCCATGAGCTTCCGTATATAGTATTTTGGAAATGCAATTTGGCTATTCAGATGCCTTTCTTGTTTACTTTTTTACTTTTGGCTCTAGTCCAATCGGTGCATATCTTACTAAAGTAACCTCCCGTTCCGAGGAATCAAAACATACTGGAGCCAGCACAAGTAAAGGGAAGGAGATTTATTTTAAGGTATTACACAGAACCCAGCTGAAGAAAGCATGTGTGATCAGACAGCTTCTCTCCCTCTTTCTGTTCCTGCCTTTGCTTGGTTTCCCAATCTCTTTGTCCTTGTTTCACATCTGCTCCATTTTCCTTTTTGCAGACTAGTTACTCTGCATCTCTGTAAGTTTTTTTTTTTTTTTTTTTTAATTTCTTCCCCCCTCATAATGCTGGCTTGCATATGGCTTAGGGCTGCCATGCTGCCAGTTTTGCCAGCAACTCTTCATGACCCTGCATCTTCAATGTCAACACCATCCACTTCAGCTTCTGTGTCTCTGAGAATATGATTGACTCAGTTTGGGCCAAGTGACTGCCCCTAGTCAAATTAGCTGGTCAGAGATCATAGCACAGGCCCTATTATTAAGGAATGTCCTTCCGGTCTGCAGGCAGACAGGCTCTCCAAGGAGATTTCGGCAGGGGTGAAATGACTGTCATTTTCACCTGAGTGAAATTTCTGAATTTCTGAGCTGTGATAGATACTGTATTATTACATATTTACTTTTCCTCTTCTTTCTTGCTTTTCATTCAGCAGTTAAAGTCCTGCTAACAATAAACAAATTGTTTCTTGGTGATATTACCTATCAGCATCTGGAGTTAGATGATCTAGTCTAGTAAATAATTGCTATTTTGGTTTTTATTTATGTAAAACTACAACAAATGTTAAAGACAGTTATTTCCTTCAGCCCTTTTCTGTCATTTCTCAGGACTCTACTACTAAATTATCTTCATAAAACTAGTCATGTGGTTTTGTTTGTTTTTTGAGACAGAATACAGAATATGACTCTGTTGCCCAGGCTGGAGTGCAGTAGCATGATCTTGGCTCACTGCAACCTCCACCTCCCAGGTTCAAGTGATTCTCCTGACTCAGCCTCCCAAGTAGCTAGGACTACAGGCAGGTGCCACCGTGCCCGGCTAATTTTTGTATTTTTAGTAGAGATGAGGTTTTACCATTTTGGCCAGGCTGGTCTCAAACTCTTGGCCTTAAGTGATCCACCCACTTCAGCCTCCCAAAGTGCTGGGATTACAGGCGTAAGCCAGGGTGCCTGGCCATAAAACTAATTCTTGTTCAAACAAAACATAATGGAGATTTAATTTTTAACAATGTAACTAAATGTTTCTGTAAAACTAACCCCTGGCCATAAAACTAATTCTTGTTCAAACAAAACATAATGGAGATTTAATTTTTAACAATGTAACTAAATGTTTCTGTAAAACTAATTTAAACTCCATATTTCATCTACACAGGGATGCTTTCCTGACCAAAAAGTCTTCAGGAATGTAGGGGTGATTTGAGAATTTGTCTAAAATTACTGCTTTCTATTATATTTCCTTCTCTTCACAGAAGTATTAAATAATTACAAGTCAACCACAGGTGAAATAGTTTATTAGTAGTTTTTCAAAAGGTGCCAGGTGTTAGAGAAAACATTTCCTCTAAGCCAAAACCAGAACAGTTCTATTTAAAAAACAACAAAATGTACTTTGGGAGGCAGAGGCGGGTGGATCACCTGAGGTCGGGAGATTGAGACCATCCTGGCCAACATGGTAAAGCCCTGTCTCTACTAAAATACAAAAAATTAGCTGGGCGTGGTGGTGCGCTCCTGTAGTCCCAGCTACTTGGGAGGCTGAGGCAGGAGAATCACTTGAATCTGGGAGGCAGAGGTTGCAGTGAGTCGAGATCACACTACTGCACTCCAGCCTGGCATCAGAGCAAGAGTCTGTCTCAAAAAAAAAAAAGAAAAAACAAAGTATATGTTTCTCTGTTCTCCATTTTTATTCTAGCATTTGAATGATACTAAACAGTTTACAAAACATTTTCTTGCACATGATTGAACTTAATGATAAAAATAATGTTCTGGCCAGGTGCAGTGACTTACACCTGTAATCCTGGCAGTTTGGGAGGCTGAGGCAGGAGGATCACTTGAGTTCAGAAGTTCGAGACCAGCTTGGCCAACATGGCGAAACCCTGTCTCTTAAAAAAAGAGAAAAAAAAATAGCCTGGCATGGTGGCATGTGCCTGTAGTCCCAGCTACTCAGGAAGCTAAGGTGGGAGAATCACTTGAGCCCAGAAGGTTGATGCTGCAGTGAGCTGTGATCACACCACTGCCCTCCAGCCTGAGCAACAGAGCAAGACCCTGTCTCAAAATAAATAATAATAATAATGTTCTAAGGTTGGCAATATCATTTTGTAGCTGGAAAACAGGCTTAGAGAGGTTATGTGTCTTGTTCAGGGTCGCAGTGCCATGTGCACCAGGTAAAAACTAAAGTGGTCTTACTCTAAATCTTATGGCGTTTGAATGGCACTTACTCTCTTTTTCTTATCCCTAAAATAAATTTGGAAGGTGAAGATAGGGCATCAGTGAAGTGCTGTATCTTAGGGTTTCAAAGCCTGCGAATTCTCAGTACAAACTTTCAGTATAATCTTGATTTGTTTCTCTAATTATTTTGTATGATATAACAAAATAACTGCCTAATTATTTATGGTAAATTGAGTAATAAATTGAGGGTCACCATGGCCTAAGGCAATGTTTGAATCTTTCCCTTGCAGTTGAAATCATATACGCTATTTTAATTCGGTCTATCCCTTTCTAACCCCTTCTAAATTTGTCAGGCATATAATTCTATAGAGATTAAAATAATGTAAAATATAAATTGCTAACGAAACCATTCTTGGAAGGAATGACTTTTACTACTATCTAAAGAAAGCAAATTAGTCCCCTAAGTGGGACTGTGATGATGTGGTTGTGGTGGTTAGGATGTTAGCCTACTTAAAAGAAGAAATGGGTTTTAAAGGAGATAAGTGCATTTGCTATTTATATGCAGATAGATCCTACTAACTACCCAAAGTGTTATTTCATCACTAAAGTAGGCAACTAGAGCTTCTACTTAGAAACCCCTTCTTAGTAGTTCAAGTTACTATATGTTTCCAAAAGGAATACAATGATTTAGTTTTTTTTTTTTTTCCCTAATACTTTAAGTTCTGGGATACATGTGCAGAATGTGAAGACCCATCAACCCGTCATCTACATTAGATATTTCCCCTAATGCTATCTCTCCCCTGCCACCCCCACCCCTTGACAGGCCCTGATGTGTGATGTTCCCTTCCCTGTGTCCATGTGTTCTCATTGTTCAACTCCCACTTATGAATGAGAACATGTGGTGTTTGGTTTTCTGTTTCTGTGTTAGTTTGCTGAGAACGATGGCTTCCAGCTTCATCCATGTCCCTGCAAAAGACATGAACTCATCCTTTTTTATGGCTGCATAGTATTCCATGGTGTACAAGTGTCACATTTTCTTTATCCAGTCTATCACTGATGGGCATTTGGGTTGGTTCCAAGTCTTTGCTATTGTGAACAGTGCTGCAATAAACATATGTGCACATGTGTCTTTATAGTAGAATAATTTATAATCCTTTGGGCATATACCCAATAATGAGATTGCTGGGTCAAAGGGTATTTCTGGTACTAGACCCTTGAGGAATCACCACACTGTCTTCCACAATGGTTGAACTAATTTACATTCCCACCAACAGTGTAAAAGCATTCCTATTTCTCCACATCCTCTGCAGCATCTGTTGTTTCCTGACTTTTTAATAATTGTCATTCTAACTGGCATGAGATGGTATTTCATTGTGGTTTTGATTTGCATTTCTCTAATGACCAGTGATAATGAACTTTTTTTCATGTTTGTTGACCACATAAATGTCTTTTGAGAAGTGTCTGTTCATATCGTTTGCCCACTTTTTGATGGAGTTGTTTGTTTTTTCTTATAAATTTGTTGAAGTTCCTTGTAGATTCTGGATATTAGCCCTTTGTCAGATGGATAGATTGCAAAAATTTTCTCCCATTCTGTAGGTTGCCTCTTCACTCTGGTGATAGTTTCTTTTGCTCTGCAGAAGCTCTGGAGTTTTATTAGATCCCATTTGTCAATTTTGGCTTTTGTTGCTATTTCTTTTGGTGTTTTAGGCCATGCCTATGTCCTGAATGGTATTGCCTAGATTTTCTTCTAGGGTTTCTATAGTTTTAGGTCTTACATTTAAGCCTTTAATCCATCTTGAGTTAATTTTTGTATAAGGTATAAGAAAGGGGTTCAGTTTCAGTTTTCTGTATGTGGCTAGCCAGTTTTCCCAACACCATTTATTAAATAGAGAATGCTTTCCCCATTGCTTGTTTTTCAATGATTTAGTTTTTAAAAGTCTCTAATTCAGACTTTTCACATATGTAGAGTTTTCACTCTACTACATGTAAATGAGTAAGATTTTGCTGTGTTTATTTTGATACGAAGGACAGACATTAGATTGGACTTTAGGTCTTCTGCGTGCACTGTTCACTGCATTTTGTTTGTTAAAGTTACATTTAGTGCTTATAACAGGATAGTCACAGATGTGCTGAGCAGAGGAATAGTTCTTATGGCCTAGAGAGGATGAGCAAGAAATAATCTACATGCTAAGAAACAGTGGCACTTGCCAACAAATGAGTTACTTTAATTTCTAATTCTTCCTTACATTGACTATATTTCTAATCACTTTGCCTAAAAGCATTTAGAATCACTCTGGAAAGAAAAATAATGGAGACGTTTGGCCAACAATGTAGAGAAAAAGGAAAAAGAGTACAACTACAATGAAAAGGGCTGAGAGGGGGAGAGCTGCAGTTCAGCACAGAGAGGAAAAGTCAGAGGTAAACATAAGAGGAACAGCAATATTAGATTTCTTTTAAGAGTAAAAGGATGGGTGGGGGTGTTAGGAAGGAATGAAAGAAGGTGATTCAGCAAAATCACAGGATTGGAGAATTTTGAATATAAAGAAAGGAAGATGATCCCCTTTTCATACAGGAGTCTGTGAAAATGTGGATTTAAATCAAACGTGTGAAGGCAGAACAATAGAATTATATGCTAAAAGGAGGAGTTTATTCCAGAGTATAAATAATTGTATATATCTACATGAAACTTTAGGCATAACCTTTGGCAATATGGTTCTAGCATTTTACTCATATTATCAATTGTGTATTTTTCCATTACAACTGTATAAGAATTAACCAGTTTATGGCTAAAAAATCAGCTGAGGAGGCTGAGGATTCCTATCTTTCTGACTGTCGCAACTGTTTATAAAACCAGTGCTTCTAATTCCCATTATTAACACTTTCATTTTATATTTTATAGTTTTGGTAAAATGCAAAAGCTATTCAAATAATTGCAAAAACACTGAGGCAGAGGAAGATGGTAATGTATTTGAAATGAAACTGTTGCCTACCAGGTAGCTCCCTCTACCTACCTCAGATTATCCATTTGTTAGCTAAAACACAAAAGATCCAAGTTCAGCATGTGAAGACGATTTAGTGGCAGTATCTAATATGTGACTGCAGACTAACATCAAAGAAGTCAGGTAAATAGAAGGCCTAAGGCTGAAATTAATTAATTAATTAATAAACCAGTCAACTTTACCAGTGGGAGGTTGTATATCAACCAAAGGGAGCAGAGGGAAATCTAGTGAAGAAAGGACTTCTGGGAAAATTTTCCTCCATGTGAAAAGACAGACCATGAGTATAAGCCCTTTTCCTTCTTCTTACCTATGAAATATGGCCATGACAAGAGAAGAAATGGGAAAACCAGTTAGGAGGCTCTGGGAGTGGTGCAGGTGAGAGATGATGGTGCCTGCACTAGAGTAGCAGAAATGGAGATAGAGGGCAGGACACAGTCAGGGTATATTTTGGAGACAAAACCAAAACCAAACAAAAACTGTGGAACATGCTAATGGATTGGATATGTGGGATGAGGGAAAGAAGTAAAGAATGAGTTCCAGCATGGAGTGGCCAGACACCTGGCGTCTGATTCAGAATAACCCAGGAAGAGGGACGTGGGTGGCGGTGGAAGATAAGCAGCTTTGCCTGTAGGTGATCACTGTTGAAGCTGAGTGATGAGTGCATGGGATTCACTTTGCTATTTTGTCACTTTTCTTTATGCTTTTGTCCACAATAAAAAATGTCTTAAAATGCCAAACGAAAAAAAAGAAAGAAGTATGGCCAGGATGTAAAGCTTGGTGTTCCGGTGGCCATTTTGTAATTATGAGGGCAAACCAGGCCAATACCTGAGAGATTACCCCAGAATCCTGGCACTGTCATACCACTTATTTCACCATTCCCAGAGCTTCCTACTTCCAGCCTTCTTGTTGTGGAAGAGAAACAAAGTGGAGAAAAAACAAAACTAAAACAAACCTGTTGTTGTGTATGTCACTTTTATTTGGTTAAACCAAACTTTTTTACTTGCAACCAAATGCATCCTAACTGATATATATATATATATATATATCAAATATGTCATTTGATCCCATGAGCAGAAAAGCACAAAATAACCACCGGATTTGGAGTTTGCTTGTCGGCCTCACCTAGACCTCTTACTCCTGCAGCCGCTTCTTATAGTCTCCTCCTATCCGTTTCTCTTGGACTCATTTCCTCTCCTGTCTAAACAGGAGTATCTCTTCTCATCAGTCTCTGTGAATTCACTCCGTGTCCTCTGCCAAGCCTCTTCCTGCGTTGGCCTCATGGCTTGTATGCCGATCATGTTCAGCAATACAACCAAGGACAATTGCCTAACAAAAGCAATTGCAGTTTCAAGGGTTCCAGACTTACCTGGGCCCCTACCATCATTTAGCTTCCCTTTTATTGTTACTGGTTACCTTTCTTCCCCCATTCTCCATAGTTTCTATGCCAGATCTTAGTTACTCTTCTCCAACCTACTGTTCTCAAGCCTCATCTCTCTTCTTTTATCAGATGCTCTTGTCTCCTTCCAGAGAAAATGGAGACCAACAGGTGACACCACGTAACTCCCCCACAACCCCACCCACTTACAAATTTTGCTTTAATTTCTTTCCTTTTTGTTTTAGTGGGAAAAGGGATTCATTTGTGTCCTCATGAACTTCTGTTCCAACCTGCTTTTGACTCTTTTGTAATTTTGTTAGATCATATATCTTCAGTTGCTCTTTTTCTCTAATGATAAATATGTTCACATCTCCTATTCTCTCCACATACAAAACCTAACTCAAAATAGATTATAGACCTAAAATCTAAACTATAAACTGTTTAGCAGAAAACATAGGACCTTGAATTAGACAAAGATTTCTGAGACAGAACATGAAAGTATGAACCATAAAAACTTGATAAATTGGACTTCATCAAAAATGTAAACATCTGCTTTTCAGAAAACATTGTTAAGAAAATGGAAAGACAAGCCACAGACTTGGAGAAAATTTTTGAAAAACACTTATCTGATAAAGGATTTGAATTCAGAGTATGTAAAGACTTTCACAACTTAATAATAAGAAAACAGACAACCCAATAATTAAAATGAGCAACAGATTTGAATTCACCAAGGAAGAGGTACAAACAACAAATAAACACGTGAAGAGATACTCAACATAATTAACAGAGTGCAAATGCAGTAGGAAATGGAAATTGAAACCACAACGAGATATCAGTGTACATGTATTAAAACAGCCAAACTTTTAAAAACTGACAATGTCAAGTTCTGAGACAGATCCAAAGCAACAGGAACTCATACACTGTCGGCATGCAAAATAGTATAATCACTTGGGAAAAGTTAGGCAGTTTTCTTAAAAAATTATTTTATACTCAGTAGTCCTCTCCCAAGGACCACGAGAAATGAAAATGTATGCCCACACAAAGACCTATATGCAAAGGTTTATAGCATTTTTATTTATAATTGCCCCACACTGGAAGCAACTCAAATATCCATCAACTGAGAGGTAGACAAATCGTCATACCACTCACCAACGAAAAGGAATGAACTACACAAGCAACAAGACTGATGAATCTTAAAAGCTGTATGCTAAATGAAATAAACCAGATGCAGAAGGCTCTGGTTTGATTATTTAGTAAACAAATAGACTCCTGTTTGAATGCCATTTACATGACATTCTGAAACAGTCAAAACTCTGGGGACAGAAATTAGATCAGTGGTTGCCAGGGACTAGGGGGTGTGGGTGAGGGACATGAGGGAATTTGGGGAGTGGGGGAGTGATAGAAATACTCAGTAACTTGTTGTGGTTGCTTTATGATTATATTTGTTTGATTATATTTGTTATATTATGATTATATTTGTTCTATTATGCATACACAGAGCTGTATGCATAATGCCATAAACTTGAAAAACGATTATATTTTATCCTGAAAAAACCCTTAACCATGCATCCTACTCCATTTGTTTACTTACTTGAGTGTGAGGTCTCTAAGGGAGGAGACTTCTTTTGTCTAGTTTGTATTCAGCTAATATTTATTCTTTGTTTACTACGTGCAAGCATACATCTGACTGGAAAGTCAAGATGGAAGAAAATAGTATCTTTGCTCTCAGTGTATAGTCTGAGGGCTAGTTTTTGCCCGATCCTATTCCTTTTCTTTTGAAGCAATCTTTGTGGCAGAGTTGTCTAAACTTAATGCTGATATTTTGTCTTCAGTTTTTAACTTGCTACAGTCCAGGTTTCCCATCCATTTTAGTAAAATTCCTCTTGTTAGGCTATCAAAGACCTCCAAATGACTGAATTCAGTAGAGATTTTTCAGTCCTTATTTTGTTTGACCTCCTTATGATATTTAAACGGTTACCCAGCAACTTTCAGTGTCCCTTGGGGCCCTAGTATTTTGCTCTTTTCTCTTCTTACACCATGTTCTTCCTAGGAAAGAGGAGGAAGACACCAGTCCCCCACTTCTACCTCACCCTTGAATTTTTAAGAAGACTTCTTGGAAGTCCCACAGAACACTTGTTAGGATTTAGTTAAAAAACCATGACCAAACTGGAGTATGTAATCATTTATTTCAGGTAGTAATGTGTCTGGTTTAAAAATGGAAGTTCTGGTGGATGGTAGGGAAGATTTGGAAAACTACAGTTTTGCAACCATCATGGTAAAGATTGATCTGGACAAGAATCATCAGAGAATACTAAATCTAGGCAGGCAAGTTTGTTGAAGAGCAGAATATTTCTATGGTTTTAAAGTATTTTCCCACTGATCACAAATTGGTAACAAGGGGGAAAACAGTAACTATACCGTGGGGAAACCAGACAATATCCTAACAGATAATCAAGATTAACATAAGCAAAGAAGAGCAGGTGGACATCATGTGGTCTCCAGATGTGACTCTCAGAAGGACACAACATTGCTTATGTGGTATTCCCACTGGAAATGCATAACCTAAATCTAATCTTGAGGAAACATCAGATAAACAAAAATTAAGAAACAGCCTATAAAATAACTGACCCGTACTTTTCAAATATGTCAGTGTCATGAAAGGTAATGAAAAGCTGATGAACTGTTTCAGATAAAGGAGACTAAAGAGACATAACAAACACAATATGTGACCCTGGACAAGATCCTGGACAGGAGGAAAACAAAATGCCATAAAGGACATTATTGAGACATTTGACTAAATTGGTAAAGAAGTTTGAGAGAGAGAATGGACAGGATCTGATGACTGCTGACTGTTTTCTTAGTTCTATCCCCAGAGCCACTGTCTTAGTCTCTCAACATTTCTCCCCTTTCTAGAACTTTCCAAGTGATAGTGCAAAGTCCATTGTCTTTCTCTTCCAGTCTGTACTCCATATGATCAGCACTGTGACTTTTTGATCTGATCATGGCCTTCTCCTAATTAGAAAATATTTATGGCTTGCTGCTTGCTCAATCCCAGTCTGGCAAAACAGATGTAGATCCAGAATTCCTTTTATTTGTCTGTTTGTTTTGAGACAGGATCTTGTTCTGTTGCCTAGGCTAAAATGCAGTGGTGTGATGACAGCTCACTGCAGCTTAAACCTCCTGGGCTCAAACAATCCTCCCACCTCAGCCTCCCAAATAGCTGGGGTCACAGCTGTGCACCACCATGCCCAGCTAATTTAATTTTTTTTTTTTTTTTTTTTTTTTTTTGTAGAGATAGGGGTCTCACTTTGTTTCCCAGGCTGATCTCCAACTCCTGGGCTCAAGAGATCCTTCCACCTCAACCTCCCAAAGTGCTGGGATTACAGGCAGGAGCCACCACACTGGGCCTCAGAGTTCTTTAGAGGCCATTTCCCCCCCGCATTCACTTCCCAAATGGCTCTGGTTATTAATCAGTCCCTCCACCCTCAGTAGTTGTGATATAACACCCAGCGTGACATCACAAGGACAGGATGGAATGAAATAAGCCAGCAAGACAGGTAGTATTTTTAAAGCTTTGTACCTAGTTTGAGATATAGGCTAGACTATTAAGTGAAATAACTCCATTAATTTTTTTTTTCTTTTTGGAGATGGAGTCTCGCTCTGTCGCCCAGCCTGGAGTGCAGTGGCGTGAATCTCAGCTCACTGAAACCTTTGCCTCCTGGGTTCAAGTGATTCTCTGCCTCAGCCTCCTGGGTTAAGTGATTCTCTGCCTCAGCCTCCTCAGTAGCTGGGCTTACAGGTGCACACCACCATGCCCAGATAATTTTTATATTTTTAGTAGAGACGGCGTTTCACCATGTTAGTCAGGCTGGTCTCGAACTCCTGAACCTTGTGATCCACCTCAGGCTCCCAAAGTGCTGGGATTACAGGCAGGAGCCACCGCGCCTGGCTAAATTTTTTTAAAATAATTTATTTTGTAGAGAAATAAGTGTCTACTGTTTGTGCCAAATTAAAGTAAAGGGTAAACGAAGATGGCTTTCTTGGCTGACTTCCATCCTAAGATGTCCTGAGAAGCTATTAGATACAGCCAGCTAAGGATCTCATTATCTGGGTCAGGATTATTCTATCAACAGCCCTTTTTCCTTGTCACAGCTGGTGCTGAGAGCCATATGTCATAAGAGTCCCTCTGCCCCTTAAGTGTAGAACCCTTGATGAATGGAAAATAAATCACTGTCGTTAAATCAAATGACCTATAGGGTTCCCAGGAGAATTTTGCTTTATATTTTAGTTATGTGGTGAAAACTCATGATTTTTATTACTCATGTGGCTTTTCTCCCATTTTCCATCTGCTTACTCCCCATCGTTTTGCCAAAATGTGATTCCATCATTTTCTTCAATAAACAGAGTGTTTCCTTACACTCAGGAATAAAGCCTCACAGGAATTGCATTTAGTGATGAATCGATGTAATTAATTTACTCTGGTCTTACCAAATAAGATTACCAGCAAACAAATATCTAGAATTCAAGGCAGAAGATTCACCTATTATACATTAATATCTATTCCATAAATTCATATCTATGCCCAAACTCACATTTTAATGCATCAGCTTTAACTGTTGTCAAGCATTCCTTAAAAGTCATGTCTATATTAATACAATGAACAATAAGAAAAGATTGTAAGTATAATTTGGGAATATAATTGTGAATTGTCAGAGTAAAGATTATTCGTTCTGCACCATATATTCTGCAAAGTCGAGTGGAATTTAATTTGTGACCAAATAACCATACTCATTTCTATGTAGGATAAATGGACTACTTAGCTCCTTATAGATTTGCGTCTCACAGGGAGGTTGCTATGTCAATTTATAGCTAATCCATGTATTTGCTGTGTTTCTATTTCTACTCTACTCTGTGAATCACAAAAGCTACTTACCTTTTATTTTTGGAATAAGTGAAGTAATATATTATTTGCAACACCAACCATTTCTAAGCTACACATCTATTAATGTGTTATTATAGTTAGACTCTAAAGTTATCTAAGATTTGCAGCTAGGTTCCAGTAAGTTGATGAATAAAATCTAAGTTATCATCTTACCTTCTCAGAGAATGCCCCTGGTTCATCAATATCTATGTAAGTTTCCAGAGAATTGTCAAAATTCTTATGTGTTGGGCACTCCCAGATACAATAAATTAGTAATTCCTCTTTTAATGGAACAGATAATATCTGCTCTACTCACTTCACAAGCTTATAAGAAGCTTGTGAAATACTTATAGGAAAATGAACAAAGTGTTATTCTCATATTAGGTATTATTAAAATAATTAATAATAGATATAATAAAAGAAATATAAATCTTGGGAAGCCATACAATATTACTCTCTGATAACAAGGAGACATATATTCTGTTCACAAACCAGGAAGAGTGAATTCTATAGCCCTAATCTCATTATTCATTGCCTAAGTGAAATCAACCAAGTTTAGGCATCTGCCTTGAGGTGAGCCTTTAAGAGCCTAGACTTACTACCTGAATTGCCCCACCCTCTCTGCCTTATCTAAAACATCTAGGGTGTGCATGCATACATCTTCTACTAAGCCTTTATTTTACCCATTCTCAAAAATAAGAGTCAACAACTGCAACAGACTCAGCACTGGAGGGAGGTGAGGTGGGAGGAGTCCTATGTCCAGTAGAGACTGTGCTAGTTGTTTAAGGCTGACATCCATTCCTTTTGATCAGAGCCTATGTTAGACGATCCTATGAAGTGGGTATTTTTATGAATATCATCTCTATTTTAAAATTAGAAAATTGAGAGATTAAATAACTCTCAAGGTCATATACTCAAGGTCATATAGCTAATAAGTGCGAGAGCCAGTATTTGAACTCAGTCTCTCTATCTCCAGTCTCTGTGCTCATAACCTTGACACTATTCTGAAGCAACTGAGTGCAAGGGTGTATGGAAAAGACTCCTAACCAGGACATGAAGGGGAATCAGATGAGTGGAGAGGGTACAAAGGGGAGATGGCAGAACTCCGAAGGCAATTTTGTCTTCCCTACCCTTGGTGAGGCCTAGATGGAATATTTGTAACTGAATGTTATGCATTCAAGGAGCATTTGAGCTGGCCAGGATTTGGACAAAATAGACTGATGCTGTGATTGCTAATTGTGTGTGTTACCTTGACTAGGCGAAGCGATATCCAGATATGTGGTAAAAATGTTATTTCTGGATGTGTCCATGACGGTGTTTTCAGAAGAGATTGGCATTTGAATTGATAGACTGAATGAAGAAGATCCACCCTCCCCGATGTGAGTGGACATCATCCAATCCACTGAGGGCTTGAATAGGACAAGAAACAGAGAGGGGCAAATTGTCTCTTTCTTTTCTTGAGCTGGGATATCCATCTTCTCCTACCCTCAGATGTTGGAGCTTCTGGCTCTTGGGACTCTATCAGAACCCCACCTGCTCACCCCCCAGTCCTCAGGCCTTCAGATTAGGACTGCATTCCACCGCTGGCTTTCCTGGTTCTCCAGCTTGCAGATGGCAGATGATGAGACTTCTTAGCTTCCATAATCATGTGAGCCAATTTCCAGAATAAATCTCTTTCTATTTTACTCTCCCTTGATTCTGTTTCTTGGAAGAACTCTAACTAATACAGATACCTTCATTTTACAGATGAAGAAAGTGCAGTACCAGAGAAGTTATATGAATTGCCTAGGGTCATACAGCTCATTCATTTATTTAATCATTCATTAAGTCAACTACTGTGCTAGGTGCCAAGGAAGTAAACATACTAGACCACATTGCCTGTCTTCAAGAAAGTTATGTTTTGGTTAGAAAAGCATATAGGAAAACCAAAATTATGAAAGAGCAAAAATACTTTAAAAGAGGTATAAACAAAATGCATGAGAACCAAGAGACTTTCCTGGGGATAGCCCTTGAAGGTTTCTCAGAGGAGGCAGCATTTGAGCTGATTCTTAACAGATGAATAGAAGTTTGCCAGATGGAGAATGGAAGATCATTCCAGGCGGTCTAGCTGGTTGGTGGCTGGGTACAAACTAAAACCCCTGTATTAGTCCAGTCCAGTACTCATCGCTTTATAACTGCCAAGGAAAGTAGTCCCATGTCTTGGGCAAGCATTCTTAATGCTTTTTTTTTTTTTTTTTTTTTTTTTTTTTTTGAGACAGGGTCTCATTCTGTCACCCAGGCTGGAGTGCAGTGGTATGATCTCAGCTCATTGCAACCACTGCCTCCCCTGCTCAAGCGACCCTTCTGCCTCAGCCTGGAAAGCAGCTGGGATTGCAGGTACGTGCCACCACACTTGTCTAATTTTTGTATTTTTTGTAGAGATGGTGTTTTACCATGTTGCCCAGGCTGGTCTGGAACTCCTGAGCTCAAGAGATCCTCCCACCTCGGCCTACCATAGTCCTGGGAATACAGGTGTGAGCCATCGCCTCTGCTGGGCAGGCATCCTTGACAGAAACATACCAAATCACTGGAGAACACATGTCAGAAAAATATACACAATTGATGGTAACTATTTTAAAATTTTTATTGATAAAATTTTAAGTAATTTCTATTCTAATATAAGATATAAGACTTTCAAATCTTTTTTTTTTTTTTTTTTTTTTTTTTTGAGACAGTCTCACTCTGTCACCCAGGCTCAAGTACAATGGTGCGGTCTCCGCTCACTGCAACCTCTGCCTTTTGGGTTCAAGCAATTCTCCTGCCTCAGTCTCCCAAGCAGCTGGGACTACAGGTGTGCACCTGTAGTTTTTTCTTCGAGACTAAAATAGTAACTATGTTAATTACTGTGCTCTGGGTATATGTGTTAAGATTATGCCCAGCAAAGGGCTCCCAGGCAAGGGTTTGAATTGGGAGTGGAGTCCAACCTGAACTTTCTCAGTCTCAGAAAAGGAAGCCTTTTTGTAGTGACATTTAGATGCCAACTGGCTAGCTGCAGTCCTTTTGGTTACCCAAATATGGATTTGGCCTTCTGTGGGAACTCAGTAAAACTTAGAAAACCAATTCCAGTTCAACTTGGGCTTTTACAAGAAGGATTATTACTCAAGGCTGGTGTGTTAGGCCATTCTTGGAGTGCTATAAAGGAATACCTGAGACTGGTTAATTTATAATGAAAAGAAGTTTCATTGGCTCACAGCTCTGTAGGCTGTACAGGAAGCATGGTGCTGGCATCTACTCGGCTCCTGGGGAGGCCTCAGGGAGATTTAACTCATGGTGGAAGGTGAAACAAGAGCAGGGGGTCTCACATGATGAGAACAGAAACAAGAGGAAGAGGGTGCCACGCACTTGTAAACAACCAGATCTCATGAGAACTCACTCACTATTGTAAGGGTAGCACCAAGGAGATGGTGTAAACCATTCATGAGAAATCTGCCCCCATGATCCAATCACCTCCCACCAGGCCCCATCTCCAACACTGGGGATTACATTTCTACATGAGATTTGGGGGGACAAATATCTCAACTATATCAGCTGGGTTCCAGTGACACCGTTAGATTAGATTTGATGCCATGGCAGAGGCAGACTTTGACCCCGGACAATCTGACTCCAGAGCCCTTGCTCCTAACCACCGAAATGTGTTGGCTCCTGTTGTGCGATTCTGCCTCTCTAAACATACAAGTCAAGTCATGTAACAGCATTTGTGCCTGGAAGGTCCCGTCCTTGCAGTTCTGCCGCTCCGTCAATCTTCCGCCCCCCCCACCAAGTAAAGAACACTTCCTCCTGGGCTATTTCTGGGAATTCGCTAGGGAGCAGGCAAGGAGATGGAGATGGAAGTGCTCACAAACTTGCCTGTTGGCAGCACCCAGTCTGTTTCTCTCTCTGTTCTCATTGCCTTCAGCAATATCCAGTGTTTGGGAAGCTGCTCCAAGGGCCCTGAAGATCACCATGGACAGTGATGTCCTTCCAAAGAGTGTTATAGTAAATAGCAAATACTTGTATAGCACAGACACTGCTCTAAGGGCTTTGCACATAGAACTCATTTGATCCTTTAAACAGCCCTGTGAGGTAGATACTACATTATCCTTCTGTTTTATGGATGAGGAAACTGAGGCACAGAGAGGCTAAGTAATTGCTCAAGGTCAAGTAGCACGTAATACAAAGCTAGCGATGTCAGAGTTGATGGTCTTCAGCACATTGCTGACTGCTAGTGTTCTAAGATATGCTCCTGATGCTTCTAGTACATGAGGTGAAGAAATGGTACTGGGTTCCTTTCGTGTGAGAGAGAAAGGGCCTTTTCCAATCTCGGGGGCTGCACTTGGTTCTCTTGACTCCAGGGAACCATCTGTGCTCAGATTCTCTCAAAACCTTCAATGCAAAAAACTCCTTAGGTTTCTTGAATAAATGCTTTCTAAAGGGTATTCACGGTTGGGTAAAGTGGCTCATGCCTGTAATCCCAGTGCTTTGGGAGGCTGAGTGGGGGAGGATCACTTGAGCCCAGGAGTTCAAGGCTGCAGTGAGCTATAATTGCACCACTGCACTCCAGCCTGGGCAACAGAGACTCTGTTTCTAGAAAAAGAAGAAAAAAAGAGTATTCATGTTTCCATAAGTGCAGGCAACAGTTTATCTACATTTATTTAAAGGTCAGTTTCCTAAGTAGAAAATTTGAAAGCAAACATTGAGCACCTAGTCTAGGCCCTGGCAATTCAGTGCTAAGTCAAACAGTACAAATCCCTGTTCTCATGAAAGTCAAAGTCTTCAACAGAACAGTTTAGATCCTTGAAGTCATGCCTCCAACATTGGGTCTGCGCTCTGTATTTGAGTGATTAAATGGCCCTAAGGCGGGCTTCATGGCCTCACAATCTGGGATGGTCCACAGGGCCCAGTGCTTAGAAAGGGTATTTGTTTTAATGCTCCACTGCCATGATTTTGGAATTCTTATGAATTTATGAAGAACAGTCCTAGGTTTTCACTTTGTACTGGGTCCTGCCAATTATGAAGGTGGTCCTAACTGGCCCTTTAGATCTCCTTTTTTATAAGGCTGAAACTGTTTGTGGTCTTAAAATGGCTATTTTTCTGTCAAGATTTCAGAGATCTTGGTCCATGTTCCCATAAAAGAAGTCACTCAAAATCCCAAAGTGATGGCTGCAGGGTTATTCCTCCCTCCCCTTCTTGCTCTAGGAACTGAGTGTTTTGCTGTGCATCAATGGGTTCTTGTATCTCTGACAGTAAAGGGCATTGAAGTCCTGAACTTGCATTGATTGTTGACTAATAATAAAATATGGCTGAATTTGAGGAACAGAACCTTCCTCGAGTTGACTTGATCTCTTTTTGCATGCTTTGGCTCCTGACTTGTGATCCATCTACTTTTTCTTTCTCTCATTTCTCAGATAGTGATGGGAATGGTGAGCTCTTTGCCTCTTAGATACCACAAGAGGCAGAGAGAATGTAGCAGAAATGGAGATAGGAATACCCATGACCCTGCTGTTGGCTAGATTGTGACATAAGCAGCTGGACTCTAGATTTTTCTGTGACCTTTATATCCTTCTCATTGTCTGAGACTCATTTTTTTTTTCCCCTCAACAATTGCTTTGTGGAAAGTGGAAAAGAGAAATAATCAACTACTTTTTATCAAAATGCAAATGACCGATCAGACTCAACGTGTACCATGGTGGCTCACGCCTGTAATCCCAGCGTATTGGGATGCCAAGGTGGGTAGAATGCTTGAGCCCAGGAGTTTGATACCAGCTTGGGCAACATAGTGAGACCCCCATCCCTGTAAAGAAAGAAAGAAGAGAAAGAAAGAAAGAGAGAAGAAGAGAAAGAAAGAAAGAGAAGAAAGAGAAAGAAAGAAAGAAACAGAAAGAAAGAGAGGAAGGGAGGGAGGGAGGGAAGGGAGGGAAGGGAAGAGAAGGAAGGAAGGAAAAAGAGAAGGAAGGAAAGAAAGAAGGAAGGAAGGAAGGAAGGGTGTATTTCTTTTTGTGGTATTTCCATTTTAACTTAGTGCCGAAACCATTTGTTTATGATTCAGCATGACAAGCTGATAGAAGTCCAGGCCAGTCAGTGGGGGCTAGAAGCTGTGTGGGGAGGGTTAGGGAGGGAATGGGGGCAGGAAAGGAGAAATCTTTCCACTGCTCCAGATTCTCATTCAGGAGTAGCCCTGGAAGACCACTTCTACCTGGAATAAAATAGAAAGGCTTTGTCCTTTTGAATGTGGAGGTGGTAGCCTAGGTAGAAAAGGTAAAGAAAAAACTAGGTCATAGACCTCAAAGCCCCCCCAAAATAAAAAGATGTTTTAGGTGGGAACTGGGGCATAAACATCTTTGTGAATTAGTGTGGAAGGAGACTCATCCTGTCACTGTCCTAATTTGTGCCCTTGTGATTGTCTGTTCTGATGCAGACAGTTCTTGAAGTGGGGGGCAAGTCTATCCACAGGTCTTGCTTCTGCCTGATTTTTCTTCTTTTTGGTTTTTTGAGACAGAGGTTCACTCTTGTAGCCCAGGCTGGAGTGCAGTGGCGCGATCTCAGCTCACTGCGACCTCCACCCCCTGGGTTCAAGCGATTCTCCTGCCTCAGCCTCCCATGTAGCTGGGATTACAGGTGCCCGCCACTATGCCTGGCTAATTTTCGTATTTTTAGTAGAGACAGGGTTTCACCATGTTGGCCAGTCTGGTCTCAAAACTCCTGACCTCAGGTGATCCGCCCACCTTGGCCTCCCAAAATGCTGGGATTACAGGTGTGAGCCACCATACCCGGCCTCCTCCTGATTTTTCATACTCCCTTTCTACGAGCCCCCTTTGGTGCTGGGTGTTAAATTATGTCTCAGTGTTGCTGGTGATCTTTATCCACTACCCCTGCAAATTTTTTTTTTTCCCCTGAGGCAGAATCTTGTTCTTTCGCCCAGGCTGGAGTGCAGTTGTCCGATCTGGGCTCACTGCAACCTCTACCTCCCAGGTTCAAGCAATTCTTCCCCCTCAGTCTCCCAAGTAACTGGGATTACAGGTGCCCACCACCATGCTCAGCTAATTTTTGTATTTTTAGTAGAGATGGGGTTTCACCATGTTGGCCAGGCTCGTCTCCAACTCCTGACCTGTAATCTGCCCACTTCAGCCTCCCAAAGTGCTGGGATTATAGGCGTGAGCTACCGCACCCAGCCTACCCCTGTAATTTTAAATAAAAAGCTGGCACACGGGTGTTGACTTGAGGGAGCAATAATCTAAGAATGTGCATCACAGAGAGGCAGCCATCCTCAGTTAACTCAACAGAGTCAGCTTCCTGGAGAGAACTCCTGGCAATGCGCAGAGTTAGAGATTGGAGTATCTTGAATTTTTTGGCCAAGATTTTGTTGTGTGACTATAGGCACATGGCAGCTGTGATGAGAGACTGTAAAAGGTGAAGGAGTGAATGTACCAGAGCTGAATCTGTTCACTGAGCTTGGGAGGATCCTCTGGGGGAACAGAGGAAGCAGCTGCAAGGAGAGAAGGGAGCGGCAGATGGTAGCGGGAGTCTTGGAGTTGATTCTGGGGTGTGGGTTGGGGTCAAGCTTCTTCCTTTGAGGGAATAAAAGGCAGGGGCACAGGACCAAATACTATGGCTGTGAGAGGAAGCCCCCGCCGCCCCAGCTCAGGCAGGGCTGTAGGTTGTGGACTGGACTTCCTTAGAAGAATGATGTGGCATTCTGAGGTCAGTGTGGGGTGTTAGGGTTGAGGGGAATAGAGATGGGATTACATCATCTGTTGGACACAGTGTTCAGCAATAAAAAGAAAGTCCTGGCCGGGGGCGATGGCTCATGCCTGTAATCCTAGCATTTTGTGAGGCGGAGGCGGGTAGATCACAAAGTCAGAAGATGGAGACCATCCTGATCAACATGGTGAAACCCCATCTCTACTAAAATACAGAAAACTAGTTGGGCATGGTGGCAGACACCTGTAGTCCCAGCTACTTGGGAGGCTGAGGCAGGGGAATGGCTTGAACCCGGGAGGCAGAGGTTGCAGGGAGCTGAGATCGCACCACTGCACTCCAGGCTGGCACCAGAGCAAGACTCCATCTCAAAAAAAAAAAAAAAAAAGTCCTATGATTTGCCCTTTAGGGTTTTAGGGTTATAAGAGAGATAAATGTTAAAATATGAATAGCCTCAAAAGACAGATTCAAAACAACCATATTGAAACATCACGTACTTTTAGGGGGCATCGTAGGCTCTAGTCCCTGAGTGGAACTACAGGTATGAACCTTCTCACAGGGCAGAAGGCAAGGGTTTGGCATTGGTGACAACTGAAAATTGTTCCAGCAGTGCAGCAGAGAAAATCAAGTTGTGCACAGCAGAAAATTAAGAAAGGATGCATTGGGGTTGTGTCTTCATGAGGCAGGGGCATTAGGGTAGGAGAGGTAGGATGGGAGGCTGGGCGTCAATTGTCAAGGAAGGTACTGGATCCTTAGGCACTTAGAAGTAAAGAAGATCCCATCTGCAAGACCTGGGCATCTGGGGCCTCATGTTGAAGCAAGGACCAATTCAGATAGGGCAGAAATTTGCAAAGTTGGAAAAACTGTGCCAGTAATATTTTTGGGAAACCATATCATTCCAGTTTGTTGATCTGAGAAACACTTATTATATAATCTTTTACAGTATCTTTGTACTTCCAAATGAGAATAATAAACTCAAACCTTCCTCTTAAGACAATATACACAAAATGCTTAGCAGAAATGTGGTACTTAGAAAACATTTCCATAAAGGGCCAAGGTAAATGGCTCATGCTTGTGATTTCAGTGCTTTGGGAGGTTGAGATGGGAGGATTGCTTGAAGCCAGAAGTTCGAAACCAGCCTGGGAAACATAGTGAGACCTTGTCTCTATACAAAAGTTAAAAAGTTAACCCAGTATTGTGGTGCACACCTGTGGTCTCAGCTACTTGGCAGGCTGAGGTGGGAGGATCACTTGAACCCAGGAGTTTGAGGTTGCAGTGAGCTATGGTCATGCCACTGCACTCCAGCCTAGACAACAGATTGAGATCTTATCTCCAAAAATAAAAATAAAAATAAAAAAAGAAGAAGAAAAAACAAAGAAAAATTTTTGGCCCGGAACGGTGGCTCATGCCTGTAATCCCAGCATTTTGGGAAGCGAGGTGGGCGGGTCCTTGAGGCCAGGAGTTTGAGACCAGCCTGACCAACATGGTGAAACTGGGAAACCTCGTCTCTACCATAAACAAACAAACAAAAAATAGTCGGGCATGGTGGCAGGCGCCTGTAGTTCCAGCTACTTGGGAGGCTGAGGCATGAGAATCACTTGAACTGGGGAGGCGCAGGTTGCAGTGAGCTGAGATCCCAGTACTACACTCTAGCCTGGGCAGAGTGAGACTCCATCTCAAAAAAAAAAAAAAAAGAAAAAAATGGTAAAATGGTATAATGTTAAAAGCTATTGTGTAACTAAACAACAAATCAAAACTTGTATCCTCCCCCTTTTATCAATAAGGAAAGCCCACTAGAGATGCAAGATAGATGGGGGGGCTATTATACAGTTCTCCATGAAGTCACGAGGACCTGGACAAGATGTTGCAAAAGAGAACTACTGGAGTTGGGTGGGTAGTTAACTACGTGTGTGGGTTGAGGGAGGGAGAAAGCAGGAAGAAGAGCCATTTAAGGGAAAAAATAAGGTTTGTGTTAGGCATGACACAGTCGAGCTGATGCCAGCCCATACATGTGGGAGCACCCAGCAGACCTGGGGGAGAGATGGGGAGATTGCAGGGGGTCAAGGTGTAACTGATTCCAGAGAAAGTCAGTGATGATGAACTACACACTAGGGCCATTCTGCTTAAAAACTGGTCACTGAAGTCATGAGGGTCAGTGAGACCATGAGGGGGAGTGGGACATGCAAGAGGAGAATGGAAGTGAGAAGATCAGAGAATACCACAGTTAGGAGGTGGAAGGAAGAAGGGGTGTAGGCAAAGAGTCTGTTCTGTTACTCGATGGGACTTGCCTGATCTTTGTACCTTAAGTACTCTGGACTCAGGCGTACAACTGATGCTCAATAAATTCTTGTTAAGTCTTACCCCAGCCCCAGGCCTCATATCCACCATGCTGCCTTCTGATGTCTTCCTACATCTGTTCGACACTCCACCACCTCTGAGTGTTGGTCCATATTACCCACATTCCTGGAGATGCCTTCCTTTTTCTACTGAACCCCCGAGGAAGGGGGCCTGAGAAGCAGGAGAAAAATCACACTATTGCTATCTTACAGAAGTAAACAGAGAAAAATGATCAATAGCCTCCCATGGCCAGTAGGCTGGCGAGAGAAAAAAGTCCTTGGACTCAGCAAATTGAGTTCACAGATGATCTTTCAAGATACAGCTTCATTAGACTTCTGAGAACAAAAGCCAGATTGCAGGAGGTTGAGGTGTGACTGATTGCAGAGAAAGTCAGTGATGATTTTCTTTTGTGAAGTTTAAGATTGTAATGCCAAAAGGCAAAGATGAAAGGTCTGAGTCATCGATGTGGAATTCGTTTTAGGAAGGCTTTTTGGGGATTTTTGCAAAGTGGTAAGTGAACCAGAGAAAGGCAGAAGAGGCTTCTCAATATTTTTTTGTATGCCTTTGCAGTTTTTTTTTTTTTTCTAGTCAGAGTCTCGTTCTGTCACCCAGGCTGAAGGGCAGTGGTGTGATCTCAGCTCGCTGCAACCGCCACCTCCTGGGTTGAAGCGATTCTCCTGCCTCAGCTTTCCAAGTAGCTGGAATTGCAGGCACTCACCACCACCCCCAGCTAATTTTTATATTTTTGGTAGAGATGAGGTTTCACCATGTTAGCCAGGCTGGTCTCGAACTCCTAACCTCAGGTGATCTGCCCACTTCAATGCACCTTCTTATCAGTCCCACATTTCATCCTCACAAGAGACTTATGAAGGCACCAGCATTTCCATGTTACAGATGAGGACATTAAATCTCCAAGAACTTATGACTTGTTCAGGATGTCATAGCTGATCTGTAGCAGCACTGGGACTAAAATCCTGTCTCCTTGGCCACCACTCTGAAATTTCATTTCAGCTCACAGGTAATACGCAGCCTTTTAGGCCATGTACTAGAATTTGGGGTCTGAGGGTTCCTACTTCTGGCCAAAATTGAATGGGATATGTGGTTACTTCTTGGAGATAAATATTCCATATCTCTTTTGGAGAGGAGGTTGAAGGAGGAGGGAGGATGGGCCAAAAGTCAGTTGGATTCATGTGGCTCAGAAATGTGAGACAAAGGACATTTACTTTCTCTTACCATGGATTGTAGCTAGAATAGTCATTCTTGGCAGCCCAATCTCTCAGTAAGTTAACAAGAATTTACTGAGTATCAGTTGTATGCCTGAGTCCAGAGTGCTTCAGGTACAAAGATCAGGCAAGTCCCATCGAGTAACAGAACAGAGAGTGAGGCAGAGTTATGATATAAATATACACAATCACTATTATAATTACAAAATTGCTTGGAGAAAATCAATAGTCTTTGAAAGGTTGTTTTGGCAGTGTTTGGCATGTAGTTTTTCCTCCAAATGAGTGGATGCTAGGTAAATAAGCTTATCAAATGAATGAAAGTTAATGGAAATATCCTGGAGTTAAGCAGGTTTGGTGGGGGAGTATGTATGTTGGGAGTTGTGATGGAGAGGGAGGCGAGGTTCAGTAGAAAAAGGAAGGCATCTCCAGGAATGTGGGCAACATGAACCGACACTCAGAGGTGGTGGAGTGTAGAACAGATGTAGGAAGGCATCAGAAGGCAGCATGGTGGAAATGAGGCCTGGGGCTGGACGTAAGTGAGACATGGAGGAGAGTGAGGGGAGATCAGTGATCAGCTGGTTACCACTCTTCTTCTTTTCTGCATTTCTGACAGGCCCACACCTTGTTCAGGACTAAGATTGTGATGACTGTTGTTTGCAGTTGGAATTTAATTCAGGTATACCTCCAAGCCAATTAACTTAGCCCCCCTGATGAAGTTTTTACTCCAATTACCTGCCCTCTTATCCCATGAAAATCCTGCCACAGGGTGAGAGAGATGAGAATATGTCCTTGTATGTAGGAAAATTTTAGAGTCAACATCAACATCATTTTTTGAAAATATAGTACTTTGTGCAGCCAATAAGTCACAAAACATTAGATTTTTGAATATCAGTCAAGCAGGACCCTGTAGTTTAATTTTAAAACAAAAGAGCAAAGAAATGTCACTTCTATCATAACGCATGAATTGTTACCACCTTACCCTTTTGCAATCTGCTTAACAGATGTTTGTTGCCTTTTATTTTGTGAAGGAAAGAAATGCTCTTGAAATCTTCTCTAACCTGTCATGTATACTTCAGTTTTCCCCACCAGATTAACATAATGGCACTAGTAACAAAAGAAAAAGATAAATTTTTAGAAAATGACATATGAATTCTAACGGCATATATATCAAAGCAGATGATGAGAATATTTACATTTCTTCTCGATGTCAAATCACTGTTTGTCCTACAAAAGTGAATGTTATGGCATGTGTAATATCTGGCCTTTTCTGGTTGCATTGTTTTGCTTATGGATAAAATTTTGAAAGGGCATGCAACAGACACTCAAATGTCTGTTGGGCTTGGGTAGGACGGGGCTTTAATCTGTGATGGCTTGTTCTGTTTTATCATTTCTCATATTTTGGCAAACCAGGCTTTGACAGTAGGCTGATTCTTCTTGGTTATAATGTTGAGTTCTGCCAAAATATACAGATCTTTACAGTAAAATATCAAGTTCCTTTTGCACCATAATTCTTTGCTTAAAACACCTAGTAGTATTTTAATTGAGTTTCCAGATTGGTGTGCTCTAGTAATGGACACCATATGCTCAACGAAGCAGTATGGTATAGAGTAGTGGTTAAAAGAACAAACAGCGAGTGGTTAAGACATACAAGCTGGGAGTTAGGTAGCCTGAGTTCAGATCCCAGTTCTGCTGTTTACTATTATGTGATCATGGGCATGTCAGTTTCTTTACATATGGGGACAAGGATACTTACCTTATAGGATATTGTAATGATCCAATGAGTTAATACATATAAAATACTTAGAAAAAGTATGGTCCTTAATAAGCACTCAGTAAAGCTAAGTTATTATCGAAGGGCTTGGTTTTACTTAATGGTCATGGGGCAGATCCACCACGTGATTCTCTGAACTCTTTCTTGGTATAACATGTTTATTAAGATACAGTTTACTTACCATAAAATGCATCATTTTAAAGCGCACAATTCAGTGTTTTTTGGTGTATTCAGAGTTTTGCAACTATCATTACAATCTAATTTTGAGACATTTTCATTGTCCCAAAAGAAGCTAGAAACCTGGACCCATTAGTAATGGCTGAATTATTTTACATTCCCACCAGCAATGAATGAGGATTCCATTTTCTCCACATGCTGATGAACACTCGTTACTATTTGTCTTTCTTACTTTAGCCATCCTGCTTGGTGTGAAGTAACATCTCCTTGAGGTTTTGATTTGAATTTCTCTAATCAATAGTAATGTTGAGCATTTTTTCATGTGTTTATTGGCTAGTTGTATATCTTCTTTGAAGAAATATCTATTAAATCCTTTGCACATTTTTTTTTAACCAGGAACACGTGCACATTATTGAATGCCATTGTAGAAAAGTGTGGGGGCTGATACAGGACTTGGCTTGGGGGGCAGGGCGAGGAATAGAAGGTGGAGTACGTGGGAAACAGGTCATGGGCAGAGCTCCTGGCTTGGATGATGCCTCCTGCTCTATCGATAGACTTGCAAGATCAGTACTGGATGACGATAAGCAGAATGGTCATGATGATGCCCAAAACAGGGCCCCGACATTCAGGCCCTTGGCGGTGGAGGCATAGGCCTGGGCGTGGGTCAGATCACCAACATCTTCCTGTCCCTAGAGTTTACAGAGTAGGTGAATGCTATGAAGCCCAGGCAGCAGGAGTTCATGAACAGAGTGTTGAAAAGGGACCAGATGACATGGTCGGGCACTGAGGTCTCGCTGAGGATATGGATCACGATGGATGTCGGGGGAGCAGGATTGTGGGGTGTCCCCAGCACAGCCACCTTGTGCTCCTCCTTCAGCATCTCATAGCTGGGGGAACGGTCGGTGTTGGCAGGAGTGAAGAAGGTTTAGACTCTAGTTCATGGTGTCCCGGGAAGACCAGCTGTGGTCGGGTTGCTGGGGATGGTTTTCCCCTTGCACATTTTAAAATTGGGTCTAACATCTTTTAATCCACTGAATTTTCACTATAATTCTTTTTTTTTTTTTTTGAGATGGAGTCTCACTTTGTTGCCCAGGCTGGAGTGCAGTGGCATGATCTCGCTCACTGAAACCTCCGCCTCCCAGGTTCAAGCAATTCTCCTGCCTCAGTTTTTTGAGTAGCTGGGATTACAGGCGCACGCCACCATGCCCAGCTAATTTTTATATTTTTAGTAAAGGTGGGGTTTCACCATGTTGGCCAGGCTTGTCTCAAACTCCTGACTTGAGGTGATCTACCTGCCTCGGCCTCCCAATGTACTGAGATTACAGGTGTAAGCCACTGTGCCTGACCTCCACTATAATTCTTTATACATTTCATTATAATTTGTCCATTATAACTCTATCTCTAGTAAAAAAAAAATATATATATATATATATATATATTAATGTTCCAAGAAATTAGTGCACATAATTTAACCATTCATCTGTGGATGATTATCTCATTTTTCCTGCTATGTTATTATAAATAATGCTGCAATAAATATTACAGTACATATCTTCATTCTCATGTGTTTGTGTTTTTCTATAGGATAGATTTTAGCAGATAATTGTACAGTTAAAAGATATGTATTTATAAACATTTTTATAGATATGTCAAATTGCCCTCCAAAAAGATTATACCAATATATACTCCCACTAACAGTGTCTGAGGGTATTTCTTTACTCATACTCTTAGAAAAGTTTCTAATGGGGTCATGGATGAACTAATTTATTTTTCTCATTTCACGTTGTATCTGCAGGAAACTCTATCACCATTATCTTTACATATTTAGACAGCTTTAAGCATAAGCTTTGCAGTCAGGAAAAGAGGGAATAATGTTAGCGTTATTATGAAGAAGCTTCACATATCCACTAAGAAAAAGATAATCCTTTAATAATTTTAATATAATTTATAAAAACTTTTGCCCTCCGGTTTTCTGTTATGGGTATTTTATTTTACAAATTTTAATGTCTGCAGTCTATGGGATGCTATGATCTATATTGTATATGATTGCTGCTGTTACTGGGAGGATATAATGGAAATTGAGCAATGTGAAAAATTTCCTGAATTATTAAAAAATAAGTAACCAGTCTGAAAAATGTTAACCTGAATTTTTAAGAAATTAGACTCCTTACCTCTTAGGAATTAGTTTACAGAGAGACTTACCTTTCCACGTCCGTGTAAACTGGGTCCCCTAAACATTTTAAACATTCACATTTTGGACATTTACCTTATACGTTTGGAGTATTTAGTGTCATTGATAATTGGTATTTCAAACGCCTGTTGTCCTTTTGATGGTTCAGGAGAAAAATAGTGATGCTGTCTTTAAGTACTTTTCTTTCTTTTTCTTTGAGACAATCTCACTCTGTCATCCAGGCTGGGGTGCAATGGCACCATCTCGGCTCATTGTAACCTCTGCCCCACCGGGTTCAAGTGGTTCTCATGCCTCAGCCACTCAAGTAGCTGGGATTACAGGCACAAGCCATCATGTCCAGCTAATTTTTGTATTTCGAGTAGAGACAGGGTTTTGCCACTTTGGCCAGGCTGGTCTCAAACTCCTGGCTTCAAGCGATTGGTTCACCTTGACCTCTGAAGTGCTGGGATTACAGGTGTGAGCTAGCCCAAGTTTCTTCTTTTTCTTTTTTTAAAATGTTTTTTTAGAGTTGGGGTCTCACTGTGTTGCCCAGGCTGGGCTTGAAGCAATCCTTCTGCTTCAGCCTCCCAAGTAGCTGGGACTACAGATGTGGCCTGTCATGCCTGTCTCCTAAGTTCTTAATTTGTGGTAGGCAAAATAATGCCTCCCCCGGGAAAGCCTGTGTCCTAAGGCCTGGAACTAGTGAAAGTGGTAGGTACGTGGCAAAAGAAAATTAAGATAGAAGATAGAATAAAGGTTGCTAATTGGCTGACTTCAAGGTTGGGAAATTATACTGGATACTCTATGTGGGTTCAATGTAATCATGAAGGCTCTTAAAGGTGGAAGAGGGAGGCAGAATACAAGTCAGAAAGAAAGAGATATGGCCGGGTGCGGTGGCTCACGCTGTAATCTCAGCCAAGGTGGGCGGATCATGAGGTCAGGAGATGGAGACCGTCCTAGCTAACACGATGAAACCCTGTCCCTACTAAAAATACAAAAAATTAGCAGGGCATCGTGGCACGTGCCTATAATCCCAGCTATTTGGAAGGCTGAGGTTTGAAAATGCCTTGAACTCAGGAGGCGGAGGTTGCAGTGAGCCGAGATCGCACCACTGCACTGCACTCCAGCCTGGGCGACAGAGCGAGACTCCCTCTCAAAAAAAAAAGAGAGAGAGAGAGAGAGAGAGAGAAAGAGAGATGACAACAGCAGTGAGGTCAGAAGTATGGGATGTGAGAAGGACTGGACCTACTGTTGCTGGTTTTAAAGCTGGGAAAGGGGACCATGAACCAAGGAATGTGAGCAGCCTCTAGGAGCTGGGAAAGGCAAGAAAATAGATCCTTTCCTAGAGCCTCCAGAAGGAAATGCAGGCCTGCCAACACCTTGATTTCCACTCAGTAAGACCCATTTTGGACCTCCAGAACTGTAAGTTAATACGTTTATATTGTTTAAGATGCTATGTTTGTGGTAATTTGTTACAGCAGCAAATAGAAAACTAATGAGATTTGAAATGTTCATACAATGTTACTGAGTAGCCCCGTTTCCTCATTCCATGCCATTGTAGCTGTTTGAATGTGGATCTCTTACTAAGCTCATGAAAGCTTACATTCTGCCCCAGAACTACAGCTGCCAGTCCTTCTGATGCATATTTCTTCACCTGTCCAAATCCAGGCAATTGAGAGCTTCGCTGCAGTGCCTAATGTGGCTTTAGACATTGGCAAGTCTGTGTAAACTGCACAAGGACATGGATGTTACATTCTTTTAAATTTATTCATCAAGTGCCACTTGGTTCATGATGACTGTGTTCTCTAGGAATGTTTCTTCGTCTCTTGTTAACATGGAGGCAAAGAATGTCATGTCATGTGTTGGTGAGAGAGACCTCCCTTTGTCTCTCTTCTGGGCGAAACTCCTACTCCTATCATGTGACACTAATGAGTACTCAGCCTTCTCAGGGCTACTGATCTTGGCGCTGCTGTTTGGCACAGGGATAGGCAATAATCCAGCTCTTTCCTGGTAATTCTGAACCTGGAATATGAGAGCAAGTGTTTCAGTCTCTCTCTGGTGGTGAAACAGTGAAACACCAGATGTAGGCAGCTAGCGGGTGGCTTAGTTGAGAGAATAAAACTGAAGGGTCAAGAGAGAAAACTCACAGAGTTCGAGTTCTTGGCACTGGTTATACTTGAGGCACAGCTGCAAAGAAACCCTTCCCCAGGTTTATTTATATGAACAAATAAGTTCTTTGTTTTTTTTTTTTTTTTAAATCAGTTTTGGGTGGGAGCAGGGACTCACTCCTATAATCCCAGCACTTTGGGAGGCCAAGGTGGGCGGATCACAACATCAGGTGTTCAAGACCAGCCTGGCCAAGAAGCTGAAACTCCATGTCTACTAAAAATATAAAAATTAGCTGGGCATGGTGACAGTCGCCTGGAATCCCAGCTACTCGGGATGCTGAGGCAGGGAATTGCTTGAACCTGGGAGGCGGAGGTTGCAGTGAGCCGAGATTGCGTCACTGCACCCCAGCCCGGGTGACAGAGCGAGACTCTGTCTCAAAAAAAAAAAAAAAAAATCAGTTTTAATTGTTTCTGTGAATTTCACTCACCTGCAAGGAAAATAATCTTCATTAATACATTTGATAAAGGAGTGTTAGAGGTCTGTAAGATTCAAGTTCTGTTGCTCTTACTTGCAACCAAGGATTAGCAGTGTCCCTGTCTCCTAGAAATACCACCAAATAATTGATAAGTCACTGTTACGCATTCACTGAAATTGTACAAATTCTTTCTATATGTCAATCTCATCCTAATGTCTTACATTCAGTAATTCTCACTGTTTTACATAACCATATTTTCTCAAAATGACCTATGAAAAAAATTAGGTTACAAAGATGAAAGACTGGGAATTGCTGAATGCTACCTCTTGGAGTGTCGTGTATAGACAAACATATTAAAGGCTCTGAGAAGTCCTGTGTCAGATAAAATTAATCAAATAGTTGATAAAAATAACAAATAGTTTTAAAAGTTCAACTTTGCTTATAATTAAGTAAGTGTAAATTTAGACCACTATTTTAACCAATTAGATTGGCAAATATCAAAAAGTATGTTACTACACTGTTTGGGGTAGGATATCAGAAAACAGGAATTTGTATGCATTGTTGAAGGCAGTGTAAATTGCTATATTGTGTTTGGAGAATAAGCGACACTATTTATGAAAGATAAAAATACACACACTTTGACACCCCCTCCCCATTCCATTTACAGAATGTTGTCTTATTGATATGCTTCTGTATTTGCACAAGGATATTCATTTCAGCTTTTTGTTTTCCTGGTAAAGGACACCTAAATGACCACCAATATTATACTGGTTATATAAATTATGATTAATCTATGCAGTGAAATGACTGGATAGTCATGTAAAAATGACTAGACAGAAATCAGGGTTTCTTAACATTGCCATTTGGGGCCTAATAAATCTTTGTTGTGGGGCTGTCCTGTGCATTGCAGGATGTTTTGCAGCATCCCTAAACTCTACCCATTATTTAAAGGGTATTTAGTGGGTAGGGAGTTTGGTAAATGCTGTCCACTAGTTGCCAGTAGCAACCTGCTCTGTCACCCTCCCAGTTGTGACAATTAAAAAGTCTGTAGACTAATTATTCCAGGTTGAGAACCACTAATCTATTTTTTTGGTATATTTAATGTATCTAACTGAGAGAATCACTGATCTAAATAAACTAATATTTTCCCAAGATATATAAGTGAACAAGGGAAAATGCAGAAGTGTGTATAGTTTGCTACCATTTTGTAATGTATTTATCCATATGTAGCTATACACTGATTAACTAAAATGTTTATGTGAAGGGTCTCCAAAAAGTTCATGGAAAATGCATATTGTGAAGTAAACTATGCATAGATTTAAAAAATTGTACCAAAATTAACTTGCACTAACTTGTTATAACATGTCTCAACAGAATCTAGTTTGAGGCAGTAAGAAGGACAAGACATCAGTTTGAATAGAATCCCTATTAGAGCAACATGAATTCTGCTAAAATAGAAGCAAGAACAGACATCAAATTTAGGGTGAAACTTGGGTGGAAGAATGGTGAAACCATTGATGCTTTATGAAAAGTTTATGGGAACAATGTTCCAAAGAAATTTGTAGTTTATCAATGGAGAACTCATTTTAAGAAAAGACAAGATGGTGTGCTAGATATACCCACAGTGGCAGGTCACCCACATCAATTTTTTCAGAGAAAATTAACCATCTTGTACATGCTCTAAGTGAAGAGGACCGATGAGTAACAGCAGAAATAATAGCCAGCACCATAGACATTTCAGTTGGTTCAGCTTACACAATTATGACTGAGAAATTAAAGTCGAGCAAATTTTCCACTTGATGGGTGCTAAAACCATTGAGCCAGATCAACTGCAGACAAAAGCAGAGCTTTCTATGGAAATTTTAACCAAGTGGGATCAATATCCTAAAGCATTTCTTTGAAAAATTGTAGCAAGAGATGAAATGTGACTTCACCAGTACAATCCTGAAGACAAAGCACAATTGAAGCAATGGCTACCAAGAGGCGTAAGTGGTCCAGTCAAAGCAAAAAGGGACTGGTTAAGGGCAAAGGTATGGCAAGAGTTTTTTGGGGGATGCTCAAGGCATTTTGCTGGTTGACTTTCTGGAGGGCCAAAGAATGACAACATACGCTTATGATGAGATTGTTTTGAGAAAGTTAGCCAAAGCTTTAGCAGAAAAATGCCTAGGAAAGCTTTACCAGAGAGTCCTCCTCCACCATGACAATGCTCCTGTGCATTCCTCTCATCAAACAAGGGCAATTTTTGTGAGAGTTTCCATGGAAAACCATTAAGCACCCACCTTATTGTCCTAATTTGGCTCCTTCTGACTACTTTTTGTTTCCTAATCTAAAAACAAAACTATAAAAGTCATATAAAACTTCATATACATATAAAGTTTGGTATGTATATGTATGTATGTATGTATGTATCTATCTATATGAAACTACATGACATGGTTACTCCCAGGATTCTCAGTTCTCTAGAGATGAACTAAATGGTTGGTATCATCACTTACAAAAGTAGCTTGACCTTGATAGAGCTTATGTCAATAAATAAAGTTTATGGTTTTTATTTTTATCTTTTAATTCCATTTTTCCATAAACTTTTTGAGGTCTCCTCATATATACACGCAGTGGTTCTGGAAGGATACACAAGAAACTAGTAACAATTGCTGATTCTGTGAAGAACTGGAGGATAGAGCTGAATGAAGTGAGCAGAAATCTTACTTTTCATCCTATGTTCTTCCCTATTGTTTCAACTTTTATGAATTTACTTTAGGAAAAAAGCCTAGAAACTGGTTTAACTTTGTTTAACCCAACAACTCCTACATTATATTAATTCCATAAGTTTTTTTTTCTGAATAACACCCAGAATGCAATTTGGGAAACATTTCCTTTGTTCACTTTCATTGTATCATTAATGAATATCCAATAGTTTTCTTGCTTTAGTCCAGGAATATGCTGGTTTTAGGAAACTTTGTTCTGGAGATGACAGGTTAGCCCATCTTACAAACTTGACTGAAGCAGAACCATTTTAACTGAGTTCAATTTTGTCAAATAGCCAGAAGTTTACTGGTCTTGCCTCCCTTCCAGAAAACTCTAGTGATGCAAATAAAGTTGTTCTTTCCATACAGCCTTTACTTAAGTTGGCCTGCATTTCTTTTTTAACCTGGCTTTTGTTATTTTGTGTTTGTATTCCAATATTGGCTTGTATCCCTGCCAAACAAACTCTGCTGTTTAGGATGGGTGATGGTACTTTCTTATTATAATAACCATTTACTGAGATATACTACCTCTATTATGTTAGCACTAGTACTATGTTATCCGTGTCTGGTAATGCTAAAGGCACACTTTGTGTACATTAACTCTATGACTCACAGTGGCCTTGCAAAGGGGATGAGATTATCGCCATCTTACTGATAAGAAAGCTGAGTTTCCGAAAGTGACTTGCCCAAGATTACTCAGCTTTGAAGGGAAGAATTTGGATTCAAACCAACATCTGTCACACTCCAAAAAGCCTGTGCTTTTTCTGCTAAGTTCTGATTCCTTGCTCTATTCTGCTGTCTTAGGTCTTCTGTTTCCTCAACAATTATTTTTCTGCTACTTTAACTGCATCCCAAGCAAGAATTTTTCAATTCTTCAAGGACTGTGCTAAAAGCAGTCACAGGATGATAAAAATGCTACTACTGTGTCCCATAACAAAGCTGTGTTGTCAAAATTCAAGTTTTATACCTATCATCTGCTATATTTTGAAACAAATTTGCAAAAGAACCTGCCTGGTTTGAACCTATTTTTGCTTTAATCTCAGCTGAAGAGATACAACTACTGATTAAATTAAAATGCAGTTTAGACTTGAGAAAGTTGCATGTGGAAAAGAAGAAAATGTACAATTTATCATATGTGGATTCTAAATATTCCAGCTGTCCAAGATACATTTGGGTGTCTGCAGTTATTTGGAAACTGAATTGTCTTTGTTCTTCGGGATAAGGAGGATTGATTCATCTCTGCATTAACTAATCTCAGCCAAATATTCGTTGTCCACCCCCAAATTTGTGTAACTTTTCAAAAGGCTGAGATACAAATGCCTTTTGTTTAGCAACTGAAGATGTGGACTGAGCCTACTGTTAATAGTTTCCTCATCCGGTTACATACAACAAGATACACAGTCCATTTGACTCTTGTTCCAGGCTGTGGGCATCATATGAGAATTTTTCAGCAATTAGTTTGGCAAGAGATCTCTGAAGCAACCAGTTAAAAATCAGTAATGGCTAATTAGATTGTTTTCATTGTGTTTCTTTTAACTTTACTGTATCAGGCTCTTCGTTTAGCAGTTTTCAGCATCCTAGTCCTCTTTTAGGCTGCATAAATTAGTGGTTTCCAAAGCATCTTTGGGGGAAGCTAGTCCCAACAGGTATTCTGCAATGAATGAGTTTTATAATCAAATCAACTGGGGAAATGCTACATTGTACAGTTCAATGTAGTTGCAATGTTCAAAAGCATAATAAGGGCTGTGAGCGGTGCAGCAGTAAAGAAGTATGTTTGTTTTAATCTAATTTTTCTAATTTTTTCAAAAATCAAAGACCACCTTCTCTTTTTTTGTTGTTGTTGTTTCTTTTTTCTTTCAAATTAACACCTATTAAATCTCACAGTGAGTTTCACTTTGGAAAACACTGCCTTAGGCCATTGCAAGGTCAAGGGGACACTTTGTTCCCAAAGCCGTATCTGTAGTGAGCCACTGGCTAGTTTTGACAGGCAAACTCACTAAAACTCCAGATTTCAAGTGAGACTTCTGGCACAGTGGCTGAAGGATGTATAGGCACTCGTGAAATGTTCACTGAGTGAATACTTTTTTCTTCTAAGCTTATTTTAAATTAAAAAAAAATCTTGCTTTTTATTGCACATATTTAAAGCGTATGACATGGTATTTTGATATACATAGGCATAATGAAATGATTACTACAGTCAAGCAGACTAACATATCCATCTCCTTACATACTTATCTTTTTTTGGTGGTGGTGGTAAAAGCACCTGAAATCTACTCTCTTAGCAAATTTCCAGTATGCAATGCAATATTATTAACTCCAGTCTTCATGCTGTACATTAGAGCTCCAGACCTATTTATCCTACATAGCTGCAACTTTAACCAGCATCTTTCCATTTCCCTCCTCTCTTTGGAATAGTTTTAAATTTACAGAAAAGCTATAAAGTTAGTACAGAGGTCTGATATTACCACCTTCTGCTTTTCCAGTTTCCCCTATATTAGCATCTTGTGTTAGTAATGGTTGATTTGTCACAATATTAATCAATACTGATACATTATTATTAACCAAGGTCAATGTTTTATTCAGGTCTCTTTGGCTTTTACCTAATATCCTTTTCTTGTCCCAGGATCTCATCCAAGATACCACATGACGTTTCATCATCATGTCTCCTTAGACTCCTCTTGGCTGTGATCGTTTCTCAGACTTGCTTTGTTTTTTGTGATCTTGACACTTTTGAGGATTACTGGTTAGAATTCTTCCTTTTAATTTTTTCCTTTTGCCTCTTTTGTTATTTGATTTGTGGCCATTCATAATTGACAATAAACCACTGGGACATCCTTCTCTGATTGTGAGTAGACTTGTAAACAAACTCCCACAAATGCGAAATACAGAACCCCTGAATTGGGAGAGTCAAGAGCATAAGCCAATACTAAATGGACCAGGGTATAGACAGTGTTGCCAGTGCTTTATTCTTTTTGTTTGTTGGTTTGTTTTGTTTTTTTTTCCAGACAGGATCTTACTCTGTTGCCCAGGCTGATGTGCAGTGGCGTGATTTCTGCTCACTGCAATCTCCACCTCCTGGGTTCAAGCGATTCTCATGCGTCAGCCTCCCAAATAGCTGGCATTACAGGCATCAACATCACACAGGGCTAAATTTTTTTTTTTTTTTTTTTTTTGTATTTTTAGTAGAGACGGGGTTTCACCATGTTGGCCAGATTGGTCTTGAACTCCTGGCCTCAAGTGATCCACCCACCTGAGCCTCCGAAAGTGCTGGGATTTCAGGTATGAACCACCGCACTTGCCTTTACTCTTCTTTTTGCTTATACTGCTTTGCTTTTTGCTTTTGTGATTTTCCTCTTTTATTTTGGGAAATGAGATTTTTCAGCTTTTCACATCCCTATGTGAGTCCTATTTAGATTAAATCTCCCCTCTGTATCAAATCCCAGTGGGACTTGACTTTGACAAACACTTGTGCTCTTGTGGTCTTCATCTCTGCTCTGCCTTAAAATAGAGAAATGCTTTGCTAGGCTTATTCTGGCCTTTCAGAAATCCCTGTTTCTGAGCTTCGGAATCTTGCTATGAGGTCCTTTGGTACCAAGGTTTTGCAGCTGTTTTCAGGTATTAACATCACAAGGGCTTGTCTTTCTATTAATCAAATAAGACGTGTTAATCAAGTGAAGGTGCAGGCTTTTAAAAAATCTTTAAATATTTGATTTGCGGTAGCTTTATAAAATAAGAAAATAAAAATCTTTAAATGATGTCCTTGTCTTTTTTTCTACCAGGTCTGTTCTTGTTGATTTTTATAGTCTTCCAACATTACACTTTTAATGCTAAAAAATTGCTGTCTTTTTTCTTTCTTAAGGGATTCAGTGACTTCTTTTACATAGTTTTAACTCTGTAGCTTTGTTTGCCAGGACAGTCAAATCTTGGCAAGAGTTCTGAGTTCGTCTCTGTCAACTGGTTAGTTCCTAAGCTGAGTAAATATTAAACTTCTTCAACAATAGTTGCTTGATCAATCCTCTTCCCTAACTGGTATTATTGCCTCTTGCTGCCATCTTGTCAAAACTGTTAAAGCTTTCTTGAGGAGAAGATGATATGCTTATGTCAGTGCAGAAAAAGCAGGAGTATTTATAAATTTCTGTTAAATGTTTCCCTTTCTGGCATTTGATGGATTTTCTTGTCTGGAACAAACTTCTTTATGACATTGCTTAGCCTTTTCACTGCCTCCCTCGTTCTCTTCTTTGGCTCTCTCTCTTTTTTTTTTTTTTGAGACGGAATCTCCTCTGTTGCTCAGGCTGGAGTGCAGTGGCACAATCTTGGCTCACTGCAAGCTCCACCTTCTGGGTTCAAGCGATTCTCCTGCCCAAGCCTCTTATGTAGCTGGGATTACTGCTGCTTGCCACCACGCCCAACGAATTGTTGTATTTTTAGTAGAGACAGGGTTTCACCATGTTGGCCAGGCTGGTCTTGAACTCCTGACCTCAAGTGATCCACCTGCCTCAGCCTCCCAAAGTGTTGGGATCATAGACGTGAGACACCGCACCTGGCCTTCTTTGGCTCTTTCCTTCCCCCTCCTTGCCTAGTTCCACCTTCTCCTTACTTGCTCTTCCATGCTGGGATAAGATGTGATTAAGTCAAATAAAATGGAAGTGTGGAGATCAGTGTGCACTTGCAAACTTTCCAGGGAGTATTGGCAGTTTGTTGATTAAAAGAATTTCCAACCTGGGACTACATTTGGGAATGGAGTGAAGAAGGGGAAGGGCAGGGGTTTGGTTGAATATTTCTAAGTGAGGAGGCTTATGCTGCAATTTGCTTATACCAGGGGTTGGCAAACTTATTCTGTGAAGGGCCAGATGGGAACTATTTTAGGCTGGCGGGCCATACGGTCTCTGTTGCGACTACTCACCATGGCCATTGTAACAGGAAAGCCGCCATAGACACTATGTAAATAAATGAGCACCGTTGTGTTCCAATACAACTTTATTTATGGACACTGAAGTTTGAATTTCTTACAGTTTTTTTGTGTGTCATGAAATAATATTCTTTTGATTGTTTTTTCCAAAAATATAAATGCCATTCCTATTTTGTGGATCACACAAAACCAGGAGGAGGGGATAAATATGGGCTGTAGGTTCTAGTTTGTGGGCCCCTGGCCTGTGCCAAGAGATCAAGATCCTTCTTATACCAACCAATCAATCAAATACCAAATTAACAGTGAACAAACCATGCAGCGGAGTTAAAGTGGTTAAAGGAGTCCAGGAAGGGTGTCTTATGGAGGATTTGGTCACTTGGGGGAGATGAGGGTTCCCTCTCTAGACAGAGGGAACCCTGGCATGAAGGGGCAGAGTTGTGCCTCATACCTTGGCCTGCTAAGGCTAGAGGGGAGTCAGCTAGGACCACTGACACAGGAACACAGCACCTCATGGGCACCTTCCTATTAAAAACACTACTTTTTGGCCAGGCGTGCTCGCTCATGCCTGTAATTCCAGCACTTTGGGAGGCTGAGGCGGGCAGATCACAAGGTCGGGAGATCAAGACCATCCTGGCCAACATGGTGAAACCCCGTCTCTACTAAAAATACAAAAATTAGCTGGGTGTGGTGGCACATGCCTATAATCCCAGCTACTCTCGGGAGGCTGAGGCAGGAGAATCACTTAAACCAGAGAGTTGGAGGTTGTAGTGACCTGAGATTGCGCCACTGCACTCCAGCCTGGCAACAGAGCAAGACTCTGTCTCAAACAAACAACAAAAACAAAAACAAAAAACCCGAAAACACTACCTTTTATAAAGCATTCACTGGGTACCAACTACTTCCCTTGAAATTTCTGATTTACTCTTCACTCTCCAGTCCAGTAAGTGTGATTGTCCCTCTATAAGGGATACAGAGCTATTGAATACCTTGCCAGGGTCACACAGCTGGTAAGTGATAGAACTAGGATTTGAACCGTGGCCGAGCTGACCCCCTCCTTCCCCTGCTCCATATTGCCATTTCTAGAAAAGATCACAGAAAATCAAGTCAGTTTCTGTCTCCATAATCACATTCTGCCAGGACCACTCAAAAGTAAGTTCCACCATTCCATAATAGGAGACAGCTTTTCAAAGTTGCCCAGTACCTGTAAGGATCAGCGAGCCTTCTAAGCTGCTGACTTCCTTCATGTGTTACTTTAAGGAAGGAAGCAAAAGAGAATGGGAGAGAACACTCGAGCTTGACTCCTGGTTCGTGTTTACCATCTGTGTGACCTTGACCTTGGGTGATGCACTTAACTCTGTGAGTCTGTTTCCTCATCTGAAAAATGAAGAATAAGAGTAACTGCCCAGCTGGGTTGTAAGAATTAAATGAAATGTGGGTGCAAGCCACCTGCATGGTGCTTGTCACAAAGGAGGTACTCAGTCAGTGCTGACACCCTTCAAGCAGTCATTGTTTTCTCATTCATGCTACTAGCATCTGTCGAGTGGCTACTATGTGCCAGGCACCTTGAGATAAACAGATGAGTCAGACATAGTTCCTCCAAGGAGCTGACAGTCTAGCAGAGTAACAGGCATATATACAACTAAGCTTGACAAAGTGCCACGGGAATATGTGGGGTCAGAGTGAAAGCACAGAGAGGACTGGACATTTCTTTCTTTCTTTCTTTGTTTTTTTTTTTTTTTGAGACGGAGTCTCACTCTGTAGCCCAGACTGGAGTGCAGTGGTGCAATCTTAGCTCACTGCAACCTCTGCTTCCCGGGTCCCAGCTCAAGCAATTCTCCTGCCTCAGCCTCCCGAGTAGCTGGGATTACAGGCATACGCCACCATGCTCAGCTAATTTTTGTATTTTTAGTAGAGACAGGGTTTTACCATGTTGGCCAGGCTGGTCTTGAACTCCTGACCTGGTGATCTGCCCACCTCGGCCTCCCAAAGTGCTGGAATTATAGGCGTGAGCCACCGCGCCTGGTCCAGGACTGGATATTTCTAAGTGAACGGATGAAGGGCACAGAATAGGCTTCAGTGAAGAGGTAACGGAGTTTCTATCTAGGTAACTCAAGCTGATTCTGTGCAGTTTCTGTGGCTGGTCACTCACCAACATAAATCTTGTCTCATGGAAAAAACAAAAAGCAAAACAAAACAAAAAAAAACTTTTCCTAAAAGCACTTAAAAAATTCTATGCAAATTTTGGAAAGCAAAACAGGAAACCCACTTATAGGCAAGGGCAAACACTCCTTGCTTCTCAAGTCTCTTGTGCTTGTTGCAGGCAACGCTTCCTGCCAGGATGTGATCAAAGAGGAAAAGCCTGATCAAGAGTCATTTGTTCCTCATGAGTTTCTTTAAAAAGAATCTGATTTCATTTTTTGCACATTGTCTGCGGCTTTAGGAAACACCTCCTATAAAAACAGAAATACTCAAAAGAGGTTCGGGAAGAAGTGATTCCTTCTGGGTCTAAACTGTTCGTATGTGACACTGGCACACTGCCTTGAGTTTGCAGAGTAGATAGCACATTACAGTGCAAGGGTCCTGGGGTCAGGCTGCCTGGGTTTGAGTTCTGATTCCATCATTTACTAGTTAATGTGATCTTGTGGTTTTTGGGAGAGACGAGATGATACATGTAAAGTGATTACCATGACTTCTGGCCCAAGAAATGTTAACGTTTTCCTGTCAGTTCTAGTTTGGAGAGACTGTCTTGCATTCCCCCATCCCAACCCACAGACTTCTGCAGTTGAGTGGGAAGGCCAGAAGAAGGGGTCAGGCATGGCGCCACCTCAGGCTAAGTTCATAGGAGGAGGCTTTGTAATGTAACTCAAAATCAAAAAGAAGCGAGAAACTTTTATCGGATAGTAGGTATAGGTAACTCAAAGTTAGGTTAACAGGAAAGACATATGACCTGGTGAGTGCTCATGGCAGACGACTGATCAGAAAAATGACACCTTCGGTGAAAGCCACCAGAGGAAAGGAAATATCATGGAGATGTCCCAGCTAGAGAAGTAGTGACGTTGACTCCTTGGTGGATACTCCTCCCAGGGGAGAGCTACAGACACCCTCTGCGTCAAAGATGAGTAAAGCCTGGGCAATGCAAGGGGTGGGGAAACAAAGCAAATACAGCCTTTCACAGATTTATTTACTGATTTATTTATTTATTTATTTTTAAGAGACAGGGTCTCCCTCTGTCACCTGGGCTGGAGTGCAGTGGCATGATCATAGCTCCCTTCTGAAGCCTCGACCTCCCGGTGATCCTCCCACCTCAGCCTCCTAAGCAGTTGTGAATACAAGCACTAGCTACCATGCCTGGCTAATGAGATGGATCTTGAAAGATATAGAGAACATTGGCAGGCAGAAGTGGGGGACAGCCTCCTTTTTAAGGAGGAGGGCCATCCCAGCCAAGCAGAGGGAGTAGCAGAGAGACTGGAAAGGCAGGGTGGGTGCGGATCATGGAGACCTTCCATACCAGGCCAAGGAAGTGTCACTTGGTTTGAGGGAAATGGGAAGGCATTGAAGATTCTCAACATGGGTGGCAGGGTGTGGGTGGCATGATTCAGATGGAACTTTCAGAGATCATTTATCAATTACCTGTGGGACAAATTGCGGGGGAAGAAAGAATGAGTAAGGAGAAGTTACAAAACATTTTTAATAGGGTAGGTGAGAAATCATATTACAGAGTACAATTTTATTTTTTTTATTACTGAGGATGAGTTTGTCTGCAAGTAACAGAAAATATCCCAAAGAGAAGCCTGCACAAAATATAGTATTATTTCTGTCTCATGTAAAGGACTGGTGTGGCAGCTTTGCAAGGTCCCTCACCCCCTCCGCCCCGGCGCCATCCTTAGGACAGCCTGCCTAACCACCGCCTGGGGGCTATATCAGCAAGATGGAGGAGGGCAAAGAGCAGAACCTTTTGGGAAGTTTCCCAGAAACTGCCACATGATACATCTTCCCCCATCTCATTAGTCGGAAGGTAGCAACAGGTCAGGCACGTGGCTCACGCCTATAATCCCAGCACTCTGGGAGGCCAAGCCAGGTGGATCACTTGAGGTCAGGAGTTTGAGACCAGCTTAGCTAATATAGTGAAACCCTGTCTCTACTAAAAATTAGCTGGGTGTGGTGGTGCGAACCTGTAATTCCAGCTACTCGGGAGGCTGAGGCATGAGAATCGCTTGAATCTGGGAGGGGGAGATTGCGGTGAGCCAAGATTTGCCACTGCATTCCAGCCTGGGTGGCAGAGCAAGACTCTGTCTCAAAAAAAAAAAAAAAAAAAAAGGAACAGGGCTATACCTAGGCTAGCAAGGGAAGCTGGAAAATGAGACGTGCTGTCTGGATTTCCATATTCCCAGCTGATAAACCAGGGATTCTGTTATGAGGGAGAAAGGAAGAATGGATATAAAGGATTTGCTGACATTTTCAGCCACAATGTTATAAAAATCAAAGAAACAAAGATAAGAGACTATAACTTCATAATTGCTGAAAATTATTCTCTGGATCTTAATGAAAAGAAAATTTTATGTGAAAGTTCCTTCCTAGAATCTTGCCTTAAAGCTGATTACCCTTGAGACAAAATAATCCTTCACTCTCAGATGACGCTGGATTTGACTGAAGTGGCCAAGGCTATCCAAGGCGGTGAGAGGGTCAGTTTGTCCAGGTCTTCATGACCCCGCCTTAGTAACCCTCTCTGAGTTGTTTCACTAGGAAAATAAATTCCATTATCATCAAACTTTGCTACATTCAGAGAATTGTAAACCAACAATGTGTAAGCATTATGAAAGCTCTGTCCTTAGCAGAAGTCCAGCTTTGCAGTAATGGCCACACTCCATTTCCTTGGCTCTGAGGTCAAGCAGCCGGACTCCTTGGTGCACGTCTCCTCATAGCCAGCCTGGTGCATCTCTCTCCTCTACTTTCTTCCCTGCCCGACACTGCCTGCAGAATCTTCTTAAGGCACCATTGACAACATCTGACTGTGCCTCACATGTACTCATGGCTCTCAAATGCTCACTACCTTAAAACAAGGCCTGGCCTCCCAGATCCTCCAAAATTTTACCCCACCCTCCCAATTCAACCAGACGTTTCCCTGAGATATGGCGATTGCATTCTGGGATTTGGGGGAAATGGGAAGGCATTTCGTACTCTTCCTCCTTCACTCTGCGCCCTGTGCCTCATGTTCCTGTCACTAGTTGATTGGTGATCCATTCACTTCAGTGATGTATGGAGCTTTGTGGTTTAAACAGAGACGGATTTCCAACTGGAATGTTAAGGACCCCAGAGAAGCAACACACCTGTGTTTAAAGTATTAAATTATATTTATAATGATAAGTATATACTCACTATTAGCATGAGGGAGAAAACCAATGTCCCAACCAGAAAAAAATTAAATATTTTAACTATAAACAAACCATTATTTCTTTCTTAACTTTGTTAAGGATAAAGCTTGTCTTGGTTCTGTCTTACGCCAATTGATTCTCACTTATTTTAATCCAGGAAGGCTTCGGGATTTGACTGTCGTGTTATCACTGCTCTTCCACTGCTGTTATGATTCATAAGTCACTTATTCATTCATTTATTCAACACTTATTCAGTGTTACTTATGGTTGCTGGAGATACGTAAGAAAATGTTCCCGTTTTCATGGCATTTACATTCTAGAGCAGTCGGTCTTATCCACAGACAATTTGTCCGCCTGGGGGCCGGGGGGGATGTGTGGCAATTTCTGAAGATAGTTTTGATTATCATGAGTTGGGGGAGGGGTGTTACTGTCATCTAGATGGTAGAGTCCCATGATGCTGTCGATGTAGCCCCACTTTTCCACACCCCAGACTGGAGCACTGTGTCCCCACCCCCCACACCTCAGAACTTGGTATGAGCTGCTCCTGTCCTTCTTCACCGGGTTCACAGTTAAGATGATGATTATCACATCAGATGTCAAGGCACCAGAACACCAAGTGTCTATTCCACCTGTTCTTCAGGAGTGTCCACTTCTCCAAGGGCCTCTCTGTTCCCTCTCCTGTCCCTTGGCAGGGGACACTGGGCTTATTTAGTGTCCGTTCTGCTCTATATCTCAGCACCAAGTGGCCTGACATCTCCATTATGGTGCAGCCTCTCCCTTGTCCTCTTACGTCCTCGTATGTACACCCTCTGTCCACACAGGGCCCTGCTACCCCTCTGGAATCTCCGCCAGACCCGTATCCTGTGGTTGGGCCCTTGGTCATACCCGTATCCTGGGCTGCTCTCCTTTGCCCTGTTTTCGACAGAAATCAGGAATGACCCTGATTTTGCCCATCAGTCTCACTACCTCTTCCCCATATGACTCGAAGCCTGCCCCTGGGAGGAGGTAGACTTCCAAGCAAGGCCCTTCTCTGGGGACCGCAGCTCAGGTTCTGGTTTCTTAGCTCCTCGTAGCTTCTTGCTCATTCCTGCCCCTCTATCCCTGGCCCTTAGACTTAAAATGTGTTTTAGGTCTTCAAGCTTAATCTATAAACCTGGTTATTTTATTTGTAAATATAGTGATTTTTATATAAAAATGAGAACAATTGTTTTTCTTGTTTGATTAGTGTTCAATTAACTTACAAACTTAAAAAGATTAAATTTCTTCAAATTGACCATCTTTATACAAGTAATCAGATTTTCTAAGAATATGTTTTGTTATCTTTACCAATTTAATAAATTTGACTTTCTCAAACACTTCAAATGCCTGATGGGACAACATTTACAAACAAGCAAGAAAATCCTTCAGTATCTCAGTGAACTCTTAGAATAAAACTAGCTTATATATGTAGTAAATTAGGTTCTTCTAAATATTCAAACACTTCTGAAGAACATATTCAATTATTTTGCAACTTTCAAGTGAAAATCACAAATTGAGTATTAGTTTATCATTCCAAAATAAAATCGTAAGGCTAATATGTCAGATTCTCTTAATTATTTTAAGCTTCTTAAATAACAAAAACAAGCCGATTCCAATGATTAGAAAACTTATTCCTAAAGCTTAACACAAAGTATTGATACTATGAGTTTGATTGGGCTCGACATCCATTTTCTACACCTTTTCCATGGAAGCAAAGGTATTTTTACCAGTCAAGAGGAGCAAGAAGCTATTTCATGCAGGCTGAAGTTATTTATATAACCGAGATACTGATTATCAGTTAGATTGTAAAACTGGGAGTTTTCCAGCATGGTTTTATCTGAGCAACAGATTAAACACACTGAGCTTCCTTGTATAGTTGGCTTGGTTCTGCCTACTGTGTCACTAGGGAAGGAGTGTGCCATGTGTCTCCAGAGCATTTTTCAAATTTCACTCTTACCCTATTTTTATCTTAACTTCTTTCACACTTTAACACATGATTTGGGTAGATAGAATTCTGCAAACTACCTTGGGGTATAGTCTATCTTTTTGTTAATTGAATTCTCTCTCCCTCTTAAGGTTGTAAAACTCTTTTTCTTTTGCCTTCTTATCTGTTTCATTGCTGTAGAGGTTGACTAAGTCCTCATCAGACCTGTTTTTCTCTGCTTCTTGGGCACAGAGCTAGACTCCATTTCCCAGCTTCCCTTGCAGTGAATGTGGCCATGTGACTGAGTTTGGGCCAATGAAATATGAGTGGCCTGACCCCTGTCCTCTTTTGCAGACTTGATGCAAGGCAGCAGGGCAATCTTGGAAGCTCCATATTGAAGATGGTGGAGCCACAATTTGAAAGGCATTTGGGTTGGAGGAGAGCTACAGGCTGATCAGGAACACCCATCTTGGATTTGAGCTGAGTGAAAAATAAACTGCAATCATGATGTTAAAACACTTAGATATTTTGGAGGATTTTTTATCTTGTGAAAATGCTCATTAACTTCTATTGTCATAATAAAAATCCTTAAAGTTGGTGCTAAAAATAAATGCAATTTTGAAAATTCATATGATGTTAGTGCATATCCTAAATCAATGCTAGAAAACATCAAGTGAAGGCAGAGCGTGTCTTATGGGACAGAGTCACTCCTGGATGTTGCGTAAAAATCTGACCTAATCAACTCAATCTTTTTTAATTGGAACTAATGTCATGAGACCTGTGCATCTTTTTAGATAACTTTTAAAAAAAAGCAATGAAGAAAACAAAAATAAGCAGCCCATTGACAATGAAATCACCTACAGTATTCATGAGATAAAAATAAACCCGTTGCTCACTTACAAATATTTGGGATCCTATGATCAGACAGAAAATTTCCCCCAAGGGTCCTAATAAACAGGAAACTACGTGATACAACAGACCCATATCTGTAATAGACAAAACAGTGTCAACTACCCAGACTCTCCTAAAGAAACCACACACACGTATTCAAGGGAGTAATTAAAAATTTTTTTAAACATACATTTCTTTTTGCTTCTAAAAAGTATGCTTTTCTTTAAAGGGTATATTATTAGTGTGACGAAGATCAATAATAAGGCCTCCATTTTTTTTCTAGTTTGGTTATTTCACACTCTGCTTTTGGCATTTTAGATTGCTAAGGTTATGGGTTTCTAAAAATATTGTCTTTATGCACAAACAGGCCTGTCATCAGCTTTGGACCATATGCAGTCAGAGTTTCCCTTTCCTTCTTCCACACCAACTAATTCTGCCATGTGTGGGTTGCAAGTGTACCAGGCAACATTTGAATCTAAATGGAGTGATCACACATTAGATTTTGAAAATGAAACTTACTCATAAATATATTTCTTTCAAAATGAATTTTATAAATCTTTTAAAGCTTAAGTTCCCACAGATTCTTTTCATGGAAACTTAGTAGAGGTTTAAGTTTTAAATTTGGAGGGAAAAGATTTATAAAATTCATTTTGAAAGAAATATATTTATATGAAAGTTTCATTTTCAAAATCTGATGGCACATACCTGTAATCCCAGCTACTTGGGAAGCCGAGGACGGAGAATTGCTTGAACCCAGGAGGCAGAGGTTGTAGTGAGCCGCCGCTGCCCTCCAGTCTGGGAGACAGAGAAAGACTCCATCTAAAAAAAAAAAAAAACAAAAAAAAAAAAAACAGACACACAAAAACAAACACAACACAACAAACAAACAAACAAAAAAACATGGGAACAATAAATACAGACGTGAGGCAGTGTTGAAATATACGAGAGAGACAAAGAAGGACATGGTGGATATTTAGGTCGAAGTATTAGAGTAAATACTAGTAAAGCGAAGTTTTTTCCATGTATTATATCCATTAGCAAAAATCTGACTAAAAATAAATTCCACAAATAGGGGCTTACGTTTCTCAAACAACATGAAGGTTAAAAGGACAACAATGGTGCTCATTCCTCAGTTCAGTGATGTGATGCTGGGGCTAACAATTCGACAGTTCCCTTGGCCTTTCCTTATCATAACAAGATGACTGCCTCAAGAAGGCTGCCATGGCTCCAGGCATCACACCACTTTCAAGGAAGGAAGAGGAGAAGAAGGGGGTCACAGTGGGACTATTTTCCCCTTTTATCAGAAAAGCAAAAGCTTTCTACGTGTAACTCTGTCATATGTTTTTCCTAGCTGCAAGGGAAGCTGAAAAAACCATTTTAGAAATGGAGGTAGGCAAGTGAGAATGAGAAGGTGTATCAGCCCGACAACAGTGGGTGCCACTGAGTGCATGGCTGGCAGTACTCATGTCTTGTTGATCTCATTACAACCAATTCTTGAAGCCAGTTGTTGCTACACAACATAGGAGGCTTTCTCAGCCCACGTTCATATAAGAATCATGTAGAACTTTGTGTTTTACAGAAAATAATGCCGGACATTCCTTTTAATTATGTCTTGCGATCAAGTAGGGACTACCCCTTCAGGCCATCTCCTTCCTCCCTGTGTCAAACACTCAAATACTCACAATTAAATTCTACTTAAACTCTCTAAGAGAACCTACCAAATTACCCATGAGCTTGGATGAGGAAAATCTTCCTGTTTCCTGAACATCACATCTATTCCAAGGAAGAATCTTCAAAGTCAGATAGCAAAGAAATTGTAGAAAGTAACACATGTAGAAAGAAAATTGATGAGGCACAGTGGCTCATGCCTGTAATTCCAGTGCTGGTGGAGGCAAAGGCGGGAGAATCACTCGAGGCCAGGAGTTCCAAACCAGCCTGGGCATCATAATGAGATCCTGCCACTATGAAAATTTTTTTGAAAAACCAAAACTTAGCTGTGCATGGTGGCATGCCCTGGTAGTTCTAGCTACTTGAGAGGCTGAGGTGAGAGGATCACTTGAGCCCAGGAGTTCAAGGTTACAGTGAGCCATGATTGTGCCACAGCACTCCAGCCTGGGTGATAGAGAGAGACTTCATCTCTTATAAAAAAAAAAAAAGAAGAAGAAGCAAGAAAGAAAATTACACAAAACTTTTGAACGCCCATGTAACCTCCTAAAGAGGTTTGTGCTTTGAAACATGAAGCGATCTTTCTTACCCCTTTACACGGTGATAAATAATAGTATACCTAGAATGAGTCCAACAGGATCACTGCTTTACCCAGCCTCCGTATCTGGGAACATTTATAAAACAAGGAAAGCACAGCAACTTCCTGCTGAAATAGAGCAGTGGCCTATCCTCCTCACTTGACCCACCACCAGGCTTCCCCAGGCTCTGCAGCAAAGCAGTATATTATTTTTAGCCATAGCTCAAATGGGTCTGGTTTACCTCTGATTCCAAGCGGCATGTGCAACAGAGTATGCTCCAAAGTGAACCGTGCTTCAGAAGAGTGGGTTTTGGTTATCACAGGCTACATTCAGTTGCAATTAGCAGAATATCTAGCAGAATTTCTTCTCTGTGATACATGCTTATATAGAAACTAAAGTACCAGTTACAGAGTGGCCATTGGCACCATGACACCTGTGAGTTGTATCACTACTAAAGACCTGACCGGGGTCATAGTGTCCTGGCTGAAGAGGGAAAGGGAGCCCGTACAGAGGCAAAACATTTGGGCCACGTGGCGAGTTGTGTACAATGAAGCCTCCTAGGCCTGTGTGCTCCCCAGCTCAGGTATGCCAAAGCTCTACTTCCAGGAGAAAGACTTCAGAGGGAAAGACTCATCTCTCAGCCTGGAATCCACTTTGAAAAGCCCACATATGTTGCCATAAAAGGGATGAAGTACTGATACATGCTACATTATGTTGAGAACACTATACTAAGTGACAGAAGCCAGACACAAAAGGTCATGTTATTGTATGATTCCATTTATATAAAAGGTCCCCAGTAAGCAAACTGAAACAGAAAGTGGATTAGCGGCTGCCAGGAGCTGGAGGAAGGCGAGAATAGAGAATAACTGCTAATAGGTATGGGCTCCTTTTTTTATCTTAATACTTGGTGTATTTTAAATGTTTACATTTAACAAGTGAAAACTATTAGCACAAATGATTCAATAATATATTGCTATTTACAAGATACCTACAGAGATTCCTTTGCCAATTTTTTTCATTGTGGTATTTATCAAAATTATTTTTATTGTGGTAAAACACACAAAACACACAATTTACTATCTAAACCATTTAAGTATACACTTCAGTGGTATTAAATACTTTCCTAATATATGTAGCCATCTGCACCAGCCATCTCCATGGCTCTTTTCCTCTTAGAAATTGAAATTCTGTGTCCATTAAACAACAACTCCCCATTCTTCCCTCCCTGAAGCCCCTGACGACCACGATTCAACTTTCTGTCTCACTGACTTTGACAACTCCCCCTCACGTAAGGAGAATCATACAGTATGTGTTTATCTTTTTGCAGCTGGCTTATTTCATTTAGCATACTGGTTTCTTTTTGGGGTGAAGAAAATGTTCTGGAATTACAAAGTGGTAACAGTGCACAGTGAATATACTAAAATATACACTATACGGTTGTATAGTGAATGTTACTAAAACCCACTGACGTGTACACTTGAACATGGCGGATGTTACGCTATGTGACGTCTCTCTCAAAAATGCTTTTAAAACGCTCATATAGGGGAGGATAATTGAAAAATAAATAATAAATATACAAATCCACAAATGAGATAGATTAGCACAGATTTAGTGAGGTGGAATAGGGTGGTAGAAAAAGTAGTGGAATGGAAACAGGAACCTCATGACTTATAGCAACACTTCAGCCTCTCCTGCCTCCTTACAGAAATCTAAGGGCTCCCTTAAAGAAACACTAAGTTTCCATGTTCACGGAGAAGGAAACAACAGACACTTGGGTTTCTTTGAGGGCGGAGGGTGGGGGAGGAGGGAGAGCATTAGAAAAAATAACTATTGGGTACTAGGCTTAGTACCTGGGTGGCAAAATAATCTGTACAACAAACCCGCATGACATGAGTTTACCTATATAACAAGCCTGCACATGTACCCTGTACCTAGAATAAAAGTTTAAAAGAAAAAAAAGAAACACTAAGTTTCTTTGCACTTTTTGTATCTGACAATTTCAGTACTTCCTTCTAGGGCCTCCTCTCCCCTTCCCGCAATGCCATGCTAGCTGTTGGACCTGCGACCCTTGCTTCCTCTGTGCCCAGACCCACACAAACAGTGATGACGCTTCGCAGCCGGAGGTGGGAGAGCCTCCACCAGGGCAGTGCTGGCATTGGAACTGGTGCTCCTTTAAGTGTTTACTGCAGCGGAAACTTGGTCTGTACCCAGAATGGCCCAAGACATTGTTTCTTGAGGGCATACAGCTTTTAATGACCATTGAACAAATGCTACATTATTTAGCATTGAGACAAATGGGAATACACCAGCCTTTGTAAGGGGGTGAAGGTGGCTGACATTTTTGCTTATAATCATGAACTTATTTGGGTAAACTACGTACTAATGGTTTACAGTTTTAGCTTTATCTTACTAGAAGGTCTAAAGGGTTTTTGGTTGTAAGTGGAAAATGTAGAATGTCTTTTAAAAAAACAAGGAGAAATAAGAGTTGTTTTCACTCTTAGATTTTGTGTGTGTGCGTGTGTGTGTTTTGTTTTGCACTTTCTTCCACTTGAGTACTGCATTAGTGATCCTTACAGGGGTCCAGCATAAAAAAGCCCCAAACAATAAGAAGCTATTAAATACCTTCATCACGTTGTGTGGCCATCCCTACCATCCATCTCCATATCTCTTTTCTTCTTACAAAATTAAAACTCTGTACCCGTTAAACAATAACTCCCCATTCTTCCCTCCCCCCAGCCCCTGGCAACCATAATTCAACTTTCTGTCTCACTGACTTTGACTTTTTTAGTCTGAAAGTCTAGAGAACTGGGCTTTAGATCTGCATTCAACATGGGCTCTTAAATTCATCTGTCATGTCATTGATTTGCTCATATGTTAGAAAAGTTACCATTCAGAGGCCTTTGTGAATATGCGAGAATATACTTGAAACAGAGCGAGCAACAAAGGAAAGTATGCTTAATGCCCATCTGGCTATTATTCTCATTATTCACATTATTTTTTACTCTCCAAACCTCCGTAAAAATCCTCAAGGGCTTCCTGTCGCCTACACAACAAATCCCAGACTCCTTGGCATGCTATTCAGGACCATCAAGAATGAGACTCCAGAGCGGGTGTGGGGGCTCACGCCTGTAATCCCAACATCTGGGAGGCTGAGGTGAGAGGATTGCTTGAGGCCAGGAGTTCAAGACCAGCCTGGGCAGCATAGTGAAACCCGTCTCTACTAAAAACACACAAAAAAATCAGCCGGGCGTGGTGGCACACGCCTGCGATCCCAGCTACTCGGGAGGCTGAGGCAGAAGAATCACTTGAACCCAGGAGGCGGAGGTTGCAGTGAGCCAAGATTTCGCCACTGCACTCCAGCCTGGTGACAGAGCAAGACTCTGTCTCATAAACAAACAAACAAACAAACAAAAAACAATTAGCCAGGCATGAAGGCATGCACCTGTAGTCCCAGCTACTTGGGAGGTTGAGGTGGGAGGATCACTTAAGCCCCACAGGTCAAGGCTGCAGTGAGCCATGATCATGCCACTGCACTCCAGTCTGGGCGACAGAGCGAGATCTTGTCTCAGAAAGAATAAGGTTCTATTAGCCCCTATTGTGTCTCTGTGTAAATTTGAAAAGACACCCCTTCCTCTGGGGTGGCTGGAGCATGGCTGATGAGCTGAGGGAGAGCTGAGTTTCATTCCCCTGCAGCCCATGTAGCAGGATTCCTTAGTGCAAGGTACAAAGTGTAGTTGAGATGGTCCCAAACCTGCTTTCTGGTCTTGCCTTCTGCTGTGTCCTTCTGTCACTCTTCTCTGTACACACTAGTGTTTTCCTACTTCTGCGGCTTTCCTTACACATGGAGCATCCTCCTCCATTCTCCATCGAATCCCTTCTCATTCTTCAAGGCTCACTTAAACCTTCTCTCCAAAGCCTAATCATCCCTGCAGCCACACTTCCCCTAGCACAATGTTTATCCCACTTTTAAATGATCATATTCTGGTTTGTACTATAGGATGTTTGCACATCTTTCTTTCTTTCTCACCAGATTATGAAGTTAGTGGTTTGAAGATTTACATTTAATTCACATCTTTAATTTTTACAAGGCCTAACAGAGGGCTGGCCCACGGTAGGTGCTTTATATGTGTTAGTTGAATAAAAATGAAGGGATAAGTGAGTATCTCATGGTAAACATGGAGAACCACCTGAAACATAGAAGAAAATCTGGACTTCTCTCCCTACTTTTAGAAAGGTGCTCTCAGCCTCTTTTGCTGAGATTATAGATACCTGATTCCAACAAGGTGCAGCTGTAACATGCCAGGTGTGAGTATTAAAAAGACTGACTTTTCTCCAACAATGATTGGAAAAGAGGACTTCCACGTGTTGGCATCGGCAGTGTTGGTGGAATAAAGGTGTAACAGTCATGCATTTGATCCCTGTTCCTAAGGAGAAAGAAATGTCATGTTCTTTTAATTTTCAAAATCAAGTGAAATCTGACTCCTCTCCCATCTACTAGGGTTGGCAGGTGTGCTGAACTGACTGAAGCCACGTCGGGTATTCGCAATGACTGGTTCTTACTGGTAGCTATTGTAGGGGAAAAGGATACATTCTCCTTTGCCCCTTTGATCTTGGCTGGGTCTAAGAATTAAATTGACCCAAGACATATTAACAGGAGAAAAGCATACACATGTCATTAAGTTTTACATGTTCATGGAGGCTCTCACAAGGCAGTGAAGACCTGAAGAAATGAACAAAGCAGAAAGCTTTTATGCCTTTTAGATAAAAATAAAAACAAAAACAAAACTGATAAATTTGTGAAGAAATGACAAGATAAAGGGCAGTGAATCATAGGGAATCATCAGGAGATGTGTTTTTTTGGGGGGGTAAAACATTGGAAGACGGCTATTTTAGTAGGTTTATTTGTACAGATCCATCACAGTGTTAACTCCCAGTCTCTGGTGCTAAGGGTTATGTTTCTCGTCCTGGTACAGGGAAGGCATCTTTCACAAAGGAGTTTTTATGGCTTGCTGCCTATAGGAAAGTGCAAGTCTGTAGCCTTTGCTACAACTACTGTTTCTCAAGTGCTTTCAGCTCGAAGTAATCACTATACCCAATGATATGGTTAGCCTTGTGTTCCCACCCAAATCTCATCTTGAACTGTAATCCCCAGGTGTTGAGGGAGAGACCTGGTGGGAGAACCTCATTATTTTCTCAATCAGGTTATCAGATGACAAGTACATCACTGCCTGGGCCAGGCACATCTTTGTAGGACAACTATTATTTAAACACATAAATTTATGGGTGGGTGCAGTGACTCATGCCTATAATCCCAGCACTTTGGGAGACAGAGGCAAGAGGATCGTTTGAGCCTAGGAGTTCAAGACCAGCACAGGAAACATAGTGAGACCCAATTTCTACAAAATAAGTTAATTAATTAAAACACATAAATGACAGTTTAATTAAAGAAAAAATTATTAGTAATAACACTGCAGTTTCGAGAAAAGCATTATTCAGGCTGATCACTGCCTTTACTGAGCCATCTGACTTGGGTCCAACTGACTTCTGATCATTCCAAGAAATCAAATTTGCTTTCAAAAACAACGATTTGTAATAATTTGCCATTACTGAGGATATTCAAAGTAATGTGATGGATATTATAATACAATTTTCAATCTAAGTATGAATGGCTAACATAAAATTACAATAACTTTAATTCAATAAGCTTGGTTAGATCAGGAAAGCATTTATATTATTATGGTAAGAATTATACAATTATTTTTATTTTTCATTACATCAGTTTCTTGTTTCCCAAACAAGTATATAAACACAGACATATTTTAGTATATAAATTTGATCCCTATGAATGTAACTTTTATGTTTTGATTAATTTTGAAATATGTGCGTTCAATTCAATTAAATACTAAATTTAAAAAGAAAAAATGTGAAAAAATAACTGAAAAATATTTCAAGTAAATGTAGCATGGTTAGAATAAATATATAATTTTGCAAGATGACTAGCTTGAGAGGGACAATAAATACTTGTTTTAATGTGTCAGTTCTAATTCACTTATATCAATTTATAAGCACAGCATCTAAATTCCATCAAAAATTCAATTGAAAGACTGAAATAATTGCTGCCTACCAAAACAGATTCAACAACACCTCTGATTTTCACAATACCTTATAGTTATCACAATGCTTCATTTAGATTGTCTCATTTATTTGGCAACCTCTGGGGTAGGCTTTATTTTTTTCTAGTAGATGTGAGAGTCAGATTCAAAGAGACCCAAAGCCACGCTGACTTCAAGTACCAGAGCTCGGGAGGTCCTAACCTTATTTCTTTGCTAACCTAAAAATATTTTTTCAATATCATCAAATTGATCTACAGGTTCAATGCAATTCCTATCAAAATCCTAGCTGCCTTTTTGCAGATGAGAACAAGCTGATCCTAAAATTCGTATGATAATTCAAGGCACCCAGAATGGCCAATACAATCTTGGAAAAGAACAGGGTTGGAGGAGTCACACTTTCAATTTCATGACTTACTACAATACTATAGTACTCATGACAGTGTGGTATTGGCATAAGAACAGATGCACAGATCATTAGAATAGACCCGAGAGTCTAGAAATAAACTTGGACGTTCACAGTCAATTGATTTTTGACAAGGGTGCCAAGACAATTCAATGGGAGAAAAATGGTCTTTTCTACCAATAGCCCTGGGACAACTGGATAACCACGTGCAAAAGAGGGAGGTTGGACTCCTACTTTATACCGTATACAAAACTTAACTAGAAAGATGAATCAACACTCTAAGTGTATAATCTAAAATTATAAAAGTCTGAAGACAACATAGGGATAAATCCCCTTAACCTTAGATTGGCAATGGAATTTCAGATCTGTCACCTAGAGCACAAGCAACAACAACAGAAAATATAGAAGAAATTGTTTAGGAGAATTTCTTCGATAGTATCGATTTGTCTATTCATTATTTCCACCTTAAATACCAGTTCAGATGTGTTAAAGCAATGCTTTAGTTAGCATCCATAGGGCACGGGGGAACTGTGAGGTCAGTATCACCCAGTGAGCTGTGTTGCTTCTCTGGCCATGCCCAACCCAGGTACCCTACAGAGACCAAACCCTCGCAGGCCTCTTTCGGATGGTGGTGTCGTACTGTCCCGTCTGCTGGGTCTTCCAGGTATCACCGCCCTGGGCTCCAGCAATAACCCTCCCACCTTGTTGGGCGAAGCTTCTGAAGGACTTGGCCAACATTTGGCAGATGAAAAAATGATCAATGTCAGCCGGTGCTACATTTCTTATTAACTAAAACTTTACAGCATTGTGCTATTTCCACACTAGTTCTTGTTTTTGTTCTTTTCCTTATTAGTGTTTTTCCATCACCTGTTCTTCCTTCACTCTGTTGTGTGAGCAGGAGAGCTGAGCCAGGCAACCTGAAGGAAGGCCTGCTTCCTGTCTCGAGTGCTGGCGGGGGAGGAAAGACTTGTTCCCAGTCCCTGAGTGCTGTGAGGCCCCCAACGGAGAGCCTTGTGAGAAGGACTGCCTGGTAATTGAGCTACCAGATGTTCCTCTGGCTCCGGAAAGAAGGCCACTCAGGGCCTCAACACTCTGCTGAGGGGCAGCTGTACATTTACTGGTTCTTCCTGTCTGGTGAGAGGAGAAGGAAGGAGGGAGGGAAGGAAGGAAGGAGCAACTTGTTCTCTTTCTCTCCAATAGCACCAAAGCCCATGACATGCAGGACTTGCCCCTGAAGTCCAGAGTAAGTCAACTTCAGGTGTCAAATGCATTGATCTAATGCCGTCTATTAATTTCAAATGCTTTAGACAAATGATGATGGAGAGAGGAATAATTTTCTCATCAATAAAATTGATTAGAAATGTAATAGTCTAAACCACAATACAAGTGTTTATAAAATAGCAGCCATTGAGAACTGGGGACAGCAATGGTATTTGATATCGGGCTGGAGCAGACACACCTGGATTTGATACCTTGCAGTTGGCACTTATTTGCATACACCTGAGCAATTCTCTTCACCTTTCTGAGCGTCAATGTTTTTGTCTGTAAAATGGAAATAATATTGCCTGCCTCCTAAGTTTGCCATTATATTATGAAGATTAGAACTTTATATGAAAGCATCTTACATGGGGTCTGGCACATATTAGGTACTGAATAAATCACAACTCACACATGGTGCTACCTATAGACTTAGCGCTTCACATATATCCATTTATTTAATTCTCATGAGAACTCAGTAAGAAAGGTAAGGTTACAATCCCCACTGTACAGATGAGGAAACTAAAGCACAAAGGGGTTAAAGAAGCATGCCCAAGGTCACACAGCTTTCGGTGGCAGTCAGGATTTGAATCCATGCCAACTGGCACAAGACTGTGTGCTCCTAGTCATTTGTGCTTGTATTCTTCTAATACATGTTTTATTTCTAACTTTCACCCCTGCCCCAGTGACTACAAAATGCAAATTTTCAGGCCCCTTCAAGAAACAAAACACAGATGCTTGCTCAGGGAGCATGACTTTTCTCTCATGTCACAGCATATTGCAACAGCAGGGGCGCCAGGACTAGGGGTTATACTGGTGGGAGTGTATCTGGCGAGGTCAGATGGCCACGGTCAAGATGACATATGCCTCTTGTTTTCCTGTTCTGGGGCTCCAAACTCTGCCTCTTTCCCTGCCCCCTCCCTGCCTCCATCCCTGTTCTAGGCAGCCATCTCACAAAACGTATCCCTTAGTTGCAAAAGATACGGCAGCATGTGCATGGCTCCATTCGGACTCATCAGCAATAGAGATATGATTATGGACAAAGAATAGCATGTTGTTATTATTATTATTATTATTATTGAGACAGGGTCTTCTTAGCACACATGCTGGAGTGGAGTGGTACGATCTTGGTTCACTTAAACATCGACTTCCCAGGCTCAAGCAATCCTCCTTCCTCAGCCTCCTGAGTAGTTCGGACTAAAGGTGTACGCTGCCATGCCTGGTTAATTTTTGTAGTTTTTGTAGAGGCAGGGTTTCACCATGTTGCACAGGCTGGTCTTGAACTCCTGGGCTCAAGCGATCTATCCACCTCAGCCTCCCAAAGTGCTAGGATTACAGGTGTGAGCCACGGTGCCCAGCCAAGAATACCATTATTATAGTAATAAATGCACCTTTCTTTCCTGACCTTCACCTCTGCTTAGGAGGAAGGGTTTCAGAAAGATCTGCTTCACCCATGTCATCTTCTGGTTCCCTGTAATTTTATTTTTCTGTGCATGCCATTCTATCACAATTTTTGTTTTTGTAACTTGGCATTTGTGTCTGTGATTTATGAAGTGCAAAGGAAAATGCTGGTGCTTGTTCCAAGGTTACTTAATAACCATCAGAATCCAGTGAAGTTTAACCGGGAATGGGTTTAGGAACTCAAAAGGTAGCACATTTGACCATCCCTGCCTCTGTTTCCAAAATTAGGTCTTATGAAAAAAACTTCCTCCGAGTAAAATGTCATTATAGCAAATTATCCTAATAAAGAAATCTGCTGAGCAGGTGAGGGCAGTGCTGAAACGAGACATATCAAAATTTGACAGGGCTGAATTGTTGTCAGCAACCATAAACTCCTAAAATTTTATTGTGAAAATAATCCCCCCAGTCTGAAATTTAATGGTATAAAATAATAACACATAGTCTGCATAACAACTGATTCATAGCTAAGCATTTCAAATATTATACATAAAAGGAAGTGACTACTGGAAAATTCTGATTAATGCCAATTTTGAGTCTAATAAAGTTCCTTTGCTAGGTGCCTATGTTATTGAATCTTAACCCATGAGCCTTTGGCTTTGAATATATATTTTTTGCCTATTTACACTCTTATGAGGACGTTATGAGAGCATGGATGCTCCATCACTGCTGCTTGAAATCTTTTGGCTTGCCAGTTTGGTTTCTGGGGCTGTGCCTCTGTAATCATTTGCCCAACCTCTCTGTAGGCTCTTTGTCATAACACAGTATGATTTACTCTGCACCCTCATGATGGGACCGGATTTCCTGAAGTGCCAAAATCCATCTTCTGTGAAATGCCCTAAAGGATATCAGTGGGAATTTCTCCATTTCTTTAAAATGCACTGAAAAGCACTTGCAGCCAGGCACAGTGGCTCACACCTGTAATCCCAGCACTTTGGGAGGCTGAGGTCAGGAGTTCGAGACGAGCCTGGCCAACATGGTGATACCCTGTCTCTACTAAAAATACAAAACTTTGTTGGATGTGGTGGTGCGCACCTGTAGTCCCAGCTATTAGGAAGGCTGAGGCAGGAATTGCTTGAATTTGAAAGGCAGAGGTTTCAGTGAGCCAAGACTGCGCCACTGCACACTCCAGCCTGGCGACAGAGTGAGATTCTGTACCCCCCCACCCCCGCCCCAAAAAAAAGAAAAGGGAAAAAAAGCACTGGCAGGATCCAGCAGGACTCTTCATGATGGTGTCCCAAATTGGTGCCAATGCATCGGTCAGTAAGCGTGAGGTTTACAGTTGCTTCTGTGTAGAGCAACATGCAGGGCTCTGCAGGTAAGGTAAGCATCAGATCCAAAGTTTCAAATATCCTTCATGCGTGACTGATCTCATGCCAAAAGTGAATTGCCATAAATCATTTTAGGAATAGAAAATAAAAGAATATATTTTTACTTTTGAATCATGTTTGTGGATTTTTACAAAGAATTTCTTGGCAGTAAATAGTGGTTGACTTCACTCACAAAGGGATTCTCCATTCAAATGTAAATTTGAGCCAGACTTGGTCTTCCTTCTACTTGGAGTTCACAAACCTGCTTCTTCATTTCTAGAGTTGGGAATCATGAGAAACTTCTTTTCTGTTATCCTTAAAGCTGGAGCTCAAAAATTATCTTCTGGCCGGGTGCAGTGGCTCATGCCTGTAATCCAGGCACTTTGGAGGCCGAGGCAGGTGGATCACAAGGTCAGAAGTTTGAGACCTGCCTGACCAGCATGGTGAAACCCTGTCTCTACTATGGATACAAAAATTAGCTGGGTGTGGTGGTGCATGCCTGTAATCCCAGCTACTCGGAAGGCTGAGGCAGGAGAATTGCTTGAACCCGGGAGGAGGAAGTTGCAGTGAGCCGAGATCACGCCCCTGCACTCCAGCCTGGGTGACAGAGCGAGACTCCAGTTAAAAAAAAAAAAAAGATTATCTTCTGTCTGTATAAGATCCTAAATCCTGATGGCAAGGTGAGGTGATGTGTTGGGGAGACTGAGGTAGGAGAATAGGAGAACCAATGATCAAATAGGGTCAAAGTTGTCCAATAGGCGTGTCTGAGCTGAACTGTAGTTGTCAGGAAGCACTACTGGGAGTCAATGGGATTTACTTACATCTTGGAAGAAACTCACTATTTCTCTGCTCCATGCAGGAAAAAAAAAATCCCCTGAGCAAGTCCCAGGGAGATTGCCTATGAATAAAACATTCTCACTTTAGTACATAAAGTCAATGCTGTGTCCTTTAGCTGCCCTTTAAAGGATTTCCTGGCTCTTGGCACTGCTCTAGAGCATTCAAACTACTGTGTACGTGCTGCACATGTAGCCTTTGGTGGTGGTTAAATAAAGGTCCGGCCGCTTTTCAGACATTGCTGACTGTGTTGCAGCAAGTTTCTTCACATCAGCAACTTCAGGGTCCCCCCTCTGTGCACTCAGGATGATGAGTTTGCACCTACGAGCCTCACAGGTTGGTTGTGTGGATCCATGAGATGCTGTGTGACCACCTGTCAGTCCTGCAGCTCACGTTATTCAGCCTGGAAGTATGTTATGTTCGGAGTCTAGATGGAATAACACTGATTCGCCAAAGGGTTAAACTGGCATTGGTAACACCCATGCCAGTACTCAGCGAATTCCCTGTTCTTGCGAAGTTTACAACAGAGGCGAAAGCCAGGCAGAATGTTCCTTTCAGAACTACAAGAGGCTACTGACGGTTCAATACTGTATTCCCCTCTGCGCCAGCCTCTCTCTGCCACCCAGGCTGAGCACGGTTGGAAAAGCAGGTTAGAGGTCTGAGGCGCGTCCACTGCATCCTTCACCTAACCTGCTTGGGTGGCTGTGTTGAGTCATCAAAGCCTCCCTCTTCATTTCCACATCCTCCTTCCTGGAGAGTGGAGCTGGTACCAGTTCGGGCTCTGTGGAGGAACTTAATGGGACAGAGCTGCAGGACGGGGGAGCCCGGAGTTTGTTCCCCAGACCTGGGGGTGCTCATTGTGCCCCCCGCAAGCTGGGCTAAAGGTGTGTTGACCTTATCTCAAGTCATTCTCTCAACAACCCTGTAAGGAAAGTGGAGTCAGTCCCCTGTGACTCAGAAAGCTTTGGTAATTCTTTCACTGACTATAGCAAATAATGGCAGAACTAGGTTCCAGGCCTCAGCCGGCTGCTTCCAGGAGTCAGCACTCAACTGAACAGCTGGAGGCATCCAGGTGTGCCGAGTGGGCACTGTCCCCAGGGTTTCCCTCTGCTGCACTCTTGGCTGCAGCCCTCAGCCTGTGTCCATCGAAGTACTCTGCATGTTGTATTTTTATTATTTGTTTTATTTTGTCTCAAAACCATTTTATTGGTCTTTGGACATCCAGAATCTAGGCACACCGACAGAGTAATTTGGAGAACTTATACAAATAAACTTTTCCTTTGAGTTAAAAGAATAAGGCTGGAGAACAAAATCATGCAGCCCAGTTCCTGTCCCTGTGGATGCACTGAGAAATAGTGTCACTGAAGGTCCTGCCCAGACAACTAGAAAAGAAACCTTCTGGGCCCAGGATTCCAGAGGCACAGTCCTGGGTCATTCCTCTTCCCACCCTGCTAATGGATGCCCAGGGTGGCAACTTTTGATGTTGACTCAATGGAAGAAGAGAAATAGACCAAAGTGTTAGCCATAATCATCCCTTTGATACTAAGCATATTTTGTAACCAACTAAACATAAACATTAATAAAATAAAATTAAGTTATTAATTTGGGCTCTCATCAGCTGTTTCCATTAACTAGTGGGGGACATTTGAGCACTTGAAAATTTGCCAGTGTTTCCTACGTTGCCTCCACAATTGAAGTAGGAAGTTGATGGCGTTTTCTGCATAACAGGAATATATATGGAGGCTAAGAATCTCTTCTAGGAAGTTCAGTGAATAGTCTGGGTTTTTGGAGCCTGAGCTCTGCAGAGTACAAACTCTATGTTGGTTATGGCATGACAGCCACATTGTACTACACTACACACACACCACCACACACACGCATACACACACACGCGCGCACACACACACACACACGTGCACACACACACACACTCTTTGTTTCCCTACTGTAAGAGCAATATCTATTCATCGCAAAATTTTGGAAAATACAGAATTAGGCAGAAAAAAAAATCATCCAGATTTTTACTATCCTGAGACAGATACTGTTATCAACTGAGGAATTTATTTTCAGTGTTTGTATATATACTAAAATGAAATATGGATTATACTGTAGACATCACCTTGCTGTCAGATGACACAATATTTCAAGGATGCTGCCCTGGGTAATTAAAATTCATCTGCAGCAGACATAGTACAGACGTGGTACAGCATTAGCTGGGGAGCTTGATCCTTGGAAGCCTGGACAAAGAGAAGGGAAAGCTCAGGCATGCAGTCATGGGCTGTAATTCCAGTCTAAACAAGCGCTTTCCTGGGTGACTTCACATTTATGGTGTAACTCAAGCTCCCTGACAATGATTTCAAGCTACTATCAGAAGGGCAAGAGCTGACCCGACAAAGCATAGAGAACTCCAGGGAATATATAATGACAACCATTTTAGCTACTACTGATCCACTGGAAAATCAGATTTCTTCCTGCCAGACACTCGAATGAAGGCTGCAAATGCTCTTCTGAGAGACAGATTTAGTCTCTTAGCACTCAGGGTTGTGTTGAGAAAAATTAAGTGTTATGTGGTTTGGAACTTGTATCTATGAAATGCACGCTGTTGACAATGGTCTCTCCCCACAGTCTACAGAAGTAAATTTGTACAAAGAAGTAGCTGACCTAGTTTATTAAGTGTAAGATTGGAAGCCAGAAGCTCAAATCAACCTGATAATCAGGCTGACATGCTATCAAGTCTCACCTGGTCATTTCTGAATGCCCTTTCCAGGAAAGCTATAAGGGCTGCTAAAGCGACCAACTGGGAGTGGCTTGGCTTTAGGAAGGTAAAGTTAGGGGGTTCCGTCTCTCATTGCATGAATTCTTCAAGACTGTTTCCAGATGGTATGTGGTTTTGCACTAACACAAGAGCTGGACAGATGAAGTTCATGGCTGGGCAATATGGAGGTGGTTTTGGCCAAGGCATAAGTCATAAGACTGTTAGGGTTCAGCTCAGCAATGCTCAGCTTTCTGGAGCCTTTCTCTGAGAAACGTGTACTTAGTGTTATCTCAGGGAGGGTTTGTATCAACAAAAAGCCTTTTGTAGCAATAGCCCAAAAGCAGTTTCTACAAGAAAAGGAGAGGAATTTGCTCTGTCCCGCGGTCTCCTTCAGACACTGGCCAATGGAGACCTCAGATCCTCCTTCCCCAACGGGTGCTTGCAGCAATTTCCACAAACAAGCAAAGAAAAGCATCTGCCCTGAGCCAGCATTTCTGTCTGTTACAAATGATGGAAAATGTGCTTGAGGTTTAACGTTGGGGAAATGTGTTTTTGTTCACTCAGCTCCCATTATAACCACATCTGTTATCAGTAGGCCAGGCTATGTATTAATAGACATGACTTTCACAAGCCTGGAGTTTTCTTCCATGACGTTTTGGCTGAAAGCATTAAACAGAAAAGGCCAAGAAAAGCCAACTCTCTGTGCCTGGTGATACTGCCCCTTGGATTCTTTGGGAGGCCTGACTCTGGTGTAAGCTGGTTTAAATTCTCTTCATTTTAGGAACCTTGCCTAAAAGTGAATCAGAATAAAGAGCTGCTCCATCTTTTGTTCCTGACTTCAGATATGCAGCAAGTTGGATCAGTTCAAAATGTCCCCCCTTTTCCACGATCTCTCTCCACAGAGGGGACTAAGTTTTCTTGGACATTTCCTGAACTAGTATTCTGTAGCCAAATGGCTTCCAAGAATAGCATCACCCAGTGTCAGAGCTGGAAATGACCTCAGGGATCCTCTAGACCAGTAACTGTAGGACTTTGTTCTTGGGAGAGGTGACTCTGGGATAACCAGAGGAGGAGAATATGAGAATGAACCGGAGAGAGATCCAAGATGACCGATTAGCAGCAGCTCAGGATTGTAGCTCCCACTGAAAGCGCAGAGAGTGAGTGGACGCCACACTTGCAGACGAATTTTCATTGCCCACGGACCAGAGATTCTTGACGGAGGAGCCCCACGGGTCGCCAGCGCGACTCTTTGGCCGGCGCGGCCATTTTGCAGGCATCCCGGCGCGGCGGTTCTCAGTCCGGAGTATACGGGACTGAGTGCCCTTTGGTTGGCGTTTGGAGCTCCGGGAAGACAGTCTCCCATTCAGCTGATTGAAAAGCGGACTGAAGTGGGGAACCAGACCAGGAGATTCCCGGGCAGAAAGCGCCACGAATCTTAATGCCGCTGTTTCAGGCGGCGTAGTAGGTCGCCGCAGGGAAAGGCTGGTCCCCCCCCCCCCCCACACACACAAAAAAAACAGCAGTTGGCACTGCTGAGGATTGAGAGTTTCACAGCAAGTACAGCTGAACCCGGGAAGGTCCAGCTCTGTGGGGGGAGGGGCGTCCAGTGAAGGAAAACTAAGAAACAGAAAAAACTTTACCACCAACAAGCTGGACGTCCACTCAGAGACCTAATCTGAAAGTCAGCAATTACACAGACGACAGGTGGATAAATCCACAAAGATGGGAAGAAACCAGCGCAAAAAGGCTGAAAACACCCGAAATCAGAATGCCTTTCCTCCTACAGAGGATTGCAGTGCCTCATCACCGATTGAAAAAGGCCTGATTGAGAATGAATGTGAGGAATCAATAGAATCAGGCTTCAGAAGGTGGATAATGAGAAACTTCTGTGAGTTAAAAGAACATGTTCTAGCCCAATGCAAGGAAACTAAGAACCTTGAAAAAAGGTTTGACGAAATGTTAACGAGAATGGACAATTTAGAAAGGAATATAAGTGAACTAATGGAGCTGAAAAACACAATACGAGAACTTCGTGAAGTATGCACAAGTTTTAACAGTCGAATTGATCAAGCAGAAGAAAGGATTTCAGAGGTCGAAGACCAACTTAACAAAATAAAACGAGAAGACAAGATTAGAGAAAAAAGGGTAAAAAGGAATGAGCAAAGTCTCCAAGAAATATGGGACTATGTGACAAGACCTAATCTACGTTTGATAGGTGTGCCTGAATGTGACGAAGAGAATGAATCCAAGTTGGAAAATATTTTTCAGGATATTATCCAGGAAAACTTTCCTAACCTAGCAAGGCAAGACAATACACAACTCCAGGTAATACAGAGAACACCACAAAGATATTCCTCAAAAAGAGCAACCCCAAGGCACATAATCATTAGATTCATCAGGGTTGAAACAAAGGAGAAAATACTACGGGCAGCCAGAGAGAAGATCAGGTTACCCACAAGGGGAAGCCTATCAGACTCACAGCAGATCTCTCAGCAGAAACCCTACAAGCCAGAAGAGAGTGGGGGCCAATATTCAACATCCTTAAAGAAAAGAACTTTCAACCCAGAATTTCATATCCAGCCAAACTAAGTTTCATAAGTGAAGGAAAAATACAATTTTTTACGAACAAGCAAGTACTCAGAGATTTCATTACCACCAGGCCTGCTTTACAAGAGCTTCTGAAAGAGGCACTATATACAGAAAGGAACAACCAGTATCAGCCATTCCAAAAAACCCATCCGTAAGCTGCATCCAGACCCATCTCACATGCAAGGATATACAGAGACTCAAAACAAAGGGATGGAGGAAGATTTGCCAACCAAATGGAGAGCAAAAAAAAAAAAAAAAAGTAGGAGTTGCAATTCTCATCTCTGATAAAATAGACTTTAAAGTAATAGAAACCAAAAGAGATAAGAAGGACATTGTATAATGGTAGAGGGATCAATGTAACGGGAAGAGCTAATGATCCTAAGTCTATGTGCACCCAATATAGGAGCACCCAGATACATAGGGCAATTTCTTGGTGACTTACAAAGAGACTTGGACTCCTACACAGTAATAGTGGGAGACTTTAACATTACATTGTCAATATTGGACAGATTAATAAGACAGAAGGTTAACAAGGATACCCGGGACTTGAACTTAGACCTCGAACAAGTAAACTTAATAAACATTTACAGAACTCTCTACTCCATATCCACAAAAGATACATTTTTTTTCAGTAACACATCACATTTATTCTAAAAGTGACCACATGGTTGGGAGTAATCACTCCCCAGCAATTGCATAGCATTTATAGGTTTAAATGAAATATTGGTTGGCTGTTTGTTTGTTATTTTCCTCCCTTATTCCTTCCTGTCTCCATTGTGTGACACAATTATTAGCATAAAAGAGCTTTTTAATATCCATTTCTAGACTGCATTCTAGCCTGGGCAATAGAGCAAGATTCGCGTTCTCTCTTCCACTTTTTCTTCTTCTTTTTCTCTTTCTTTCATTCTCTTTTTATTTCTTCTTTCTCTCTTTCTCTCTTTTTCTTTTCTTTCTTAAAAAAAAAATCCAAAAAAAAAAAAAAAAGAGAATGAACCATGAGTGCGCCCCTGGCTGGGCACCGTGGCTCACGCCTGTAATCCCAGCACTTTGGAAGGCTGAGGCGTATAGATCACATGAGTCCAGGAGTTTGAGACCAGCCTGGCCAACATGGCAAAACCCTGTCTCTACAGAAAATACAGAAGTTAGCCAGGCATGGTAGCACATGCCTGTAATCCCAGCTACTCAGGAGGCTGAGGCAGGAGAATCTCTTGAACGCTGGAGGTGGAGGTTGCAGTGAGCTGAGATTGTGCCACTGCACTCCAGCCTGGGTAACACAGTGGAACCCTGTCTTAAACAAAACAAAAAGAGTGTACCCCTGACACAATAAAAACACACACACACACACACACACACACAGTTACCTCCACTTAGCTCCATCCTATCTGTCGAGCCTCCAAGTAATAACTCATTTGAACAAAGGGTGATATGGCTAAATAAAGTCTGAAACCCCCAATAAATCCTACCCCGTAATTTCACTGGTAAGAAATAAAATCCCAGGGAGGTGAAGTGACCTACCTAGGCACTCTGTGACAGATCCAAGTCTAGAGCCCAAGTGTTCTCACTCGTTTTGATTCACTTGTTTGTTCATTCATTCATCCACAAATATATCCTGTTCCAGCCATTGCACTGATGGCCGTATCCAAAAAGACTGAACAAATTAAACAAGTCACATCTGCTTAAAGAGATATTTTTCACTAACTTGAGCATCAGGTTACATAATAACTTATCTTTCACTGGCTTATTTAAAGGCCTGTCCTCATTAAATATCACATTTCTTCTGATTGCAGCTGAGGAATTTGTGGTAAAGTCATATTACCATTTAAAATATGTGGAATATATTAACATTTGCAAATTCCTTTCATTTTAAAGCTTCTTTGCAGTTTATGTTAGTGGGTCATAGTTGGCCTTCATCTAACTGTAATGCCACTCAGTATTAAGTTTCTTTCAATGAAGGCAACATTTTCAAAAGAAATCATATTTTTCTGGGCTTTGTCTTCCTGGCTTCACACTTTGTACCCATCCGGTTGCATGAACGTGCTTTATATAGTCATGCTATGCTGTGGATAGCTCTGTCAGTATACTTATCACATTATTTCATAACTGTAGCTTTCCATGTCTTTTTCCCCTTGCAGAATATCAACTGCTTGAGGGCAGTGACAATGTCTTACTCATCTCTGTATCTCTGACCAGCTCAGAACAGGTTTTCAATAAATACTGGGGACTGGGGAGAATGTGGTGGGAGATGGAAAATGAATCATATACAATACCTCTACAGATCCTTCCTTCCTTCCTCCCTCCCTCCCTCCCTCCCTCCATTCCTTCCTTCCTTCCTTCTCTCTCTTTCTTCTCACTGCAGCCTCAACCTCCTGAGCTCAAGTGATCCTCCTGCCTCAGCCTAGCAAGTATCTACAGGTGCGCGCCACCATGCTCGGCTAATTTTTTTGTAGAGACGGGGTTTTACCATGTTGCTCAGGCTGGTCTTGAACTCCTGAGCTCAAGCAATCCACCCTCCTTGGCCTCCTGGAGTGCTAGAATTACAAGCGTGAGCCATTACGCCCGGCCTACAGATTTTTCCTAACAAGGAAAACTTTATGAAAAGATTGAAGTTCTCCGTTGAAACCAACCCTTTTAAAGCACAACACAGCGTTGCTGTCCTTGAACAAGAAGTCTTGGAATTTGCTTTCTTACATTGAGATCAATCTTCTGAATGAAATCTGTTTTGCTTAGAGGGGGAGGTGAAAGAAGCCTCAAAAGAGTTTTTCTCCATCTTCTCTCTACCCTCCAGGTACATTGACTATAAAAAGGAAACTTAGCAGTTGGTTCTCCTGTTTAAACATTTCTCCGTCTCTAGGGAAACGATGACATATACATAAAAACTTTTATGATGGACATATTCAAACACGCATGGTAGAGACAACAGAATAATAAATCCTCTGTATTCCTCAAGCAACTTCAACAATGATGAACTTTTTGCCACTCTTGCATCGTCTCTCTCCCCTTCCATGTTTTAAAACTATGTTAACGTGGTAGAATATCAAGCAGATATTAAAAACTGCAAATATGTGAATTGTGACCAAATACGGTAGTGTTTATTGGAAGTGACATTTAATCACAACCACTCAAAAACCAAGGGCACATTGATTAAATCTACATAAAATGATACATTTAACATGTGGGAAGAAAATTTAGACTAATACACATTGTTCAGGCTTTAATACTTTGTTTTTTTTTAAATTTTTTAAATAGGCTTTATTTTTTAGAGCAGTTTTAGATTCATGGCACAGTTGAGCAGAATGTACAGAAATTTCCCATACACTCCTCGTACCCACACCTGTGTAGCCTTTTTCATTATCGGCATCCTCCACCAGCGTGGTACATTTGTTACAATTGATGAACCGACATTGACACATCATTGTCACCGAGAGTCCACAATTCACATCAAGGTTTACTGTTGCTGTTATACCTTATGTTTGGACACGTATAATGACGTGCGTCTACCATTATATTCTCATATGGAGTAGTTTCACGGCCCTAAAAATCCTCTGTGCGCCACCTATTTGTCCCTCCCTCCCACTTAACCCCTGACAATTGCTGGTCCTTTTACTGTCTCCATAGTTTTTCCAACATGTCACATAATTGGAATCATACAATATATATCCTTTTCAGATTGACTTCTTTCACTTAGTAATATATACTGAAGTTACCTCCATGTATTTTCATAAGTGGGTAGCTCATTTCTTTTTAGCCATGAATAATATTCTATTGCCTGGAAATAGAATACCAGTTTATTTATCCATTCATGTACTGAAGGAAATTTCGGTTGCTTCCAAGGTTTGGCAATTGTTATTAAAGCTGCTGTGAACATTTGAATGCAGGTTTTTGTGTAGACATCAATTCACTCCCTCTGAGAAAACAGAAATAGAAATAATATAGAAATTAGTGCAATAATAATTGTATACTCTTTTTTCTGTTTGCAAGGGTTTTTTAATCCTTTGTTCTTGGGAAAACAAACATAAGAATAAACATAAAAATTAGTAACTGCTATAAAGTTCCTGGGTTACTGGGGAACACTGTCAAATTGGTTTACTTTTCTTTCCAATTACTAGAGCAAACTGTTTCTTGATGATTTAGCAATCATGTTCCTTGGCATTTACCCAGTGAAACTGAAAATTGATGTCTACACAAAAATTTTGTTTTGTTTTTTGAGACAGGGTCTTGCTCTGTTGCCCAGGCTGCAGCACAGTGGTGAGATCACTGCTCCCTGCAGTCTTGAACTTCTGGGCTGAAGCAATCCTTTTAACTCAGTCTCCTGAGTAGCTAGGACTACAGGCATGCACCAGCATGCCCAGCTAAATTTTTTTTCCAGTAGAGATGAGGCCTCATTATGCTGCCCAGGCTGGTCTTGAACTCCTGGGCTCAAGCAATCCTCCTGCTTCAGCCTGGCAAAGTGCTGGGATTACAGGCATGAGCCACGGAACCCAGCCCAGGGCTTAATGTTTATTTGTTCATGTCTGGTATCTTTGTTCAGTTTTGTTTTAAAATCCCACTTATAAAAACATTTCAATGTTTTGCTCTCATTATAACATGAAAAGTTTTCCAATTGTCCGTGGCTCCAAGATTCCTACTTGTGCCTAATATCCATTCTTTCTTTCTTACTGATAGAACTCCCAGTTTCAACTGGGCAAAGGCCACCTGTAATAAAAACTACTTTCCCCTGCTTTTTTGCTGATAGATGTGTCCATGTGATTAAGTTCTGGCCAATGAAATATAAATGATGGTGTTATGTATAAATTTAAGAAAATGTCCTTGAAGGGCATGAGCATGCTGTTTGACCCCGTCTTCCTTCCTGTTGGCTATGATATCAGATGTGATGGCTGGAGCTCAAGTAGCCATCTTGGACCATGAGGTAAAATATGCCAAGAATGAAAGGGCAGTTAGAAGGCTGGGTTCCTGATGACTGTAAAAACACTCCATCAGCTCTGGGCTACCTCCCTTCAGACTTCTTTTACATAAGAGAGAAAAAAGCGTCTATCTTATTTCTTAGGCCTTTAGCCTTTAAACTTGTTTTCATGTAAAGAAAATCATTAGGCCACGGATTAATGGTTCATTTCCCCATTTAGTTCTGCTCATAGTAGGAATGTAGCAACCCCTAGTTTTTCATACTGGATTTTAAAAAGCAGCAGTTATTTAAACAGTGTTACTAGAACCTACTTACCAAAGCTGAGGCTGTCTCTTAAAATGTAAATAAAAGTCAGGTTAAACATTCACAATATTCTGAGCCAATTGCCCTTGAAAACAGACACACAGAAAAGCCATCTAGCAGATCATGTGTGCCTGGGTCATTTCACATCCTGAAAACCTTCCCTATCAATAGTGATTCTGATAATGAAGTTGTACTTCTGAGGTTCAGCCACACTTACAAACAGTTGCACATGTTGCTACAAATGAGGCACATTGTGAAACAGTTAGGGACCAGGAAGAGGGGCTGCTAACTCCAGGAAGTACCCAGGACAGCAATTGAATGGCACATTCTGGGCTGTTTGAAAGGGGCAGGCCTGCCTCCCACACTGCCTTACATTAACCTCTACATTTCCTCTCTCCGGGACTTTGTAAGCTGCTGTAGAAGCCAAGCAGCACTGCCTATCCATATACTCATTTGGTGTGAGCAGGGAATAGCTATGGTTGGCCTTCCAAGCATCCCTTTCCCATTCTCTGACAACAGCCTATGCCAATCAGTGGATTTCATTCATTTCCTTGGCCACAAAGCTTGGGTTAGTAGTGGAAAGGCAACCTAAGCTGATCTAGCTGGAGTGAATCCTTTCATTTTTTTTTTTGAAACAGGGTGGAGCCCAGGCCGGAGTACAGTGGCATGATCTCAGCTCACTGCAGTCTCGATCTCTCGGCTCAAGCAATCCTCCTACCTTAACCTCCCAAGTAGTTGGGACTACAGGTGTGCACCTCCCCCACCTGCCTAATTTGTTTAAAAATATTTTGTAGAGATGGGGGGTGGTCTCCCTATGTTACCCAGGCTGGTCTTGAACTCCTGGCCTCAAGTGTCTCTCTCGCCTTGGCCTCCCAAAGTGCTGGGATTATGGGTGCAAGCTGTTGTGTCCCGGCCTGGAATGAATCTTAAAAGTTTTGTGGGAGCCTTTGAACAAACAACTTTTCATTTTTTACCAACTCAGAATCTTAGAACAGGAGACTGGAAAACTGCAACTATTCTGCCTCCACAAAGACAGAACTTTATCTAAGAATGGAGCCAACTCAGGGAGGCTGACCTAGAAGGCAGAGGAGGAGGATTTGCTGTTCTTGGTGACATGATTTAGGCCCCAGTGTCAGGTGTGCTGTGGCCAGTCCAGCCTCTAGATTTCTCAGGTGTCTACATCAGTAAGTTCCAGTTCCTTATTGTTAGTATCATCTGACTTGTCACTCGGGTTTGCCAGGTAAGACCCGGGATACCCAGTCAAACTTGAAATTCAAATAAACAATAACTAACTTTTATTATAAGTATGTTCCAAATATTGCAGGGACATATACTAAAATTGTATTCATTACTCATCTGAAATTGAAATTTAACAGGTGTCCTGTGTATTTATTTACTAAATCCAGCAACCCTACTTGTAACAAAAACGTATTAGTGATGGATGGCAGCACAGTGTTCCTAAGAGCATCTGTTGTTTGGGTGAGTGAGAGTGAGTCCTTGGCTGGGCCCAGATGCTGCAGAACCAAAGCTTGAGGAGGTTGCTTCCAGCATTGTTTCCAAAACAGGGTGTCATGCCTTCATGTTGACAGTGCTGAGGACCGGGTGGGTGAGAGGCAAGCATGCAGGGGTCTGAGCTGAGCCAAGAATGAGTGGGAGGCCCAGACCTAGACATACAGAGTAAGACAAAGATCAAGACACATAAAAGCACACTGAATTTATTTCATATTCAATAGTATAGTCAAGGAAGGGGGAGACAGAAAGAGAGAATAACCACGGCAATAATGCAGATGATGATGACATCAGCCATAGCAGAGTGCTTCTGAAAAGAATTTAGAGGGTGCCATATGTGACAAGTCCCTTACCCGACCTCTCACGGTACAAGCTTCTCTCTGGGCTGAATGTGATTCAAGCATCACAGGGATGATAGCCAAAATGTTGAACAACTGACACCGTCAGACTCATTTGCACCCACCAAGTATCAGCTCAGGCTTTCTGTCTGAGCAGTTTCCCGCGACTTGAGCCCCTAACTTCTGCAGAAGAAGTCACACTTCTTTAGAAAGTGAGAAATGGAGTCACAGAAACCAGGCATCTACAGAGCCCAGAAGTCACAGAGTGCAGAGCCACGTGAGGGCTGGCAGGTCACTAATCAAAGGGCAAGGCAAAGCTCGTTCGTTCATGGGGCTGGAGCAGCTGGAGCTCTTGGGCAGGGATGTGCCGACCTCCTACCCTTGCCTTCCCTGTCATAACCCTTCGTCACCCTCTGAGGGAGTTCCTGGCGGCCTGGGGGTGACCCCTTGCTTGATTCCTATATGGGAGTCTCTTCCTGAGCGTCCCCAACCGCAGCCCTGGTTCCTGAGTATCTCTGGCTCTCATCAGCTGGTTTCACCTGCCCTCCGAGCCTAACCCTCCTAGGACCCACGTCAGCACTGTTTCCACCAGCGTGTGACACCCTGCTTCAGAAACAACCAGCTTTGATAAACCCGTTTATTACAGTCATGGATTTTCCAGACCAGAAACCTTTCCAAACCCTCAATCTCATGCTGTGTGAGAAAATCTTTCTCACTCTTGAAAAATAAACTGAGAACTTGGGAAAAAAACCAACAGCCGTTGTATGGATCTCGGTTGCCTACTCGCCATTCAATCGTAGATGGTTGTAAGTAATGAACTGTAATGATGAATGCATGGAATGGGGCAGGGCCGGCTATGAGGCTCCTGGGGCAGAGGGGGTCATATCAGTGAATACACATGTGAGGGCCAGGGGACCGGGGGGGGGGGGGGGACTGCTCACCAAGCTGTGTTTGTGTCACTGCCATATTTGATATGCATGGACTGAAAAAGATCAGGGAACATGTTTTGAATTGCAGATAATAAGGCAAAAACATATTTTCCTATTTTTGCTGTGTAACTCAAATATCCCCAGACCTTGCTACCCTGTGGGTACCAAAGAGGCCACAGCGACATTAGACTTTGAGCATTGGTAGGCTCTGAGAGAGAGTGGTGAGAGGTGGGGGAGAGTTTGGCTGCATTGAGCCAGTCTTCCAAGGATACACTGATGCTGGCATCAGACCACACTAAAGTACTGGTACTTAGCAAAGACTTATATCAGAGGGATCCTATAGGGTTACCTGATGAGATGCTCATGTTACTGCTTCAGCAGCTGTGGCTCCTTCCTCACTAGCTTTACCAGGTCCGAGGCATTATTCCTAGAGCAGCCATTTCACCTGGCTAACTCTCCTCCTCCTCCAGACTGCAGTCTTTGGGCAGCCTTCCCCTAAAAATGACCCAACTGTAGTGCAGGTGTGCATGTGAAGAGGTTGGCGGGTGTGTGTGTGTGTGTGTGTGTGTGTGTGTGTGTGTGTTGCATAGGGCTTCCTGCATAGGAAAGGAACAACAGTAGCTGTCTCATCCACAAATATCCACTACCACTGCCTGCCCTCCTCCAGCCCTGTATACCCACAGTCACCTGTTTGAAATTCATCATTAGAAATTATTTAGGGCTAACAAGCTGCACTTTATTTAGGGTGTAAATACACTTTCTGGGTGAAGGGTTAAGTCTACAACCCTTTCTTTATATTTCTATCTCATTTGCCCTCATCACACCTTATCTGAACACTGAGGAGGGGAGACAGGAAGCAGCAGAACTAGAGGAAGAAGAGGAGAAGGAGGAGGAGAAGGAAAAGAGGGACAGAGGATGAAGGATTCGGGAGGAGCTACGCACCACTGAGTGAGACCAGCTTCTCTCTCAAGACGTCCTCTTTCCCTTCCACCTCTAACTTCTTTGCATTTAAGATGAATTCCAGAAAAATCCCCACTCACAGGGCCTCTCTCTGATGGCACATATATGAAAAGAAAGTTCTCTGGTTTGAGGTTTGGTGCAAACTTTTGCCACCAGCTCTGGTTGTTGTTTCCAGCCTCCAGTGGTTTCCTCCCCGGGGCCAGTCTCTCAGGCTCCCTTTTTCTCTGGGCAGCCTCTATTGCCAAGCCAATGGGGGATTCTCCTGCAGCTTCTCAGCCACCGTCTACAAGCATTTGGGATCTAGACAGTGTTCCTCCCAAGTCCTGCTGCTCTTCTCCCCTTGGGCCCCTCGCTTACTGAATCCCGGGTCAGGGCACACAACTCAAGACAAGGGCAAGAGAGATCTGCGCTCTTCAACCCAGTGCTTCCTGCCCTCTATGGAACTGAGGTCAACTGTCCCCTCTTCCTTCTCTTTGAGCTCCTCCCCCAGAAAAGAATCCACGTGACAAATGCAGTAATGAACATGGTACACTTTCTGTATAGGTCAAAGAGACAAGGAGGAGAGAATCTAGGTCATATAACTCCAGAGAAATGACTTGAAATGCGTCTTCCAGAACCATTGTCAGTGCTTCTTCTCTCCTCCCTGACACCAACATGCCAAGAAATTCAGTTTTGTCCCAGCTCTCTTTATCAAATGGTTCTTCAACCCTACTGGCAATGCTTCAGAAGACAAAGTCCCGTCTGTTACATTTCAGCTGTACTGGAGAGTAGTGGTTGGTTAAAAGCAAACGTTCTGGGCCCAGATTGCCTGGATCAAATCCTAGCTCAAATATGTAGCAGCTGTATGAATTTAGACAACTGATGGAATTTCTGTTTTTCCTTATCTGTAAAATGAAGATAATAATATCTACTGTACTACTCAGGAGGCTGAGGCAGGAGGTTCATGTGAGCCGGGAGTTGGAGGCTGCAGTGAGTTACGATTGCACCACTGCACTCCTTCACCTGGGTGACACAGTGAGACCCAGTCTCAAACTTAAAAAATAATGAATTCCTGGAGTATTGTTATGAAGTCAAATGAGATGATATATAAAACTTAAAGCAGGGCCTGGCACACTTAGTGTCACATGCAAGTAATACAGTGCTTACTTTAAAGATTTATTCTTAGTAGACAGTTTATCAACCACCTTTGTCCATTGAACACGCCCTTTGGGATCTAACCCCCACCCGCAGCACACACCTTTTAAGGATGGCCAATGCTCTCAACCAGAAGGTGTATAGTGAATGAAATTGCTTCATTGCAATATCTTTAAGCCAACATTCATTCATTCATTCATTCATTCATTCAGGCTTGGAGAAATTCCTCCTCACAGCTTCTTTTTTAGCTTACTGACTTCTAATCAGTGAATGTACTCCTGCCCCAAAGCTCTTCACCATGCATTACATCACACCGCTTCATTCCACAGTTTTCCATACAACTTCCCATGTCTTTTTAGTACACCCCCCAAACCACCTCGTGCATCTCTGCCCCAGTTCCTGGCTCACACTGGATTCCCTCGTGATAAATGATTATGACATCGGCATACCACAAAAGCACATTTTACAGGAAAACAGGGGCAATACAAGCCATAATAAACTGTGAAGCCAAATTTTGCTAAAGATAGCTATCAGCCTATGCCTCAAAGCCCAACTACAGTTGTAGGATTTCAGCAGGATGTTCCCATGGTAACCAACATATGTGCAAAGCTTATAAACATATCTTAAGAAAGACGGTGAGTGGAAAACACGCTGCACTGAAGTGGGAAGAGCCAGGTCTAACCCCAGCTCTGCGGCTGATCAGCTGGGTGGGCTAAGGCAGCTATTTATAACTGACCCACTGTCTCAGACTCTACCAGTATTTTTCAAATGTGTGCTCAGGTCACCTACATCAAAATTGATAGTTATGCTTTTGTAAAATACATATTCCTGGGCTCCATCAGAACTACTAAATCAGAATTTCTGGATGGGGGAACCAAAAGTCACATTTTTAACAAGATCCCCAGGTGATTCTTAAATGCACTAAAATCTGAGAATCACAGGGCTCTCTAATCCTTCCTCCAGTGTGTTAGAGTTCCCTGCTTATTCATGCAGGTCAGAAGTTGATTGCTCGGACCCAAAGAATCATTGCAAAAATCCCTGAGCCACAACCAGGCAGAATATGTTTGTCAGAATACTCTATCATTCAACTAGTATTTACCCAGTACTTTCTACATGTCAGGCATTATTCTTGGGATACATCAGTCAAAAGTGTGACAAATGCCTGCCCTCATGGAGCTCCCATTCTAGTGTATGGAAAAGAGATAATAAATGAGATGTTAATTAACATAAAGATGGATGAACTATGTAGCATGTAAATAAGAGCAAGGAAGGGGGGGTCAGGATGGAGTGCTGTTAAAATTTCTTCTAAATTATATGCATCCACAAAAATCAGCTTACATGTTTATTACAAAGGCTTGACAGGCAGGCCCAACTGCATCTTGAAGGAGACCTTGGGAATGTAGCAGATGCTCTTGGTGCACTGCCCAATCCCCCTTTAGGGCTGATATAACTCCTCTGATATAACTCCTCTGATATAACTTTACTTCCAACCTCTCTCCTCACCCCCATCCTTTCACATCCTGTCAATGACTCAATGACTAAGACTGATGCGCCCTGTCTGAAGGTAGGGCCAACCTGGTGGTGTAGTTTGCACTCCCTGAGCTCTCTCCTTGCTAGTGTTCCCCTACCCTGTCCTGCTATCCTCACTCCCATTGTCTTCAGAGCACTCTTTGATAAAACACTTGCATGAGAATCCCTGTCTCCAGTTCTGCTATTAACAGAATCCAGCCTAAGACGGGGTCCTCAAGCAATAGGAGAGGATACTTACAGTGAGGGTCTACAGACTAGGAGGCTTGGAAATTGTTAGGGTTCACTCTCCCTCAAATCTTTATTGTTCCATTTTCATCCTCAATTTATATGTAAATATTCAGAGTCTCTGGGAGCTTGACATGACCCTGTGCCAGAAAACAGCGAGGGACTCTGGGATGTACTGCCTGCTATCTGGCCCTCTGTTCTGATTCCTTCACTTCTTCAGCCAGACACTTTCCAAGTGCCAACAATGTAGCAGGAACCATGCTGGGCTTGGGAATACAGCACAAACATAATAAGGTCCTCAGCATCATACTTAATGTTCTGTCAAACTCTGTTAATGCTTGAAAATGGGGCCGGGCACGGTGGCTCACGCCTGTAATCCCAGCACTTTGGGAGACTGAGGCAGGCGGATCACAAGGGCAAGAGATCAAGACCATCCTGGCCAACATGGTGAAGCCCCATCTCTGCTAAAACAAAACATTAGCTGGGCATGGTGGCACGCGCCTGTGGTCCCAGCTACTCCAGAGGCTGAAGCAGGAGAATCGCTTGAACCCGGGAGACGGAGGTTGCAGTGAGCTGAGACTGTGCCACTGCACTCCAGCCTGGCGACAGCGCGAGACTCTGTCTCAAAAAAAAAAAGAAAAGAAAATGGCCCCAGCTTGTGCATAATTAGCTGGCTTAAAGATAACGTTCAAGTAGCTTTCTCATCAGCAATTTTTTAAAGCCAATTTTGACACGTTTGCTCAAATACATGAACATTCTTATCCTGAAGCCCTTCTTGAAGCAGAGAAGGGCGGAGGGGGCAGAGGGACCAGGGCCGGAGCATGTTCTAATGTAACGTGAGAAAACATGTGCACGCTAGTGTTGTTTATTATGAAAAGCAAAGCCCTGCTTTTTCTCCATACACTGTTTCTCACACTCCCCCATCAGAGATTGATTTCTTTTTTCAGTGACGCTGACGGATGTCCAGTGAGACATTCTTCACACTCTTGACAACACAGACATTCTTGAAATATTTGCAAAGCTAAGAAAATACTTAGGAGGTTTTCTTTCAAATAAATTTTGTAATACCTTTCTTTGCTCCTGACAACTTGTGGTGGGGGAGGAGGGGCGGGCTGGGGGTTGTGAGGGGGAGAGGCAGGCAATGCGAAAAAAAAAATTAAATTGGGGTTTATCTGTAGAAATTTACCATGGGCCTCAGTGGTGAAGGCCAACCTGCCTGTTAGCCCCAGACAGCTGAGACTAAGGCCTGGGTCAGAGAAGAGGGTCGGGTGAGGGTCTTGAACTGGCGGAGCTCCTCCCAAGGGGCTGGGAGCAGTCAGAAGCAGTCAGAAGGCTCCAGGTGCAGTCAGAAGCCTGATGCAGTCAGAAGCTCCAGGAATACTTGATGGACGTGGTTTCCTACAGGCAAAAGGAAATAAACAGTTTTGTATCAGTAAAGGGCTGAGGTCATTGCCTCCTGGTGTTTTTCACCTGGCCGGAGAGAGGAGGGGCCGTAGAATTTAGCAGGGAGACAATGATGGTGACTCAGTGCTGCAAGTTTCCGGCAAGCAGGAAGAGCAGCTGTGTTACTCACAGGCCACTTTCCCTGTGTCTATTCACAAGCCCACCCAAGAAACAGCCTGTGCCTTTGGAGCTCATTTCCTCCCCCCGCATCTCTCTCCTCACAACCAAGAGCAAGGCCTGGAACAGCAGCACTCAGGGAATGAGTGCAGAGAATCACCTGGGTATGGGGGCGCCAACGCAGAGGCAGATTCCGTAGCTCCTGGTTGGTGGGACCTCACAGTCTGCATCTCTACCAAACTCCAGGTAATCCCAACGCCCACGCGGTCTCGGAACCACACTTGGATAGGAGTGGCCTAGATAGTTCCAAACCATCTACTCATGCTGTGCGAGGGGAGGAGGAGTTGGCTCATGTGGTTATATTGAAAAAGGTGGTGTTTTTCTGATGACAGCGAATCTCCAATCTTAGCCCCGGAAACTACTCCAGAGATGGAGTGCTGCTGCTACTGCTGTCTCTCACTGCCCTTCTTCTCCATCACACAGTCCAGCATGACTGATGCTGCGGCCAGCTGCCTTCTTGCCTCCTGTATCTCAGCGCAGGGTAGACCCCTGGAAAAGAACATTCACAAGACACAAAAGCATAAAAAGAAATTTCGCATCCACCAGGCAATTCTCTGCTCAGTCACCCCACCTCCAGCTGCTTTCGGAGCAGCAGCGAGCAGCCATTCAGCAAGGCAGCCTTTCCTCTGCTGTAGGAAGGCGTGCTTCTAGCTGGAGCCCACTCCCCCCTCTGCAGCGGAGTGTGCTTTTCATTAAACAGCCACTCCAGATGAAAGGGCCATTTGCATTGTGTAAATGGCTATTTCTTTATTGCTCTCCTAACAGGGGCTGCCTTAAATTGGCATGAAGGGCTTCCAGTTTGCATTTTTCCTGTTTTCCAAGCCTTGCTCATTTTTCACAGTTCTTGAACTCTCTCTCAATTCCAGCCTGCCTGAGTGGGTGAGAGAGCAGAGGGCGGGGCGGGGCGGGGTGGGGGTAGAGGGAGCTCATTAGCCCAGGCTAAGAGCAGGCTTGGCAAAGAGCCAGGGGAGGGAGGCCCTGCTAGGTGGAGCTGGCACCTGGCTTGTTATGTGGATAATGACTCAGGGACCATTAGAGAACCTGGGTAAGGTGCAGTTTGGGCAACAGCAAATAACTGGCTTGAGTCATGGCTGGATGTTTACCGTGTTATTTAGAAGGAAAGCTGGAGCTGTGATGATTCCTAAATAGAGAAAGGCAGGCTGACGCAGACATGAAAGCTGTCAAGTCAGAATAAGGTATGCCTGGTGGCTTTGTCTCCAGGATGCTGTGTTCTTTGATTCGTCATAGAGGATGGAGCGGTTCCGAACAGCAGATCACTGCAGAAGCATCCTAGCATTAAGTGAATCAGAGAGTGCCCTCCTAGGTGGAGAGGGGGGAGGGCAAATTGCTTCAGGAGAGGTAATGACATTGTCTCCTTCTTGGAGGCTACCTCAGCTCACCAAGAGGTCCCCGAAACTGTGCACCTTGGCACTGGCTTCTCCAATGCCAAGTCAGGGCCGGACTGAACTGACAGGTCCTTTCAATAATCTGGGATAAACACAACTTTCTTGCCTGGACCGTCTTGGATCTCTTGGGGACATTCTCAGAGGGTATGGGTTTGGGCTAGGCTTCTGTGCTGGGAAAAGGGCCCTTGAAGCAGATGGGAGAGTTAATATGTTTAAAGAGCTTAGATCATTGTCCAGCACATTATAAGCCCTAAATAAATAATCACTGTTTTTATTAGGCAATCTGATTCATTCCAGAGGTGCTCCCAAACCTCCCTGGAACTGAATGGCACTAGCTGGTCGGAAGTAATCCTGCCCGAGTTTCCTTAAATCAGTCTCCAGCCTGTTATGATCAATGTAATGTATGTTGCAGCAAGTTCTTTACTGATCAAAGAGTAAGCATTTTCCATTGATTTATGTCTTTAACAAAATAATTGAATTAGCATGGGTTTAAAGTTGCTTTCTGAGTAGTAGGGAAAATGAGTTAGTTATAGCTGACTCTCAGGGAATGACATAGTGACCCACAGCATTTGCCAGTGGTGCTGTAGCAGAACTGAACACTGAAGCCACACTGCCTGGGTTTTATTCCTGGCTCCGCTGGTTCCCAGCTGTGACCTTGGGCAAGCAACTTTACCTTCTTTACCTCAGCTTCCTCAACTGTAGATGGGAATGACAAGAGAACCTAACTCAGAGAGTTGTGGTGAGGACCGAGTGGGTTCACGTGTGGAGAGCGTTTAGCACAGTGCCTGGCATATAACTAGTGCTACTATACTGTCACCCCTTTGGAGGTACTGGTGTCATTTGTCATGCGTCTACCAGTAGAAAGAAGGCCAGGAACCACTACTCTGGATTGTCTGTGGGTCATTCCATCAGTAAATTGGTTGGTAACTTGGTTGAATAGCACTTCTCCTCGTGTACTAGACTGTACATGAAGGCAGTGAATTTCGTCTGTTTTATCAATGACTGAATCTCCAGCACCTATAACAGGCATGGTCCATTGAACAGTGTTGGTCCTTGATAAACATCTGTGAAATGTTGAATCAATGAATTAACATAAATTGAAAGGACTTCAGCCAGGCGTGGTGGCTCACGCCTGTAGTCCCAGCACTTTGGGAGGTCGAGGTGGGCAGATCATGATGTAAGGAGTTAAAGGCCAGCCTGGCCAACATGTTGAAACCCCGTCTGTACTAAAAAGTACAAAAATTAGCCAGGTGCAGTGGTGTGTGCCTGTAATCCCAGCTACTTGGGAGGCTGAGGCAGGAGAATCGCTTGAACCCGGGGACGGAGGTTGCAGTGAGCTGAGATCACGCCACCACACTCCAGCCTGGGTGACAGAGCAAGACTCCTTCTCAAAAGAAAGAAAGAAAGAAAGAACTTATTGAGTATCTGCTAGGTTGACAATATTTTTCCAGGGTAAGAATTGTTATCTGGCTTACTCTGCCTCTGTCTATCTACTGCATCCTATGGTCCATCCTCAAGTGTCTGCATTTTGCCTAGGGATTAAGCATCAGGGGAGTTTGGCTTGCAGAGAAGCTGCACTGTGTTATGATTCTCTTCCAGCCCACAGTGAGCCTGACACCCCACTGTGCATCTGTACACAGAGAAATTTCAGAGAAATTTGGGGGAGGCTCCAAACTATTCTAGCGGCTGCTCTATAGAAGTCTGAGGAAGTAGAGTGTAAGTGAAGCTTTGGAGAAGTGAAAATGTGGTTAGGAGGAAAAAGAAAAGAGCAAAATAAAAGCCTATCTGTAGGGGGACACTTGTCATGTTTCCTGGCTGCACAGCATCTACTGAAAGGCCCTCCAGTGTTTGGTGCCTTACGAGCTCATCAGAAAACCTATTCCTAGTCTCCCTTGCCGCTAATGCCCTGGTGTGTGATCTGGGCTCCACCCACCAGACATGCTTGTGTGAGACTTGAGACTTCACTTTCAAAGTGGCCAATGTAAGAATGCCAGTGCCATCCAGAATCCATTTCCTGGTGAAGACGGTGGAGGGGATGTTTTGTAGGGGCAGTGGCTGAAAGGTGAAATTCCTGGTTCAGAAGTGCTGCTACTGGCCGGGAGTAATCCCAGCACTTTGGGAGACTGAGGCAGGTGGATCACCTGAGGTCAGGAGCTCAAGAACAGCCTGGCTGACATGGTGAAACACCGTTTCTACTAAAAATACAAAAAATTAGCCAGGCGTGGTGATGCGTGCCTGTAATCCCAGCTACTTGGGAGGTTTAGGCAGGGGAATTGCTTGAACCTGGGAGGCGGAGTTTGCAGTGAGCCAAGATCGCGCCATTGCACTCCAGCTTGAGCACCAAGAGTGAATGAAACTCTTTCTCAAAAAAAAAAAAAAAAAAAAAAAAAAAAGAAGTGGCCAGGCGAGTTGTCTCACACCTGTAATCCCAGCACTTTGGGAGGCTGAGGCGGGCAGATTGCCTGAGCTCAGGAGTTCGTGACCAGTCTGGGCAACATTGTGAAACTCTGTCTCTACCAAAATACAAAACATTAGCCAGGCGCAGCGGCCTGGGCCTGTAGTCCCTGCTACTCTGGGAGGCTGAGGCAGGAGAACTGCTTGAACCTGGCAAGCGAAGGTTGCAGTGAGTCAAGATCACACCACTGCACTCCAGCCTGGGCGACAGAGTGAGACTCTGTCTCAAAAAAAAAAAAAAAAAAAAAAAGTTAAAAAAAAAAAAAAAAAAGGAAGTGCTCCTACTGGTGCTGAGGGCAGCCGCAGTAGCAGTAAAGTAAGATCCTGGTTTATGCAGCGACACTGTGAACCGCAGCATCCAGTGCCTGGTGGCAGTGGTGATAGAACGGATCTGTGAATGTTATTTCTCAAAACACAGCCCCAAGCCTGTTCTCCAGGCTTCCTGATAGTTCTGTGAGCCACCTAATACCCTTTGTGTAAACTCCTTTTCTATCTAACCAAAGAAATTTAAGTGAAAATGTGCAGACTGCTGAACCACAAAACACATGTTTAAAGCACATCCCAGGAAAGAAAATGAAAAAAAAATTGTGTGGTTAAATGCACATAATATAAAATTTACCACTTTAACCATTTTTGTGTGTAATTTAGTAGCATTAAGTACATTCCCTATATAGTGACACCATCACCACTATCCACTTCCAGAACTGTGAAAATGAAAAACTTTAACATAGATTAATGTCTTTGAATATTCCACATTTCTAGGTCAGTTTTAATTCAAGTTAACATTTAATTGTCTAATTTCTACAACATAAGCTCCACAGCTCTGTTGTTTATTGCTGTATTACCAACATCTTGTAGATGCAGGAAAAATATTTGATATTGAGTGATCCAATGGGATATTCTTGAGTCTGGTTTTTGTGCAATGCCTGAGCATCTGGATGGGGGTGTAGACAAGTGTATACATGCAGTGTATGGGGGGTAGATGCTCCATTAATGGGAAGAAGTGATGTTATTGAAGGTGTGAAGCAGCCATTCCCAGCCAGGGCACGTCTGCACCTTGGATACAGGGGCTGGAAAGGCTAAGGTAAATTACACTTTTACCTGGAATGAAGCTAACAAGGTCAACTAAAAGGCTCCCATGGGTGGGATTAAAACAAGTTAGTTTCTGGTTCTCAGAAGCTCAGACTGGCTTTCAGTCATATCATAAGAATTTCTTAAGAGTTTGGGGGGGGTGGAATTAATAATAAAACAATATTCACTGGTGCAAGAGTGGAGGGACCATTTGGTCATTTATTCAACAGTATTTATTGAGCATCTGCTTTGCGCCAAGCTCTTTTCTGGGAACTGAGGTCTCTGCAGCAAACAAAACAGACATGTGCCTGATATCGAGACCTTGCATACTAATGGAAGAGACAGAAAATAAACATCAGATATGTCTGGTGGGGAAAGTGCTAGAAAGGACAATAAGGCCAGGTAAGGGTGGAGAGAGCGACTAGAGGTATATGTGATTTTTGGTAGCGTCATCATGGAGGATCTCTGAGAAGGTGACATTTGAGCGAGGACCTGAGGGAAGGGAGGGAAGGTGCTGTGGGGGACATGGAGAGTGTTCCAGACACACAGAACAGGAGGCACAGAGCTTGGAGGAGGATCATGCTTGCTGCCAAGCATGGTCCCTGGAACAGCCAGGAAGTCGGTGTGGCCAGAGAGGAACACGGGGAGAGTTGTAGGCGAGAAGGTCAGAGAGGCAGCAGAGAAGATGTTTTTGCTCTAGAATATCCTGAACGAATCTTGCTGGGCGTGGCAGACATTCCTCCTTGGTCCCAAATGCAGTGTTTCTCTGAAACACTCACCACCCTACAGGAGGAGGACGAAGGGACCACTGTCTCTTTCCTCCTGGGCTTTCTGATAGCTCTGTCTTTAGTCCTAGTTATCATGATGAATTGCCACTTTCATTCTCTGGCTTCCTGGGCACAAGCTGTCTTTTCTGCAGTGAGAGGGGAGCCGTTGGTCTGCTTTCAGTAAGCCCCGGGCAGAGTGTCGCCTCTGTGCCTGGCACGGGGCTGGCCACATTGCTGGCGAGTAGGGTGTGATCCTTATTCATTCAGGAAAAGATGCAAGTGTGAGAGGAAAAGCGGAGAGTGAACGTGGAAGGACAAAGGGAGAAGAGAGAGCTAGAACGAAGGGGCCTATGAAAATGCGAGTCCCCACCTCCCCGAGAGCGTTGGCTTGGGCCTCTGGAAGATGATTGCTTTTACTTCTGCCTCATAGTTTCTCATTCATTTTCCTGATATTAAGAGAAAAGAGTGCTGGGGCTGAGCAGGGAGTCAATGAACACAGCAGGGGCTCCGTGTTCCTTCCTGGGGCGCTCTGGATGTGGAATGCATCAGATTTGGAGCTGGCATGCGGGAGCCAGCCACAGCCGTGCCTACCCCCTGCGCAGTTGAACATCTGATTAAATACATGGGGAACGATGCTGTTTGCTTTCAGCCCGTGCTTCGCTGACACCACTTGTCCTTTGATATAAAACTGAATCTACCAGAATCAGCAGTTCCAGGTGGGGAAGGGCAGCGCTGTATTTCTCTCCATCTGATATGTAATCTCAGCGTCGCTGAGTTCCCAGCCTTCTGCAAGCTCATTTTCTTTAACCCTAGGTAGTGATCGCCTGCATCCTCGCTCTGCGTAACTGCAGAATACTAGGGCCCTCCGGATAGTACTGAAGATATTTGGCAAGTGCCTGCGTGTCCTGGATGTTGCCTGTTGCTTACCGCCTACCTCCCATCCCATACCATCCCTTTCTCCGCTGTAGCTGGCCCTCCAGTCTCTCATACTATTGCCTCTTTCTGCTCTGCTTCTACCTGGTTGTGGACAGTCTTCCCCTTTATTCTCTACCTCACCTCCCAAACTAGGCTGGTATGTGTGTGGAGGCAGGGCTGAGTCAGATTTTTTTTTTTCTAAAGTAGGGTCTTACTTCAACATCCAGGTAGAGTACAATGGTGTGATCTCGACTCACTGCAGCCTTCACCCCCCAGGCTCAAGCCATCCTCCCACCTCAGCCTCCTAAGTTAGCTGGGATTACAGGTATGTGCCACCATGCCTGGCTAATTGCTTTTTGCATTTTTTTGCATTTTTTGCATTTTTAGGGGATGAGGATTGTTTGAACTCCTGGCCTCAAACAATCTGCCCACCTCGACCTCCCAAAGTGCTGGGATCACAGGGATGAGCCATGAGAGTCAGAATATTTAACAACTGCCGTGGCCTTCACAGCGAATGGCCAATCCATCCTAAAGGATCCTTGTGGTGTCAGGCATAACCCTTTAGGTTCTGGATCACCGGGTGGCTAAGGGGCCTTGGGGTGGGCTGGGGTACTCAAGTTAACAGTGTACTAGGGGATAACTGGGCAAGAAAGCCTCAGGACGAGGCTATTTACCCACCAGTATGAAATATTTTAGTATTGTAACACCAAGTACAGCTGTACACTCGGTGCTCAGTCAGTGGTTTTGTGTAAGCGATTTGCTGAAGGATTGAGCACACTGCTTGCGTGACTGAAAATTAGACCTTAAACATCACTGTAGGTCCATCGTCGTCTCCTATTAGAAGGAGCTCCTCATTGACAGTCTCTCTTTTGGCCACCAGTTGGCCTCCATGACTGTGGTCTCTTCCCTCAGAACCAATTTCCTTCTCAAATCTGCTTTCACACTCAAGCCTAGAATTTTTCCCAGCTCAGCTCAACCCAGAACTTCTGTATTTTACATTTGTCAGGGACAAACTGACAATGCCTTCACAAAAACAACCAAAAATCCTGCCCAAGGAAACCATAGTCAATTTTACTTTACTTATGAACAACCTCAGTCCACCTTCCCCTCATTTTTGCATAGCCAAGTACCATGAAATGTTTTCTTATACAGTAGAGCAGTTTTATCTCTAGGATGAATTCTCATCCCCTAAAGCAAGAGTTACAACTTGCAGCCATGTTTTAAAATAGCATTTTGGGGTTTCTGTATTAGACATGAAAATCGTCTAGCTTTCCATGTCTAAGTTAGATCAAAGAGGCTGAATAAATGCTACTAAGAGGCTCAATAAATGATATTTTCTCCATCATTCCTTAGTCATACCTCCTACTAGGTTCTCAATAATCTTATAGAGGAATTTGATTGATTGATTGATTGCTCCATTTATTAATCTGTTCAACAAATAGGTATTTAGAGCCTACTATGTGTTACCCCTTAGTAGGTTCTCAATAACTTTATTGAAGAAATTAATTGATTGATTGATTGTTCCATTCATTCATTCATTCATTCATCTGTTCAACAAATATATATTTAGAGCCTACTGTGTATTAGGCACTGTGCTCATTGGAAAAATGGGAGAACAAGGACAAAGATCACTGCTCTCACAGAGCTTACATTTTAATGGGGGGAGACAGCAGTCACAAATAAATAAGTATTTAAAACATAGAGTACTGAAATAGTAATAAGTGCTAAGGAGCTAAAAAGCAGGAAGATGCATGGGCAGCGTGGGGGAGGGGAGTGCGTGATTTTTGATAAAGAACTAGGGAAGGCACTGAAGATAAGGTGACATCTGAGTGAAGACCTGAAGGAGGAGAAGGTGAACGGTGCTGTTATCTGGGGAGGATGAGGAGCAGAAAACCCATTGCCACATGATGAGCAAAACCAATGACACAGAAAGCACAGTCTGTAACGTGATCAAATTGAAATGCAGACAGCTGCTTTCGGTGGTCTTTGGTTTTTCTTTCATTGGATTAGAATTTTTTTTTTTTTTTTTGAGATGGAATTTCGCTCTTGTCGCCCAGGCTATAGTGCAGTGGCGTGATCTTGGCTGACTGCAACCTCCGCCTCCCAGGTCCTAGCAATTCTCCTGCCTCAGCCTCCTGAGTAGCTGGGATTACAGGCTTCTGCCACCACACCTGGCTAATTTTTTGTATTTTTAGTAGAGATGGGGTTTTAACCATGTTGGCCAGTCTGGTCTTATACTCCTGATCTCAAGTGATTTACCTGCCTCAGTCTCCCAAAGTGCTGAGATTATAGGCATGAGCCACTGTGCTCGGCCTGGATTTGTGTGTGTGTGTGTGTGTGTGTGTGTGTGTGTGTGTGTGTGTGTGTGTGTTTTCAATGAAGAAACTACTTTGTTTCCTTTGTCAGTGCTTTTGACAATCATCACACTTTTCCCTCCATCTCGTTCCTTACAGGAGATGAATATCCCTGGCACAGTTGTGTCAGACTACTAAACTTATGGTATTAATGATTTGTTTAGGGCAGAAAATAAAAACAAATGTGACATTTACTTTCCTGGTGTTCTGCATTTTCCCAGCAAGTCAGTCATGATGGTTAATTAACTGTGGGCTACATTTATGTACTGAACCAAGTACAGCTGTTCCAAATAAGTTCACATTGAAATGACCCAATAATAACTGTTTGCTATCATGTTTCCAGAAGCACATTTGCCCTGGGCAGTTTTGTTCACTTACAAACTCTGTTGCCTGTAGCAGCAAATGTCTAGATTTAGGCTGATAGGAACCTGTGAGGAGTGATCAATTTTTAGAGGATTTCAAGATTGAAAAACAGTTCTGTCCTCTAGCAGCTTATGTGCCTGTCACATCTTGTGCCTCTTTTTTTTTTTGAGACGGAGTCCTTCTCTGTTGTCCAGACTGGAGTGCAGTGGCATGATCTTTGCTCACTGTAACCTCTGCCTCTGAAGTTCAAGCAATTCTCCTGCCTCAACCTCCTAAGTAGCTGGGACTACAGGTGTGTGCCACCATGCCAGGCTAATTTTTGTATTTTTGGTAGAGACTGGGTTTTGCCATGTTTGTCAGGCTGGTCTCAAACTCCTGATCTCAAACGATCTACCAGCCTCAGCCTCCTAAAGTGCTGGGAGTAGAGGCATAAGCCACCGTGCCTGGCCCTGAGGTAGCATTCTTAATAATGAGGTTCACATGGCAAAGCAGCCCAGCGCTTTTAGCTCTTCCCTGCTTTTTAGCTCCTTAGCATTTAGCCCTGTTTCGCGGGCCGCTGTTACACATGAAGAATGCTGCTGTGCGGAGCCCCCTTCCTTGTATTACATGTCTTTCAGGAGGGGCATCTTTGAAAGGAGTGACCAGCCTATTCCCAGTAACCCAGGTGTATGGGCGCCTGGCCAGGCCAGCCAGCCCACCTCCCTTCTTATTCACCCATGACCTTCAATAGTTTGATTAAATTACCAATCAGAGGAAAGTATTGTCTGCATGGTTGTTCCTGGAAGAAACAAGTCAGTAAAATTCACATACTTAGATAAAACAGGTTCTAATTACAGCTTCCTTGTTTATTTGGGCATGTCATTTCACCTCTCTGAGCCATAGTTTCCTCATTTGTAAGATGGGAAGAATAATCATGCCAATCTCATAGAGCTGTGGTATCAAATAAATAAAACATCTCACATGATGCCTAGCATGGCAAGAAACCATGGCCGCTATTATTCGAGTTATTTCAAAGATCAAATTAGATCATAGCCGTGGAAGTACTTTGTCCTTTGTAAAGAATCACCACCACTATCACCACCACCACCACCATCACCATCACCATCATTATCACCACCACCACCAATTACCACCACCATTACCACCACCACCGTTACCACCCCTACCATCATTACCACCAGCACCAATGACCACCATACCACCGTCACTACCACCATCATTACCACCAGCACCAATTACCACCATCACCACTACCACCATCATTACCACCACCACCAATGACCACCATCACCACCATCACCACTACCACCATCATTACCACCACCATCAATTACCACCACCACCACTGCTACCATCACTACCATCACCACCACCATCATTACCACCACCACCAATTACCACCATCACCACTACTACCACCATCACCACTACCACCATCATTACCACCACCACCAATTACCACCATCACCACTACCACCATCACCACTACCACCATCATTACCACCACCATCAATTACTACCACCACCACTGCTACCATCACTACCATCACCACCACCATCATTACCACCACCACCAATTGCCACCCTCGCCACCAATTACCCTGCCATCACCACCATCATTACCACTACCACTGTCATTACCACCATCATCACTACCACCACCACCACCACCACTATCACTACCACCACTACCACCATTAATTACCACCACCACCACCACCATCATTACCACCACCACCAGTCACCATCATCACCACCACTATCACTACCACCATCAATTACCACCACCACTACCATAACCACCATCATCATTACCACCAGCACCACCACTACCACCACCCCACTATAACCACCATCATCGACCACCACCAACATCAATTACCACCACCATCACTACCACCACCACCACTATCACTACCACCACTACCACCATCAGTTACCACTACCACTAATATTATCACCATCATCACCATCACTATCACCACCACTACTGTCATTACTATCCCTGTCTTTTACACACTTATAAACCTCTCTTCACCTTAACACATTGCTGAATATACCAATGACATTTAATTTATATTATTTCATGACGATGCAGTCTGCTGTGGTGAAGGACATGAGACTGAAATTAGAAGTCTTATGTTCTAGGCTCCACCAAATCTTTATGTGACCTTAGAGAAGTCCCTTAAATCCTCTGAGTCTTATTTGACTCTTTGCAAAATGGAGAAGTTGGACCCGAAAATTTTCATAATGCTCAAAATTTTACACTCTGGTGTAAAGTGAAGGCAAAACGGGCTCTGTGAGTATCGGTTTCTGTGAAATGGGAGGTCTGGGAAGTTTCAGCTTCAGCCTCAGCTTTCTTATTCTCCTTAACTTCAGCCTCACTGTAGCCAATTTATCTTCTCAGAAAGCCCAGAAGAACTTTCTTAAATGAAAACTTGATGACATGACTTGGCTGCTTAACATCTGTCAGGGGCTTCCCATTGCCTTAAGAATAGAATCTAAACTCTATGGCATGACATGCTAAGGGCAGCTTGAGACCATGAAACATTGAAAGAACATATATGTCCCCTATTGAGGACAGAAGTAAATGCCAAACTGTGATATTTCAGCAGAATACTATTCACAAGCTAAAATAGTGTTGTAAAAACTAAGTAATAGCATGGAAAGTACTTACAATGAAATAAGTTAAAGAATGCAAGCAAAATATTTTATCTATAGTATAATTATAGCTATGCTAAATTAGACAAAACAGTTTATTTTTTTAAAAAAATACAGTTTTTAAAAACCCCAAACATAAATAGTAGTTGATTTGGGCAGTTTTTTCCTCCTTTGTAACTCTACTGTTTTGTACTTTTTTTTTTTAATGAGTGCCATTATTTAAAAATTTTAAAATATTCAATGCTTTTTTAAAAATTCCAAAAGTAAATTACGTTCATTTTAGAAACTTCAAAAAATCCAGCTAAGAAAAAAACCCCAAAACTACATGTACTCCTTGTTTCTCAGAAATAACCACTGCTAAATCCTCTTATATAGTCTTCTTCTTGTATACTGTATCCATGCAAATCTAACACATTACACAAATTCTGTCACTCAGAGTGGCCCAGTCCAGATGAGCGTGCCCTTACAGGGTTCCCATTTCCTGAGGCTCACCTGGCCTGGGTGTTATGTCTCACATAAGGGTTACTTGCTTTTTCTACCCTGGTGGCAGCTCTCATTCCTACTTCCTGGATTCATGGATGGAAGGTGCTTCTGGGTCCAGGAGATAAGAAATGTTTCCTTCTTTCCTTCCTTCCTTCCCCGCCTTCCTTCCTTTCTTCCTTCCTTCCTTCCTTCCCTCCTTTCTTCCTTCCTCCCTCCCTCCCTCCCTCTCCTTCTCTTTTTCTGACAAGATCTTGCTCTGTTGCCAAGACTGGAGTTCAGTGGCATGATCTTGGCTCACTGCAATCTCTTCCTCCTGGGTCGAAGTGATTCTTCTGCCTCAGCCTCCCGAGTAGCTGGGATTACAGGCGCATGCCACCACACCCAGCTAATTTTTGTATTTTTAGCAGAGATGGGGTTTCACCATGTTGGCCAGGCTGGTATCGAACCCCTGGCATCAAGTGATCCACCCACCTTGGCCTCCCAAAGTGCTGGGATTACAGGCGTGAGCTGCTGCACCCAGCCAAGGAGAGAAGAAATGTTTTCTTTTCTTAATTAAGTAGGCTGTTGTTTACAAGAAATTAATTGGTGGGGTGTGATCGATCACACCTATGATCCCAGCACTTTGGAAGGCCGGAGAGCACTTGAGGCCAGGAGTTCAAGGTCAGACTGGGTGGCATAGTGAGATCCTCTCTACAAAAAATAGCTGGGCACGGTGACATGTGCCTATAGTTAGCTACTTGGGAGGCTAAAATGGGAGGATGCTTGAGCCAAGAGTTCAAGGCTGCAGTGAGCTGTGATCACACCACTGCACTCTAGGAAGGAAAGAGAGCAAAATAATCATTTTTTTTTTTTTAGTTTTTTTTTTTTTTCAAGTTTTGGCTAATGGGATGTGAGAAAAAATGATAAGTCTAATTTCTAGACCATGTTTTTTTTTTCCCTTCATAATGTATAGCATTATTATTTTTTTTTTTTAGAAAAAAAAAGAAAAAGGAAGAAAAAAAGAATAAATAAAGAGAAAGAAGGAAGAAAAAGGGAGAGAGAACGGGAATCTTGCTCTATTGCCCAGGCTAGAATGCAGTCTACAAATAATATTAAAAGCTTTTTTATACTATAATTTGTTATACAATGGAGACAGGAGAGGAATAAGGGAGGAAAATAACAAACAAACAGCCAACCAATATTTCATTTAAACCTGTGAAATGCTATGCAATTGCTAGGGAGTGATTTACTCCCAACCATGTGGTCACTTTTAGAATAAATGTGATGTGTTACTGAAAAAAAAATGTATGTTTTGTGGATTTGGAGTAGAGAGTTCTGTAGGTGTTTATTAAGTTTACTTTTTGAGGTTTAAGTTCAAGTCCCGGGTATCCTTCTTAACCTTCTGTCTCATTAATTTGTCCAATATTGACAATGTAATGTTAAGTCTCCCACTATTACTGTGTGGGAGTCCAAGTCTCTTTGTAAGTCACCAAGAAGTTGCCCTATGTATCTGGGTGCTCCTATATTGGGTGCGCATAGACTTAGGGTCGTTAGCTCTTCCCGTTACATTGATCCCTCTACCATTATACAATTCCTTCTTATCTCTTTCGGTTTCTATTACTTTAAAGTCTATTTTATCAGAGATAGAATTGCAACTACTGCTTTTTTTTTTTTTTTTCTCTCCATTTGGTTGGCAAATCTTCCTCCATCCCTTTGTTTTGAGTCTCTTATATCCTTGCATGTAAGATGGATCTGGATGCAGCTTACTGATGGGTTTTTTGAAGTGGCTGATACTGGTTGTTCCTTTCTATTATAGTGCCTCTTTCAAAGCTCTTGTAAAGCAGGCCTGGTGGTAATGAAATCTCTGAGTACTTGCTTGTTTGCAAAAAATTTATTTTTCCTTCACTTATGAAACTTAGTTTGGCTGGATATGAAATTCTGGGTTGAAAGTTCTTTTCTTAAGGATGTTGAATATTGGCCCCCACTCTTCTAGCTTGTAGGGTTTCTGCTGAGAGATCAGCTGTGAGTCTATAGGCTTCCCCTTGTGGGTAACCTACCTTTCTCTCTGGCTGCCCGTAGTATTTTCTCCTTTTTTCAGCCCTGTTGAATCTAATGATTATGTGCCTTGGGGTTGCTCTTTTTAAGGAATATCTTTGTGGTGTTCTCTGTATTACCTGGAGTTGTGTATTGTCTTGCCTTGCTAGGTTAGGAAAGTTTTCCTGGATAATATCCTGAAAAATATTTTCCAGCTTGGATTCATTCTCTTCGTCACATTCAGGTACACCTATAAACGTAGATTAGGTCTTTTCACATAGTCCCATACTTCTTGGAGACTTTGCTCATTCCTTTTTACCCTTTTTCTCTAATCTTGTCTTCTCGTTTTATTTCGTTAAGTTGGTCTTCGACTTCTAAATCCTTTCTTCTGCATGATCAATTCGACTGTTAAAACTTGTGCATACTTCTCAAGTTCTTGTATTGTGTTTTTCAGCTCCATTAATTCACTTATATTCCTCTTTAAATTGTCCATTCTCATAACATTTCGTGAAACCGTTTTTCAAGGTTCTTAGTTTCCTTGCATTGGGCTAGAACATGTTCTTTTAGCTCACAGAAGTTTCTCATTATCCACCTTCTGAAGCCTGATTCTGTTATTCCTCACATTCATTTTCTATAGGCCTTGTTCAATTGGTGATGAGGCACTGCAATCCTCTGTAGGAGGAGAGGCATTCTAATTTCGGGTGTTTTCAGCCTTTTTGCGCTGGTTTCTTCCCATCTTTGTGGATTTATCCACCTGTCGTCTGTGTAATTGCTGACTTTCAGATTAGGTCTCTGAGTGGACGTCCAGCTTGTTGGTGATAAAGTATTTTCTGTTTCTTAATTTTCCTTCGGTGGATGCCCCTCCCCCACAGAGCTGGACCTTCCCGGGTTCAGCTGTACTTGCTGTGAAACTCTCAATCTTCAGCAGTTCCAACTGCTGTTTTTATTTTTATTTTTTTGTGGAGGAGGGTACCAGCCTTCCCCTGCGGCGACCCACTACGCCGACCGAAACAGCAGCGTTAAGATTCGTGGCGCTTTTCTGCCCCGGGAATCTCCGGGTCTGCTTCCCCACTTAGTCCGCTTTTCAATCAGCTGAATGGGAGACTCTGCCTTCCCGGAGCTCCAACGCCAACCAAAAGGGCACTCAGTCCCGTATACTCCGGACTGAGAACCGCCGCGTCGGGGCGCCTGCAAAACGGCCACGCCCTCCAAAAGGGTCGCGCTGGCGACCCGTGGGGCTCCTCCGCCAAGAATCTCTTGGTCCGTGGGCTATGAAAATTCGTCTAAAATGTGACGTCCACTCACTCTCTGCGCTTTCAGTGGGAGCTACAATCCTAGCTGCTGCTAATAGCCATCTTGGATCTCTCTCCAGAAGAAATGTTTTCTAAGTGAGAAGTTCAGTTGCTTTCTTCTTCTCATTTTACTCTTAATGCACAGAAAGCAAACTTTTGAACTCCCAATATGATGTAATAACAGAGGCATTAGTCATGGATATTTAATCATTCTTAATGGTGAACTTGTAAAACTCTCTGGCCACTTTCATGAACACTGTTTCTTAGAGTGTCTGAAAAGGTGGCACTTCACCATTCCCATGACTGGAGGAAATAAAAAGTGAAAGTAGGATGAGGCTCTTCTGCGGACCCCGCCCGCATGGTCCACAGCTGGGTAACTGGTGATATGAATGGCAAATTTTCTCATTTGTGCTCACAAAGATAGTTTCACCAAGATTGGAAACTGGTAGGGAGACTTTTATAGAAATTCAGCCCACTCACCAAGACGGATCCTACTGGGAACCAAGCTTTGGGGCTCGCCCAACCAAACTGTGAAACAAGTGTACTCATGGTGACTCTGTAGAGTAGATGCACCAGGCATCAGGGTACAATGGCTACCGAGACAGCAAGATCCCTTCTGGTGGTGGAAATGCCCCCCTCTCTCAAAATAAGAGTAAATCCAAGAAGACTCAGTTCTGGGATGAGCAGCAGGAAGGGTTTCCTGGAAGAGGCTATGGCACATGCAAAGATGGAGAAGACCTGGGTATGTCCAGGGACTGAAGCAAGACTAGGGCATCTTCAGAGCAGTGAAGGGAAGTGGCAGAGGATGAGGTGGAATTCTCAGGGGATTTAAGACCATGGTGAACCGTGGGGGATGTCATTGTCAGGGCAGTGGAGAGTTGCAGAAGGAGTTTAAGCAGAGCAGAGACCCGAGGCTGGACTTGGGCAACTGTGGCCTCTCTTTCACTCCCCTCCAGGTACCCGCCTCATCCCTGCCCCCTGTGTTCTTAGCTGCCCTCAAATCCTAGATTTTTTTTTTTTTTTTTTTTTTTTTTGAGACCGACTCTCACTCTGTCACTGGGGCTGCAGTGCAGTGGTAGGATCTTGGCTCACTGCAACCTCTGCCTCCTGGATTCAAGTGATTCTCCTTCCTCAGCCCCCCAAGTAGCTGGGACTACAGGTGCGTGCCAACATGCCTGGTTAATTTTTATTTATTTTTTATTTTTTGATAGAGAGGCAGTTTCACCATGTTGGCCAGGCTGGTCTTGAACTCCTGACCTCAAGTGATCCGCCCACCTCAGCCTCCCAAAGTGCTGGGATTACAGGAGTGAGCCACTGTGCCCGGCACTCAGATCCTAGATTTTTAAAGTGACTTTCAATTTTAAGAGGCAAACGACAGAAGACATCTTCAGGATTCTGCGCTGCAATGGCAGTCAAAGCCTCAGCAACGAGGGCTGATTATCTGACTACAGAATTATAGGTGTTGGCCACGGAGGCAGGAGAGAATTGGTGGAACGTTCTTTAATTATGGGCTGTTCTCCCAGTTCATCACATACCACACAAAGTGTTCAGATTAGTCTCAAAGGAAGTTGAGAAAGCACCTTTTGCCAGTCTTCCTGATGGTGGAGGAACAGAACCATCACCATATAGAGGACAGGATTAGAATCCTAGGGTCTTAACAACAGAAAGGAGACTTGAGTTCCTTTGAGCCACAGCCCACCCATCACCCAGGCTCTTCTGAAGGGCAGGCTAAAATGATTATTTCACTTCTGTCAGGTTTGCATAATTGGCATCTCATAATGTTTTTCATCTGAGGAACGAGTGGAGAAAGAGCCAGTGGGGTCTAGGTTATCCACAAATTAGACACCTAATCTTGATGTCATCAGAAGTGGTGTTTCATTTTCATGAGAAATGAACGTAACCCTTGAATAACTGAGCTGACAGCCACTGCATTGTCTCCCGCCTTGTCTTATCATGCAAGGCTTTAGGGTATTTTTCTAACACATCTGTGTGTCCTCTGAATCTTGGAAATCTTATCAGGCAGCTGCTGCAATATATTTTTTGAATTTTGGAAATTTTAATGCAATAAAGCAATTACCTGTTGCCTGAAGACAGTGTCAAATATTATCGAGTGGATCTCAGATGCCCCAAGAAATGTCTTCTCTCTCTACCCTTCTTCCTCCCCACCAAATCACACTTCCCCACCCACACCAACACATACGTCTTATTCTCCCTTCAAAACCCCAGCCTCAGCTTGGCACCATGGACTCCTTGTCACCTGTGTCAACAGTTCACTCTGGCTAACCCATTTCCTGCCCCAGCCTGTGTAAGGCTAGCACAGTGATTGTTCCATCTGCTCTGCAGAAAGGCAAATGTCACCCTCTGATGTTTACTTGCTTTGAAGTCTCTTGGCCATGACATGTGGGGAAACTTACCTGCTCTGTGAGACTCCTCCTCGCTCGCCCCTGTTGTGGGCACACAGGCCCTTCTAGTTGCAATTGCTCATTTCTGCCCTCTTGCTTCTGTTTCCTATCCTTCCAGTGGTAGGACTTCTTATCATTTACTAACAAAAATAGCAACAACGCTTACCAGGGACTTACTATGAGTCAGATGCTCTTCTAAGCACATTTGGATCTCTTAGCTCATTTAACCCTCACAACAAGCATCTGAGGTTGATGCAATCACAGACCCTACTGACAAACAAGAAAACCAAGACACTGAAAGGCTAAAGTCACCTGTCCAAGGTCACCAAGGTACTAAGTGGCAAAATCAGGGCTCTTAACCACCAGGGGTCTTTTTCTGCCTCTGAATTTCTTCTTTTCCATTAATCTCCCGGACTAAATTCAACCAGCTCTCCCTACTCTGTGCCAAGGACGTTGCCAGACACTTGGGATTCAAGGATGAATACGTTGAACCCTTGCCTGCAGTCTAACTGAGATGAGCAGGCATGTCGCAGACTAGAGTGTGCTGGGTGGGGAAGGGGGAGCCTGGCCAGGCTGCCATAGGAAGGGGAGGTCTTGCCTTTGAAGGGCAAGTTGGAGCGTGTGATACCTTATCTGAAACATTTACGTGGGAGTATGTGACAGTGCTCTGTACACCGTATAAGCTTCTCTTCCACTGCAAGATGGTATTTCGTTTGCTTCCTTCTGTCTCTTTCTTCAGCTTTTGAAACCTCAATTATCTTTCCCTTTTACTCCAGGAGAAGAGTTTTTGAACTTAGCTGTGCATCAAAATCACCCGCGTGGCAGTGGCTAGCTGGTTTTCCTCCTGGCTATGCAGTTGACCAGTTTCTCAGTCCCTTACACTCAGAGGTGGCATGTGCCTGTGGCTGGCCAATGGAGGAAGGACGGAAGCGAGGCCACTCACCCTCCAGCCTGGCCCGTAACTCCTCTCTTGCATCCTTCTTCCCTTCCTGCCTCTCCCAGACGGATTTCAGCATCCAGTGGAGGGCTCAGTGGGGATTGCAATGTGCATCCCAGTTTGAGAACCACCGACCCCACACATTTGATTGAACCACTGCTCACTACCTTTGCTACAGCAAGTTCAGCTGGCTCCATGTTTCTTGAGTGGCTTACAAATGCAGACTGCTATTTTCATCCTTTAATTTTGCTCAGAGGAAACACTCGCTCTGCCAGTGTGGCCTATTGGCTATGCTTGTGAGCAGAAAGAGAGATGGGTGTCTCCAGGGCCCTAACACACACTGGAGCCACGGGACAAAAAGTATTTTCCTTTCCCTTAGGACTGAAGTCACGCCATACTCTATGAGGGCAGAGACATTGTGAGTGACTCGAATACTTTCTTTGGACCTGTGAAGTTTGCTTTCAATAATAATAGTTATTACTTTGAATTCAATAAACATAAATCAATACATAGACATATGATTATAATGATATTGGATCATCTAATATGTGCTAACGACTATGCTAAACACAGCAGCTCATGTCATCCTCATAGCAGCTGTAGGAGGCAGGCGTTACTGGGATGATCCTGCTATACAAATGAAAGGAAGGCTCAGAGATGTCTAATTATTACCCAGGATCACACGACGAGGAGCAGGAGAGCCAGATCTGAAAGGCCATCTCCAGCCCCAGGCCCATAGGATTACCCGCTGTGTATGTAACCTTTGCATAACTGCCTGGGCCCCCAGACCCCTCACCCTGCCACCTTCTTGTCACGCCCTCTCTCTCTGTGGCCTTTTTAAATCCAGATTGCCGTGTGCCGGAATTCCACCCTCCTTGCCCAAAACTCACCACGCTTTCTGTAATTAAAATTTAGTCCATTTGAACAAAGCCTGGAACCTGACGATTCTGCCTAGTTTTCTCGGTCACCATGGCAACCAGATTCTTGGCTGAAACTGGATCCCTGTAGGTAAGAAAATGCAAGAAAAAAGCGAAGTGCAGAGAAGACTCTTAGAGCTGGGAAGCGGTTTCCCCCAGCGAGCGGTATCCACCATTGCCTAGGTCCTCGCCTGCCTCACCCTCCCTGACTCAAGGCCATTTTAGCTACTAAGTACCATCAAGGGCCTACCAAGATGCTTAAGTTCTCCTCCCAAAAATAGGGAACTCAAAGTAGAAAAGGAACTGCAAAACTGAAATTAAAGATTAGATCAAATGCCTACAAAAATTACATGCTGATTTTGTGAATAAATTGGGAATTCATAAAACTTCATTATGCTTAAAAACAATAAGGCTTGCTTTTCTTACTTTGAAAACATTTTCTGGCTTGCATACTGACGTGAGAAAGCACAGCCAATTGTAGATTGAATGTATTCCTGGTAGGCGAATTATTTTAAAAGTAGAATTATAAAAGCATGATTTTTTTTTTATAGTCAAAATGCTAGCAAACAAAACTTGCTCACATTGGCCAAATACGTAACACAAAAGATGTGTAGGGTTTTTTCTTTGTTTGTTTGTTGGGTTTTTTTTTTGAGACAGGGTCTCTCTCTGTTGCCCAGGATGGAGTGCAGTGGCACAATCATAGCTCACTGCAACCTCTAACTCCCGGGCTCGGGTGATCCTCCTGCCTCAGCCTCTCACTTCAGCCTCCTGAGTAGCTGAAATTATAGGCTCATACCACCACACCTGGTTAGTGGTTTTTTTAAAAGAAAAAATTTTTTAAGAGATGGCCTCAAGCAATCCTCCCACCTCAGCCCAAAGTGCTGGGATTACAAGGTATGAGCCACTGTGCCCAGCCCTGGATGCTTTTTAATATGTTTGCTGATGTGGAGTGGGACCTCCAAAGGAATGCCCGAAATAACTTGGAATCATACAAATCCCCTTCACAAACCCTGAGAGCTCAGTGCAGGCAAGAAACATAGCTGGGGTGCGAGAGCAAAAGGGTGGCCCCGGGTGAGCTGGGAGGCTCAAGAGAGGAAGTAGCCTCCCGAAATGAAATGGAAACGTTTACCCAGCCAGCCTATCTCAGGGAGAGTGACTGTTTGAATGTGTTCAATAGATTCCAGCTGCCCTGGCTGGAAACAAGCCAAGAAAAGCCTGCTTCCCATTTTCCCTTTGCTCTAGGGGACTGGGAGGCCTTTATTTTTATGGGGTTTGGGGAATGAGAGGGGCTGCCACCATCCAGTGTTATTTTCTCCCTTTCAGCAAGGTGAGCAATGCGCCTTTTTTATCATTCAGCCCAAAGAACTCACTTGACTCACGGGCATTGCAAATCCACATCTATTTTCTTATCAAAGTCCTGGGCCAGAGGGAGAACCAAGCAGTTGTCTCCCTAACATCAGGGCTGGCTCAGGGAGAGCTCTGTGGCTCTGTGATAAAACTCAAATGCAGAAGTTAATCAGCCAAGCCCAGAACCTCCTGGTAAGGCAGGCGGTGTGCAGTGAGCTCCTGGGGCCCTAACACCCAGCCTCGATGTGACACTCAGAGTGCCAGGGCCTGGCTTTCTCACCTGAGAGGGGGGATAACCGCTCCTGACTCTCTCCTGGTTTTTCTACAGGAAAGAAAAAAAATAACGATTCCTGTCACTGTTTCCCATCAGAGAAATTGTAGGCTAGAATTGGATAACGGATATGAAATTGCCTCAGGAAGTTTAAAGCTTTGCTACTCAAAGTGTGGCCCTCAGGCCAGCAGCCTCATTTGAGAGCTGGTTCAAAAGACAGACTAGACCCTCAGGCCTGCCGCAAACCTACTAAATCAGAGCCTGCATTCCAACAAGATCCCAGGGCATTTCTACGCAAATTAAGGACTGAGAAGCATTGATATACATATATTTTTTTGAGGCAGACTCTTGCTCTGTCACCAAGCTGGAGTGCAGTGGCACCATTTCGGGTCACTGCAACCTTCGCCTGCTGTGTTCAGGTGAGATTCTCCTGACTCAGCCTCCTGAGTAGCTGGGATTACAGGCACCCACCACCATGCCTGGCTAATTTTTGTATTTTTAGTAGAGACGGGGTTTCATCATGTTGGCCAGGATGGTCTCGATCTCTTGACTTTGTGGTCTGCCTGTATCGGCCTCCCAAGAAGCACTGAGTTTTAAAACCCTGCAAAGCATATCTTGTAAGGAATTGGTAGGTAATGATTCATTGGATGTCTGTCTTCTCTGTTAGCTCTACGAGGTCAGGCCCCGATCTGGCTTGTTCCCCACTGTACCCCACTTTTTGTTTCAATGTCTGGCATACAGTAGGTACTCAATATTTGTTGAATTAATGAATAAACCTTATATCCTGTGTGACTGACCCCAGAGGGTGGTAAGAATAGACAGGATTCTAAACTTACGCCCCGGTGAGGGATGCCAAGCCACCTGCATTTGACATCTGGTTCAATGCCCTGTGTAGTGGCGCAGTGGTTCTCAAGTTTGACCGTGCACCTGGAGCCTTGTTAAAAGCAGGTGGCTGGGCCCCACCCTTAGAGTTTTGGATTCAGTAGGTCTGGGATTGGCAGGAGCGTGTGCATTTCTAACAAGTTCTGGCGGATGCTGCTGCTGCTGCTGCTTCTGCTGCTGTCCAGGGCCCCCACCTGGAGAACATAGCCTGGTGCATTGATGAAACCTGAATAAAATGTCTTCATATTTTAAATGCGGACCACAAGGATTCACAGTAACAAAAATATCAAATTGGCAGGAAAAAGCATTTTTCAGACCAAGGAATATGGCTGCTATTTCGGGTCCTGGCGTGCTTTTCAGGTGGCTGGGGCAGCCTGAGATAGGGCAAGGATAGTGGTACCAAGGGGCTAGAGGATGGGATGGTGCCGGTGGCCACAGGTTATAATATGGGGCCCCAAGGTGTGGCTCCAGGGTCACACCTGGCTGTATATCAGGGCCAAGCATAAGTCCTGCAGGCTACAGTTTTCCTTCCCTTGCCCAGGCTCCTGAAGCACCAGGGGTGGGACTCAGGTGGCTGCACTAAGAAGCCAGCCAGGCACTCTCGGGTTATTTACTACCAAACGGTAACAGCTATCGCCACCTGTCTCCTACCTGCCAGGGCTTGAGCTAAGTACCTTACAGATGTTATCTCATCAAATTGTCACAGTAGCCCATGAGGTAAGTATACTAGTTTCCTATTTGCTGCCAGAACAATTACCACGCAGTAGCTTAAAATAACACAAATGTATGACTACAGTTCTGAATGCTAGAAGCCTGACACAGGTCTAACTGGGCTAAAATTAGGGTGTCAGCAGGGCTGAAGACTCTCTAGGGGAGAATCCATTTTTGTGCCGTTTCCAGCTTCTAGAGGCTGACCCTGTTCCCTGGTTCATGGCGTCCTCCTCCATCTTCCAAGCCAGCGACATCGCATCTCTGCCTGCCTCCCGCTTCCACTCTTAAGGACTCTTTGCTTACATTGGGCCCACCTGAATTATCCAGATTAATCTATTTTCAGATCAGATTAACGTCCTTAATTCCATCTGCAGTTTTAGTTTCCCTTCGCCATGGTACCTAACATACTTACAAGTTCCAGGGATTAGCGTGTGAACATCTTTAGGGGGCCATTATTCTGCCAACCACAGTGAGAGCTCCTGTGCTCCACCATTTTGGAGATGAGAACATTTAGGGTTAGAGAAAGTAGGCATTTTCCTAAAGTCACACAACTAGAAGTTGCTGTCTTAGCCTGGGTCTTAGCCCAAAGCGGAACCTAACATAAAAATATGCAGGAGAGTCCTTTATTGGGGAGTGTCATCTAGTGAGCGGGGAGAGATGGGGAGCAAAGCAGGGAAGGAGAGGGAGGGACAAAGATGCCGCATCCAGCTGCTCATTGCCTGGGGATAGAGTGAGAAAGGGAAACCTATCGGGGTGTGCCGCCTCCAGGTTACAGGTTGCACCTGCCAGGCACCAAGCAGGTTCCCCGCTCCCTCCTTGACTGTCTCTGAAGCCCAGGTGAGGTGCTCTTAGGTAGCATCTAGGTGCAGCGGGGTTGGGCCCCACTCGGTACTGGTCACTAGCCCCCTGGAAGAGGCTTAAATAAGAGACAGATGAGGCTGAGAGACTGAATGTTGGCATAAGGGTGTCATGTTAAAGCCAGATACCTCTCTCTGACCCTGGACATCCGATTCCAGCCGCAGAGTCTTAGCCCCATCACCGCAACCAACACACACCCCCCTTGGGATAATAGAAGTGCCACTCAGCTGGGAACCCTAACCTCCCTGAGAGGGGCAGCTCTGCTCCTGACGTCACTCTCGGCACTCAGGAGATAACTCCTTTCGGGAACATTCTAGCATGTGAAAGCTCCTCATTCAGACATGGGCACTGGAGTCTTTCCCAAGCCCACTCCCCCACCCCCACCCACGGATGCCCAGCCCAGTGGGTAGTGGCTGCATCGGGGAGGGGAGCCTGCCCTGTCTGAGTGTTCCTCTCAGTCAAACCACACCTATCGCTTCATAAATAGGCCCACTCATTTTTTTTTCAAGTTTTTAATGTTGTGGGTACGCAGTAGGTATGTATATTTATGGGGTACATGAGACATTTTGATACAATCATGAAATGTGTAATGATCATATCATGGAAATTGGGGTATCCATCCCCTCAAGATTTTTTGTGTTACAAACAATCCAATTATACTCTTTTAGTTATGTTTAAATGTACAATCAAAGTATTGCTGACTATAGTCACTCTGTTGTGCTATCAAATACTAGGTCTGACTCATTTTCTTTATTTTATTTTGTACCCGTTAACCATCCCCACCTTTCCCCCTCCCCGCTATCCTTCCCAGGCTCTGGTGACCACCCTTCTACTCTCTATTGCCATGAGTTCAATTGTTTTGATGTTTAGCTCCCACAGATAAGTGAGAATGTGTGATGTTTGTCTTTCTGTGCTTGGCTTATTTCACTTAACATAATAGCCTCCAGTTCCATTCATGTTGTTGCAAATGGCAGGATCTCATTCTTTTATATGTCTAAATAGTATTCAGTTGCGTGCATGTACCACATTTTCTCTATCTGCTCATTTGCTGATGGGCACGTAAGTTGCTTCCCAATCTTGGCTACTGTAAATAGTGCTGCACAAACGTGAGCACACACATACCTCTTCAGTCTACTGATTTCCTTTCTTGTGGGGATATACCCAGCAGTAGGATGGCTGGATGGCAGCTCTAGTTTCAGTTTGGCCCAACCACGCTGAAGGGCAATGTGGTGACAATGAGCAAAATCCATTGAACACATAAACCTCTTTTGCTTTTCTGGGTATTTGTCTTGTAGAAATAATAAAAGCATATACACAAAAACAAGGTTGTTCTTCTCAGTCTTGTTCACAACAGGGGTATGTCAGGAACAACTTAAAACCCATCAGCTGGGAGACACTCTGTTGAAGGATACATACGGTCAGGGAGACACGTTTACAGTTCATCGTTTTGTGCAAATGTTCCTCTTTTTGCCCTCTTCTTAATGGTATGAATTTCCAACATTTGTACAATGAATGGATTTCCGTCGTCACTGAGTCCTGTTGATTTTGCCTCCAGATTCCTGACTGTAACCCACAGGGCCCGAGCCTCTGGGCCCTGCCTTCCTCTTCAGCCCATGTGACACCTCTTTCTGCCACAGCTCAGAGACTTAAGATGTTCCTTCCCCACTCCAGACCTGCACACAGGGCGCTGCCTCTGTTTGAAAAGTCCTCCATCCCCGCCGCGCATCCTGTGAACATCCTCCCATCCTGTAGGTCACATCTGCGCAGTCACCTCCTCAGGGAGCTCCTTCCTGGCCTTGAGTCGAAAGTCGCCCCCTCTTACTCTGTGTAGTGCCCCCATTCTGTTCGTCACCACCTGCCATTATAAAGCACAGTAGGGGAAGCGGGGGGGCTCAGTGAGGCTTTAGCTCAGAGGGACATTCCGGTTGGTTCTGTTCGATTCCACCTATAACCCCATAACCCTATCTCCAGAGCTGCTCAAGTCCCCTGCCCTTGGTTCAGAGGGATGTACAAGTGCCTGGGACTCACGGTGAGGTGGGGAGCTGTGTACATGCTGTGCCTGTGGGGTGGGGGAGGGGCCTGTGGTCAAGGACAGCCCAACCACTCCCTTCCCTGGTTCTCCCCACAGAACGTACCCCCCGTCCCCTGCCTCCCCTGTTCTTGTTGCCACACTGTCTTCCCACTCTCTCCTGTCTCCAGGCCTGACCGCCCTTCTCTGGTCTCTGAGAGAGGAAGACAGTCTCTGCAGGCTGCATGCCTTCCAGAAGCTTCCTACGACACTGAGGGGAGTGTGCTTCTGATTGGTGTATATTGACTTGGTGTATGAAAAGGAAGATAGAAAGAAAAATATATAGAAAACAACCGGTTAATTTTTCTTTTTTCTTTTTTTTTGAGATGGAGTCATGTTCTGTCACCCGGGCTGGAATGCAGTGGCACAGTCTCGGCTCCACCTCCACCTCCCAGGTTCAAGCGATTCTTCTGCCTCAGCCCTCCTGAGTAACTGGGACTATAGGTGCCCGCCACCACGCCCAGCTAATTTTTGTATTTTTAGTAGAGACGGGGTTTCCCATGTTGGCCAAGCTGATCTCAAACTCCTGGCCTCAAGTAATCCGCCCGCCTCGGCCTCCCAGAGTGCTGGAATTACAGGCGTGAGCCACCACATCTGGCCATCTGCTTAATCCTTGTGGTATAATCCTGCCCGTATCTATGTATTTGTTTAGTTCCCATTTGACACCTGTACCAGGCTGAACAGTGTCCCTCCCTCCCCTTCAAACTCATGTTCACCTGGAAGCTCAGAGGGACCTTTTTTGGAAATAAAGTCTTTGCAGATATAATAGTTAGGATGAGATAATATTTAATTAGGGTGTGCCCTAAATCCAATATGACTGGTGTACTCAGAAGAAGAGAAAGATCTGGCCAGGCAGAGGTGGCTCACACCTATAATCCCAGCACTTTGGGAGGCTGAAGTGGGTGGATCACTTGAAGCCAGCAGTTCAAGAACAGCTTGGCCAACCAACAAGGTGAAACCCTGTCACTACTAAAAAACTCAAAAATGGGCCAGGCAAGGTAGCAGGTGCCTGTAATCCCAGCTGCTCAGGAGGCTGAGGCAGGATAATTGCTTGACCCAGGCGGCGGAGGTTGCAATGAGCCAAGATCATGCCACTGTACTCCAGCCAGGATGACAGGGGAGAAAAAAAAAAAAAAAAAAAGGCCAGGCATGGTGGCTCACGCCTATAATCCCAGCACTTCGGGAGGCCAAAGTGGGAGGATCACGAGGTCAGGAGTTCGAGACCAGCCTGGCCAATATGGTGAAACCCTGTCTCTACTAAAAGTACAAAAATTAGCCAGGCATGGTGGCGGGCACCTATAGTCCCAGTTACTCAGGAAGGCTGAGGCAGAAGAATCGCTTGAACCTGGGAGGTGCAGGTTGCAGTGAACCGAGATCATGCCACTGCACTCCAGCCTGGGTGACAGAGTGAAACTCCAGCTCCAAAAAAAAAAAAAAAAAAAGGAGAAGAAGAAGAGAAAGATCTGGACACAGAAACCTAGACACACAGGGCAGAAGCCATGTGAAGACAGAGGCAAAGACTGGGATGAGGCATCGTTAAGCCAGGAAAGAGTGGAGGTTGACAGCAGCCGCCAGCAGCAGCAAGGCTGGGAGGGACCCCCTGCCAGAGCCTTCACGGGCAGCATGGCCCTGCTGACACCTAACTTAGACTCCCGGCCTCCAACATGGTGAGAGAAAAAATGTCTGGTGTTTGAAGCCACGCAGTTTGCAGTAGTTACGGCAGCCACATAATGAACACATGCCCAGTAAGACGTTAAGAACCTGGAGGGCAGGACCCACGTCTGTTGTGTTCACTGTTGAATCCCCTGTGCCTGGTACATAAATGGTCCTCAACAAGTCTTTGTTGAAGGAAGGAGCCTAATCCTGAGCAGGGTGACTGAAGCAAGAGGGAAGCGCGCAGACGGAGCTGAGCTGCTTAGTCCCACGGAGAAAAACAGCAGCAGGAGAGGAAGAAACTGCACTTGGCACTTCCTTCCCTGTCTCACTCTCAGATGCTGAAATGACTATTTTTGGTGAATGCAAATCATAGCTGTGGCCAGTGTCTTCAGTCGGAGGCCACAAGTGCACACGCTGAGCCAGGGTTACAGTCACAAGAGTTTATTTTTAAAGTGACCACGCCTGACCTTCAGGCTCAGAGGCTGCAGACTCAGACTTTCCTGGTCAGGGCCACCCCAGGGTGGCCAGCCATCCTCAGCAGAGAAAAGCCACATGTTCCAAAATGGAAAAGGCTCTCAGCCTTCCTCCTCCACCGCAGCTAAGGAATACCTTCCCCTCCCATCTGTCGCCTACACGCTGACCGCTTTCTGGCGCGTTTAACACCCACAAATCACATCACAAGCTGTTGCTCTTGGCTTGCAGCTCCAGTTTCTTGAATTCAATTATAAGTATGAGCATGCCATGTAGCCCGCAGGGTGCGGCCGCTGGGAGAATGCTCTCCCACAAAGGCGGAGAACTCCCTGACCCCTTGATCATCCCCAGAAGGGACAGGAAAGCATTCTTCAGAACTGCTGGATTTTTCTTTTCTTTTTTTTTTTGGTCTTAATTGAGCCACAAGCAAGCAGCAGTCAGCTGTCCATAGGTACAACATAACTTGTTAAAGACCAGGATTTTCTCATGTTTCAGAGGTTCTCCGGGTCCCAGCGGAAGAACACCTTCGGGCTGGGCGCGGTGGCTTATACCTGTAATCCCGGCACTTTGGGAGGCCGAGGCGGGATGATTCCTTGGGCCCTTCAGCCTGAGCAACATGGCAAAAGCCCATCTTTGCAAAAACAATACAAAAATTAAATGGGTGTGTGGCGTATGCCTATAGTTCCACCTACTTGGGAGGCTGAGGTGGGAGGGTCTCCTGAGCCTTGGGAAGTCAAGGCTGCAGTGAGCCATGATCGCGCCACTGCACTCCAGCCTGGGCAACCTAGCAAGACCCTGTGCCAAAAAACCAACCAACCAACCAAACAACCAAACAAAGAACACCTTCCTCAAAGGTTCAGTTAGGATTGGGAAAAATAGTGTTAACCTGGTAGGACTCAAGGTAACTTTTTTTTTCATTTCATAAATTGTATTTTCCTTACTTAATCTTTACACCAATAAAGAGGGACTCTGGCACCTTCTGAACAAACAAATGTACACATTACCCAACTATACCTGAGCTGGGCTTCCTTGGGGGCTCTGCACTCTCACCCCACACCCACCATGAGAACTACTGCACCTGTGGCCTTACTGAAACAATGAACTGAAAGCTCCATGCAGCTGATTCAGAAAACATCAAGGACCCATGTAGATTTCATATACTACCTCATACAGCACAAGTTTTGTTTTTGTTTTTGTTTTTTTTAAAAAAAGAAAGACAGTGTTTTGAGATCTTGCCCAGGCTGGTATCGAGCTCCTGGGCTCAAGCAGTCCTCCTGCCTCAGCCTTCCAAAGTGTTGAGATTACAGTTGTGGGCCACCACGCCCAGATCTTTTTTAAACTTGTCTTTAAACATGTCTTTTTACCCTAAAGTCTCACCCCCTGACAATGTCTGCTCCATCACTCACCCTCGTCCTCAGCTTCCCTGTCCTCCTCCTCCTCTCTTTCATGAACCTGTAGCCACACAGGATCTCCTTCTAACTTCCTCCTCTTTCCAGCATCTTCTGTTGTGCAAGATCCCTTTAGCTGAGTATCTCCTGTGGCTTCTCTTGCAGAGAGTAACTCTGCCTTCTTTTAGCTTTTCTGATTCCCCCTCTCTACTCATCACCCCACACGACCCAACAGCAGAGTCTGCTGAACGAGAAGATGCTCTTCCTTCCTAGAAAGCACGTGGTTCTCCATCACAAGCAGAAAGCTTTGGTGGATAGAAACAAGCACACCTCGTGTTGACGTATGGGGCACCGGAGTGGTCCGTGCTGGTCCAGTGATGTTAGAGAGCTGGAGGAGGTGAGGGGTCCGGGCTGGGGGCAGGAAATGGGATGTCCAGGACTTCAGTTCTAATCTCCTAAGATCCAGGATTTATGAGAACCAATATGAGCTCACCCCTGTGGAGATGCCTGAAACACAGCCATTGCCCTCAAGGAGCTTATGACTGGGGAAACAGAAACGAGGCAATTCTAGAGCAAATGGGACGTGCCATGTGCTAAGCGCCCAAAGAATTCATAGGAGGGCAGGTGGGCGCAGTCTGGAGAAGTCTCAGGAAGCTACAAGGACAGGTCAAGAAGGATGGGTCAAGTCTAACCAAGTGGAGGTCGGGGAGCAGGCATCCCATTCAGGAGAATCCGTGTGAACAAAGACTTGGGGGGTAAAAGGTGGGAAACAGAAAGGAAAGCCACCTGGTGAGTGGTGGATTTCCCCAAGCACATGCCTAAACCAGTCCCATCGCTTTAAAGTGGGACTTGAACGACATCCCTCTTTCAAATTCTCTCCTTCCTAGCTTTAGAAAGGCTATGGCGTAGTGGACCGGCAGGCAGCCCACCCTGCATTTACGGAGGACTGAGGCTCCAAAGACTATTTTTAGGTTGGTTGATTGAATCTGGGCATGCATTTTCCCACAGAAATAAAGTTGTATGTGGTGATTAGCAAAGGCGTAGTGAGACTGAAGTACGTGTGCATTGGGGGTGGAGGTGAGGGTGAGGGTGGTAATATGTTGATTAGTTTAACGTAGTTGTGGTAAGCAGGCCTTAAGCAAGTAAAGAACTTCATGAAAAATTGATATTTTTCAAATGGGTTATTTCCTTTCTTTCCTTTTTATTTCTTTTCTTTTCTTTTTTTTTTTTTGAGATGAAGTTTCGCACTTGTAGCCTAGGGTGGAGTGCAATGGCACGATCTTGGCTCACCGCAACCTCCACCTCCCAGGCTCAAGCGATTCTCCTGCCTCAGCCTCCCAAGTAGCTGGAACTACAGGCACCACACCTGGCTAATTTTCTGTATTTTTAGCAGAGACAGGGTTTCACCACGTTGGCCAGGCTGGTCTCGAACTCCTGCCCTCAAGTGATCTGCCCACCTTGGCCTCCCAAAGTGCTGGGATTACAGGTGTAAACCACTGTTCCCAGCCTCAAATGGGTTATTTTAAAAAGTTATCACATTTCTACAATATTCCATGGGAAGTTGGTGGAATGGATCTTGGGGGCTACACTGAGTTAGGCTCCTACACTATCCTAGAAGTGCTGGTGGTGACCCTGAGCTCTGTATCCCAGAACTCAGGTGTCCGGAACCAGAAGCATGAGGCTTGCATGGCTTCAGTCACACAGCAGTGGAGGGGAGACTTGAGGCTTCACTGAATGGGGTCTGGGGTGAGTCTAACATCTTCAGAGCACAGAACGTCCTTGACATCTTGGCAACCATCAAGGCCAGGTGGCTAATCCGTGGGATTGAGCACAGTAGTTAGAATCCAGGTGGGGAGGAAATAAACAAAGGCAGGCAGGTGGCTGGGGTTCAAATCAGAAAAGTTCACTCCTGACCAGCAGAATGTCAAGCACTGTCTAGTGGGTTTGGAAGCAACATCTAATCATCTAAGGAAAGGTCTGGAAGAGCTTGGGATGATGTTGGGCTCCACACAGCTGGCTGAGATCCAGGAGCAGACTCAGAGCTGTGTAGGGAAGTTGATACAGAAACCTAGAACTCTCGGCTGAACCATCATGGCAGGGGTCTAAATAGAATAGTATGATTTGGATAGTTCATGTGTACCCAAGAACTAACTAACTTCCTTCCTTCCTTCCTTCCTTTCTTCCTTCCTTCCTTCTTTCCTCCCTTCCTCCCTTCCTTCCCTCTTTCCTCTCTCCCTCCCTACTCCTTCCTTCCTTTACTTCCTCCCTTCCTTCTTCTTTCTCTTTCACTCATCTATTCACACCATGTGCCAAGCCAATTCCTAGGTGATAAGGATACCATAGTTAATATAATCCCTACACTCGTGGAATTTGTAGTCTGAAGAGGAAACAGACACATAACAATGGTTAGATTTATAATGGTACAACTAAAATTGTAGACAGTGCTTCAAAGATAGACAGCATTTAACAACAGTAAGGGGGCATCTAATTAGATCTGGTGGGAAGAGGGCTCTGCAAGGCTTCCCTGAGGAGTGACATCTGAGCTGAGACCTAAAGGATGAAAATTTAGCCAAAGAAAAGGGAAGAAGCGGCCAGGCATGGTGGCTCACGCCTGTAATCCCAGCACTTTGGGAGGCTGAGGTAGGCAGATCACCTGATGTCAGGAGTTGGAGATCAGCCTGGCCAACACAGTAAAACCCCGTCTCTACTAAAAATACAAAAATTAGCCAGGCATGGTGGTGGGCACCTGTAATCCTGACTACTTGGGAGACTGAGGCAGGAGAATCACTTGAATCCAGGGGGTAGAGGTTGCAGTGAGCTGAGATTGTACCACTGCTCTCCAGCCTGGGTGAAAGAGTGAGACTCCAACTCAAAAAAATAAAAAAACAAAAACCAAAAAAAACCAAAAGGGAAGAGGGTATCAAGGCAGGAAGAAAGATAGCATGTTCTGGGAACTTGCTGGAGACAGTGAGCAAAGGGATGGGGTGTGAGACAGCAGAAGCAGATCATTGGGTACAAGTCTGGGGCTGCCCAGGGTGGGCTGGGACTACCATTGCCTCCTAGTGGAGCTGAGTCTTTGAGTATTGATAACGTCTTTGGATGAGAATAACAACTACTTCTTATAAAGCACTTTCTATATGCTACATGCTTTATATGTCTTATGTTTTTCAATCCTCACAATCCCCTAAGGGATTAGTGTGGTTCTCCTCCTATTTTACAGATGAGAAAAACAAAGGTTAGCGAAGTTAATGAGCTTGTCTAAGGCCATAGAGCCAACAAGTGAAGGAATTCAAACACGATGCATGGCCTGCCTGATTCCAAGGCCCTGGTTCTAAAAACTTTACTGCCTTTTGGCATCAGTGCCTCTTGCTGAGAAGGGCTGGAGAGGCTGTCTCTGATGCTTTAGCTCCTCTGAGCCCTGAGAAGCGTGGGGGAGGAGGACGCGGGATCAGGAATAGGGAGCTGGTGGCTCTGGCAGTGGCAGGGAGAACTCTGGTTGTGGTGGAGGCGGAGGGGATGCTCAGAGCTCTTTCTTATGTGTGAATCATTCCTAAGTTGAGGATTAGTCAGAGATTGGCTCCGTTGTTACGGAAATAGTGGGCTGGGTGTGTACTCAACCTGAAGCTGCGAGGGCTGAATTTTTCTCTCCAGGAGACATTGTGAACCACAGAAGGCAAGTCAGCTTTTAGGGGCGAGTTTTAAGTGGAGAAACATCTCCTTCTCTAATGCTTGCAGGTGGCTTTGAGGATTGTGGAAGAAAGTCACAATGTAGAGAACTTATGTCTTGGCCAGATATGCTCAAAGGCAGGGTGTCCCCCCCCAGCAGAAGAAACCTAGCACTCCTTTTACAGGCTGTTCACACAATCACTAAGGACCACCTAGGGAAGATTTGGAATGTGTTGGGGAAGGAATTTATCCCAAAGATAACTCAGGGACTTCCGGGAAAGTTTTTATGCCTGCAATGCAGAGAACACCCAAGCCCTTTGCGTATAGTAGGGTTGGGAAAAGCATAAGATTGGCTTTGGTGAGATAGACTCAAAATAGCAAAAACAAGAAGCATTGTAGAATTTAAGAAAAGCAAAATGAGGTCCTTTCTTGGGGCTAACACTCCTACCTTAAGTATAGCGCTGGTGGTGTGTTCCCTGTAATTTCCGGGGTGTCTGACTCTGTATATGAGAAGCTTCCCATTTCAGTTTGACTCTGATATTATGGTCTAGGCATAATTGCTGTTCAAACACCAAGAGGCAGGACAGGGATGGAATGTTTGACATGGGAGTGACATCCATTTATTCACACAACCAACATTTCTGCGAATGTATTAGTGCGAGGTATTTCTTCAGGCCTGTTATCTTTAATGGTCTTTGGACTAGTTCAGCCCTCATCGTTAAGATTAGGAAGTCATGGCCAGGCATGGTGGCTCATGCCTGTAATCCCAGCACTTTGGGAGGCTGAAGGAGGTGGATTACTGAGGTCAGGAGTTCGAGACCAGCCTGGTCAACATGGTGAAACCCTGTCTCTACTAAAACTCAGCCAGACGTGGTGGTGTACTCCTGTAATCCCAGCTACTTGGGAGGCTGAGGCGGGAAAATCGCTTAAACCTGAAGGCAGAAGTTGCAGTGAGCTGAGATTTCGCTATTGCACTACAGTCTGGGAGACAGAGGGAGACTTGGTCTCAAAAAAAAAAAAAAAAAGATGAGGAAGTCATGTTGTCCAAGTTTTTTCTGTGGCTGGCAGCAGTTGCGTCTCTTTCCTTCTTTGGGGGGATCATCAGTACATCAGGGCTGGGTATAGCCTATTGCGAAGGAGTCCCCTGAGCATAGAGGAGGCTGTGCACCAGCTTCTGTAGCTGGAGCCTCTGCTTGAGGAGGCAGTGTGGTCACCAGGGAGGAGCTCGGCTTTCCTTGCAGAAATCCGTTTCCTAGGCGTGACCTCAGACAAGGCTTTTCACTTCTCTTTGACCCTAGCTTCCCTTGACTGCACAAGAGAAGTGATTAAACCTTCCTCACTGCATTGTGGTAAGGGTGACATGAGATAATAAGCAACAAGGTTGAGGGCAAGTTTTAATGACCCTATATATAATTTTTGGTACATTATAAATTTTCCAAAACATATAGGTATCATAAATATCATCCGATATTTTTTTTAATTAAAAAAAAAGTAAGGAGGGAAGGTCAGTGGCGGGGTGAGGAATGAAATGCTACTTATTGGGTACAGTGTACACTACTGGGGTGCTGGGTACACTCAAAGCCCACACTTTAGCACTGCGCAGTATATCTATGTGGCACAACTGCAATTGTACCCACTAAATCTATTTTTAAAAATAATTTTTTAAGTTAAGGACAAAAGAAAGGAGATTAGCATATCTAAAACTTTGATTTCTGGCACACAGCAAGCCAATACATATTGAACCTTAGCTATTAATGAGCAGGACCCCCCTCTCCCCTCCTCCCAACCCCGGGATGCAGGTATGTCTAAACAAGTCTGGGGAGCTGGAGAAGCTAGCCTACCATGGCTGTATTTGCACAATGGTCTGAGGCTCCTCCTAGGAGAGAATTTGTGCTAAAGGAAGAGAATTAAAGTTCCCAAGTTTGATTGAGGGCAATGGATAAAAGCTGAAGGGCATGGGTGTTAATACATCTGAGCACAGCCCTATATTTGTCCCCTTAATTCCTCACTCTGCCCCTTCTTCTAGCCCCCATGGACTCCTGCCTGAGCTCTAGGGGAGGAGTAACAAAACTGAAAAGCCATTTATTAAAAGCTCTGCTATACTTTGAGACCTTCAGGCAGTCCAGCTTGTAACCTTTTAACACAGTATGCATGTGCGGGGCAGAGGGTGTAGCTCTTCTCTGATTCCAGGAGGTATCTGTTGGAGTTTGGAGTATGGGAACCAAAAACGCAGATATCTTAGTGCAGTAATCTGCAAGGCAGCTTTTATTGTGGGGGAGAAAATACAGCAGCCACGTGGTACCCCAGGAGATTTCCAAAGCTCACCTGGGACATCTCTCTAGGGTTGTTGGATCTATTTAGGAAAATCTTGTTGGAGAACTCAGAGTATAACTGCATGGTCACCTGAGGCAGAGAAAGGCTGGGGCCTGGGCCAGGGAGGGGGTGGGGTCTCCTGAGGGCCTGCTCTGTTGGCAAGTGGGTAAACAAGTCAACCTGTCTTGTTTTCTTCTATTGGGTTTTCCTTAATGACCTGAATAATGGCTGAGTTAACAAGATAGCTTTAAAAATGCTGACAAGGGCCTGCCAACAATCCCAGCACTTTGGGAGGCAGGAAGATGGTTTGAGACAAGGAGTTGAAGACCAGCCTGCGCAGCATAGGATGAAAAATAAAATAGATTTAGCCGGTCATAGTGGTGTAGGGCTAGCTGAACAGGAGGATTGTCTGAGCCCAGAAGTTTGGGGGTGCAGTGAGCATTGATTGAGCCACTGCACTTTAGCCTTGGCCATAGAGTGAGACCCTGTATCATAGAAACAAAGGAAAGAAAGAAAGAAAGAGAGAGAAAGAAAGAAAAGAGAAGAGTTGAGTTGACAAGGCAATGCATTGGAAGAAAGTGCTGTAAGGGTTATTGCTGAGTTTAAAATGAGGAAACTGAGGCCAGCACAGGAAAATTAAATGCCAGTTTATTAAGCTCCCGGCGAGGCTCTGCGGTCTGGGGAAAGAGGGGGCCAGAGAAGTCGCGCTGGCTTCCCCGGAAGGAGGGGTTTTTATAGCTTTGGGAGAGCAAGGAGTGGCTGGGTGTTCTAATTGGTTGCGGGGGAGTGGGATGGAGACGGGGCAGTCTGCTATTTGTTAGCAGGTTATTGGGCGGGTTTTTCTGGTGCAAGAGCTGGCCAGGGTTGCATCAGCCGGGGCTGTCCGGAGGGCTGTGTGCAGAGGCAGGTGTCGAGTGCAGAGGTTAGTGTTGAGTGCGGAGGTTAGTGCTGAGTGCAGATCCTGGTGCGGAGTTTCCAGGCACGGAGAGGGATGGGCGTGTCCCAGCTCCCCGGTGAGGCAACCGGCCTTACAAGTGCCCCACGAAAAGTAAGTGATCTCTTTCCTTTATCCCACCTAGACTTTTTGTTTTTAATTGTGGTAAAATATCGGTAACATAAAACTTGCCATTTTAACAATTTTTTCAGTGTGCAATTCACTGGCATTAATTACGTTGGCAATGTTGTACAACCATCACTGTTCTATTTCGAAAACTTTTTCATCACTGCAAACAGAATCTCTGTAACCATCAAAGAATAGCACCTCATTCTCCCTTCCCCAGCTCCTGGTGACCTTGAATCTACTTTCTGCTGCTGAGAATTTACCTATTTTGGATACTTCATATAAATGGAATCATATAATATTTGTTCTTTTGTGTTTTATTTCATTAGCACAGTGTATTCAAGGTCATCCATGTTGTAGCATGTATTAGGACTTCACTCTTTTATATCGCTGAATAATATTCCACTGTGTATATGTAGCACATTTTATTTATGGATATCCACTATGTTCATCCATTTATGATCACTTGTGTTGTTGCTACCTTTTGGCTAATGTGAATAATCCTGCAATGAAAATTGACATACAAGTATCTATTTCTTGAGTCCTTCCTTTCAATTCTTTTGAGCATATACTGAGAAGTAGAATTGTTGAATCATATGGTAATTGTATATGTAACTTTTTGAGGAACCACTAAACTGTTTTCTACACTGGCAGCACCATTCTACATTCCCACCAGCCATGTATGAAGCTTCCAACTTCTCCACATTCTTGCCAACACTTGTTATTTTCTATTTAAAAAAAAAATTGTAACCATCCTAGTAGATATGAAGTGGTATCTTGTTGGGGTTTTGATTTGTGTTTCCTTAATGACTAACAATGTTCAGTATCTTTTCATGTATTCATTGGCCATTTATGTATCTTCTTTGGAAAAATGTCTATTTAATCTTTTTCCCATTTTTAAGTTGTTTTTTTTTCTTTTGTTGCATTGTAGTAGTTATTTATTTATTCTGTATACTGATCTCTTATCAGATATATGACATGTGGATATTTTCTCCCCTCTGTAGGCTCTTTTGATTTTCTCAACAGTGTCCTCTGTGACACAAAATTTCTTAATTTAAATGAAGCTCAATTTATCTGTTTTTTCTTTTGTTGCCTATTTTTGGTGTCTCATCCACAAAACCATTGCCAAATCCAGTGTCATGAAGGTTTTCCCCTAAAAGTTTTGTAGTTTTAGCTCTTAAGTCTTTGATCCATTTGGAGTCAATTTCTGTAAATGGTATGTATAAGGCAAGAGTGTGTGTGTGTCGATACTGTGCCCTGAAACTATACTGGTGGCTGTGTTTATTAGCTCTAGTAGCTTTCTTGTGGATTCTTTGGGATTTTCTATATAAAGGATCATGGGCATCTACAAATAGAGATAGTTTTACATCTTCTTTTACAACTTGGATGCCTTTAATTTCTTTGCAATCTGGTAGCTAGAGCTTCCAGTACAATGTTGAATAGCAGTAGTGAAAGAAGGCATCCTTGTCTTGGTTCTGATCTTAGCAGGAGAGCCTTTAGTCTTTCACCATTAAGTCCAATGTTATCTGTGGGTTTTTTTCATAAATACCCTTTATTATATAAGAGAAAGTTCCCTTCTGTTCCTCATTTTCTAAGAGTCTTTTCTTATCATTAGAGGTTATTAGATTTTTCCTCTATTATTGCCTTCTTTTGTGATTAATTGATTTTGGGGGGATAGTTTTTGATTTCCTTCTCATTTTCTTTTATCTATATTCTCTAAATATTTTCTATGCATTTACCTTGGGGATTACATTTAACATCCTAAATTTGTAATAATCTAATTTGAATGGATACCAATTTACCTTCAACAGTGTGTAAAACCTCTGCTCCCCACATGGTTCCTTCCTCTCCTCGTATGTCATTGTTGTCAGAAATGACATCTCTTTATATATAGTATTTCTAATATCATAGATTTATAATTGTGTTTATGCATTTGTCTTCTAAATCATGTAGGAAATTTAAAATGCAGTTACAGACCAAAAATACAAAAATACTGGCTTTTATATTAGCCCGTGTATTTACCATGACCAGAGATCTTTATTTCCTCATAATGGCTTCATTATGGCAACAGTCTAGTGTCCTTTTATTTCAACCTGGAGGACTCCCTTTAGCAATCTTTAGGGCTGGGGAGTGATAAGAAACTCCTTCAGCTTTTATCAGCCAGAGGTGAAAGTTTAGAGTCTTCTCATGTCTTTTTTGAGCATGCATCTTGCCCTGAGAGTGTGCATGGTTTTCTAGATTCCTCCATACGCCCAGGTGCTTTTGAAGATCCTATTTCACAAAGAATTTGCCCCAGCCTTTCTTCCTGGGCCTCAGACTGTCTATTCAACATCTGTGCCATAAACTCTTTCCCCAGACCTCTGTGAATGGTCAGTTCACATTGCTGTGTTTTTTGAGCAATGGCCACTTCTCCAGCCTAAGTCAGGTGAAACCAATGCAAGCATCTGTGTCAGTCTTTCACATAGTCCCCAGACAGGTTATAACAGACACATGGGATAATTTGTGAGTGAGATCTGCTCTGCTTCTTCTGAAACCTGGAACCAGAGTTCCACTCTGGGAACACGGGCACCTCTTCAGGACTGTTGCCATGCTGGGGAGGAGGTGGGCAAAGACAGGAAAAAATGCCACAAAACTTTCCTACCATTTTCAAGTTGCTTTTTTCTCAATTCAGCATTCACAGGGTTGCTTAAACCTTTGGCTGTTTTCCAGAGCTCTGACAAAGTTGGTTCTGACAGTTTCTGCTGTGTGTGTGTGTGTGTGTGTGTGTGTGTGTTTGCAGGGAGATAAGAGCTGCGAGCTATCCACTCTGCCATTTGCTGACATCATTCCCCAGCTATACTTTTAATAGTGACCTCACTTTTTACCTGTATACTAATGTGGTCTGGGGAACTGGGTTACACACATGAAGCCCACTTTGATCAAATTCTTGAACTTGGTGGATGATACTTGCATTTAATGGAATAAGTTAAAAAGTCCATGAACAGACCAGTGTCAAACAAAAGAATCAGTCTCCACAGGTCACACTTTTACTTGTGCACAATTGTAAATACTGTGTAAGTGGCATCTACATTGTAATGGGATGGTTGCTTTTTAGTCTTCATTTACAATTAAGAGTAAAGGGACACTTTCTAAAATGTTTGCTTAAGTGTTCAACTCTTTGAGTTGACCCCCCTAGATCTGTGCTGACAATTGGGTTTCATCTTTGAATGTGGTAGCTGCCTAATGCAACATGTGAAGGGTTACAAAGTCATGTGCAGTTTCAGGAGATGAAGAGTTCCATAACAACTGGTTATGGCATAGGAGGGTAGAGAGCCAGTGTGTATCTGTTGCCGTGTAATCAATTATCTCAAAAGCTAGTGGTTTAAAACAATAAACATTTACTATCTCTCACAATTTTTATGGGTCACGAGTGTGGGACTAGTTTGATTGGGTGAGTTTGGTTCAGGGTCTCTTATGAAGTTACAGTCAAGATGTTGGTACAGTGGCTCATGCCCATGATCCCAGCACTTTGGGAGGCCAAGGTGGAAGGATTGCTTGAGCCCAGGAGTTTGAGACCAGCCTGGGCAATGTAGGGAGACAGTAGTCCCACTACTGGGTATCTAACCAAAGGAAAAGAAATCATTTTATCAAAAAGACACCTGCACTTGTGTGCTTATTGCAGCATTATTCCAATAGCATAGTCATGGAATCAACCTAAGTGTCTATCATTGTTGATTTGATAAAGAGAATGTGATATATATATATATATATATATATATATATATATGAATGCTATGCAGTCATAAAAGAGAAAGAATGCAGTCATATCCTTTGCAGCAGTATGGATGGAGCTGGAGACCATTATCCTAAGTGAGCGAACTCAGAAACAGAAAATCAAATACCCCATGTTCTCACTTATGAGAGCTAAATAATAGGTTTATTAAGGGCTAAACACATGAACATATTTCCAAAGATGTAAATAACAGACACTGGGGACTTCATAAAGGGGGAGATGGGAGGGACGTGAGGGTTGAAAACTTACCTATTGAGTATAATGTTCACTATTTGGGTGACGAGTTCACTAGAAGCCCAGACCTCACCATTATATAATATATCCATGTAAAAAACCTCAACATACATCATCTGAATTTAAAATAAAATAACAAAATAAATATAAAAAATAAATTTCCTTAACATTAAAAAACAAATTAGCTGGACGTGGTGGCATGTACCTGTAGTCTCAGCTCCTTGGGGAGGCTGAGGTGGGAGAATTTCTTGTGCCTAGGAGGTTAAGACTGCAGCAGTAAGAAAGAGAGAAAAGAAAACAAAAGACGGCAGGGATTATAATCATCTAAATTCTTGATCGGGGTGGAGGATTCACTTCCAAGAGCGTTCACTCACATGACTGGCAAGTAGATGCTAACTCTTGGCACGAGGTAAAGCCCTTCAACACCCAGGCCTCTCCTGAGGGCAGCTAAGGGTCCCTACTACCCGGCAGTTGGCTTCCACCAAAACAAGCAACTCGAGTGAACCAGACTGGAGTTATCATTTTTATGACTTAACCTCAGTCACATTTCTGCCACATTCACTTCATTTCCAGTGAGTCAGTAAATCCAGTCACCACACTCAAGAAGGAAGGAATTAGGTTCTCCTTTTCAAAGGAAGGCATGTCAAAGAATTTGTGGACATATTTTAATAACACTACATAACACTGTGACAAGTGTTTACTGACCTACTTCAGAACACCCAGTGGACCTTCACACAAGCTGATCAACAAAAATGACTATCTTCTTTTATTTAAAAATTTATTTTAAAAAATACGGAGTTGGCTGCATGAAGCCTTTTTTAAAAAGTTCAGAGTCAAAGGTGGAGAGTATGTGTGTGTGATGGAAGATGAAGAAAGAGCCTCATCTTCTCAGTCAGTTCTCCTGGTTTCTTGAAGAATTACTCAAAAACAGCTTAAGGGAACTCCAACAATTTAACAACTCACTGTCTCAAGGAGCGCTCCATCTAAAATCTATCTTGTCCAGGCAGTGGTGGCTCGCACCTGTAATCCCAGCACTTTGGGAGGCCAACTCAGACGGATCACCTGAGGTCAGGAGTTCAGACCAGCCTGGCCAACATGGTGAAATCCTGTGTCTACTAAAAATACAAAAATTAGGTGAGTATGATGGTGGGTGTCTGTAGTCCCGGTTATTCAGGAGGCTGAGGCAGGAAAATTGCTTGAATCCAGGAGGTGGAGGTTGTAGTGAGCTGAGATTGCACCACTGTACTCCAGCCTGGGCTACAGAGAGAGACTCTGTCTTAAAAAAAAAAAAAAAATACTAATAATAAAGAAAATAAAATCTATCTCTTAGAATATTGGCAGAGGAAGGTGTGAAACGGCTCTGATGATGCCCTCTTCACTTCTGTGTTCCCTTAAGAAGGCTATGCCACAGGATTGGGATTTTAAGTCCTAGGGAAGGCTATAAGCTAAAACAAGATTATTTGGAGCAAAACTTCCTAGTTAGGTCAAGTCAATGTAAACAGTTCCCTTGGTTAACAGAAATAACCCAACAAGCCAATGCCACCAGCAAACAGAATTGCAGCGTAGGAAGTACATATGCAAACGTGGACACCTGCTTTCAGTATTCCACACTCAGCCCAAGAGAAAAACAACTGCTCAAGCACAAAATGGTAATCCTGTTTTCTGAACATTTGGTCCTGAGTGTTATGCGGTCTGGTCTGCGGTGTCCTAGCTTTGAAATATGTCTCCTCTTATTTTCAGGAGAAGAGTCCTCTTAGCAAAAGGGCACTGTGTACCCTCCAAGGCTGGAAATGATAGGCTTTCAGCAAGGAGTGAAAATGTTATGCTGACAGCCCTTTGCCTGTGTAGAGCAGCAGTGTTGTTTACTTGGGCTGGAGCACAGCTTTATTGAGGCAGAGAGTCATGGTCCCATCATCAGGGTAGCCTAGCAACCGGTCTACACCACACCACAGAGTTTCAGAATGGGCTGGACCACAAGTGCCCATTTTGGGGAATTTCCAGATGACAGTCCTGCTCTCACTCCGTCGTATCACTTCTAAAATCTGAGTCACATAGTAAGACACAAAATCATTCAGCATCTCCCCAAAGTCTCTTCCTTCTTTGAAAAGTTGAAAAGAGTATTTGTTGGTTGAGTATGTTTTTTTCAGATACTACAGAGAATTGGTCGCTCTAGGTGATTGAAAATATCTAATTTTAGTTTCATTGAATTTTTTTTCCAATTCCTTTAATATTTTATTTAATATGATATTAAGAGCACAGTCTGTAACTGAATCTTATCATGACTAGTCCGTTTAATGTTCAGCAAAGTAGCTGAATGCATACAATGCTCATTTTATCAACAAAGATGCATGGTAGCACATGCATTTTAAAAAGATACTTTGTCATTAAGAATGTTGCCACCAAGGAAAGAAATCCTATATAAAACATAAAGATATATTCTACTAAGCAACAGATGGAAAGAGTTGGACATGATACAAAAACAAACAAAAAGGTAAATTTATAACATCCCTTTATTAAACAAACATTTGTGGACTGACTATTATATAGACGTGTCACTTACCGACATGGGTACGTTCTGAGAAGTGTGTCATAAGATGATTTTGTTATTGTGCAACCATCATAGAGTATACTTACATCAACCTGAATGGCATAGCCTACCACACACCTGGGCTATATGGTATAGCCTGTTGCTCTTAGGATGCAAACCTGTATAGCGTGTTACTGTGCTGAATACTGTTGGCAGATGTAACACAATGGTAAGTACTTTTGTATCTAAATATGGACAAGGTATGGTAAAAATATGTATGAAAAATAAAAAATGGTGCACCTGTATAGGGCACTTACCATGAATGGAGCTTGCAGTACTGGAAGTTGCTCTGGGTGAGTCAGTGAGTGCTGAGTGAATGTGAATGCCTAGGGCAGGGGTGTTCAATCTTTTGGCTTCCCTGGGCCACACTGGAAGAGAATTGTCTTGGGCCACACATAAAATACACTAACACTAGCTGGGCACTGTGGCTAACGGCTGTAATCCCAGCACTTTGGGAGGCTGAGGCAGGCGAATCATCTGAGGTTGGGAGTTCGAGACCAGCCTGATCAACATGTAGAAAACCTGTCCCTACTAAATACAAAAATTAGCCAGGCATGGTGGCACATGCCTGTAATCCCAGCTACTCTGGAGGCTGAGGCAGGAGAATCACTTGAACCTCGGAGGCGGAGGTTGTGGTGAGCCAAGATTGTGCCATTGCACTCCAGCCTGGCAACAAGAGTGAAACTCTGTCTCAAAAAATAATAATAATAATACACTACCACTAATGATAGCTGATGAGCTTAAAAAAAAAAAGAAAGAAAGAAAGAAAAAGAAAAAAGATCTGTGCATAAATCTTGCAATGTTTTAAGAAAGTTTGTGAATTTGTGTTGCGCCGTATTCAAAGCCTGGGACATATTCAAAGCCGTACTTGGCCGCATGCAGCCCATGGGCCATGGGTTGGACAAGCTTGGTCTAGGGCATTACTGTATACTACTGCAGACCTTATAAACATGGTATTTGTAGGTTGCACTAAATTTATTAAATTTTTTTCTCTCTTCAATAATAAACCTAGCTTACTGTAATTTTTATTTTATAAACTTTAAAAAATGTATTCTCTTTTATAAGAACACTTAGCTTAAAACACATATTGTACAACTCTACAAAACTGTTTTTCTCTTTACATGCTTATGCTACTAGCTTTGTTAGATTTTTAAATCATTTTATTGTTTTTTCTTTCTTTCTTTTTTTTTTTTTGTTGTTGTTAAAAATGAAGACAGAGGCTGGGTGTGGTGGCTCACACCTGTAGTCCCAGAACTTTGGGAGGCTGAGGCAGGCAGATCACAGGAGTTCAAGAGCATTCTGACCAACACAGCAAAACCCCATCTCTACTAAAAATACAAAAACCAGCCAGCATGGTAGCACATGCCTGCAGTCCCAGCTGCTTGGGAGGCTGAGGTACGAGAATCACTTGAACCTGGGAAGTGGAGGTTGTAGTGAGCCGAGATCACACCATTGCACTCTAGCCTGGGTGACAGAAAGAGACTGTGTCTCAAAAAAAAAAAACTAAACTAAGACACAAACACACACGTTAGCCTAGGCCTACACAGGATCAGGCTCATCAAGATGTCATGAAGAATTTTTCAGTGCTGTTATAATCTTATGGGACCACTGTCATATATATGGCCCATTGTCATTACATGGTGCACCACCATACTAGGCTCTGCGGCTAGAAAAGTTAACAAAACATTTGCTACCTGCTTTCCTAAACCTTACAGTATGGTGAGGAGGTGATAATAAAATAACCCCAGCTGGGTGCGTGGCTCACGCCTGTAATCCCAACACTTTGGGAGGCCTGGGTGGGCAAATCATGAGGTCAAGAGATCAAGACCATCCTGGCCAACATGGTGAAACCCCGTCTCTACTAAAAATCCAAAAATTAGCTGGGCGTGGTGGCGTGTGCCTGTAGTCCCAGCTACTTGGGAGGCTGAGGCAGGAGAATCATTTAAACCTGGGAGGCGGAGGTTGCAGTGAGTCAGGATCACATCACTGCACTCCAGCCTGGTGACAGAGTGAGACTCCATCTCAAAAAAAAAAAAAAAAAAAAAAGGTAACTCCAAATGTTGTGAGAAAAAAGACAATGAGTGTTTGGGAACCATAGTATGTGGAGGGAGAAGTTAAGGTAGAGGAGAAAGAATCTGAAGATGAGACTGTGCTTGAGGAGAAGATTCTCCATGCTGGAGGGTGATAATGGACGGGGTGTGTACAACTCCTGAAAACAGAGCTCAACTGCAACATGCCTCCTTTCTTACCACTAGAAGATGGGCAGGTGGTGGTATTTTTGTGGTGTACAATGGTGGACCTGTGTATCTTTGTGGGACAATTGCTGTTGACATTGGCCCTGTTTTGCATTATTTACGATTTGTAAAAGCAGTATTGATTTTATTACAAGGGGGCTATTTTTCCTTGGAGGATTTGCTGATTTACGTTTGTTACAGTTAAAATCTCAAAGTAGCCACTACTGACTTTTGTCACTTAATCTTTCTATCAAATGTTTTTATTAATGACTGTGCGTTATGTGTTCAGAAACTCAATGGTAAGTAGATTTATGGACAGATCAGATTGAAGGCTTGGGTTAAAAATTAAGTGTATTTTTTCTATGTCAGTCTTTAGACATTTTTCATGGTTACATTAAAGGTGAACATGTTAATTTCGATTTATGCCAGCTTGGGTCTTAACGAGAATATATACAAAGTAGATCATTGATCTTAAAATACTGCCTCTATTACCTCTTTAAGGGCATAATCTCAATCTCTCCAATTTACTTTTTTTTTGAGATGGAATCTCACTCTGTTACCCAGGCTGCAGTGCAATGACATTATCTTGGCTCACTGCAACCTCGGCCTCAGGTTCAAGTGATTCTTCTGCCTCAGCCTCCCGAGTAGCTGAGATTACAGGTGCCTACCACCATGCCCGGCTAATTTTTCGTATTTTTAGTAGAGACACGGTTTCACCATGTTGGCCAGGCTAGTCTCGAACTCCTGACCTCAGGTGATCCACACGCCTTGGCCTCCTAAATTGCTAAGATTATAGGTGTGAGCCACCGTGCCCGGCCCCAACTTACTTTTTATAGTAACTTTGACAAAACCATGTATAAGAGACGTTGGACATATCGTTTTTGTAATGAGAATGATGTATTCGTTGTTGCTAATTGCAGAACTATGGCTAGCATTAATTAGTTATTCAAACACCAGCCACGTTTGCTGGGGATTTCTGCATTTTAGAGGAAGCCAGCAGTTCGTGTTTATCTGGAAAGTTTGGAATATTCAGTTCAAGAATAGTTTCAAATCATAGCTGCTCATTTTATTTCCTGTTATTAGTCTCATATCAAGCTAGGGTGGGTGGAGTGGCAAGGGCAGAGAGGAAAGGACTGGCGACATAGCTATGATGTTAAAAGTGACACAATTGGATTACTGCTAAGCTATTTTGAACAAATTACAATAAATAGGAATCTCAAAAGAGGTAAGGAACACTGAGGACTTAGACCATGTTGGCCAGGGTAGTCTCCATCTCTTAACCTCGTGATCTCCCCAACTCAGCCTCCCAAAGTGCTGGGATTACAGGCGTGAGCCACCACGCCTGGCCGAAGAATCTATTTCTAAATTACATGTTAAACAGTGTGAGATAAGGATGTTTCTGAAAGTTACTGTATTTGTTCTGTTTCTATAATTTTCTTGCATGCGGAAGTAAAATCAACTGTATGTTCTGTTCTCTGGCCCTAAGCTGCCATCTGTGGGATTTGGCCAGCCTGAGTTAGGCTGTAGATGGAATACACACACAAAGAGCAGGCGGCTGTCGTGGTAACCAAGATGCCCCAGGGCATAATATCAACAGTGTAATGATTTAGCATTTGTTATGTCAATACTGTGCTGGTTAGAGCAGCTAGCCTGGAATAAACACAGCAGAGGTAAATCAGAGTGAGCTCATATTTAAACACCACTTGGTTAGAGCCGTTTCTGTTTTTCTCCAAGCAGAGCTAAAGATGTTGTTTGTTCATTTAGTGTTATGATGGGAACAAAATCATTAAACACTATAGATTTTATTTTCCTTAAACCAGATGGAATCCTGATTTCACTGGAACTGAGAATAATAATGTCCACATGAATCGCTGATTGCTCTTGGTGGATAACTTCTCTGAACTCTACGTGACTTTTTCCTTCTCCCTGGCAATTTGAGTTCTTTCTCTTTCCTGCTTCAAGCCTATCCTTGGGGCTGTTCATCTGCCCTTGGCACTGCTCTCTTTCCTTCTGGCCGGGACATCTAGACCAGGTGTGGACATAAGGACAACCCTGATAGCCCTGGAATCCAAGCCACTTGAATTCTTTTGTCCTGCTTTCATTCAGCCTGGGCTCACCAACGCTAGGGACAGGAAGCAAAGACTTCCCCATCCTCACCACCTTCAGACCTTTCTGCAGCCAGTACTGAAGCCCCAAAGGCTCTGTTGCTAATGAAAAGTAACTTGTCTGTTGTCACAGGAGGGAAAAAAAGAGACCTAAATCATGAAAACAACTATCCCCAAAGTTTTGGGAGATTGACTCTCTCTAAGTGAGACCAGGGTCTGTGTTCCTAAGCTGGAGATGGAAAAGGGACGGCATTTAGCATTTTCACAGGGTCACGCAACTGCAGGGTCCACACGGAGCGTCAGTGCCACCTGACACGCTGTGTCCCAGATGTCCTGCTTGCCTCTGCTTGTCCTGCGACGTGCCCTTCGATTACTCCCCCACAGTTGGCAGTCGTAACACGGAGCAGCTGGCAGGGGGAGCGTGGTTTGCAGAGTCCCAGCTCCAGCATCCCAGAGCAGAGGCGGATGAGTGCTGAGAAACGGTAGCTTAATAGCCAGCACAGTCACATAGGCTCTGTCACTTAGTTTGAACCTCATGCCAATCCTGAGAAGTAGAGCAGGTACTGTCATTCCCATGACTCAGCTCAGAGACTTACTGAGGTCTTGGGAGGAGAACTGGAACTGGGCTTCAAGTCTTCTGAGTGTCCTGATGTTTCATCACCCCTTAGAGCATGCCAAGGAGGCAGCTGCCCACTCAGCTGATCCACAGCCTGGCCTGATCCCCTGCCTCCACATCAAGAATATTGTGGGGCTGTGCCACGCCTTTACCAAACCCAGCCTGCACAGTCTTACCCAACCCCTAGCTGCATCTTTTTCTTGTATCCTACAACATCAATTTTATTTATGGATAACTTTTCTTATTGCTGAATGTCTGAGGGCTGCCTGAAATGTCCTGGGCACTTTATTTTCCAGAGCAGGGATTAGCAGGAAGTCTTTTATTTCTGCCAGCGAGAGCCCCCTGAATCGCTCTGGCACAATGACTGCCATGACCTGTTTCCTGCTGTATCTTGCATCCAGAAGATGAAATGCAGGCTGGGTGCGGTGGCCCACGCCTGTAATCCCAGCACTGTGGGAGGCTGAGGTGGGTGGATCACGAGGTCAGGAGTTCAAGACCAGGCCGACCAATATGGTGAAACCCCCGTTTCTATCAAAACACAAAAATTAGTTGGGCATGGTGGTGACAGCCTATATGTAGTCCCAGCTACTTGGGAGGCCGAGGCAGGAGAATCGCTTGAGCCCGGGAGGCAGAGGTTGCAGTGAGCCGAGATCACGCCACTGCACTCCAGCCTGGGTGACAGAGCGAGACTCTGTCTCAAAAAAAAAAAAAAGAAAAAAAAGAGGAAATGCAAAGAGTACAGGTTGGACGTACAAATCCCAAGCCTGGATTTTTCCCAACTGGGAAGGGCCAAACCTGGAAGTCATGCCCAGCATCTTGGTGCCACTATAACTTTGCGTATCTTTGCTTTGTAGAAATAGTTTGGCCTGATAGAAGCTGCAAATTAAAAACCATAAAAATTGGGCCAGGCACGGTGGCTCATGCCTGTCATCCCAGCACTTTGGGAGGCCGAGGCAGGTGGATCACTGGAGGCCAGGAGTTCGAGACCAGCCTGGCCAACATGGTGAAACCCCGTCTCTACTAAAAATACAGAAAATTAGCAGGGCGTGGTGGCAGGTGCCTGTAATCCTAGCTACTCGGGAGGCTGAGGCAGGAGAATTGCTTAAACCTGGGAGGTGGAGGTTGCAGCAAGCCGAGATTGCGCCACTGCACTCCAGCCTGGGCGATGGGGTGAGACTTTGTTTCAAAAAACAAAAAACCATAAAAATTGACCTAGGGCCTGTTAGGTGATTATACATTGATTTTATACTTTGTGCCAAAACCTGCCACATCTTGGCCTGCCTGTTTCCAGCTTACACATCGGGCACATTCCTCAGTACTAGGGGTTGGCTGGGGCAACGGTGTTGGGGAAAGAAAATGAAGAAAACCAAGGCCTTTTGTGCTGAGCCTCTCAATCTGCATGCCAGCATTCTTGAGCAACTGTTAGAGAAGCCAAGTCCAGGCGGTTTGTGGGGCTCGGAATTCCCCTAGAGGTTCCCATGGAGACTCTCCTGAGAGAGCTGCTCCCTGCAGCCCCAGGCGTGGAAGGAACAGGCAGAGGTTCCTGGTAAAGGAGGAGAGAGGCTCTCTGGGATGGCAGCATGGGAGCCAGGGTGGGTGACCCCCCGCGCCTGCCTTGTTGGGGACTGACCTTGGTAAGAAAAGTTGTTACTTGCGAAGTCTGCTGAGAGGGGCGTTTCTGTGGTACCCTCTCTCCTGACATCATGTCAGCTTCCCTGGGAATGCCTGGGGGATCCTGAGAGGGAGTAGGTGTGCTCTGAAAGCGTGATTTCCCCAGCCGTTCCCAGCTGCTTCAGCTCCAGCCGCACTCTTCAGGACTGCCAGGGTCTGGGCTGAAAGTGACTGAGAGCCCGAGGTAGGTGCGGTCTGTCACAGCTTCCCCTTCAGGCCCTGACTAGCTATTGGGAGTCCAGCTGTTGGTAGCCATTGGCCACCTGGCTGTCGTCCCAGGAACAAGCCCCACAGACCCGAGGAGACACCCCCACCCTGATCCACTCACATTTGGAATGGGGAGGAAGACCAGGCCGGCTTTCACAGTGGGACTTCACTGTTGTGAGAATGGAAACGCGTGGATTAGAGGTGGGAATATTGGTGCCCAGACACCCTTTGAGCCTATTTGTTCATTCATTCGAGTAGAGCTGCTGAGACCTACTATGTGTCAGGTTGGATGCCAGGCCCTGGAGACAGAAAGGTAAGTTGGCCAAAGTCACTGCTGAGCCCACCGTGAAGAGAAAAAGCGAGTTAAAGCAACGGCAGTCCAGTGTGGTGGGTGCTGAGCTGGGAGCCTGGCCCACATGCTGTGGGATACATTGGAGGATGGGCTCCCAATTCAGTCACATGAGACCAGGGGAGGCTTCCTGGAAGAAGCAACAGTGAAGCTGAGGCCTGGGGCTTGGTTTAAACCCTGGATTCCCACTTGATCTGTCTGTACAGCCCATTTCCTGTCCTTCTGTCCAGCCTGGTTTTCCACATGTGCTTCTCTGCCTCTTTCCTCTGCTGATTTCCATCCCTGTCCACCCGCCGTATCAATCCTCTTCTACTTCTATTTAGAAGTAACTTTGTTGAGTATTGACTCTGTGCACTGAGCTAGAAGCAACCATAACCTCCCAGCAACCCTAGGAGATAATGAAGTCAGACCACCTGGCTTCAAACCCCAGCTCAGCCACCGCAAGCCATGAGATCTGGGCGAGTTAGTGAACCTCTCTGTGCCTGTTTCCCTAACTGTACACTGTGATAGTACACACTCCATAGTGTTGGTGTGAGATTTAAATGAGTTCATACATGTAAAATGCACAGAAGGACATCAGGGATATATTCAGAGCTCCATATGTGTCGCTAATATTGTGGTAGCCTCCACTTTATAGATGAGGAAGTCAAATTCAGAGAAGTTAACCATTTGTCCAAAGCCACACAGCTGGTAACGGGTCAGAGGGCAGGATTTGAAGTCAGGGTTTCTGACTTCATGTCCCGAGTACCCTTTTCCATGACACCACAGCTGTCTACTCTACAGCTGCCTCTGATGCCATCTCTGGTTCAGAGTCCCACCTGCCCCTGTGGCCAAGGTCATGACCTGCCGTGCTACCTCAACTCTGTCCCCACCAACCTATTGGAGCAGCTGAGCCTGGACCTGTCCACCATAGCCCACACCTGGGCCCTGGAACACACAAGAGTTTGGGCCCTCAAGACCACTCTCTGCCTGAACCCTGCCCACTCAAACTGGCTGCTCTTTGTGCAGAGAGGGAAGTGCATCACCCGAGTGGCAGGAAGGGGGCATCAAGAGGGCAACTGAGAGAGCTGCGGTACTGAAATGAGAGAAGCATCAAGGTGTCCTAGTGGAAGCACGCAGTGGAGCCAGGCAGGTGGAGTGAGGCTGATGGGTACACAAGGGTTTTTTCTTTTTTCTTTTTTTTTTGAGACAGTCTCACTCTGTCACCCAGGCTGGAGTGCAGCGGCACTTTCTCGGCTCACTGCAACCTCCACCTCAAGGGTTTCAAATGAAGGCAAACTTTCCTCTTTTGGAGACTTTTTTTTGTTTTGCTTTGCTCTGTGGCCCAGGCTGGAGTGCAGTGGTACGATCACAGCTCATTGCAGCCTCAGCCTCCTGGACTCAAGCAACCCTTTGGAGGTTTTTTTAATGTGACTTTCTAATGCTGACTAAGGCACTGAACACTAATTTCAAATGGAAATTCCTACAATTATCCTAAACGTTCTCGTAACAACGCACTAGATGTGTATAAGTCTATCCTGTAGTCCTTTCAGCCATTTGATAGAAATTGATCGGGGGGTCAGAAATTGGGAATCAGGGTCTCCCAAGTTCTGTGCTCGCCCATGATCTTGGAGAGATGTTTGTCTTTTTAAGAATCTGTTTCCTCATCTGGAAACCAAGGGAAATTTTACAATTTTCCTCTGAGAGGTATTTTGGAGGGTAGTTGTAGACCATCTTCCAAGTACAAAGCCTCAGATATGCAGAAAGAGAGCTGGCGTTTCAGAAAATGTGTAGCTCAAGTGTTTTCAAATCCATCATTATTTCCATCTAGGAGCATTTATTTTTAAAGAGGCCAGGTTAGTTCCAGTGGAGTCAATACTGTGTTATCCACTCCTGAAAAACAAGAATCAAAGTTCTTTATTTATTCGGGTTTCATTTGAGACATTTCAGTCCATTATCCTTCAGCTGGGCCACTAAACCTACACTCAGAAATGAGAACCAGCTGACTAAATAAATAGTTGCATACGGAAAAGAAGCAGGAAACGCCTTTCCAAAACTAATAATATTAACAAACTTCCAAGAGACACATAATCCATAATTAATGACAATTTGGGGGGGAAAAAGACATAAAAACTTGGAATTTGAAATATGATTCTGAGAACAGCCTGGTGTGTTTTTTCTTGCTCAGAATCTGTCCACCCTTTTTTCTGGCCCCTTTCCCTTCTGACAGCCACATTAATTCAAATTCTTTCTGTAAATGTCTGTAGTCTGCAAATTTAGATACTGGGATTCAATACTTCTTGCCTGAACTCCCAGAGTCACCAGTCGACAAAGGCTTATTAAAAACCTCAGTAAGTCATGTGACCAGACAGAACTGATTCTAGCTCCGCCCACAGGAAGGATGGCCTTGCTCTCAGAAACCAAATCCCTGGCAAGGCTGCCTTTGGGGTCAGATTCAGTGACATTGGACTGTGTGCTGGGGCAGACCCAATCAGTGTGCCTAGGCTAAGATTCAGCAGGCCACAGATGCCTGGGGAATGAGCCTGACCGCCTGGGGTCACTCCTTAAGAAAAGCACCCAGCCTGTATCCCTGGGGTGTCCTATATCCAATGCAGCCCATAGAATGCTGAATTCATGTGCCATTCACTAACCTGTACCAGATCATCATATCACCCTCCCCCTCTTTCTCTCAAGTGTAATAGAAATGGCTAGTTGACCCCTGAAAAGTCATGATCTCCCTGACTCCTTGATCTCCACAGTACAAACTTGCTGTTGAGAAGCAGGTGACTAACCAGGGACTCCATTTCCCAGCCTCTCAGCCCCATGTCCTTCATTCTGGCCAGTGAAATAAGAGCCTGAGAGATGTGTCAGTTTCTGGCTGAGGTGGTTAAGTATCTAGTGTGGCTTTCCTCACTCTCTTCCCCAGCTCGTATCACTAAGGGGGCAGAGGCCTGGGATCCCTAAGTTACTGGGTGGAGGAAAAGCCCCAGGACTGTTGCCTGACCAGAAATGTCTAATTAGAGTTTATGTGAGCCTGAAATACACTTTTAATAGCGTGGGGTTTTTGTTGCAGCATTTCGCTGTGTTGACTAAGATAATGCCCATGCAGAATTTCCTAAGCAGCACATCACATGATAGTGGGATTTTCCCCTGCTCCTATCGTTCTCTGTGCAGAGAGCACCAGTGCTGCCCAAGTGCCCTATGTCCTTGTTTGAGTTTCTGTGTACCCCTCTCTCACCCTCCCGAATGGAACCTTGCTTTGTGAGGAGGCAGTAGAGTGTGGGCAGAAGTTACAAGCGTGGTTTCTGATCAGATTGCTAGGTTCAAATTCTGACCCCACCACTTACGGACATGTGAGGCCTTGAGCAAATGGTTTAACTTCCCTGAGCTTTAAATGCTCTCTCTAACAGAGAAAGAGCACCTTGCGGAGTTGTCATGGTATAAATGGAAGAGTGTAAACTACCTGGCACATAATCAACACACTGAAGATTAGTATTGTTACAGCTACTACCTGCTGCGCCAGCTTCAGCATAATAGACACACAGATTGACTGCAGCCAATCGGCATCATCACCACTCTTCTCTCTCCCTTCTTCTGTTCATGTCGGTAACTCCCACCAGTAACTCGCAACAGTTCTCTTTCGTGGGTACTGCTGTTTCTTCTACCTCTGTCCCCTGGTCCCCCACCGACCTTCTATTCGGAGGTGCCACAACAAATCTGAAACTTACATGTATTTTTTTCAGAATGAGAAAGTAGGGTGGATCCAAAGGAAGTGGCCCCAAATGTGTGCTGGATGAGCGCTCACCTGCCTTGGTAGACATTTGGTCCTGCTCAGGAACAGCTGTCCTGATGGATCAGCGCTGCCCTCCCTGTTTCCCCCGCAGGGCTCTGTGTTGCCAGCCAAGCTCTTGGGAGCTTTGGTCGTACAGAAAGCCAAGTGGGTAGAAGGATTAGAAGCACCCAGACTAGTATTAGAGGGAGTTTCCCCAAGATTTCAGAGGCAAGAGAAGCCAGGGCGTTTGTGGGTTAAGAAGAAAGCAGACGGAAGAGAGGGCTGAGAACTGTATTGCCTGACATCCGTCTTCTTTAGGATCGCCAAGAAGTACAAATAAAAGCCTTATGTTATTTCGAATTGCTTTTTGGTGGCTACACTATCTTTCATGTATCATGATCTTACTCTGAGACTGGACGGTGAAGCCACAGCTTTAATAGGGTCATAACACTTTTTGCAGAGATTGACATTCATCTATCCTTTAAGCAGATGAAAAACCTTATTTGAGAAATTAAATGAACACTGCAGCATTTGTTCAGCTGAGTGACAGGATTGAGGGGCATCCACTGGGGGGCAACAGGTGTGGCAGAGCAGTGAGAAAGGCTGGCAGGTTCCCAGAAGAGGCAGCAGCCCCGAACCTTGCTTTTAGCTCCCTGAATATTGAGCAGGCAAAGACCAGCGCAGACAGCATGAGACAGACGTCCCTGACCCCACAGACTCTCGGGCATTCACCTCCTCACGCCATGAGTAAACCAGCGCTGTCATCAAAACATCTTGGCTATTGGCACCAGAGCCGTGACTGTTGTCCCATTTCAGGTTCTGCTTAGAATACAGATAAGTTCACAGTCTACAGGCTTTGAAGCCCTAACTGAACCTTTCTCCAGGACCTGTTTGCAAGAGGCTCTTCCATGATAAGTCCTCCTCCACTGGGATTCTCATGGATTTGGGCCCAGAAGGACTTTAAAGGTCATATGGCCCAACTCCTTTATTTGAAAGAGGAGAGCACTTGAAATCCCGTGGATTCTCGTCTAACACATGCTTTGCTAACTGAGCTGGTAGCAGAAGCTGAACTTGGCCAGCATGCTCAAGGGGCTAGCATTTCTCTGAGTGTTAGGAGTGAAAAGAGAACATGCTCACTTGGCCCTGGGCTGCTGAGACTTCACAGCCGTGGGCTGGGCTGGCCTGGAAAATGGGCTCCCTTCCTCTAGGCTGACGGTCTGAAGTGCCTGTGAGTGGAGGGCATCAGGGGTCCATTGGGTGCCGGTGCCACAGGGCTGCAGCTCTGTTCACTCTATCATGACCTGCCGGTGGCTTCCTGGAAAAGGCTGAGCTGACCCTCAGCAATCCTTAGCATGAGGGCTCAAAGGTGACCAATATTTCACAACAGGAGACAGTCCTTTGGCTTAAGTCTTCATCCTCTATTAAAATGCAAATATCCCTGGACAAAAGGTGCTGTGGTAGGAGAGCAGAGAGCTGGATGCTAGCGCCAGTTCTGCTGTCAGTTCCTGGGTAACCGTAGGCAGCATTCTCACACTTGGAGCCTCAGCCTGTGGGTCATAGGACACTCTCTCTGGGGGGACCTGAAAGTGCTGCTAGGATTCTAAGGTAACCAGATAAGAATGAATGACCCCTCACACTTGACGGTGATGCTTTTCCAGAGAGCAGCTTAGGGGAAAGGGATGTGGAGAGTAATTAATTGGGAGACTTCGGGCTCTGAAAGGGAACTTCACAACCTGGCTCAGGGCTGCTCAACAGAGGAGAGGCAGTGCTCACGGCTCAGAGTCCACCAGTGCAGCTGGTCTGGACAGCGACATCTCGAGCCCTTATGAGAGGGCAGCTCCGTTCCCAGACATGTGGTGCCCAGAATCCAAAGCCTCTGTCGCTTCAGAGGAAGCTGGAGAGCTGATTCTGGGAAAGCTCCTCTCTCCTGCATGAGGGCAAGGAATAAATGAGCTCTTAAAAGGAAAGGTGCCCGGCTGGATGCGGTCACTCATGCCTGTAATCCCAGCACTTTGGGAGGCTGAGGCGGGCAGACCACTTGAGGTCAGGAGTTTGAGACCAGCCTGGCCAACATGGCGAAACCCCATCACTATAAAAAATACAAAAATTAGCCAGGCATGATAGTGCGAACCTATAATCCCAGCTACTTGGGGTACTGAGGCACGAGAATTTCTTGAACCCGGGAGATGGAGTTTGCAGTGAACTGAGATTGCACCACTGTACTCCAGCCAGGGCAAAGAGAGAGAGTCTGTCTCCAATAAATAAATAAATAAATAAATAAATAAATAAATAAATAAATGTAAATAAACAAAAGGAGAGGTGCCCACTGGTTTTTGTTTGTTTGTTTGAAGATAGGGTCTCTCTGTCGCCCAGGCTGGAGTGCAGTGGCGCAAGCATAGCTCACTGCAGCCTTAAACTTCTGTGTTCAAGTGATCCTCCTGCCTTCTGAGTAGCCCGTAGTCTTGGCTGGAACTGGGCATGCGCTACCAAGCCCAGCTAATGTTTTAAGGTTTTGTAGAGGCTGGGTATCCCTATGTTACCAAGGCTGGTTTGCAGCCCTGGGCTCAAGTGATCCTTCCATGTTGGCCTCCCAAAATGTTGGGACTACAGGTGTGAGCCACCACGCCTGGCCCCCACTGGGTTCTTGATAATTCTTTAATCAAGCAATTGCTCCCTAAAAGTTTTATGCCATAAATACTCTTTCTAGTTTTCTCCAATGAAAGATGAGATGGCTGCTCTTTTGTTTGTTTGACTTCAGAATGCCCACTACCGCTTGACTTTGAGTTTAAGCTACCTCCACTTCAGGCAGAAGAGGAGTCTTTAGCCCGCATGAGGGAGAGCTGAGCTGTGTCAGGGGAGAATGCTGTTTTGTGCTTAACATTGGTGGATGGTGGAGGTTGGCCTTGTGGCCTGGTAAGCAACTGAATGAAACAGACACCTGCCGTGTTTCCTGGCTGTCCAGCAACTGTTTAAACTCACCTTTGCTCTACCTGGGAAATGTCCTGCTTTGTAAGTCCTGCTTTCACCAGGAACAACCCAGAAAACTCATTTTGCAAAAGAGCACAAGTAAGGTGAGCTGGGTTCTCCCAATCCAGTTACCCATGGGGTACCTGGACTTGGAAGTGAGGACCTTGCAGAACCCACTTTGCTGGCAAGGCAGGTAGCAGAGGTTTCTTTGGGAAGAAATGGGGTTAAACAGCATCAGTGGAGTGGCTGGGCTGGGGGCTTTTGCCTTGGTGGCAGCAGCTTCCTCGTCCTGACAGTGCTCATGGATTTGGACATCGTTCTGTGAAATTGCTTCTCCAGGCTCTTGCTGTGTCTGTGAACTAGCCAGTTCCCTTTCCATAAACTCCTTTCTCTTTGATTACCAGAGCCAGCCTTTGCGGCTTACTGTTGAGAGCTTTGAAAGATTCCTCAACCAACCACTAACTGGACTCCTCCTCCTCACAGGCTCGCTGAGCCCTGAGATTGCCAGACACAGCAGCGGGAGGCTCAGCCAGACCTCCAGGAGTTCCCCCTTCTCAAACCTCATTCCTTGCCCTTTCTTTCCTGCATATTCGCTCCAGGCCTTGCACACGGTCCTGTTGAGTTTATCCCCCTCCTGTCGCTGCACTAACGGCCACTCTGTGGGAAATGCAATGCTTTTTTTTAAAAACCACCTGAGTTGCCTAGTTTTGAAGAACCAGCCTGGCCTGAGGGAGGCACACATCCTTCATTCCAGAGATAGAGACCAGGTGCTCCTCCAGGATGAGAACCCCCCGGGAACCTGCTTGGGGGTTTCAACTCAGTTTCCAAATACCTGGCCATCATTCCTTACACAGAGCCTTTGACATCTTCTTGCTTAGATAATTCACCGCTAGCTAATGCTAGAATCCAAAGAAATGTCCCACTAGGTAATTTCTGTTTGTCTCCAGTGAGGAGTATTTCTAGAGTGCAAACACTACAAGGACAGAAATGTGTCTACCGATATGGTCATCCCAGCGTCTAGAACTGTTCCTGGTACCTAATGATGTACACTCAATATATCACTGTTGAATAAATGTAGGAATTTTTTTAAACTACAATCTTTCTGCCAGATAATGGTCTAAGACAGCAGTCCCCAACCTTTTTGGCACCAGGGACAATTTTTCCACCAACAGCAACAGGCCAGGGATGGGTGGGGGGAGGGGATGGTTTCAGGATGAAACTGTTCCACCTCAGATCATCAGGCATTAGATTCTCATAAGGAGTGAGCAACCTAGATCCCTGACATGTACAGTTCACAATAGGGTTTATGCTCCTATGAGAATCTAATGCCACTGCTGATCTGACAGAGGATGGTGATCAGGCGGTAATGCTTGCTCACCTGCCATTCACCTCCTGCTGTGCAGCCCAGTTTCTGTACCAGTCAGTGGGGGTTGAGGACCCCTGGTCTAAACATACTGCAGTAGGAATGAACATCACTTTGAGAATTTGGTATGCCTTAAGAGTTTCACAAAAAATATATCTACGGTATTTCTATCCATCATTCTAGAAGTCTGTAGGCATGGGGGAAGGGAGGCCCATGTACGGTCTTAGTAGAAAAGATGGGTTATCTTTTTTTTTTTTTGAGACAGGGTCTCGCTCTGTTGTCCAGACTTGAGTGCAGTGGTGCACTCATAGCTTGTTGCAGCCTTGAACTCCTGGGCTCAAGGGATCTTCCCACCTCGGCCTGTTAGCTGGGATTACAGGTATACACCACTAAGCCCAGCTAATTTTTAATTTTCTTTGGTAAGAGGAAGTCTTGCCTTGTTACCTAGGCTGGCCTCAAGCAGTCCTCCTACCTTGGTCTCCCAAAGTGTTGGGATTACAAGTGTGAGCCATTGTACCCGGCCTGGTTACCTCTGTGTGATATTTTGCTGGTATCAACTACTAATTAAAATTTGTTGGCATTTGATACATTTTTATTCTAGGCAGCCCTGCAAAACCTCTACTATTTGCAAAGCACCTTGTCTTCTTCTTTTTTTTTTTTAGTTTTTTTAAAAAAGGGAGCAACAGTGTATATTGACATTTTTTGTTTTAAGCCTGCCTGAAACTGGTCTTTAATGTCTACATAACTTTAATACAAGCTTCCTGATGACATCACCCTCTTGTTGTGGCCTTTGGGAGATAGAGGAGAGTCTCACATCAAATGCATTTTTAAGTCTATGGCTGGCACGCATGTTGAAGCTTTTGCATGCATCACCTTAGTTATCCTTCAAGGACCTTGAAAGATACAAGTTGTAATAATCATCTCCATTTGACAGATAGAGAAAGTGAGGCACAGAGAAGTTGAATTACTTGCTGGTGAATGGTGGAGCCAAGATTCCAATCCAGTCCAGCTGACACCAAAGCCTGTGGACCTGACCATGGAGTGTTCTGAAACTGGTAGACCAGAGGGCTGCTGGGGCCCCTCTAGTGTCTGTGTAGAGTAGAAAATGCCTAAAGATGATTGTCATCCTCAAATATTCAGCCCCTACTGTAAGTCTCACAGCATCTACTAGAGGCACAATGATAACTTAGCCCAGGTGATAGTCATTGCTTCTAGAATGTTATTCTCTAGTCTTACCCTCTAGCATGCCCCATCCACAAAAATGCAACTTTTAAAACCAAGTATTTCACAGCTGGGTGTGGCAGCTCATACCTGTAATCCTAGCCACTCAGGAGGCTGAGGCGGGAGGATCACTTGAGCCCAGGAGTTTGAGTAGCCTCGGCAACACAGTGAGACCATGTTTCAAAAACTAAAATCAAATCAAGTATCTCTAGAAAATTCTCTGTGTGCTCACTCAACAGAATACAAAGGCTCGATTTCCCATCTTAGCATTTAGATCAAATGTTCTATGTCTTCTAACCTTGCTCCAAGCACACTGAATCCACTTTCAGAATTTCTTTAATGCCAGGGTTGCTCTGAATTGCCAACTGACCTCAGTAGTAAAGGTTTGACAGCAACATTATTTGCTTTAAGTTGTCAGCAGGAAATACTTTATCACCAGTTACTCCAATATTTCAAATTTATCTTCAATTTGCTTAAGGAATTTTGCCTAGGCTGGACACGGTGGCTTACGCCCGTAATCCCAGCACTTTGGGAGGCCGAGGCAGGAGGATTGCTTGAGCCCAGGAGTTTGAGACCAGCCTGGGAAACATAGTGAGACCCTGTCTCTGCCAAAAATTAAAAATTATCTGCACTTGGTGGCACAAACATGTGGTCTCAGCTACTCGGGAAGTGGAAGCAGTAGGATCACTTCAGCCTAAGACGTCAAGGTTGCAGTGAGCTGTGATTGCACCACTGCACTCCAACCTGGGTGACAGAGTAAAACCCTATCTCAAACAAAAACGAAAAAAAAAAAAAGAAAGTTTGCCTGAGTAGTTTAAACGTTCATGAGAAATGGAGTGGCATGAGGGTGAAGTGTGTTTCTTCCTCTATTTTCCAATTCCTTCACCTCTTATCCATCAAAGGATGTGATATGGTTTGGCTCTGTATCTCCACCCAAATCTCATCTTGTAACTCTCATAATTCCCACATGTTGTAGGAGGGACCCAGTGGAAGATGATTGAATCATGGGGGGAGGGTCTTTCCCGTACTGTTCTTGTAATAGTGAATGGGTCTCACAAGATCTGATGGTTTTAAAAATGGGAGTTTCTTTGCACAAGCTCTCTTTTTGCCTACCACCATCCATGTAAGATGTGACTGGCTCCTCCTTGCCTTTTGCCATGATTATGAGGCTTCCCCCAGCCACTCGGAACTGAGTTGTCCATTAAACCTCTTTCCTTTGTAAATTGCCCAGTTTCGGCTATGTCTTATCAGCAGTGTGAAAATGAACAAACTAATGCAGGGTGTAATTTGCTGACTTTTTTTTTTTTTTTTTTTTTGAGACAGAGTCTCACTCAGTCACCAGGCGCCAGGCTGGAGTGCAGTGGCGCTACCTTGGCTCACTGCAACCTCCACCGCCCGGGTTCAAGCATTCTCCTGCCTCAGCCTCCCGAGTAGCTGGGACTACAGGCGCGTGCCACCACGCCCAGCTAATTTTTTTGTATTTTTAGTAGAGACGGGGTTTCACCATGTTGACCAGGACGGTCTCGATCTCTTGACCTCGTGATCCGCCCGCCTCGGCCTCCCAAAGTGCTGGGATTACAGGCGTGAGCCACCGCGCCCGGCCCCAATTTGCTGACTATTTTAAAGATAACAGATAGCAACTCAGTCATAGAGCTCTTTTATAATTAACTGTGAAATATAAATGATTTTTCAGATGCTACAAACCTATTAGTACGTTTGTGGAGAAGCTTATTGTCATTGCCTAAGGCCCAGGTGTAAGCAGGACTTTGTTGAAATTAAGTCAGCTGATGAAGGCTCTTATTTTTACTTTCATCTTTTTTTCACAAGAATGACACTTATGGACAGTTTCCTTCCCAGGAGGGGAGCAAATGCTATCTCAAGCTGATTCCGTATGGAAGCTCTTGACCTGGTCTGTTTGTGTTCTATTCTGCTACCCAAAGTCAAACCTAAAAATACAAATCTGAAATTATAGCCAACACGAGGGTATTAAAAAACCAAGAACCAATAAAACCATTTCCACTTCTTTGCCAGAAGAGAAAGTCACCCTCAAATAGAGGATGTGGATGCTTAGGTTTCAAAGAAAGGCCAAGAAACGGTAACCCAGCACAGCTGAGGCAGGTTTTTTCATTTGGGAGGTGGGTGGAGTGCTGACTTCTCACACTCCTAAGAGGTTGCTAAGCAGGACATCTCATTAAATGCCCAGCAATGGAAATCAGCCAAGTGTTCCCAGGGTGGGGGCCCTCTCCCTGTCCTGGGCTCCCCTAGGAAAACAGATCTTAACAAAGCCCCTGATTATTTTGCCATGTCCGTGATTTAGCATTTTTCCTGGAGTTGGAAAACAGCTGAGAACATTGAGCAAGTCCTTTTTTGCTCACAGACAATTTCTTTAGTTTGGTTTCTTACCACTTTTTTGAAACCAGGGACTGGCTCCAGCCCCTTCCTTATACGGATGGCGCCTGTAATTTGGTTTCAGTTTGATTTATGCCAGGATCTATCTAACTCACTACGGAGCTCAACTAAGAACTTTATAAACACTTTTTGATGCTAACGGGATGTGTCTCATAATCTAGACATCTGGACATAATGTCAAACAAACATTACCCACCACAAAAACCAGCTGGATCTGTTTGTGGTGACTTCAGGCCTGAGCAGTTCCTTCTTTAAAGGCTCTGACCTGATAAAGTAACTTTTGGCCCCATCAGGCTGCTGGCTAGGTGAGTAAAAGTGATTCCCCGAACCATTTGCCCTTTTTTCTCAGACCTACACGCTGAAGCTGGATGGCCCAGAAGCCCTCCCCAGCACAAAAACTACATGTGATCGTGTCTGTTGAAATGCTTTTCTCTGGGCCAGATTCTCAACAGAAGCAATGCAGGATTAGGATATGATGCTTGTTTGCTTGGAGAGCCAAGTAGTATTTGGAAGTGGCTTTCACAATCTCATCCCTGTAGGATCTTACATCCCAGGTGCTTTGGGGAAAGTTTCCCACTCAACTCCATCCACCCTGAATATAAGACAGAGGTCACAGTGGTTGATTCACCAGCATTTTCCAACCAAAATTTATTTGCATTGTCTTTATATTACCCACAATCCTATTACGTCAATCCCAATCACTAATGATTATTGATTACTCACTATGCATATAAAGAATCATTAAACCTTTTCATGCAAGATTTCATTTCCTTCTCATAACTGCCCTGTGAGCTGGGTATCACTGTTATTTTAGTGGGAACAGGTAGGGAAACTGAGGAAGAGTATGGTGGGTTAGCTTCCTCAAAAGCATACAGTTTATGAATGACAAAGCCACCACTAACCCAGGTCTGTCTGATCCCCAAATTCATGTTCTTAATCATGACCCTAGACTGCCTGTCAAATCAGGGTTAATGACAGAGAAAAGAAATCCAAGTTTTATATAATTGATACAAGTTATGTGACGTGAGAAGCTCAAATGCATAGTCCTTATTCATCCCGAAATCCCTCTCTTGTGGTCATCTTTCTCCCTTTCCCAGGATGCTGGAGGGCACGGGACTCCAGTTGGAGAGGGTAACAGAGTGAAGGTGTAGCTTGAAGATGCAGAGCAGTGGGGAGGGAGGGGTAAGTAGAGGGTGGAGGGGAACTTCTTGGGGAAATTCAGGGAGAGAAGGCCTCTGAACTGCATAAAAAGGGCCAGAGACTATTAGCTGAGGGATCATCTTGGAGCGAAGCTGTTGGTGCTTCCAAAAAGACCAGTACTTTCACTATGAGTTCCAGAATGTCCAGCCGCCAGCACCCAGACACCTGAGGAGATTGGAATAGCAGAGTGGCCTGGTAGGCTTCATGGAGGGGGCTTCTCAGTCCTTTATTGTCCTGGTCTTAGCAGTCTCAGAGAGGTTTATGCTTTTTGAAGGTAGACTGAACTCCGTAGCTCTGTTTCCACCCATACCCCTCCAACAGAAACTCACAGAAACCTCTCCCACCCTTTCTGCCTTGACCACACAGCAAAGGACCCCCCAGAAACAGCCGAAGCTTGCTGCCAGCAAGGGTTAAAAGCAGGGCGCCTGCTGCAGCAGAGTCTCAAGTTACCAAGACTTCTTTCCCTTGTATCCTCCTTCTGCAGGACATTTTTAGTGGCTTATAAGTTTTAGTATAAATCATTAAAACTGAGTTAGCCTTGTCAGAAATTAACAGATGCAGCGTGAGATGGCATTCAGCCTTGGAGGGGATGTGTGTGTTTTTCTTGCTGATTCACAAACGTTGGTGATGCATAGGCCTGCATTCCAAGGGTCACATTCCTGGATCTCTTGAACATGACTGTTTTATTCCCTTCAACCAAACAGCTACCTGGACCTGGAGCAAGCTGGCACTGCCAGGATGCCCCAGGGGCAGCTGTGAGCTGTAAACCCATGAGCCTGGGTTAATGTTTGCCGATGTTTATATCTTCCCTGATAAGTGGATGGAATTTGCCTAATGATTGTGTTTCCTTGAAAAGTTAATAAATGTCTAAGTCACAGACCACCTCAGAGGCACAGTGACGTTGGACTCCCAGGACTTTCCCCGCAAGGCCATGTTCCTGGGGTCAGAGTGACCAGGAAAGTTGCAGTGAGCAATAGATGTGAACAGAGGGACCTGGGGGGTCTCTTGGTGGTTGGCTGTTGCATACTTGTGCAAAGCTCTGGAGTCCAGACACAAGTGGCATACCCCCAAGGCATAATGTGGCCTGGTCCACCAGCAGTCCCAGCCATAACCCTACTTTCTTTGGGGCCCTTTATCACTTTAAATATGGGACCTCTGTGCCCACATCATCAGAGGTTTTTATCCTGGGGTTGTCAGCCAGAGGGACCCCTTCCTTCCTGCAAACATATCTCAGCATGTATGCTGTGCCAGACCTTTAGGAAACTGAGAGGGAAAAAAATAGATGAGATCCCAGCCCTCAAACTGTTAATAGTTGAGAGAAGGGAGGTGAAAAGGCAGTTAGAATCCAGGTTGCTGGGAGCTTCAGGAGGGAGCCTGTCAGTGCCATGGTTGGCAAAGGTGAAGCCCCAAACACAGCCCTGAGGACTGGGGAGGCCACTCAGAGGAGAAGGATGAAGTCTGAGCAGAGCCTGGAGGGCAGACAGGGAGTTGCCAGCTTGGTGAGTGTGGTAACCTCCAAAACAACTGCATCCTAATCACCGAATCTACCTATGTCACCGTGTGGGGCATAGGGAACATGGCAGATGTGACTGAATTAAGGGTTTTGAGGTAAGAGGTTGTCCTGGATTGTGTGGGCATCCCCCGCATGTGTCACCAGGGTTCTTAGAAGAGGCAGGCAGAGGAAGATTTGACCACAGTGGAAGAGAAGTCCCTGTGACCTCACTACAGAGATTGGAGGGTGTGCGTTGAAGCAGGAAGGGCCCACAAGCCATGGAACACAGGTGGCCCCTAGAAGCGGATGAAGCAGGAAACAGATTCTAACCTCAGAGCCTCCAGAAGGAGCCAGCCTGGCCAGCACGCCGACTTCAGCCCAGTGAAACTGGCTTCAGGCTTCTGGCCTCCAGAGACTCTGAGCTACTAAATTTGTTTTGTTTATTTTTTGTTTTTGTTTTTGAGATGGAGTCTCCCTCTGTTACCTAGGCTGGAGCGCAGTGGTACAATCTTGGCTCATTGCAACCTCCACCTCCCCAAGTTCAAGCGATTCTCCTGCCTCAGCTTCCCAAGTAACTGGGATTAAAGGCACCTGCCACTATGCTCCACTAAATTTTGTATTTTTAATAGAGACAGGTTTCACCATGTTTGGCCAGGCTGGTTCAGAACTCTGACCTCAAGTGATCCACGTGCCTTGGCCACCCTAAGTGCTGGGATTACAAGTGTGAGCCACCGTGCCTGGCCTGTTTTGTTTTTAAGCCACAAAGTCTGTGGACATTTGTTACAGCAGCAACAGGACACTGATCCAGTGGGGGATGGGTCCAGGGGGATGGGCGTGACCCAGGAGGAGGAAACAAGGGGGCTGCAGGCCGGGCATGACGCATCTTGTTACCCATGCAATGTTGGGGTCAGAAAGTGGAGAGAGTGGTGTGGGGAGAATGCAGGCTGAAGAGTTACTATGAGCCAAGCCACTGATTTGGGATTTCCACTGAGGGCACCAGAAGTCACTAAGAGTATGCGAATGGTGAGAGAGGAAGATGCGTCTGGCCGGCACCGTGGGGTCCCAGTTGAGGAGTGGGGGAAGTGGCATCACACTAGGGGCAGAGAGGCCATAGGAGAGGCTGTCGCCACCATTCAGTGCCAGATCTGTGGCTCTGGAGCTCCACTAGAGTTCCAGGCTTTCCTCTGAAGTTCCAAGGACCTAGGACAACTCCATTTCATTCAATAAACTCAAGTCGTTCCTGACTTGTAAGGGTTATCCAAGTTTGTTCTTTATGATCCTTGCCTACAAATGGTGCTGGTTAGGCCTGAATTTTTTTTTTTTTTTTTTTTTTTTTTTTTTTGAGACAGAGTCTCACTCTGTTGCCAGGCGCCAGGCTGGAGTGCAGTGGCGTGATCTCGGCTTACTTCAACCTCCACCTCCCAGGTTCAAGCAATTCTCCTGCCTCAGCCTCCCAAGTAGCTGGGACTACAGGCACGCGCCACCACGCACAGCTAATTTTTGTATTTTTTAGTAGAGATGGGCTTTCACCATGTTGGCCGGGATGGTCTCAATCTCCTGACCTCGTGATCCTCCCGCCTCAGCCTCCCAAAGTGCTGGGATTACAGGCATGAGGCACCGCACCCGGCCCTGAACTTTTGAGATATAAAATTAGGCTGTTCAGGTGGATTTTTCCAACTGTAGCTTGTGTGACCATAAAGAGGAAGCTAAATAACTTGTGAGAGCAGCTGGGCCTGGGACTGGCAGGCTGGAACTTGGGGCCTATGAAGAGACTTTCCATGTCTTTACTGGTCCCATGCAGATATGAATCAATACTGGTCCCACGCAGATATGAATCAGTGGCTGCTCAGGCTCTCTGGTTTCTGGACTCTTTACTCAGGCGCCAAGGGCCCAGCCAGCGTGCAAGGTTTCTTGTATTCTTCTAGATGCCTGTAAGTAGAGCTTGCCACAAGGGCTACTAACATAAATACCTCCTTGGGCCAGTCAAAACACAATACAGAGTGGCTGGACCTGACAATCACTGGAGAGTTCTTATCCTGCCCCAAAGCATTTATTTATTTATTTATTTATTTATTTATTATTATTTTTTTTAAAGATGGAGTTTCACCATGATGACCAGGCTGGTCTTGAACTCCTGACCTCAGGTGATCCACCCCCTTGGCCTCCCAAAGTGCTAGGATTACAGGCGTGAGCCATTGTGCCCAGCGACCCCAAAGCATTTAAATCCAAATGTTCAAAAAATACATTTGAGGATCCCATTCAGCTTTCAGCCAACTTTGTAATCCTGGTGAGTCTACACCCTTGTCAAAATCATCCTGCTCTAACAGTCCCATCAGGAGGCAGGTATTTTAGAAAGGGAACCCCACCACTGTAGGTTTTTTGTTGTTGTTGATTTGTGGTATGGGGTGGTTGGAGAAGGAGCACCTGGTTGGGGCGGGTGTTAGCATTTTCCTGCTGTACAGGTCAGAGCATTCTGACATTAGCTCTCACTCCTTGCCCCCTCCAGCTGCACCAGCCAGGGTTTAGGCAATGTTTAAAGGACATCTTTAATAATAAACTCAACCACTTAGAAGTCATTGGTTCAGTATTTGAACTTAAGCCTGGGATATGTGACCAAGGAGAAAAGCGTTTGAGAAAACAGGCTTTTTCTTTGAGGCAGTGGTATTGTGGTACCCTTCAATCATAAATAAGACAGGGAAAGCTTCATAACAGGATGTTCTTATTTAACAAAATGTCTGGGAGTCCTCTCAGCCCAGTGACTGGAACTCATAATACAGTTTTAGCCAAGCTCACTTATAGGAGTAAGGGAAATAGGTGGTGAGGGAAGGTGACAATGAAGTAAATTAGCAAAGACCGAGCGGCTTGAAGACCACAATTTCTGGCTTCTGTTTATAGTTTTGGCATCTTCAGTCCGCAAAGAGTCAGTAAGTAAATTAAAATGTAATTTTAAAAATAAAATCTCTTAAAACTCGAAAGAAACCAGGAAGGAAGAGCACGGGGGAAAAGAAGAGATTAGAGAAACTTAAAACAAGTAATAAATAACTACATCAATAATTACATTAAATGAAAATTGACTAAAACACTCCAATTAAAAGTCAAAGACTGTCAGATTGGAATAAAAAGCAAGACCCAATTTTATGCTATCTATAAGCACAGTACAAATATAAAGTCAGAAATGGGTTGTAAATATAAGGGTGGAAAAGAGATATTACCTAAATTATTTTATAAAATGGAAGAAGAGAATACGTCCCAATGCATTTTATGAGATCATCCAAATCCAAAGAAGGCTGATACCTGATACCTAAACCAAACAAGGCTATTATGATAAAGGTAAATTACATGCCAATATTCTTAGTGAATATGGAGGTATAAAATTCTTAGCTACTAGCAAGTTGAATCTCAAAAGTAAAAGACAACTCCATTAAACATGGACAAAAGATGTGAACAGATGCTTTCCAAAGGAAGACATACCACTGGCCAATAAGCATGTGACAAAGTGCTCAACACCATTAATCATCAGAGGAATATAAATTAAAATCATAATACGATACCACTACACACCCCACCTGAAAGACTAAGATTAAGAAGACCGAAAAACTGAGTGTTGGAAGGATGTCATGCAACCAGGACTCTTACACACATCTTTAGTAGGAGTATAAAATGCTTCAACCACTTTTGAAAAAATGCCTGTCAGTTTCTTATAAGATTAAATATATGCCTACCCTGCAACTCAGTAATTCTACTTCTAAGTATTTATGTAAGAGACATAAAAACCTATAACCTCAAAAACCTTGTACAAGTTCACAGCAGCTTTATTTATAATAGCAAAAAAGGGGAGACAGCCCAAATGTCCATCAACAAGAGAGTGGGAGCACAAACTATGATACAGTCATATAAATGAAATAAAATCAATAAGAAAGGGAATTAACCACTTTTTTTGAGACAGGGTCTGGCTCATTTGTTCAGGCTGGAATGTGGTGGTGCAATCACAGCTCACAGCAGCCTCAAACCTCCCAGGCTCAAGTGATCCTCCCACCTCAGCCTCCTGAGTAGCTGGAACTATAGGCATGCACCACCATGCCCAGCTAGTTTTTGTACACACACACACACACACACACACACACACACATCCATATTTTTTATAATGACAGGTTTTTGCCATGTTGCCCAGGCTGGTCTTGAGCTCCTGGTCTCAAGCCTTAAGTGATCCACCTACCTCGGCCTCCCAAAGTGCTGACATAACAGGCATAAGCCACTGTGCCTGGCCTGAAATAAACTACTTTTTTAAAATTTTTCTTAAGAAGAATAAAACATTAAAATACTATTTTAAGTGACAAAAGAAAAGAGTAGATACTGAACAATGTCATTTATTAGAAATTCTAGAACAGGCCAACCTAATCATCTAAGGTAGAAAAAATTCAGAACAGTGGTTGTTCTGGAAATGGGGATAGCGGTTGAGGCATTTGGGAATGCTTTAAGGTAATGGGAATATTCTGTTTTGCATTGATGACCTGCAAAATTTCTAGTCTTAAGAATTCCTTTTAAAAACATAGAAACTGGCCAGGCACAGTGGCTCACACCTGTAATTCCAGCACTTTGGGAGGCCGAGGTGGGTGGATCACTTAAAGCCAGGAGTTCGAGACCAGCCTGGTCAACATGGTGAAACACTGTCTCTACTAAAAATACAAAAAATTAGCCAGGTGTGGTGGTGGCGCCTGTAATCCCAGCTACTTGGGTGGCTGAGGCATGAGAATTGCTTGAACCCAAGAGGTGAAGGTTGCAGTGAACCAAGATCGTTGCCACTCCCTCCCTAGGCAACAGAGGGAGACTGTCTCAAAAAAAAATAGTAATTGTTATTCTTTCACATTCGTATTTCCTATTTCTATGCAAGATATGGGAGGTGTGGTGAACATTTGTGATTCATTTTGGCTGCTTGCATCTGAACCCCTTCCTATGTTTGTGAAATTCCTTGCCTCATGCATGGGTGCCCACCTCCCCCTAAAAAACAAAAACGTCCAGATACCCTATTTCCAGCTTCCCTTGCAGCTAGGATGTGGGCATGTGGCTCAGAACTCTGGGCCCAGACTTAGAGCTGACAACTAATGATGAAAAGAAACAGGGATTGTAGAGAATCCTTTCAGGTTTCAGTGGTAGCTGGGGCAGAGGCTCAGGCTGTGGTGTGCCGAGTCCAATTCCAGGGTGTGCGTGGTGCAAACGCTGGAGTCCTGGACCTTGCCGTGATGACAATGGGGTTATTCCTTATTCCTGTACTTTTTCCTGTGGGGTTACCCACTGGTGCTTCCTGCTGTACAGTCTCTCATGGTTTCTGCCCTGTTTCTGAGCCTCCAGCCTTTCAGTTATATGTTTGCTGAATTTCTTCATTCCAAGTCAGCTAAAGTTGCCTGCAACTGAGTACCCTATGACAAGTAGATTTCAACTGTAGAAGTACGGAAGATACTGAAAAATTGAATATTTAGGATTCAAAGTAAGGCTCAGAATCTGAGCCTTTGAGGCCAGGGGCTGTTCTGCATACCTTTTGTACCCCAGCAGAGAGGCTGGCCTGTAGTGAATGCTTGGTAAATGCTTGTTGATGGATTGAGACATGAATGAAGGTGTTTTGCTTTCCATGAGCATGGATGAACATGATCCTCACGAGCCAATCATTCCCACTTCTTCCCATGCTGTGTTATGTGCATTTCCCGAATACAGCAAGAGTCCATTCATTGTTTGTTGTTAGTGCATTGTCTGAGGGCTATTTAAGCTTTTTCTGATTTCCTTTGGACACTGACTTATGAGAAAATTGTATCCAGAGGATTTAAGTTTTCTCCAGGCCTCATTCAGATCCCTACTATTCCTTTAAACTGAGTGATCCCAGGCCCTAGTCAGACCCTGCAAGAGGCTTAAAAATGTAGGAGTTCAGAGAAACAAGGTCAGCTCACTTCCAGCAAGTTCCTTAGTTAGGCACACCCCCTCACCTTGAGTAAGTGAGAAAGGCCATCCCCGTCACTGACTCCCACACCATCCCACTGGAAACTGGGAGGACTGGAGGGGCAGCTGTGGACAGAAGCCACACATGATGCCTCCAAGCAGGCCAACAGGGCACTGCCAAACAGCCTACTTGTTGAGTAAGACTTGGCCATGACCTTTGATATGGGACAGCCTCTCCCCATGACATGTATGAGGACCAGGGCCCCTCTGGGAGTTTAGCAGCCACACTGGAAGCATACCTAGGACAGCTGACATGACTCTTATTCTAGAGAACAAAAGCCAAAACTGCACACAGATGTTCTGTTTGGCCAAGCCACTCTCAAGGCCCTCAAGATTGACTTCATTCGCTTACCAGTATTGACTCTTTCTTAGAAAACTCATCTGTGCTGATATCTGCCTTTCCTGAGTCATGCCAAGGGTATCTCTGCCCAGCCGAGAATCTGTGAACAGCGAACATGAATGAAACAGCTGCTTCTGCCTCCAGAAACCACTGGAGGAGCTGTGGGGCTGGGTGATAACTAAAGTGTCTGTCTCCTCTTCTCTTTCTTTTTGTTAATACAGCTTGGACGCATGCCCTTGTCAATCTACTGTCAGTGATAGACTGTACACTTTCTGTGTCCCAGTGGGTGGGCCCCTAAAACAGAGCTGATAATGCCCTGCCTGCAAGGGTACTGGTTTAGTTCAACAAATATCCATAGAATGCTCACTTAGGCAAAATGGCATAGGGCACAGTGCCAAAATCAGGGTTGACTCAGCTTGGAGCCATGACGTAGGTCCAAACAGGTCTCTAAATTGAGGCAGGACCCCCAGGCATGCTGCAAGGCCCTTGATGACAGCATCTTGTGCCAACACCTGACCACATCTGAGCCACTAGAGACAGTACCTGATACGGATGCAGATTCCCAGGCCCTACCTTCCAAAGTTCTGGTTCAGCAGGTCTGGGGGAAGGCCAGTCATCTGCGTTTTAACAAGGACCACTGATGGTTCTGATGCAGGTGGTCCAAGGACCACAGCTGGAGAAACTTCCACTTCTAGGGGCATCTGGTGTAAAAATGTCACCCAAACCTCTTAAGGCCACAACATATCCCCCCAACAAAGGAAGCAGTAACTTTGGCCAAAGCCACTAGAGAGGGGATCCACCTGGGGTTTCTATGCTGTCCACCATTCCAAGGACAAAGTGTGCCTTCCCCTACAACTACTTTGTGGTTAAGAGCTTCTATTGAGGGATGGTTTACTTGTCTCTAGCACTATGAAGCAACGTGGTGGGGGTTTTTGTTCCCTTTGAATCCCAGTCATTTTATGCTGCTGAAAATCTAGTTTTTGCCACAGTGGAGGACTCTGCTTAAGGACTCCCACCTGGGTCTGGTAATAGCTACTGCAACCCAACCGTCCTGAACGAGTCATCTGGTTTGGCTGTGTCCCCACCCAAATCTCATCTTGAATTGTATTTCCCATGATCCCCATGTGTTGTGGGAGAGACCTGGTGGGGAGGTAATTGCCCCTAAATCAACTTGACTTCTCTTGTTCCTTGGCAGATTCGAGGGACCAGCCTTTGTTGGAGTTGGGGTGGAAGCTACACGCTGTATCAAGGGCTGTAATCCCAAGTCTGGTCCTGTTTTCCGTGAACAATATCATTGTGAACACATTGAATGTGTCTGAATGGGATTCCCATGACCTATTCGAAGGTTAGTATCACAAGACCCATACTGAGCTGGAAGCTCTGAAATGTATTTGTGCTCAGGGAAGATATGTGCTCATAATATTTGGCTTTTATTTCCCCTGGAACTTGTACACATCAGTGAGGCCTGGGGATAATGAATAACAGCATGGACAATAAATTTGAAAACAAAAAAATAAATACTCAAAGAACGCTAATGCAGACCAGTGCTAGGATATGATGTGTGTTACTAAGAGAGCAATGATTACTCCTTGGTGAGCAGATTCTATTACCCGCTTCTTCGGAGCAGTAGGTGGCTGCCTCTGGATTATATTTGTCCTGGAGTTTTAAAAGCCTCAGTCCTTTACATTGCAAGAGTGGCATGTGGGGCGAGTAGGCAGGTAAGAGAAGGCGCAATTGGAAGAAGAGAAATGGGATCTGTGGCAGGGGCTGTTGGCTTCCACTGAAACCCATTCTCCACTTCTTGCTGGGCGAGAGCTAGGCAGCATTTACTAGCCCCTCTTGGGTTTGGGGTGACCACAAACTGAATTCTGGCCAGTGGAGTGAGGGGCTCTGAGATAGCAGCCTGCCTCTTCCACACTCCTGTTCTCCTTGCAGTGGTTCAACGCCCTTGGGTGATGATGGAGCCACAGCTGGAAAAGCCTGGGTCCCTGGGGTCACCACGTAGCACAGAGCCAGCTGCTGCCCCAGAACCTCCATGCAGAAAGGGGGTCTAGGAATACACTTCTGTATTTCAGCCAGCATGGTTTCGGATCTTTTTTTATGGTGTTTCAGCCCGCCCTAACTAAAGCAGGGCCCACTCAGCAGGCCCCTCGCAGGGATTCTGGAATGGAAGCAGGGTCCACTGAGACTCTGCTTTTCAGAGAGCTCACACCCTAGGGGAGAAAAGGTGATGAGGACACTGGAGCTGGCAGTCAAGACCCAGGATGCCAAAATTAGGGCCCCAAAACACAGCAGGGAGGGCGAGCTGTCCTCTTGTGAGATGGGAGGAGGGTCCCCCGTGAGCAGGGCTCTTCTTGGGCCACACCTGGGTCATAAGGAGGAGAGTTGCTGAGTTTGACGGTGTCATTCAAAGTGCTGAAACTTGAGTTTGTTTCTTGAGTGGAGGGCAGCGCAGGTTAATCAGACAAATCAGCCTTCAACAGCTTCCTTTGAGGAGCTTGGTAAGAATGGAAAATCCAGGGCTGAGGGACTTACAGAGCAGCACAGTATCAGGGGCTCAAGGCACCAGGAGCTCTTATGGAAATTGGTGGGAACGGCTGGGGCAGAGCCAAGGTGACGGTATATCTGATGATGAGGCTGCAGAGACCTTCCGTGATATAGGGAGTGGCGAGACCCCAAGGCACAGTGTGCAAAGACTCTGATGGCACTAACAGACTCCTCTAGGAGCTGGTGGGAAAGACCTGGAATCCTGGGACTCGCCCCTGAGGCTCCACGCCTACCCCTATCATCTCCTCCAAGACTCTGTGACCTGGGGAAGTCGATAGTACATTTCAGCACATGTGAAGTCAGCATGTGAATGACATTCCAGTGCTGCTTATGGGGGTCACCCCCCACAAAGATGAAGACTCAGTGGAAAGACCTTGCCAAACTGGAGGGAAAACAAGGTGCTTTTCTCCAACTTACTCATTCAATAAATATTTGCTTAGGTATTACAAAGGCAAATAGGACTTGCTCCCACCCTGTTAGAGGTATGTATGTCGAGAAAAGGAAGGAGTGATTCAATAAGAAAAACAGCATTCAGGGAAGAGAAAGAAGGAAAACATATCAAAATTCAGGTCATATTAGAATAATGTATATTACAATGAGTTTGACTATATTCCAGAATTACTCCAAAGTATTCCTTTCAAATTTGATTGACATTCTAAACAGTTTAGCTTGATATGAGATCTTTGTGTACCCTCAGCAGGAACTGCATTTTAGCTGCTTTTAATCTTAACAATCACTTCCCTGCCTTGCAGAAGGTATGAACCAGGCCATGTGTATGTCGGAGAGCAGCTGCAACTGAATGGAGAATGACAGGGAGGCTGAGGAAGGAGGGCGGGGGAACCTGGGTTGTCACGCCCAGGGACTGAGGAAGGCTCTTGCTTTTGCTGGAAGCGTTGCTATTCCCCAAATCAAGTAACCCCATTAAAACATGAAACATCCGGAGTAAAATTAGGTTTAAAATACTATTTGCAAAGCCAAACATAGTCTTACCATAGGATCCAGGCATCGCACTCCTGGCATTTGGCCAAGTGAGTTGGAAACTTCCGTATAAAAACTTGCACGCAAATGTTCATGGTAGCTTTATTCATACTTGTCAAAACCTGGATGCAACCCAGATGTCCTTCAATGGGTGAACGGGTAAATGCACTGTGGCACATCCACACAATGCAATATTATTTGGTGATTTTAAAAAATGAGTTAAATTTGGGCCGGGTGCAGTGGCTCACACCTGTAATCCCAGCCTTTTGGGAGGCTGAGGCAGGTGGATCATGAGGTCAGGAGATCTAGATCATTCTGGCCAACATGGTGAAACCCTGACTCTACTAAAAATACAAAAATTAGCCGAGTGTGGTGGCACGCGCCTGTAATCCCAGCTACTCGGGAGGCTGAGGCAAGAGAATCGCTTGAACCCAGGCGGCGGAGGTTGCAGTGAGCCAAGATTGCGCCACTGCCCTCCAGCCTGGCAACAGAGTGAGACTCCATCTAAAAAAAAAAATGAGTTAAATTCTTGGATTTCTTTTTTTTTTTTTAATGAGCTATGAAGCCACGGAAGAACCTTAAATACATATAGTTAAGTGAAAGCAGCCAGCCTACAAAGCTACATCTATACATGACTGTATGACATTCTGGAAAAGGCAAAACCATAGAGACAGTGAAAACATCAGTGACTGTCAGGGGTTAAGAGGGAAGGAAGGATGAAAAGGCAGAGCACAGAGGATTTTAAGGCCGGTGAAACAATTCTGTATCATACTAAAATGGTGGGTATGTGTGTGGGACTCAGAAAACAACACGCCCAAATGAAGGCCTCAGAAGCAAGAGTTTCTCCTGACCTCATTCTCCCCCGAGGTAAGCCATACAAACCACAAGTCGGCTGGGTGCGGTGGCTCATGCCTGTAATCCCAGCACTTTGGGAGGCCGAGGTGGGTGGATCACGAGGTCAGGAGTTCAAGACCAGCGTGGTGGCCAGCATGGTGAAACCCTGTCTCTACTAAAAATACAAAAATTAGCTGGGTGCAGTCCCGGTCACCTGTAATCCCAGCTACTCAGGAGGCTGAGGCAGGAGAATCGTTTGAACCCAGGAGGCGGAGGTTGCAGTGAGCCGAGATCGCTACACTGCACTCCAGCCTGAGGTCCTCTTTCCCAATGTGGGTTATGGAAACTTTTCAAACCCCTTTTTCCCAAAGCCAGTCATAAAACCTAAAAATATTACTCTAACTTCTACCCCCCACTTTTCTGTGTAAAAATTTGTCATAAGGAAATCACCTAACCTGCCTTGTTTGGTTGTAGGTCATAAGACCCCCTTTCCAGAGAGGGCCCTGACCTGCACCCAGCAGGAAGCAGTGCTGCCCAGAGGGCCCAGGAGGAATCTAGACAGGGCTTGCTGCGTGTCCCTACTCAGCCTGTGAGCATGAGATCATTCCCTTTTCTGTCCAATCACACTTCTACATATTTTGTTGCATCTAAGCATAAAAATGGGCAGTGCCCCCCGCATCTCTGGGTCTTCATTCTGAAGGTGCCCCTCTCATGTAAAACTGTGACCAAATACATGTGTGTGCCTTTTCTTCTATTAATCTGCCTTTTGTCAGTTAAATTTTCAGTGAAACTTCAGAGGGTGAAGGGGAAGTTTTCCTTGGCACCTACGCACGTCATTACACATTTGTCCAATCCCATAGAATTTACACCACCAAGAGTGGACCTTAGTGCAAAACAGGGACATTAGTCAGTAATAATGTTCCGCACAGACGCACACATGAAAGCCATTTTATTTGTGCAAATAGGAGAGCTGACAATGTCTGTATCTGGCGCCTCTGTGGCAGGGAGGTGGTGGGCGTGGCCCCAGGATTCTGACCTGCCAGCAGTCAGGCAGGTTTGCATCCTGGAGCTTGGCTAATTCAGATGCCCGAATTCTGGCCATGGGTCTGCAGCCCCCCTCGCCCTTGCCTGCTTGGGCAGGAGATGAATGAGAGGAAGCAGGACTCACACAGGAGGCGGGAGGGCGCCACTGGGAAGCTCACTGGCTCTAGGGGCAGCAGATCTGGGATGGGGTCCCAGTTCTCTACTTCCTCATCCGTGAAATGGGGCAACAATAGTGCTTACTTCATTGGAGATTCTTGGGGGGGGAATAAAAGAGATATTAGTTAAAGGCACAGAGCACACTGCCTGGCACACTGAAAAAGTTTAATACATATTGCCAATTAATTGTTCTTATTATATGATGTCTTCCTCAGGTTTTTGGTAAGGAATAAATCAAAGGTGAGAAAATATATACAAAAACCTGACCGAGAGAGAACGTAGCTTACACAAAAGAAGCGGCATCTTGGTGAGCACACTGCTATGTCGTATTGTGCGTAGTCATGACACAGCCAAGGACTCATACAGGCGCTCCGATAACGCATGGATGGGGTCCTGCTGGGCTCTATTCATGAAGGTTGCGATTCAGATTTTTAAAAATCCATGGATAAGGCCAGGCAAGGTGGCTCATGCCTGTAATCCCAGCACTTTGGGAGGCCAAAGCAGGCAGATCACGATGTCAAGACATCGAGGCCACCGTGGCCAACATGGTGAAACCTCGTCTCTACTAAAAATACATAAATTAGCTGGGCATGTTGGCGCGTGTCTGTAGTCCCAGCTACTCCGGAGGCTGAGGCAGGAGAATCGCTTGAAACTGGGAAGTGGAGGTTGTAATGAGCCAAGACTGTGCACTGCACTCCAGCCTGGAGAGAGCAAGACTCTATCTCAAAAAAAAAAAAAAAAAAAAAAAAATCTGTGGGTAAAACAGCTACCAGAAAATCCCATTTGGGTTTGCATTTTGTTCTTTGGCTTTGGTGGGCAGCAATCATGTCGGTTGCAATTTCTTGAGCTAGTGTTCTGAGGCTTACTCATTCCCCTTCCTGGTGTCCGTGCTGTCTGCAGTGGGATCATCTTTTATGAGATGACGGGAGGGGACTTCATAGATGTGTGGTCCAGGCTGCTGTGCCACCGGGGCTGCAGGAGAGGGATAGTTGCTATTAATCCTCACAACGGGAGGGCCCAGTGGACTGTCACAGCCCAGGCAGGGAATCGCAGGCCTCCCTGGGTGACCAGCTGTCCTGGCTGCTACCAGATTCGGACTCCAGCAGGCTTTCCCTGGGGACAGGGAGGATCTTCATCTCTGGGCAGCTGGGCTTGGTGTCCCCCCCGCAATGTTGGGGCACAGGATGCAGAGCCGGGGATGGCTGAGCTTAAACTCCTGCTGCAATGGAGGGCTGCCTCCTTGCCCTGAACGCCCTGGGAGCCCTTTTAAACACAGGTCCCAGGAGTGATAACTGGAGGGGCAGCACCTCCGCCCCCTGAAGGAGAAACCTGCGCTGCGGTATGTGCACAAGCAACGTCTCCAGGCCTCTCCTTCCACACAATGCAAGAGGCCACCAGGTGTGACATGTTAGCTACACGTTGGCTTGGTCTGTACTGCAGATATGTACCCAGTGACGGGGCCATTAGGTATTTGGTTTGTAGTTGCTGTGATGAAAATTTACAAAGAATGTTCATGGGGCAAACAGCTCCCACCCCACGGGCAGCAGAGGAATGTTGTCCAGGATTTACTTGGACAGGTGAGACTAAGGCCTCATCCCAGCCCCAGCAGTTCTGTGACCTTTTAGTGAACACAGGGAGGTGAGAAGGGAAATGAGCCTTAGCCTCAGGGAGAGTCAAGCCAGGTCTGTTTAGGGTCAGCATCTTCACTGAACTCCCTCCACTGGAGGCTGTGCTCGAAACCTCAGGACATGAGCGCAACATCAAAGCAGGAACAATAGTGGCAAATGTTTAGTAGCGTTTGCAACACATTAGGTGCCACAGCAACCTCTGCAGGAGGGGGTGAGCAGGGCTAATATTTAGCAGGTGCACCCTGTACTGGCTGCCTGCCATGTAATAGGTTAGTGCCTCAGCTGGTTATTGAATATTTTCAACATCAGCCCTGGGTACTAGGACTGGTTTCTAGTTTACTGATTAGGAAATCGACGTTAAGAGAGAGGGTAGTTGACTTGCCTGAGATCACACAGCCTCGCGTGCAGCAGAACCTTGGATTCAAAGCCAGGCTGTCTGATGCCAGACCTTCACAGTGGGCCTGTACCTCCATGGCACCCGGGACTTCCCCTTGGAGCACTGGCCAGTGAAACAAATATGCCCTAGAGGAATGCCCGGGTAAATGTGCTGCCTTCCTTGCACAGAGACGGGCCTCTTGCACCACCACCCCCCCTTTCCTACCGTGGCTGGGGTGAGGTGGTGGGTAGAAGGGTGTGGGTTATAGCTCACTATCTCCCTCAGGAGTCCCGCAGTGGGGAGGAGCACCGACTCTTCAACAAGAGAAGACAGTAAGGCTTAAGGAGGGAGGGGAGAGGACCCAGAGAAATGAGGCACGAGCCTTGTCCTGAGAAAAGTAAAATCTGTGCATCATCTTCTTCTAGGGTGGGATTTATCTGACACATTCTCCCACATGCTTATTGCGGGACGAGCATTGTGTTAAGTGCTTTGCATGCATTATCTCCTTTAAATCAAAAGCAACCCAGTATGGCTGAGTGACTATATGATGTCCATTTTACAGATGAGGAAGGTGAGGCTGAGAGAGCTTAAGGACACACCACTCATGAGTGGCAGAGCTAGGATGCAAACCAGACCTGACTGCTGTTAAAGCTTGCGATGTTTGTAGTCATTCTTCTACACCGTCCCTTATAGGAAGTTCAAAAACAGAGAGGGTGGGGGTTTGGTCTTTGGCTTTTGTTTACATTTATGTTTTTATACATTTATTTCCTTAGCACGTGCTGTGAACCCGGAACATCTATTTGTTTATTCAACTGATTTGTTAAGCCTTTGGTGGGCCAGCCCAGGTTCTGGGCACACACTGGGAAGAAGAGCTGTTTCAGTCCCTGCTCACGACTCCTGCTGCATTGGGTGGGTGGGAAGAGGGAGGAGGGAGGAGGTGGTGAGAAGTCGGCTTCACATCACTGAGAGTTTCCTGCGAGCCAGGCACTGTACTTGGTGCTAAGTGATTATGTCATTCAGCCCTCCCAGTAGACTCTCATGTAGACACTCTTATTTTTTCCATTTATAGATGGGAAAATTAAGACTTAGGAAGCAGTTAATCTGCCCAAGGTCTTATAGCCAATACATGGTAACGCTGGGATTTGAACTCAAGTATCTGACTCCAAAGCTTGAGTAGTTTTTCTTTTCTCTCTCTTTTCTTTTTTGAGACAGGGTCTCATTCTGTCACCCAGGTTGGAGTGCAGTGGCATGATCATAGCTCACTGTAACCTTAAACTCCTGGGCTCAAGTGATCCTCCTTCCTCAGCCTCCTGAGTAGCTGGGACTATAGGTGCACACTACTATGCCTGGATAATTTTTGTAGTTTTTTGTAGACAGGGTCTTGCTGTGTTGCCCAGGCTGTTCTGCAACTCCTAGACTCAGATGATCCTCCTGCCTCAGCCTCCCAAATTGCTGGGATTACAGGTGTGAGCCACTGTGCCCGGCCAAAGCCCGTGCTTTTATTTGCTGCCTAATCTTCCTCCCTTTTGGGTGTAATGTTTACTCCAAACCTGCAGGGTAGCCATTGTCAGCCTCATTTAACTAATTGGGAAGCCCAGTCTCAGCGGGGCTGACTGTGTGCCCAAGGCCTTGCTGGGAAGAATGGGGTTCTGGGCCCAGGCATTCCAATGCCACGTCCAGGTGTGCTTGTTACTCTTCATGCCTCTCTGTGCAAGAGCCTTGCCGGGAACTGGGGGTTGGGGGCTCCCCTAAGCCTCCTGGCTGGACCTCATTCCAAGCGTTAGTGTAACGGGTGCTGTGTGCCGGGAGTCTGTTGTGCTCTGGTGTGTGGCTGGGATCACAGGTGTCTTGAAGTGCTCTAGGAAGCTAGCAGGCAGGGCCCTGGCCACAGGGGTGGGGAGTACAGGGAGTCCTTGACCAGAGGAGACTTTGGAGGCATTTGTGCTGTTCGCCTGGACTCTGTGGCCATGGCCTACCCTGTGATTGTCATCATTTCTACGTGAGAAAAGCAGCAGCTGATTCACAGTGAAAGGAAATGACCAAGGTTCTGAAACTTCCTGTTTGTCTGGTATCTGCAAAGATATCTGTGTTATGCAAATACCCTGACTCCTCAAAACTACTGCAGGTGTGTACATACACACGCACACCCACACACACACATGCCCCCTCTGCTTGGCCCCATGCAGTGGGTATCCTCTGTACCCAGTAAACGGAAACATGACTCTACTAACATGGTAGCCAGGACACTGGGGACTCTACTATCGGAATCCCTGATCATAGATAAGGGACAGCAGCTTTGGCCTTTGGCTCAAAGAGCTTTACAGATGTCCCTTGTAGGTGAGTCTTGGCTCCAGCTCCTGGCACATGGCAGAGCTTGGGAGTGAGGCAGGCAGATAGGCGAGGGGGATCTCCCCCCAGGCCCAGGATCTCAATTTCCTCTCAGCTTCATTCCTCCCTCTCTAGGCTCCCTGACCGTGCTGAACGCAGCTCTCAAGCATGGGGAGAGTCCAGATGATGACAGATGTTGATTGTTTCCTGTTGGTTCACTGTGTCCTTCTTGCAGGCCTTTCTTTCTTTCAAAATCTATTCAGGTTTGAGCCCAGCACTGCTGAGTGGGTCTGTGCTTCTGAAGTGCAGTGGCTTCAGGTACAGGCCTGCCTGCGGGCTGCTAGCTGCCAGCTGCCTCTGCACTGGGAAGCTTTATAAACAGCTGGATGTAAGCTCCAGCGTTAATAGGTGAAAGTGAAAATGACATGTGACTTCTAGACAGTTCTCATAGATTCAAAATAATTGTTCTCCGTAATGAGTAAAATCACACTCTCGCAACAGCTGAATGCTTTTCTCACATTCCGAGTTGCCCGAATTAGGGGAAATGGGTATAAATGGCTGCAAGAGACAGTTTTGTCAGCTAGACATCTTTGTATAATCATATTTCATCCTTTAGTCTCTTCCTGTCTGACCCTAAGACCTTCACCTGGGAAGTGGGAGGATGGCTTGGAAGCCGATGAAGCTGAGGTTAGAGGAAGGGAGTGATCGCCTGGCTCAGAGCTGGGCCCTCAAAGTCTAGGCCAGCGCCTGCCTGTTGTGAAAGGGAGGGGAAGGAGCAGGGGGCTGGGATGGGTCAAACTGGGTGGAAAGCTTGGCTCTGCTCTTTAGAAGCTGCGTGATCTTGAGCAAGTTGCTTAACCCTTGCTAAGCCTCGGTTTCCCTTTCTGCAGAAAGGGATTATCAGTGGGGATGAAAGGGGATCCAGAAGTGCAGCAGAGGAGGGGCTGTGTAAGTGGAAGGTGACATAAGGACAACATATGCTGAGACACCCACCACCCTTTCCAAGGGTGCCTCAGCACTGCAGTAGGTCACATGGTGCCCGAACTCATTTTCCCCAGTTGTGCTGGTTTGTGGAATGAAAAGGGAAGCCAGGCTTCCTTCTTACTAGCTCTGACTGCCTTGCTTTAAGGATCATTCGCCCTCCCTAAGGATGGGATAAAACATTCTTGTAGAGCAGACCGATCTCCTTTTTATCCCTACCATTCTCTCACTGTGGCTGTGGCCTTAGGGGCCGTTCTGACTTAATTTCACTCCTGCTTTCCCAGCCAGCAGGATAAAAAAACCTGAGACGCGAATTCTGCCTTATCAAAATTTCTTACAGATGGTACAGACAGGTTGTTTCTTTTTTCCCAGGGAAGCTCTGGACAAGTCTGGTTGCAGGAATGTTAAGCACTGATAAGAGAAGATAAAATCTCCACCCTCTAGGCCTGGAATTTCCCCCACTCCTGAGCCCTGGCTTCCCTGTCTGAGACAGAGACTGTCAGTCACCTACCAATTCCCAATTTCTCTTTCTGCTTTACTAAAAGTACTTGATTTGGGATGGGGGTGTGGGGTGGTGGGCAGGAATACATCCAAGTAAAAGACTGAACTTCCCAAATCTCTTGAAACTCAGGACAGCCAATGAGGTATAAATGAAAATTGTTGGGGCTGGGGTCCTAAAAGCTTCTCTCTTTTTTTTGAGACAAAGTCTCACTTTGTCATCCAGGCTGGAATGCAGTGGCAGGATCACAGCTGTAAAATCAAAAGTATCAAAGACAGGTCTCAATCAATTTAGAAAGTTTGTTTTGCCAAGGTTAAGGGCACACCCTTAACCTCAGGGAGGAGGTCCTGATGGCATGCACCCAAGGTGGTTGGTGCCCAGCTTGGTTTTATACATTTTAGGGAGCACCAGGCATCAGTCAATATGTGTAAGATGTACATTGGTTTGGTCTGGAAAAGTGGGACAACTGAAAGCTGGGACTTCCAAGTATAAGTGGATTCAAAGATTTTTCTGATGGGCAAGTGGTTGAAAGAGTTATTATCAATCGAAAAGAATGTCTGGGTTCTGATGAGGGAGAAGGGTAGAGGAGGCATACCTGACTCCCCCTTCCCATCATGACCTGAACTAGTTTTTCAGGTTAACTTTGGAATGCCCTTGGCTGAGAGGAAGTGTCCATTCAGATGACTGGGGGGGCCTTAGAGTTTTATTTTTGGTTTATGGGCTCAGTGCAGCCCTCACCTCCTGGGCTCAGGTGATCCTCCCATCTCAGCCTCTTGAGTAGCTACAACCACAGGTGTGTGCCACCACACCTGGCTTATTTATTTATTTATTTGGTAGATATGGGGTCCTGCCACATTGCCCAGGCTGATTCTGAACTCCTGGGTTCAGGTTATCCTCCTGATCCAGACCCCAAGAGAAGGTTCTTGGATCTCACACAAGAAAGACTTTGAGGTGAATCCATAAAGTGAAAGCAAGTTTATTAGGAAACTAAAGGAATAAAAGAATGGCTGCTCTGTAGGCAGAGCAGCTTCCAGGGCTGCTGGTTGCCCATTTTTATAGTTATTTCTTGATTATATGCCAAACAAAGGTGGATTCTTCATGAGTTTTACAGAAAGGGGTGGGCAATTCCCAGAGCTGAGGGTTCCTCCCATTTTTAGACCATCTAGGGTAACTTCCAGATGTTGCCATGCCATCTGTAAACTGTCATGGTGCTGATGAGAGTGTCTTTAGCATGCTAAGGCATTATAATTAGCATATAGTGAGCATTGAGGACAGCCAGAGGTCACTCTTGTTATCTTGGTTTTGGTGGGTTTTAGCCAGCTTCTCTACAGTAGCCTGTTTTATCAGCAAGGTCTTTGTGACCTGTATCTTGTGCCATCCTGTGACTTAGGATGCCTAACCTCCTGGGAATGCAGCCTACTAGCTAGGTCTCAGCCTTATTTTACCCAGCCCCTACTCAATATAGAGTCCCTCTGGTTCCCATGCCTCTGGAACTCCCACCTCAGCCTCCCAAAGTGCTGGGATTACAGGCTTGAGCAACTGCACCTGGCCTTAAAAGCTTCTTAAAGGGATCTAAGAAACGCGCTGTTCACCCTCCCCACCCTCTTTCCTAACCGTGAAACACTAATGAAATGGCTGGAGTTCTAGCAACCATATTGGGCCATGAGGCAGCCTTGAAAAAGGAAGCCACAAACTAAAACATCGACTCTCAACCTTTAATGCTGAGAAAAGAAAAAGTATCCCCTGACATCCAGGAAACGGCCTGACACTTTGAGCTAGGGCTTAATCTTATTAAAAGCTTGCCTGGCTATTCTCACAGACACCGACGTCAGTTGCCATTCTGCAACTGTGAATGAAGAGGTCAAGAGACCCCTTCACAACTCTGTTTAAGCACATATAAAAAAATCCCCACAAAACACTAAACACATCCCCCTCTTGGCTCATTAAGTGACAGAGGCTTCCTTATCAACTACAACTACAGCCTTGATCCTGTTTGCTGTCTTTATAGATAAGATTTACTAACATACCCAGCCACAGAATTGTCCCATTTCCAGAGAGCAGACAATGCAGAGCAAGCCCTTCCCTCCTAGATCCTCCCCGCAATGCCCCTAACCAAAGCCCAAAGCCTGTAAGTCCTTTCAAACACCTTTTGCTGAAATGGTTCCCCCATGGTGTCTTCCTCATTGCAACCAGTAATAAGGCCAACTTGTTCAACTACCGGTTTGCAAATAAATCACTTGGGGGATTTGTTAAAATGCAGGCCGTGGCTCAGTAAGTCTGGAGTAGAGCTCATTCTGTGTTTCTAACAAGCACCCAGTGAGGCACCTGCTGCTGGACCGTGGTCCCACTTTGGGTAGCAAGGCAGTGAAGGGTGGTGGATCAGAATGCTGGACATGCTGAACCTTGACCACGGGACCACTGTATGCATCCTGTTCTGTTTCCTGCTGAAAATGTGCCTGTGTTTCATGTAAACCACTGCTAAATATGTCTGCTGCTAGCAACTTAACCAACACATTGTCCTTGCCCTTAGAAAAACGTGTGGTTACAGCTAGGTGTGTGCAGGCCTAAACCACGCTTGGGGATTTATGGACCAAATGTGTTGCCTTTGAGGTGGCACCACAAGTAGTCCGAGAAGCCGAGTCAGTCCGCTTAGTGGACTGGTAGAAAATTCTAAACAAACGGTCCTAAGCCGGCTCCAGGTTGAGCTGAGGACCAGAGATCTCAGAGGCTCCACCTGCCTGTTCAATTGCAGGTGTGTGGGTCTGGCCCCACCTTGCCTTCCCGCTTCATTGCTCACCATTCCACACCTAAGGGCACCTCGATGTTTTGCACCCCCTTGCCTTTGCCTTTGCTGTTCTCTTTGCCAGGGATGCCCTTCCCACCTTCCTCCATGTGGCAGACCCTCCGTCAGCTCTGCTTCCAGGCTGTCTCCCCTGGTCGCCGAAGGCTGGCTGGGTGCCTCTTCTTTGCTCCCAGGCCACCCTGTGCCTTTCTCTGCCCAGCTATTTCCCAGCTGTGTAGCAGTTACTTTGTAATCATCTTCCCACTGGTCATTGGCTCCTAGAGGGTAGGGATCATGTTCTGGGTTATTCATCACTGCATCCTCTGACATAGTCCCCAGCACTTGAGAACTATGAAAACGGCACCGAAGGCTCCGGCTCCCCCCAGCCTGCCCTTAACCTCGAGCCATCTGAAGGGAGATTATGAGACAACAGTGACAGAAACCCTTTCCTAACGTGTTCCCCATTTAGGTTATGTGAAGTTGGCAGTTCCCAAGGGCTTTAGACTCAAAACTGTGGGCCAGGTCCCCTTCGGAAACTTGGTCCCCAGGAGAAATGTATGCTTCTGAAAACCACAGGTGCATGAATCAGTGTTTGGTAAATGACTACTAAACCGAAAGTCCGGACTTATCTGTATCTTGGCTTCTCAAACTCGAATATGCTTATCATCTAGATAGCAAAATCATTCCTACACGCCTGCCAGCGTGGGCGTCACCCGGAGCCTCTCGGAAAGGCTCATCAGAAAGCCACCCCGGAACGACTGAGGCAGAATCTCTGGGGGCGGGACCCAGGCCTCAGCATAAAACTGCAGGGGATGGAAGAGCTGCCACCTAACAGGTGTGTTGACATTGTTGTAGGTGACTGACGTAATTTCCCATCTCACAACTCCACCTCCACTAAGAAAAGCCGAGGAAAATGGAGACTTTGGGCCAGGTGTGGTTCATCCCTGTAATCCTAGTGCTTTGGGAGGCTGAGGCAGGAGGAGCGCTTGAGGCCAGCAATTTGAGATCAAGTCTAAGCAGCATAGTGTCTCTATAAAAAATTAAATTTATTATTTTCTCTTTTTTAGTTTTCATTTTTATTTTTTATTTTACATGGCTCACTGCAGCCTTGACGTCCCGTGCTCAAGCGATCCTGTCTCAACCTCTCAAGTAGCTGGGAGCACAGGCACGCACCACATACCTGGCTAATTTTTTCTTTCTTTTCTTTCTATTTTTTTTTTTTTTAAGAGACGGAGTCTTACCATGTTGCTCAGGCCCTGTTGACCAGGGAAAAAAATGTTTTGTTTTAAAGAAAAGAGACTGGGGAACCACAGAAAGAAGTGCTGATGACAACGCCTGCTTGCTGATGGTTACGACGACCATGGCAGTGTACATTTTGTATGCCTGAAGCCTGGAACTGTAGAAATGTGTGTGGAAATACTTGTAAAGACATAAGCTATTAATAAAATAAGCTAAAATCATAGTTGCTGGACTATGACTAATTTTTCCCCTTTCTCTCATTTAAAAATAAATATTTGTATGATGTGTATAATAGAAAAATACATGTATTCAATTTTAAAAAGATATTCTTATTTTACACTCTATGGGACAAAAGAGGTTGTGGATTGGGATGGGTCAGTACCCTTGTGACAACTCAGAAATGGAGACCTTAACCCTTTCTCAACCAACGTTGGGGGACAGGCAGGCGTGTGAGGTGTCAGTGCCATTGGGGTAGCTTTTGGAAAAATTTCAGTGCAAGAGACAAAAGCCAAACTCAAACTGGCCTAAGCCAAAATAAGTAGGAAAGAGAGAAGCGGGGACAGGGAGGAAGAAAGAAAGAGGAAAGAAAAGAAAAGAGGGAGGTGTCGAAAGGCAAAATTACAACAAATTTAGTTAAATGATCGAGTTGGCTTTTATTTGTAATTCATGAATTGGGGCAGCATCTCCTCTCAAACTTTAGGAAAAGTGTTCTGATGAGCTGAACAGAGGAGCTTGGCTTTATAGGCAGAAAAGGGTGAAGAAAGCAGACACAGGGAAGAAAAGCAGACTGATGAGATCAGGTTACTTCAGGTTACTTTCCTTATAAGGTTTAAACCAGAGGGGGACTTCCTTATCTTGCTGGCTACAACTGGCCTGTTTGGGGATTTATTATCTCTCTCTGTCTTGAGTTTTGGGAAGATCTGATGACTTAGTTTCAGTTTGGTGATATGGAACTTAGCAAGAGTGACTCCATCTTGGTTTGGTCTACTGGGGCTTCGTGCAGGAGCTCAGCCCAAATCAGTGACCTCCTATAAATCTCATTTAATAGAAGAAGCAAGGAAGGAAGGAAGGAAGGCTGGTTATAAGTTGCTTATAACTAAAAAGACCAGCTGGACCCAGGAGCTCTGAAGTTGCTTTCAGACCTCTGTCCATCTCTTAGTTTTCTATCCTCAGACAGGCTCTGCCCTGCACTGCAGTCTAGCAGTGTTGGTCTGAGGTAACTGGCCTAGCTTGGGCTATGTGTCCTTCCCTGTGGCCAGAGAGATGTACCTCTGTGATGGCTGGGCTTGGGTAGCGTACTCCCTCCCCTACCAGAATCACATGAAAAGAGAGGGGAGAAGAGCTGCTTCCGCCCAAAGGAAAACTGAAGTGCTATTTGGTTGCTGGGCAGACCAAAAAAATGACACTACCTGCTCCAATGGCTCAGGTTGTTGGTGCTTGGCAGGTTTGCCCCAGGTCATTTTTCAGATTTGGATAAGACTGAGGGTGACCGCAGGCTTTTGAGAGGAAAGCTGCCATCGGGGGTGTGAGGGGGAGGGGGAAATTCTTACTCACCAAGGTTAACACTGTGCAAACTGTCCTCCGAGGAAGTGGGAATTTCCACATGGTGAGATCCCTTCCCTGTACAATGAATTAGTATCTTGATGAGAAACCCGTGGGCAGCTGGTTGAGAAAGAGAAAGGTATTCTCTGAATGAGAGGGAATTTACCACTTCCTTTCAATGGTGACAGTTTTTTCTCGTGTCACCGCAGGGTGTGGATTGATTAATATACAAATATACACGTCTATGTCGACACCATCCTGCTAGCCTCTGCAAAATGCATGCCTGGAGACCATTTCTGCTGCCCAAGAGATGTCACCTTTGTCACCACCACTCGCTCTCCACCACTCCCACATCCTGTAGGGCCCAGGCACGTGGGTGGGGAGCTCCCCAGCTGGAGGCCAGATTAGAGGTTTCTGTGTGGTGGGGATGGGGGAGGGTGGGGGATGGGAGCAGGGAGGTAAGCCACTGGCAGAGGTCAAAATTCCATCCAGGATCTGTCCTGGGCCTCTCCCGGGCTGCTGCTTCCAACATTGAATTTCTAACCTGGGTCTCTAAGGTTATGAATGTCTCATCACACATCCTGGGGTGCTCAGACATGTCTCCCCTGGGCCCCCAGCTGGGCTCATGGCCATGACCATTGTCCTCGGAGTTCCATCCTCCCAACAAAGGGACAGAAGAAACACAAGGCCCACTTTTCTGGATTCTGAGTTGGAGCCAAGAACTCAATCTGCTGCTTCCTTCCCATTGAATTATCCCCTAAGGACCCTGAGCCCCCTCCAGTCTCCTCCAGAGGCCTACAGCTGGCCCAGCTCCCCCATGAGAGATACCTGGTTCTTTCCTACCCAAAGGAAAACACCGGGCCTTTCCCCAGCCTGCACTGAGCTCCTGTGAGTGGCTGGGGAGCTGAGGAGGTGTGAAGAGTGAGTGCTGAGGAAAGAGGCGTCCCCCGCCACCAGGTACCAAGGCCTTCTGCCATATCACCAGACCTGACACCTGGTTCCACTGGCCAGCTATGAAGCATCTGCCCTGATATCAACAGCTGAGCTCCCCGCAGGACCTAAGGAAACCAAATTGTTGGTAAAGAAAATGTTATTTGTTTTATTTTTATAAATTTTTCTGGAGACAGTCTTGCTATGTTGCCCAGGCTGGGCTTGATCTCCTGACTTTTAGTGATTCTCCTGCCTTGGCCTCCTGTGCTGAGGTTACAGGTGTGAACCACCATGCCTGGCCAAGAAGCGAATTTGTCAAAGACGTGAGGAAAGGCCTGGTGCAAAGCTAATAGTGAAAAAAATTTTCAACACTTGCTGTAGAAACTAAAGAAACTCACAACATTTTGCTCTCTATGGGATCATTTCCATCAACATACAAATAAATACACTGTTATTTTTTTGATCTTTAAAAAATGCCTTCATTATAAATGAGTCAACAAATTAGTAAAGGAGAAGAGAAAAATCTCCTCTATAGAAGAATTCCAAATAGCATATGTAGACACTTTCCCCCTCCAGGAGGCCGAGCTTAAATTCACTCTCTTTGAGAGTGGACTGGATTTAGTGACTTGCTTCCAAAGAGTCGAGTAGGGAAAGGGGAAAAAATAACTTTATAGGAAAAAACCCGGCAGACACCTTGTTAACCAAATGATGAAGGTTAACGTCACTGCTCATAAGTCATGTTGCTATCGTGCACCTGCCAATATGATCTCATGAGAAGGGCACTTCCTGTCTGTGGTATTCTTCAAATCCATTGACTTATAAGAAAAGACGAGATAAACCCAAGTGAGAGGAAATTTACCACCTGACGAGTATTCTTCAAAGCCCTTAAGGTCATGATAAACAAGGGAAGACTAAGAAATGATCACAGATTGGGATGGCTGAGACATGATGACAAAATGCGGAGTGGTGTCCTGGAACAGAAAAAGGACATTCATGAGAAAAATGGAAAAAAATCTGATTAGAGTTTATAGTTGGGCTATTAGTATTATACCAGTGTGAATTTCTTCGTTTTGACAAATATACATGAGGGGAAAGCTCTACACTGTACTGTCTTTTCAACTTTTCTGTGAATCTAAAGCTATTCCAAAGATAAGCCTATTAAAAAACAAACGACAAAACCTTCCTCTAGAATTTAAAGACGGACATGTAATGAAAGGAGGGGTGGTCTAGAGAGATAACAGAATCTTCCAAGATTATGTTATCCGGCCGTATTGTTTTTATGTGATTAAAAAAAAAAGTGGGGGGGATCCAGGGAGCACCATCTCTGGAAAAGTTGCCCGCTGGATCTGAGCTCTCTGGTCCTGTTCTTTCTAGCAGAGATGACTCCTTCCTGACTTTGGGCTGAAGATCTGGACTGGGAATTATGCGCTAAATTTCTCAGGAAAAGAGCAATATAGCTGGGCGTGGTGGCTCACCCTTGTGATCCCAGTACTTCGGGAGGCCGAAGCAGGTGAATTACCTGAGGTCAGGAGTTTGAGCCTGACCAACATGGTTAAACCCTGCCTCTACTAAATACAAAAAATTAGCCAGGTGTGGGGGCGTGTGCCTGTAATCCCAGCTACTTGGGAGGCTGAGGGAGGAGAATCATGTGAACCCAGGAGGTGGAGGTTACAGTGAGCCGAGATTGCGCCACTGCACTCCAGCCTAAGCAACAAGAGTGAAACTCTGTCTCCAAAAAGAAAAAGAAAAGAGCAACAAAATTTATCCTCTATTTCTGCCTCTTTTTCACTGTGCCAACTGTTAAGGGAAAAAGAAAGAATAAGAAAAGCAAAAATGATTCACTAGATATTGCAAGGCTAGAAAGGGAATAAGAAATGAAAACTACAACAAAATGTTATTTTAAATTTGCTTTAACAGCAACTCAGAGATGCAGGTCAACCATTTACGAGAGGAAAGTGCCCAATACTTCAGGGATGGACTCTGGGCAGGAGACAATTTAGGATGAGAATCAGGGAAAACACATCCCCTGCCAACTTGCCACTGGGTCGTGGAGAGTCTCCTTGGGGAAGTGGGGGTTGCTTGAGATCTTGCCAGAACTATGCACATGTCCATCTTGCTGGCAGAAGCGGGCTGCCAGTGGCGATGGGTGGGGGTGAAGGGGCTCAGCCGCGGGGGCGGGAAGTCTTTTCTTCCACCCAAATCCATTGTCTGAGTGTGAAAGTGCTTTCCTCAGCTGCAAACTGTATTTATGGCTTCTCGGAATTTTCCGAATGAAGTAACTTTTTTCCCCAGACCTTTTTTTCACAACTGAAATTGGATCCCCCACAGTCCATGGAGACAAACAAAACAGCATGACATCACCCGCCTGGGAGTTGTCATTTCAGACACCACGGCAGCCTTTTGTTCAAGATCAGATGGATGTGATTTGCCTTGTGGAGGTGGCATTCTGCCCAGGAGGAGGGGATAGTTCTTGGAGCTCTGTCTTGAGGACCTGGGAGGAGGGCAGCAGGTGCCCTGGCTGCCTGCAGGGCAGGACTGGGCAGGAGGGGCGGGTGGCAGCAGGTCCCTGTGCCTCCTAACTGCAGAGCTTTGAGATGATGCTCTGTGACACAAGTCGTGACGGAGACAGCCCCACGCATCAGGAACGCTGACGTCTGTGTCCCTTCTTTCTCGCCTTCTGAGGCTCAGGAGCACAGGACACTGATCTGGAGGTTGGATGGCCTGGATTCAGCTTCTGTCTTGCCTTGCAAATTTTCCAAGCCTCAGTTTCTTCTCTGTAAATGTGGGGAAGGTTCAAAAACAAAAATCCCAGTTCTGTTAAGCTGCAGAGATGTGCCAGGACCAGATATAATCATAAATATACAGAACCAGAAAGCATAGGCTTTCTGGGGGTGGAGAGCTCCGGAAGCCTACTTCTTCTCTCCTCATCATAGCTCTCCACACTCATAGGAAGGGTCCTGCTGCTCCGCAACTGTCCTTGGCTTCCTATAGGGAAGGCTGGGAAGATTGGCAGGGACTCTGTTCAGTGCCCTCTTGAGCTAATAATTAAGGTATTTAATGAAAGCTCAAAAAAGAGCTGAAGCCATCTGGGAACCCAATACCTGTGGGCCTGACCAAGTACGCAAGATCAGAGGTTGGCCTTTCAGCAAATAAATGCTTTCTAATGCAGCACAGGGCAGAGCTCTAGATCGTGCTTGGAAAGAGGAAGTAATCATATAATTATACTGATTATTGAGAGCTACTGTGCACCAACAACATTGTTGAGCAGCTTACATGTGGCAGCTGATCCCCTGGTTAGCGCTACTATTCCCATGTAAGGATGATGAGCTGAGTCAGGAAGGAATATGCCCATTGAACAGATGCTGCACCTGAGGCTAGGAGAGTGGGGGTAGGTAGACCTGCCCAAGGCCACTCCCTCATAGTGTAGGCTTGGGGGGGATCCACACCCAGGTCTGTGTGATTGTGAGGCCCCTGTGCTCACCACCACACTTCTGCCTCCCAGCCACAAAAGAGAGGGCGTCTGTAACAAGGAGTGCCTTATTTTCTTATGCATCTGGTAAATGGTGAGGTTGAGACCAAGGTGTGTGTGTGGGTGTGTGTGTGTGTGTGTGTGTCCTGTGGGGTGCTGAGGGTGGGCATCTCAGCTTATCCTTTTACGTCTATTCTTTTAACTCAGAAGCACTGTGTTGCCCATTACTACTTATTTTATCCAAATTAAATTACAGAAAAATCATATATACATACCAATTTTAGAAGGCTGACATTGAAATAAGTTGACTGTCTATATTTATTCCATGGCTGACAATGTCATTTGAGCAGTTGTAAACCAATAAACCAAAGCTAGGCTACTGGCTGAGTCATTAGGACTCCGTTAAAGACAATGGAGAATTTTGGCCAGGTGTGGTGGCTCACGCCTATAATCCCAGCACTCTGGGAGGTAGATGTGGGTGGATCACTTGAGGTCAGGAGTTCGAGACCAGCCTGGCCAACAATGGTGAAACCCCATCTTGATTAAAATACAAAAATTAGCCGGGTAGGGTGGTGCATGCCTGAAATCCCAGCTACTTGGGAGGCTGAGTCAGGAGAATCACTTGAACCCAGGAGGCGGAGGCTGCAGTGAGCTGAGATTGTGCCACTGCACTCCAGCCTGGGTGACAGAGTGAGACTCCATCTTAAACAAACAAAAAGACAACAAAGAACTTCAATCAGTAGGACAAAGGGGGAAAGGAAGCTCTGCCACATAATTCTGGAATTGGAATAACTTCTTTATAGTGAGACTGAGCCTGTTTATTGAATAGAAGTTGCATTCTGAGCAGGGGCAGGTGTTTGGTCTGTACAACAGCATCATCTCAGGGGTGGGGGAGCTCCAGGACCCTGCTCTCTGTAGCGTTCTCTGAGCCAGGTGCAGAAAGTAAGGCGGCTGCTTACCTCCAAGCTTCTCTTCCACCTGCAGCTCAAGGCTAGGGTGGGCGGGCCTTGAAAAAGTGTAGAGTTTGTCAAGGAGAAATAAGATAGTTCAGAGCCCTTTCCACTGGGGACGGGGACTGGCACTTCCCAGAATGAGAATTCCAGAATGATGACCGGACAATGGCTGAAGTCGTTCATTGAGGACAGAGTGCATTCCTGTTTCTTGTGACCAACACGTATTTTTTGAAGATCATGAGAAGCTTAATGGATTTCTGAGCTCAGCCATTAAAACATTTTTGTAATTAGGCAAGATGATGTCACAGCAGTTCTGAGGTCTTACAGTGTCTGCATAATCCTGAGAGATAAAAATCACGAAAGAACAGTTTGATGCTTCCTAAACAGAAAGAAAATATAAGCTTCCATAATTCTCACTGATTGAAGTCTGAGAGTAGTCCTATTAGAGGAACACCTTTTGAAAGAATTTTGCAATAGTGACTACCAATATCTGAATTTTTCTCATGGAACTCAATCAAAATCATCCTCTTGAGTCTCACAGGCTGTGCGCTGGGCATTGTAAAATTCCATGATTCCTTTAAAACGATACACTTCTCTGTTCAATGTAAACCTGAGATTGGTCAGTTCAGGGGTTAGAGGCCTGGGCATTTTCCTTCTCTCATCACTGGAGAGGTCTCTGGGCTCTCCTGAGGCTCTATTGAGATGGGACTGCTAGAGTTCCTGAGATGATGCTGCCTGGAAGGTTCTACGGGCTCTTATAAGGCCATTGCTATGAAAAACCACAAACAGGATTTGTAATTGATAGTTAATAATTCCTCAGCATATCAGAAATTTTGAGATAGTGTAGGGATGAGTTTAGCATAAAAAGCTGTAGTCAATAAAACACATATAACATCCATCGAGTCCCTACAGAGTACCAGGGCCTTTCAGATGTGGGTCTCCTTTCAAAGAAGCACCATGATGGCATAATAGTTGAGCGCAAAATCACTAGAGTGACTTAGACAGCATCTGCTTTCAAAAATGACTCTACTCCCTGACTTTAGGAAACATACTTAACTTTTTAAGCCTCACCTTTTTTTATGGGGATAATAACAGTATCAATCCTGTAGGGCCTGGTACACATACAGCACTTAAATAAAAGTTATTATTTTTATTAATCATGATAGGTCTGTGAGGTTGCTGTTATTTGTTTTAAACATGAAAACAGATTCAGAAAATGTATTTGACCAAGGTCAGTTCATTTTAAGTTGGGATTTGTTGGCTCCAAGTCTACATGTTTTCTTGAATAACCACAGCCTCCATTGTCTGATCCAAAATTGGAACTTACCTAAAATAACAAATAAATGTGGATTGTTCAATAAAATAAAATAAAGAACTGACAGCTGATGAAATATGCCTGCCTTTCCCCCCAAACCAGGGGGATCTACAAAGAGAATTACCTAAACTTAATTTATAGAGTAAGAATGCAAAAGCACTTTGGGGGTTAGGGTAACATTTGGGGATCTCTAAATTTTATTTTCTCCTAAACTTGAATCACAATCTAAAAGAACAGACTGTGCTGGCAGAATTGTACTAACTAGGACTATCCAAAGTAAGTTACAGCTTTTTGCCAGTTTTCTGTGCCAGTGACCTAGAAACTACTTCAGAAACTATTTTTATTTCTTATGGGCTGAAATTTCGGTGAAACAGTCCACACAACTCTGACCCAGAGTCTTCAGATTTAGAAATTAATCCCCAAAGAAAAGGAGTAACTTTTATTGTGGCAGAGAATAACCTTCTCATAGCTCAATCACGGGAAGACATAACTAACTCTTCAATACCACATTTCTTATTTACAATTTATATGAAGATGCAAGAGAATTGGGCTAGCAATTATTCTTAAACCTCCAAAAAGTAACTTGGCCTAGGGACACATAAAAACACAAAAGCATTCTGTAAAGCTGATGTTGCATACCACAAAATTTTAAATGTACTTAAAGGGATACTGTGAAAAAGAAGAAAACCATTGAAATTTGCCAAGATGTATCTATCTGTGAAACAATATATGCAAACATTAATTTGTAATGATTCCAGCAAATATTTATCTATTTTTTTAAAAACTCAGGAGATTTACTATGTGTATTTCAAGTTGAAATTTCCCTAGGTCAGAGCTTATGTTTAAATTGATTCTCAAACTAATTCAGACAAGAAAAAATAACCCAAGCTAAAAACAACAGAACATTAATAAAACTTTATGGGGAAAAAAAAAAAGGGAATAGGGAGAATCTATTGAACATCCCAAAAAAAAAAAATGATTCCTAAGCAGACCCAGTGCTTTTATCCTGAGTGTGGATTTTTTCTCTTTCTACTCCTCCTCCTCCTCCCTCCTCCTTCTTCCTCCTCCTCCTTCCTCCTCCTTTCTCCTCCTCCTCCTCCTCCTCCTACGTTTTTGAGACGTGATCTCGGCTCACTGCAACCTCTGCTTCCAGGGCTCAAGTCATTCTCATGCCTCAGCCTCCTGAGTAGCTGGGACTACAGACATGTACCACCACACCCGGCTTTTATATTTTAGTAGAGACGGGGTTTTGCCATATTGGCCAGGCTGGTCTCAAAGTCCTGACCTCAAGGATCCAACCATGTTAGCCTCCCAAACTGCTGAGATTACAGGCATGAGCCACCATGCCCAGCCCTATTACCCCATCTTGATACATATTTCACTGGCTTTTCAGAGATGCTTCTAAATATGTGGAAAAGGATAAATAGGAAACCATACTGAAGAGCTTAATACCTTGAAGATATTCTGGCACACTGGAGAACCTGGCAGTAAATGTTTGTTTTGTTTTGTTTTGTTTGTTTTCTAACGCCATCAAAAAAGGCATTTTATAATCTCAGGGCTTAAGCTGACAAACGTTCCTACAACCATTGATCTCCTAACTTGAATCAAAAGCATGCAGCAGACAATGAGTCTGATGAAATAATGGCTTTTATGTTAAGAAAGGTAATGTGACTAGCCAGGGCAAAATGTGGTAACATCATGGCTGCTCTTGAAACCCTGGGGCCTGCGGCTCAGCTTGCTCACAGCATTTCCATGGTGCAAGGTGCTTTACAGAGGAAGTGCATTAATTGAAATGGATTTTTGTTTGAGAAGTGGCAAGATTTCTCAGAAGAAATTTGTTTATCAAGAGAAGATAAGTTTAGAGTCTCCTGTTGACACACAAATAGAGACTAAGTTACAGAAATCCACATCCTCAGGTATGACCATCAGCTTGATGAAAAGATCAGTCATATTTGGCTTACCTATGAAAGTACACAGAACACAATAGTGAGACAGTCTATCTTTAGGTATTTTGCACCAGACTCTTGTAATTTTAAGTAATATTTAGAATGGCACAGTGAGGTGGGGGCTGGCGATGGCAGCATGTGAGGGAGGGGCAGTATGGAAGAGGGAAGAGCAACAGACTATATCTGGATTCAAATAATGGTTCTGCTCCTTTCCTGAGAATGGGACCACAGTCATTCCATTCCCCTTGGTCTCCCCCATCCCTTTTCACTCCAGATGACTTCTAATGCCCCATCTCTAAAATTCTCTGATTCCAGTAACTTGCTAATGTTCACTTTTCAGGCTTCATTAAAATGAGTCATCAGAATGCTAGAATAGAACTTAGGTCATTTCATTTCCATAGTTTAGAATAGTATCTGCTTATTCAGCCCCAACGTAAATCCTGTTTTGGAACACATAAAGACACAAACAAGGTAAACTGACATTTCCAGGTATGCTAGAAACCATGATTGCATTTTGAATATGAGGCAACAAAGTATGGTTTCAAGTTGCAAAAGGTCAATACATTTTCTGCTGTTATGTTTCAGAAATCAAAAAGTAATTTTGTGGTAGTTCTATCAATTCATACTAATAGCTGTCAAACTATCCACCCCCCCAACATAATCTGAAAACAACGTAAGTAGGCTGAAGTGAACATTTAGAACAAGAAAACAAAACTAAAGATCAGGATTAAAATCAATAGGAATGAGGTCCTAGTAAATCATCATAATGATCTATATTACAGTTGCTTGTGGTGAAACTCAAATTTGGCATTAAGCTTCTCAGCATCTCGTGTGAAAGATGAATTCTACCTGATCAATTACGCAACTTCCAGAGAACATAAAATGAAAGCAAAGTAACTGTTCAGCAGAAATCCAGCTGTTCACAGTAAGAAGCAAAAGTTCCTTGTCAGGGGTCTTCATAAAGAATGGTGCCAACGGCATCCTGAGTAGCTTTCCTTGGAGTAGATCCAATGGTTCTGTCCACGGGGTAGAGGACAACTTTCACTTCAAGACAATGGCATCACAACTAAGTAGACAGGCATCACAGCATGATGATGACAAGAGACCCCAGTCCTGTTACCTGTGTTCGAGTCCCCCGCTCTGCCACTTACTAGCCATGCAACCTTGGGCATGCTATTCAGACCTACCTCAAGTGCCTTAGTTTCTCTAACTGTGAGGTGGGGACAATAATAGCATTTGTGAAGATTCAGTTAATAAGTATAGTGTTACCACTTGATAATGGAGAGCTCAGTAAAAGCAACTGGGCTGGGCACTGCCATTAGCACAGTTCAAGTACCCAGCTCTCCACTGACCTGAACTCCAGGCAGATTCTACAACAGTGTGGTCCAAAAGAACTTTCTGTAAAAATGGAAATCTTCATCTGTGCTGCCCAAGAGTATTAGAAATGTGGCTAAAGTAATGAGGAAATGAATTTCTAATGTAATTTAAACAGCCTCAGGTGGCAAGTGGCTACTGCACTGGACAGCTATACAGAAAATCTTCAACATTGCCAAGATTGAATAGACAGTGCTGCTCTAAAGCATCCTCCAAGCAATACTCTCTAAATACTGTTATCAGCGAAGCTTTTAGTGTGTGTTGTGTAACGAGGAACTCCAGATTGTAGTCCTTGCATCTAAGGAATGCAGCCAAACCTTCCTTTGCCCCCAGGAGAATGCTGAGGCCTATGCCTCTGGCTGTGGAGCAGTCCCTGGCTGTGCTGTGCAAAGTCAAGGATGAGCAGCTGAACAGAATGCCAGCTTATGTGTGCTTTGAGGGGAGCCAAAGCCAAGATCCACCCACCCCCGAGAAAATTGTTTTGAATCGGCCAGGCACAGTGGCTCAAGCCTGTAATCCCAGCACTTTGGAAGGCCAAGGCGGGTGGATCATGAGGTCAGAAGATAGAGATCATCCTGGCCAACATGGTGAAACCCCATCTCTACTAAAATACAAAAAATTAGCTGGGCATGGTGGCGCGTGCCTGTAGTCCCAGCTACTCAGGAGGCTGAGGCAGGGGAATCGCTTGAAAGAAAGAAAATTGTTCTGAATCTACTTGGAGCATAAAGGAATGAACCTAATCCCAAAGTTCTACTTTATGTAGCACAGCGGAATTGCTTTGGCCTGAACAATTTTAAAGGTGTTTGAACAGATACTGGCCTCATTTTTCCTGAATATTCTATTAACTTTGGGAAAGTTACTTCCTGGTGTTCACTCCAAGATAAACTATTTGGAAAAGGTACATCAAGATGACTAAATAAGGCTGGGCACGGTGGCTCACGCCTGTCATCCCAACACCCTGGGAGGCTCAGGCAGGCAGATCACTTGAAGTCAGAAGTTTAAGACCAGCCTGGCCAACATGACGAAACCCCATCTCTACTAAAAATACAAAAATTAGCCAGGCATGGCGGTGCAAACCTGTAATCCCAGCAGAATAGCCTGAACTTGGAAGGCAGAGGCTGTAGTGAGCCTAGACAGCACCACGGCACTACAGCCTGGGTGAAGAGCAAGACTCCATTTTTTACAAAAAAGATTAAATAAGCTAAGCTATAGAATGGGTCCCAGATAAGCAGGAGTTAACAATTGCCAAAATCAATAAAGTGATTTCACATAAATCATGTAATAGAAACACAAAATAAAGGAAAGAAATTCATAATAAAATGTGTATTTCAGTATGTAAATGCTCGGGTACAACTACATTAGAAGAAACAACAAATTAGTATCTGTAATAGAATGATATTGGTGACTTAACTGTAAGTAGCACTGCTGTCAATAACAAGATTTTTGGAAAGCAGTACAATTCTTGATCAAGTTTTGAACAAAATGAAGTCGAATCTTCCCTCATCTGGTGGCTGTATTCTTGGAAAATTCATGATACATTAAAACTATACCAACAAATACCTTGTTTTAAAATGTAAAATGGAGTTTGGTTTTAGGTTCAGATATCTAAAATAGTTTATTTTTCAAACACATGAATGTCCAGCAGAACATTCAATAATCATGTGGGATGTAGAACAATCTTTTGTTAGGCTAAACTGTCCCATGTACTATGTGATGTGAAAGATCTATGGTCCCTGCCCACTGTCTGCCAGGAATGGCTCCAGTTACTTCTAAAACCATTAGTCCAAGCCCAACATACGAATTCTACCAACCCCACCCCCTGTCAAGGACTGGTTCATCAATCCAGGCCTAAGTCAACCTGTGTAGGGTACTGGCTGGTTTGAGAATGGGGTATGTGATATAATGTCAGCCAGTGAAACAGTTTAAGTTTGCGTCAAAGTTCCCTACGAGGGAGTCACAGGAAAGACGGTCTCTCTCTACGTGGTTATAAATGGATGTGATGCTTAAAAATTCTGTAGTCACTGCAGAACCAGCTGGAGGAAGCAGCCAACAAAGAGGGCAAGCCAAGAGCACAAGGGAACTGAGCTAAAGATTCTGGATGATGTCACCCTTGGGGTTACCCTACCTCTTTATGTAAATGGGATTTATGTAACTGGACTTGCAGTTACATAAACTGGACATGTCCAGTTACATAAAAAAATACATTTCCTATGGGTTAAGCTGTTTTGCATTTGGGTTTTGGTTCTTGCAGCTGAAAGCACTTTGATACATGCAGAAACAATTTCACAAGTCCAATATTGAGGCATGGTTTTGAAATAAAAACATCAAAACCAAAACAGGAGCAGTGGCAGTGAATATTGTTCCTGGGCTTCTATACCAAGTGGTAAACCTGTGGCAGGCACCGCATATCAGAAGCCTGCATGCTCTGCAGGTGAGGGGCTCCACACTGCCAGCCTGTGTAGTTTGTCCATCGAGCCACAGCCACGCTGTGGGAGGAGGACCAAGCACAGCTCACACCTGCAGCTTGTTGCGGGGGAGGCATAAAAGGAGCAGAGCTAGTCAACTTGAAAAGAAAAAATAGAGCTCCAGGTAAAAAAGTAATGCTATGAGCATTTGTGTACAAAGAACTGTACAGGTTGCTCTGTGGACAGACGAGGTTATAAAAATAGACTAAGTCCCTGCTCTCATGAAGCTTACAATAAACAAGTTAGAAAGAAAATCATGTTTACAGAGAAACAGATCAAGGAATGCAAAATACAAGTAATAAAACTGAGTATGGTAAGTGGTGGGGGAAAGGAGGGGGTGAGAAGGAGCAGTCAGGTACGGTTAACTATGGAAGACTTTCTGAACAAGCCAGGGTTGGGGTTTGAATATTAAGGCTTCTATCACTGGGAAGATGTGTTAAAAAGGGGAAAAAAAAGTAAGTATATAGGACCAAGAGTGGAAAATTTAGTAATGCCCTGCTGAAATGTATCAGGTGAGGTTCTGGATAAACATGGTTCCATTTCCAGATTCACGACAGACAGCGGGGCGGGAGGAAAGAGCAAGCACAACTGGGGCTGGAGCCTCGGTCTGCAATCCTCCTGCCACCGGGTCCTAGCTGTTTGACCTTAGACGAGTTACTTAACCTTCCCTGTGTTAGTTTTCTCATCTTATAAACCAGGGACATGTGGTAAAATGAGGTGAGGCATGCTAATAACTTGCATAATTGGGAGGGGCTTAATTGTGGTGGTTATCATCACCCTTAAATCTACAAGCAATTCACTTGAATTAGTTTCAGAGTATTTATAAGACAAACATATATGAAACTCAATACACCTATTACATGAGGTTTGAAAAAGCTGTGTTTAAAAAGCAGCTAATTGCAATCCATTACAAAATCCCCAAATTAAAAGAAAAACTATGATACACTAAACAAAAAAAAAAAAAACCCAAAAAAGCAAATTGTGATTAAGGGATTTATAAATACATTTATTAGTGGTATTACTGAATGATGAATGCAGAGAACAGAATACAAAGAAATCAGCACATAAAAGGAAGCATTAATCTTTAAAAATGCTACATACTTACATTTTGATCAATTTTGCGTATTTGTTTAGATTTACAAACAAATGTAAAGCTAATTCCAAATTTTTCTTCTGAATATACTTCAAATTTGAATTGTAGTGTTCTCCATTCTACAGCCAGCTGTTTTTTGCTGTATGTACACAAACTATGATTTATTTTGTTTATATCTAACCTAAAAGCTGATCCTGAAGCAGCCAGTTATTCAGGCATTTTACAACAGCTATTAGAGAGAATAAAGCCACATGAAAGAGCAAGCCTCAATACCAGATATATAGCTACGAAAGAAAATATCAAGAAGCAAAAAGAATCACAGAAATACCAATTCTATTCTAAAGCATAATTTCTAATTCTAGCAGCAATTCAATTAGCAATAGCTTAGGTGCCTTTATTCCAAAAAACAAAACCATTAGTTCTTTCACTACAATTTCCTGACTTTACCCAATGAATAATTATCACGCCTTCATATTCTTTTTTAATAACTCAAAAATATAATTCATACATCACAGAATAATTAACAAAAGAGGCCTTCAAACATACTTCTGAAAGCTGCAATACAGTTTGGGGGCCAGATTTCAATTTACAGAATATTACCATTCATAAAGAGTTTCTGACACCCAGTACAATACTGTTCAGCACTGTTAACTCAGAAATGCTCCATCCATTCTTGCCATCAGAGAATTACAGATATGGATGGGATTGTTAAAAGTCTAACAGGGCCTCTAAATAGGATTGCACATGAAGTAATTATGAACTATGATAAAACCGTGACAACACAGCTAGCTTATAGAACTGAGTTTTTCACTATAATAGCACTACAGAATTATGACAGTTAAATATCAGAATTATTTTTCCCTGCTAACTATTCAGTAGAAAAAGAATTTTCTGACTGTAATTCTGACTAACGGTTATCTTTGATGAATAGGATACTAGGGAAAATTGGAAAGTGAACAAAATGAACTCGTTTGTTTTTCACAGTTATTAACAAGCAAAGCAGTTTACAAAAAAATCAAAAATCATCCTAAAAACAAATAAATATAAGATCAAATCAATCAGTTTGGAACAAAATATGGCTCATTTTCAAAAGTTTTGTTTGGTTTGTGACAAGATTTGAAAATACTAAAACTGAATAGATCCTAACAATACTAATTTGCTATACAAGATCTGAAAAAAAGTACTTCAAGTTTTAAGGTATCTCTTTTCCCTAGAGAAAGTAAAGAAAAAGGGGCTTTTGCAAAAATAAATAAAAACAAAACCACCACCAAAAACTAATCATCTAAGATACTCTTTTTCTTTTTGAATACTTCAGTTGGTCCTACATTGGGATAAGGTTTACATAGTAAGGACTTCCTAGTCTCTTCCTTTATCTTCCATTCTCCAGTCATTTCTGCGTTTTTATTAAACAAGGCTATGTGTAGGTTTTCCTACAAGGTCAGGTTGAGTCAGAGGTAGCATTAGGATGCAATATACTTGATCATAGTATGTAGTTAGTTCAAATGAACACATCGTTATCTCAAATGATTACAATAATTAAAAATGCAAAAAGAAACATGTACCGCCCTCACTGCTTTGCACTAAGAAAAATTCTGAGAAACTAAGAACAAATATGGGAAGCCAGGAAGCAGGCAATTAATTGGCTCATCTTCCATGAGCTCCTTAATGCACCAGTTCAGGCTGGTTTTCCACGAAGGGCAGCACCCCACTCACATAATAGGCAATGCCAAGAGACAGCAAAGCAATGACGAAGATCAAGAGCAACACTCTCCAGAAGCCCAGATCCTCCACAAACTCCTGCCACGTGGTTCGGAAGCTGGAAAGGACTCCTTCACCTTGCTGCAGGTTGGGATTGAGAAGTGAATGGCTTTCCATGGCACTGTGGAAGAAGAAAGAGCAAAAAGAGCATTAAAAAAAACACAGCAATTCCGAAAACATAAAACTATAGGGCTATTATTTAGAAAAGACCAAACTTACAACACTTACAAAAAGAAAACTGATATATATATATACACGTGTATGTGTGTGTGTAAACTCTTACATGCTTATGTATCTGAACAATATATCCTAAACTGTAAATTGTTAAATGGTAATGAATAGGTTTCACTTGGTTTAGAATTTAGCAAAGTCAAGTTAAAAATTCTATCAAAAAGGCCCTGGCTGGGCATGGTGCCTCATGCCTGTAATCTTGGCACTTTTGGGCAAGGAGGGAGGATCACTTGAGCCCAGGAGTTCGGGACCGCTATGGATAATATAGCAAGGCCCCATCTCTCTATTTTTTTAAAAGATGTCCTGAGCAGAAGTCTTGAAATAGGTTAAATGAGTTGTTTCCATCAAGATATTAAATCACAACACATTCTTGTTATGTTAAATTTAGAAGATTCAAAGTGCAGACTCATAATTTAAGAATGTGTTAGCAGACATGCAGGTGATGACACCTGAAGAGGACAGTCATCTACAAGTCAAGCAGAGACACCTTAGAAGAAACCAACTCTGTGACATCTCGATCTCAGACTGCTAGGCCCTAGAACACCGAGAAAATAAATGTCTGTTTGAGGCGGGGTGGGGGGAATGATGAGTAAATCTAAAAAGTCACTTATATATAGTGTGTGAATCTTAAGGTCAAAAGGGAATTTTTATTAATTTAGTTTAATAATCTGACCAATGAAGGAATTCCTCTTTAAATGTAATTCTCTAATAATGGAAGCTTACCCCTCAGCCTGTTGTAAATGTGGTCTTGTCTAGTCATCAAGAATTCTCTTTTTTTTTTTTGGAGATAGAGTCTCACTCTGCCACCCAGGCTGGAGTGCAGTGGTGATGTGATCTCAGCTCACTGCAATCTCCACCTCCCCGGCTCAAGCAATCCTCCTGCCTCAGCCCCCCAAGTAGCTGGAACTACAGGTGCACACCACCACGGCTGGCTAATTTGTGTATTTTTGGTAGAGACAGGGTTTTGCCATATTGCCCAGTCTGGTCTTGAACTCCTGAGCTTAGGTGATCCACTGCCTTGACCTCCCAAAGTGCTGGGATTACATGCATGAGCCACCACAGCTGGCCTAGTCATTAGGAATTCTTAATAGTTTCTTCCTACTGGTTTTAGTCTATCTTGTACAATAAGACAGAATATGTTCATTTCTCTTCTGCATAAAGGCTAATCCAGTTCAAAATAAGGTAGTACCAATACCATAAAAACACTGATTCTGGTTTTCAGAACTTTATCGTGAGAAATATAACCACCAGAGAGAAACTGCATCTGACTTTGGTACTTGGAAGCACTAAGGAAAGAACACCCATGGTTATATCACAACATACAGGCCCAAAAAGAGGGTATCATTTAGATTAAAGCCATAATAACCACGATCACAGGAATCAACTAGCTACTGGTTATCAAAGATCATGACTATCCTTCCTAAATCCCTTCCCTTCATATCCTTCTAACCATCTGAGGACAGAACAATGAAAACAGCATAAAACAATGTCTCAGAGTTGCATTCACTACGAACTACGAGTAAGCACATGCCAAACTGGCATTTTTTTTAACCTACAACTTTATTTTACTTCTTGACACCATCAAACAAAGGTCCTTCAGCCTTTACCAGCATTAGAGGTCTTCTCTAATCATGGGGGGCTGACCTCCTAATGGGCCAGTCTGCTTGACACCCAAATACTTTTTTTTTGAAATAATTAAAAGATGTTTATTCTCTGAATAAGAGATGATGTTTTCAGTGGGAATCTACAACAATACAGTAATTTCAGAAAACTTGAGAGCAAGGTTAAAAATAAGATTAGAACTTTGAGAAGGCCTAAAAGAGTAAAACCATAAATAAATAAAGTTCTGGAGAGGCTTAGTTTGACGTATCTAAAATTTATTGACTATGCCCTTATCCTCAAACAGGTTAGGTATAAAATGAAAATTCAATGAACATTCTCTCATTGCTCTTTAGAGCTCATGAAGCTCTGCTAATCAGAATTTTCTATAGAGACTTTATCCAGTGAAATGCTTTCTGCTGTCCAGGGAATATCTGATTCTAACATAATGGAATATGTATATAATCTTTTTAAAAAACGCGATATCTACACTGTCTTTAAGGGGTGTGTTTGTGTGTATCTTTTTTTAAAAAACATGATATCTATACTGTTTTTGTTATCTCATACCTACAAACTAAAAAGGAATTAGAGTTTATATGGAGGAGTGGGGGAAATATTTTTCATTAACTTGATTTATAGTCCCGTGTAAGGCCTGTAGAAGCTGTGCTATGACTCAGGGAATCCTAAGAGACATGGAAAATATAGTAAATACATTTAAAACCTTGCTTTATCTTCTACTCCAGAAAAGGCTGTTACACAATTATGCCATAATGGCATATACTAGCCAACGTCTTTAAACCTTTTCCTCTACTTTTGTTGAGATATAATTCACATCCCATAACATTTACCTTTTGAAACTGTACAAATCAGTAGCTTTTCATATATTACCAAAATTGTACAACAATCTCTTCTAATTCTAGTCCACATTCAGCACCTCTGTAAGAAACTATGTACTCGTTAGCAGTCACTCCCATTGCCCCTTCTCCCCAGCTCCTAGTCCACTTTCTAATCTACTTTCTGTCTCTACAGATTTGCTTATTCTGGACATTTCACATAAACAGAATCACATAATATATGGCCTTTTGTGCCTGGCTTCTTCCATGTAGCATGTTTTCAAAATTGATCCACACTGTGGCATGTATCAGTATAAAATAATATTTATTACATTCCATTGGATAAACAGATGATGTTTATTCCTTCCTCAGCTAATGGATATTTGGGTGGTATCCATGTTTTGGCTGTTACGAATAATGCTGCTATGAACATTCATATATGTTTTTTTGTGGACATATGTTTCAATTTTCTTTGGTATATTCCTAGAAGTGGCACTGCTGGTCAGATGGTAACTCTATGTGTAACTTTTTGAAGGATTGCCAGACTTTTCAAAAGAAGCTGCTCTACTTTCTATTCCCATTAGCAGTGTATGAGGGTTCTAACTTCTCCACATCCTCAATAACACTTGTTATTCTGTCTTTTTAATTGCAGCTATCCTAGTGGGTGTGAAGCAGCATTTCACTGTGGCCCTATTTGCATTTTCTTAATGACATTACCTTTCAACTTTCTAATGTAAGCTTCAACCACTGCATTTCTGCCATGACACTGAGGGGGTAGCAGTAAGATAGGAAAACTAGGTAATACAAATGTTAATAACTCAATTTTTGAAAACGAGCTTTATACAGTGTTATAATGAATACAAATTCTCATGCTGCAGTGAAATGGCAGGTATGTGAAGGAAGCAGGCGTACTTCATCTGTTCATCCAGTTCTTCAACCACTGTTCATCAATCTGTTCTTCAATCACTTCTTAGTAAGTAATCACAACTGAGGCAAACTAATGCTAAAAGTATATTTCTGATAAAGAGGTGCCAAGAAACTGGCTATTAACAAAATAAAGGCCCTAAAAATACATTCTTGGTTGTTTTTCATGGTAAAGAAGCTTAAAGTAATTTAATATTATTTTTAAAAAGATAAAAATAAATTTGAAGTTATTTTGGAGGAACAAATCTTTAGCAAATAATAGTTAACTCAGTAAAGTGCTTATGCCATTCTGTCAATCCAGAGTACACAGGAGAGAAAAATAGGGCTTGTCAATAAATCTCTGACTTCTTGTTTATCTATTTGTCAGTTTTCAGTGATCACTCATGAGGAGTATGCACTGTTCCAGAAGAAAAGCTCTTGAATTTCTTTAGGACTGTATTAAGTGCTTGAAAGTATCTAAACAAAACAGACCTAAGCTCGAGAGTGGAATTAATGGTCCCCAAAGAACATTAACTGGCACACGAAAGGAGGAAAGCAATCATGGGTACAAAGGAATCAAATGAAGGGTGAGCTACGAAAAATAGAGAGGATTTCATTTAGAACTCACAGAAACAATGATCCCAGTGGTCTAAATGGACTGTGTGATTCTAAATCCAAGTCTTAGTCCATCAGTTACTAGGTAAACAGCTGATGTGGGCCCTTGTTTGTTCTATTTACAACCTACCAAGAATGTTGGGAAGAGACTATGGAAGCTCAGCATCCTTCTTCCTTCACTTCTATAATCTGGAAGGCTGAAACTGCATGGTGGTCACCAGACTACATGCTACTAGAACTAGGTATGGCCTATTAACTTTACCTATTGAGCCCAGTGATGCCAGGAGAAAAGATGGTTTGCCATCTTTTCAGCGCTCCCTGAACCTCGTTCTCCATTGCTTCTAAATGAGAAATGATGACCTATTCAAGACCCTGTCAGTCACCACATCTTAGCTTAAATTACTTACAGGAGTCCAAATTTCATTAGCTCCAACTCATATGAAAGTCACTTTCACTTTCACTTACTGAACTATGCATGTGTTAAATACTATCTTACTTTCCCTCTCCTCTTTCTTGTTTCTAGCACTCCACTTCCCTACCCTTGAAACTACCTTTTGGTCTTTTCTAAAATTGCCCAGCTTCTTGGCTTTATTTATACTTCTCCCTTTTTTTTTTTTTTGAAATTCCATTCTTTTTGTGACCTGTACTTAAAATCCTCAAGCTCCAACTTCCTTCCCTCAGATTCAGCTGTTAACTACTACTTCTCCTTTGTACTGTCAATACAGCAGGTGGCTAACAGAACATTATGTGCACGTGACAGGTAGTAGTTTCTGTTAATAGCTTCTCAACTGTAATCTACAGCCATAAGGTCCTATATAAAGTTCAAGTTGCACTTAAAAGCAAATGAATATTAAAGCTCACAAAGTTACCACAAAAGATCCAGGTACTTAAAGTGACTTTCCCTTAAAAAATTATATTAATATCTTGCTGGGTGTGGCTGCATGGGCCTATAGTCCCATATACTCAGGAGGCTGAGGCAGGAGAAATGCTTGAGCCCAGGAGTTTGAGGTCAGCATGATTAATAGAGTGAGACTTGGTCACTTAAAAAATAATTGTGTCTCAAGTACCTTTCACTCTCAGCTGTCTGCATGGTCTCCAGTTTCGAGTGAGTTCCTCTGTTAAATCCTTTTACCTCCTGTTCTTCCAAAGATTCCAGCAATCGGATGACATCTTTATTTACTCCTCTGCGCTTTGCCAGAACTAAAGGGGTAGCACCTTGATGATTGCTAAAAAAAAGTTCACAAAAATAAAAAAAAGTAAGAAGTCATCATAGCAGTCATACTACATTGTCAGTTCCACTGTTAGTACCCGTCTGTGTAGATCTCAATGAAGAAAGGATGGGCCTGATTAGGACCTACCCTAGGGCAGAGGGAAACTAAAGGAGCATTTGGCTTACTGCATCTCTTCCACGTGGGCCTTGACCATCAGGCTGGGATCTCTGCAGAGTTCATCACAGAGGCCGTTACCCTGTTACCCAAACACATCCCCCACCTACAGCCCCTATCCTCACACTGAATGTCTCTTCAACAGCAGGTTGTGGTGGAAGTTAGAGCCGTCTGCCTCTATTTATTTTCTGAATTGTGCTACAGAAACAAGTGTTTATGAAGAATAAACAAATCACCAGAAAAAAAAAAAAAGGATGGGCCCAATTAACTAAAAGTAAAACCCAGAGCTGAGCCAAACGTCCAGTGGAGCTGAATTTTGAAATAACCCTTGTTTTTTTTTTCTTGTTGTTGTTTTTTTACTTCTAGGGAAAAGAAAAAACAGAACACATAGTCAAAAACAGTGAATAAATCTAGTTCTACACTCACTCTTATTTGATATTTATACTTTATGAGAAGAGTACATTTTTTTTTAGTCTAAGAAAAAAATCTCAAGCTGCTTCGGTTCTCACAGCTATTTAGCACTAACAATAGGAGAGAACTCAATCACATTAGATCCTGCAGTCAATTCCTACCCCATTCTGTACTGCAGCAAGAGAAATATTTACTGTCTTATTCAGATTTAGGGGCATTATGGCACCAATAAATTAGGGCAGCATGTAACTGCAATTTTAAAGGTCAAGCTCAGTTTTACAGGTGACCTGACATCTTTCCCACTCAAAAAGCAGAGTATCACTAAAACAAACAAAAAGCCCCATGACTTCCTCAAATTGTTCAGTCTAAAAAGGATCCTGGACTCCAGGGAGATTATGAAGCTCACATGGTACATTACATGACAGAAGGCACACAAGCTTTAGAGTCAGCAGAACTAGATTCAAATTCCAGTTCTGTCCCTTCCAAACTGTGACCTTTACAATTCCTCTATAAACTGTGTGACCTTTGTCATCTTTTGTTTAATCTTTTTTGTCTCAACTATCTAACCTGTAAATGAAGATAACACCTATGGTGAGAGCTCTTCGTTCCGAGGACTAAATGAGCTAACAAGTAAACAGTTCAGCTCACAGATTTTCAACAAATGTTAGTTCTTTTCCTCTCTTCCCTTGACATAACACTACATAATTAATTAGTTGCAGAAACTATCCACTATTTTCATAGAAAAAAATATGCTGCTTCCGCAAAAATCTAGAGGTCAGCCCCTCATTCCCTCACTTGCCTAACAGGATTACAGTCTTCAATGCCTGCCTGAACTTATCATTTCAATTGATTAATGAGGAAACAAAATCAGCAGACCCAGAGATAAGACTATCAGTTGAGAGACTAATGGGAAGAAATGACTAGACTTCTAAAACCACAGAGAACTTACCAAATATCAATTTTGAGTCCATTGGAAACCAGAAATTGAATAGTATCCACATGGCCACAGAGGTGAAGAGCTGTGTTTCCCTGATAATCTGTGGCCAGAGATCGGCACCGAACTTATGCAGTAACTGGCAGATGTCTACATTCCCTCGAGCTGCTGCAAGGTGAAGGCCTGTTCTGCCCCTGCTGTCACGAATATTTGGGTCAAAGCCACTTTCCAAAAGACGCTTGGAATAATTAAAGTCCCCATCAATACAGGCCTGTAGCAAGGGCACGTTGGTCTGAGAAGAATCATTTACAAAAACGTACGACATTGTTCTGATGTGGTGGATGGAACACGCCTGTAATGAAATAGGTGAGTGAGATCTGATGCAGCCAAATGAAATTAAGACAAAGAAGTCATTTTCTCATCCTTTTTGGCTCCTGCCTCTAATTAATAAATTACCTTACCAAATAGAAACAACAACAAAGTTATCAATTATATTTTATTTTTCATTAAAATGTTTTATTTTCTTCACATCTGCTGGATTAAAATTCCAATTCAATTACTGTAAAGCTCTATTTTGCTTTTCGCCAGGTAAAAAGATTAAGAGATATTTTTAAAGTTAAGCAAGATATAATAGCTTAGATTTAAGTATTACATTGTCAGAACACATAGATAACATGGTGTTTAAACATCAAAGAACTACCCATATATAAATGCTGCTGCTAGTGGACATTTTTATTTAATACAAAATAATTAGCTTTCATATATTTGCTTTTTCTTGTATTTGAGATATTCTACATGGTGACTAAAACTACTTGCATGAAAAGAACTTACACTGAACAAGGACCTGTAGAATGTTATGTTTATAGCACAAATTTTAAGTTCTCATAGAGACAGAAAGGCTAAGAAAAGTAACAAACTAAATTTAAATATCAGAAATATGAAATCAGTTCAGATTATGCTCATTTTTACAGTATTAATCTTATTCTGTTGTGCTATGTGGTTATCTCAATACGTGATTATGCCAAATTCCCATTGTCCAAAGACTGAGAGATGAGGAAAAAAAAGTAGGGCTGCCTGGGAATACCAAGTCAGGACAAAGCCACAATCCCAACTTGGTCCAATGTGAATTGCATCTCTTGGACTCATCCAGTTCACCAGTTTGCCCACATGTCTTTCATGGATGCTTCCTGGACCCACTGGTGCACCTGAACTCTCAGGACATTCTGCTCTACCGAAGTGCATACAACTAGGTCTCTCTCTCTCCCCTAAGTTCGTTTAAGAAAGATTTAAAGCCTGTCAAAAGAAACTCCACTAGGAAATTGATGAGAAAACAAACAAGAAAACAGAAAGGCAGAGACCAATGCTTTTCTAGAGACGGTGTTTTTATTCTTAGATTACAAAAGCTTAGTCACGGATGGACTTGGCTTGTACAGCTGATCAGGGAGAGTCTCCTTCTGAAACACTGATGGAATTGGATGCTAGACCCATCTATTGTGCCTAACCTCAAAGGGATTCAGGGAAGCCTGGTTGCTGAGTTTGGTGAGACTGCTGCCCTTATTCCTTTCCACTTGGCTTCCCAGCAGAGCCATTGTCCCAAAATCTGGGGCTGCCTTACACAAGGGCTCTGTGACTGCCACGGGCTCTCTGTGGAAAGAGTGGGTATTAGCATATACTGAGACTTGTTCTGAGCCAGGTACCAACTAGAAGCTCTTAATGAATTTAATTTAATCTTCCTAACAATGCCACAGTAAGTTTTATTATATCCGAATTTCAGTGAGGAGCCACTGACTGTTTTTGTTTTTTTTTTTAATTGAGACAGTGTCTCGCTCTGTCACCCAGGCTGGAGTGCAGTGGTACAATCACGGCTCACTGCAGCCTCAAATTCCTGGGTTCAAGCAATCCTCCCACTTCAGCCTCCTAAATAGCTGGGACTATTATTTCAATGAGTCCAGCCCATTGAAGGATTTTTTTTTAAATCTTTTCTATTTTTTCCTTTATATATATATATATATATATATATTTTTTTTTTTTTATTGCACTTTAGGTTCTGGGGTACATGTGCAGAACATGCAGGATTGTTGCATAGGTACCTACATGGCAATGTGATTTGCTGCCTCCATCCCCCCCTCGTCCCCTGTATCTGCATTTCTCCCCATGTTACTCCCTCCCCCAACCTCCCTACCCCTGCTGTCCCTCCCCTATTCACCCCCAACAGACCCCAGTGTGTGATGCTCCCCCTCCCTGTGTCCATTTGTTCTCATTGTTCAACAACTTCCTATGAGTAAGAACATTTGGTGTTTGGCTTTCTGTTCTTGTGTCAGTCTGCTGAGAATGATGGTTTCCAGATTCATGCATGTCCCTACAAAGGACATGAACTCATCGTTTTTTATGGCTGCATAGTATTCCATGATGTATATGTGCCACATTTTCCTTGTCCAGTCTGTCATTGATGGGCATTTGGGTTGGTTCCAGGTCTCTGCTATTGTACACAGTGCTGCAGTGAACATACATGTGCATGTGTCTTTATAATAGAATGATTTATAATCCTTTGGATATATACCCAGTAATGGGATTGCTGGGTCAAATGGAGTTTCTATCTCTAGATCCTTGAGGAATCGCCACAATGTCTACCACAGTGGTTGAACTAATTTACACTCCCACCAACAGTGTAAAAGTATTCCTATTTCTCCACATCCTCTCCAGCATCTGTTGTCTCCAGATTTTTTAATGATCGCCATTCTAACTGGCGTGAGATGGTATCTCAGTGTGGTTTTGATTTGCATTTCTCTACGCCCAGTGATGATGAGCATTTTTTCGTATGTTTGTTGGCATCATATATGTCTTCTTTTGTAAAGTGTCTGTTCATGTCCTTCACCTACTTTTGAATGGGTTTGTTTTTTCTTGTAAATCTGTTTTAGTTCTTTGTAGATTCTGGATATTAACCCTTTGTCAGATGGGTAGTTTGCAAAAATTTTTTCTCATTCTGTCGGTTGCCTGTTCACTCTAATGACTGTTTCTTTTGCTGTACAGAAGCTGCGGAGTGAAGGATTTTAAGTCAAAGAAATGGCACGGTCTGGTCTTATTAGTCTTTCAGAAAGATTACTTGGGTGGCAATATGGAGGGGTTGGATTGGAGAAGAAAAGACCAGAGGCAGGGAGATCAATCATTAGGTCATCGCAGCTATCTAGGCAAGAAATGAAAACCTAACCTAAGGCAGTAGCAGGCAGAAGGGGACATACTGGAGAGGAATAGAGAAGATAGGATTAGCAAAACTTAATGACTCACTGGAGATAAAATGAAAGATGAGAAGGGGCTGTTAAGAATAATTTCAAATAAGAAAAAAATAATCTGTTTATGATTAAAAACTACAGAGGTTAAAAAATCAAAATAAACTTTCGATTATGATATGTATGATGACTTTTTAAAATCTGGCCAGGAACAGTGGCTCACACCTGTAATTCCTGTACTTTGGAAGGCCAAGATGGGAGGACAGCTTGAAGCCCAGGAGTTTGAAACTAGCCTGGGCAACATAGTGAGACCCTGTCTCCATTAAAAAAAATTTAAAAATTAGCCAGGCATGGTGGCGCACGCCTTTGGTCCCACGTATTCGGGATGCTGAGGTGAGAGGATCACTTGAGCCTGGGGAGGTCAAGGTAACGGTAAGCTGTGATTGAGCTACTGCATTCCAGCCTGGGTGTCAGAGTTAGACCCTGTTTCAAGAAAACCAAACAAAACCAACAAACAAAAAAACCCAATGAGAATAATTTACTCAACAAAATAGTCAAGAATTCTTTTGTGATGGTAATCTAAATATTTTTCCCTTACAGCAAGGGTATCCAATCTTTTAACTTCCCTGGGTCACATTGGAAGAAGAATTATCTTGGGCCACACATAAAATGCACTAATGACAGCTTATAAGCTTTAAAAAACTGCAAAAAAAAAAATCTCATAATGTTTTTTAAAAGCTTATGAATTTGTGTTGGGCCGCATTCAAAGCTGTTCTGGGCTGCAGGTGGACAAGCTTGCACAGTGTTGAATCATAAAAAAGGAAAAGCTGTCATAAACCTTTTTAAAAATGAAATGCCGCATATCAAATGCTTTTCAAAAGGTAATGTGTTTTGGTTAAATTTTGTAAGAATAGATAATTTTAAATATCTACTTGGTGTTTTTTATTCAAACACAGTAAGAATTCTCGTGGTTTGTAGACCGAGATTCTTCAGAATGTTGGCTCAGCAAGAAATACAAGTCTCTGTGTCTATTTGTTAGGTGAAAATAAGTGCGTATTTTGTCAGTTTCTCTGTGTCCCTGAGCAACTGCTAAACTTACTTCCACATTTAATAAGCCCAATGATAGATATTTTTCATCTTGATCACAGAACTAAATCTGCCCTAAAGCAGTTCAGTGAAGGCTTCACATCTTGTGAGGAAGTCCACAGCAGTAAATACTCACGTAAGCCTGAAGATTAGATCTTTCGTTTAGTGGTCACTCAGCAGTTTCTCTGAGTTCTCAAGAAGGTTCAACAAAAATACTCTGTAATGTGCTGGCAAGGATCTGCAATAAATAGAAAATTCAGTTATAATACAAGTATGGTGAGAAAAAGAACTCACTGTTCTATTAAATACAGACAGGTTACTGAGCCTGTAGAAATTCTCTAGAAAATCTGTAGGTGAGGCATCAATCTGTGAGACCAGAAAAATACCTGACAAGAAACAAAGTAGTGAAAAGGAAGCAAAGAAGGGCTTACTAGAAGCTGCTCCGTGGCCCACAAACAAGAAAGCAAGACAAAAAGATAAAAGAATAGGAATCAAATTATGTGCCATCAGTAAAAAACAAATTGGGCTCCAAAAATTTACTCTCAGTCTTTACTTGGAATTCAGAATGCATATTTTTCACATTATAAATGGAGGCTACATCTCAGATTATTCCACAAAAGCATTTTTAGAAATGAAATACTATTCATAATAGGAAAAAATAAAAGTTTAAAAGCTAATACTTATATTTAAACCACAAAGGATGCATTTAAGAAAAAATATTTCTCATCTACCTTGAATGCAGGTACTTAAATCTCTTTAAATCTGTTTCCTTCCCTGTCTCTTCAGTGTGAAGGCAAACCTGGCCCAAATCTATCTGTGACCTTCTTTACGTTTGCCTGACCCCTGCTTCCCCTGAACTGTGGTGCTGCCCCACCCAGGATGCACCCCTCTGCACTGAGAGAGACTACGAGGGCACCCTGTGTGCCCACTCACAACTTTTCTGTGGAGGGGACTGTGGAAGCAGGGTCATGGGCAGGCAGTAAGGACCACAAAAACAGCAATATTCATTCATAAAACATTTACTGTGTGCCTGAAAAGTGCCAGATACCATGCTTTCAAGTCCAAATCCCACATTCCTGGTCAGGTTGAAATACAGGTTAACTTTTTACTGGTCATCCATGCTCACCATTATCAAATCCCTGTGAACAAATTTATACAGGGAAATGATTAATGGTCTTTTATGAAGCTCCATTTACAATATGTAAGTTAGGTTGTGTCATAAGGGCTATCGGTGCTAGGCTAGAACTGATGACAGTGGCTGACAAACTGTATGTGAGGACCAGTGTCAGTAAACGCCATGAGGACATGGTGATACACAAAACACCTCTGCTCCTCATTTCCTACTTTTGTGATACTACAGTATCAGTTTAGACACACTTCATATCATGGAGCCACTTAATTTGACTTACTTAGACAAATATTCTGTATTTACCCAAAGCCTAGTATTTCTTCTCTTGTCCTGACCGCTACAGCTGAATCTTTAATGACTACAATCTGTCTCTAATGTAGGATTTGGCTTCCGTTTTCAATGTTAATTAAAATGGTGCAAGTAGGTTATTCTGAATGTGGTAGAGTTCACATTACAGAAGAAGAATAAATTTTGTTTTTCATCTGGAGATAGAATTATAGTTCATATGGTTATGCCCCCAAATAATCCTAATGTTCTCTTAAATCCACAAGAAAGAATGCTTCTGCTATTTTCTTTTTTTTCTTTTTTTTTTTTTTTTTTTTTTTTTTTTTGAGACAGAGTCTCACTCTGTCACCCATGCTGGAGTGCTGTGGTGCGATCTCGGCTCACTGCAACCTCCACCTCCCGGGTTCAAGTGACTCTCCTGCCTCGGCCTCCCCAAGTAGATGGAATTACAGGTGTGTCCCACCATGCCTGGCTAATTTTTGTATTTTTAGTAGAGATGAGGTTTTGCCATGTTGGCTAGGCAGGTCTTGAACTCCTGACCTCAGGTGATCCACCCACCTTGGCCTCCCAAAGTGCTGAGATTACAAGTGTAAGCCACTGCACCCGGCCTGTCATTTTCTTTTGATATGACAATGGCCCATAAGAAAATACACTTGAACAAATTACAGATCTGTGTGATTTCATATTAATATTAAACAAATTCATTAGACTAAATTACTAGAAACCTGCCAAGAAAACTTCCAAGACCTCAATTAGACCTTAATCACCAGACTCCAGGTTTTGGCCATTATTAAAGCTTCTCCAAACATTTGTTTGTATGTGAACATAAATCTTCATTTCTCTGGGATAATGATCAGGAGAGCAACTAGTGAGTTTATGAAGGCCTAAAGATTGTGACTAAAAGACTGCCAACCATGAAGGTGTCTATTATCACCATTCAAAATCATCTTTGGAGTCATTTGTCTGGGTATCAGGTTATTTAAGAACTTGTAGGACCAAGCATTCGCAAGGGCACAGGTGGATGTACTGGTATTTACCAAAGGGAGAGTTTAGTAAGAACCATTCTACAAACAGAATTAGAGGCACTAATAAAAGTGTGAATAATGAACCAGTAATCTTTCAAGACTCACTGAGGACTGAGTCTGTTCCCCTGTGAATGGATGTGAAACCTAAGTAAACATAATGAAGCCTGCTTTTAGAGGTGGAAAAAGTAGGGGGGAGAGATGTGATAGTCTGACTCTCCTGAAAGGCACTACTCTTAGGAGTGTACCATAGGGAGACAATTTTCTTCTCGTCAGATGCTGTTAAAAGAACTTGGTTACTCCACCCGGAATGTGTATGGAGCTGGGCTACCTGCGTTTGAACCCCATTTCAGCTACTTACTAGCTAGCTGTATGACTTAGCACTCAAAAAATAAGTTATTATCCTTTTCAGGTTAGGCACAGCTATGGGGAGACTGTCCTCCACCGTAGAGCAGCTTGCACAGAAAGCCTGCGTAGAGCACTGATCTCCTGGTAACAGAGCAGCTTCTGCTAGTGGGGGTGACATCTAGTGGGGGAGTAAAGACCTTCAGGAAAGAAAAATAAAAGAACTGGTTCCTTAAACCACACTGCTTTAAGTAACAGGGTGGGGCTTCATATTTAGTTTATATATTTGCAATGTGCCATGTGCTGCTGAAAGTTGTCAAGAAAACCAGAGGAAAAACCACAGGCTAGTGCAAGAACAGTCAATAGGGGAATAACCACGCCCCAGAAAGCACGCCGGTTGCTGACCAGGGCCCTGGTTCCCAAGGAACAGTGTCCATAAGGAACAGTGTCCACTGACTGGTTCAGAGGCAGACGAGCTGTGATTGTTAAAAGCAGAACTTTGGGTGTCAGGTTTTAGAGGGCTGATGCAGCCTGACATTTAAGACTCCTTCCTGTGCTCTGTGGCACTGCCTGAGAGACTTGATGAGGATGGAGTCATTCATCCTTTGAGGTGATGCAGTCACTTAGATCTCAACAAGAGCTACTTATGTCAACCAGCGCACTTGTCTCAACCCAAACAACAGTAAAAAGGTTTTGATGGAAGCTTGTGATTCACTGACTTGATGAAAAGTCATGCCTAATTTTCTTCTATATCTCAAATTCTGGATCCACAATCTCAGGTTAATCTATAAAACTTTAAGATATAGTATTCTTAATGGTTAAGGACTAATGGGGAGAATATGTTCTATTAATATATACTTACGATATAATAACTAAAAATTGTTCTATATCCAATATCAACAAGGATACATAATAGACTGATTTTTCATTTTGAAAGGCCATTTGGAAAGGCAAGACTAAGTACCATGTTCTTGCTTCAAATGGACTAACAACATTATACCTACACCAGTAATTTTGGTCAGAGATCAAAGCACCAGACATTTCAGCAAAATGCAAGGAGAAAACGGCATAGCTGGAAAGATAGTCGATCAGTTCTTATTGCCTTTGCCATTTTCTGTCAAAGAAAAGTACTAAAACTGAAAAAATGAATGATGCACAGTAAATGAAAACCCCCAAATTTAGATTCTACCACTTGGTTATTCTTATCCTTTTAAGAGAATATAGCTGTTTCAAAATATAATCTCAGAGAATTATAAAACAAAAATTTCCAATGAAGTCATTAAATCCTAACTGCTAGTACTTTAAAATTACTGTTCTTAAAACCTGAGCTCTGCAAAAATCCAAAGATATTGGGCAAGGAAAAAAGCCATGTTGAAAAGAAATTTAGCTGTGAGCAACTAGGAATTTTAAGAATTTCAAATCCTTCCCAAAACATTAACAATATATTTCTTCAGTCTGCTTATCTTCAGCAGCTATTTAAATAGCAACTATTTCTCTAATAGAATAATATTAATTCCCAAGGCTCACAGACGTTAATGAGTCTAGGGCCATACTGCTTTAAGTGGCAGGGTGGGGCTTCATATTTAGTTTATATATTTCCAATGTGCCATGTGCTGCTGAAAGTTGTCAAGATAACCAGAAGAAAACTGTTCAGATAAAACTCTTTTGCTTGTTCACAACTGTCCTAAAATTCCTGCCAGAATATGTTTCTAGAAGGCAAGAAATGGGTCTGATTATACTGGCTATATATGTCTATATATACTGGCTGACTGCGATGCCTGGTACATTAATTTTCTTGGAAGTCCAGACATAGGAAAATCCAATAATTCTTTCCTGAATGTACACTCAGTTAAATTCATTGTTACAGGATTTTAAAGTAATATTTTTTTCTGATGACTAGTTCTGCAGTGCACTGTAAGAATTTTTAGAAAATAAACATGAAAAAAGAGAAGAAACTAAAAGTTGCACACAATCATGAATCAAATTCACAATTCAACCAACCATGAATCAAAAATATTTGGGGGAAAAACTGAATCTATACTGAATATGTATTCATATGTACAGACTTTCTTTCTTGTCATTATTCCCTAAACAATACAATGTAACAACTACTTACGTAGCATTTACATTGTATTAGGTATTGTAAGTAACCTGGAGATGATTTAAAGTATATGGAAAGATGCGCATAGGTTATATGCAAATACTATATCATTCTGTACCAAGGACTTCAGCATCTGCAAAGTTTGGTATCTGCATGAGGTCCTGAAACCCATCCCCCGTGGATACTAAGAGATGACTGTATTCTATGTAAGGTACCACAATTTTATTGAATTCCTTAGCACATCGAACAAGAATTTATCCTGTATTTTTCCTATTACATAGATTCATTTACATTTTTGGCTAATCAAAATATAAACAGAATTTTGTGATGCAGATGAAAGCTGTCTAATGTATGGCTGTGGAACCAGTCCCTGACCGGTGAATCTTGATGCAATGCTTTCTTTGCTCACTGTAAAACTTCTAAGATTCTGGTTTATGGTTCATCCTCAACTAGGCTGGACTTAAGATCCTTATTTCTCTATTTTTTGGAAAATTACATTAGAAGGGCCTAGGAAGTAAATTCTCACTGATCATATGGCTAGGACCCCAATTTTTAACCTTTCAGTGATCTGTCCTAAATAAAGACAATATATGTGAATATTTACTTGAATTCTTTAAAAAGGGAAAAGGGTTACTCTCTTTCTGTAAGAAGAAAATAAATGAAGGAACTAAGAACACTATCCTTTTAGGATATCCCAGTACTATTGAAGAACATTAGAAGGAAGAAATTGATAAGCAGAACTTTCTGAATTTTATTTCCAAGGCTCAAAAATAACAGAAGTTCAAATTTTTGGACAACTTTTAGGCAGATGTGGATCTACCACAAACAGATACATTTTTATTTTATATCCAACTTTGTAGAAAACACACATTTTGTGGTATTTCCAACATTTTAATCTAACATGGTTGTGTCTAAAATTCTGAATTCTGTGATGTCTTCAATACAAAGCTATCAATAATTTCATAATTAAAACTATTAATGCAGTAAAGGTGAGGTTAATTTGAAGTATGTGAATTACAATACGATACTTAAAGAAAGGCCCCTAACCGGGTGCAGCGGCTCACACCTACAATCCCAGTGTTTGGGAGGCCGAGGTGGGAGGATTGCTTGAGCCCAGGAGTTCGAGACTAGCCTGGACCACAAAGCGAGACCCTGTTTGTACAAAAACAAAAAAAAAAGGTCAGTTCATTGTGTTAAGTTCATATAATTATTAAAACTCAGTTAGTCAGATATTACTTAGTAGATGTTCTTCTGGAACTAAGCTTAATGAAAAGAGGAAAAAAAAATCTCTTGTTATGTCTGCTATTACTATGCAAATAATTGCTTGGCAACAGTTGAGATACACAATAGTCTACATTTATTAAGTTATATTGCAGGCACAGTTCTAAGTATTTTTCCTGTAATAACTCACTTAATCCTCACAGAAACCCTACAAGGTACATGCATACTATCATTATACTCATTTCATGTGTAAAAAAAAAAAGTCACTAAGTTTCATATGATTTTTTGTTTAATGAATTCATCAAACATAACATAAGGGAGAACATTAGTCTAGTGTGCACATTCCATATAACTCTTTACAATCATTTCATTCAAAGTGAACTTCTTCTTAAACTTTAGAAACAATACCTGGAAATGTCTTTTACTCTATAGAAAATAGTCTAGTACACATAAGCCAAATTAACTCTTTGTAATCATCTCATACAAAGTAAGCTTTGTAAAGTGTGGGAAAATAACAATAAAATATTTTTGGAAAAGTCTTCTACTTCACAGGTGACTAAATTCTTAGACTAATTATTCTCAAGTACTTCTTACTGGTTGGGATAACAAGAAAACACCTAGATTTTTCTTTCTCCATCAGGAAATCAAAAAACACCAAACAAGGATTTCTAATATATTTCTGACAATATTTATATTGATTATTATTTGTTTGCATTATTAAAGTTTAGTTACAATTCAGCTTTTAGAAAAGGTATTGGCTTAAGACAAATCAAAATTAATTGTTCACAAAAGGAACAGTGGTTATTTTGGATATTTTATTTCATTCTAAGATATTAAAATCTTAGAATGTAATTCTCTACTATGTAATTTTACCACGTTTAAAATTCTTAGCAAGGGACTTCCTCCTCAGGAGGTTTCCAGTTTATAATCTATCATTACATAATAGTTATTTGATTCTTTAAAATTGTTTTTTCTAGTTGCAACAGCACTTTATTTATATGGCCTAAGGGTGCCACCTTGTGGCCTGCGTAGGCTGCAAGTTCAACTTCAGCATCTAGTATGGCATAGGGAGAGAAGACTGTACCTCTCAAGTTTCTCTGTGCCATTTTGCAGTTATTTACCATAATTCTAACTGTGAATTTGTAAAAATCCGAAGTTGGGATGAAGTTCAGTTTTCCTTTTAAAAAAGGTTTATCAAGAAAATTAAAAGCAAAAATATGATTCCAGGCCTATCCAGAAATCTAAACCTCATTAAACCCACCTTAGCGGACTTTATATTAAGTGCTACTTAAATGGCATTCTAACTTATTCATTTATTGTGTTGCTTCAAAATATAAGAATGGCAGTTTTTGCAAAATATTCCTTATTTTCTAAATAGTCTGCAAAATTTAAACCAGACTTCACCCTAAATAAGTTTGAAGGTATGAGATCATATTCTTACAAGAAGCTTAAGTGTAGTAGTCATGTGTCACTTAATGATGGGGATGTGTTCTGAGAACTGCATCGTCAGGTGCTTTCACTGTTATGTAAACATCACAGGATATCCTTAGGTTCTTACCCAGATCTAGAGGATATAGCCTACTACATGCCCATGCTATACAAGACTGTATTTCCATCAAATTCTAGAGCTGGAAGGGCCATCCAACATCACTTAACTCAATCTCATAATTTTACAATGAAGGACACTGAGACCAGAAAGGCTGTAACTTTGCTACTTTACACGCTACCCCTCACCCCCCACAGGTTTTAGTCCTATTCACTATTCGTTGTCAAAATATAAAATGCAGTCATGCACTGCCTAATCACATTTTGGTCAATGATGCAAAAATGAAGATGATCCCGTAAGATTAGAATACAGTATTCTTACTGTAACTTTTCTATGTTTAGATACACAAATATTTACCACAGTGTTAAAACTGCCTACAGTCTTCAGTATAGTAACATGCTGTATAGGTTTGTAGCCTAGGAACAACAGGCCACACCATATGGCCTGGGTGTGCAGTAGGCTCTGCTATCTAGGTTTGTGTAGTAAGTACAGTCTACAATGTTTACACAACAATGAAATCATCTAATGGTACATTTCTCAGAATGTGTGTACCTGTCATTAAGCAATGTATCACTATACATCAGCCTCAACATAATAGTTTATTTTTCACAATTCTATTGTAATTTGTTCCTTTCCAAGCTCTAGATCATGTGCTGGGGTGGGTGCAAGCATGTACTGCATCCTTCACACAAAACACACATAATTACAGTGGGTGGACAAGGGCCCTCCTCCCTATGCTATAAAACCCCAGAGGATCTAGTGGACTTCTCTAAGGTGAAGTCTGATTGTGTGTGAAGCTATGAAAATCACTCTAGTCTACACTTATCATATGTATATTTATGGCCTAGGAAAACCTTTAAAATTCAGAATTCCTTATGGATCCTTATTAGACCCACATCTCACCTCACTCATTCCGACCTCCAGGGGAACTCATAAATAAGAAGGAGTATACAACAAAATACAACTGGACAGCAGACTAAGGAGATGACTTAGCCAAACAGTATTTTTAAAATGGCATGTTTGTAGAATAGACACGAAATGACTCAGAAATGTTTGTAGAACAGACACGAAACGGAGTAGATGACTCATGTTGGGTATTAGATGTATTTCTTCTCTCTCCGCTGGAAATGTTAATTTAATGCTGAGACCTTCGGTAGCAAGGAAATAAACGGTCTTAAATTTAAGGGAGTTGAGGAGTGTATGAGGCTTTAAAGGGAATCTGTGGCTATTTTCCTGGACTGGGAGTAACCTATTTGGGGAAGGCATCTTTTTTGAAAAGAAAGTAGGAAGTACATGCTTAGAAATGGCTCCAGGTTCATGAAAGAAAAGCAGGGATTCCCTGTCCCCAGATTTTCTAGCCCAGTTTATGAGGACAGAGATAAATAAAGGATTATAGGCAGAAGCTGTAATTTCTGGCTAGCACTTTCCTCATGCTGCTAATTAGGAAGGGGTGGGGCAAGAAGTGGAAGACACCAATATTCTAAAGCAGAGCTCAATCAGCAGTCCTGATAACTTCTTCAGTAGAGCATAATTTCAAGCAGAACACAATGAATTACAGCAATTCTCTTTCTGACTGAGCCCTAGCCTCTACACACAGCCTCTCCTATTAAAATGGCGAGTCTGTGAGTTAGCTCAGTTTACATGTGTATACTCAGAGAATTCTGGAGAATCTTTCAGAACTGGGAATAGAGGATGACAAGTTCCTATATCAGTTTCCCATGGAGCTGTTTTCACAAACTGCCTAGAGACCTGCCCATTGTGACTAACATGGGAATAATGGTCAATGACTACGGATCTTTAGATTTAATAGCCACATAGCTCTTCCAGATTTGCTGCTTTCCAGGAAATGTCTTCAATAAACAGGTGTTTTTGTTTAAACACTGTCAATTAAAACTGATTGCTACTGTTAGCAACTAGTAATACAAACCTTACTTTCCTTCTAATTCTTATTCTCAATCTCAAAACCATTTAATATTTTGTTATTTGTTCTGTAGCAAATACTAAGTAAATTGGGAGTAATTTTGATGATTTTGCTCCTGCCTACTCCTCCAATTTCATCTTTAACCATTTCCCCATCTTGTTTCCTATACTCCATCCCTACTTGCCTCCTTTACGTTCCCTGAAGCTCCTTCCTGCCTCAAGGGTGCACTTACTTTTCTTTCTGCTGGTATGTGCTTCCCCTGGATGGAGAATGGCTGGCTCATTCTCATCACTCAGGTCTCATTTGAACTGTCACCTACCTCTCCCCCACGTTACTTTTCACATCACCCTGCTTACTTTGTTGGCATTCTCATCACGATCTATAATTTTCTTATTTATGTGCTTATTCATGTATTGTACATCTCAATTTGAAAGTAAACTTTGAGGACATCAGTTTGTCTTGTTCCACACTATCCACAGTATCTCGCATTATCTATTACACGCTAAGTGCTCAATCTGTATCTTTTCTGTTAAGTGAATGTATGGTCCAAAAGTAAAGTATGCATTCAAACAAGTCTTTCAGTAGAGTCTGGAAGTCAGTGTAAATGCTTAAATAATGACAGTGAAAGTGAAGGCATTCACTGAAGGTGGCCAAAAAATAAACTAAAACTGTATGGCCAAAAATGGGGTACCAATAAAACTGATATCACATTTAAAAAGCAATCATGTACATATGACTACTTCTTGAACATCTTTTAAGGTCCAAGAAATAGGAATATTTAGAAACATTTTTTGACTCCTTCCATAAGCAGGTAAATATGAGATAGAAATGCAATTATGACATACACCTACTATGTATCCACAAAAATTTTTAGAAATAAGAAATTTTTTAAAATCTACCCAGAAATGAAAAAAAAAGAAAAGAAAGAAAGAAATGCAATAGCAATTTGAAAGCAAAATAATAGTTTGGGTATTTCACACTTATATAACATGGAAACACTAGCATTAATACTGGTTATTTTATTTTTTTTAATTCTGATTTTTTTTTAAGAGATGGAGTCTCACTACGTTGCCCAGGCTGGCCTCAAACTTCTGGGCTCAAGTGATCCTCCTGCCTTGGCCTCCCAAAGTGCTAGGACTACAGGTGTGAGCCACTGTGCCCAGCCTGGAATGCTTTAAGAAGTTAAATCCTCAACACATTTGAAGTAAAAAATTAGTAACACTTCAGAACATTAAAAACCCATAAACTTATAAAAATACAAGTGTTAAGCATACACTGTCATTCTAATATAAATTAGGAAAAGAATAAAGTGAAACATTTTAAAAGAAACCATATAAAAATGGAGAAAATTTAAATAATGTCTGGCAGAATTCACCGGTGAACCCACCTGGGCCTGATCCTGTTTTAAGTTATAAATTTTTTTTTATTATTTTGTTATTTTCTTTCTGGGCGCTAGTACTTGCCAGGTTTTGGATTTTTTATTAAATTTCTCTAATCAATACAGGCCTATTCAGATGGTTTATTTCTTTTTGTGTGAATTTTGGTAGATTGTGCTTTTCAAAGAATTGAATTTCATCTAGGTTATCAAATTTGTGGGCAGAGAGTTGTTCATAGGATTCCTTTATTATCCTTTTAATGTCCATGGGATCTCTAGTGATGTCCTCTCTCATTTCCGATATTAGCAATATATGTCCTCTCTTTTCTTAGTGTGGCTAGAGACGTATTGATTTTATCGATGTTTTAAAAGAACCAGCTTTTGGTTTCACTGATTTTCCCTATTGATTTATCATTTTCAATTTTATTAATTTCTGCTCTAATTCTTATTTCTTTTCTTCTCCTTACTTTGGATTTAATTTGCTCTTTTTTCTAGTTTCATAAGGTGGAAGCTTTAGATGATTGATTTTGGATCTTTCTTTTCTAATATACGCATTCAATGCTTTAAATTTTCCTCCTCTAAGCACTGCTTTTGCTATATCCCACAAATGTCAGGCTATGTTTTCACTTTCATTTAGTTCAAAATATTTATTAATTTCTCTACAGATTTCTTCTTTGACTTATGTTATTTACAAATGTGTTATTTAATCTCTACGTATTCAGCGATTTTCTGGCTATCTTTCCATTATCAAATTCTAATTTAATTTCTTTTGGTCTGAGATTAGATATTTCATGATTTCTATTTTGGCCAATTCCAAACCAGCTATAGCCTCACTCATTACTTTGTGCTTGTACTCCATAGAGATGGTTACTATTCTGACTACACTGTGGAGCTTTTTTTTTTTTTAACATCAATTATTGCCATGTGCCCAAACATGAATTTAATATATTATTTTGACTGAAAATCAACTATGTGTTTTTATTTCCCTCAGATGTCCACTGCCTAACTAGACTCCATTCCTACCTGTTCCGTTGGTATCCAATTCTATCACTCTTCGCTGCTCATATGCTTTGAAAGGGTCAGTCTTCATTATTTAAAGCCATGTAACCTATCACATTCCCCTAGCTACAGAGGTTTATTTAAAGGTGAGCAAGTGACCAGTCCAGTAAAACTCTTTGCTTGGAACGCCAGAGAAAAACATTCACTTTATTTTTCTAAAAATATGATGTGTAAATGAGACATCTAAAATTGCTTTTGTCATTCTGATATATATTTCATAGATAGCAAGTATACAGTGTGAGGCAGAACAGATAAACAGGGCCAAGCCTTGGGCTTTTCATATTATAGGTATCAATTATAGTATCTGCTTAAGACAGTTTGAATTAGGTTTTCTGTTACTTAGAACAAAATATAAATGACACAAAAGCTGAAGTGGTCATTACTATTTGATTTCCACTCATATGCTTCTGTTATTGCTTCCTGAAAAGGAAAAAAAATATTGTTTGTGGTACGTGTTTCAGCAAAAGCCAAAGGTCAAAGGAAGGGTGAAGTCCATTGATATTTAACTCTCTTTGAGAAGGAGATGAATTAAGGCCTGTGATTATCTCAGGTTCAGCACAGGAGCTTGAACACTGACTGAGGGCTGGGTAAATTCTAGGAACTGATTGAGGAGATAACCTGAAGAACAAATTAAAAAGATATTCTGAATAAACAAGTGAAATAAAAATAAGCCTATTGTGGAAAAACTCTTTTATAAGCAATCCACAGTTTTGGATATGTTTAAAAAAAAAAAAAATCAGCATTAACAGTCAATGGGTAAAATACAGACAAAAGACTGAGGCTCTCCTAAGGCAGAGAGGCAGATTTAAATTAAAGTAGCAGCACTGCTGGGCTACCAGAAAAAAACTGTCTGATAAAACTGCCACCAAAGTTAAAATGTCTATATAAACTGTTTAAACAAAGTCACATTCAGAACATTTTTTTTTTTAATTAAACTTAAGCGGGCCTGGCACAGTGCTCATGCCTGTAATTCCAGCACTTTGGGAGGCTGAGGCAGATCACTTGGAGGTCAGGAGTCTGAGACCAGCCTGGGCAACATGGTGAAACCTCATGTCCACTACAAATACAAAAATTAGCTGGGTATGATGGCATGTGCCTATAGTCACAGCTACTCAGGAGGCTGAGAGGAGAATCGCTTCAACCCAGGAGGCGGAGGCTGTAGTGAGCTTAGGTTGCACCACTGCATTTTAGCCTGGGAGACAGAGCGAAACACCGTCTCAAAAACAAACAAACGAACAAACAAAAAACAAAACAAAACAAAACTTAGGCTAATGAAAAAAAGGCATAATAATGTAATAAGAGAAAATACAGGTTACTTGGCTAGTTTTAATATGTTTAGCTTACGAAATAAAATACAGTAGAGTATCTCATGTCATAAAGACCCAATATGGAAAGGTAGCTAAATCAACCATTTGTGCTCTTGCATTTGTTTCTGATTTACTCAGCACTGTACCTAAATAATAATGTGCACAAATCTTTTAATTGATTGTATTTAGAAATTTATTAAAAATACCACTTATTGGATAGGATTTCTTTGGCATATGTATGTTTAAAGCACCATGAGAGAGAGCTAGAGACAGGAAAGCGGTCCATTTGTAAATCAAATTAGTGTACGCCTCCTGTTTATTCAACATGTTTTGGTCTTGGAATTGTTTCTCTAACAGTGTACTGGCAAGTCAGACATTAAGTTACCTAAGGTTTCTAAATACCGATTTGGTGGAGTTCTATCCTTGTTAACAAAGGGACGCTTCAGAAAATAGCACTGAATAGCACTTAAAAAAAGTATCTAATTTGGAAAATAATGATTCCTTTGTAACTGATTTTGGTTTTAAAGTCTACATTGGTAAGTCTAATGTCTGTTTACCAGTTTCACTTTACAAAGTACTTGGCTGGGTGGAGTAACTCACACCTGTAGTCCCAGCACTTTTGGGAATCTGAAGCAAGAAGATCACTTGAGCCCAGAAATTCCAGATCAGCCTGGGCAACACAGTAAAAGCCCATCTGTACAAAACAATTTTTAAATAAACTTTGCTTGGTGGTGCGTGCCTATTGTCCCAGCTACTCAAGGCTGAGGCAGGAGGATCACATGAACCCAAGAGGTGGAGGGTGTATTCAACCATGACTGTGCCACTGCACTCCAGCCTGGACAACAGAGCCAAACCCCACCTCAAAAAAAACACAAGGGAAAAAAAAGTACTTAGCTGGGCGCAGTGGCTCATGCCTATAATCTCAGCACTTTGAGAGGCTGAGGCAGATCACCTGAGGTCAGGTTCTAGACCAGCCTGGCCAACATGGTGAAACCCCATCTCCACTAAAAATAAAATTGGCCGGGTGTGGTGACATGTGCCTGTGGTCCCAGCTACTCACCAGGCTGAGGCAGGAGAATCGTTTGAACCTGGGAGACAGAGGTTGCAGTGAGCCGCGACTGTGCTAACTACACTCCAGCCTGGGCAATAGAGTGAGACTCCATCTCCAAAAAAAAAAAAAAAGTACTTATCACAAAGACATAACCAAAAACTTAAGTTCTAATAATAATGAAAGTTATTTTAAATAGAAATCTTTTACAACCATCGCAATAGTGTCTTTTATAGAATGCCTAGACAAAACCCAATTCTCTATTTTCCTTATAGGAAATCTAGAAAAAAAATCTTTAGTAGAATGGTACTGGCATGACAAATTCAATATTATGGTTATAGTCTCAGAAGTTCTTTCATTTTTAAAGGATAAAAAACAAAAGAAAGTCAACATGGAGTCTGAAAAAAATTCTATACCAGAAGCAAAGAAGAAAAGCACACCACTGAGAACTATTTACCATAAGAAACTGAAAAAAAAATCCAGAAAAATAGAATATTGAGACTTTTAAAAGAAAGACTATAAATTAAGTAAAAACACAATAAAAATTTAAAATCCAAGTTGTAAGCAGTAAGGAAATCAGTGATGGAAGGATCTAACTTAAGAAGCTATTCAAAAGAAAAAAATTAGAAAGAATGTGTGAGATGACAGCTGTGAGAACTAGAAAAGAGAGCCAACCCATGAAAAATTCCTAGAGAAAAACACAAGAACAAAACAAAAGGCACCAACTTAATATTTTCCTCAGCTAGAAAAAAAACAAAACAAAACAGATTTCAATGTATAAAGGACCTGTTATCTTTTAGATAAAATTAATAGATTTTAAAAATCAGTAGATATAACCCTAAACTTGGAAATATTCTAATCATTTTACATCTACAATGCAACAGATGGCTGTATTTGCTATGGAAAAGACACATTTGTCCAGTCAGGATGGTGTAAATCCGGTATTTTACTGCATACCTTGATTATTTTGTATTTGGGTTTGGACATTAACTTGCTGAGGGCAGAAACAAGCACCTGAACTCATGCCTTAAGATAAAAATTGCATTCTTTTTATACACTTAGTACCTTTTCAAACTATGCAGTGGCTCAATCATGGCTCACTGTGACCTCAATCTCCCGGGCCCATGAGATGCTTCCACCTTAGCCTTCCAAGTAGCTGGGACCACAGGTGTGTGCTACCACGCCCAGCTAATTTTTAAATTTTTTGCAGAGATGAGCTCTCCCTATACGGTCAAGGCTGGTCTCGAACTCATAAGCTCAAGAGATCCTCCAGTCTCAGCCTCTCAAAGTGTTGGGATTACAGGCATGAGCCACTGCACCCAGCCCACCCAAGCCTTCTTATGGGCTCTGAAATGCATTACATAAAAGGGATGAGCTTTATTGGTTTAGAAAGTATACATTATTATTATGATTAGCACTAGTATAGCTATTTTATTTCCACCAGTCATTGATAAAACAATCCAGGTGTAGTAGCTATTAATCAGTAGCTTAAATTAGATATAAAAATTATTTACTATGGGAATTACTACAGTGCTTTCAAATAACTGACATAGAAAAAATGCACAGCTAACCTCTTCCAAAGAGCCGCCCATACTTGCAGTCTCCTATTCCTTTCCTCCTGTTGTCTCTTGAAACCACACCAACCAGTGTTTCTTCCTCACTGTCTCCTGAAAGTGCTCTTGCAAGGTCACCAAAGACCTTCCTATTACTAAATCCAATGGTCATCTCCTAATCTTCATCTTACTTGACTTGTCAATCAGCAGGAGGTGACTCAGCTGGCTACTTTCTCCCTGAAACACTCTTTACTTGGCCTTCAGTACTCCATACTCACCTCTTTTTCCACCCACCTTCAAAAGCCTCTCCTCTGCTGCAGTCTCCTTTTAACTATTCATCTCTCCAATCTCTGATGGAGAGCGCTAGGGCTCAATCCTCATTTCCTTACACTAGATCTCATAGGCTCATGGCTTTAAATACCACCCTTCCGTGCAGGGGTGGCCAATCTTTTGGCTTTCCTGGGCCACACTGGAAGAACTGTCTTGGGCCACACATGTCACACTAACAACAGCTGATGAGCTTAAAAACAAAAATGGAAACAATCTCATAATGTTTTTAAAAAGTTTACAAATTTGGTTTGGACAAGCTTGCATTAGTGACTCCCAAATTCCTATTTCCAGTTGGACCTTCCTCTTCAACTCCAGTCTCCATAACCCCACTTGAACAGGCATCTCAACCCTGACTAAAACTGGCTCCATCTACCTTCACACTCAGTCTTCTCCATCTTGGTACACTGTAACAAAAGCCTTCCAACAGCTCAGGACAAAGGCCACAGGGTCGTGCGTCACCCTTTCTCTCATAAGCACATTCAAATCATCAGCAAATCCTATCGGCAATACTCAAAATATGACGGCTTCTTACTGCCTCTCTTACTACCCACCTGGTCTAAGCCACCATTCTCTCTGGCTTCAATTACTGCATCAATCTAACAGGTCTCCCTGCTTCCAACCTTGCCCTTACAGTCAACTCTGAACACAGCAACCAGGGTGATCTTTTAAAAACCTTAAGCCAGATCCCCTCACTCCTCTGCACAAAACCCTCCAACCACCTCTCTTCTCACTCAGAGTCAAAGCAAAAGTCCTTATCTGGGCCCATTAGCTCTCTGACCTTGTCTCACCCTCCTTTCCTCCAGGTGCTCAAAGCCACTGGCCCCTTTGCTGTTCCTCCAATAAGACTGACGGGTTCTGGGCTTTTGCCCTTGCTTGGTATGCTGTTTCCCTAGACAGCTGCATGGCAGTCCCCCACGCCTTCAGTTTTGCTTGAGTCTTTTCCACGGCACCAGTCCTTATTTTAAAACTGCACCTGTCCCTTCCTTGGTGCTTCCTATCCCCCCTTTGCTACTTTATTTTTCTTCTTAGTAACTGTGACCATCTGACTGGAGATATGTTAACTTTCACAAATGTTGTTTATTGTTCCCACCCCCACCTTCTTCCAGTGACATGCTAGCTCCTGGAAGACAAGGACTTCATTTTGTTCACTCTCACAACCCCAGTGCTTACAACAGAGCCTGGCCATGGAAGGCACTCAACATACGCTTGCTATGTGAATGCTGAATATGCAAATTCTTAAATCTATAATAGATAAGGCTAAGAAGTCTGGGATTACAAAACCCAACTTCTTTCCACAATGGGAAATACAATTTCCCCTTCTGACAAAGAACTGTGAGAAACCTTTATTTTCCAAAGTAACACAATTTGCTCTAATCAACATGCCAAAAATTCCTCATCACTTCACAGCCTCCAGTGCCTTTCCCACATTCTGTAAAATATTAACTTACTATCATCGACAGATCCTTGATTTTCCTCTGGTACTGCTATCATAATATTGCAAAGGCAAAGTGAACTCACTAAAAATGGCATGGAAACATAAATAATGAAGAAAAGTAATAAAGTGTATTAACAATCAAATAAATCCATCTCTATTTCAAATTAAAATTGAACTGGCATAATGAGAACCCCAGTCCAAGTTTAACTTTATTATCACTATAGTCCTTAATGAGCTAACATTTTTCTTATTAAACTGCTTTTAAATGAAAAAGGACTTCATATAGGACTTCTGCATAAAGCCATTAAAACTAAGCCAGAGAAAAATCAGTTCAGGCTACAAATCTAATTGATAAACAAAACTCTTAGCACTACATGTTTGGCTAGATAACAGAAGCAGGGATACTGAAGTAAGGGAGATGACGCCAAATCTCGCTCACCCTTTGCTAGCTGTCTGACCTTGGACAAGTCAGACTCTCGGTGGCTAGTTTCCTTATCTGTATAATGGAAATGGTACCTGATAGGGTTGCTTCAAGGATTAAATAAAGGTGCTAGGTATTTAAAGCAATGGCACCATGTCTGACATAAAATAATCACTGAAAATAGCTATTACTGGCCGGGTGTGGTGGCTCACACCTGTAATCCCAGCACTTTGGGAGGCCGAGGCGGGCGGATCATGAGGTCAAGAGATCGAGACCATCCTGGACAACATGGTGAAACCCCGTCTCCACTAAAAATACAAAATTTAACTGGGCGTGGTGGGCGCCTGTAGTCCCAGCTGCTCGGGAGGCTGAGGCAGGGGAATCGCTTGAACCCAGGAGGCAGAGGCTGCAGTGGGCCAAGATGGCGCCATTGCACTCCAGCCTGGGCGAGACTCCGTATGTAAAAAAAGAAAAAAAAAGAAAGGAAGAAAAGAAAACAGCTATTAATAGAACATAAAAATAACCCTCACACCACGCATATTACAGCTCTTTAAGAAGCTCCTAGGTACCACTGTCATTTTTTAAATAGTGAGAAGTGTTACTATTCAATGGCATATTTTTACTTTATGATATTCTGTAGCCAACTCCAAATACCGTGGAACGTTTTAAAAAACAAATGTTTTTCTCTTGAGGTATTGTTGGGAAAACCTGAGAGAGAACGATCTGCTTCTTAGCACTGCACGTCAATTAAGAGAGGAAGTTTGCGATTACCTGAGCCCTAAGTGGAAGGTGTGCAAATCCTGCCTTTTAACACTGGCACCCGTGTGCCATGTGCCATTCTGGACAGCTCACTCACACCCCAACAGTTTGTCCCGGCGCCTGGACTCTGGGCTCCTCCAAGCCCACGCCGCGACGGCACCGTCTCGCCCCGGCCGAGCAGCTGGACCTGCGACGGAGCTTCCGCACTCATCCCAGGATTAACCGCGAGCCAGCGCCGCCCCAGGGCTCCCGGGACCACAGCCATAACCCGCAAGCGCAAACGAGAACCCTCGCAGGCCTCTCCCGGCCCTCGGGAACACACAGACCGCGAAGAAGCCCTCACCAACCCGCGTTCGCTTCCTCGGCCCGGCTCCCTCCAGTCGCCGCGGAGGTGCGGGGAGCTCGGGCACCTCCCCTCAGGACCCTTGGCCTAGGCCTACTGGATCTCCAGTCCTACAGGCACGTTGCGGGAGGTATCAAGCGGCTCTCGCCCTGGCGCTGCCCACGGGCCTGAGGTCAGGTACCTGCGACTCGAACGAGCAGCGGAGACAGCAGCAGCTACTCGGCGGCGGTGACGGGTGGAGGGGAGGGACCAGCCAGGGGCAGGCGGAGTCCCCGCTGGGCCAGAGCGGCCTCTCGCCGCGGCCCCGGAGCGCCCCCTGCAGATGGGCGGTCCGCATGGTGGCTTGGCCTGCTCTGAGTCAGAGATTCTGGGAGAGCCTGCTCTGAATTAGGGAAAGCATCGAAACTTGTGGCTTCCGAAGAGAAAGCCAGCCTAGAAGAGGTTTATCCGATCTGAGTCTGGGAGCATTTTGCAATTTTCACGTCCTATTCTAAATTCACATCCCATCCCCTTAGCTAAATCGGGACTTCAAAGACAAAGGGAATTTTATTAGGTGCTATAAACATCAATTAATGGTTGCTTGCTGCTAGGTAGATCTTCTGTAGACCCCAAATGGACTAATTAGGAACAGCCACTACTAATGGCTGGCTGCTCTAATTCTAAAATATAACCCTGCATTTTTGGTTTTTTTCAAAAGCAGTTCGAATCTTTTTTTTTTTTTTTTTTTTGAGACGGAGTCTTGCTCTGTCGCCCAAGCTGGAGTGCAGTGGCGAAATCTTGGCTCACTGCAACCTCTGCCTCCTGGGTTCAAGCCATTCACACTTTGAATCTTTCCATCCTACTTTGTAGGTTTCCTTGACTTATTACAACACGTGCAGCCAAGACTAAAAGCGTGGTGGAAGGTTCATATACTGAAAACATTCTTTCATGCAAAACTAGTTTTGCTTTTTTTTTTTTTCAGTTTACCAGCTCCAATGCTACGGCCAAGACAACTCCCCACTGCACAATGACCATCCTCTGAATTTTAGTACCCTCATCCAACCAAGCCACGCTCTATAGCAAGCTTGTCCAGCCCACAGCTGCAGGCTGCATGCAGCCAAGATAGTTTAAAATGCAGCCCAACACAAATTCGTAAACTTTCTTAAAACATTATGAGATTTTGCAGGTTTTATTTTTTTTTTGCAAAAAAAAAAACAAAACTGGGCCACACATAAAATACACTAACATCAATAATTGTTGATGTTAGTAGTATACATAAAATTCTTCTTCCAGTGTGGCCCAGGGAAGCCAAAAGATTGGACACCCCTGCTCTAGGGTGTCTCATAATCCATTCATTCAAAAACCATCTACCCCGTCTAATAGTTTGTTCTTGAAAATGTTGTGTAAAGGTTTAAGACTATTGTCATACTGGAGGAAATCACTATTAAATTTATTTCACGTAAGAATTATAAAATCTGGCCAGGCACGGTGGCTCACATTTGTAATCCCAGCACTTTGGGATGCTGAGGTGGGCAGATCACTTGAGGTCAGGAGTTTGAGACCAGTCTGGTCAACGTGGCAAAATCCCATCTCTACTAAAAATATAAAAATAAGCCAGGCATGATGTTGCACACCTGTAATCCCATCTCCTGGGAGGCTGAGGCACAAGAATCTCTTGAACCCCAAAAGACGGAGGTCACAGTGAGCCGAGATCTTACCACTGCACTCCAACCTGGGTGACAGAGCAAGACTCCATCTCAAAAGAAAAAAGGTTACAAGATCTTAGGGCATTTCACATTTTACTGTTCTATGACTAATCAGTAATTGTTAAATTGATGCCATTTATTAATCCGTTTGTCATTGATGTCCTCCTTGTGGTCGTGTGTTGAGTTTATAATATCTTCACTGATGCCTGTAAATTGTGTCAAATTAGCAAGGAAATTAAAGCTTTTCCCAATGTATTCATAAGATTCACTCTTCATTAGTTGACTCATTACAATCTGAGAGCCTCTCCATTACTTCTATTCAAATTTATCTCTTCCTCCTCATGAATTACCGCTTTTGTTTGATAGGAAAAAATTTAGGGATAGTGAAGACAGCTTTTTTCTCTGATGGGATTAAAGAAGTGAACTGCATGCTGTACATATTCTGTGACTCCTTCATGTTACCACACCTGGGCACTTGGACACAGTGGCTGTTAGGAGCTGATATGGTTTGGCTGGGTCCCTGCCCAAAATCTCATCTTGAATTATAGTAATCCCTATATGTCAAGGGGAGGACAAGGTGGAGATAAGTGAATCGTGGGGGCAGTTTTGCTCATGCTGTTCTCATGATAGTAAGTGAGTTTTCATGAGATCTTACAGTTTTATAAGGGGCTTCCCCCGTCACTCGGCACTCATTCTGTCTCCTGCCACCCGGTGAAGAAGTGCCTTCTGCCATAATTGTAAGTTTCCTGAGGCTGCCCCAGCCATGCGGAACTGTGAGTCAACTGTGAGTCAGTTAAACCTCTTTTCTTATAAATTACTTCATACTGGGTATTTCTTCATAGTAGTGTGAGAATGGACCAATATGGGAGAGTTCATACAAGCCATTCCTACACTCCAGCAATAACTTAATGCTGCAGGGAAGTGACCACGAACCACATGAACATGCCCCATTAAATTAAACCGAAGTACCCTCAACTGCATTTCTACCTAGCTGGATCCCAAAAATGCCTGTAGCCACCCCAATGTTAGTCAACCAGTAGAAGAATACTCAGGAAGTCTGAGTGGAAGGAGACAAATCTTAGTCAATTGTAGGCAAAGTATTTTAATTTTGCAAACTTTACAAAAACATTTGACCACGTGAACACATTTCCAGACTGCTTCCCAGGGTCTTGGAAGGGGCCTAAGCAAAGAAGGGCTGTCTATTGTTTTCCCGTTCACTGTAACAAATCACCCTAAATTTAATCATTTAAAACAAGAATTATCTTACATTTCAAGATATCAGAAGTTCAAAATCAGTTTCACTGAGGTAAATTCAAAGTGTGGGAAGTGCTTTCCTTCTGGAGATTCTCTGGAGGGGGAATGGTTGCTATGCCTTCTCCAGCTTCTAGAGGCACCTACATCCCTGGCTCATGGCTCTTTTTCCATCCTCAAAGCCAGCAGTGTAGCACTTTTCTCCCTTCTGACTTCTGCTCTTGTCCTTGCATTTTATTTTTTTTCTTTTCTCTTTTTTTTTTTTTTTTTTGTTTGAGACGAAGTCTCCTTCTGTCGCCAGGCTAGAGTGCAGTGGTATGATCTCGGCTCCCAGGTTCAAGCAATACTCCAGCCTCAGCCTCCCGAGTAGCTGGGAATACAGGTGTGTGCCATCACGCCTGGCTAATTTTTGTATTTTTAGTAGAGACGGGGTTTCACCATGTTGGCCAGCATGGTCTCCATCTCCTGACTTTGTGATCCACCTGTCTCGGCCTCCCAAAGTGCTGGGATTACAAACATGAGCCACCGCACCTGGCCATCCTTGCATTTTCTCTGTGACTCTCCTGTCTCCTTATAAGGACCCTCGTGATTACATTGGGCACACTTGGATAATCCAGAATAATCTCCCCATCTCAAGATCTCTCACTTAATCACATTTGCAAAGCCCCTTTTATCATACAAGGTAACATATTTATAGATTCCGGGGGATTAGGAATAGGACGTGCACATCTTTGAGGACCTGTTATCCAGCCTACCACAAGAGCCCTGAAGCTCTTGGGGGAATACCTGTAACTACAACTGGGATAAGTGTCATGAAGGGAAAGAGGAAAGATTCCTTGAGGGCAAACAATATGGGAGCCAATTTAGATAGAAGGGCAACAATGTCTTTGAGTAAGTGATATTTAATCTAAGATGCAAAGCATGAGGAATTACTTATGTAATGAACAAGGGAAGTATTCTAGACAGAGGAGAGGGTATGTGTGGCCTGTGAAGGGTGATGGCAGAAGGCTATCCCCTTCTGTGGCAGTATTTCAACCACCGAATCCTTAGCACCACCACAGTGACTGGCACATCAGACATGTTCAGGAATATTAGCTTAGCAGTTCTCAACCTGGTTACATGTTACTATCATGCAGCAGCTTAAAAAATACCAGTGCAGCTGGGCGCAGTGGCTCATGCCTGTAATCCCAGCACTTTGGGAGGCCAATGTGGGTGGATCACGAGGTAAGGAGTTCGAGACCAGCCTGACCAACATGGTGAAACCCCATCTCTACTAAAAATACAAAAATTAGCCAGGCATGGTGGCTCACATCTGTACTCTACTCAGGAGGCTGAAGCAGGAGAATCACTTGAACCCAAGAGGCGGAGGTTGCAGTGAGCCAATATGGTGACACTGCACTCCAGCCTGGGTGACAGAGCAAGACTCTGTCTCAAAAACACAAAACAAAACAAAAACACACAAAAAAATCCAGCGCCCAGGCCCTAGCCAAGATCAAGTTAGAATTATTTGGAAGTATGGCCCAAGCATCTGCATTTTTATGGCCCAGGCTGGAGTGCAGTGGTGCGATCTCGGCTCACTGCAACCTCTGCCTCCTGGGTTCAAGCAATTCTCCTGCCTCAGGCTCCCAACAAGCTCAGACTACAGGTGTGCACCACCATGCCCAGCTAATTTTTGTATTTTTAGTAGAGACGGGGTTTCACCATGTTGGCCAGGATGGTCTTGATCTCTTGACCTTGTGATCCAACCACCTCAGCCTCCAAAAGTGCTGGGATTACAGGCGTGAGCCACCCAGCCGCATCTGCATTTTTAAAAGTTACTCAGGGAACTCTAATGTGCAGCCCAGGATTCGGTTGAGACTCACTGTATTAGATACAATTGAGTGAATGAATGAATTAGTAAAAGGAGATGTTTGCTTTGGGTAGCGTTTTCATTTAGAAAGTTTTCTTATTAGGGATGAGAAGGATTTTGGCTATATTAGTCATATACATTTCCATCCAGTCTTAAAAAATGCAGACAGACTTTCAAAAATATTATACTTGAATGCTCATCAGAAGAGACTGAAAGTGATCTAGCAACTATCCCATGTAACTAGTTGTCTCTGTAGAAAGAGATATGGTCAGAAGGAAGAGGTCTTTGGAAAAAAATACAATGCACCTACAAAGTAAGGGTTTTGAGCTCTACACCTCTGCTCCAGGGTGCGTTTGGTTTCTGTAGTGCTGATGAATGACCATGAGGGGGGAGACATGCTTCTCACAGGTGTTGCTTCCATGGGTCTCCCACCTCTGAAGGCAGGCTAGCACGAATCAGGTGTTTTCGACGACACTGGGTTCTCAGGCCTAACAATGGAATGAGTAAGCTACAGGTTCTCAGGCGTAACAATGGAATGAGTAAGCTACAGGAGATGAGAGGAGTTGTGCATATTTATCTACACCAAAGTTAGGGTCATTTCAGTTCCCCAACAGTTTTAAACAGTTAAACAACCAGAAAAAAAAATGAAGTGTGTTTTGTGCGTCAGACTAATTTGCAAAACTGTTAGAGAGAACATTTGAAGCCCAGGATAACATTTTCCTATGGCAACTGGCACAACTAAAAAATATTTGAGCAAAACTTTCAGAAAGGAGGGTGTCAAGAGCAAGCTGGAGACTGCTAGGCACCTCTGCCTCTTTCTTAATTACAAAGTAAACATCTTAGATGTCTTTGAGTTTCTGAAGTTACTAAGATAACAGTTGGAGCCTTGGAAAGAAAAAAAATCTTAGCTCCTTGCTGTAATATCTATTTATTTATTATTTCTCTTTCCACTTACCTACACATGCCAGAACCACACAGATTCTCTCTCTCTCTCTCTCTCTCTCTCTCTCTCACACACACACACACACACACACACGGTGAAATAATGTGACAGGATGTACATTTAGGCAAGTTACCTAACATGTGGTACTCGGTTTTCTCATCCACAAAATTAGTTGTAAGAGCCTGTGTGTGTGCTGCATTATTTTTGTTTTATGTCAGTTTGACTGAGTTGGAAACTACATTCTCCAGAATTTCCTCTGCTCAATTAACATTCCCTTCCAAAAATCAAGGAATTGATTGTTAGTAACACAGTATGTTTTGCAAAGGTTTACGCAAATGCTGTGTAAAGCCTGTAAAGGTGGTCAGTGAAATGCTGGTTTCAGTCAGGGAAGCAGAACTACTGTGTTATGGGATAACGGCTTTATTCTAGAAATTCTACCTTACACAGCAGCAGCAGGGGTGCAGAAAGTGAAGGTTTGGGAGGGGAGCTTTGGAGGATCAGATAAAAAAATCACAAACTAGTCTGATGATTCTGGGAAGCCAGGCATGGCTTGGGTCCCCACTGATGTGGGACCACTAAGAGGAAGTTGGTGGAAAGGTCTGTGGACACTGCTGCCTCTGTGTAGCTACTGCTTCTGAGAGGCCTCCACCAAGCATCTGGTGGTGGGCCTGTGGCTCTGGTGGTCTGCAGGACCAGCAGTCAGAAAGAGCTGAATATGGACTGGAGGGTGTCAAGAGCAAGCTGGAGACTGCCAGGCGCCTCTGTGTCTGCATATGTGATTGTAAAAAGACCTTCAGAGGGTATCAGCTATTCCCTTATTGTCTCCCAACTCTCATGCAAAGTCCTCTTTGGGCTAATTCTCAACCGGAACCATATAAGAGAGGGGATTCTGGAAAAATGTAGCTCCCAACTTAGCCAAATTGACAAAACACAAAATAAGCCAACACACGTATAGGCTCTTACAACTAATTCTGCAGGTGAGAAAACTGAGTACCATATACGTTAGGTAACTTGCCCAAATATATCTTGATAACTAGAGGCAGAAGCAGGCATAGAATTCAGATCAGAGGTGTCACCTTCCACTGCACTGTCATGCCTCCCATCTTCTGTGGAACTTAGACACTTAGGTGTTTCAAGCAGATAATCATAGAAATACTTTATGCATCACCTCCGAGTTTCCTGCCTAGGCTAGAGTCCATGAGTAGTTTCCATACCATCATTACGCCTACGTTAGACTAGCTTGATGCTGTCATCTCTGGGCGCCTGGATGACAGGGGATTTTTGGTGGGGAAGTTATGCTTGTGGCCCCCAGATCTCAAACTGAGTAGTGACATATGACTATTGGGCATCTTAAAGTAGTACACTAGTCCCCCCTTACCTATAAAGGATAATTTTCAAGACCCTCAGTAGATACCTGAAGCCACAGGTAGTATCAAATACTACATGTTTTTCTTGAACATACATACCTATAATAAAATTTAATTTATAAATTAGAAACAGTAACAAATCAATAATAGGACAATTATAACAATATACTGTAATAAAAGTTATATGGGTGTAATCTCTCTCAGAAGATCTTATTGTACTGTACTTACTTATTTTCAGACCACAGTTGACCGTAACCAAAACCACGGAAAGTGAAACTGAGGATAAGAGCAGACCACTATATCTTACCTGGGATTTAGGATATGAGAACTTGGATTCCAAAGTTCCTAAAAATGATACCAAAGAGCACTGTAGAATATCATGGAAAAAGTCAGTGAAAACTCCCAAAGTGTGTAAGAAGTGACAATACCCACATATGTGGTCATTCATTTTATACTTTCAGGACAAGCACCAGAAATTCTGAAAGTCAATAGGTTTCTTAGTCCATTTTGTGTTGCTGTAACAGAATACTCAAGCCTGGGCAATTTATAAAGAAAAGAGACTTTTTTGTTGTTGTTGCAGTTCTAGAGGCTAGAAGTCTAGCCTTTTTTTATTTTTATTTTTTACAGTTCTGGAAGTCCAATATCAAGATGCTGGCCAGCATCTGGGGAGGACCTTCTTACTGTGTCATCCCATGGTGGAAGGCCAGAAGGCAAAAGAACAAGAGATTGACCTTGAAGGCTCAAGCCCTTTTATAATCAGCATTAATCTACCCATGAGGGTGGAGCCCTCATGTCCCATACACCTCCTAGCCCTGGTGCATTGGGAAATAAGTTTCCAACACATGCTTTTTCAGGAACATATTCAAATCATAGCAATAGGTTTGATAAATTTGCTTAGAAGCAGGCAAGGAAAAGTTAACAGAAGATAGTCCCAGAAAAGTTCATGGTCCAGGCTCGTCTTACCTCTCCTCCAGTTCCTTTCTGGCCATAGTTTCCTTTCTAATCTTGTAACATTTCAACTCCCTTGAGATCAGGATAGTTCAGGGCTTGTGAAGTCTGGGCAAAGGTAAAGTTAAGGGTTCATGCAGGTCCCAAAAGTCTCTGGGATGGCCATTCAGTTCAGATAATAAGGATATTTGAGGATTCCAGCAATCTGTGTTGTTAAAGGGTTGACTTCAACCCTAGAATGGAGCTTAGCTCACCCCAGCATTTTAAACTGAACTGAAATCTTAGGCTTAGAGGGATCTTAACTCTCACATTAGGTCAAAACAAACTCCTGGCAATCATTCAGACAGAAGCAAAGCACATCTCCTTCTCAGTCTTGAAATGTATACCAGGAACTATATCAGACTTTGCCTCAGTTCTGCTCTCCTCCTCTCAAAATACTGATCCTGTGGTTGCATCTCCACCTTTACAAAATTGTGTTGCCAATGTCAGGCTAAAGCCTGAGGCAATCCTACTGACTTTTGAGGATATAGCCACACTCTGACGACTATTTTCTGCAAATACAACTGAACAAACATATCTTTTGAACGTACATTCCTGCCTTATTCCATTCAGGCTGCTACAATAATATACCACAGACTGGTTAACTTAGAATGGAAATCTATTTCCCACAGCTCTGGAGGCTGGGAAGTCCAAGATCAAGGCACCAGCAGATTCTGTGTCTGGTGAAGGCTTCTCTCTGCTTCCAAGATGGCATCTTCTTGCTGTGTCCTCATGTGGCAGAAGTTAAAAGGGCAAAATGCACATCAACCTCCTTTGTAAGAGCACTAATCCATTCACGAGGGAGGGTGTCTCTTGACTTAGTCATTTTTCCAAAGGCCCTAACTCTTAGTATGATCACTTTGGGTTTAAGCTCCAACATATGAATTTTAGAAGGACACATACATTGAAACTATAGCAACTTGTGACCAGCAAGAAAGGAAACTTTTGACATTTTTTATAAGAAAAACCAATAGGTAAATAAGTAAAACAAATTGCTCTTAGCCTATGCATTTATTTTAAGGCAAACAGAATAAGAAAAGACTCTTACTTATGACTTCAAATAATTTTATTTTTTAAATTTCTTTTGAGACAAGGTGCAACCATGACTCATTGCAGTCTGGACTTCCCAGGCCTAAGTGGACTTCCTACCAAAGCCTCCCGAGTAGCTGGGACTACAGGTGAGTGCCATCATGCCTGGCTAATTTTTTTTTTTTTTTTTTTTTTTTTTTTTGAGATAGAGTCTTGCTCTGTCACCCAGGCTGGAGTGCAATGACTTTCTCTTGGCTCACCACAACCTCCATCTCCTGGGTTCAAGCAATTCTCCTGCCTCAGCTTCCCAAGTAGCTGGAATTACAGGCACGCTCCACCATGCCTGGCTAGTTTTTCCATATTTTTTTTTAGCAGAGATAGGGTTTCACCATGTTGGTCAGGCTGATCTTGAACTCCTGACCTTGTGATCCACCCGCCTCGGCCTCCCAAAGTGCTGGGATTACAGGCGTGAGCCACCATGCCCGGCCTAATTTTTTAAAAAAACTTTCTATAGAGACAGATTCTCCCTTTGTTGTCCAGGCTGGTCTTGAATTCCTGGGCTCAAGTCATCCTCCCACCCTGGTCTCCCAAAGTGCTCACATCTGTAATCCCAGCACTTTGGGAGGCCGAAGTGGGCAGATCATGAGGTCAGGAGTTCGAGACCAGCCTGACCAACATGGTGAAACCCCATCTCTACTAAAAATACAAAAATTAGCCAGGTGTGATGCTGCCTGCCTGTAATCCCATCTACTCGGGAGACTGAGGCAGGAAAATTGCTTGAACCTGGGAGGCGGAGGTTGCCAAGAGCCAAGAGTAAACCATTGTACTTCACCTGGGTGACAGAGTGAGACTCCATCTCAAAAAACATATATATACAAAACATATATACAAAAAATATATATATATAATATATAAACAAATATATACATATAAAAACATAATATAAAAATATAAAAATATATATAATATAGTATACAAATATATATAATATATATACAAATATATACATACACACATACACACACACACACACACACACACACACACACACATACATATACACATACCAGCTCATGTGGACAGATGGAAATTCCATTAGGATGTACAGCCAACTCCGTGTTCCCACATTTCTGGGAAAGAAACCACATTTGGTGCAAGAACAGTACAAAATCACTAGGGTCAGCACCTTTAAATCAACAGAATGTCTAACCTCTTTCAAGCTATCACACAAGTAAAGCTATCTGGTTAGCTAAGACTTGCCCTAGAGAAAAATACTAGGCCAAAATCCACACCCACCAATGACATCATGTACTTTCTGTAGCTGTCTAGTTTTTCTCACCTGGAGAATTGTGATACAAACAACTTACTTCAGAAGACTACAACTGTTAGCTATTATAAAGTAACTTATGAGAAAAATATAATTATATCTCAATAAAGTGGGGAGAAAGTACAACGACAAAGCTTAAAAGCCATCTTGTAAGAAATCATTGGTTAGTCATACTTTTTCTGAGTTAACTCAGCATTTCTTTTGTGTGTGACAGAAAAGCATACCTACTTTTTTGACATTTTTCTCGGACTACGGGTGACAGAAAGGAGCCCACCCCTGTGAAGGAGAGAGCACTCCACTGTCTTCCACAGTCCTGGGCCCACGTGAGCCACTCTCCTCAGCCTGCCTGGTGGGCCACCGAATACATACTGCAGGACAAGGGACAGCTACAACAGCAGCTGGGAAAGTAGACTTGCCTCTATTGCTGAGTTTTCTTTTGTAGTTTTCCTTTGTTTGGTATTTTAAGATCATTTTGGCCACTGTTTTCCCACCAAAGGTTGGCACCTACTTGTTTTTTTTCCACAAATTAGGATCACCAAGCTCTTCTCAAATTTACTTTGAGGGTAATCTTAAGGTAATTTTTAACTGAAATGTTTAATGCAAAATTTGCTTAAATGTTCATATGGGGGATGCGTGCAAGCTGTATGCTGACCACATGCTGATGCAGACTGAGACCCAGCTCTGGGGAGGATATTCTTTTTTTTCTTTTTTCTTTTTTTTAATCCCAGGGATTTCAGGAGTTATGAGCCAGGAACCATGGATGAAAACCAATATATATATATCATAACACCACCGGCCACGGGTGGGGACAGTCCTTCAGTCCCATTCATGTTGAGTGTGAGCACATACTTGTGAAGGCATGTAAGCCAGCCCTTCATACTTTTATCTCCTGATTCTGGAAAATACTCTAAACTATCAGGCCACCCCCTGGTTTTCAAACACAGATCGCTTACATCAAAAGAATATGCAGGGCAGGCATGGTGGCTCATGCCTGTAATTCCAGAATTTTGGGAGGCAGAGGTAGAGGATCACTTGAGCCCAGGAGTTTGAGACCACCCTACACAATATAGCAAGAACTTGTCTCTACAAAAAATAATTTAAAAAATATATACAATTCAAAAGATACTGCCACATTACTAGAACCCCATGTAGTCATTAATAATTAGTCCAGTTCATCATAGTGTATGAATGTCTCCCAGAGTAAAGTTACTCAGGTTTGCAGGTTTCCTCTCAATCTCGTTAGGTGCCAAAAACAGGAGTGGTCTTGGCAACTATATAGCTTCACTCTTTCAGGCATCTAGGATGACTAAGCTGAGACATAATGTCATCCCTTGCTCTGAGACTCTTTTGAGGTGTTAATATTGAATTTCTTCCAATTAATAACCATTTATTTCTTTCTTTACTCTCAGCTACTATTTCTCCTTCTCTCTATTAATACCCAAACTTTTTCACCGTTGGAAGGGACATTAGAATTGCCACTGTGCTGGTCCAGATTGTGGGCAGCATTACTAATTTAGCAAGTAGCTCCTCCTTAGCCCACTGCTCTTCAGATAGGGTAACACAGGTGCAGAACTAGTGAGCTAGTTTTGCCACCAGAGAACATAGCTGCGTTCACTATTTTTTTTTTTTTTTTTTTTTTTTTTTGAGACAGAGTCTCACTCTGTCACCCAGGCTGAAGCGTAGTGGCACGATCTTGGCTCACTACAACCTCCGCTTCCCGGGTTCAAGCGATTCTCCTGCCTTAGCCTTCTGAGTAGCTGGGACTGTAGACACCTGCCACCACATCTGTCTAATTTTTGTATTTTTTAGTAGAGATGGGGTTTCACCATATTGGACAGGCTGGTCTCGAATTCCTAACCTCATGATCTGTCTGCCTCACCCTCCAAAAGTGCTGGGATTACAGGTGTGAGCCACCACACCTGGCTCACCCTTGATCTCAATTTCTTAGGTGGGGTGAAGGCACAACCCATCCCCATTATCTCTTTAGGAATTCAGATACAAAGTTTAAAAATGTAGTTACAGTTTCTTGCTTTGAAATAATCCTTGCTTCCAGCACATGTAGCTGTAGCCCTGGTCCTAGGATCATTGCATCAGGTAGAGGGAGAGAAAAAAATTTTTTGAGGTTATTTGAGGAAGAAAGAGAAAATTATAGTCATTATACCAGTGTACTCCTCCCTTGGCAAGAACTGCATAGTCTCATCAGCATCGTCCCCAACCCCTCTTCCCCGGATCAACCAGAAAAATCTAATGGAGACACTCCTTTAGTTCCATTCATGTTGAGTGTGAGCACCTACCTGTGAAGGTGTGTAAGCTAGCCCTTCATGCTTTATCTCCCCTTCTAGACAACCAGTGTTTTATACTCGTTCCCTCTCTATTACTAAACTATTACTCTAAGAAGGTATCTCTCTACTCATCATTGGACATTATGGCTAGTACATTGTTCCTTGGTCTGAAGAAATGACAGTTGTCTGTGCAAATGCATGCATGTCTTCAGTTCTTGTTTTTAATGGTGCTCTGAGTATTTTCACCTTCCACTAAGGAAGCAAAGCCCAGCCCAGAGTCAGTGCCTATTCCTGTCAAAACCCATTTGTAGCCCCCCAGGGCTACCAGCATCAGTCTCACTTGCCAGCTCTGGTCAGGGCCTCCCCCACCAGGCCATCTGCCCCATAGTCATTGGCAGTTTTTGTCTGTCTTGCTGACAAACAGAACGGTTCTTCTTATTGGTGTTCTGTGCCTGTGAGGATGCAAAAGGAACATGTTTAGATTCAGCCCATCTCTGCACTGCTGCAATATTCTTACATCCACTCCCTTCATGGAGCCAGGTGGTAACCACAAGGGCGGACACGGAGATACCTGCTTGTCTATTCCAGTCACCTTTCCAGCCTGGGGGAGTAGGTTCTTCTGATGAATATTGACTTGTTCTCTTTAACGCACCCCTCAAATCACTATAGAGCCATGCCCCATATGGACGGACATTCCTTCAATAGACCACGCTTCCATTGTCCTCTTGCCTGAGTATATGGCCAGGCCATTGATCACTGCCCATGAATCAGTAAAAACCCAAACACAGGGGTTTCTACCACTGTTCAGTTCTCCCATTTTTTTTTTTTTTACTGTAAGAAAAACAACATGCAATTCAGCCCATGAACTAATCTGTTTTTACCTTCTTTGATCAAAGCAGCAGTCTTCCAAGAGGAGGATGTTGTCCATTCACTTTGGAAATGCTCTCTGTAAACACAGCAGCTCCTTGCTGGTCAATCAAGAGCTGTTCACAGGACACTGTCTGAGTGTCCATAGGAACCAGCAGCACCTCACAGTTTGTGTCAGTCCTGGGGGGGTAAAGCAGCTTCCTGCATTCCCTGGGTGCATTCCCCGGGTGGCATGATCCCTAGAAACCATTTTCATTTTATTGTGGAGCTCTTCTGGGCACTGCCACTCCCTGTAGGACGTTTCTCTGATGTCAAGTCTTTAATCAAAGCCTGTACATGCTTCCCTCCATAGGGGCCAAAGGGGCTCGGTGGGGGCCTGACCATAATTTAATCAGCTCTGCCCAGTAATTATTCTCATGATGATTTGTGTGAAATTTTCAAACTCAGTTGTGTTTGCCTGTGGGCAAATTGCTTATGCTAGTTACCTTAGGAGTATAAACAGCAGTAGAATCTCATATGGATGGATGTCTAGAAGTTGTCCGTGCAAATCCATGCATGTCTTCAGTTCTGGTTTCTTTATGGTGCTCTGAGCATTTTCATCTTCCACTAAGGAAGCAAACGAAGTGATGTTGGTAGATGTAGACATGGCAGTCAAATGTAGCTGCCTGGGGACCACTTTGCAGGGATATGAGGAGTGAATCTGTGGACAAAGGCATAGGCTGGTAATTAGTAAAGCCATGCCACATTCCTTAGAATTAGCAGTTCCTGAAGGGTATCAGCAGTTGCCTACCTGATAAAGCCACTCACCAGCTGACAGCTTCTCCAGTGCTGGGGCAGTTGTGCCGTGGCAGGGGCTGCCACAGAGTGAGGTCCTCACCTCCTGGAGTGATGAGGGGGTCTCACTCGCCATCTTCTCCAAGCACCTGCAGCTGGGGAGCTCACTCTGGCAGTTGAAGTTCCAACTTTTTACCCAACGATCAAGTGTTTTGATTCAGAGGCAATTTAAATATCTAAACTTCTAGATAAAAATGGGCCCAGTAATCCCCAAAAAAGGCTAATAGCCCCTTCTTCTCTCACATAACTACTAAGAAATATATCATTTTACAAAATAAGTTTTGAATTTTGTTTTCTGCTACCCCAGTTCCTTTATTCTTCATGTTATATTTATATACTGTGGAATGCATGTCATCAGTTCTATTTTTCTTCTCATATTCTGACACTGACAATAATCTCAGTGTTTGGAAAAACCTATTAAATAAAGTGCTTCTGTTTCTTCATCCTCAAAGGATAAACTGCTCTACATATATTGTGGAGATGCTGCATTAGGATATGCAAGTATTTCTGATCCCTCCCACCTCTTAGCTTTATCTCCTAACTACTCCCTTAACCTAAAACTTTGCTAGCCCAGGAGCGAGTTTACTCATTTTTTCTGCAATGCCACACTTACTCTCCCATCTGTAACTATCCTTCCCTTTCTCTAGGGTACCCCCACCTTTGACCACATGACTCTACTCTTTCTTCAAAGTCCCTCTTCCCCTTGGGGCTTTCCTGATGGCCCTGACTTCCTTTGACATGCAGGTTCACACTACACCTTTTTTTTTTTTTTTTTTAAATAGAGATTGGGTCTCGCTATGTTACCCAGCCTGGTCTTGAACTGCTGGGCTCAAGTGATCCTCCTGCCTTGGCCTCCCAAAGTGCTGGGGTTGCAGGAGTGAGCCACCATGCCCAGCCCATATACCAAACTTTTTTTTTTTTTTTTTTTTTTTTTTTTTGAGACAGAGTTTCACTCTTATACTCTTGTTGCCCAGTCTGGAGTGCAATGACGTGATCTCAGCTCACTGCAACCTCTGCCTCCCAGGTTCAAGTGATTCTCCTGCCTCAGCCTCCTGAATAGCCGGGATTACAGGCATGCACCACCGCACCCGGCTAATTTTTTGTATTTTTAGTAGAGATGGAGTTTCTCCACATCGGTCAGGCTGGTCTCGAACTCCCGACCTCAGGTGATCTGCCCACCTCAGCCTCCCAAAGTGCTGGGATTACAGGTGTGAGCCACTGTGCCTGGCCCAAACTTTTGACACCAACTACATGTGGTCTGGGATTATTCACCCTCTTATATATCAAGTTGAAACATGAAATTATCAACATAAAACTCTTTTTGGCCTACAAGGACAGTAGTCATATATGGTTCAATTTATGTGTCTTCTTACCCCGAATACAATTCTTTGCATTCCTGTTGTCTCTGATAGCTTCTTCCATTGTGTAGGTGTTTGTTATTAAAAAGAGATAGAGCTTGACTACTCTTAAGTTGGCAAAATAGTAGATAAACTTTGATTTTAATCTGAACAGGATCCTAGTTCACTAATACATTCACTTAGGATGATTTGAGATGTTTGTGAGTCTCTCTGCAAAAATATCTTACTACAGCCTAAAATTTAAATATAAAAACTCCAGTACTAGGAGTTACAGCTATAGGCATATGTTTATAAATATTATAGGATTTTTAACACATTTCAAAAAGATTATTCACAGAATTTTAATCAACAAATTTTATATTCACGAGGATTATTTTGTATTTATTATATAATTAGGTATACAACCCAGTTAGAACATTAGAATACTGCACTTTTTCTAATTACACTATACAGATTCCTCTTGACCATCTCCCTTACTGTGGTCTTAATTCTACACAAATTACATTAATTACCATGAGAGAAATGAATCTAGATAAGGAAAAACCTAGTGAGAAAGTATGCATGTTTTTAAAGCTAGGAGACTTATAAGGTATCTGATATGAGGGGCAGGGCCTTATTGATTCCCAAATTAAAACATTCAAAATAGCATGTTGATTATTGAACTGCCTTCAGTTCTCTAAGGACAGAATACAATTATAACAATGGTCAAACAGAGAACGGGGCAGCCTATTACTTTGAGTACATCCATACTGGTAGGCTCAGAATTATGTGAGAAAACAAATCAGCATTTCATCACCTCCTTGCTCTAGTTCTGTGTGGATAGGTCAGAGAAATCCACGTTTCTTTTTCAGTGATTCTGCTTCTTAGAGCCATATTTTCTCCATTGATGAGTTAGCTCTTTAGAAATTGACCCCAAGTATATTTATGATATTTTATAGTTAGACTTTCATTTATGTAAATTCAGAACACCTAAGAAACTTCATGAAGCCATATAAGCATCTATTTTAGAGAAAAAATAGAATGGGCTTCATATTAGTTGATTTGCTGCTTGTCATTTTGTGAGCCATTAAAAACTAATACTACACTGTCATGATGAAGTGCAAAAATAAAATACGAACCATCTCTATAACTTGGTTCCTATTTTTTTCTAATCTTGAGATTTCCATAGAATGCTGTTGTATAATATCTTGATGAATACAGTCTATCTTAATGCCACAAAAATGGGAAGAGGTTAAATTTCCTCCATTGATGGTAGGTGGCACACCTGAATCCCCAAGTTCTTTCACTGACTTGAGATAGCCTCCATGGACATTTTAAAATATGAGTTTCTTCAGAGATCTTCTTCCTTTATGTTCCCAAAAACGCAGTCATCTTTAGCTATCTTTATCTTGCTTTTTCTTGATAAGAAAACTAGAATAGTCTTTCTGCTGTGAAGTAAACGGAGAGGTCGAGAAATGTAAATAAGAGGAAATCATTTCCGTAAAAATAACAAAGTCAAGGAGATTAAAACAGTACTGAAAGGACAACAGAAAGCTTATGTTTATACAAGCAATGGTTATTTTAAATAGTTTTATCCTGTAGAAGCTTTATTTGGGGGTGAGTGTATTTATCCTGTAGAAGCTTTATATTGGGGTGAGTGTAAATACACTTGTTAGGGCTGAGGAAGAGCACCCCTACTGGTTTTCTGAGTTTGATGTGTCCTGACCATCTTTCAAGGCCCTGGGATGTACCCCAGGTAACATTTAACTCTACCTGTCTTTTTTTTATTTACCTGTAAGTCTCACCTCTTCCCCCTCTTAAAGCCATGTGACTCTCAATTTTTAACTTTGCCCAAAATCTTTAGTGCACATTCCACACAAACACAAACTTTAAAAAGAGGCCAGCTACAATGGCTCACGCCTGTAATTCCAGCCCTTTGGGAGGCTGAGGCAGGGGGATCACTTGAGGCCAGGACTTTGAGACCAGCCTGCCCAACATGGCAAAACCCCATCTCTACCAAAAATACAAAAACTAGCTGGATGTGGTGGTGCACACCTGTAATTCCAGCCACTCCAGAGGCTGAGGCAGGAGAATCGCTTGAACGTGGGAGGCAGAGGTTGCAGTGAGCTGAGATCGTACCACTGCACCTCAGCCTGGGCAAAGGAGTGAGACTCTGTCTCATTAAAAACAAAACAAACAAACAAAAAAACAACAAAACCCACAAAGTATTGTGCTTATTTTAAAACATTTTAGAGGTTATGGTTACCACAAATCTTATTATAATAAGTAATGTGCCTTCAGTACTTAGGAAATCTCAAACACTGTGCCATGCAAAGTGGAAAGGGGAAAGTATGGAGCCCCTCAATGGGCAGATGGGCTGCAGAATTTTTTCTCCGAGGGATTTGCCTTGATAGAGGGGCCTCACTGCAGAGTGGTTAAAGGGACAACTAATTTTATTTGTTAAATGACAAATAAAGACTGCTTGGGTTCAAATACTGGCTCTGGTATTAACTGGCTGTGCGACCTTGAACAAGTGGCTTAACCTTTCTGCGTTTCAGTTCTCTATGTGGTAAGCTAAGGATAATAATGGTGCTTTGGTTGTTTATAGGGATTAAATGAGTTATACATAAAAAGTAATTATAGCAGTTCATGGCTTGGGATAAGGTCTGTACAAGGGTTTGCAAAATAAATTAAAACTCAATATAGTTGGACACTCGGCCTCTTTCCGACCTGCTGGTCCTGCACGAGGCAGGTTGACCTGTACTAGAGTCATCTGAGAGGACAACTGATCACAGTCGTGCTGAGTGTTATCTGTTGTTCTAGGACAGTGGGTCTCAAACTTGAACATGCACCAGATTTGTCTGGAGGGCGTGTTAAAGAAATTGCTGTGGGCTTCCCCCAGAGCTGCTGATTCAGTAGGTTTGGGGCCTGAGAATTTGAATTTCTAATAAGATCCACGTGATGCAGCTGCTGTTGGTCCAGAGACCATACACTGAGACCCGGTGTTCTAGGATAATGGCTCCAAGTCTGGTTGTATATTAGGACAACTTGGGGGAGCTTTCAAAAATTCCATTTCCCAGGCCCCTCAGACCACTTAAATCTTAATTTCTGAGGGTGGGGCCCAACCATTAGTTTTAGAGCTCCCCCAGGTGATTCCAATGTGCAGCCAAAGTTGTGAACCACAGCTCCATGCTGTCAGTATGCTGCTAAAATGGGTACATTAAAATGAAGAAGTGATTGCCATCTACATTTTACAGATAAAGAAATGGAAGTGTAATGCCAGGGTCCCTAATGCAGTTAGGTTTTAGATCTGTGGCAATTGCCAGTAAGTGCTGGAGTTTCTATCTCCTCTCTCTGGTCCAACCAGCCAGAAATGCTGTTATTATGAAGGAGAATGCTTTGCATTTATGCTGGTTTATTTTTCCCTGACTGCATTCATTCAAGAAAGGACTTTATATACTTACATAGTTATAAATACTGTACATTGATACTAAGGATCATTACATACATGCCAGTCCCAGTGACAGGTGCTGGATCAATAAGAAATCCCATTCAAATGCTACTTAGAAGTCACTTTTCTTTCATTCACCTACACTAGGATTTCGACTTAGAAAGGAAGAGTTAGCAGGGGCACAGCTAGTTAAGGGCACAGTTCCTGGGTCAGACTGCCTGCTTCCTTCCATCATTGACTACTATGCAACCTTGGGTAGGTCACATAACCTCTCTGTGCCCTAATTTCCTCAACTTACTTACAGAGCTGTGAAGGAATGTGTTAATTCACATACAGTGCTTAGAATACTGCCTGGCAATAATGAGTGCTCAGAAATGTCATTGATTGTGATTTTTTCCTATTATTATCTGCACAGCAGACCTAAATACTCAAAAAAGTATTTTATAAATTTAAAAGTTGCTTTATGCAGAGTAAACTGTAGAAAACCTATGAGACCAAAATATACTAGATATACTAACATATACAAACTAGAAAGAGGGTTGCCTCCAAAAAAAAAAAATGCATGGGGTGTACAGAAAAATGGCCAAAGAATTTTGTGTTCTTCTTGGAAACTTTCTATGTAAAAATTCTTCATAGCGCTGTGGGATGCTGCAATAAAAATACTATACTTCTGTGGTGGCCTTCCAATTGGCCCAATCTACAAAGAGGAGCTTCTGAGAAACAGAATTCTGGCTTATTCTTGAAAGTGGGATAACTTTGGATAAAGAGGAAAAAATGTCAGATTTATCAAAATTATAACGTATCAATTACATAATTTTACTCACAGACCTGGCTTTGTTGAATGTGGTATTTTTTACTTTTGCTTTGTTCCGGAACTTCAATCTGCTAAACAGATTAGTGAAATGTCAGTCAGCTCAGCCCAGAGAAGCAAGCACACAATCTATTCAGCTAGCACATTTTCCCTCCCACGATAATCTTCTTAATGGTCCCAAAGGCTGCCGGTCAGCAGGTACACCTGCTTGTCATCTGTGCATTGCTCTTTCCTGTGTCAGGGTCTAAATGTTACCGAAAGAGAGACCTCAAAAGTTAAGTAAAACTTAATGTTTCACATTAGTGGTTGCCAGTGGATTTTGTGATTTAAGAAGGCTTTTAAAAGAACATCACGCAAATAGAAATGTCTTTCTAAATCCTGAAATAATTCTCGGGGTTGCAATCCATATGCTGACTCAAAGCCCAGTGGGGCTTTGGTTAATCAAAAGGCACCGTGAATCAAACGAAGAATCAAAGTGAAGTTCAAGACACTTGAATATACCTCATGTCCATAAGGTAAACCCAATAGACCAGCAGGAAACAGATGGTGCAATCTTGGGGTAACTGAGGAGAATTTTAGGGAAGGAACCATTTAACTATCTAATGGAGGGGGTGGGCAGGATTAAATCAAATCCATGAAGGGATGTTGGGGCCCCCAGGGGGTAGCAATGAAGGGGATTTCTGGAGGATTCTTACAACCTCTAGGCCTGAGGAAGCAAGGGAGCAGCTGTGACTGGAGCCAGAGAGTAGCTGCAGCTAGAAGGAGGAGAGATTGCCTGTCAGGAGCTGCAGCCCTCAGCAGAGGGGCATTCCAGCCACAGAGACCCAGCAGGGGCCAACGTGGAGAAATAAACACCCCACTCTCACTTTCCTCCCACCCTCCAATCTCCTGCTGGGTTTCCCAATGAGTTATCCAGGGGGTGTCCTATCTTTTGACCTTCCTGGACCACACGGAAAGAAGAAGAATTGTCTTGGTCCCCCACATAACATACATTAACACTAATGATAGCTGATGAGCTTTAAAAAAAAAAAAATCGCAAAAAATAAATAAATAAATAAATAAAACAAAAACCTCAGTGTTTCAAGAAAGCTTATGAATTTGCATTGGGCCACATTCAGAGCTGCTGTTCTGGGCTATATGCAGCCAGCAGGCTGTGGGTTGGACAAGCTTGAGTTATCCCATTGAGGGCAAGGTCGCAGTACACAGTCTCCCAGGGCACAGAGCAGAGTGGGGGGGTGAACCTGGAAAGGCAGAGCACCTGGCACACCAAATAAACACCACCTACCCAGGGCTTGGGGGGAAAAGAGCATCTTAGACCCTTCTTAATGGGAAAGAAAAGAACTGCTATTAAACAACTGTGCATTCGGTACGTAACTCAAACAGGGCACAGTATTTATTCACCCTATGACTGTCAACGTCTCTGTACTAATTGTCTTTCTCCTCCAACAAATTAGCTCTTTGACCCTGGATCCTCAGGTTTAGCCATCGCATGGTAAATACAGGCATTCATCAATGACAGAATGAAAGAGTGGATTAATTGTTCATTATGGCTTACTACTCATGAGAACATAGACTGAGACATTTCAAAACCAGTGGGCTAAATAATATGTCACTGCAAAAAAGCATTACCTTTTAACTACGGTTAACTTCATTGTAAAATCAATTGCTCTAAGGAGTATGCATAAGACTTCCTTTAGTATTCTTAATGGAAATGTTCACATATTTAAGCCTATTTCAGTAATATTTTATTTTTATTTTGAGACAGAGTCTCACTGTGTTGCCCAGGCTGGAGTGCAGTGGCATGATCTTGGCTCACTGAAACCTCTGCCTCCTGGATTCAAGTGATTCTCCTGCCTCAGCGTCCCAAGTAGCTGTGACTACTGCTGTGTGCCACCATGCCCAGCTAATTTTTGTAGTTTTAATAGAGATGGGGTTTCACCATGTTGGCCAGGCTGGTCTCAAACTCCTGACCTCAAGTGATCCACATGCCTCTGCTTCCCGAAGTGCTGGGATTACAGGCATGAGCTACTGCGCCCAGCCTCAATAATTTTTGAAAAACCAGTTAAGTCTTGGTAAATGAGAAATTAACACTCTGATGTCTTATGTGTTTTGCTACTGTTATTATTATTTCACAATGTTACATGAGAGTCTTTAAATAGTCTTGCACCCATGGAATACAGAACTTGGAGGAAAATTCTCAGAATTTTTCTCTCTCCTAATCTTCTTCCCCTTCTGCTCCCTATGTCAGAGTAAATAAAATAGAACCACTACAAATGTTAAGCAATTTCCTTGACTTGTTGCAATCAGACTTTCAATACTTTATATACTAGGGGGAATAAAGCTGGGGGAAAAAAGCAAATCCTTTTTCATAATCCAGTATTCCTACACTTTCTTTTTCATCAATAGAGTAGTTTCTGTTAATAACACAATCACTTTTATCTGTACAGTAATTTCCACCTTGCTCTCTAAAACTGTGTTCTCCTGCTATGCTCACATCATTCTCCTGAATGCCATACACAGTTTTTCCATTTTCTGCATTGGACCAGCTCTTCAAAAGCCTAACATTCCTCAGATATCAGAGGCCATTGCCCTTGGTGTTTCCACTCCTCACCATATAATAGAAACATGTTTAAAAGTGCCAGTTGCCTTTTAAATAGTTTCACCTTGCCTAAAATGAAAGAAGAATGGAGGAGAAAATACATCTAGTGATGGTAGTTGAGGATGGAGTGAGAGGTATAAGGTAATTAGAATTAGAAAGCCATCTTGTTCTTTGCCATTTTTGAAGGAAACTAATTTTGAGATCAGATCTACTTTTAAGAAAATCAAAGGAAAAAAATATACAAACTAGGTATAGATTATAAGGTAATCAGAATTAGAAAGCCATCTTGTTCTTTGCCATTTTTTGAGGGAAACTAATTTTGAAATCAGATCTACTTTTAAGAAAATCAAAGGAAAAAATATACAAATTAGGTATAGATTATTAGAAATATAAATTGTCTGTTTGCCAGGCATGGCGGCTTACACCTGTAATCCCAGCACTTTGGGAGGCCAAGGCAAGCCGATTGGTTAAGCTCAGGAATTTGAGACCAGCCTGGGCAACATAGTGAGACCCCTGTCTCTACAAAAAATACAAAAATTAGCCGGGCATGGTGGTGTGTGCCTGTGGTACCAGCTATTTAGGAGACTGAGGTGGGGAGGATGGCTTCAACTTGGGAGGCAGAGGTTGCAGTGAGTTGAGATTGTACCACTGCACTCCAGCCTGGGAGACAGAGCCAGACCCTGTCTAAAAAAAAAAAAAAAAAAGAAATTGTTTTTAAGTCAGAAAATTATTCACCAGCATATCCTGATGTATATCTCATATATCCGGGTTATGGTTCAATATAAACAAAATAACAATGCAGTTTCCGAAATTCCTTAGGAACACATCTGTTGCATAAAATACATCTACTTTTTTTTCTTGGCGTCTTTTGGAATTCTCTAAATGACAGAGGTTGTTGGTAGTCTACTCCATTATCCATTCTGCCCTTCTTCCTTAGTAATTACACCCAGTTTTATTTGAATAAACAACATACCCTGCTAAAAGACCACATTCACCAGACTCCCTTGCAGCTAGGTGTGGGCCTGTGATGTGACTATCTCTTGGCCAGTGAGGTGTAGGGGAAATTCTGTGTGAGATTTCTGAAATTTCTCCTTAAAAAAAGAAGTGAGCCCTTCTTCATATGTTCCTCTTACTTGCTGCCTAGAATGTGAATGTAATGATGGGTGTTCTGGTAGCCATTTTGGGCATGAGGTGAAGGCCACACACAGTAGATGGCATCAGAAAGGTCTCTGTGGATATGGAACCACCATCCAGCCCTAGTCTATCTACCTCTGGACTTGTTTCAGATGAGAGAGAAACAAACTTCTATTGTGTCTAAGACACTTGTTTTATCTTTTGTTTTCTATTATATGTAGCAAAACCTAACTCTAACTAACATACTTTATTTTTACATAAAGCAATCCTTTATAATTCTGCACTAATTAAGAGCAGCAAATATTAAGTAAATTGATTCAGGCTTTTGTATAGGAGCATAGCTTTAAGAAGACTGTTACACTTTTTTTTTTCTTCTGGCTCATGGTTAATATTGCCTTTAAGGGCCAGGTACAGTGGCTCATGTCTGTAATCTCAGCACTCTGGGGAGCAGAGGTAGGAGGATCACTTGACCTCAGGAGCTCAAGATCAGCCTGGGAAACATAGGGAGACCTTATTTCTACAAAAATAAAAATAAAAAATAAAAAATAGCTGGGTATGGTGGCACATGCCAGTGGTCCCAGCTACTTGGGAGGCTGAGGTAGGAGGATCACCTCAGCTTGGGAGGTTGAGGCTGCAGTGAGGCATGATTGCACCACTGCACTCCAGCCTGGGTGGCAGAGTGAGACCCTCTCTTTAATATATATATATATATATATATATGTACACATACACACACACACACACACATACATATATATATATATAGCATTTAAGAACTTAACATGGTATTTTTGTTGTGGCTGTATGTTTACATTATTCTTTAGTATATTTGCTTGACCCAAATTTTAATGATGTCTTCATAAACAGAGCACACGTTTTAACTTTGAAAACATTACCTAAAACTAAGCAAATTAAGTTAACAATACATTTCTTTTTCCCTCATTCCTTCTTACGAGGATAAAACGAGCACGATTTAATCCGCTTCTAGGGACCATCTGCTTTATTTACGGGACTCATTTGGTTACAGTTCTCTCCCCCTGCTCCAGATCCTTGAAGATGATCAAGATCTTGGACTCAGAACCTGCCCCGCCAAAGAGAGACCTTTGTGCCTCGTCCATACAAGCCTTCTACAAGTGCTATGTGTCAGTTCTGACTTTGTGTGTTTCCCTAGAAAACAAGGGAATGTCACCATGGTACATTTATATGATTCCTTTGAGCCACAAAATGACTTTAATCGACTGTACTTATGAGGAGGCCCAGTACTCAGGATGAGTTCAAATAACTGTATTGTCTGCTCTCTCTACCTCTACCCAGAACTTTGTAGATAAAATTCTACATTAAAATGCAGACTATCCTTACAAAATCCTCTTGGAAACCCAATTTTCAAAATGAAAGGTCTGAACTTTTCATTCCAAGAGCCAAAATAAGTTTTAAAAAAAAAAAGAAGAGTTTCTGGAAATAAAACTTGTTAAATATTTGGATAAAGCAAAACCAGAGTACTAACTAATATGATTTTGCTAACCTCAGAGATAAATTATGGATTTCAATTCATGTGCAAACTTAAGGAATACAGCGTGGTTGTTTTTCTTGAAAATTTTAAATAGATTACTACTTTCTCTATTTTACTCAGTTAACTCTTCAGCTATTCATTGTACAAGTATTTCCTGCTTCAAGTACCTTCCATTTTATTCATCTACATTTGAGAGCACTTCTCCTTTTTAATGAGACTACTTCAGTTAATTAATTTCTCTTTCTTCTTTTTTACACATATAATAATCTCAACCTGAGGGCCCATTTTGCCTGAGACGTTGGATTTTATTATCCTACTCTTTTAAAAAGAGTCTCCTCGATTCTTTTATTGCTTTGATTTACTACTCTCGAGTACATTTTGAATTGTTCAATCACCAAGAGGCAGTAAATTTATTTTCCCTAGAAAAGGTATGTTCAGTTCTAGAAGAAAGAGAAATAGGTACAAAACACAACTATTTTCTTTTTTTTTTTTAATTGGCTTATTTATCTATTTATTTTTTATTTTTTTTAATTGCATTTTAGGTTTGGGGGTACATGTGAAGAACATGGAAGATTGTTGCATAGGTACACACATGGCAGTGTGATTTGCTGCCTTCCTCCCCATCACCTATAACACAACTATTTTCTTAGGAAAAAGCTGGAAAGTCAAGTAATGATCAATGTTAACTAAAGATATCATCCATCCTCTTAGACTAAATGTAAATAAAAACATGAGGAAAGTTTCCCAATATTTTTTATATTTTTACAGATCAATGTAATATTCTACAAAAGAATTAAGTTTATGAATGTCAACCAGGCATTGGTATTTCTTTTTTTTTTTTTCAGACAGAGTCTTGCTCTGTCGCCCAGGCCGGAATGCAATGGCATGATCTTGGCTCACTGTAACGTCTATCTCCTGGGTTCAAGAGATCCTCCTGCCTCAGCCTCTTGAGTAGCTGGGACTATAGGCACCTGCCACCACACCTGGCTAATTTTGTATTTTTAGTGGAGATGGGGTTTCACCATGTTTGTCAGGCTGGTCTCAAACTCCTGACCCCGAGTGATCTGCCCACCTTGGCCTCCCAAAGTGCTGGGATTACAGGGATGCACCACCATGCCCAGACCCTTAGACTAATTTCATTTAAATTTAGTCTAAGAGGATGAATGACATCTTTAGACATTGGTATTTCTAATCATTTAAAAAAAAAACAAATCATACTGTCCTGTTTGGGACACACTTATAATGATGACTAGGCAATTAAAACAATTTAAGATCTAATTTTTTCACAGCCTTCTCACGAACCCTTTTGATGAGTTACTAGGCCTTTAATGAACAAATGTACACTAGAACAATAAAGGTTAATTTTATATTGAGGAAAAAAATAGCCTTGAGAGTTTATCTTACTCCTTCCCCCAACTGTTCAAGGCATTTTCATTTGGCACAACGGAAGTATCAAGAGGCTATGGGTTCTTTCTAGAGATAAACTTATAATAAGATCATCCTCACTATGTTACAGATCCCCTCAAGACCATGACTTAAAGATGTAGCTTCTATAATAAATCTGAAAGCCTCCATGTCAGAGAAGGCTGAAACAAAACAACACAGAGTGGAGGGTTAGAATTCTCAGTAACCCAAAGATGACTTCTCATTGGAAAAATGACTTCAGTTCTAAAGACAGGCTTCCTTCTGCCCTACCACCCTCATCACTGAGCTACCAGAGGGAAAAGGAGCTCACTGCTGTGGTTTGGAGTCCTCCCTTTTGGACCAGACCTGCTGGCCCAGGGAGCTCTTGAGTGTAGTGTGGTCTCCAACTATTGGCTTATGGTGGGAATGTAAAGTGAGAAATATACACAGATAAGAGCACTCACCATTTCTGGATTCTCAGCAGCTAGCTTTACCATGTTTTCTGAGATCATCTTTTTCAAGCAGCTACTCAGCAAAAATGCCTAAGAAATGCAGGAATAAAGAACTCTTGTAACTGAAGAAATCTTCACTCTCTTCCTCCCCCTCCTCACACCACAAAGCAGATTTTGAGCTCTGCCCTCCAACAGCACACTTTCAAGAATTTAGATTTCTTCATTAACTTCTAGAAATTTACATAAGATGCAATTAGCAAGTAACTATAAATTTTCTCAGTTATGTCGACATATTTACAGCAAATTTTTTAAAGACATGAAAAATGACCAGGCTCTCACTATTAATATTTTTCCTCTGAAAACTCACCCGCTTGCATCTCATGTTTTCTATTATTTTATAAGCAGATCATGTTTTATGAGCAACAAACAATACAAACTAATTATTATTACTACAGTGAGATGAACTGATGATGGTCAATCCTGTATTTAATTGTATACATTGTACACATAATTACTGAGAGACCTATATTGAGCATAAATAGTAACTGGATTGTTTGAAAGACTATATTAGCACCTTATTACTTCTGCTAAACTGAAAAAAAAAAGATGGGCTGTTTTTCTTCACACTCTTATTTTTCTTTTTTCCTTTTCCTTTTTTTTTTCTTTTTGAGACAGAGTCTTGCTCTGTCGCCCAGGCTGGAGGGCAGTGGCTGCCATCTCGGCTTATTGCAACCTCTGCCTCCTGGATTCAAGCGAGTCTCCTGCCTCAGCTTCCCGAGTAGCTGGGATTAGCCTGCCACCATGCCCAGCTAATTTTTTTGTATTTTTAGTAGAGGCGGGGTTTCACCATGTTGACCAGGCTGGTCTCAAATTCCTGACCTCAAGTGATCCACCGGCCTCGGTCTCCCAAACTGCTGGGATTACAAGCGTGAGTCACCTCACCCACCCCACTTCTTATTTTTCTAGTATCTTTAATCACTCACTTTCTAGACTGATAGTCGCCTCCACTATCATTCGTGGCTTAATCATCATTAGTGCCAAGACACTCATTGTTCTACATCTTACTACACAAAAACTGCTCCTTATTCCAGGCTCTCCACTACTATGAGGCAAAAGGAAGGTTCCCTATGATTTTCCCATTTGCTCCTTTCCCGCTAATCCTTTTTCTCTCTTGTCCTGCTCTTAAATTTTGACTTGCTGTTTTCTCCTTGGCCCTACTAAGGTTTGGGACAACTGACGCTCAAAGTTGAGGCTACAGGACCTTAGTGCAGGGTTGTGTTCAGGGATGGTCACTGTGTTGGAGGAGGGGGATGGAGAGAAGGGAGGAGAGAGTGAGAGAAAGCACAGGCTGGGGTGGTGGCCCAAGTAGAAAGTTCTTGAAGAGGAGAACACAGAGAGCAGAATTAAAGGGAAAATGAGCTACATACAACTCTCAATGTCCTGCAGGGGTATAGAGCATGACCGGAATTAATTTTATTTAAAAGGGGAAGAGGGAGAGAGAAAAAAGGGCTGACGTCAATTTTTAAAAGAGTTAACAGATGTGACATTTGTGCAAACATTTTGACTTCCTAGTTTTGCTAAGAACTAGCCCTGTTTATCTGTGCTCATACGTGACCTATGTGAAACCGGATAATAAAATAAACAACAAAACCCTGAGCAAATGCAGCTAGGAAGGATGTTTAATAGTGTCCCATAACATGCAGACCAATTCCGTATTCCTATACAATGTACACAAATACACAGGCCAGGGCTCTGCTATAAACTAAATCAGGTTTATTAAATATGAAAAGATTGAAAATGAATAAAAAATTTTAAAAAGACAAAGTGAAAGGATAGAGCTGTTGTTTTTTTGAGATGGAGTCTTGCTCTGTCACTGAGGCTGGAGTGCAGTGGTGTGATCTCGGCTCACTGCAACTTTTGCCTCCCAGGTTCATGGGATTCCCCTGCCTTAGTCTCCCAAATAGCTGGGATTACAGGTGCCCACCATCACACCCAGATCATTTTTGTTCTTTTAGTAGAGATGGTGTTTCATCATGTTGGCCAAGTTGGTCTTCAAACTCCTGACCTCAAGTGATCTGCCCGCCTCAGCCTCCCAAAGTGCTGGGATTACAGGCATAAGCCACCATGCCCAGCCAAGGATTCAGATTTTGTTTAAAGGGCCTAGAAAAGATCTGGGCCCAAGCCTTCATTTGTATTTGCAAGGCACACAAGTCACATTTCCACCTTTGGCAAAAGTAGCCCTTGAGTGTGTACAACTATTATGTATCCATAAAAATTATAACATTTTAAAAAATATCTCTTGGGTGCACATCAATAAAACTCACACTCCAGAAGAAATAAGACCTTACTAGGAATCATTTGAAAGAATATTTATTGCATCTTTCTATGGTGGTTTATACTCATTTGCTACTGACTAGATTTAAAAATCACGGTAAAATTTAACTGCACTTAGCATTCTGAGGTTGGGAGGTAGTTTTACTACCCAAATGTCTCTCCAAGTGACTGATAATCTTGCCTCAGCAAACCATTCTACCATTTCCCTAAAGATGTTTCATATTTAAAGTGAACCTAAGGACCCCCACCTTTAACCTAGGACTTTTGTTTAATACGTCATGTTTTCAGAGGACTTCGCTATAATGTAGAGTTGAAGTAGAAGTAAAGAGTTGAAAGGGGCCTTGGTTACCTGAACCAAAATGTTCCATGGAACTTAGCATGATCACCAGAGACTCAAGTTGAATATAATATTAATACAAAGATTAGTTTACTATTTGAATTCCATTTCAGAACATATACAGTTTTGGTTCCAATTTGAAATTGCTTAATTTAGTAAAAAGGACTTTTTTGGATTTGGTGTTTAGAAATGTTTTTTCTCTTTTTTAGCATTTCTACTCCAATTTTAGCTGAAAGCCTATGGCAGACATGAATAGTTAGCTACCCAACAGCCATTGCTTCTTCTTTCGTAAGAGACCCTGATTTTGTTTGGGACCATAAGGTGCTCAGCCCCAGGCAATGATTCATGCTTACTCTAAGCCAATCTTAAATCCTGTTCCTCTTTGCTGGTTGCTTGGTTCCCAGACTCCCTTGCAGCTAGGAGTGGTCATATGATCCAGTTCTGGCCATTGAAACATAATAGAAGGTCTATTGGAGGATTTTGGGGTACAGCTTTTGCTTCCTAGATAAGAGAGATATAGGTTGAGCATCCCCTAATCCAAAAGTCCAAAATGTGAAACTTTTTGAGCACTTACATGATGCCACAAGTGGGAAATTGCACACTTGATCTCCTGTGACTAGTAACAGTCAAAATGCAGGTGTACAGCACAGATTCTGCTGTTGTTTTTTCACGGCCGATACACCGATACAGGTATTCTGGTCATGCTATTGTGCTGCTTACTTACCCTGAACACATAATTTTTCACTGTATCAAGGATATGTCATATTTTCTACTGTTGATTATTTACATGTGAATAAGTATAAGAAATGGATTCCTTATTGGTAGCATATAAATTCAGAGTCGAGAATGATGGTGATGTCCAACAACCACAGATGGTCCACATGGGTGGCTGAGGTAGTGACATCTTTGCTTTCTGATGGCTCAATGTCCATGCACAAAATTATTTAAAATATTGTATAAAAATTACCTTCAGGCTATGTGTTTAAGGTGTATGTGAAACATAATTGAATTCTGTGTTTACACTTGGGTCCCATCCTCAGGATATCTCGTTATGAACAGTCATACATCACTTGATGATGGGGATATGTTATGAGAAATGCATCATTAGGTAAGTTTGTCACTGTGCAAACGACATAGAGTATAGTTACACAACCTAGATAGTATAACCAGCTATACATCTAAGCTAGATGACAGAGCCTCCCACTCCTAGGCTGTAAACCTGTACAATGTGCTACTGTACTGAATAAATGCTGAGGCAATTGTAACACAATGATAAGTATGTATATCATCTAAACACGGAAAAGGTACTACAGGAAGAAAGTAAAACATTAAAAAAAAATAAGAAAGGTACAGTAAAAATACTGTATTATAATCTTCTGGGACTACTGCCATATATACAGACTGTCATTGACCAAAATGTTATGTACTACATCAATGTATATGCAAATATTTCAAAATTTTAAAAAATCTGAAGTTGGAGACACTTCTGGTTCCAAGCATTTTGGATAAGGGCTACTCAACCAGTAGCTTTTTATCTGCTTAGAAAAGGTCAAGAGAATAAGAGGGATGCCAATCATCTACCTTCAGTATTCTTAGCGAGATCACAAACATCTGTATTGCCTAAGACAGGGGTTGGCAAATAAGACCAGATCACCATCTGTTTCTATAAATAAAGTTTTATTGGAACATAGCCAGACCCACTTGTTTATATACTGCCTATGGCTGCCTTTAACAGAGTTGAGCAGTTCCAACAGAGACTGTATGGATCTCAAATCCTAAAATATTTACTATCTGGTCATTTAAGAAAAGTCTATGGACTCCTGGTCTAAGACACTGTTAGTTGATTCTTTCTATTACTTGGTAACTAAATTCATTTCTAACTGATACAAAGGCCATGGTGACTTGTAAAATAAAACAAAACATAAAACAAAAGGTATTACAGTCCAAAACAAGAATGCATATAATACAGTGTCCTGCTCTAGTTGGGTTAGGGTCATGCATTCGTCCACCCCAGCAAGCAAGACAGCGTTTCAGCACAGAGGGTTTTCAAGGTCTGCCCTGAGAACTCACCTGTTTGGTGTAAATAACAAACCACTGCCAGCGACTGTCCTCACTGTATTGAAATCTGAGCTCTAAGTTCTGGTTGAGAGTTCTCTGGGGCCCATTCACATCCAGCAGAGTTCCCTACAAAGGAAAATAATTTTGTATTCAATATAAATTTAAACGCTCATTAATGTGTTGGGCAAAATATCAGAATGAGGGAGACAGTTTCTATTTCCAAGAAGGTATCAGTCTATGGAGGAGCCCTGAAAGTGAATCACCACAGTTTGATATATTAATAGTCGTGTTAGGAAACAAACACAGGTCTATGGAAGTAAACAGGATGGGCATCTAACCCAGGCTAGGAGGGTAAAGGAAGGCTTCCTGGGAGGGCCATCTGAGCAGAGGTAAAAACTACCCAAGTTTGTTGTGGTGGTTTTCTTTTGGTAGTGTGTAGGGGAGCTGAGAGGTGATTTCTGGAAGAAGAAACATAGCAAGTGCAAATGTCCTGAGGCATGTTGCAGACACTGCAAGGGACCACCTGTGTGGCTGCAGCACAGGTTCCAACCCATGGAGGGTGGTATGAGAAGAGGCTTGCAACCAGATCCTGAAAGCCTGGTAGGGAACATGCGCGATTTTTGCTTTGCGGCATCTATCATTCTTTTTCCTAGTAATGGAGTCTCAAATACCCTTGGAAAAACCATCCCTCTTCTACTGTTGGCTATCTGTGTAGGACTGTCAGGGAATGAAGTCAGAGGGTGGCACAGGACCCAATTTCAGGTTAATTGGACAAGCAATTCTCTGTGCTCCTCTTGTTATTCCAGTCAGAGAGACCTAAACGGCAGGTCCTGGTAGAGTTCCTATTTCTTAGAAAGCTTGAGCTCCTTTGGTTCTTAACTTGCTCAAGCCTCTGCATCAGTTTTTCCTTTGAATCTGGAGGTTACTCCATATCCTCCCAATAAATCCCTTTTTCCACTAGAGTCCAATATGTTGGTTTCTATTGCTTGCCATCAAAGAGCCCTAACTCTTACACGTTTTATAAGCTAAGGATCCCTTCCTGCACATCATATGCAGTACAGAAAAAAGAAATAGGGAAAGAAAAGGATATTTTCCCCACTAGGGGGCAACAGACATTATCCTAAGGGCAACAGATTTTCCTTAAGAGGTTTTAGCCAGGTGTGGTAGCTCATGCCTATAATCCCTGCACTTTGGGAGGCTAAGGCAAGAGAATCCCTTGAGCCCGGGAGTTCAAAACCAGCCTGGGAACCATAGCAAGACTTTGTCTCCAAAAACAGGAATTCGGTTTATATTTTAGAAATATTGCTCTGGCAGCATAGATTAAAACATGAATTGGAGGCCAGGTGCAGTGGCTCACACCTGTAATCTAGCAATTTGGGAGGCTGAGGCAGGCAGATCAGTTGAGGTCAGAAGTTTGAGACCAGAAGTTCACCAACATGGTGAAACTCCATCTCTATTAAAAACACACACAAAAAATTAGCTGGGTGTGGTGGCAGGTGCCTGTAATCCCAGCTACTCGGGAGGCTGAGGCAGGAGAATCGCTTGATCCTGGGAGGTGAAGCTTGCAGTGAGCCGAGACTGCGCCACTGCAGCTCCAGCCTCAGTGACAGAGCAAGACTCAGTCTCCAAAACAACAACAAACAAACAAACAGAAAAACCCCACAAAAACCATGAATTGGAAAACGGCTGTTTTCAGACACTGAACAACAGATACTGCAGTACTGTTAATCCAGAGAGAAGGAAAACCGAATGAAGTGAGCCCCATAATTATCCCAGCTTACTGCCTGAAGGGGTTTCCAGGATATAACACAAAGACAGGGAACCCAAACAGAGCCCAGAGGTCTCAGCAAGTGGAGGAGAAAGAGGCAAAAGTTTCAAGAAGCTGAGATATGAATTTGTGGTGCAGAATACCAAAGACTAGAGCTTTACACACAATGAGAGCTCTAGAGAGTTTTTGACAAACCTTTGGCTGAATAATGATCTGTGCGTGTATATAGTAAACCTATATGAGACTGGGGAAAGAACATCTGAAAAGCAGTAGGTTGGACAATTGCAGGAGCTGACAAACAAGGCTGGAAAAAGTTCATGTCCTCATCAGCCAGAGCAGAGTCCTAAGAATGGTAGCTAAAGCATAAAGGGCTAAATTACCCCTAGACCAAAGATCGCTCTGTAGCTTCATTAAGAAAGTTTAAAAGCAAGCATCAAAGAAGTAAAACTGGCCGAGCACCGGGCCTCATGCCTGTAATCCCAGCACTTTGGGAAGGTGAGGCAGAAGGACTGCTTGAGGCCAGGAGTTCAAGACCAGCCTGGGAAACATAGCAAGACTCTGTTTCTACAAAAAATAAAAATGAGCTGGACATAGTGGCACATGCTTGTAGTCCCAGCTACTTGGGAGCCTAAGGCAGGAGGATCTCTTGAGCCCAAGGGGTGGAGGCTGCAATAAGCCATAATTGTGCCACTGCACTCCAGCCTTGATAACAGAGTGAGACCCTGTCTCTTAAAAAAAATTTTTTTAAAAAGTAAAACCAATCCTAAGTAATTTAACAAAATCTAATATTCTTTAAAGGAATTCAGTAAAATGCAACATTCAACAATGTAAAATTTGCAATGTTTAGCATACCACAAAAAAAATTACCTGGCATGCATAGGAGGAGGAAAATATGATCTGCAAACAGTAAAAAAATCAATCAATAGTGCATACTCACTGCAAGCTGATAAAAACAAAGGAAAAAGAAAAAAATTCAATCAGTAGAATTAGATCCAGAAATGACAGAGATGATGGAATTAGTAGCAAAAATATTAAAACTGCTATTTAAAGTATGTTCCATACACTCAGGAATTTGGAGAAAAATGGAAGCATAAGAGAAATGGAAGATATGTAAAAGACCTAAATGGAACTTCTAGAGATGAAAAACACAACAGTAGAAGTAAAACTGCACTGGATGGGATAAATAGCAATGCTAGACATCACAGAAGAAACTTTCAATAATCTTAAAGCTATAGCAATAGAAACTACCCCCAAATAAAGCAGAGAGAGAAAAAAATACTGAGATAAATAAAATCACAGTAGAATACCATGCCACATCTACTAGGCTGGCTATAATAAAAAATTAATAACAAGTACTGGCAAGGACCAAGAGAAATCAAAACCCTCCACTGCTGGTGTGGATATAAAATGGTGCAGCCACTTTGGAAACTAGGCTGGCAGTTCCTCAAAGAGTTAAACACAGAATTCTCATTTGACCCAATGATAATTCTATTCCTAGGTACATGCCCAAGAGACATAAAAACATATGTCTACACCAAAGCTTGTCCACACATGTTCACAGCAGCATAATTCATAATAGCCAAAATACAAAAGCAACCCAAATGTTATCAATGGATGAATGGGTAAAATGTGCTATAACCATAAAGTGGAATATTATTTGGCCATAAAAAAGAATAAAGTACTGATGATACATGCTACAAGAATGAACCTGGGAAATGTGCTAAGCAAAAAGCTAGTCACAAGGATCACAAGTTATATTATTCCATTAACATAAAATGCCCAGAATAGGCAAATCTGTTCTATAGAGACAGAAAGTAGATTAGTGTTGTTTAGGGCTGAGGGGATAGGGAGGTGATGGTTAAAGGGTATGGGGCTTCTTCTGCAGGTGATAAAGTATTCTAAAATCGATCGTGGTGATGGCTGCCCAACTCTGTGAGTATACTAAATACCATTGAATTGTATACTTTATATGGGTGGATTGTATGGTATATGAATTATATATATCTCAATAAAGCTGTTGCAAAGAAAGACAATTGTATGATACCGATGGGGGAATATACACATAGATCAGCAAAATAGAACAGAGAACCTAGGAACAGACCCACACACACATGCCCAACTGATTTTTGACAAAGATGTAAAAATAACTCAATTGAGGACAGACAGCCATTTCAACAAATGGTGCTGAAGCAACTGGACCTCTAGAAGAAAATAAAAAAAGTTGGGGAGAGCAAGGGATAACCACCTCTGTTTTTTGTTTTGTTTTGTTTTGTTTTTTTTGAGACAAGGTCTTGCTCTGTCTTCCAAGCTGAAGTGCAGTGGTGTGATCTCAGCTCACTGCAACCTTCACCTCCTGGGCTCAAGGGATTCTCCTGCCTCAGCCTCCCAAGTAGCTGGGATTACAGGTGTGCACCACCACACCCAGCTCATTTTTGTATTTTTAGTAGAGACAGGGTTTCATCATGTTGGTCAGGCTGGTCTCAGACTCCTGACCTCAAGCGATCTGCCCACCTCGGCCTCCCAAAGTGCTGGGATTACAGGCGTGAGCCACTGCGCCTGGCACGATAACCTTATCCTAAGTCTCATACTCCATACAAAAATTAACTGAAAATGGATCATGAACTTACATGTAAAACCCCTAACTATAAAACTTTTAGAAAAAAAAAATAGAAAAACCTCAGAATCTATAATAGGATTTGACAAAGAGTTCTTGGACTTGACAGCAAAAGCACAATCCAAAACAGAAAAATTGATGAATTAGATTTCATCAAAATTAAAAGTTTTTGCTCTGCAAAAGACCCTGTTTAAGAGGATGAAAAACTATAGAGTGGGCTGTGCTCGGTGGCTCACACCTGTAATCCCAGCACTTTGGGAGGCTGAGGCGGGCAGACTGTTTGAGGTCAGGAGTTTGAGACTAGCCTGGCCAACATGGTGAAACCCTGTCTCTACTAAAAATACAAAAATTAGCTGGACATGGTGGCACATACCTGTAATCCCAGCTACTTGGGAAACTGAGGCAGGAGAATCCCTTGAATCTGGGAGGCGGAGGCTGCAATGAGCTAAGATCGCACCACTGTACTCCAGCCTGGCGACAGAGAGAGACTCTGCCTCAAAAACAACAACAACAACCAAAACTATAGAGTAAGAGAAAGTATTTGGAGGAAACCAGATGGCCAACAAAGAACTAGTATGTAGAATGCATAAAGAACTCTCAAAACTCAACGGTAAAGAGCCAAACACGGGTGAAAGATATGAGAAGACATTTTACCAAAGAAGATATACAGATGGCAAATAAGCACATGAAGATACTCAGCATCATAAGCCATGGGGAAATGCAAACGTAAGTCACAATAAAACACTTTTATATGTCTATTAGAATGACTACAATAAAAAAGTAGTGACAACACCAAATGCTGGTGAGAATGTAGAAAACTGGCTCACTCATACATTGCTGGTGGGAATGTAAAATTATATAGCCATTCTCAAAACTGTTCGGTAGTTTCTTTAAAAAGTAAACATGCAATTACCATATAACCCAGCAATTGCACTCCTGGGCATTTATTCCAGAAAAATAAAGATTCGTGGTCAGACAAAAACCTGTATGTGAAGATTTATAGCAGCTCTATTCATAATAGCTAAAAACTAGAAACACCAGAGGTTCTTCAATGAGTAAATGTTATTAACCAAACTTTAACACATCCAGACCATGCACTGCTGCTCAATGATAAAAGAGACAAACTACTGATACAGTCAGCAACCTGGATGAACTTCCAACAAACCGTGCAGAGCAAAAGCGAGCCTATCCCTAAGGCAATTGATATTTATAGAATGTTCTACCCAAAATGGAAGGCACACTCTTTTAAGATACATGTGAAACATTTGCCAAGATAGATCAAATTTGGAGCCACAAAACAAGTTTCCATCCATTTCAAAGGGCTAAGATCATACAGTGTATTTTCTCCGACCTCCAGGAAGAAAGAGTGGTGTGGCGAGAAGGGTTAGGAAGCTGTTCAATCCATCCATTCTGGGCACGTTGAGACCAAGCTGTGAATGGGGGAGATAGAAGGATTTTTTTTTTTTTTTTTTGAGACAGGGTCTCACTCTATTGCCCAGGTTGGAGTGCAGTGGTGTAATCTCGGCTCACTGCAGCCTCTGCCTCCTAAGCTCGAGGGATCCTCCCACCTCAGCCTCCCCAGTAGCTGGGACCGCAGGTGTACACCACCAGGCCTGGCTTATTTTTGTATTATTTTGTAGAGATGGGATTTTGCTATGTTGCCCAGGCTGCTAAGGGAGACTTTTGAGGGAAAGCAAAGTATATTTAGCACTTAAATGTGTAGGATGAGAGAGAGAGAAAAGTCAGAGATAATTTCAAAATTTAGGCCATGGTCGTGGAAGTTCCCTTGACCAAGACAGGGAACACAGGCAGAAGAACCCCATGACGGGCAGAAGGCGAAAGGACACGTCTGCTTTGGGGAAAGGCCACGTTTCAGATGTCTGTGAGACACCTGGTAAGGCATCAAGAGGTAGAAACAACTGGGCCTTTGAGAAGGATCTGGGTTTGATTTCAGATAATATGTAGAGGAAAGATGCTAGAATGCAATGCCAGGGAACACCAGCATTTCAGGAATGCTCAGAGGGGAGAAGTGGCCCACAAAAGTAGGTAGGGAAGGAAGGAGACAGATTTTTGAGAAGGAAGAAATGGTTGACAGTATCAAATGCCACAGAGAGGTCAAATAGGAGCCCAGCTAAAAAAATCCTCAGGGATTCCATGGCTTTAACAAGTACGCATCATGCTCTGATAGCTTTTGCCCTCTATTAGTTAACCTGTTTCCTGTGTAAAGAGGATAACACCACTTAGCTCACTGGGTTCTTATGGACTGAGTTAAATAACAGATGAGACGGTGCAGCACAGCCCGTGGTACAAAGTGGGCACTCAGTAAATCTGATAAGGGTTTCTCTTGCGAGGAGCTGGCAATGCAAGCATGATGCCAAGGTGCTATAAGAAGAGTTCTGCCAATCAATGCCTGTCTTGAAGGGTAGAGACCTTGTCAGCACTGAGCACATAGTAAGCGCTCAACAAATAGTAGCTGTTATTGCCATCTGCGGTTATTGCTATAGCCACCCTTCAAGCAGTAGGGAGGCCAGCTGTTGGGAGGTGGGAAGATCAGCATCTCTGCTTCTCTGGGTGGGGAATCTGTACCACTCTACAGATAGGTTTTACCACTAGGTGATATTTAATGTGGCTTAGATGTCACTCCACTCGAAGTACAGATTCAAATGGCAAACCTATCACCCCAGTGTCAACTTTATCATTCAAGGGTGCCAGGATTTTAAGTCATGGGCAAAGCGAGGTGCCAAGATACTCACAAGGAAAGTGACCTGCCAGCACTTCACTCCGCTCATCTGGAAGATGGCATCCTGGGTCTGGCCGTCAGGCAGGGTGATGCAGCAGCTGATCTCATTATTGCCAATGGAAAGAACAGCTCCAGAGCCTGGTTCTGGGTAGTCACAGGTACAAGGATCCAGCTGCAGGTATCCATAGTGCCGTACCTCCTGGGCCAGCTCCAAAAACTGTTCCAAAGAGGGTGACGTGGGGGGGGTGGGGGGTGGGGAAGGCAAGAGGAAGCAAAGGGACACTTGAAACAGATGAAAACGTCATGTCAGAAGCTACTGCCATTCTAGAAGAATACATGGAACTGAGTCACAATGAAAGCGGCTTTTCTTCTTGACCAAACAAATGGAGACGGTGACCCTGGTGTTGACCAGAAATTGGGGGAAATCAATGGAGTGTCCTTCCAGGGAGGGACCATTCCTACTTCCTTCACTGCTGTGTCTCTGCCCGTTACGATGCTTGGTGCACAGTGGGAATGAAAATATTCCATGAGTAAATGAAGAAAAGAGTCCATAAAATGAATGAACAGATATGATTCTGTCTCCGCAGATTATAATAGCCAAGTAAATAAAAAAGTGTACATTTAAAATGCTGGCTTTTAAAAAACTAAGCTGAGATCTAGGTAGGAAGAAAAGTAGTTCATTTTTACAGGCTGCTTTATGTGATGGTGATATTAATTGCCAGAGAAAGGCATTTTAGAAATGGCAATGAAATGAGAGCACGAGCTGGTCTGCTTTCTAAGTAGAATTCCAGAGAGCCCCCAGTTTCCAAGGGAACAATTTTATGTGACTTTTAAAATTTAGCGTTTCCCTCTGCTTCTGAAGTGACCTAAGAACTGAGGACAGTTGCAGTCACACCACTGATCAAGGCAACCTGTCTCATTAACGTCTATCCAGGGCTTTTCGTTTTATTAATGACTGCATTTAGATAAGCTGCTGTAGGTTTGGTGATCTCCACTCTCTTCTTACAGCTTTCGCCATGGGCCTGGTCTAATGGCATGAGATGTGCATTAGGAGAACAGAGTTCCCACTTTAGCACGTGGTTAAATCAGAAAAAAGACCACCCACTGATAACTTGTGATCCTTTCCTGAAGCAAGGTAACTCACACCTCCTTTACAAGGACTCCGGAGGCGTTCTCAGGATACAGCAAAACAGGCGGAGACAGAAGCAGTGAGGGACAGCTGACTCCGGATCTCATGCTGGCAGAAGTATTCAAAGCCACTGATCATCCAGCCACATGTGCCAGCTCATTGTACCATGGGCCAGGCTTCAGCCTGGGAGATGCATTAAGGTGCTGGCCTTCAGTTGGGTCAGTGAGGAACATCAGAAAGAACAGGTTGTGAGTATATGGTACTTGCGCAGTGATTGGGGTCAGGGGGCTGAATCATCTTGTCACAGAGCATACAGAGAGTAGTGTGGTGCTTTTGCTATGATACTTTCTAACTTATACGGTATAAACCTATTATTGTTTATCTTATTGTTTGATAACACTTCTTTAAATTGTAATAATCTCTTGGCTGAAATGAACTAACAGTAAAAGTTCTATTTTGCAAGAAAGTTGGTGATGAGTAAGTAACTTATGTAAAATGCCTGTTGACATTTGACATTCAATAAAAGGGCGTTGTGATATTACTGTGTGAACACCAGAAGATGGAAATCTACAGGATTATGTGCTTGAAAATTAGTTAAGATTGTACCTAAAAAAGACAATTTGCCAGATGTGGTGGCTCATGCCTGTAATCCCAGCACTTTGGGAGGCCAAGGCGGGCAGATCACGAGGTCAAGAGATCGAGACCATCGTGGCCAACATGGTGAAACCCCGTCTCTACTAAAAATACAAAAATTAGGGAGGTGTGATGGCACATGCCTGTAATCCCAGCTACTCAGGAGGCTGAGGAAGGAGAAACACTTGAATTCAGGAGGCAGAGGTTGCCACGAGCCGAGATTGTGCCACTGCACTCTAGCCTGGTGACAGAGCAAGACTCCATCTCAAAAAAAAAAAAAAAAAAAGATTGTACCTAAAAAAGACAATTTAACACAGACAGCTGCAGAAAGTATGTTTATATTAATATATGTTCATTTTGGTCAGGGATTGCAAACTTTTATGTAAAGAACCATCTAGTAAATATTTTCAGCTGTACAGACATATGGCCCCTATTGCAACTACTTACCTCTGCCACAGCCACACAAAAGCAGCCTTAGACAATACATGAATGAATAACTGTGTGCCAATAAAACTTTATTTACAAAAAAAGTGGCCCATGGACCACAGCCTTTCTCTGATTTAGATCAAATAACTCTTCTTTAAGTTAATTTCACTCATTTTCAATTCCAAGTTTTCTTGTACAAGTGTAGTTGTTAATGTGCTTGCTCCATTAGCAGAAGAACTTCACAAACAAATAATGCTGGCTACATATCAGTACATGCGGATGCTTTGAGGGAAAGTAAGTTTCAATAATAATTAAACTTTTTTAATTCAATTTATGTACTCAAAGCAAAGCTTTTTAAAAGAGCATTATTAAAAATAGCATGGTAAATTCAGGTGAAATGTTTATCATAGAAGATAAAATTTATTTTGTGGAAAAACTACAAATACATATTTTGGCAGAGCTTGGTAAGAACAATATTCTTACTAAATTTAGAGGTTTATAGGGCAGATACGTACGAAGATTTGGTTGTGGTATACACAGTTTGTAATTGCATGTAAAGTAACAGCAATACTCTATCCATCAAAACAGAAGCTGCACTGGTCAAAATTCACAAATACACAGAGAACATGAGCTCCTTTTCTCGTGACAAAGCTGAGGTAGAACACCAGAGAGGGGAATGCTGAATTGTGGCAGTATGTGCCTTTTCTTTTCTTTTTCTGCAGTCCATCGATAAAAATCTAAAAGTGGCTGAGCCTTTGAAGAATTATTTTCTGTTAAGTATTAATGAGTCCTCTTAATTTTGATTGTATTTTGTTCGAAAATCAATGTTGCAGTTGTAAACATTAGCAAAGTCAAAAGAGTTTTTAAAAAGACAACACAACAAAACAGAGGCCATTTCTTCTGTTAAAATATGTCCTGTCTGTCAGACTCACATTCGCTGCTTGGGGGCAGGAGGTATGTGAGTCGGTAACACCTTTGTGGAAGCTTTAACAATGAATGTTTAGAAATATTCTGAGGAATAATAGAACACATACTCAAAGACAGAGGATGTTGGCTGCAGTGTTCAGGGACTTCAGCCAGGAACTGTACCAGGTGCTGTGAATACACAGAGTATGTATAAATTAGACACAGCCCTGGGCCTCATGGCTCTTGCTGCCAAAGTGATTTATAGCAGCAAGAGCCGGAAACAACCTGACTTCCAATAATAGAAAAGTGGTTAGCCAAACAATAATATAACCATAAAATGGAATACTCTGTAGTCACTAAAAATAATACGGAGGATCTATATTATTAACTCAGCAGAGGACTCACAATATACTGTATTTTTTTTTAGAATCTTTAAACAATAAGCTTTTATTAATTCTGTACTCAGAACAATCAATGAAGGTATTCTTATTTTTTAAGAAAGAGCCCCACTTTTAGTGCTTGGTAGGTTTATAAATGAAAGAAACAGTTCAATTCTAATATGTTTCTTTAACTCCCTTTCAACGGATTTCTCCTGGAGCAAAATTTGATTCACCTTTGCTTGATTGTCTTCTTTCTGGAGAGCTTCTAATTTCTGCCTCTGTGCCTGTGTGGGTTTGGCCCATTCTTTTTCAATGTCCTGTATTGCCTTAAAAGAACATAAGTGGTAAAATTAGCAGCCTTAGCAGAAATTAATCAATCTGACAAAAACATACTCTTGCATGAAGGGCTATAAAAACAAACCCAAGTGGATATATATTTAGGGATTTAGCAAGTTATAAACCTTATTTTTTAAATTAGTAAGAAGAGGTTGTTCAACAGTTCAGGGGAAAATTGGCAACACTTGGCAAAGAAAATAAAATGAGCTCTTTTCCCACACCACCCAATCAAATAAATTCCAGATAAAGATTTAAATGTATAAGACCATAAAAGAATTAGGGGGAAAAAAAGATAAATATTTTTATCTGATCTTGAGGTAGGGATATCTTTTTGGGGGGCTTTTGAGTTTCTTTTATTTTTACTATTACTATACTTTAAGTTCTGGGGTACATGTGCAGAACATGCAGGTTTGTTACAGAGGTATACACATGCCATGGTGGTTTGCTGCATCCATCACCCCGTCATCTACATTAGGTATTTCTCCTAATGTTATCCCTCCTCTAGCCTCCCACCCTCCTGCTATCCCTCCCCCTAGCCCCCTACCCCCAAGGGAATATCTTTTTTAAGATACAAAAGCAAAATGTCATAATGAAGAAATAGTCGTATATAATTATATGAAAATATAAAACTTCTGTACATAAAGACCACCAAGAACAAAACTAAGAATCAAATGGAAAACCATGGAAAATGACTGCATCCTATATAGCCAACAGTTAATATTTATATAAAGCAATAGGAAAAATGTAAGCATCCTCAATAGGAAAATGGATAACAGCTATGTACTGGCAATTGACAAAAAGGAATTGCAAATAGTAAATATATTTGAATCATAAACATAGATACGGGGGAAAAATATGTTGATAGGCCATTATGCTATTGCTTATAATAATGAAACATTTTAAACTTAATATTGGCAAACACATGTATAATGCTTACTATGTGTCAGGCAATGTTCTAATTGCTTCAGAACAAAAGTCAGTCCCTACAGCTACCCTGTGATGTAGGTACTGTTATCGAATGCCCCAAAATAGGTAATTGGGTTTGGGTATAACTAAATAATAGGCTATGTGATAATTAAAAATTACACAGAATATTTAACAACATGGGAAATGTGTGCAATGTACATGAAAAATATCAAATTGCCAAGTAAAAGTCTAGTAGTAGACCCTAATTTTTATAAAACAACAAAAAATAAACATAAACAACAAAAAATCCTCATATGGATACTTACGAGTCAAGGAAACGGATGTGCAGATACATGACATATATATGAAACAAATATACCCAAAGAGTTAATTAATAGTTTATATGTCTGCTTGATTTAAAATGTGGGGGTGAAATCTACTTTCATTTTCGAACTCTTCCATGTTTGCAAACTTTTTATAAGATAAAAACTAATTTTACGTTAAAAAAAATTAAAGTTGAACATATTATTGGATTCTGTCTGGTCAGTCTAGGGTAACCACCATCAGCAAGCATTCCTTAACTCCAAATCCCTAATGGGCTTCTCGGTTGCTTCCTAATCCACTGCAGGTTTCAGCAGAACGACACTGGACTCAAAGGCAGAAATCGCCTGGAAGGCAACTGCCCACTGTGGAAGTGCATCAGGACTGTGGTGAAGCAACGTGAAACATGAAGTAACAAAGCCTGTGGTCTCAGCCTCCCTTCCTGGGCTAGGCAGCTGTTCCTGTGCTTTTCCCATCTCCTCTCGGCACCCAGCTTCCTTCCCCTTTAGCCAGTCTGGCCCCAGGGAGGCCGTGGTATCAGCTGTCCACCTACTTGGCCTGTGCTGCTCTGACTTGTCAAGATGCGGCAGAATTAGCCACTGTCTCTCAGTTAGGCTATCAAGCCCTCAAGGGAAGACCCTGTACCCTTCGTCTCACTGTGTCTTACCCAGTGTCCTACATATGGCAATGCCCAGCAATTCTTTGCCAATTATCAGGAGCTTATTTTCACCTTAGTCTGAACATAAGCCTGTCTATTACATCCCTCAGTGATATTGGCAGGTTAAGCTTTATCTCCAAGAGAAGAATGAAAAGCTGAATACACTTTAAATATTGCTGTTTAGGCCGGGGGAAAAGGACATGGGATTTAGAGAGGAGAAAAAAAATAACTAATATTTATTGAAAACTTGTTTGAGATCAATTTTGTCATTGACTTTTCCCAGCTACAGCAGTTCCCCTTATCCTCGGGGCATACTATCCAAGACTCCCAGGAGGGATGCCTGGTATTATTGTGGGTAATACCAAACTCTACATATACTATGCTTTTTCCTGCGTATACATACCTATAATAAATTATAAAAATAATTTATAAATTAGGCACAGTAAGAGATGAACAACAGTAACTAATAAGAAAAGAGAACAATGGTAGCAATATTCCAGCATCACCACTCTTGCACTTTAGGGTCCTTATTAAGTAAAACTGGGGCCTTGGACACAAGTGTTGGGATATCAGGACAGTGGGTCTGATAACTGAGATCACTGCTAAGTGACTGACAGGTGGATGATGCAGACAGCACGAGTCAACTGGACAAAGAGATGATTCATGTTCCGGGCCAGCAAGACATTTCATCACACTACTCAGAATGGTATGCAATTTAAAACTTAAGAATTGTTTATTTCTGAAATGTTTCCATTTAATATTTTCAGACCATGCTTGACCGCAGGTAACTGAAACCACAGAAAGCTAGACCAAGGATAAGGGGGGCCTACTGTGTTCTGTGGGAAGGAACAATATCACCATCTTACAGATGAGCAAATTGAGGGTCCGAGAGGTTATGACGTTCAAGATGACCCAGCAAATAAGTGGCAGGAGTTAGAGCAAACCCAGGACTGGGCACTACACCAAGCCTTTCTACCCTTGCCCAAGCCACTGAATTCTTACCAGGTAGGCCGCTACCCACCCCAAGGCTTTCTCCTTTTGCCAATTCTTCAAACCAAACCTACAGACCATCAAGAAAGCATGGGTGTGAAGAAGTAAACACTGCTTTCTTTCCTGAATTGTACTTGATGGTAGGGCCCGGCAAGGGCTGTTAGCACAGGGCAAAGTATTGAAGAGAAGGGATGGCTATGTAAAGATAAACCGGAGTCACGGCAGTAAGTGCTAACCCCAGACATGCCATTCACCATCAGAGCAACTGGATCCTCAGACAGAGATGCAGATGGCTTATAGCAAAAGTAACGTCACTGTTTTATTTCATTACCTATTTTTGTTTTTTTTTGAGACAGAGTCTCGCTCTGTCACCCAGGCTGGAGTGCAGTGACATATTCTTGGCTCACTGCAACCTCCACCTCCCAGTTTCAAGCGATTCTTCTGCCTCAGCCTCTCAAGTAGCTGGGACTACAAGTGTGCACTACCACACACAGCTAATTTTTGTATTTTTAGTAGAGATGGGGTTTCACCATGTTGACCAGGCTGATTTTGAACTCCTGACCTTAGGTGATGGCCTGCCTCAGGCTCCCAAAGTGCTGGGATTACAGGCGTGAGCCACCGCTCCACAGGCTGCTTCTTAGTCTTTCACATATCCCAGCCACCCAGGACACAGGAAGAATGAGACAGTCTCTGCCCTTGGCCATTCAGAGTCTGGTTGGGAGAAGTGGGCAGAAGTCAGGCATTTTCTTCTGGGAAGAGCCGAGGCAGGCCTCCCAAAAGAGGCAGCAATTGTGGTCCTGACTCGCCTGCTGACCCTGGGACCACCTTTGTCTTCTTAGCTCCTCTACCCAGATTCAGGGAACGATGATGATGATGATAAAGATTATTATGGCATCGACTCTAATTTTTTGGAGACTTTGCCAGGCAATGAGCTAAGATTTGAATGACAGTCTATTAAAGCTTGTAGAAAACTTAGAGACGATGTTACTTCTAGCTCATCTCAACAGGGAGGTGGCGTGGTTCAGAAGGATGCAGTGGCTGGCCCAGGGTCACCCAGAGAGAGGGCCAGTGGCAGAGCAAGGGACAGAATTCATTTCTGAAACTGCAATTCAGTGTGCCTTCCATGAAGCTACCTTTTTTTCTAGCTGTGAGCAGAGGAAGTATCATCATCCATTTTCCTGTGGTTTATAACTCCTGAATGAAGACAGATTGAAAAAGTCACATCATGATGCTTGAAGCTCTGACCTGTCATCACAATGAGAAGCAAAAGACATGCCATAAAGATGATATTTCCCACAGGAATGATATTAGAATTACGTGATGCAATCTCAACCAAGGACGTGGTATCAAACCAGACGCAGCTAATAATGTATCATAACAGCAAGGATACGGTAGCAAGGATGGGCCTCAATAAACATTTAAAGTAGAAAATTCTACTCTAACTCATATAACACAGGTACGCTGAACATTTTTTTTTTTTTTTTTTTTTGAGACAGTTCTTGGTATGTTGCCCTGGCTGGAGTGTAGTGGTGTGATCACAGCTCACTGCAACCTCTGCCTTCTGGGCTCAAGCCATCCTCCCCCATCAGCCTCCGGAGTAGCTGGGACCACAGGCACATACCATCACGCCTGGCTGACTTTTGTATTTTTGGTAGAGATGGGATTATGCCATAGTGCCCAGGCTAGTCTTGAACTCCTGAGCTCAAGTAATCCGCCTGCCTCAGCCTCTCAAAGTGCTGGGCTTACAGGCGTGTGCCCCCATGCCCAGGCTGAACATGATTATACATGGATTAACGTATAATATAGAATGAACTCAAAGCTATATTCTAGCCATAAAAATACAACAGTGAACATTAAACGTTTAATAAATGATATTTTGGTTTGCCCTTTTAAAATTTAGAAGAGCTGGCTGGGAGTGGTGGCTCACACCTGTAATCCCAGCACTTTGGGAGGTCAAGGTGGGCAGATCACTTGAGGTAAGGAGTTCGAGACCAGCCTGGCCAACATGGTGAAACCCATCTTAAAAAAAAAAAAGAATTTAGAAGAGCTTTGGGGTCTTGATTTCTAAAAGTCACTTAAGAAGACATGGGCTAAGTTTCTTTCCCTCTTCTACGCCCTCTAGTAAGCCAGAGTATCAAATCCACCCACTGACCTTTTTGCTATACCCAAAGTACTATAGTAAGTTCCATTAACATTCCCCTGGAAAAGCTCATTAAAAATAATAACCTATCCACCATCTCTCTCCTCTCTCCTGAGTTTATAAAAGCTACTGAGTGTAGCAGCTTAGAATCACGCTAAATAAAAGCCACCTACAAATAAGTGTTGTTAAATTTCTTTATCTACATCCTGTGTTAATCCAAACCCACTACGCAATCCTTTGTCAGCACACCTATTACTTTTCTTCTTGAAAATGTGGATGGTACCAACTGCCTTATTGAGTTGTTATGAAGCTCCAGTGACATAATGCACTTAATTAATACGATGCCAGGCCCACCACAGGGCTTAATGCTGGCATCGTGCCAGGAACGGTTCCAGTTTCTGCAGATGCAGCAGTGAACAAGTAAATACCCACTTTCATGGAGAAATCATTCCAGTAGGGATAGCGTCAACAAATGCACACAACACACACACACACTTACATAGTCAGATGGTAGAAAGGCTATGTAGGAAATGGAACAAGGGCATTGGGATTCGGGGTTTAGCCTGAATGAGCTGGAAAGCCTGGGTGGGGTTGGAGCAGGGAAGGGCTGTGACCCGCCACCCTCCCTGCCTGCTGCCTGAGAATAGACTGTGGGATATTCTCAGGGAACTCAGTGAAAGAAGTTTCTGAGCTTTCTTCCCAGAATTGTCGAGCCAAACTTGGAAAAGATCAGGTCTCTGAAGATGGCAGTGTGGTGAGCGTGAACACCTGGGGCAGCTGGTGACTCGGATGTGTATGTTGGGGGCAGCACCGGCTGACCATTCCACTGCTTGGCAGAAGCTTCACCACACGAGGCAGGAGAAGGGAGCTGAGGCTAAGCTCAAAATTTATGGGAGGCTGGGGGGTAGGGGTAGTAGGTAGGGCCAACTACATAATTTTCAGGGTCTACCTAGTGCAAAATGAAAATGCTGTTCAAAAATTAAGAATTTTCGTTAATAGGCACAAAAACATTAGAATGAGTAAGACCTAATATCTGCTAGCACAACAGGATGACTATAGTCAAAAAACTTCAATTGTCCATTTAAAAATAACTAAAAGAATATAATTGGAGTGTCTGTAATATAAAGGATAATGCTTGAGGGGATGGATACCTTATTTACTCTGATGTGATTATCACACACTGCATGCCTGCATCAAAATATCTCATGTAACCCATAAATATTATACACCTACTATGTACCAATGAAAATTTAATATTTTTTTTTTGAGACGAAGACTTGCACTGTCACCCAGGCTGGAGTACAGTGACGCAATCTCCACTCACTGCAACCTCCTCCTCCCAGGTTCAAGCAACTCTTCTCCCTCAGCCTCCCAAGTAGCTGGGATTACAGGCACCTGCCACCACGCCCACCTAATTTTTTGTATTTTTAGTAGAGATGGAGTTTCAGTCTGTTGGCCAGGCTGGTCTTGAACTCCTGACCTCATGATCCTCCCGCCTCAGCCTCCCAAAGTGCTGGGATTACAGGCATGAGGCACTGTGCCTGGCTGAAAATTTAATTTTTTTTTAAATAAAAAATAAAAATAAAATGAAGAATTTCAAGATGGCAACAGCGATCATTATAGAAGTGTGGGTTCTCTGAGCACAGAGCCCAACGCAACAGTGTAGGCCACACACCCACCCAGCTGGAGCCAAGGCCAGGCAGGCTGCTTGTTGGCTGAGGGGCAAGAAGGCTATGTTAGAGTGAGAGTTAGGGATCATGTGTGGCTTTAATTATCGGGGATATCCTTTCTAGGCTCATGATGACAGTGTGTCAGCTGCAAATTCAGAGAGGGATTGTTAAAGCAGAGATGGAATCCCTTTTCTTTCTCTAAATTCCTCTACTTTTTACATTTTATTGTTATAGTGGTAAAATATATACAGCATAACTTGTCATTCTAACTGTTCACAAAATTCAGAGTCATTATATACATTCACAATGTTGGATAATCATCACCCTTATTTAGAGCTAAAACTTTTTCATCATCCCCCAACAAAAACTTGTACCCATCAAACAGTAACAACTTCTCCTTCCCCCACTCCCCCGAGCCCCTGCTAACCTCTGTTCTACTTTCTGTCTCTATGAATTTGCCTATTCTAGGTATGGAGGTAGAATTATTAACTACCACAAAATGTTGTTAAGTGATTCCAGGCCAACATGGCCAGTGATCTATGGTGTTGTCAGAGCTCTCGGTGACCCTCACCTGCATGTAGAGAAAATCTACAGCCGCCCTGCAATCCATCAGCATGGAGTCGAGGGATGGATCCATATACCTGCAAAATTCAGGAGTGTGTAATTCATTCCTGTGACATGGCTCATGGGCACACCTGGCAAGTGCTTTGGAAAGTGATGGCCCTCCACCCTATGAACCAGGGCTCCCTTTTCAATGAAGCCATACCCTCCACGTGCCTGGCTTTCACTCGGCCCCTCCACCTCTTTTGTTTCCTAATTTCTTTACACTGTAAGCTCTTGCCTGGAGGGCTCTGAGAGTAAAGAGGCACAGAAAGAAAGCTTTAGGGGAATGGTCTGCATCCCTGTTCACACTCAGCCTCACTCTTGGCCAATGAGTCCTGGATTTCCTTTCTCCACCGCACAATACCTGGCATAGTCGTCGGCCCCATACGGACCCACCCCCCGTATTCACCACCCTGCACCAGGGCCACCCTCATCTCTTGCCTGAGCTGCTCTGGGAATCTCTTTCCCAGGCTTTGTGTCTTAGTCATGTGCCCTTAATCTCATGATCCACATTCTAACCAGAATGGTCTTCCCTGTGCAACTTTTCAGACTCTCATGGTTCCCGGAGTTTGGTATTTATTCTGCTCACTTCCAAGGCCCTTCCCAGGACCACCCTGCTTTCATTTCCAGTTCCATCTCTCACCAACCCCACCACCAACACTACATTCTAACCATCTGTTCTCTCCTCTCCCACTGCCTGGAAGACTAAGGCCCTCACCAGTCTCCTCCCTTGACAGAATGGCCTTTCTTTGTAAGCCTCATGCAGTGCCCCCTCCTCTGGTCCCTACTCCCCAAGGCTGTGTTAGCTGCCTGTCTGCTGTGCTTCCCCTGCACCCTGAGTTTATTCCAATTGTCGCTCTGATTAAGTTTTCCTGACACCAGCTGTGAAGAACCCCCACGCCAGGGGCTGGGTGCTATCCAGAGTTGTCCCTCTGCATCTTGGTAGAGTGACTTGCAAGTAGCAGGGGCGCTGTGTCTGCCTATCAGATCCAGAATCACGAAGAACTGAAATGAATGACTGTAGACACACAGTAGCATGTTGAGAAGGGACTGCAACTGTCAGGAAAGGGCGCCTATGGCTGATCTCTACCAACCAGAAGGCAGAGGTAAGCAGAGTCACTATGCTCAGAAGAATAGGGTGAATAGACCAATGGGGCTGGCTTAGAGCAGGAAAAGGATAAATATGGTGCTCGAAGATCAACTTCATTCTGGGGTGGGGAGAAGTAACAGAAGCATCCCTACTTACATTCTAGGTAACTATGTGCCCACACATCCCAGAGGCCCCATGTGCAGAGAACAGACCCATCCCACACTGCGGCTCCCACAGGCCAGCACAGGCACCCTCTGGCGTGGAGGAAGCCCTTTCATCATCATTGAAGAGATGCACCCAGGCAATTCATGGCATACAGAAAAGTCCTTAAGATGCCACTAGGCCTCACTGAGGCTTCACCTTCTGGGAATCATTCAGCTTTTGGAGCAAGCCTTCCAGCTTCCACCCGGCAAGACTTCCCTCTGGGAAGAGGATGATGCACCTGCAGGAGCCTATGCCAGAATCTCCCCCTCCGGAGACCAGATCCTCAGCTCTAACAACAGAAGTGGGACCTCCTTTCTTCCCAGTTCCCATCAACAGAAGCAATCTGCCTGCATCTGAGATGCTGGCTTATAATTTGGGGTAGATGTTTTCTCTTGCACATATCTAGAATTTACCTATTTAATAAAGACATAGGCAATGCCTATTTCAAATTCAAACTTCAAGGTAAGAAACAGATTCTCATCTCTCCTTTGATCTCAAGTTTTCAGGAGAGCACATGAGTGAACATCTAAGCCCCAGGAATTTTTTTTTTCTTCCTATAATCACTATCACCATCAATATAGCAGTCACAAACATGACCAAAACTTACTGAGTATATGGGATTATTTTACGTAACTCTTACAATAGTCCTGTGATGTAGATACTATTTTTATTATTCCCATTTTACAGATAAAGAAATTGAGGCTTAGAGAGCTTGAACAACTTGGCTAAGTTTATGCAGCTAAGATGTGAACAAGCCGTGACTTAGATTCACGTAGTCTGATTCCAGGAACAACTGTGCTCAGCCACGCACTACAGTGAGCAGCCTCCAGAACAGCTGTTCTCTAAACCACCGGATGGAACCAAGTCCTCCTCCCGTTCTCAGGGTTTCATATCTCAAGATTTTTTTATTTTTTGAGACGGAGTCTCGCTCTGTCACCAGGCTGGAGTGCAGTGGTGTAATCACAACTCACTGCAACCTCTGACTCCCTGGTTAAAGATTTTCCTGCCTCAGCCTCCAGAGTAGCTGGGATCATAGGCATGTGCCACCATGCCCTGTTATTTTTTGTATTTTTAGGAGAGATGGGGTTTTACCATGTTGGCCAGAATGGTCTCGATCTCTGCCCGCCTTGGCCTCCCAAAGTGCTGGGATTACAGGCATGAGTCACTGCGCCCGGCCACCTCAAGATTTTCACCATTCCTCAGGATACTTCTGAACGGCAGGTTATGAACTGCCTTGCTGAGATATCCTTCCACAATTCACAGCCACAAACGAGCTCTCGAGCAAGGCATCACAAGGTCAAGGGAATTCTTAGATTTTTTTTTTTTTTTTTTTTTTTTTTAAGGGCCGCCCACCCCCGCCCCGGGGGCCCCCCCGCCCCCGGCCCCCCAGGGGCCCCCCTCAAAATACCTTTCTTTAAAGCCTCTGTACTCAGATAACAGAATAAATGGGCTGGGAGAGAGGAGCCTAAGGAGCACTCCCCTGCTGCCACGGTAATAAATGTGGGAACTGCAGGTTATAGGACTGGGGGTGCGTAAGGTCCTGCTGCTTGGTGCTATTTTGTATAATATTTTGTTCTCCACAGGCCCCTGTTACTGGAGGAAATGACAATATTTTCTGCAGAGGGATATTTGTGTCCTATTGATCTAGGAATATGGAAGGCCCTGGTACACATCCTTTAGACATGTGTAATCCCAATACTTAGAGTTCAAATTCACTGCAAGCTGGCTGAATCCACCCTTCGCCTTCAGGGAACACCACACTTCTACAGATGAATCAGATCTGCTTGTAATCACCAACAAAGTCCCTCCATTAATACAGTCAGTGATCCATTGCAAAGCAACCCAAGGCCAGCCATTTCCCGAAATTACCTGCTTCAATTCACGTCCCCGGCCCTGCCCATAGTTTTCAAGTCTTACTTTTCTGTTCACCTATTAATAGAGATGCAGAAAGATGGCCACCTTCCTCATTTTAATACTCCACCCCACCCCGAGTATTTACCTGAGGCTAGTGAAAGTCATTGTCTTCTATTCTTTTTTTTTTGAAGACAGAGTCTCACACTATTGCCGGGGCTGGAATGCAGTGGCACGATCTCAGTTCACTGCAACTTCCGCCTCCCAGGTTCAAGTGATTCTCCTGCCTCAGCCTCCCAAGTATCCGGGATTGCAGGTACCCGCCACCATGCCCAGCTAATTTTTTTGTATTTTTAGTAGAGACAGGGTTTCACTATGTTGGCCAGGCTGGTCTCCAACTCCTGACCTCATGATCCGCCCGCCTCAGCCTCCCAAAGTGCTAGAATTACAGGAGTGAGCCACCATGCATAGCCAACATCCTATTCTTTAGGACAAATATTCAGAAACTAGTTCATTTCACCCTCTCATTTTCACTGCTTTTCTTTTCTTTTTGAGACAGGGTCTTGCACTGATACAGGCCAGGCTCGAGTGCAGTGGTGTAATCTCGGCTCACTGCGGTCTCAATCTTCTGGGCTCACGTGATTCTTCTGCCTCAGCCTGCTGAATAGCTGGGACCACAGATGCACACCACCCCACCTGGCTAATTTTTTTGATTTTTAGTGGAGATGAGGTCTTGCTATGTTGCCCAGGCTGATCTTGAACTCCTGGGCTTCAGCAATCCTCTTGCCTTGGTCTCCCAGAATACTGAGATTACAGGCATAGACCACAGCACCTGGCTTTCACTGCTTTTCTTACAACCTTCTCTAAGTTCCTGGTCTCTAGCTATCAGGCTGTGAGCAGGATGTGACATGACTCTGACAAGTCCTGATGGGCAATGGCAAGACATCCTCAAATACCTTCTGTCACTTTCAGTACCTACTTACCACTTTCGGAGTCCAACCTTACAGTTTTCCACTTCAGAACTTCCAAGACGAACATAAAGGAGTTCAAAGTCCGCCAATTTTTTTACAACTAGAGAAAGGGGAAAGCCAGTCTTACTGGTTGAAACAGCACAGACAGCTTGTATATAGCAGCTTTCAAATGAGAAAATAAAACCTTATTGGAAATAATAAAAAGACAGTAAGACTATCCTCTGTATTTATATGTAATTTTAACTTTCTGAAGTTCATTCAAAAAATAAGTATCATTTGATCCTCATAAAATATCAGCCCCTTGAGTGGGAGATGTTTTACACTGTGATATAGATGAAAAAATAGGTCCAGAGACATCCAGAGCCTTCACAGCTCACCACAGTGCCTAGCAGCCAACCCACTACACAAACCCTTTAGCTTCCAACTCAAAGCCACCTCCCCCAGCTTCTTGAGGACATTTATAAACTACTTTAATGTAACTGATACCATTTCACACACAAAACTTTGTAATATCTAGAAACACACTGTAGAGAAAACAAAAGATAAGATCAGAATCAGACTGTCTTCTTACACTATCTCATTATACTTGAAAAAAAGAATCTATTAACTCGTTGATATCATCCACAAATGTTCCTTAAAAAGGAGAAATGAGACCAGGCACAGTGGCTCACGCCTGTAATCCCAGCACTTTGGGAGGCCAAGGCAGGTGGATCACCTGAGGTCAGGAGTTCGAGACCAGCCTGACCAACATGGAGAAACCCTATCTCTACTAAAAATACAAAAAATAGCCAGGTGTCGTTAGGAACCTGTAATCCCAGCTACTCAGGAGGCTGAGGCAGGAGAATGGCTTGAACCCGGAGGCAGAGGTTGAGGTGAGCTGAGATCGCGTCATTGCACTCCAACCTGGGCAACAAGAGCGAAACTCCATATCAAAACAAACAAACAAACAAAACAAAACAAAAACAAGGAGAAATGATGCTGTGGTGGGGCGTCCTGACACCTGGAGTCTAGCACTCCATTCACAGGAAAGGGTGCCGGCGGGTGGTCAGTGGTCAGGCCTGGGCCTAGGGTAAAGGGAAGGGGGACAGGATTAGGGCTGGGGGTGCACAAGTGCAGTTACAGAACCACCAAGGTATAAGCAGTTTGCCTCCACTCTCCCCTAACAAGGATACAACCTCCCATTCCCCCAAACCCTTAATCCAGTGACTGAGAACAGTAGTAGGGACCACATCCCAGGGGGCGGCCAGTCCCTCAGCTGTGACTCCTGCATCAAGCCCCTGCTCACACATATCCACCCATCTCCTAGTTGATTCATTTGTTCCTTCCTTCTTACCACAGAGCTTGCCCTCCTTGCCAAACCGAATGAGAAAGAGGCCGAAATAGCCCAAGAGCTCCCGACACAGTCCAATTTTGTGTGACACCACCTTTAACCAAAAACAAGCAGAAGGGGAAAAAGTTAGCTGTGCCCACCGTGCATCCTAACTGTGACATGCAGAATTGGAAATGGGCTGGATACATCCATAAAAAGTGTGCCATTGGTTAGTGAACACTCAGCATTTTGGAATCCAAAAATGGCACTCATTTTAAAAAATTTAAAAACACAAAAAATTAGAATAAAGAAAATAAAAATCAGTCCCACCCCAATGGACAGAGGCTGGCCCCAGTTGAGGTTGGTCATCCCATCTCAGATGTGGACACACTCCTAGATGGGGTTGGTCTTTATTTTCCCCTGGAGAGCAGCAGCCATGCTCCAGGAACATCTGTCCTTCTGTGACGTCTGTCCCTGGAGCCTGCACACTAATTTACCTTCCTGTGGGCTGTATTACCAGATATTTGGAGAAGATCACTCCCCACCGCTTGTCTGACATACAAACGTGCATGTGCTACTGCCTACCTTTGACACGCCAGGCCTGCTTCTCCTTGATGTTTCCTGCGATGGTCACTGTGTAATTTACTACGATGTTTGCAAAATGAAAACCTCAGATCCCAAGCACAGGCTGCCTTCCTTCACATTCCTCTTTGACCTTTATAACAAACAGCTTTCATTTCAACACCAGTGGCTTCATTTTTACCATCAATCTATCAGACTGTCCCCTCACAGCATTGGGCATGTACTTACCCTCCCTTAGCAGAAACTTCTCCGTGACCACAGACTACCTCCCTGCCATCCACCCAGCACAGCTCCTCAACACTGGGCTCTCCAGTAATTTCCTTGGACTCCTGGTTTTAACTCACTAAATCACTTCTGTAACACTCAAGGAGTTGCCTCCAGGCACTGCCCGTGAGAGATGCTCTACCCATGGCTCCCAGTTCTCTAGGTGGCAGTTGTACAAATACCAGGTTCAAAGGGGGCCTTCTCTTGTCAGAGATCCATAAATTACCCCGAGGAAACAGTCTGATTAGATGGCTGGTATGAGTGGGTGTTCTCAACATAGCTTTGAAAATAAAGAGCAGCCCAGAAATAGTTTCAACACTTTCAATGCAATTCCCTTTCCCCTCTCTTTCTGTCTCTCCCATTTCCCCCGTGTTTTGGGTCCAAAACACCCAAAAGCCAAACACAGGACACTTCTGTGTGTGGGTGAGTGTGTGGTAGGTAGCAGCATGGTAAAGACATCTTTCCCAGAGTACAGCTGACCCAGGTCCACTCAAATGAGATTTTTTTCTTTGTCTAATTTAGGGAAATCAACAAGTTTACATGCCAAGGCAGACAGAGGAGAGGTGTGGGGCAAAAGGAAAACGAAGAAGCTTTTCGCATTCATAAACACCTTCTTTTGAAAGGAGTGAGCATCAGCAAAAAATACATAATATTTTTCCTCTTAGCGATTCAAAACACAAACGCCATCACTAGTACCACAGTAGTCCTAGATTTTAGCTTGCTGCTGGCCTTTAAAGAGCCCACTGAGGCTGGTGCAGTGGCTCATGCCTGTAATCTCAGCACTTTGAAAGGTCAAGATGGGCGGATCACCTGAGGTCAGGAGTTCGAGACCAGCACGGCCAACATGCTGAAACTCTGTCTCTACTAACAAACAAAACAAACAAACAAAAAAACATAGCTGGGCATGGTGGCAGGTGCCTGTAATCCCAGCTACTCGGAGGCTGAGGCAGGAGAATCACTTGAACCAAGGAGGCAGAGGTTGCAGTGAGCCAAGATAGAGCCATTGCACTCCAGCCTAGGTGACAAGGGGAAACTCCATTTCAAAACAAACAAACAAAAAAACCCATTGAAAAGTAAAAGGTAGGCTGTGGGTGAGGCAAACCTGGGGAAGCAAAGTGAGAACGGCAGCAAGTGTGCTGGAGAAGATGCAAACTTAAAAAAATTTAAGTTTTAATTATAAAACTTAAATTACGGTTTTATGCAACCTAGAGAATGTTCCAGTTCCTGGAAGGAAATTCAAACCTGTGGCTGGCCAAGTGATCACTCCACCTGTTATGGAAACTCTACCACTTCTAGGGTAGAACCTCCAGTTAAACTTACCTGATCCAATGATATCAATGTCTTGGGTCTGAATTTCTCACAAGCCAACACGATTGGAAGAGGGGAAGCACATTTTTCTGACTGCAAATGTACCTCCTCAAATGTATGCTATTAGTTTCAAGGGAAATGGACAAAACAGACGGTACCACAGAACCCTAGAGGTATCTCCCTACTCGATATTATTCAGCACTCCCTCCAATATCAATACCAATACCAATAATGATCAATAACCACAACTGCCATTGTCTCTGGAACGTGAACTATTTCTGTCTGTAAAGTAACTTACCCAAATTCACACGGCCATTACGCAGCAGCACTATACAGCTGTGTGTTGCTTAATGACAGGAGTACATTCTGAGAAATGCATCGTTAGGCGATTTCGTTGTGTGAACACCGTGAAGGGAACTTACACAAATCTAAATGGTATTGTCTACTATATGCCTAGGCTAGATGGTATGGTCCGCTGTTCCTTCGCCTGTTAGCCCAGGTTTGTAGTAGTATAGTAGGCTTGTGACTGTACTAAATACTGTAGGCAACTGTAACAGATGGATAAATATGAATGTATCTAAACATATCTAGATATAGAAAGAGTACAGTAAAATATTATATCATAACCTTATGGGACCACCATTGTACATGCTGTGCAATGTTGACCAAAAAACATTGTTACGTGGCACATGACTGTAATTTGAATCTAGGACTCATCCTAAACTCAGAAGATAGGAGATCCCACCCTACCAGCACCACCACCACTGCCTTCAGCTGCAGGTATGTCTAGTTTGGTCAGCAAGCCCAGTGTGTGAAAAAAAAGTCAATGATGATGGCTTTGGGCAAGGCAGCTGCTCTCCTGTTTTGAACAATTCCATCTATTTCCAAATTATCTCCCCTCCTGCAGCTGTACCCCAGAGCTACTTGCCTGGCCCCAGACATATGCAGTCTGTGGCTCCCATTCTATTACTGCCTTCCTACTCCTCCTTCATTTATGAATCTGTCTCCCACTTCTAGGTCCTAGGCAATTGAGGGGAACTGTGTTTTTATTGTTTTTGTTTTGGGGTACAAACTCCCTCAAGCATCAAGGGCCTTTCATACGCTTTAGAAAGACTATGGTGGAAATCAGTACCGAAGATTAGCAAGACAAGAAGCAGGGAGGCTAGTTTAGGGGCAGCTGTGGAGATCTAGCTGGGAAATGATGAGGGCTGGACTAAGGTCCAGATGTGGGGATGGAGAGGAAGAAATGGAGAGGCGATGAATATGAGAGAGGCTGGAGATACAGGAATAGCTTAGGTCAAGGCAGGCCTGAAGAGCTAGCAGCCAAAATGGGAGTGCTTCCATTTCTCAACTCAGAAAGGGTCAGACACCATAACCCAAGCACAAGAACTTTCCGTCCTTTGAAAAGTCCTAGAAACTTTCTGACTCTTCTTCATGTTTATAACTTTGTATTTTCTCTGGAGGATTAGAACTAAGACCTTCCAAAGGAAAAGGGCCTGGCGCTGGCCCCCCGGGAGCAGGATGTGGGTGTGAGAAGACAGTGTACCCTCTGCAGCTCTGCTCAGCAGATGGAAAAAGGGTCTGGGAGGCAGAGCTGCTGAAGAAGGGAGAAGCCTTCTGGGTCTTGCCTTGTTAGTCCTCAGAGACCGGACCACCACTCATATCTGGATCCTCTGCACCCAGAATTAGCCCTGATGGAGCACTGGTTTCAGGAATTTTCTCTGTGGGAAAATAGGAACCTTCAAGAATTCCCCTGCCACCCTCTGCCACCACCTGTCACCAGCACACTGAGATATGGCCTGTTTCAGACTCTGCCAAGCTCCACTTTCCTTCCTGCCCCCAACTGCGGGGCATCCAATAATAAAACATTTTACACATTTATAGGCCAGAGCCCTGGCTAAGTGCCAAGGAAGTGACAGCAGCCGTCCAAGAGATCTCTGGAAAATTGGTGCCCCCAGGGAGGGCGAAATCAAAGAGGCCCTGGAGGATTGGCTGTATTGCAGATTCCTGGGTTGATCTCCCAGGAAATGCCAGTACCTCGACAGGTAAGTCATTCACAGAGTAAAACAACAAGGCCAGAAGCTCCTGGAAGGTAACCGTATCCCACTCTCTGCTTTCCAAACAGAACTATCCCTAGATTCAGTTCTGGGCTGGAGTTTAAACAAAGCTTACCTCTAGGACTCTTTCAGCAGTGTCTGATGTTAGAATTTCGACTTGAATACTCTGTTCATTGGGCAGAAATATGTCCAGAGAAGCTTTCTTGGTGGCGATGTCAAATGTTTTCTGTTAGCAAAAGAAAAGCAAAATTAATTTCCATACCTTTTTTTTTTTTTTGGAGGCAGAGTCTCACTCTTGCCCAGGCTGGCGTACAATGGTGTGATCTTGGCTCACTGCAACCTCCGCCTCCTGGGTTCAAGCGATTCTCCTGCATCAGCCTCCCAAGTAGCTGAGATTACAGGTGCTCACCACCACACCCAGCTAATTTTTTGTATTTTTAGTAGAGACGGGGTTTCACCATGTTGGCCAGGCTGGTCTCGAACTCCTCATCTCAGGTGATCCACTGCCTCGGCCTCCCAAAGTGCTGGAATTACAGGTGTGAGCCACCGCACCCAGCCTCCACACCATTTTTTAAAGCTGTACCATTGCAGCAAGTGAACAATCCATAGCTTCCTTTTTTGGTGCTCTTCTAGCATATGGTACCCAAAGTTCCCAAGAGACACATGCAGAGATTGCGAGGGTTGTTTTGTGGGGCATAGAGGAGGCAAGGCAAAGCAGTAACATGAAGCTTAAAGAATTCCCAAGTAAACAACTGAGTATCTATGTTGGAGAAAACAGCTTTTGATAAAGTTCACATCCTTGACAGTCTCAGAATTAACTTGCCCAATTTTCAGCATTTCCAGCATCCCTAAAGCCCATATCCCTGCTTCTTTCTGACACTGTATGTTGGGGGGGAGATAGGGGAGAGGTAAGGGGGAGGTAGGAGAGAGGTAGGGGGGAGGTCGGGGAGAGGTGTTTCCTTGTAGCAACCAGTTCTCTAATTCTCGAACATCAAAATGGTTGTCCAACAATTCAATTGGATTCTAACATGCTTTACCTGGAGTTAGCCTCAGATCCCACAAGTTTAAGGGCTCAGCTCCACAAGACTACTCCCTTTACATGACAGCAGCAAATATGGGGCCCAAGTTACCCACATTTCTGCCCAGCAGACTACAAATTCTGGTTTCCATGTCCCCATCTCAGGTTTCATAGTTTGCTAGAACAACTCACAAAGCGGAAGAAAACGGTGAACTTACTATTACTACCTTATCATAAAGGCTACAACTCAGAAACAGCCAAATGGAGGAGATACACAGAGCAGGGTGCGGGTGGAGTTGCCACGCTCTTGTTGGGTGCCCCACCCTCCCAGCACCATCACGTGTTCACCAACCTGGAAGCACTTCAAACCCCATTGCTTAGGGGTGGTTGTTTATGGAGGTGCCATTATGGAAGCTCCTCAAATCCCATTGCTTAGGGGTTTCTTATGGAGGTCCATGACATAGGCACAATTGATTAAATCATTGGCCAATGGTAAGTAAACTCAATCTCCAGCCACTCTCCCTTCCCCGGAGGCTGAGGGTTGAGGGGGCGGGTGGGGACTGAAAGTCCCAATCCTCTAATCATGCTGTGGTCTCTCAGGTGACCAGTCCCCATCCTGATGCTACCTCGAAGCCCTTCAGCCAAGAGTCATCTCATCAGCATAAACTCAGGCAACGCTGAAAGGTGCTGGTTGAGGATCACAAAAGGCAGTCCTAACACCAAGGAAATTCCCAGGAGCTCCGTGCCAGGAACTAGAGACAAATATCAATTTTTTTTTTGTTTTTTGAGATGGAGTTTTGCTCTTGTTGCCCAGGCTGGAGTGCAATGGTGCGCTCTTGGCTCACTGTAACCTCTGCCTCCCAGGTTCAAGCAATTCTCCTGCCTCAGCTTCCCAAGTAGCTGGGATTACAGGTGCCTGCCACCATGCCAGGCTAATTTTTGTATCTTTTTAGTAGAGACAGGGTTTCACCACGTTGGCCAGGCTGGTCTCGAACTTCTGACCTCCTGATCCACCTGCCTCAGCCTCCCATTAAATTGGTTTTTTATTTTACCACACCATGTATGCAGTAATTTATGATTTTGCTACAGCAAAAATCTGAACTGCACAAACTGCGAGACCAGTGAAGGGACGTGAGTTGCCATCTAGTGAGTGAGTTTCCATCTAAGGAGCAGCCCCAGCGGGACACAGCTCTGCAGGCTTAAGCATCCTGTGAGGGGAAGGATGTGTGCTAGAAGCAGGAACAAGTCTGGGGACCTGTGGCATTCTCAGGATGGAGCTGGAGACATCGTTAGGCCATCGGAGTCCAGGGAAGCACTGGCTGAACTGGTGCTCCAGTTGTCATAGGGGAGAGGTAGGCCCCTAGGAGGCAGTGGGTCCAGAGAGGCCAGTGGCTGCTTACGTGGGGCCTCACAAGGCAGCAATCTGGGGGTGGATCGTCTTCCGCATCTTCTGAAGGTGATGCTGTCAGTCCACAGACCTATTTTCATCTCTGGCTGATTGAGGTCACAGTCTTTCTCATCCTGGATTCCCTAGAATATTAAACTCTAATGCCCAAGGCATCTATAGTATACAATAAATTAACTTCTCTCCTAGGCATTCAGAATGGTACTGTCATACCTCGGGAAAATAGAGGAAGGAGCCACATCATCTTCTCTGTTCAGAGACTGCCATATAAGTCAGAATACTAGCCACACAGTGCAGATGGGAGTGGTGGGAAGTAACCTTTTTTTTTTAGGACCAATACGTTTATGGTATATACCTGAATTTGTGGTGTAAAAATCTGATACCCACTGCAAACATTCTGTATCATGTTTAAAATAATTTCAATTTTTATTTTAGATTCAAGGGGTACACTTGCAGTTTTGTTACATGGGTTTACTGTGTGATGCTGAGGTTTGGGGTACGGTTGATCCCATTACCTTCCAGGTGTCAGGATGGGAGAGGGAAGAACTAAATGACCAATAAGGAGATTACTGGGGGATCACAAATTTGGGGGTCAGGTCAGCAGACCAAGTGAGACCCTGTCCCCACCGCGGGCACAGCCCCCCTTTCCTCAGTCCCTGTAACCTTTCAGACACAACAGATGCTGCAGGCTTTGTAGGGACCTAGGGAGTCCCAGCAACTCAATCACATTGCTCAGTTACCCCAAAAGGTTGATCACATTAGCAACAGGCTTGTTTTTCATCATTTCGTTATCAAAGGGCAAGCTTTGACTTTACATTTTAATTCCTCCCCCCCCCACGTGCTTACAATTGCTAAATTTCTATGATTCTGAATCTAAGTTCTTTAGGAGAGAAATGTGCTCTCTTCTACATTCAAAGGATTAGTCCAAAAAAAGCAATATATTTATGTATTATGTCTACATATATAAGAATCTGTGTATATAGCACATCATTTATGGATAAAATATCTATATATTTGTTATATACAAATATTTTATTAGATCATGATCCTGGTAATTGGGCTAATTGTTTCACCTACAGTGGCTCACTTAATTCCCATAACAACTCCATGAGGCATATATACACTTACTAATCCCATTATTTCTTCAGATGAGGTAAAGGTTCACAAAGGTTAAATAACTTGCCCAGGCTGGGAACCGTGGCTCACACCTGTAATCCCAGCACTTTGGGAGGCTGAGGTGGGTGGATCACCTGAGGTCAGGAGTTCAAGACCAGCCTGGCCAACATGGTGAAATCCTATCTCTATTTAAAAAATAAAAACAAATTTAAAAAAAAAATTAGCAGGCATGGTGGTGGGTACCTGTAATCCAAGTTCTTGGGAGGCTAAGGCAGGAGAATTGCTTGAACCCAGGAGGCAGAGGTCGCAGTGAGCTGAGATTGCACCACTGTACTCCAGCCTGGGTGACAGAGCAAGACTTCATCTCAAAAACACAAAAAACAAAAAAATGAAAAACATAACTTATCCAAGGACACACTGCTAGTTGACGGGAGAGGCAAAACTCAAGGTCAGCTCCATGTGACTCTAGGTTCTAAATAGGATCAACATCTCTCCAGCTGGCCCAGGAGCCTGGCCCCCAGTGTGATAACTGCAGAACTCTTTTCACTCTCAGAAGCTTCCCAGTTTGGACGAGCTATATGGCTGCCCGAGCTCTAAGCTACCATGTGTTAAGCTGCCTCTCTCCATAGTTAATATTTGACTTACTGCCAACAGGTAAGAAATAACGGAGTCAAAGAAAGATTCAGGAAGGTGTTTTCAACACTCATATTCAGTCAGGTTCCAAGACCTCCATATTTTCCATCTTAAACAACCTCTTGAGTCCATCTCCATCTCACCATCAGTACCTTGGACCCAGCTAACATCCCCTCTGCCCTAGACTCCACACTGCAAAGGCCCCTTACAAGTCTCCTTGCTTCCATTCCCCCTCCTCTACCAAGTAGTCCTCACACAGCAGCCCGAGAAATATTTTTTAAACGCAAACCTAAAAATGTCCCTCTCTTGCTTAAAACCCTCCAGCATCCTAACATTATTCACAGACCACCCAACTCTTTGCCATTGGTCGGGATGAGAGGAATTGGTGGCCACTGCCCCTGACTCTTCTTCGCCCTCCAGTCTAGCATGTCCTCCAGGTGGCCACGCTCAGTTGAATTCTCACTCCCTCGGAAGGAGGAAGGAAGAGCAGAGTACTCAGCTTCAGCTAGGGCTGCTAATCTTGAAGCAAATGGAGGGAAGTTCTGTGAGAATAAAGTCAATGTAGAGAAGAGCAGGATTTGGGGTAGGGTGAGAAGTGGGAACCAGCCAACCTTCCATGACCTTTTAGTTAAACCAACAAATTTCCCTTTTGTGATTTTGGCCTTTGCAATGAAAACTACCTGACTAATGGGAAGTAATTGAGTTTTACCTTCTCCACTCTAAATACTTATTTGTAAGAATGTTTGTGGCATTTTTTATGCTTAATTAGTTTAAAGCCAGGTTAGATGACTGCCTAGACGATAAGCTTCGTTGGAGCAGGATTATGTGGTGAGTTAATAAGAGATAGTCATATATGTATGTGGTGAGTTTATCTTGAAGAGTGCCCTGTGCAAACAGACATTTAATAATCTTTGTTCCATATTTCTCAAAATAATCCAAGTAAGAAGAGAAAAAGAACTAGTATAGTAATGTCTAAAATGGGGCATTTGCTGGGCGCAAATCATGCCTGTAATCCCAACACTTTGGGAGGCAAGGGTGGGCGGGTCATTTGAGGTCAGGAGTTTAAGACCAGCCTGGCCAACATGGGGAAACCCTGTCTCTACTAAAATACAAAACTTAGCTGGGCATGGTGGCAGGTGCCTGCAATCTCAGATACTAGGAAGGCTGAAGCAGGAGAATTGCTTGAATCCAGGAGGCGGAGATCACAGTGAGCCAAGATCGCACCACTGCACTCCAGCCTGGGTGACAGAGCAAGACTCCCTCTCAAAATAAAATAAAATGGGGCATTTAAAAATGGAGTGTTGATATATGTTACTTCCCTCTCTAGCCCATGACTGCATATTTATCCTACAGATATGTAAGAAGAGAATATTAACGTTAAAACCTCCAATGTGGCTGAGCACAGTGGCTCACACCTATAATCCCAGCAATTTGGGAGGCCAAGGCAGGTGGATCACCTGGGTCAGGAGTTCGAGACCAGCCTGTCCAACATGGCAAAAACCCATCTGTACTAAAAATACAAAAAATTAGGCAGGTATGGTAGTGGGTGCCTGTAATCCCATCTACTTGGAAGGCTGAGGCAGGAGAATTGCTTGAACCCAGGAGGTGGAGGTTGCAGTGAGCCAAGATCATACCACTGCACTTGAGCCTGGGTAACAAGAGGGAAACTCCATCTGAAAAAAAAAACAACTCTCCAATGTTCTGTTTTGATGTTGCAGCACTGGTTTGGGTTGATGTAACCTCCTCTCAGTAGAGAACCTGCACATCAAGGGGAACAAGAAGTTAAAGAGCCATCCAGCCCATAGCCATTGGTCAAGATGGACAAATCAGTTGGCAATTGCCCTCACCTTCCCTCCTCCTTTCATCGCTCCCTACCAGTTTGAATTACTCTGTTCTCACATTGCTATGAAGAAATACCTGAGACTGGGTAATTTTTATAAAGAAAAGAGGTTTAATTGGCTCACTGTTCTGCAGGCTGTACAGGAAGCATGATGCTGGCATCTACTCAGCTTCTGGGAAGGCCTCAGGAAGCTTACAATCATAGTGGATTATGAAGGGCAAGCAGGCATGTCTTACACGGCCGGAGCAGGGGCAAGGGTGGGGGGGGAGGTGCCACACACTTTTAAACAACCAGATCTCATGAGAACTCACCAACACGAGAACAGCAACAAGGGGATGGTGATAAACCATTCATGAGAAACCACCCCACGATCCAATCACCTCCCACCAGGCTCCACCTCCAACACTGGGAATTACAATTCAACATGGGATTTGGGGAAAAACAGAAATCCAAACAGTTGCCTCACCCTGTGGAATTCTGACTCACATTCATCTTTAACCTCATCCACTTTCCCCAAGACTCCAGCCACAGAGAGTCACTCCCTAATTCCCACCAGCTAACCTCACCTCCTGTTAGTCACAGAGAAAACAGCAAGATGGGAACTTACTCTACTTCCACTCACGGCCCAGCCTTGGACCCTGCCTGTAGCCTTACTCTACCTTTCTTTGTCTTGCACTCAGTTTAAAAGGTGTCCTTCCTCCACCTGATCCCAGACTTTATGAAGTTCTCCTCCCAGAAGGACTTGGTGCCACTGATTATCAAGGCCCCCTCCTGCATACTCCCTTCTTCTGCTTCTCCTTTTCTACAGGCTCCTACTCACTAGCAGGTAAACTTACTCAAGTCTCTGTCATTTAAAACAACAGAAAGTCAGAGACTTGGGTAGATCATCTCCGAGGAAAAGAACCTGATGTACTTAACGATGGGGAAAATTCTGTTTTCAACACTGCTATAGGTACAGAAGGAGTTAGTCATATGTTTTGGGACAGCTAAGCATATACTTTTTTCTTTTAACTCTGAGTTAAAGGAGTTTTAACTCTGGCAAAGGGGGTGTGGGGGAAGGGGGAAGGGGAAGATGTTCAAGTAAGTAAAAATAACCATAGGCATTAATTGGCGCAGCAAAAACAATCCATTTGCATAATTGACTAAGGACTTTAATTTAAAAATTAAAGTTGAGAAGGGGAAGAACAGAACAAGTGACACAAGAAAGCTGAAATCCTCAGCCCCATCATAGTCAGTGGATAGGGTTTAAAAATTGAAGAATATTAGCTGAGTGTGGTGGCATATACCCGTAATCCCAGCTCCTAGGGAAGCTGAGGAGGGAGAATCACTTGAGCCCAGGATATGGAGTCCTGGGCAATATAGTGAGATCCTGTAACTAGAAAAAATAAAAGAATAAGAGGTAATCATATATGTATAGAATTAACCTTCATGTTTTCAAATATCTGAAGAGAAAGCTGTAAGACTGGAAAGTTGTTGCCTCCGGAGGACGGGAATGTTGTAATCCTTTTTATAGGATTTTTATTGTTATTGTTTACTGTAATTTTTAAATTTTTAACTTTTATTCCCTCCATGATATCTATTTCATTTTCCTAACTATAAGCACATTTTGCTTTAAGTAGACATTTTAGAACACTATAATGAAGAGAAGAATTGATGGCATCAAAAGATCTTTGTGTGATGGGATGAAAGCCAGCACAAAAGAGATCCATCAAGTTTAAAGTGGAAATCAAAGAACAATTTGGCTCGATTTGTGATATTTGAATTTTACTAGAATGTTTTAGTGTATTTCTTACAAAATTAATGAAATGTAAAAGCAATACAAAAACAGAATTGGGGGAAAAGTCAACCTGGTAGAATTGGGTTGTATAAAAAACAAAACATTAAATAAGCTGCTATCTTTTTTTTTTTTTTTTTTTTTTGAGTCAGGGTCTTGCTCTGTTGCCCAGGTTGGAATACAGTGGGGTGATCATAGCTCACTGTAGCCTCCAAGCCCTGGGCTCAAGCAATCCTCCAGCCTCAGCCCCCAAAGTTCTGGGACTACAAGTGTGAACCGCCACGCTCGGCCCAGCCACCATACTGATCTATGATGCATCAGGAATGAAAAAACACAAGTCATACTAGAAAATTAACAAAAATGCATTCTTTTTAAAAAAAAAAAATCAAATTTTTCCAATACCATGGGCTATCTTAACAGGTTGTAGAATATGTGCTCTTTTTGATTTGAATTTAACAACTGGAGAAATCTAATTTTTCAAGGAGATCGGTGTGTTTTGTTGCTATTCTGCTCTGAGGTAGAGGAATGTCTAATAGTCATGGTGCCCACCCAGGAAAATCCATATGTGGACTAACCAGGCTCTAAACCTCTATCACATGCAATGATGGGCCACTGTCATTTCTCTACAAGGGAAATGGAAAACATTCTTAAGAGGAAGTGGGGAAATAGTCACTTCCCAGAGCCCCCAAACATAGCTGCAGTGGGCAAAACTTCCTAAATAAAGAAGTTTCCGCTAAGTTCCCAGGCCCACAGAAGCCACTCCAGATGCCTTCCCAGTCTTCTCAAACATGCAGATTCGCATGGGGCCCTAGAACACTCCAGTTTAAGAACAAGGAATATTAAAAAAAAAAAAAAAAAAAACCTTTCATCTAAAGACTTTAGCTTTGTCTTTTCAAAAGTCCCTTTATCTCTAAAGTGCTGACAGCAAAGAAATCCAGAGCATGGTGTGTCAGAGGAGGTCCAGATGCACAGAGCAAGGGAGATGAGACAGGAGGCGGCAGCAGGCGGGCCACCACCAGTCTGGTCACATCTTACACCATCCACGGAGCAGGGGCTCTGGGCCCAGGCTCCCCTGCATTTGGAACCCAGCTCTTCTGCTCACTAAATGACAGGAAAGCTTGTCCTTGGACAAGCTGCTTAACCTAAAAAAGGGATAATACTAGCACGTCCCTCAGCAAGTTAGGAGGAATAAATGAGATACTGTGTCTGAAGCACAGACCCTAACACAGTTGAAATACACATGTAGAGGCAAAACCCCATTTACTATGGCAGCTTGGCTTTGGTGTCATACTTGATAGAGGCTTTTCTAGGAAGGACTCCTGGACGGTCACACATGATCATGTTTATAACACAGTGTGTCCTTGCCTGGAGGCAGGAAGATGCTCTTGGATTTGCCCAGCCCTGGAGAGCCAGGCCTGGAGCAGGTGATTATGTGACTCATCCCATGCCAGGAAAACATCCACAGGTGGGAGCAACTGCCTAACCCCAGCTCCTTGGGCTTCCATTATGGTCTAGCAAGTCCACCAATTACAGCTGCTTGTTCCATCCTCCCAGCCTACCAACAGCCCGGCAGGAGCAATCTTGCTGCAAGCTCAGCCAGCCATTTCTCTCCTGCATTTCTTGTATCTGTTTACTGCCAATAAATCGCTCTGGCCCTGGAGGGTGGTCAGGGGAAGGTCTACTGGTCACAGGAGTAGATTCACTCCCAATTACAAGTGGCTACTTCTTCCCTTTCACTAATCAGTCCCCAAACCTCCAGATACCATGTTTATTGATTTTTTTCTCCCAGCCAGGGGAGGAAAGCTAGAGTATATATAATCTTCTCTCCTTACCCACCCCTTCAAATGCCAGCTTAGGTATCACTCCTTTTAGAAGGTCTTCCTGACCCAGGCACCCTCCCTCCCATGTCTTGCAGACACACACTCATCCTGTGGCAGTGCCTCCCAGCCCTCTTCTCACCAGGTCACACATAGAAAATGACAATATCAGTACTAGACACTGGGGCAAGTTGGCATGAAGCCACTGGAGGTGGCAGGGCCCACAGAGGCTGCACCAGGGCTGAGGGAATGAAAATCCCAATGCATCCCTAGCCCTTTCCTGGAACACGATCTTGTATGAGAGTCCTAGGTCCTGTATCACAGGAGTGGGGCTATGGCATAGTGCTGTTACATTAATTGACTTGCCCAGTGACTTTCAATCCCCGCAACAAGACAGCAAACTCTATGAGCTGGACTTGATAGTGACTTATTGGTTTGCCCTGTTTCTAGAGCAGCATCTGCTCACAGCAGCCTTCTGATGCACAGTTGTTGGATGTATGGACCGTAAATGACAGGATAAAGCAGGACAGGGCACAGTGAACACAGGACAAACTTCCTGATTTAATTTCCTTTTCAAATTCATAACATAAACCTCCGTTATCAACATCTTCCAGAGTAAAGTAACCTTTGTCCTGCCCTCTCTTTAGAGGCAAATAGAAAACAATGAAAAGGAAAGCACCTTTGAAGAAACTTACAAATAGTCCTCAGCCTGAGGTTTTCAGAAGGGCTACCAAGTGCAGTGAAAATTGAACCTGGTCAGGGAGGAGGGAATTAGAGGTCTCAAGGTGCTGCGGAACTCAAGCAATGCATAAGCTGCCTCATGCCTCAAAGCAGTTAATCACGCGGTACTCAGCCTGTCTGGGAGCGCTACTCTGGGCCCCATCGGACACCACCTAGTGGCAGGGGATGCTCAAGAGAGGTATAGACGCTCCATCTTTGCAAAAAGCAATCTCTCAGCATGACTGGGGGAAAGAAAAATGGACTGGCATTACAATTTTGCTTTTTAAAACCTATGTCTCGTCCGGGCACGGTGGCTCACACCTATAATCCCAGCACTTTGGGAGGCTGAGACAGGTGGATTACCTGAGGTCAGGAGTTCAAGACCAGCCTGACCAACGCGGAGAAACCCTGTCTCTACTAAAAATACAAAAATTAGTTAGGCATGGTGACGCGTGCCTGTAGTCTCAGCTACTCAGGAGGCTGAGAAAGGAGAATTGCTTGAACCCAAGAGATGGAGGTAGTGACTACTTCATATCTATTAACATTGTGCCAGATGGTATGCTTTAAGGGTATCAGTTAATTTAATCCTCAAAGCAATCCCAAGAAACAGGAGCTCTTCTCCCCATTTTACAGATGGGGAAACTGAGGTACAAAAAGGCTGAGTAAATTGCCCCAAGTCATATAAATCAAAAGTAGGACGGGCAAACTTTGAACCAAGGGCCCTCTCACTACTTAGCCTGAACTCTTAACCCCTAAACCAAGTTTGAGGCTGCTGACCTTAATCAAGGGATTCAGAAGGCTTGATCATGATATGAGGAGCTGGGGTTTAAAGCTTTGATGCTAGACAGTCTGCTCAGGCCTTAGGGCAGAGCGTTCGTAAGAAAGTGCTCAGAAACAGAAACAAGATCTGGAAATGCAACAGATTCGATGAATTCAGCTCAAGCCCCTCCCCCAGTGCTGTGTGTCAGCAAACAGCTACCTCACAACAGCAGCCCCTTTCAAAGTTGATTGATGACCTAAAGATAATTGGCAAGGGACCTATGCAAAACTCCTGTAAGAAAGGAAGAAGAAACGTGACCAATGAAAGGCAAAAAACATATACCAAAAAAATTACATCATTACGCAGATGAAAATGATGGATGTGTTGCTAAAAAGAAAGTGTTTCTGAATGAAGACGTCAAAGAATAAATTAAAGCCCCAAGAAAGAAGATAATCAAAAGATATAAAGGCGAGCTGGCAAAGTTCAAGGAAGAAATGGAAGAGGAAAATAAAGCTATTACAAAAGTGAAAATTGCATTAGAAGAAGTAAAAAGAGACACTGAAAAACAAAGCTAGAGGCATAAGGCTTTTGTATGAAGTCACAAAGGCAAAATATTAAGGAACTAAAATCAGGTATAAAACCTTTCAAATTAACAGGAAAATAAGATATGCAAAACAAAGCTGGAAAACACTGAGTGATCCCATGAATGATCAAAAGCAAAACCCATAATGCACCCAAAAAGATGACCAAAATAAAATCAGCTTACCCTTATATGTGCAGAAATAGAATGATCTGCAAGACATGGTTTTTCAAAGGTCAATTTTTTTTTTTTTTTTGTCTTTGCTTTTTTTTCTCGCCACGAGCACTCAGCAGAAAAGGTCAATTTTTAATTTTTTTTTTTTTTCTGAGACAGAGTCTTGATCTGTTGGGCAGGCTGGAGTGCAATGGCATGATCTCAGCTCACTGCAATCTCCACCTCCTGGGTTCAAGCAATTCTGCCTCAGCCTCCCAAGTAGCTGGGATTACAGGCATGTGCCACCACGTCTGGCTAATTTTTATATTTTTGTAGAGACAGAGTTTCACCACGTTGGCCACGCTGGTCTTGAACTCCTGACCTCAGGTGATCTGCCCACCTCAGCCTCCCAAAGTGCTGGGATTACAGATGTGAGCAACGGCACCTAGCTATTTAAAAGGAAGTTCAGGCCGGGTTCAGTGGCAAGGCTCTGTCTCAAAAAAAAAAAAAAAAAAAAAAGCAAAAAGCTAGTTCAGAAAGTGTGTCGAGTGTTGTGTACTTGTTTGTAAAATAAAATGGATATGGATGTGTGTGTGAAGGTGTGTGTACATACGTATGTACACACACCTACACACACACATATAGTCATATACCCCTTGATGACATTTTGGTCAACAGCAAATTGCACATATGACAGTGGTCCCATAAGATGCTAGTAGCGTATTTTTACTGTGCCTTTTCTATGTTTAGATACACAAACACTTGCCATGGTGTTATAATTGTCCACAGTATTAAGTACAGTAACAGAGTGTACAGGTTTGTAGCCTAGGGGCAGGCTCTACCATCTAGGTTTGTGTAAGTACACTCTACAGTGTTCACACTATGACAAAATCCCCTAATGATGCATTTATCAGAACGAATCCATTGTTAAATGACACGATTGTGTGTGTGCGTGTATGTATATATATGTATACATATGCATGCTTATATATGTGCTGAAATGTATAGAAGAAGAGCACATTAGACTATAAACAACAGTTGTCACTGAGGAGGGGGACCATGAGGAAGATAAGTTACTTTTCATTGTACACACTTGTGCTATTTGAATTTTACTACAATGACCACTTCTACAACAAACTTTTCAAAGAATAAGAAAGTATGCATATATATATACCATCAAGCAAATGTGAAAATATGAACCACTACAGAACAGAAGGCGCTAGGGTCATTTATCAGGTTGAGTGGGCCAGTAAATATACCAACACATTTCAACCCCATCTACATGAAATTTGTTCTGAGAATCCGATGGGAATTTTTTTTTATAAATGAATAAATGAATGAACGAAATGTGTTCTAGTTTTTGCAAATCTGATCATTTCTCCCTGGCTAGGGATCCAGTTCACTAGTATCATATTGCTGTAGAACTTCCAATTCTTTCAGAGCTTTTCCAGCCAAGCTCATGCGTACAGACATAACAATGTTTCTTTATGTGTCATTAGAGTGAGTGTTGTGCTAAACAAATGTACTTAGCAGTTTCAGCCTAGGGGGCAAGTGACCCATGATTCTTTAGAGCAACAAAGGAAAGGGGGTTTCTGTATGTCATTCTGTTCATGCTGAATTTTTTCCATGATTCATTTATGATAAAGGTAGGAGCAGGGAATATACAAGCAATCCCCGGCATGGCCTGCTCTCCTGATGTCTTCACTGTGGCCCACTTGGAAATCTCAGCTACAGAAGCAGGACCACAGACATCTTATGAGATCCCTTCATGATAAAGGCTGTAGTTCTCATACTATACTTTAAGGTCCTCTTCTTCACGTCCTGTTTTGAGATGTACAATTCTTTGGCTACAGGAAAAGGGATCTGCTTAATAAAATGAGCTAACAGTTGAGTGACACACTTCATTTTCCATCTAAAATCTAAACCTTCAAAAGAACAAAACAGGAACCATCCCCCGATTGACTTGAAATGAATATATTTGGCCCAAGCCCAGGCTCTGTGGGGCTGTGGCCAGAGTGCACACATGGTTCATGAAGAGAGTGTCCTGCAGAGGAATGATGGCCCCAGTAAGGAAGAACAAGCTTACCAGCTGTACCAGTTTTAAAAACTCAATGAAGACATCACTTCTCAACACGTTTGGGTCCGTGGTTACTGAAAAACATGGATGGTGAGCCAGGTTAGCATGGGTTGGGTGAGGCCTTGCCTATTAATTGCTATGTCCTCCAGAGATGGCTCCACGCCTTGCCAGTGCTCTGTCTCCTCCCTGAAGTGATGAAGGTTGAAACCTTTCAAACACAGGAAAACCTCCAAAGCTTGCCTCCTACAGGCAGCCTTACCAGCAGGAACCCATGACACCCATCCAGGGTGACAGTGTTCCCAGGCATCTCACTGTATTTATACATACCTATACTACTCAACATCCATTTTGCTGCCTTACCAGCATGATAATGAAGTTTATATGAGAAGCAGAAAGATCTTAATACCTGCATCTAGACTCCCAGCCTAGCAAGACACAGGGTCATTTGAAATTTTAATTCAATCAAGAAACATCGATTGAGAGCACCTCTTTGGAGTCTTGCCCTGACTCTCAGGCTGGAGTGTAGTGGCGTGATCTTGGCTCACTGCAACATCCGCCTCCTGGGTTAAGGTGATTCTCCTGACTCAGCCTCCCAAGTAGCCGGAATTGCAGGCACCCAACACCATGCCCAGCTAATTTTTTTATTTTTAGTAGAAATGGGGTTTCACCATGTTAGCCAGGCTGGTCTCAAACTCCCAATCTCAGGTGATGCACCCACCTCGGCCTCCCAAAATGCTGAGATTACAGGCATGATCCACAGTGCCTGGCCGAGAGCACCTCTTTGAATGATAAGAGTTCTCAAGACGTTACCAAAAAGAAGCAATGATAAGGCAGTCAAAGAGATTTAAAATATTTCATTCTTCTATATTTAATGAAAATATTTTCACCCCTAGTTTTAAAGCTCCTGATACAAATAGCCAGGAGCTATGGGAACAGCAAATGAGACAGACACACCCCCATGAGAACTGCAAACCCACAAGGTGTGGCCCAGCCTGGTTCCTCCTGGTTCACCCCCCTTGCCACAGGTCCTTGCCTATATCCTGCGCTTCAGCTACACTTACATACTTACCTAAATGCTCCCAAATTTCCTTCTGTTTTCATTGCTGTTTTACTTTTTTTTTTTTTTTTTTTTTTTTTTTTGAGACAGAGTCTTGCTCTGTCTCCCAGGCTAGAGTACAATGGTGTGATCTCAGCTCACTACAACCTCCACCTCCCGGGTTCAAGCAATTCTCCTGCCTCACCAAGTAGCTGGGATTACAGGCATGCGCCACCACACCCAACCTTTTTTACTAATTTCATCAAACATCCTCTACCAGCATTCAAAACTATCACTGACTTCACTGCAGGTTGTGCCTTTCCCAAATGATGTCACGCTTTTCAAAATAAAGTAAGAGAGAAAGTCCCTGCAACATGAGAAACTATTTACAAAAAGCATTCCGCTGGGCGCGGTGGCTCATGCCTGTAATCCCAGCACTTTGGGAGGCCAAGACGGGCAGACCACAAGGTCAGGAGTTAGAAACCAGCCTGGCCAACATGGTGAAATGCCATCTTTACTAAAGATACAAAAAATTAGCTGGGCATGGTGGCACGCAACTGTAATCCCAGCTACTCGGGAGGCTGAGGCAGGAGAATTGCTTGAACCCAGGAGGTGGAGGTTGCAATGAGCCAAGATCATGCCATTGCACTCCAGCCTGGGTGACAGTGAGAGACTCCATCTCAAAAAGAAAAAAAAAAGGCATTTTGTCTTTTCTGAGGGGTAAGTCTGGTGGAAGGTGGGGGCAGGGGGAGCCCTTGCATTATTTTCTGAAATATAATGGGGCATATAGGCAAACTATTAATAACTATATTCATTAACATAAATTCTTGGGAATGGGGAAAGCTGCTGAAAAAAGTATTCATCCAACTGGTATTTACTGCATGACTATTAAGTACCAGTACCAGGATAAAAACTTTGCATATTTTAGCTTATCTAATCTTTATAACAAACTCCAAGGTAAATATTATCTCTATTTCATGGATAAAGAAACTGAGGCTCAGAGAATGTAGCTATCTTGCCCAAGGTCACACAGCTGGTGAGGAGCTAAAGAGGGATTTGACCCTGGGTCTGATTCTAGAACCTGTGCTCTGAGTCATAAGGCCAAGCTGCACTGTCTCCTTACTTGACCTTGTCAAAGATGGTACACAAGTCATCCTGATGATGTGAATAAAGACCAGGCCTGGGGAGGGTGGGAGCGGGGAAAAGAAAAAATACAGGCCTGGAAAAGTGAGCCCTTAAGCACTGTGATCATCTGTAAAAAGGCCAGGTATTAAAGGAGCACTTTGCTAAGACATGAGAAAACAAGCCAAGGGAGAATGAAAATTCAAAAGATACTGCATTTTGAACTTGAACTTTGAAAGAGCTCATTCAGCAGGTCTAAAAAGAAGTATGGTCTCCTTGACAAAAAAGAAAAAAAAAAGAAAGAAAAAAAATTAATGGGAAATAGATGGCTTCAAGAAATTTTCTTATGTTTAAAGAAAATATGCAGCCATGAAAAATAATGAGATAAATCTATGACTGCTGATGTGGAATGATCTCTAAGTTACATATTTTAAGAGAAAAAAGTCAACTTACAAGAGAAAATCTTTCTTTAGCTATGAAGGACATTAATATACTAGTTGGTTACATTTTATTTATTTTTAGAGACAGGGTCTCCATCTGTCACCCAGGCTGGAGTGCAGTTGCCCAAATCATAGCTCAGGAGGTCGAGACCTGCAGTGAGCTGTGATTACACCACTACACTCCAGCCTGGGTCACAAACAAGACACTGACTCTTAAAAAAATAAAAAGAGATGAGGTCCGTGTTTCCCAGGTTGGTCTCAAATTCCTGGGCTCAAGGGATCCTCCTGCCTCAGCTTCCCAAAGTGTTGGGATTACAGGTATGAGCCACCATGGCCCAGCCGGAAATGTCTCAGCAGTTATATGTTTGCTGACTTTATTTTATTTTTTGAGAGAGGGTCTTTCTCTGTTACTCAGGATGAAGTGCAGTGGTATGATCAGAGCTTACTGCAGCCTGAAACTCCTGGGCTCAAGCAGGCCTCCCATCTCAGCTTTGCAAGTAGGTGGGACTACAGGCACATGCCACTATACCCAGCTAATTTCTATTTTATTTTTATTTTTTGGTACAGACAGGGTCTTGTTATATTGCCCAGGCTGACCTTGAACTCCTGGGCTCAAGGGATCCTCCTGCCTTAACCTCCCAAAGTGCTGGAATTACAGGCATGAGCTACCATGCCCACCCTAATAGTTGGTGAAGTCTAAATAAGGTCTCTAGATAAATTATTGTATCAATGTTGTTTCCTGATTTGGACACATTGAACATTATTGTATCAATGTTGTTTTCTGGTTTTGATACATTGAACATTATTGTATCAATGTTGGTTCCTGATTTTGATAACTACACTGTGGTTATATAAGAGAGTCTCTGTGAGCTTAGGAAATACACAAAGTATTTTATTTTATTTTATTTACCTTTTTGAGATGCAGTTTCACTCGTTACCAAAGCTGGAGCTCAATAGTGCAATCTGGGCTCACTGCAGCCTCTACCTCCTGGGTTCAAGCAATTCTCCTGCCTCAGCCTCCCCAGTAGCTGGGATTACAGGCATCTGCCACTATACCTGGTTAATTTTTTGTATTTTTAGTAAAGACAGGGCTTTGCCATATAGGCTGAGCTGGTCTGGAACTCCTGGGCTCAGATGATCTGCTTACCTCAGCCTCACAAAGTCACTAAGTATTTTAAAATAAGATGGCTGAGGTATGTAACATTCAAGTGAGTTTTAAAAAAAAGATATATAGAAATTCATATATACACATATACACAGAAGGAAAAAAGAATGATAAAATAAATGTAAAATGTGGATATCTTGGAAATCTGGATGGAGTATACAGAAATTCTTTGCATTATGTTTTCAACTTTTCTATAAATCAAACTTTCAGAATAAAAAGCTCTAAAATTCAGGTACAGAAAAATATGTATAGTAAACCTCAATTTGTGTTGCGCAAAAAGGGACCTACATAAATGCAAATCACTGCTAGGGAATATACAAACAGCCTGGGGTGGAAGGGGTACTTACGTTTCAGTGTATATTCTTTTTCTTTTTCTTTTCTTTTCTTTTTTTTTTGAGACAGAGTCCTGCTCTGTTGCCAGGCTGGAGTGCAGTGGGGCGATCTTGGCTCACTGCAACCTCTGCCTCTATGGTTCAAGTGATTATCCTGCCTCAGCCTCCCGAGTAGCTGAGATTAAAGGTGCATGCCACCACACCCAGATAATTTTTGTATTTTTAGTAGATACGGGGTTTCACCATGTTGCCAGGATGGTCTTGATCTCTTGACCCCGTGATCCATCCACCTTGCCCCCTAAAGTACTGGAATTAAAGGTGTGAGCCACTGTACCTGGCCTCCCATTGTATATTCTCGGGTGGGTTATATTTTTAAAAAGTATTATGTATATACACTTTTCTAATCTTAAAAAGTTTAAGTAAAAGTGCCAGTTTTTCCATTTCCCCTCAACATCTTCTTTCCGTAAGAGCATAATCTTGCCAACCACAGTTTTGCTGTGCTTAGCATTTCTAGGACCCAGGTGATGGGCAAGCTGTTGTACTGTAAGCTTCACAGGGGCCAGAGCTGAATGTCCTTGGTGCCTTAGCATGGCTTCCTGGTAAGGACTAAGATGGTGGAACAAGCTCTGGCATTGCTAAGAAAGACCTCCAATGTCTCTTAAGAGCTTTCCTGTAAGTGGTTCACCTCATCATTTTGTTCATTCCTAATCAAGAAACTTTTTTTTTGACCTCCCAATCAGAGCCAAAATACAGCACCCAGTATGACTCTAAACATAAAGTAGGCCGGATGTGGTAGCTGGCCCCTGTAATCCCAGCACTTTGGGACGCTGAAGTGGACAGATCACTTGAAGTCAGGAGCTCGAGACCAACCTGGCAAACATGGTGAAACGCCATCTCTACTACTACAAAAAAAAAAATACAAAAATTAGTTGAGCATGGTGGCAAGTGCCAATAGTCCCAGCTACTCGAGAGGCAGGAGAATCGCTTGAACCTGAAAGGCAGAGGTTGCATTGAGCCGAGATCATGCCACTGCACTCCAGCCTGGGCAATAGAGTGAGACTCTGTCTAATAATAATAATAATAATAATAATTAAATTAAATATTGGCTGGGTGCAGTGGTTCATAATCACAGCACTCCAGCACTTTGGGAGGCTGACATGGGAGGACTGCTTGAGGCCAGGAGTTTGAGACCATCCTGGGCAATATAGTAAGACCCCATCTCTATTAAAAAAATTTTTTTTAATTGGCCAGGCATGGTGTGTTGCACATACAGTCCCAGCTACTTGGGAAGCTGTGGTGGGAGGATTGCTTGAGCCCAAGAGATCAAGGCTATAGTGAGCCATGATCATGCCACTGAACTCCAACCTGAGCAACAGAGAAAGATTCTGTCTCAAAAAATCAAATCAAATCAAATCAGCAAACATATAACTGCTGAGACATTTAGGCTGGGTGTGGTGGCTCACACCTGTAATCCTAACACTTTAGAAAGCTGAAGCAGGAAGATCACTTGAGCCCAGGAATTTGAGACCAGCCTGGGCAACATAGTGAGACCTCATCTCTTTTTATCTTGTTCAGAGTCAGTGTCTTGCTGTGTCACCCAGGCTGGAGTACAGTGGTGCAATTATGGCTCGCTGCAGCCTTGACCTCCTGTGCTCAAGCTATCCTCTCACCTCAGCTTCCTAAGTAGCTGGGATTACAGGCATGTACCACCACATCTGGCTAATTTTTTAAATTTTGTTTAGAAATAAGATCTCTCTATGTTGCTCAGGCTGGTCTCAAACTCCTGGCCTCAAGTGATCCTCCTGCCTCGGTCTCCCAAAGTGCTGAGACTACAGGTGTGAGCCACCATGCCCAGCCAGACCTCATCTCTTTTTTAAAAAAAAGTCTTTTAAAAACCAAATACAAAGAACACATATTATATGATCCCTTATATATGAAATGTCCAGAATAGGCAAATCTTTAGAGACAGAAATTAGGGTAGTCATTGCCAGGGCCTCATGGGGAGGGAAAGAGGAAGTGATTGCCAGTGGGTATGAGGTCTCTTTTGAGGGTGATGACAATATTCTAAAATTAGATTATATGGTAATGGTTGCACAATTAATTATATAAATATATTTTAAAACCATTGAATTGTACACTTTAGCAGGTGGATTTTGTGGCATATAACTTACATTGCAATAAACCTGTTTCAAAAAAAAAAAAAAACCTGCAAATACATACCATTTTGCAAATATTGTTCCAGCTGGTCCCTCCTCTCATCAGCCATAGCTGTGGTCATCGCCAGATAGTACTTTGGTGGGGAAAGGTGGCAGGCAACTTCCAAAGACCCGCCTTAGCTGAAAGATCCAGAAAAATACAGTTAAGGTAGGCAAGCCTCCAATTCAGAGTTGATGAAATAACTAAAGCCTTCTCTTAGGGCAAGCCCCATCCCAGCACTTTATTTCAAATTAAGCCTTCCTGGTGGCCCAAAGGAGGAAAAGAGGACAATTTGATTTTCTTAAGGAGGAATTTATTTCAGTATATATCCTGGAGATGTTACTAGACATATCACAGACCAACAGCTCCAGTCTAAGTTTGGTAGAGCTGAGATGTATTTTTATTTTTCATTTGTTCTACAAGACTAGCCACTGCTCACATTATACAATATTATCTTGATTTATTACACAATAGTGTCTGTGATATCAATGACAACAGGAATTTAATTCCTCAACCCTACCTCCACCAAAGCTGAACTTGACAAATGCTTACACCTGTGTTACCTAATGCGGTAGCCAGCAGACATCTGTGGTGAATGAGCACTTGAAACATGGCTAGTTTGGATTGAGATGTGTTATAGGTGTAAAATACATTCCAAATTTCAAAGAAAGAATGTAAAATATCTCACTGATAATTTTTTATATTGATTACATGTTGAAATAATATTTTGGATATATTGAATTAAATAAAATATATTATTAAAATAATTTCATCTGTTTCCTTTTACTCTTTTTAACATGCCTATCAGAAAATTTTAAATTGCATAGGTGACTCGCATTATATTTCTATTGGACAGTGCTGGTTACAGAATTCCTATAAGGCTGACATATGATCCCAGTAGAAACCAGCCAGGCCCTTCTTCCCACTTACTCATATATGACCCATGACCACGGTAGTAATTATTTTTATGAAACCTAAAAAGTGGATGCATTAAAAAATAATTTTAAAATTAAGAACTAAATGTGTGCTTATTTATACCAGCCCCACACTTGCAGTGGCAGCTTGAAGGTAAGGCACAGAATCATTCTCCTGAAAATAAGAGAAAGGAAACCACTAAGAAACCCAGTCAGGTTTTAACATAGTACCTCTGAAGCAGGAAGGCTGAAATCTTACCATTACCATCCTCAGTGGTTTAAAGAAAATGAAAGATGGAACAAGAAAAATGAGGCTGCAAACAGTAAGCATTTTTAATTCCATGGCCTTTGTCACAAATACGGTGAGTATTTGGCAAATATTTACCTTGCATAGACCCTCACTTCAAAAAAGTCAAGAATCTGATGCCCACTACCATCACCCTGGTTCAAGCCACTGTTATCTCTTTTCTAGATTATTGCAGTATTCTTCCAATAAGTCTCTCTGCTTCTACTCTTGGCTCCTTCAGTCTATTCCTAACACAGCATCTAAAGTGATCTTTATTTTTTTATTTTGTTTGTTTGAGACAGAGTCTTGCTCTGTCACCCAAACTGGAGTGCAGTGGCATGATCTCAGCTTACTGCAACCTCTGCCTCCCAGGTTCAAGTGATTCTCCTGCCTCAGCCTCCTGAGTAGCTGGGATTACAGGTATATGCCACCATTCCCAGCTAATTTTTTGTGTTTTTGGTAGAGACAAGGTTTCGCCATGTTGCCGCAGCTGGTCTTGAACTCCTGACCTCAGGTGATCTGGCTGCCTCGGCCTCCCAAAGTGCTGGGATTACAAGTGTGAGCCACTGCACCCAGCCTGAAGTGATGCTTTAAAAATCTAAGTCAGCCAGGTGCAGTCATGCACACCTGTAGTCCCAGCTACTTGGGAGGCTGGGGCAGGAGGGTTGCTTGCGCCCAGGAGTTCAAGGCTGTAATGCACTATGATAGCCACTGGTCTCCATCCTGGGCAATATAGCAAGACTCTATTATCTCTTAAAATAAGAAAAGTCAGTCAGAACATTCCACTGCCCTGCTCAAAATCCTCCTCAACTTCTCATCTCACTCAAGTAAACCCAAAATTCTTACAATGACCTAAAACGGTGCCATCTAATATGGTGGGCATTAGCCAGCTCTGAGTAAATTTAAACCTAATTAAAATAATATAAAAATTTTAAATTCAATCTTCAGTCTTGCTAGCTACATTTCAAATGCTTAATAGCCACTTGAAATACTGTAATTTGCTACTGAGTTGGGCAAAGCAGATATGTAGCATTTCCATCAGCACAAAAGTTCCATTGGAAAACATTGGTCTAACATCTGGAGAGGTTATTAACTGCCTGCCTGTGGGCAAAACACAGTTCCCTGATGTATTTTTTTGGTGGTTTGTTTGCTTGATTTTTAGATAACTGGAATTTGGTGCCAGCAGTTATTCGTGTGATTTAAAATTTTAAAAACTTGTATCTTGAAGAGTATACAGAATATTACAAACAGTTTGGAGGACAGCTTGGCAATTTCTTACAAAGCTAAACATAGTCTCACTACATAATCCAGCAATAAATACCCAAATGATTTGAAAGCTGTCCATACAAAATGTTTATGGCAACTTTACTCATAACCCTCAAATGTTTATGGCAAGTTTATTCATAACCCCCAAAACTTAAACGACAAAGACATCCTTCAATCTGTGAATGAATAAGCAGATTGTGATATACCCATACAATGAAATGTTATTCACAAATAAAAAGAAAATATGCTATCAAAACACAAAAGACATGAATGAAACATAAACAAATATTGCTAAGTGACAGAAGTCAGTCTGAAAAAGCTATATACTATATGATTTCAAGTATGTGACATTCTGGAAAAGGCAAAAGTATAGAGACTTTATAAAAAGATCAGTAGCCACCAGCTTTTGGGGTAGGGAGGTACTGAATAGCTGAAATACATGGATTTTTTTAGGGCAATATAACTAGCCTATATAAAACTACAATTGTGGACATATGACACTATGCATTAGTCAAAATTAACTGAACTTTACAACAGAAGCTTAATGTTTTCAAATATTTTTAGAAATAATTTAGGAGGTTGTGGAAATCTGAGGATGGAATGTGGAATGTGATAAAACTATGTTACAAATGTATGAAACCAACTCACCAAACGTGGTGAGGAACAAAGTGCTGACCTAAGTCACTTTGAAAATGAGTGGAGTCTGTAAAACTAAAGGCAAAGAAAGTAACTGTACACAGGCATCGGACTCTGGTTGATAAAGTTGTTTCCCACAGGAGTATAGGTTAACAGCACTATATTACTAGGTGTGTATACAGAATCAAACAATTAAGTAAATGAATGGCAGATAGTGGGAGTCAGGTTTCCAACCGTTATAGTGGGAGTTTACACATAAGGGGAAGAGGTTAAAATGATCCACGTGGTAACGAGTTGAATACGTTAGTATGACCTCATGTTTAGTTTAATATAGATACAGATGATTACACATAGACATATTTATACATATGTCTGTATACATGAGTTAGTATACACACATCTATTTCCTTGCTCTGTCAGCTGAGAGGACCTAGATGCAACAACACTCCGGTAGCAATGAACATCTCCAGTGCCCAGATCTTAGTTTCCAACACCATTCTATAATAAATGGAATCAAGGATCCATGGAAAAATGGCCGACTCTAGGACTGAGGCAGGAAATATACAAGATGAGCCTGGAGTATCTTGTAGCTCCAGAAAGTAAGGAAACATTCAAAACAAATTTTAAAAAAATCAGAGACAAAGGAGCAAAATGAAAGAGCTTCCATGGGCCAAGATGGAACAATTTGACCAACCAAGTAGTAGTGAAATATATACCCAAAACATAAAGTGAATATCCATGAGTCCTTATAGCCTTGTTATTAAATAAATAGGAGCAACTAGACAAATCTCTTGGGCAGAAGAACATCAGATAATGTCTATAGATACTCACTCCACCAGGAGGGGGGACATAAATCCCCACTCTAAGTATGGGCTGCATGTAGTGACTTCCTTCCAAAGAGGACACTATGGAAAGAGAGGACAAAAGAGTAACTTCATTGTGGAGAAAGCTGACAAACACTACCTCACCCAGGTGAGGAAGATCAAAACCTGACAAACGCTACCTCACGCAGGTGAGGAAGATCAACATCAAAAGCGTAAGTCAGATGACAGTAGGTATCCTTGATACGATGTGATTAGAGTGGCACTTTATCTCTGGGGTCTTCATCCCCCCCCAACCCATAACCTCCATCTAATCATGTGAAAAATATAAGACAAATTCCAAGAAGGATATTCTACAAAATATCTGACAAGTACATCTTAGAATTAGCAAGGTCATTAAAAATTTAAAAAGAAAAAAAAATCCAAGAAACTGTCACAGTCAAGAGGAACTTGAGGAGATCTAACAACTCAATGTAATGTGGTGCCCTGGCCGGGGCCCTGGAAAAGCAACAGGACATTAGGTAAACACTAAGGAAGTCTGAAACAGTATAGATTGTAGTTAATACGAATGTATCAATACTGATCTGTTAATTGTAATAAAGGTACCATATTAATATAAAACCTTAATAATAGAGGAAACCGGTGTGGACTATGTGGAAACCCTCTGTACTATCTTTTCTGTAAACTAAAATTGTTTCAAAACATAAAGCTTTAAAAAAAAAAAAATAACTGATGTTCTGACTTCTCTTGAAAACTGAGAAGATCTGAAATCCCATTAGGCAACTGTCTGGTGAGGGGACCTAAGCCATTCCACCTACGCTCCACTGCCTTTCACCTGATCCTCATCTCTCATTTAAAGTACTTGCTGGTTGGCTGCAGTGGCTTATGCCTGTCATCCCAACGCTTTGGGAGGCCTAGGTGGGCAGACTGCTTGAGCACATGAATTTGAGACCAGCCTAGGTAACAGGGCAAGATGTTGTCTCTACTAAAAATACAGAGGATCAGTCAAGTGTGGTAGCATGTGCCTGTAGTCTCAGCTACTCAGGAGATTGAGGTGGGAGAAAATCTTAGCTAGAGACATCAAGCCTAAGGCTGCAGTGAGCCAAAACCGCACCACCGCACTCCAGCCTGGGCCACAGGAGTGAGACCTTGTCTCAAATTTAAAAAAAAAAAAAAAAAAAAAAAAATATATATATATATATATATATATATAAGTTGCCTGTAGCCATTTAAGTTTGTAATCTCTCATCTAAACCTAGTATTTTTTTTGAGATGAAGTTTCATTCTTGTTGCCCAGGCTGGAGTACAATGGCGCCATCTCGGCTCACTGCCACCTCCACCTCCCAGGTTCAAGTGATTCTCCTGCCTCAGCCTCCCAAGTAGCTGGGATTACAGGCGTGCACCACCATGCCCAGCTAATTCTGAATTCTGTATTTTTTTTTAGTAGAAACAGGCTTTCTTCGTGTTGGTCAGGCTGGTCTCGAACTCCTGATCTCAGGTAATCTGCCTGCCCTCAGCCTCCAAAAGTGCTGGACATTTTTTTTTTTCTAGGACAGGATCTCACTCCTGTGGCCTAGGCTAGAGTACAGTTAAACTTAGTATAAAATATTATCATGACAATTCTGTTTCTTTTAAACTCAAGGAAATTTTTCTGCCCTTTAAGAGACTGTAAAAAGGAACTCCAGTTGGAGCATCAACCCAGGCAGGGCTGCAGAAACAACCTGGGACTGATGCACCCATCTCTGCTAATTCCATTAAATAGAAGCAGAAATTTGACTTCTTCGCATGCAATTATTTCTTGGCTAACTGATTAAGTGGTCTTTAAAAGGCAATTGTCTTCCTGGCATGCGTTCATAAATATCACAGATGTCCCCGAATTGGTTCTAATCACAGCAGTCCTGAGTCAACAGGGCTGCCTGAGTCATCCACCTGCAAGGCAGTATCTTGGGGAAGATCTGAGGCCAAGATCTGGGGAAAAGTCAACAAGGATTATGGTTCTATCACCAAGCAAAAACCCTCCCAGCAGGTTTCACAACCTGAGTTGACTTCTCAAGGGATCTTTCCTCTCCCCTTCTCTGATACTGGTCTAAGGGGGATGATGAACATAAAAGAAACTGGGTAGTTAAATGTGCCAAAAGTACAATCAAATCCAAATTCAATCCCACCAAAGAAGGACCTTTTCTGTGGGTCTCAGCACACAGTTGAGCTATCAAAACGACGAGTGTGCTCAGAATTACCTGGTACTACAGTTCAGCCACACCTGTCTTTCAAAAAACTATTTAAAGAGGTCAAAAGGAAAACATATCTCTTCTGCTCTTTTATTATGTGGTGTTTTTGTTTGTTTGGGGTATTGTGGGGGCTTAAGACTAAAAATATATATTTTTTAAATCCCAGAACAGGCCAGGTATGGTGGCTCATGCCTGTAATGTTAGCACTTTGGGAGGGTGAGGCGGCCAGATCACCTGAGGTCAGGAGTTCGAGACCAGCCTGGCCAACATAGCAAAACCCTGTCTCTACTAAAAATACAAAAATGACTCAGGTGTGGTGGCGGGTACTCGGCAGGCTGAGGCAGGAGAATCTCTTCAACCTTGTGGGTGCAGGTTGCAGTGAGCTGAGATCATACCACTTCACTGCAGCCTGGGTAAAAAGCGAGACTCCATCTCAAAAAAAAAAAAAAAAAAAAAAAAATCCCTGAACAATCTCCTGCACGAACTTCCCTTTTGCACAGCTCTGCCTTTTAACATGAAGAGATCTTTACAGGCCAGTTGAAAATGTATGTCACCTACTTCTCCCATCTTACTGCATTCATCCACAGCCCCATCCCCATACCTATGCCAAAATGACAGTGACCTGGAACAAGTAGAATTATAGACACAAATGTTGTTTGTTTCTAATGTCGACTCATTCACCCCTCCTCTCCAAGTCCCCTTATAGTTAAAAGCCCAAATTCACCAGATAAAGGGTCACAGCTCAAAGAGTATGTGTGGTGGCGTCTAGTACCCAAGAGCATGGCCTAGAGCTTGTACATTATCCCATTTGTTCCTCAAAACAGCACGATGAGGTAGATAGATCATCAGCTCCGTGAACATTGCCATATTCCACCTTGAGCAGGAGCAACCCCAGACTCAGAGAGATGAAGTGACTTAAAACTAGGACATCCACACCAGTGACTGGCAGAAGATGCACTCTGTCTTCTCACTGCTGTCGTCATCATCACCATCATCTTTTCCACCAAATCTCTGTTGAGCAACTACCAAGGCAGAATTCTATTCTGGGCATTCCATACTCACAAACCTTCATTTTGTCCCTTCATTCAAACATTTGGGTTTTGTTTGTAAATAATCAGAGGAGACAAAATATACATACAAAAAGAGGAAGGAGCATGATGAGATTTAAGCACGAAGTGGCACACGAATCAGAGAAAGGCATTTCATGCAATCAAAGGGGGACTTCCTAGAGGAGGTGGGGCTGAGGTGGGCTTTGAGAAACAATTCTCCCTTGACAGGTAGACTAAAACCAGGCATCATTCCAGGCAGAGGAAGTGAGCCAGGCAGAGACAAAGAGTGAGCCAGCCTGATAGGAACAGGAGGTATGGGCAGGGAAAGAGGAGATCAGGTTAGGTCAGAGGAGAAGCAGCCAGGTGGTCAGCACTTGGCAGGGAGGACAACTGAACCAGCACATACAGGCTACACAGCCCTTCCCTCCTGCTGGTGAGTCCTTTGCAAGCTTTCCCAACTTGTCTGCATTGCCATGTCTGATGTTGGCAGAGTGCAAAGAAACAGAGCCCCATGGCACTTACACAGGATGACCTCATCTGTAACTTGGTTGAAATGAATTGATTAAATGTTTCCCTCACAGATTTCTTTAAATCTATTTGGGTGGGGGTGGTGCTGGCAAGGGCAGGGGCTTAAATCAAACTGGTTTTGTTTATCTAAAGGCACAGAGAAAGGTTGGGCCAGCCAATTCACACTGCAGGAAGATGGGCAGCACTGAGCAGCAGAGGGGCAAGCTGCCAGTCCTTGAGGGAGCCTTGCTGGGCACAGGACTGTAGAGGAGGACAACAGGGGGCTCAGGTCATAGCCAAGCCCATAGAAACACACCCACCTCTTCCCCAGGTCCAGTTTTTCTTTGTTTTTGTTTTGAGACAGAGTCTCCCTCTTTGCCCAGGCTGGAATGCAGTGGTGGGATCTCAGCTCACTGCAATCTCTGCCTTCTGGGCTCAAGCAATTCTCATGCCTCAGCCTCCCAAGTAGCTGGGTTGACAGGCATGTGCCACCACACCTGGCTAATTTTTTGTATTTTAGTAGAGACGGGGTTTCACCATGTTGCCCAGGCTGATCTCAAACTCTTGAGTGAAGTTGTCCACCTACCTTGGCCTCCCAAAGTGCTGGGATTACAGGTGTGAGCCACTGCACCTGGCCAACCCAGGTCCTGTTTTTATGCATTAGCTCTCCACATACCCTGCCTGAGAGGGACTAGAGGCCACATCACCTGTGCCAGGTACTGCCCCCCCAATCATAGTTGTCCAACATGCAAAATATAAGTCTAATTCTTAAAGATCACACATGCTAAAATAATAGTCCCAATTTAACAGAATGCATGGCATACAATAAAAACTTAGTAAATATTTCTTAATGAAATAATCAGTTAATTCTATAGATGAAAACTATTCTATCAGAATGCAGAACTTCCCAGAAAATAAACTGGAAATAAAGTCATATTCCCCAAACACATACACACAGATGGGAACTTTCTACTGTTTCCTTTTTTATACTGCTTTGTATTAAATCAGATTAAGAATTCTGAGCCGTTTCATATCCTCCACTAAATAGGAGGAATAAAACCTAACTGAGAAGTATCTGGGAGAGGTTACCCAACCTTTCAGTAGCAGACTTAGGGTAGCCAGATAAATTACAAGATGCCCAGTTAAATATGTACCAAGTGGTGCATGGACATACTTATACTAAAAAAAATTGTTTGTTGTTGACTTGTAATTCAAATTTAACTGGCGGATATTGTATTTTTATTTGCTAAATCTAGCAACCCTACTCAGAGTCTTTTTTTTTTTTTTTTTCTGAGACAGGGCCTCACTCTGTCACCCACGTTGGAGTGCCGTGTCACAATCTGGACTCACTGCAACTTCCCCCTCCCAGGGTCAAGTGATCCTCCCACCCCAGCCTCCTAAGCAGTTGAGACTACAGGAACACCACCATGCCTGGCTAATTTTTTGTATTTTTGGTAGAGACAGCGTTTTGCCATGTTGCCCAGGCTGGTCTTGAACTCCCGAGCTCAGGCAGTCTACCCTCCTTCGCCTCCCAAAGTGCTGGGATTACAGGTATGAACCACCACATCTGGCCTCAGACTCTTTACCTATAAAATGAGAGTGATGACGATGATGGTTGAACTGCTGACCTTACTGGGGCTTGCTGGAGCAAAATCCTGTGCCTGGAACTCTCATGACAAAGAGTAGATGTTGGATGCCTGGGGTCAGGGGGTGAGTAGAGGGGACTGAGAGCAAAAAGGATGTAGGGGCTAGCTCATAAGTCTTGTAAAAATTAAGCTATTACAGGTAAAGTGTTTGGTACCAAACTCAGCACACATTAACTGCTTATTATTTCAGATTAATAATAAATGCCAGTAGCCATCTAGGATCTAAATAGTTTCTTTTAAAATGTAGTAGTTTGTATAGAAAGGGAGAAAATGATAAATAATATAAGGTATATGGAAGTTGGAAACAAGACAAAAAAAATTCCATTTTTAGGATTTAGAAAAATCTGGGACAAATATGAAATATTAAAATTTATTTTATTAAGATCTATTGTATACCCTACTGAGGGCATGAGCTGTGGCAATTCAAAATTTATAAAGGCCCCGATAGTAAATAACAGACCATTTCTACTTCATGTCTTACCAAATAGAAGATCAAGAATAAAATTTGTTCACTTTATGCCTCTGCTTCTGGACCTGCTAGGATTTGGTTCATCTGAGTTTTCCTGAAAATAAGCATTTGTCTGAGTCTGTTGGGTAAGGAGGGCTGGATTCAGGAATGCTTGAAGCCTCTGAGTCCACAAATGTTTGCTGAGCATATATTATGTACCAGGCTCTGTGAGCAGCTGGCCCCTGATCTTCACAAGCACTCTGTGAGGCTGACATCCATCAGGACCTATTTGCTTATTATTTCTGATGAGCAAATTGAAGGTCAGAGGAGAGGTGAGGGGATAGCCAGGATTCAGTCAGTCAGTTACAGGCTCTCTCACTGCCTCCTGCTCTGCTCCTTCCCCTTCCCGACCTCACGCTTGCAGGAAGACAGAGGAGGGTAGAAGAGGATACCCTGCCTCCCCCTGCCAATGCGTAAGACACCCATCCTTTCTCTTCCTTTGAGATCCTACCTGCCTCTGCAGTCCTCACAAGTCCCTACGTGTTTCAGTCACAAGTAGCTTCTTATCTTTCAGAAGTCTGAATCCATGCCATTCTTCATTCAGTCCTGAGGACCTACTGGGTCACAGCACGAGTCATACCAAGATGACTACTCAAATTAACTAGTAACAACATCACAGCTGCTCTTGGTTGACTCCAAAGATACTTAATCACACCTTGAAAACGGACTTTTCCAATGCACTATGAGGTATGAACAAGAAGGGTTGCTACAGAGGCCATTTCAATAGCAGAAAAAACAAACTGGCCGGGCGAGCTGGCTCAAGTTTGTAATCCCAGCACTTTGGGAGGCCAAGGTGGATGGATCACTTGAAGTCAGGAGTTTGAGACCAGCCTGACCAACATGGTGAAACCCCGTCTCTACTAAAAATACAAAAATTAGCCAGGCATGGTGGCACACGCCTGTAATCCCAGCTACTTGAGAGGCTGAGGCATGAGAATCGCTTGAACCCAGGAGGCAGAAGTTGCAGTGAGCCAAGATTGCACCACTGCCCTCCAGCCTGGGCGACTGAGCGAGACACCATCTCAAAAAAAAAAAAAAAAGCTAAGCCATCGGTCAACAGAAGATGGTTAAATGAAACATGGCGTATCCAACTCACTAGAAACCCAGAGACTGTTTGAAAAAACTCTCTAAGAAAAACATTAACAGCTGTCGCCTCTGGGCAATTTTTTTCTGTTTTCTCTCTACTTTTTTTTTTCTTTTAAATAGAGACAAGGTCTCGGCTATGTTGTCCAGGCTGGTCTCAAACTCTGAAACTCAAGTAATCCTCCTGCTTCAGTCCCTGGCCTATACTTTTCTTTTTAACATTGGGTATGTGCTCTTCATAACCTAAAATCTAAAACAGAAAACAAAAGGCACTATTCACCGGGGAGTGGAGGAGGAGGGTAAAGTTTATTTCCAAACTTTCATTTACTTCTCTAACCCATTTTGAAGACTTATAACACCTCCTTGTAAGAACAATGAAACCCATTAAAGCAGACTATTAAATCAGTCTGCCTCCCAGAGAAAATACTGTCAAGACAGCAGGGTGAGAAACTATCCTATCTTGGTAAGTCAAGTTTCCTGGTTCCCCAACCTGCCAGTACTTGAAGCCTCATGGCCGTTCGCATGCAAAACTAGAGACACACCTTTTTAAAGGGGGCAAACTTTAGATCTGGAGACAAAGGAGATTAAACACCCATGTACAAGACGCCAAAGACTCTAGGCCTTGGTCTAGACCCAGTTTGCTCATTTGGGAGGGAGACATCATCCTGGGGAACAGCGGGCACTGAAATGGGGCCCAGCATAGCCCCAGCGCCCTGCCAGGGGGGGCTGTGGGGGTCACCCCGCTGCGAGGGGCTTGGGAGAATCACCTGCGCCCAGTTCCCTCATCTCACAGCTGTAGGCGACCCGGAGCCGCAGCGTGCATTCATCCAACTGTATGCCAAGCAATTCAGTTCATCCTTACCACGACCCTGTTTCACAATAGGAAGCCCGAGGCCCTGAACCGCTCAGTGTCTTGCGAGAGTCACGGGAACAGAGCGTTTTGAAGACAACTTTCTCGACCCGTCTCAGTGGATGGGCTCATACCTGCCTCCAACCCGCTCACCTGTTCGTTCCAACCGTGCAGCTGGCTGTAGCGCACCCTGCAGAAGAGGAAGCCGTCCAGGTACACGGAGTACAGCTGCAAACACACAGACACCCCCTCCCGGGTGAGCCGAGTGATAGGTGAGCATGGTCACCGGCCCCTCCCTGCCCAGCCCGACCCCGGCCCTGGGCGCACCACATAGCGGCTCCCCCAGCGCGTCGAGTCGCTGCTGGGACACCGGGATGCAGAAGTGCATCTTCATGGCTGGGCGGTGACTCCGGAGCAGCGCTGGGGGCCCGACCTGCGGCGGCGGTGGCGCGGTGCGCTGCTCTGAGTTCGGCAGCGGTGTTCGCTGCGGGGCCCGCCACGCGACTCAGGGCGAACCTCTGCGCCTGCTTGCCCTGGCCGGTGGCGTCCACAGGTGGAGCCGGGGCCGGGTAGCGCCGCCTCCCAGTCCCCGCCCCATCCAGCTCCGCCCCTTGGTCTCGGGACGGGTGGCGCCAGGGGCTGGGGCGCGCCCACGGCCACCCCCACCCGAGACATCGGCTACTGTTGGCATTTTCTCCAAGTAGGCCCACGAGGGGCTTGAAAACAGTTTGTGTCTCATTACCTGCCAACACTGCCTGCAGGGCACTAATTAAGATTTCTTTAATTACATAGATGTAGTAACTGCCTTATGATTAGCAGAATTCTGTTTGGTCAGTTTTTTGCGTTGACATTTGTTAAATGTAACACAAGACATGCAGCAATATCTGCAACCCTGCTTTAGTATTCTTTCAATTTTGCTTTTTCCCCTTAAAATACCAGAACTCCCACCCTACCCCGGCCCCACCCTCCATTTCCACATACACACACACAAAATGGAAATGACTTGGGTCTCTCTGGATCCCTAAGAAGCCCTAGTTTTCAGACAGATGTATTCACATAAATACTTGGTTCTCTGGGCTACCCACCCCAAGTTCTTTCAAGTCTCTCATTTTTAGTTGCTGTGGAAAATAATCCTCCTGATTCTCTTATTTTACTTAAATGAGACGAATTCCTCTCGCCTTGCAGTGATCACTAAGCACAGTGACTGCAGCTCCCGACAGCCTGTTTTGTTGGTAGTGAGCCCTGGGCTGGCTCCATTCTTCCTTCTCTCCTTTAATCCACCCATAACTCTTCCAGGTAAACAGAGGACATCCTACCATGGACAAAACAGGCCCCGGGAGTGGAGAAACTTGTCCAAGTTCACAGGGCTTTTTTTTTTTTTTCATGGTCTGAGTCGTTTACTGCAGGATGTCATCAGGATCATTGAAAGTCCTTTCAAATGCCAGTCATCCCCTGGGTTCAGAGCTGCATGCCTGAAACGGGAATATGAGACTAGGGAAGGAGAAGCGACGCCAGCCAAACACCGGTGCCTCCTGCATGCTTGCTGTGTGTGCCAGGACCTGATGTATGCTATGCCATTTAATTTTCACAATCACCTGTGGGCTAGGAACCATTGACAGTTCTGGTCTTACAGAAAAGGGAATTGAGATGTAGGGCCATTAAGTTAGGGAAGCTGTATCATCTGGTAGTTAGGAGAGCCTAAGCTTATTTACAGATTAAAAAAAGAGGCAATTTCTGTGGTGTGGTCCATAGTATTACAGAACAAGTGCACTACTCACCAATTTCAAACCTTTAGGCATTATCTGCATGTCACCTCTCATCTTCTTGGTGTGTAATCTTTTTGGCTCTTTGATATCTGGTACCCATATTCTTTCAGAGGTATGGATAATGAGGTATGGCTCTGTCTTGTTGTGGAACTTTCCACCTCTCCTGAGTCCTTCACACCCTTGGAGCTCTGGGATGGGGAAGGCAGTAGGGTCCACGAGGGAGCCAGGGAGGTGGATCCTAATGGCTGGTGCTCTACACCGCAGGGGCGCAGCCAATGTGCATTATGGGTGTCCTTTGCTGCATCTTTTCTTATAGCTCAGGCTTTGGTCACATCACCCCAACAGTCAAAGCTGTGGCCATATGAAAACAAGGGTATTGAGCAAACATGAAGAGATTCCTGGGTGGTGGACACCTATTTTGAGCAAACACCAAAAGGGACAGGAGCTGGAAGGTGGGGCACACAGAGTTAAGGCTTCACATCCTGTGTGTCTTTCTTCATCTGCTTGTGTCCTCCTCACTCCTTTGAGGTTTAGACTGGTAAGTCAGAAGGGTAAGGCTGGAGGGCTTGGGATGTGTGTCTTTCTCTGTCTTTACCTGTATTGGTCTGCACTGAGTGCTCTAGGGTCTTTTGGAATTTGAGGAAATACACAAAATTATACACTACATAGGAAAACTACAAAATCACACCGGTGGTTCTAAAATGTCCATGGTTCCTGGAGGATTTTCTGGTCCAGAACACCTCAATTCGGAGACTGACTGTAGTTGGTGGAATAGTGTCCTGATTTGGAAATAGGGTCTTGGCAGACATCATTAAGGTAAGGCTCAAGATGAGATCCTACTGGATTAGGGCTGCTCTGCATCCACTTAGCATGTCCTTATAAGGTACAGAAAAGGATACACAGACACACAGAGGAGAAGGCCGCATGAAGACGGAGGCAGAGCTGGAGTTGTGCTTCCAGAAGCCAAGGAGCACCTCGCGCCACCAGAAGCTCAAGAGAACAAGGAAGGAGTCAGCCCTAGAGCCTTGAGAGGGAGCACGGCGCTGCCGGCACTTTGATTTTGGACTTCCAGCCTCCAGAACTATGAGAGAATTCGTTTCTGTGGTCATAAGCCACCCAGTTTGTGGCACTTTATTATGGCAGCCGTGAGAAAAACCTACTCTGATGCTGTGGCCACAGTGAGCCTCATGCCAGAGAACACAGGGCTGAGCCCCCAGCCGCGTGTGTGTCTGGGAGAATGGAACAGAGAAAGTGCAGCCCAGAGGAAAGGAGACCTGTGATCCGAGGGACAGTGTCCTGAACGTAGTAACAAGACTGGCTAATCCTACGCGGCACTCCCTCTGGGCCAGACGTGACTCTGTGTAACATGCCCAAACTCATTTAATGCTTGCAACAACCATCTGCACTTGGTGGGTTTTGTTTTTGTTTTTGAGACAGGGTCTTGCCCTGTTGCCCAGGCTGGAGTAGTGGTGCGATCATGGCTCACTGCAGCCTTGACCTCCCCAGGCTCAGGTGATCCTCCAACCTCAGCCTTCCAAGTAGCTGGGACTACAGGTGTGCACTATCACACCTGGCTAATTTTTCAATTTTTTGGTAGAGATGGGGTTTTGCCCATGTTGCCCAGGTCGGTCTCGAATCCCTTGGTCTCAAGGGCTTCTCCCACCTCAAACTCCCAAAGTGCTGGGATTACAGGCACGAGCCACTGCCTCGGCCTTTCATGTGATTGCTATCCCTATTTTACAGGAGATAAAACTGAGGTTGAGGGAAATCAATAACTTGCCCGAAGTCACACAGTTTGTAATAGAAGAATCAGGGTTCAAATCCAGGCTCTCTGGAAAGTCTCCAAAGCACTTGCTCCCTAATCACTTCTCCAAACAAAAATAACTTTTCAGTCCATACTTACTCATGTGAGAAACTCTAGAAAATCAAGAGTCCCCAGATTTAGGGGATGATGTCAGGAAAATCAACCACTCTATGGAAATGCAACTGCTGGGAATTGAGCCATGGCAGAAGTGACGCCCATCCCAGAGGACCTGGGAATGCACAGCTGAGAAGCAAGCATCGCTGCCAGGGCCTCTGTACAGGCACTGCATCCGATGCGGGAATTGAAAGATGAAGATGGAAAAAGTGAAGATGGGGCTGGGTGTGGTGGCTCATGCCTGTAATCCCAGCACTTTGGGAGGCCGAGGCTTACTTGAGGTCAGGAGTTTGAGACCAGCCTGGCCAACATGGTTAAACATTGTCTCTACTAAAAATACAAAAATTAGCCAGACGTGGTGGTACAGGCCTGTAATCCCAGCTGTTCAGGAAGCTGAGGCAGGAGAATCAGGTGAACCCAGGAGGCAGAGGTCGCAGTGATCTGATGTGCCACTGCACTTCATCCTGGGGACAGAGTGAGAATCCATCTCAAAAACAACAACAAAAAAAGTGAAGACGGAAGGTGGGGCCAGCTACAACAGCCTCACTGCCTAGTTAGGGGAGACAGACAATACCCAGAAACTGCTAAATACCAGCACCTTGTGGAGGGGGCACGGTGACGTCCAGTCTGCCACGACAGCACAGGAGGGACATTGACCCAGCAGGCATGAAGGGAGGAGGGGCGGGAAAGGCTTTCCGGAGAAGGTGATGTTTGAGAGAGATTCTTCAGGATGAGTTAACTGGTAAGAGCATTTTAGGAAGGCAACACAGCAAAGGCCTGGGATGATTAGAAGAAACAAAAACAAAACGTCAGGTGATGTGGTTTGGCTTTGTCCCCACCCAAATCTCATCTTGAATTCCATCATTCTCACATGTTGTGGGAGCGACCTGTTGGAGATAATTGGATCATGGGGGTGGCTTTCCCCACACTGTTCTCATGATAGTGAGTAAGTCTCACAAGATTGGATAGTTTTATAAAGGGAAACCCCTTTCATTTGGCTCAGCCTCTCTTGTCTGCCACCATGTAAGAAGTGCCTTTCACCTTCTGCCTTCTGCCATGATAGTGAGGCCTCCCCCAGCCAAGTGGAACTGTAAGTCCACTAAGCATCTTTTTCTTTATAAATTACCCAGTCTCAGGTATGTCTTTATCGGCAGGGGTTTGTTGTTATGGAGAAGCACAGGTGAGGCCTAAGAAGTGGACAGTGAGGCTGGGGAGGGAAGTGGCCTGATCTTTTTAAGGTTGCTGCTGCTGGGCCAAGAAGCTTGGATTTTGCCCTTTAGATGAAGAAGAGCTACCTATGGGAGAATGTGTGGGCAGCGTGCGTTCCAGATGGAGATCACTGTGGCCGTGTACAGAGGCTATTGGATCAACCAGAGGTAGTCAGACCAGCAAGGAAGTTTTTTGAGAGAAAAGATTGTAGAACATGAGTCTTGTAAGGTGCTCCTCAAAAGCTTGGTGAGAGGCCTGGGTGACATCGTCTGTGATAACCCCTCCTGGATGTTCACAGAGAGCTTTAGTGTATGGAGGGCTCAGAGCTGTCTGCAGCAAGGAAACCTGCGTCTCTGTTTTACATTCCTGTTCACATCACAGGGGCTAATGTCCCAGGAATGACTGTCAACAGAAGACAGAGGCTAGGCTAGGGCAGTGTCAAAAGGTGGGATTTAAAAATATTTAAGAAGCGCACTTCGTCTCTCAGGTCACCCTCTTGCCCCTCTTCCAAGTGTACTTTCCTTCCTTTTTTTCTTTCCTTACTAATCTTAAGCTTTTTAAGAAATTTCCACTCCTGCTCTGAAAAATAAATAAAAATAGCTGGGTACAGTGGCTCACACGTGTAATCCCAGCATTGTGGGAGGCCAAGGCGGGTGGATCACCTGAGGTCAGGAGTTTGAGACCAGCCTGGTCCAACATGGCAAAACCCCATCTCTACTGAAAATACAAAAATTAGCCAGGCATGGTGGTGGTGGGTGCCTGTATTCCCAGCTACTTGGGAGGCCAAGGCAGGAGAATCACTTGAACCTGGGAGGCAGAGGTTGCAGTGAGCCAAGATCACACCACTGCACTCCAGCTTGGGCAACAGAGTGAGACTCTGTCTCAAATATATATACACACATACACACACACACACACACACACACACACATATACATATACTTACATTTTTAAATGGTTGGGAAAAGAAATCAAAGACTAATATATAAAAGCACAGCACAAACTATGTAATTAGCTGGAAATGGCTCCTGTCCTCAAAAAGCCAAAAGATACCCATTTAGGGTTTAACGATTTGTTTGACCCTAAAGCACTTTGTGATCCTTTCACAATGTGTTGCAAAGTTTGGCTACTTGTACTTGATCCACATTCTGGAGGTTTGTGTCCTTTCTCTTGGATCCTCTCTTCATGTGTAATGGTTGCTGCCTACAATGATTCCCAGATGTGACCCTGCTCTGTCCCAGTCTGGCAGCAAAGAAGTATGGAAAAGCTGAACCAGGCACTGAATCCTGAAGAAACACAGGTGCAAGAGCAAACATTCGACAGTCATTCACCATGCTAATGAAGCTTACACAGGAAGAGGCATGCCACTGGATAGCGAACCTTGCAGTAAATTGATATTTTGTTAAAATGTAATTGTAAGAAAAAAAAATGAGGAGGGAAAGTGACACAAGACTTGAATTAATTAGGCAGGGGAAGTAAAGAAAAGGGAGGGAAGGGAGCTCTGAGGCTGCCTCTGGGTTTGGGTGGACAGGCTTGCTGAGACCTCATTTGGGGGAGGCAGCAGGGGTAGCTGTGGGGTCCAGACTGAGCATGGATGTGCGGAAGGAGGTCCCGCTGGAGGGCTTGGGAGCCAATCTGAAGTGGCGGGGACAAGATGGGGATTGGGAATACGGGTGAAGGTCAGGGTCACAGGAGAAGGTGCAGTCACCTGGTGAAGACCCAGAGGTGAGGAATAAAATGGACTTATGCTTTTGAGCCTTGGTCAAAGCCTGCCAGGTGTGGCCAAGGGGAACTGGAAGACTTCTTTGGGAACGAAGTGCAATTAGACCTGTGCTCTAGCCAATGCCACTGTGCTGTGAGTGTCTGGGAAAGGATATGAATACTCAGGGTCTTGAGGAGTCGATGGAGTGCCTAGGAGGGGGCTCCCAATAAGCCAAGGCTGCTCCGAGATCTGTTCAGAGGAGGAGGAGGTGCATCTTGTAGATGGGGATTCTAATCTTTAGTATTGGTGCAGGGAAAGTTCAGCAGGCATCTGTACAACCAGGGTAAAATTTCATTCAAGACCATCCAGTGTTCTCTGCTTTGAACTGATGTTCACCAAACAACCTCTGATTAATCATTCGGGTTCCTGAGAATACCAGGAAGGGGGTGTGCTCTGCAGAGCCCAGACAGGAATATCCTGTCACAGAAAGTACCCATCCTCCTGGCACCTTAATGAGTCAGAGCCTGGCTGGCACATCGGTCTCCTGGGAACCTGGCCCATATGTCCGTTCTGAGCCTGACCTGTTCCCCAGAGGGGACAGGAAGCAAGCACCCACTAGGGCAACTGCCCAAAGGGCAGCACAGCCTTTTGTGTGTGTGTGGAAAGAGGAATGGTTTTAATGAGAAGGATACAAGACAGAGGACCTTTCTCCAAGAAATGAGATAAAAGTGAACACATGCTGTTGTCATCATGTGAATGTCAGTCATGGTTATAAATACAAATCTTGACCATCAGAGTTCTAAAAACCACTCAAAGCATTACCCAAAAGCTTCAATGGAAAGGAGTTTTCTGCCTCCCAAAGGTGATGGGAATGTTATTGAGGAAAATTTCAGCCGAGATGTAGAAGAATCCAAATCATCATTGCTACTTTTGGTAATGTTAGTAAGCACAGCTAACCCTTTGAAGATTTTCTCAGGGCCAAGAACTACCTACTTTTCATATTCTGTACTAACTCATTCACTCCTCACAGTGATTTGAAAAGGTATTATTATACCTATTTTATGTTTGAAGAAACAGAAGCACAGTGAGGTGAAGGAGCTTCCCCAGGGACATCCCCTACTGTCCCTCCCTGGTGGCCTCTCCTGCACCACCCCACAGCTCCTCTGGGACTCTTCGCAGCTCCCCCCCACCCCGATTCCGGGACCGGCTTCTTATCTCTCCTTCAGCACCGCTGGAGGCTGGTTATTTACCTTTCATCCATCAACTCCCCCTCAGTGAGACACCAGAAGACCCGAGAGAGCAGGGCCTCTTCAGAGATGTGAGGCTCACCCAGCTTGGTCTTCTCTTTGGAATCCTGGGGGGTTCTACTGAGAGCAAGGCAGATGGAAGGTGCTGCTCCCCTAAAACTCTGGAAAATACCAGGACACAAGTATTACTGTTTGGGGACCCCTCAAAACTATGTGTCTTTCACAAAGGCAAGAGAATACTATGCAGCTTTTGTTGTTTTTTTGTTTGTTTGCTTTGTTTTGTTTGAGATGGAGTCTCACACTGTCGTCTGGGCTGGAGTGCAGTGGTGCGATCTCGGCTCACTGAAACCTCTGCCTCCCAGGTTCAAGAGATTCTCCTGCCTCAGCCTCCTGAGTAGCTGAAATTATAGGCACGTGCCACCACGCCCGGCTAATGTTTGTATTTTTAGTAGAGACAGGGTTTCACCATATTGACCAGACTGGTCTCGAACTCCTGACCTCATGATCCACCTACCTCGGCCTCCCAAAGTGCTGGGATTACAGGCGGGAGCCACTGTGCCTGGCCGAGAATACCATGCAGCTTTGGTGTCTTAAACGTCTCATATCTAAGCTTTTCTGCCCTTCATTCTTGTCGGCTTATGAAACTAACATCTACTGATGTTTTTCAATAGTAACCTTGGTCACCATGGCGGGGCACAGTGGCTCACGCCTGTAATCCCAGCACTTTGAGACGCCAAGGCAGATGGATCACCTGAGGTCAGGCATTTGAGACCAGCCTGGCCAACATGGTAAAACCCCGTCCCTACTAAAAATACAAAAAAATTAGCCAGGCGTGGTGACGTGTGCCTGTAGTCCCAGCTACTTGGGAGGCTCAGGCAGGAGAATCGCATGAACCTGGGAGGCAGAGGTTGCAGTGAACCGAGATCACCCTGCTGCACTCTGGCCTGGGCGACAGAGGGAGACTCCATCTCAAAAACAAAAACAAAAAACAAAACAAAACAAAATAAACTAAAAAATTGGTCACCACCTGTGATTTGTTACCACTGTGAAAAATTACAAATCCCTGGCATTTTGTTTAGGCCTCGGCAGGTCACTCAGCCCAGCCTGGACTGACCACGGGAATCACCGGGGAAGCTCTGAAAAACTGATGTCCAGGTCTCACCTTCAGGGATCCTGATTTAATTGTTTTTTGGAGGATAGCCTGGGCATTGGGATGCTAATGCTCCCCAAGTGTGAGAACTACTGGAGAGTGAGTAAAACTCACCATGGTCAAAGCCCCTCGCAGCTCTGAATATTCTGAAGTCTGCAATTTTGGCTCCACCTTGCTGTCCAGGAAATGGAGGCTACTGTTGGCAAAATGCCTCTCTGGGAAACTGCGTTAGAATCTCATCCAAGCAGCTTGCAGGGACAAAACTGCAGTCTGTGAAACATTGGCTGGGATTTTATTCCAAGTCTTTTTCATTCATTTGTAGAATGAAAGTTTGTTTCTTGTGCTGCTAGGAACCTATTGAGTGACAGTGAGTGGATGCTCAAATGCTGCTGTAGGGGCATTAGCCGGTATTAAAAAGAATAGTTAACCTCTAGTCATACTTGCCATGTGTCAGGCACTATTCGGGCACTTTACAATATTACTTCATTTGATCCGCACAGCAATCCTATGAAATAGGTACTATTGTGTGCACTTTACTGATAAGGAAACTGAGATACAGAGAGGTTAAGTATCTTGCCCAAAGTTCACAGCTGGTAAGTCCCATAGCCAGGATTTGAAACTTGAGTGCCCAGGCTCTGCAGTAATCAGTGGGACACTAGGACCAGTGGGGCGTGGCCAGTGTGGACTTTCTGTAAGCACACACAAGATGCTTCCCAGATCACCACACTTTTTAAGAAGTTCTTTGTGATGAGTCAAGGTCTCTGTTAGGGGTGAACCAGTGACTGCTGTTTGATCACTCTTGGTGGGACCTACTCTGCCCACTGGCTGCTAGGCTTGGAGAAATTCAAATTTTAATATAGTTGTTTCCAACTGCATTTTACAGGTGGGAAATATGTTGATTTAAGAAGAACTTAGATTCACGTAGGATCCATATATGGATTACAGAGCAGGATCAAGAATTAAGTAAGGGACATAAGAAGGCATGGGGGCAGGCCAGGCGCAGTGGCTCACACCTGTAATCCCAGCACTTTGGGAGGTGGAGGTGGGTGGATCACATGAGGTCAGGAGTTCGAGACAAGCCTGGCTGACATGGTGAAACCCCATCTCTACTAAAAATACAAAAATTAACCAGGCCTGGTGGTGGGAACCTGTAATCCCAGCTATTTGGGAGGCTGAGGCAAGAGAATCGCTTGAACCTAGGAGGCGGAGGTTACAGGAGCCGAGATTGTGCCACTGCACTCCAGCCTGGGCAACAGAGTGAGACTCTGTATCAAAGAAAAAAAAAAAGGCATGGGGGGGACATCATTGGTCAAGGAGCACAGCAGGACATTGTTGAGGCTGTCCCGTGTACAGGCCTTGGAGACAGATACCTAAGATATTTGGCTGGAGGCATTTTAATCATTTTTGCTTGCTTACAGTTGATGGCTATCTTTATTGGTTACAAGTCACAAGAATGTTTCCTGCTTTTCTGAACAAAGGGAGCAACTCCAGAGACATCAGAACTGTTTTTTAAGTGTTCTTTTTGTAAAAGCAGTATCCACTCATTGTATAAAGTTTAGAAAATACAGATAGACCAAAAGAAGAAAGTAAAAAGCTTCCCCGACCCCAAGACAAAGAGTAGCTGCTGTTCGTGTTTTGGTTCGGACCTTTTGGCAAACATTTGGTACAATTTCAGTTTGTATTTTTCTAGTCTTTTTAACTCTGGCTTTATAAGTTACCTCCTACCCACAAAATGAAGTCTTTCAAGACCTACGGTTTTAGAACTTGGTTTTTGGTTTTTTGGTTTTTTTCACTGAATAATGCTCTTCCTTTTTCTCCTTATTCTGTCTGCTTTCATAGGTAAAATGAGACAAACTCTTTGATCTACAGACAACTCTACAGTACCATTTCTCCCATATAATGAAAAAGATAGCAATAGAAGGATTAACAATAGAAAAATGATGTAGGAACCATGGGGAAAAAGAATCAAAATATAATTAAGATCACCCTTTGGCTGAAAGTAAATTATGCCAGTGAAGATGATTTTGCTTAAATTATAGATCAGTTATTATGATTGTTAGCTACCTTTCTTTGAGCACTTACCATCTTCCAGAGAACCATTTTACATGAACTACTGTGTTCGGTCTTTACACCTATCCACAGATTGGCTAATGGTATTAGCAGTAGTAATAATAGTAGAATGCTGATTTTCAGATTAAGAAACTGAAGCAGAAAGAGGTAAGCTTGTCCCAGTCACACCGCTTAAAAGTGGCAGGGCCAGAAATTGAATCCAGGCTCTTTAAGCCTAAACTCTTCACAGTAATTTTTATTATTTATTTTCAATTTCCCTCATTTTAGTTATTAGCCACTCATGTGTGCTGTTTCCTGTAAACACAATGTTTTACCCATGCCCGAGGCTCTTCAGAATGATACTAAACAATCCTATGTTACACAAATGGTCAAGCCAGGTCCTACAGCAGCACTCAGCACTGGGCTCTAACTCAAGGGTCAGGGGGTCCTCGACCCGATGGGAGAAGGTTCTGTAGGGGTCAGACTCAATGCCCAGAAAGTTCCTATATTCATCCACCCCCCACTAACACTGGCCTGGCCTCCCCTAGCAGCCTGGCCTGGGCCTGTCAACTCCAGCATCCTTGCTCTGAATCCCTCCTCTCCACAGATGCCAATGATTAGCGATAAAATGAGCTCACAATGGCATTTACACTAAAATCATAAATCTGAGTAGTATTTTCAAAAGGGCTGCTTTGGCCGGGCATGGTGGCTCACACCTGTAATCCCAGTCTGCTGGCAGACCAAGCCCTGGCACACATACCTTCGTGCTAATGCAGCGTGGATCCACCCCTTCATATTTTCCTGACACCACACAGTTTTTAGGAGCATTTTAATGAACATTCAATCTTCAGAACAATCCTACCTGCCAGAAAAGCAGGTAGACACTGTAATTTCCATATTACTGATGAAAAACACTAAGGCCCAGAGAGGTTCAGAGGACTAGAAAGTTGTAGAATCATAAATTCTCATAAATGCAAGAGTATCAGAAAAGTCTATCATAACCAGGGATAAACAGTAAGACTAGAACTGAGTGTTGACTCTGATTCAGGTAGTAAACACCTGAGGCCCTGTGTTAAGAAGAATGAGGTTAGTGGGAAACAATGATAGCTAATCTCTCTTTGTTTTAAATTAATAGTCACCCAGGCAGGAGTGCAGTGGCATGATCATGGTTCACTGCAGCCCTGACCCCCTGGGCTCAAGTCATCCTCTCACCTCAGTCTCCCAAGTAGCTGGGACTATAACATGCACCACCACATCTGGCCAATTTGTTTTTTTTTTTTTTTTTGGTAGAGAAAAGGTCTAACTATTTTGCCCAGGCTGGTCTCAAACTCCTGTGCTCTATCAATCCTCCTGCCTCAGCCTCCCAAAGTGCCGGGATTACAGGTATGAGCCACTGCACCCAGCCACTGTTTTTTCTTTTGCTAGTTAGTTTGTTTTTTGAGACAGAGTCTTGCTCTGTTGCCCAGGCTGGAGTGCAATGGTGTGATCTTGGCTCACTGCAACCTCCGCCTTCCAGGCTCAAGTGATTCTCTTGCCTCAGCCTATGGAGTAGCAGGGATTACAGACAGGCACCACCACGTCCAGCTCATTTTTTGTATTTTTAATAGAGACAGGGTTTCGCCATGTTGGCCAGGCTGGTCTTAAACTCCTGGCCTCAAGTGATCCGCCTGCCTTGGTCTCCCAGAGTGCTAGGATTATAGGCGTGAGCCACCATGCTAGGCCATATTAAATCATTTAACCTCTTGACATGTAGTAGGTACTCTTCTGATCCTCCCTTTATTGATGAGCTAACTGAAGAACTGCCTGATTGAGAAAACTGCCCAAGGCTATGCAGCTGTTTGTGAAATGACAGAGCCAGGATTTGAACCCAGACAGTGTGATTCTAGAGCCAGTATTATCAGCTGTCATGCTAAACCGCTATGACCACTTAGCAACGCCTGTCACGGGGACAGATGGCACTTGTACCATGTATTTGCAGTACTCAAGCTCTTAAGAACTGCCATCCTAGGCCGGGCATGGTGGCTCATGCCTGTAATCCCAGAATGTTGGGAGGTGGAGGCGGGCAGATGACATGAGGTCAGGAGTTCGAGACCAGCCTGGCCAACATGGTGAAACTCCGTCTCTATTAAAATACAAAAATTAGCCAGGCATGGTGGCAGTCGCCTGTAGTCCCAGCTACTCGGGAGGCTGAGGCAGGAGAATCACTTGCACCCAGGAGGCAGAGGTTGCAGTGAGCCAGGATTGTGCCATTGCACTCCAGCCTAGCGAGAGTGAAACTTTTTTCAGACAGAGCGAGATTCCGTCTCAAAAAAATAAATTAAAAATAAATAACTGCCATCCTGTCTCATCTAAACTGTCCCACAGATGTGTAAGTCCCCCTCTACAACATCTATTTCAGCTGTTGCTTGAATGGAGAACATTTCGAGGTAGGAATTTGCTCAGCATTAGAAATTTTTGTTCCCAAAAATAGAGTAGCATAACACACTTGACCTAATTTAAAAATACATATTTTTGACTTTTGAAAATAAATTAGTGCTCTGCTGTAGAAAAAAAAGAACAAAATCATGTTCTTTGAAGCAACATGGGTATAGCTGGAAGCCATCATCTTAAGCGAATTAATGCAGGAACAGAAAACAAAGTACCGCATGTCCTCACTTGTAGATGGGAGGTAAACATTGGGTCCACACAGACACAAAGGTGGGAACAACAAACACTGGGACCTGCAAAAGGAGCTGGGTTGAAACACTGCCCATTGGGTACGGTGTTTGCTACCTGAGTGGCAGGATCATGAGAAGCCCAGACCTCAGCCTCATGCAGTACACTCTGTAACGGAGCTGCACGGGTATCCCCTGATCAAAATTAAAATGAAAAAAGAAATAGCTGGGTACAGTGGCTCACGCCTGTAATCTCAAAACTTTGGGAGCTTGAGGTGGGTGGATCACGATGTGAGGAGATCGAGACCATCCTGGCTAACACGGTGAAACCTGTCTCTACTAAAAATACAAAAAATTAGCCAGGCGTGGTGGCATGTGCCTGTAGTCCCAGCTACTTGGGAGGCTGAGGCAGGAGAATTGCTTGAACCTGGGAGGTGGAGATTGCAGTGAGCCGAGATTGTGCCACTACACTCCAGCCTGGATGACAGAGTAAGACTCCATCTCAAAAAAACAAAAAAGAAGAACAAAGAAATAAATGAAAATCAGGAATATTTGATTGTCACTGAATGTATCTTTGTCTTTGAGAGTTAAAAGACAGAAATAGCTCTTTTCTTGACAGTACAACTCGAAATAACCCAACCAACACTTTTTTGAATGCACAGGGCTTTTGAGGAATGCTTTTTCAGAGCTGTTTTGTTTCTGCTTTTGATTCTTTTTGGCTCCTCTTCCTCAGCTGCGAGGATACCGTGTGAGTGATGACCGCCATGTCCCCCAGCCCTGAAGCAGTCAGAGTGCGGGCCTCTGGAAACCATGGAGTAAAAGGTCCTATAAAGAAGATTTTATTTCTTCAGCAGAAACAAGAGCCATGGTCCATGGCCGGGTAATAAAGGAAAGGCATTTTCAGCCACGCCAGGGTGCACTGTAAATAAAAATATGCCTGGGTACATCCTGCCTGCTAAGCTTGTCTTACTGTTCAGCTACCAGACTTTTATTTTGGTTAAGTAAACATGAACTTGGGGGACAACCAGCTTTTCTGCATCTCTAGTCAGGGAGTTGTAGGAGCAAGGTTGAACTGGTGGCTCTGGTAGTGAGCTGGCCAAGCAAGGTGGCCTGGTATTCAGCCAAGAGAGGGGGAGAATTAATATAGAGTGGACAGCTACGGCGGGTCTGGCACTGTGCATGGGCTGTGGGTCCTACAGTAGACGTCTCTGTGCTTGTACAGTCTAATGGGGAAGCCAGATACTCATCAACAAAGAACAAGTGGATTAGATTCCAAGCGTGATCCATTCTAGGAAGGGTAAGCTCAGAGCACAGAGTGGGAGCAGCTCTAGGGGGTGAGCCCTGAGTCCGAGGACAAGGAGGGCTTACCTGGACCAGGGACATTTAACCAGTGCCTTAAACATGAGTCGAGATTAGCTAGATGAAGAACCCCCGTAAAAGCTGAGAGCAAAAGTGAAACCAGCCCAATTTTCCAACAATCTGGATACCCATAGAACTGGAGCTTGAAAAACTTGCACATTCACCCAGTGAGATGCACCTGCTACCTGTTGACCCACTCCCCTTCCTTACCCCCTCCCTAACTCCTGTTTTCCTACACACGGTTACAGTGAGACTCTAGACCCCTCATTCAACCACCTGCTACCTGCTGGCCAGTGCCACTTCCTTGCGTGGCTTTCACTGGAACTGTGGGATGTATTTGAGGTTTAGCTCCTATCTCTTTGGCTGATGTTATCTGTAATATAATAAAGCCTTCTTACCTGGCAATACTGCTGTTCCTCTGATTGGTTTTCTGTGCAAGAAGCAACAGGACCTAGATCGAACCCCTGGTGTTCAGTAACAAAGGGAGTTTAGGCAGAAAAAACAGCAAATGTAAGAAAGCTTCAGGCCGGGCGCAGTGGCTCACGCCTGTAATCCCAGCACTCTGGGAGACTGAGGTGGGCGGACCACCTGAGGTCAGGAGGTTGAGACCAGCCTGGCCAACATAGTGAAACCCCGTCTCTACTAAAAACAAAAAATTAGCTGGGCGTGGTGGCACGTGCCTGTAATCCCAGCTACGTGGGAGGCTGAGGCAGGAGAATCACTTGAACCTGGGAGGCGGAGGTTGCAGTGAGTTGAGATGGTGCCATTGCATTCCAACCTGGGCTACAATAGTGAAACTCAGTCAAAAAACAAACAAAAAAAAAAACTTCAAGTTCTCTTGGAGACACAGTGACCTGGAGGGGGAGTACAGGAGACGAGGGGGAGTTGCCCGGTTGCCGAGTGCAAGGGCTCCCGTAGAACACACCAGAGTTTTTGTTTTGCTTTGTTTTACTTTACAAATCTTACCTTATATAATCTTACAAATAACACTGTGAGGCTGGTATTATCTGTTCAATGGTACTAAAGAGGAAAATTAGGCTCTGAGAAGTGAACATGCTCAAGCTTCTGTAGCTGGAACTCCCAATTACCACTCATCCTCGTATGACATCAGACCATGTCATCCCACTTTATTTCTATAAATCCTTTAAAATGTGCCCATTTTAAAGAAGGAGAGGCTGGGCGTGGTGGCTATCACCTGTAATGCCAGCACTTTGGGAGGCCGAGGCAGGTGGATCACTTGAGGCCAGGAGTTCAAGAGCAGCCTGACCAACATGGCAAACCCTGTCTCTACTAAGAATACACAAATTAGCCGGGTGTGGTGGCGCACGCCTGTAGTCCCCATTACTCGGGAGGCTGAGGCAGGAGAATCACTTGAACCCAGGAGGTAGAGGTTGCAGTGAGCAGAGACCGCGCCACTACACTCCAGCCTGGGTGACAGAGCAAGACCCTGTCTCAAAAAAATAAAAATAAAGAAGGAGAAACTGAGGCTCAGAAAAGTTTTGCTCAAGAAGACAGCCAGAAAGCATCAGAGCCAAGATTTAAATCCTGCTATTCTGCCTACAGAGCTTTCTCTCTCTCTCTGAATTAGGAGGAGTTTTTAAACTTGAGTGTGAAAAAATACTAAGGAGCTTTTAAAAAGTGCAGGGTCTCTGGCCTTATCCCATTATTTGCTTCAGTATGGCCGTGGGGAAATTACCCGGCTCTAAAAACATACCAGCTTTCTGATCTGCAAAACCAAAGGAAGCAGATCTTCATTCTCCATGTGGGAGATCAATCACAGGTGCCTAATCCAGAAAAGCAATGGCATCACAAGCATGACATTTGGTGGCATGGAGCGTGATCAGCTAGATGCAGGAAAAGGTGCCTCTTGAGAGGGAGACACTGGGGTGAGGCCCGAGCTTGCTGTTTCTACATCTAGCTTATAGAACTAGTTGATTCTTTAACCTGTATACAACTACAGTCTTGATTTTTAAAAAATTTAAAAATGAAAAGTAAAATCAAATGAGGGGGTGGGACTAGATAAACTCTGTGCTTTGTCAGAATTTCTCATCAAAATTCAGATCTGGCCGGGCGCAGTGGCTCATACCTGTAATCCTAGCACTTTGGGAGGCTGAGGCGGGTGGATCACCAGGTCGGGAGTTTGAGACCAGCCTGGCCAGTATGGAGAAACCCGGTCTCTACTGAGAATACAAAAATTAGCCGGACGTGGTGGTACGAGCCTGTAGTCCCAGCTACTTGGGAGAATGAGGCGGGAGGACTGCTTGAACCTGGGAGGCGGAGATTCCAGTGAGCCAAGATCGTGACACTGTACTCCAGCTTGGGCACAGAGTAAGGCTCCATCTCAAAAAAAAAAAATCAGATCTAAGATACTGCCTATTGTGCTAATGCTTCGAGAATAACTGGTTATGGCTATACAACCTAGAGTTCACCTCCCCCGCTTCCCCTCCTTTTTTTTTTTGAGACGGAGTCTCGCTCCGTCACCCAGGCTGAAGTGCAGTGGCACGATCTCGGCTCACTGCAACCTCTGCCTCCCAGGTTCAAGCGATTCTCCTGCCTCAGCCTCCGATGTTGCTGGGATTAGAGACACGTGCCACCACCCCCAGCTGCATTGTATTTTTAGCAGAGACATGGTTTCACTATGTTGGCCAGGCTGGTCTCGAACTCCTGACCTCTAGTGATCTGCCCTCCTCAGACTCCCAAAGTGCTGAGATTACAGGTGTGGGTCACCGCACCTGGCCCACTTCCCCCTTTCTTGAAATGTGGTAAGGAGGAAAGGGGAAGGCATAGGAGAAACAATGTTTGGGCCCTGACTTAGGCCCAGGTGCTGTGCTAAGCACATTTGTCTTCATCTCAATTAACTGTCATGGTTGTTATTGCCCTAAGTTTAAAGATCAGGAGAATCTGAAGTAATTTACCTAAAGAAACACAGCTGATGAGAGTCCCAGCCTGAATTGGAACCACAGCTCTGATCGTTTCTTGTGTTGACATTTGAACCCAATGGTATCACATTACCTGCCCATCCCCAGCCAAACCCCTTGAAGGCAATTTTGCAGAAGCTGATCCTGCTACGCAGTGTGGCTTTAGGAACTAATTCTATCTAATTTGATGTGAGGAGAAAACTTAGAATACCTATAGGAGTCAGGTGTGAGCTTAGAACCCTTTAGACACTAGTCATAGAAACTCACTAGAAATAACCTAATTTTTTTTTTTTTTTTTGTAAAGACGGAGTTTTGCCATGTTGCCCAGGCTGGTCTCAAACTCCTGGACTCAAGCAGTCTGCCACCACGGCCTCCCAAAGTGCTGGGATTACAGGCTTGAGCCACCGTGCCTGGCAGAGATATCCAGAATAAAAAGGGGAATGTACTTAGTGCACGGGGATTCTTTTAAGAACTGTAGAACAGGACATACATATACATATATATATAGTTGAGTCTTGAGAAGGGATGAATCTTGAAACTGGAAAGTTTCTGAAACTCTCTGTATCTCTTTTCTCTGCACATCTGCTAATCCGTTTCTCTTTTTCCCAAAGTTACCCGGCAGAATCTAGTCACTGTAGAAGTCTTGCCCTTCTCCATCCTTGTTTTCATGTTACCTGTAACAGTTCCAGCCTTAGAGAGTGATTCAGTCTGCTAGCACCCTCGTTTGAAGTTCCTGGGAAAGAGAATTTGATTTGTCCGTGCTTGATCTAATCAGCAGAGAATGTGGCCATGCTACATGAATATGCCTGTGTATGTGTATAGCAGTTCCATGAGAAAAAGAAAAGGTAGGGCCATGTTCCCTCACAGGCTTAGTACTAAGTCTGACCTGCCAGGACATATTTGCGATAATAAAATATCATTAAAGAAGCAAGACTAAAAGATTAAATTATATGTACAGCAGCCTTTTGAAATATGTATTAGTCTGATTTTATTTTTGGTTGCATATGTCAGAAGCTAAACTCAATGTAACTCAAGCAAAAAGGAAATTGAACACACGCAAACTGGGAAATACAGATGTAATCTGACATCATGCTTACATGGATCTGGGAACTCAATATCTTCGGGGCTCTGCCTCTCTTACCACTTCTCATTTCTGCCTTCCTTTCCATGTTGACTTCATTTGCTTCTTCTATAGATGGCTGCTTGACTACAAGTAGCTCCGGTTTACCAGCAGTTACAGTCACTCATTCTGGGAACAGTGCATCTTCATGTGGGGAAGGGGAGGGCAGTAGCGCCCCCTGAAGAGCATTTTGGGAATTTGTGGGAATGGTTTTGCTTGTCACAATGATGGTGAAAAGCTACTGCTTCAATTTTATGCTAGACATGCTGTGAAGCATGGAACAGTCATACACAAAAAATTATCTTGTGTCCCACACAAATTTCTAATGTCCAACTGCACATTTATGTGGGTGGAAAGCCTATTTGTCACTAATTGAGCCTAGACTTAACCCCGTTTTATATATAAAGTATTCTTGCTCAGTTTTAATATACATTGAATTGTCCATAAATACTACCTTGTGTAAAACAAGGGAAAGTTGTATTTTCTTTTGTTCGAAATGTTGCCAAGGGCTGTTCATTATTTCACTGTTTCAGAAAACATATCGCTGATGGCAAGGCCACTTACGGTATTGGAGGTGTCACACAGCACGTCTGCATACGGCTTCATCTGCGGGCTGTCACACTCACGGTGATCCTACACGTTTGAGCAAGCATCTGACACCTCATTGTGTCTTCTAGCGGGGGAATAACAACGTATTTACACATCGATGCATTATTATTTTAGTATATGCTATTTTAGAAATGATTTTATTTTATTATAAGTTATTTTAATTTGTCTTGTACTACAGTTAAACCATCATGGTTTTTAAATTTTTTTTGTATAGACAGGGTCTTTTTGTTGTTGTTGCTCACGCTGGCCTTGAATTCCTGGCTTCAAGCCATTCTCTCACCCCCAAAGTACTAGGATTACAGGTGTGAGTCACTGCACCCTGCCTGATGTTTTAAATAATATGTACATTATCTATGAATTACCTTTCAGTATATCAAAAGGATAATAATGTATTTCTTTATAAAAAGAAAGCATTAGATTTTAGCACCACTGTCTTAGAGGAAGAGGGCTGTGTACTCCCTCCCAATGAGCATCACCTTGCCAACGTGCAAGGATGACCCAGATGGTCTAGTGTGGATCATAGTCCACCCCGGAACCCCAGGGTCTTCTCTGTGACCAGGAAGAGAAGTGCTGCTAGCTAGCTTGGCTAGTGGGGCACCCTTGGGAAAGGGGTAAGGAGGGAGGCAGAACAGGCAGGACCCCAAGATACACAGGCCCTCAAGGTGACATGGAGTGGGGGAGGGGCTCCCTAAAGGGAAAATCGGGTGCTGTTACCACATAAAGGCAGAAGGAAAGCTGGACAGGCTAAAGCGACAATTATGCACAAAAACCCAACACATACATGACTTAGAAACCTAAGAAATGGAAAAGTGTTGACAAAACATTCCCTACTACAGCCCGCAGGGCTTACAGAACAAACCCACAACACACCAAATTGCTAAAGATGACGAGAAAGAGAAAATGATCATTAAAATGCGAGAAAACTGCAAGGGAAAGCCACGAACCCCTCTAAACAACATCGATGATGCAACAATAACAAAGCGTCCTGCCTGGGACTGGCAGGAATTCCAGCTATGCTGTGCACAGTGGGAGATGGCCATGCCAGAGTGGGGCTTGGCAGCCAAGCTCTGGCTGAATGTTGAATCAGTCCCCAGGAAACGCTAGCAGAGCACTAATTTTGGTAACCCCTGACTGCATATAAACAGTTGTACATAATAATGGCACTCCAGGGAATTGTATCCACTCCCTTGGAAGAATCAAGCAAAGGATTTGTGTTGTTCTCATCAACTGGTGGCCCATCTGGACGTCCTCCTTGTGGGTTGTGCTCTATATTTTTTTACAAAAAAAAAAAAAAGCCTTAGGAGAGATCCATAAATATCACTTCTTTCAGTTGGGTTGTGTGCAGAGCTAGGGAGTGAACATTTGAGCCTAGAATATTGATATTCTAATTGGCTGATGGGAGGGGGCTGTACAGGTTAATCATTATTTTTTTTCTTTATTCAATAAACATTTATACAGCATATTCCATAGCCTGGTACAGGACCAAGTGATACAAAGACTTGAGACTCATAGCTAGTGTGAGACCATGATCCACCAGCGGAAGTGCTGGGTGGCATCGTGGGCTCTTTCCCCATTCACTCCACCCCATACATTGCTGTCCTCTTCTTCTTGGGCCTTTCAAGCCAACTCCCACTTCAGGCCCTTGTATTTGGCTGTTTTCTCATCCCTAGATATTTTATGAGTCCACCCTGTCTTCCGTCAGGTCTCTGCATAACTGCCACCTCCACAAAGAGGCCTCACCTTCTCTAACCACCCCACCTAAAAGAACGCCTCTCACTTCTCCTCCCAGCCCTTATTCTCTCATTCCCACCTATTTTATCCCCCTAACCTAGTTTGATTTTTCGTCAAAATAGTCTCATTAATAAAGCTGGAGAAGAAAATATTATCAGTATCTTATGTTAAAATAATGGTTACTTCTTATTAAACATTTTCTATGTAGGTCAGGAGCAGTGACTCATAAGTGTAATCCCAGCACTTTGGGAGGCCAAGGTGGGCGGATCACCTGAGGTCAGGCATTCGAGACCAGCCTGGCCAATATGGTGAAACCCCGTCTCTACTAAAAATACAAAATCAGGCAGGTGGTGAAAACCTGTAAACCCAGCTACTTGTGGGGCTGAAGCATGAAAATTGCTTGAACCCAGGAGGCCAAGGTTGCCAGGATTGCACCATTGCACTCCAGCCTAGGTGACAAGACCAAAACTTCGTCTCAAAATATATATGTGCGCGCACGTGTGTGTGTGTGTGTGTGTGTGTGTGTATGTGTCTGTAAATTGCTGTGTTTTAAGCACATTAACTTTTCTTTTTTCTTTTTTGTGACAGGGTCTCACTCTGTCACCCAGGCTGGAGTGCAGAGGCACGATCATAACTCACAGAAGCCTCGAACTCCTGAGCTCAAGAGATACTTCGGCCTCAGCTTCCCAAATAGCTGAGACTACAGGTACATGCTACCATACTCAGCTCATTAACATTTAATTCTCTCCCAATAACTTTATAAGTTGGTACTGGGCTTGTTCTTCTTATCTTTTTTGAAAAAAATAATAGGCTGGGTGTGGTGGCTCATGCCTGAAATCCCAGCGCTTTGGGAGGCCAAGCTAGGAGGACTGCTTGAGGCCAGGAGCTTGAGACCAGCCTGGTCAATATAGTGAGACCCTGTCTCAATAAATAAGTAAATAATTTTTTAAAAATTAACAAACTTTACTTTTTAGATCAGTTTAAGGTTCACAACAAAATTGAAATGTAAAGTGCAGAGAGTTTCCATCCATATACTCCTTGCTGCCCACCCCACAGTCTCCCCGACCAGACTGGTACTTTTGTTATAATTGATGAGTCTACACTTGACACATTACTATCATCCAAAGTCCATAGTTTATATTAGAACTCACTCTTAATGCTGTATATTCATCATCTTCTTTTTATAAACGAGGATGCCGGGCACGGTTGCTCATGTCCATAATCCCAGCACTTTGGGAGGCTGAGGTGGGTAAATCATGAGGTCAGGAGTTTAAGACGAGCCTGGCCAACATGGTGACATGCCATCTCTACTAAAAATGCAAAAAATTAGCTGGGTGTGGTGGCAGGCACCTGTAACCCCAGGTACTCAGGAGGCTGAGGCAGGAGAATCGCTTGAACAGGGGAGGCGGAGGGTGGGTGCAGTGAGCCAAGATCGTGCCACTGCACTCCAGCCTGGGGGACAGTTCGAGACTCTATCTCAAAAAAAAAAAAAAAAGAGGAAACTGAGGCAAAAGGGCTAAGGAACTTGCCCAAGCTCACACACAGCCAGGGTTTGGACTCCAGCTAGGTTGGGTCCAGGCTCTGAACCCCCAGGCTCCGCAGCTGCTCCCACATTGTCACTAATCTGTTGACATCATTTGGCTGCCAACTACCTCCCCTCTAGAATATAATCTCCAACATGGCAGAGATTTGTCTGCTTCACTGCTGTACCTGCAGCGCCTTGGGGAGTGGATGGCACAGAGTTAGTACTCAACATACCCTAGAGGAATGAATGGGTAGTGGCAGGAGGCAGACAAATTCTAGGCAGACAGAGACAGGTCACCAGTGAGACCCACCTTCAAGCCGAAGACAGATTAAAGCCTAGCTACACGTCCCAGATAAATCCACAGACTGGATTGAGAACCTTTCTTCCTGTTTGGCATGCTTTCCTCTGATTTGATCCCCCACTCTTCACCTATTTTACATATACCTGCCCTTCCCTAATTGGTTTTTTACACTGTCATACAGGGAGTGGCACTTTTGTTTTAGCCTTTTTTGCATACTCACAAACCAATCAGCAGGGACTCCCTGATTCTGAGCTCATAAAAGCCCCAGACCTAGCCACACTGAGAGAGAGAGACCACCTGACTTCAGGTGGGGGACCACCCGCAAGTCCCCTCTCCACTGAGAGCTGTTTTATCACTCAATAAAACTCTTCTCTGCCCTCCTCACCACCCAGTTGTCAACGTAATCTCATTCTTCTTGGATGCAGGACAAGAGTTTAAGACCCACCAAACATGGATATGAAGAAGTCTGTAACATCGTAACCTTCCTGGCCTCTGCTGGCAGAGGGCAGCTGCCTCACATGGCAGGAAGCAGCGGTGGGGCTGGGCCAGTCCTGGAGCCTAGGACTGGAGTGGAGCAATGGGACTGACAGAGCTGTTAATATGCCCCTGTTTGTCGGGCCATAGATGGCAGAGCTAAAAGAGCTATTAGCACGCTGTAACACCCCCTCTAGAGCTTTGGGGCCATGGTCATCCTTGTCCAGGTGCCACTGCATACTGCATTCTCTTCTAGACGTTGGAGTCCACTATGGAAGTCGCTTACAACACTCCTGGTCCAGTTGCAATCCCTGCATGGAGCCCATTCCTGTGCTGGTGCTTGGAACAGCCAACCAGACTCTACATTCACTTGCTCACACATTCCCTCCCATTGCAGGCTGAGTGTGGAGTTCCAGAGGCCACAGGATCCACCCCAGAGTGTAAGCCAGCAGGCCAAGTGAGCAGGGACATTGCCAGTTATAGAGGTCTCCAGCTGGCAAAGCAGTAATAAAAAATATCCTGCTTCATTTCAACATTGGCAAATATTCTGGCCCTGGTCCCCGAGGTACTCCAAGACCCTAAAGAGTTCTCTGAATCACCACATGATCAGGACTTGGGAAGCTGTGGTCTCAAACTTAACAAGAGTAGCACTTTCCACCAACAGATCTCAAGGCTGGCTGCACACCGGCATCACCTGGAAGCTGTTAAAATGCCATTGCCTTGACCTCACCATAGATCAATCAAATCAGGGTCTCTAGGTGGGACACCAGTCTCAATGTTTACAGAGCTCCATTGTTGATTCCACTGTGCAGCCAAGTTTGAGAACCATGCTCATAGTTGAATTCCATCAAGTGGTAAAGCAACCTGGGTGGAGTTATAAAATATTGTCTCCTCATATCTGGAGATAAAGTCAACAAAAGTTACAAAAGAATTCAGCAAAGAGTATCTGAGTAATTTTAATTTGGGGACTGTTAAACTCCAACCCACCACAACCTTCTGGGGAGAGCAAGAAATCCTTCCCTGTAGACTCAACTTGCTTCTCCTTGTCATTAAAAAATTCAAACTGAAACAAAAACACACAAAACTCTGCTTAGATCTCTGTATCTTCAGAATACAGAGATGTTCAGCATACAGAATAGTTGCATCCTGGCCAAAACTATCTGATTGGTCAGCAATGTTAGCCTTGTCATTAGAAGGAACCCCCTAGTTTGCCTGGGATGTTTCCTTCCTGGGTATGTGACTTTACCTCTGGAAACTCTTAGACTTAATCTTAGAGATAATAAAGATATACACATTGTATCAATGTTTTTGTGTTACATTTAGAATTGATCTGTGTAGTATTTATCAGTGTAGTATTTATACAGCATATTGTATAAATACATCAGTGTAGGTACCTACAATGATACAGTGTTTGTGTTGTTTAAGAGGACTTGGCATGTTAGGGTATGCAACATACTAGCCTTGTGAGTCCAGTGTAAAATGTGTAATTCAGTATTCAGTTGTAGACTAGTTTTCAAGTTGAAAAATAAAATGGCATTTATTCAAGTTTATTAGCAATACTGTAATGTTTGAGATAAATGGCAAATCACTGTTGTTACTCATTTAATTCATTAGCTTTTCTATGGTAGCTTAAGTATTTGGGAAAGCTTCTTAGCCCAGAATTTGAGAAGCTTAAAGTTGAATATGTTTAATGTGTAAACATAGCTTAAGATATTAATATTTAAAGGACTTGAACTGTGTTGTAGAAGGGAGCGAGCATTTGCTTTGGAGACAGCCTGGATCTCTCTCACACACACACTCCATAACTCATCCATTGACGAAGCCTGGTGGCTCTTCCTTTAAAATATATCCAGAATACCACTCCCTTTCACCTTCTCCTACACCCACCCTGTGTAACCACCATTCTCTCTCACCTGGATTAATAACATAAACTCCTACTCACACCTGTAATCCCAGCATTTTAGGAGGCCAAGGCAGGTGGCTCACCTGAGGTCAGGAGTTCGAGACCAACCTAGCCAACATGGTGAAACCCCACCTCTACTAAAAATTCAAAAATTAATCAGGCATAGTGGCGGGCACCTGTAATCCCAGCTACTTGGGAGGTTGAGGCAGGAGAATCATTTGAACTCGGGAGGAAGAGGTTGCAGTGAGCCAAGATTGCGCCATTGCACTCCAGTCTGGGCAACAAGAGTGAAATTCTGTCTCAACAAAAAAAATGTGTAGGTGAGTGGCTGCCCTGCCTAGGCCTGGAGAGACTGGGGAGACAGGGTGAATGAGGAGTGACAGCTAATGGTCACAGGGTTTCTTTTTGGGGGTGGTTAAAATGTCCTAAAATTGACTATGGTGCTGTTGGCATAACTCTGTGGATATACTAAAAATCATTTAATTGTACACTTTAGATAGGTGAATTGTATGGTATGTGAATTGCATCTTAATAAAGTTGTTTACCAAAAAAAAAAAAAAAGAAAAAAAAAGTCTCTACCATATTCCCAACCTCCAGCCTCAGGCCTATTGAATCAGGTTCTCCAAGTGACAGGCCCTGGGAACTGAGCACATGTCACAGCTCCCCGGAGGACCCTGATGCAGCTGGGGGAGCCTCCTCTAACCCGGGGGAGTGACTCAGACTCAGTAACTAATCTTTCTTTCTTTATTTCTTTTTTAATCAGCCCTTGCCTGCTAGTCAGAAGAGAAGCATAAATCCATGAAGACCAGAAAGGTTCCCCATTGAGGTAATAATGGAGTTGTCATTTGTCTGTGTGCAGGAGTTGTTTTTCGTCTTCTGGTGTCTAGCAATGGAATGGAAAATTCCACAAATTATGAATTGGCATGCAATGCCCCCCTGTGGACTGTTGCAATAAGAAAGTCCGGGGTGTTGACATTGCTTTTAGATCTTTTAACCAAGTGTCTTTCCTGCCTGTATCATTTTACCATCAGTTCATTGGTCTTAGAATCCAGATAGAGAGCACATCTTAGGTCTCGGAAAGTACAAGAGGAGAGAGCGCACTTTGAAAGGTGACATTCCCAGAACTGGTGAAAGTTCAGGAACAGATTTCTTGAAGGTAAGTGAGGTCTGGTCACATTGTTTTATTTAGGTTGCCACTGTAAAAGGCTCCAGCTGCATCAGAGGGCTTTTCAGTCGGCGACACAGCACAACATGGCGGTGCTAACACAGCATCCTTACCTGCTCCCGGCGGAGTGGAGCCTTAGTGCCCTCTCTTCTCCTCTTTGTTGTCTGTTCCCTCACCAATGGACTTTGGCTTCAGGTGCTTCCTAGCCACTCAGACAGACCTGGGCTCCAATGCTGGCTTGATCAAGCACTGTGGCAAGTGCTTTTCATGTGTTATCCTAATTAATCATCAAAACAATCCTATGAGAGAGGTGCTGGGTTTTTTTTTTCCTTCCTTGTTTTTTTTTTTTTGAGTCGAAGTCTCGCTCTGTCCAACTCCAGGCTGGAGTACAGTGGCGCAATCTTGGCTCACTGCAACCTCCACCTTCCAGGTTTAAGCAATTCTCCTGCCTCAGCCTCCCAAGTAGCTGGGACTACAGGCGTGCGCCACCATGCCCAGCTAATTTTTGTATTTTTTAGTAGAGACGGGGTTTAGTATATCCACATCTCTACTAAAATTAGCCAGGATGGTCTCGATCTCTTAACTTCGTGATGCCCCTGCCTCGGCCTCACAAAGTGCTGGGATTACAGGTGTGAGCCACTGTGCCTGGCCTATTTTTTTAGGACAAGGTCTCACTCTGCCACCCAGGCAGGAGGCAGCCTTGACCTGCCGGCTCAAGTGATCCTCCTGCCTCAGCCTCCTGGGTAGCTGAGAACACAGGTGCATGCCATCATACCTGGCTAAATAATTCTTAGGGACTTGAAATGAGGAAATTGGGCCACCAAGAGCTTAGGTCAGTTGGGCACGAGAGCACACGCCATAGTGCATGGTGTGCAGCAGGGTCTCGTTATCATTTCCCTCATTCTCCAAGTCCTATTCTGCTCTTTGCTGATCAATTTAACTGACCCTTGATAAGTGTTCTTGTCTTCCAATGACTAATTAAAAAGCACAAATAAGGGCCGGGCAGGGTGGCTCATGCCTATAATCCCAGCACTTTGGGAGGCCGAGGTGGGCAGATCACCTGAGGTCAGGAGTTTCAGACCATCTGGCCAACAAGGTGAAACCTCATCTCTACTAAAAATACAAAAATTAGCCGGGCATGGTGGCACATGCCTGTAATCCCAGCTACTCGGGAGGCTGAGGCAGGAGAATCACTTGAACCTGAGAGGCAGAGGTTGCAGTGAGCTGAGATCGCGCCACTGCACTCCAGCCTGGGCGACAGAGACCAGACTGTCTCAAGAGAAAAAAAAAAAGTACCAATGAAAGTATTAGCACTTTTAAATAGCATGTACGCATTTTAACAGGGGTCTTCCAGCAATCAAACATAAACCCCAAACTGAATCCCTAATACTGGGATTTCAAGAGCTATGTCTTTCATGGCGGTGAAACAGTATGATCTGGGGTGGGGACTTTCCAGGTGGCCTGCAAGGTATCACCTAGGCACATAGTAACACTTCCTTCAATTTGCCGAATGCCTCTCTGCTGGGCAGTTTATGTATTTATCTCTGTTAATTCTCCTGATTACCCGCAAGGGCATGATTGTCCCCATTTTACAGCAGAGGAAACGACTTAAGGCTGAGTGGCGGTGAGCAGCAGAGCCGACATTCACACCCAGGTCTTCCTGGCTCCAAAGCCTGTGCTCCTGAGCATGCTGTGTTGCGGCCCCATGCAGCCTTTCAGGAGTGAGCTCCCTGAGAGGAGGTCTAGGCACTTTTTGTCTTTCTATTTATGTCTATGCCACACTCCCTAACAAACTATGCTATCAACCTCTCCAGGGGACTGAGGCTTATTCGCTGTTTACTGTAGCATCTGTTCTGCTCATAGGTGCACAATGAGTGTGTGTTGCATCACCGGACGGCTGCTTAGACACGTGCCTCCTTGTTTGTTGCCACTCATGTACTCAGCATTCAAATGAAATATTTCAGCCATGCCACAAACACTTGCCAGCAGGCTAGGAACACCTTTCCTATGGCAGATAGCAATGGGCATCTGTGCAGTCTAATTGTAGTAAGCCAAGTTAGCTACATCAGATACAATTTTTAACTTATCTTTAAGCCAATTTTTTCCAAATGTCCTAACCTAATGTCTCTCCAGTCCTGGATCTCTAGACCCAGGCCACCGGGTTGACTTGCCTTAGCCAGAGATGTTTCTTTTGTGAGTGACAAAATCCCAACTCAAACAAGCTTGCATAAACTGGAGAGCTACCGGCTTTCACAAGTGGGAATGACTTGGGAGGCTTGGAGAACTGAAGGAGGAGTCCTGAGCCCAGGGACCTGGGGGATGGAATGAGGGCCCTTACCCGGCAGGACCTTCTCTCCTCTCCACTTGCCAGGTTTTATTTTGCAGACAGCTGAGCACATGAGGCAGGAAAGACAGTCATCTGCAACCCAGGACCTGCCTCCTTATATCTTATGATCCCAGAGGAAAGGAGAGCAACTCTCCTCCCACTTTGATTTGGGAAATTTAGGGGAAAGGCTCCAGTTGGCCCAGTATTGGATGCCCATCTCTTGGACCAATTCATTCACTGCCAATCATTCAACAAATATGAGCAAAAATGGTACCGGGCCTAGCCTCATGGAGTTCATAATCACTGGGGGAGTCAAACATAACTCAAGTAGCCAGCCAGTGTGAAACTGCACTGTGGCACGTGATTTGCAAAGGAGATAGATGGTACTTTGAGAGTGGACATGGAGGATTTGACCTTGGAAGCTGGGGAAAGCTTCCCTAAGAAAATGATGTTTGCACTAAGACAAAAAGGATGAGTCACCTAGGTGGAGGGTTAGGGAAAGGGCATTGGATGGAAGAACCGCTATGCACAAAGCAGCATGTTAACACCAGAAACTGGGGCTGCAAGCATGTCTAGTAGCTAAACAGCAGAGAGCAGGACAAGGTGGGACAGGAGAGGCAGGAGGACAGTCCATGGGGCTTGTGGGCCACATTAAGGAATTTTGTCTTTATCTAAGGCTGTAGGAAGCCAAGAGCAAAATTGGGGGTGTAAGGTGACACAATCCTATCTGTCCTTTGAAAGAATGACTCCAGCTGCATGGAGGTGGCCCAGAGCGAACGTGAGAACATCAGTTAGGAGGACACCCAGTTGTTCAGGAGTTAGATGATAACAGCTGGGACTTGGGTGATTGAGGAGACGGACGGGAAGGAGATGGACGGGAAAGAGATCCAGGAGGCAAAACTGGCAGATGCGGGAGCTTGGACAGGGCAGGTAAGGGAGAGGTTGTTGTCCAGGATAACCTCCAGCTTTCTAGCTCACTCAGCAATGTCCAAAGGGATGCGGGACTAAGTTTGGCCTGGTTGGTTCCCATTCTCGCCCCTATGGACAGGATCAGGCACTGTGGCTCATCAAACTCATTGGATTCACCTAGAGTTTGGGGGAGATTTCCGGAAGAGAAGTGGTACTGTTACCACGAAAAGAGGGATGGGAAACCCAGCTGAAGAGACCCCAGCTGTAGCTACCACCGCCACTGCAAGGATAACACAGAGTGGCTGGTCTCTGGCCGCCCTGGGATCCTAGCAGTATGTGCTACATCTGTATTTGCCATTAAACATCAGTTTGCCTATGCCATAGGGCAAGACACCGAGGGTCACAGTCCAGTTGCTTCAGGAGCCCCCAGGGGAGGTTTCCTGCTGTCAAGTTCACTGTCATAAGCACTCACCAGTAGGGGCACTGTTACTCTTCTCAGCCACTTCCCTGGTCCCTAAGTTGGCCAACCAGGTGGCATCTTGGCCCTACCTTGAATCGGAGGTTAAAAGGGCAGAGGGATTAGTTCCAACAGTTTCAGCCAGCCTTGGAAGTGGCAGAAGGAGCTACAGTCATACTGCACAGGAACTAGTTTTGCATAAAGACCCACAAAGACACACACTTTGGCACTCTTCGGCATTCTTTAAATCTTTCCCCATCATGACATGGAGACGATGATCTAAGAAGAAAAAAATGGTCTTTGTTTATCTTAGGTATTTCTGTCAGTGGTACCTAGAGGCCATTGGCAAATACCTTCGAATTATAAACCAAAATGATAAGCCAGGGAGGAAGTTAGAATAATAGGAACTGGTCTTTCAAGGTGCCCTAAGGTACTCAGCCAAACTGGCTGTATTAATCACAAAGTAAAAGAAGCCAAATTGCCCAGGATGTTTGTCTAAGAAAATGATAGTGCCACTTTTCACTTATTCAGTGACAGATGCAGACTTGCGAGGGTTTGCTGAGTCCTTGTAAAGGGGCGGGCGGCGCAGGCTTTGTCATGGAGAGGATGTGTGTAAAGTCAGATGCTCTATCTGGCAGGTCGACTTCTATCCTTGCTTGTTTTTTTTTTCCCCAAAAATACTGTTTAAGGGCCGGGCGCAGTGGCTCACGCCTGTAATTGTAGCACTTTAGGAGGCCAAGGTGGGAGGATCATGAGGTCAGGAGTTCGACACCAGCCTGGCCAACATGATGAAACCCTGTCTCTACTAAAGATACAAAAATTAGCCGGGCGTGGTGGTGGACACCTGTAATCTCAGCTACTTGGGAGGCTGAGACAGGAGAATCACTTGAACCCAGGAGGCAGAGGTTGCAGTGAGCCACTGCACTCCAGCCTGGGTGACAGGGTGAGACTTCGTCTAAAAAAAAAAAAAAAAAAAAAAAAATCTAGCGGCTGGGCACAGTGGCTCACGCCTGTAATCCCAGCACTTTGGGAGGCCGGGGTGGGCACACTGCCTGAGCTCAGGAGTTTGAGACCAGCCTGGCCAACATGGTGAAACCCGTCTCTACTAAAATACAAAAAATTAGCTGGGCATGGTGGCATGCACCTGTAGTCTCAGCTACTTGGGAGGCTGAGGGAGGAGAATCGCTTGAACTTGGGAGGCAGAGGTTGCAGTGAGCTGAGATCGCGCCACTGCACTCCAGCCTGGGTGACAGAGCAAGATTCTGTCTCATAAAAAAGAAAAAAAAATCTGTTGGAAATAGTTTGAGCAGTCAAGAAAAAAAGCAAACTCAGGGAAAGAAAATACACTGTCTACACAATAACAAATCAGGAAAGTCCTGGGTATCTGTCACAGAGGTAGAATGGTAAATGAAGCTGGCTACAATCCTCTCCAAACTGGTGGAAATACGAGGGTTTTTACTTAATACTTTAGTACTAAGTAAATGGATGGCACTTCCAAGTTGGTGGTTTCTGTACCTCCTGTGGAACAGGTCTCTGGGCCTGAGCCCACCCTCAGCGTTGGCAGCCGCCTCCAGGGCAGTGCTATCTTTGCTATGGTATCTCTGCTTAGTAATAAGAACTAATGTGTATGAGAGCTCGCTGTGGGCCAGGTGCTCCAAGAGCTTTGCGTAATAGTTATTTCCATCGAATCTTCACAACAACCTGTGAGGTAGCTCTATACTCATCCCCCATTTTTTTTAAATAGAGATGGGATCTGCTTATGTTGCCCAGGCTGGCCTCAAACTCCTGAGCTCAAGTTATCACCCCCTCTTGGGGGATTACAGGCATGAGCCACTGCACCCATCCTCATCCCCATTTTTACACAGGTACACTGAGCCCTAGCAAAGAGCTATAACTTACTGAAAGTCCCACAGCTGGTAAGTGGTGGCACTGGGATTTGAACCTGGGCAGTCCGTTTCCAGAGTCTGCTGGCTGAGATACTGTGCAAAACAGTGCCTTCCAAACATTCTTTTCTACCTTATTGCTCCTTGAATTTTGGCCCTGGGTCCAGTTTGGGGCCAAGCAGAAGATAGGATTAGCGGGCATGATGGTAACAGGGTCTATGTGAAAGCGGGGGTTTGGGGCTGGGCAGAGTGGCTCACATCTGTAATCTCAGCATTTTTGGAGGCTGAGGTGGGAGGATTACTTGAGACCAGAAGTTCAAGACTAGTCTGGGCAACACAGCAAGATGCTATCTTTAAAAAATAAAAAAAGGAGCAGGATGTGGTGGCGTGTACCTATAGTCTCAGCTACTTGGGAGACTGAGGTGGGAGGCTCTCTTGAGCCTAGGAGTCTAAGTGTGCAGTAAGCCATGGTTGCACTGCTGCACTCATGGAAAGAAGAAAGAGAGAAAGAGGACAGGTACAGTGGCTCACTCCTGTAATCCCAGCACTTTGGGAGGCTGAGGCGGGGTGATCACATGAGGTCAGGAGTTAGAGACCAGCCTGGCCAACATGGTGAAACCCTGTTTCTACTAAAAATACAAAAATTAGCTGGGCATGGTGGTGGGTGCCTGTAGTCCCAGCTTCTTGGGATGCTTGAGTTCCAGCTTCTTGAGGCACGAGAATTAATTGAATCCAAGAGGTAGAAGTTGCAGTGAGCTGAGATCACACCACCGCACTCCAGCCCGGGTGACACAGCAAGTCTCTGTCTCAAGAAAAGGAAAGAAAGAAAAGAAAGAAAGAAACAAAGAGAGAAAGGGAGAGAGGGAAAGAGAGAGAGAGAAAGAGAAAGAATGCTCGCTTTGGCAGCATAATTAGCATGGCTTCTGTGCAAGGATGAAACACAAATTCCAAAGCATTCCATATATTAAAAAAAAAAAAGAAAGAAAGAGAAAGAGAGCAAGAGAAAAAGAGGGGGTTGAGGTAGGGGTTTTACATTTGTCCTTCAACTATGGGCTGACCATAGTGACTTTCCTGCTGTCCACGTAAGAGTGACTGGTTGTTGTGCCCAGTGTCGGCTGCTGCTACCAACAATTTCCCAGTACTCTGACAGTACACACGGGCTGCTACCAAGTAAGACCAGAGGGGCAGAGACTTATAACCCACACAATAGCTAGCATCTTTTTTCCTTAGAAACAGAACATTAAGGCAGAAAGCGGTGGCTCACGCCTGTAATCCCAGCACTTTGGGAGGCCAAGGAGGGTGGATCACCTGAGGTCAGGAGTTCGAGACCAGCCTGACTGTCCTCCTGTACCCTTTCCCATTGGATCTGAATGTTGGTCTTGGTGGTCGTAAAAGGAGGAAAACTAATACTGAAGCTGGCCTCAATGTTGTAATCTGGTATATAGCATGTGGGCTAGTTTCAAACAGGTTAAAAAAGAGAGAGAGAGACCAGCCTGACCAACATGGTGAAAACCCATCTCTACTAAAAATACAAAATTAGCTGGGTGTGGTGGCGAATGCCTTGTAATCCCAGCTACTCGGGAAGCTGAGGCAGGAGAATCGCTTGAATCCAGGAGGTGGAAGTTGCAATGAGCCGAGACTGCGCCACTGCATTCCAGCCTGGGCAAAAAGAGCAAAACTCTATCTCAAAAAAAGAAAAAGAAAAGAAAAAAAGAAACAGAACATTAATTTTACTTAGCTGGGCAATGGGCCCAACTAAAGGACTAGATTTCCCTGCCTCCCTTACATTCAGGCATGTGACTTAAGTTGTAAACAATGAGATATTAGCAGAAGTGTCTGCAGAGACTTCCGGGATTAAAGGGACCAGACTCAACAGGAGGTGAATTATTTTGTCCCCCTCCTCCTTCCTGATGCCTGAAATGCAACATGACGGCTGACACTCAGAGAGCTAGCTTGGACAGTAGAGTCTACTCTGTAGGTGAGCAGTGCTTCCAAAGCTTTAACGTGCCTGTGAATCCCCTAGGGATCTTGTTAACACTGCGGACCGATTCAGTAGGTGTTGGATATATTTCTTATACTTCCTAGCTCTGGTCATAAAGGGAGCGTAGGTGTAGTGGCCGCCTAATGTATAGCAGCGCACCTGACACCCAGATCTTGGCTTCTAAATGCCATATTGCACTAAAAGAAACCAGGGCTTCTTGGAAAAATGGCTAATCACGGGGCCAGAGCAGGGAAAGTATAAGAAAAGACTGGCACATCTTGTGCCATAAAGCCAGGAAGTACTCAAAAATAATGGGGACATGTCAAAAGGTCACAGAAGCCAACTTTGAAGGTGCTGGGACTAGTCACATCAGGGACAATCTGAGCACTAAAATTAATGATAGTCATTGTTTCCTGCCAATGAAAAAAGAAAAAAAAATTTTTTTTTAAATAATGATAGTGACAGATTATAACTCATTGAGTAAAATAGGAAACCATAAACTCATACAGACATAAATAAATCAATAAACAAATGGAATGTTTGATGGGCAATCAGACACTTACATAGTCTCAAAATACCTACCTAAAACATAGTAATTACAAAGAGAAAAATAGCAACTTTTTGCAATAATATCTTTTTTTTTTTTGAGATAAGAGTCTCACTCTGTCGCCCAGGATAGAGTGCAGTGGCACAGTCTTAGCTCACTGCAACCTCTGTCTCCTGGGTTCAAGCAATTCTCTGCCTCAGCCTCCCAGGTAGCTAGAATTACAGGAGCCTGCCACCATGCCCAGCTAATTTTTTTTTTTTGTATTTTTAGTAGAGACGAGGTTTCACCTTGTTGGCCAGGCTGGTCTTGAACTCCTGACCTCATGATCCACCCGCCTCGGCCTCTCAAAGTGCTGGAATTACATGCGTGTGCCACTGTACCTGGCCAAGAGAATAACTTCGATTAATATAACAACTTAATCAAATGCTCAAAATGAATGCCATTGGTAATGGGATAAAATAGAATCACGGGCTACCTACATAACGTAATGAGAAGAATGCAATGTCAATTCTGTGATATTTCCACCAAAAATGTAGCATTTCGATCTAATAATAAGGAGGTATCAGACAAACCCGGATTGAAAGATATTTTATAGAATAACCGGTTTATAATGTTCAAAAGTGTCAAGCTCGTGAAAATCAAGGACAGACTGAAGAACTGGTCCAACCTGAATGAGCAATTCTTACGTTTTAGGCACGGCACTGAAATGTAACTCCCGATTTTGAACGGGATCCTTTTGCTATGGAGGACATTATTGAAGCGATCAAGGAAGTTGAGTGAGGTGTGAGGATTTGACGGTGGTGATGGTTTGCATGGCAGTATCACGGTTATAGAGGAGAACGGCCTTGTTTCTAGGAAATACATATGTGTTTGGGTACGATGCCTCAGGTTAGCAACCCTCAAATGGTTTAGAAAACAATTTTTTGTACTGTGTTTCCACCTTCTCTGTAGCCTTTGTCATTGTTTCAAATTAAAAAATTAAATTCCATTTATAAAAAAAGCTTAGCACCAAAGTGAGACATTTTGATTCTGTTACTCTGTTGTAGGGGATTTGGAGGCTTGGACGTGGATGATTGTTCTGATTTGTTTAAAAATGTAAAATCATTCTTTAGGATGCAGTGGACTTAAGTTTCACTTCAGACCTAACTCCCCATCTCGCCCCCCAACAAATCTCAATGATGAAGGACTTTTACTTTCTGCTGAATTCTGAGTTAATTTTTAAGAGGAGCAGTTATTTTAAAAATAAGAGCAGGGACAAAACAATGAAAACACCTTTAAAAAATATGCTGTAACTGGGTTAGCCTCTAAGGTTGTGCTGTTCAGACCTCATCTCCAAACAATTAAAAATATTATTTTAAATTGTTAGAATTTAAAACATTAATATACTTAATAAACACATTATAGTATAATTAAGTATAACATATAAATATAGTATAAGTATAACAAAATATACTTCAAATATTAAGTATAATACAACTGGGGGTGGTGGCTCATGCCTGTAATCCCAGTACTTTGGGAGGACAGGGCAGGTGTGTCACTGGAGGCCAGGAGTTTGAGACCAGCCTGGCCAACATGGTGAAACCCTGTCTCTACCAAAAATAAAAAAATTAGCTAGGCTCAGTGACCCATGCCTATAATCCCAGCTACAGGGGAGGCTGAAGCAGGAGAATTGCTTGAACTTGGGAGGTGGAGGTTGCAGTGAGCCAAGGTCATGCCACTGCACTCCAGCCTGGGTAACAGAGCGAGACTCTTCTCAAAAAAAAAAAAAAAAAAAAAAAAATTAAGTATAATACCTCTACATTACTGAATATACAAAGGGAGGACATACATAGCATGAACCATATAAAAATTGATACATTGGATTTTATCCAAATTAAAACCTTCTGCTCATCAAAAGATGCCATGAAGAGAATGAATGTCAAGTTGTCTATTACACATATAGAATGGGAGATTCTATCCAAGACAAATGTATGTGACAAAGGACTTGTATTCAGAACATGTAAAGAAATTCTACATCTCAGCAATAAGGAGACAAAAACCCAATTAAAAATAATTGGGCAAAAGTCTTGAACAGACACTTCATGAGAGATATGAATGGCCAATATGCAAGAAAAAAAGTGCCCAGAATCCCTAGTCATCAGTAGCAGGAACCTTTAAATTAAAAGAGGCTTAAGAGATATGTTGACCAATACCAATAAGTAGAACTTATTTACATCCTAATTCAGACAAACAACATGTAAAAAAAATTACGAAACAGCTGGAGATGTATGAACACTGACTGGATATTTTATATTAAGGAATTCTTGGCTAGGCGCGGTGGCTCACGCCTATAATCCCAGCACTTCAGGAGGCCAAGGCAGGCAGATCCCATGAGGTCAGGAGTTCAAGACTCCTGGCCAACATGGTGAAACCCTGTCTCTACTAAAAATACAAAAATTAGCCAGCCATGGCAGCACATGTCTGTAGTCCCAGCTACTCGGAAGGCTGAGGCATGAGAATCACTTGAACCTAGGAGATGGAGGTTGCAGTGAGCCAAGATCGTGCCACTGCACTCCAGCCTGGGCAACAGAGTGAGACTCTGTCTTAAAAAGGAAAAAAAAAAAGAGAGAGAGAAAAGGAATTATTATTCATTTATTTTAACTGGGATGATGGTATTGTGGCAATAATTTTAAAAGAGTCTTTATCTTTTATACATACTCTGAAATAGTTACAGATAAAATGATATGAGGTTTAAAATGTGCTTCAGAATAATCTAGGGACATGTAGATCGGGGGAATGTAAATGAAAGAAAATGAACCAAATGTTGAGAGCTGTTGAAAGCAGGTGATAGGAACATTGGCTTTATTACATTACTTTCTATACTTGTGTACACATATTTGCAAGTTTCCAAAATAAAGAGAAAAGGGCAAAACAACAAAAATATTGAAAGGAGAAGAGAGAGAGAGGAAAGAGAAGGGAAAGTAGAATAAGATCACTGAGTGTTGGATTGACTGTTAGATAGTTGATACCATTAAAAAATTGACGGATCAGATAATAAAAGGTTTAGTTAAAAAAAAAGGGGGGGGGGGGCTGGGCATGGTGGCTCATGCCTATAATCCCAGCACTTTGGAAGGCCAAGGTGGGCAGATCATGATGTCAGGAGTTTGAGACCAGCCTGGCCAACCAGGTAAAACCCCATCTCTACCAAAAATATAAAAATTAGCTGGGTGCGATGGTGGGTGCCTGCAATCCCAGGTACTTGGGAGGCTGAGGCAGAATTGCTTGAACCCAGGAGGTGGAGGTTGCAGTGAGCCAAGATTGTGCCACTGCACTCTAGCCTGGGTGACAAAGCAAGACTCCGTCTCAGGAAGAAAAAAAAAAAAAGAAGTGGGCTGGGTTCGATAGTCCATGCTTGTAATCCTGGCACTTTGGGAGGTTGAGGCAGGAGAATCGCTTGAGCCTCAAAGTTCAAGACCAGTCTGGACAACATAGTGAGCCCTCATCTCTACAAAACATAAAAAATAAATCCCAGAGTACTGGGATTACAGGCGTGAGCCACCGGACCTGGCCCACTACTATTTATACAAGAGGTATTTGACCAATACAATTAGATGAAGCAAAGGCATAAAAATTAGGAGCAAAGAGAAAGCGAAACTATCTCTATTTGCACATGACATGATAGCATACCTGAGACCCTAGGAAAAAATGATAAAGTAAACTCAATTTAAAAAAAATCAATGTAGCAGTATATACAAATTAACATATAAAAATCAACTGCATATACACAAGTAATAACCAGTTGGGATATATAATGGTGGAAGAAGAAACCCCATTAAAAAGAGCAACAAAAAGCTAAGATAGTTAGGAATAAAACTTAACAAGAAATGTTCAAAACCTCTATGAATGAAACTATGAAACACTCTTAAAAGACCTGAAAGTGAACTTGAACAAAAAGAAAGGCATCTGTTCTTGCCTAGGATAGCTCAGCGTCATTAAGATTTCAATTCCAGGCCTGGTGTAGTGGCTCCCTCCTATAATCCCAGCACTTTGGGAGGGAGGATGAGGTGGGAGGATCACTTGAGATCAGCAGTTCAAGACCAGCCTGGCCACCATGGTGAAACCCCGTCTCTATGAAAAATACAAAAATTAGTTGGGCATGGTGGTCCACACACCTGTAGTCCCAGCTGCTTGGGAGGCTGAGGCACGAGAATCGCTTGAACCTGGGAGGCGGAGGCCTGCAGTGAGCTGAGATTACATCACTGCACTCCAGCCTGGGTGACAGAGCGAGGCTCTGTCTTGAAAAGAAAAAAAAAAGATTTCGATTGTAAGTCAATATATAAATTTAATGTGATCCGAATATAATTCTCAAAAAGTTTTTTTTTTTTCTGGAGATAAATTGAAATGATCATGTAAAAAAATAAATATGCAAGGATAGCTAGAAAACTAAGAAGGAAGGGGTGTGAGGAGATACCAGTCCTGTAAGATACGAAACCACCTTAGAAGCAGGTATGATGAAGAGTATGGTTGTGGAGCATGAATAGACATGATAGAACAGAATAGAAAGCCCAGAAATAGACGCAACTACAGACAGAAATTTAGTGTATGATAAAGGTGGTACCACAAGTTACCAGGGAAAAGGTGGGCTTTTAAATAAATGATACTAAAACAATTGAACATGCCAAATCTTTCTGCCTTGGGGGGGGGAAAGAGAAAGAAAAACAAACAAAAAACTGGACAGCCATTTGGGAAAAGATAAAATTAGATCCGTTCTTCACACAATCTTTTCACACAAGCATAAACTCCAAATAGATCAAAGATCTAAATGTAAAAAAATGAAACTAAAATTAGTAGAAGAAAACGTGGACAAATTTCTCCATAAAATGGGTGTAGGAAAAGTCTTTCTTATTATAACTCAAAATCTAAATGAAATAAAAGATTGATAATTTTGACTACATAAAAAAAATCTTTTGCATGACAAAAAAATCACTGTAAATAAAGTTAAAAGACAAAACACAAATTGGGAGAAAGTATTCCTGACATACATCACAGACAAATGGTTAATATCACTAACACAGCACATAAAACTGTCCTTAAAATTGAGAAGGCCAAAAAGACCAAAAACCCAGTAGAAAAATGGCCAAAAGGCATGAGGAGACAATTCAAAAAGATATAAAAATTGTCTACATATATGTGTGTGTGTGTGTGTGTGTGTGTGCGTGTGTGCATGCATGCGCACACGCACCACACCTGTGTTCTCAACTACTCGGGAGGCTGAGGTGGGAGGATGGATTGAACCCAGGATGTTAATGTTAAGGCTGCAGTGAGCCGTGTTCCCCTCACTGCATTCTAGCCTGCATAACAAAGAGAGATCCTGTCTCAAAACAAAAACAAAACAAAAACAAAAGAAAAGAGAAAAAAAGAAAAAGAAAAAAGAGGCAGGGCACAGTGGTTCACGCCTGTAATCCCAGCACTTTGGGAGGCTGAGGCGGGCAAATCACAAGGTCAGGAGATCGAGACCATCCTGGCCAACATGGTGAAACCCCGTCTCTACTAAAAAATACAAAAATTAGCTGAGCGTGGCGGCGCGTGCCTGGAGGCTGAGGCAGGAGAATGGCTTGAACCCGGGAGGCAGAGATTGCAGTGAGCCAAGATCACGCCACTGCATTCCAGCCTGGCAACAGAGTGAGACTCCATCTCAAAGAAAAAAAAAGAAAAAAGTACACTGAGCTATCCTTTCTCAGTCATCAGAGTGGCATCAATTCACAAACAATACGTGCTGTTGATGGACACTGTCTCATACAGCTGGGGGAAACGCAGAGAGGTACGGAAGGGAATCTGGCCGTATCTAAGAAAATCACATAGGCATTTATCCTTCCACCCAGCAATCCCTTTTCTAGGAATTTATCTGAAGAAAAAATTTCAACAGTAAGCTTTTTAATATTTTACATGTTTTTAAGATTAAACTAACGAGATGGAGATTTAAAAAAAAACAAAAGAAACCAGACTGTATCACAAATAAATATCATAACTACTCTAGGGGGGACAGAGCAGGGGGAAACTAATGCTACTAACATTTAAACATGCTCAGTCCACTTGCAAACAAACTTTGAACTCTTTGTAGTGTTAGGTTTTGTAGAGGTCTAAGTGCAGCAATTATGAAACTAATGTATGTGTTAGTGTTAGTTTGAGTAAATGTATTGGAGCCACAGTTCTCACTGTGAAGAATGGAGATACAAATATGGAATGGAGGAAAGAAGAGAACATTTTGGGTTGGGCACAGTGGCTCATGCCGGTAATCCCAGCACTTCGAGAGGCTGGGGTGGACGGATCATTTGAGGTTGGGAGTTGAAGGCCGTCCTGGCTAACATGGTGAAACCCATCTCTACTAAAAATACAAAAATTGGCCGGGCACAGTGGCTCATGCCTGTAATCCCAACACTTTGGGAGGCCGAGGCAGGGAAGTCACTTGAGGTCAGAAATTGGAGACCAGCCTGACCAACATGGAGAAAGCCCGTCTCTACTAGAAATACAAAATTAGCCGGGCGTGGTGGCGCATGACTGTAATCCCAGCTACTTGGGAGGCGGAGGCAGGAGAATTGCTTGAACCCAGGAGGCAGAGGTTGCAGTGAGCTGAGATTGCACCACTGCACTCCAGCCTGGGCAACAAAAGCAAAACTCCGTCTCAAATAAATAAATAAAAACAAAAATTAGCCAGGTGTGGTGGCGTGTGCCTGTAGTCCCAGCTACTTGGGAGGCAAAGGTGAGAGAATCGCTTGAACTGAGGAGATGGAGGTTGCAGTGAACCTAGATCGCACCATTGCACTCCAGCCTGGGTGACAGAGCAAGAGTGTCTCAGAAAAAAAAAAAGAAGAAGAGGAAGAGGAGGAGGAGGAGGAGGAAGGAAGAAGGAAGAAGAAGAAAGGAGGAGGAGGAGAAGGAAGAAGAAGAAGAGGAGGAGGAGGAGGAGAACATTTCGGAGGTTGGTTTGAGACTTATCAGCATGAACTTTTATATTGTAACTCTTATATTTCCTAACTCTGAAAGAACTTAGAAGCAATGCCAAATCAATTGCAATGAGCACACTTAATGCCTTGACCTTGGTTTTTACTCCTTAGAGGAATGTCTGGTTCCAGGGCTGGGTTAAGGAAAGTATAAAATAAACCTCGAACATCTTGTTAAGCCAAGAAGTGACAAAGTGTTCAAAACATGAGGGGGAGATTGTTAAATGCACACAGGACCCAATCTGAACAGGCTCCCACTGGCCAAAGCTGACAAAATGTGAGCACTAAACTAAGAATGCAATGAATTATAACCCTGGCTATAAAACAGAAATTCTTTAGGTCATACTGATAACCAATCAATCAGTAAGTGTGGGGGAGGTGCCCTTTCTTATACCAACTGATATGTGTGAAGAGAGTTGTGAAACTGGAAAATCACCATTCTCAACCATCCTCATAAGGGTTGGTCCAAAAAAGAATAATTCATGAATGCTAAATTTGGGGGAAAGTTTGATGAGTAGAATATTTATATAGTTTCAAAGTGTCTCTCCACATACTAATTAGTTACAAAAGGTAAAACAGTAACTCTGCAGCAGAGAAAACAGACAACACCTTGATCAAAATGATCACCAATGAGAAACAGAGGAACAAAGTGTGCCTCTGGATGTGATACACTGGGAAAGATACAACATTATTTGGGTTGGGAACAACTCAAATTGAAGAACATTTGTAAAATATGGATCAATTTCATGAAAGCTAATAAAAGGCTGAGGAACAGCTGCAGATAAAACAAAACAAAACAAACAAAATGCAAAACATGATCCTGGACTGAAGGGGAAAAAAATTCCATGAACATTATCAGAGCAACTGAAAAAGCTGAGATATAAGACTTAAGATTTTCTAAATGTTAAATTCCTGAATCTAATAATTGATCTATAGTTACATAACAGAATATCTTTGTTCTCAGGAAATACACAAATAAGAAGGAAGAGGGGCCGGGCGCAGTGGCTCACGCCTATAATCCCAACACTTTGGGAGGCCGAGGTGGGAGAATTGCTTGAGCCCAGGAGTTCAAGACCAGCCTGGGCAATACAGCGAGAGCCCCCGCCCCCATCCCTAAATATACATGTATTTTAAAAGAATTTTTAAAAGTAAGTAGTATGAGGTAAAGGGAAATGATATATGTGACCTATTCTAAAATGATTCAAAAAAATAAATAAATATATATATAACGAAAAAAGTATATGTGGCAAAATGTTAAACATTCGTAAATCTGAGTAAAGGATATATGAAAATTCTCAATTTTATTCTTGCAATTTTAAGTTTGAATTATTTCAATGAAAAGTAAAAAACAAAAGTATGCCATGTCTCAAGTAATCAGTTTCTAATTTCAGAAATTCATAACCTGAAGAAAAATGGTATCTCACGTTGATTCAAGTATTTACTGAATTCATTCAACAAGTATTTACTGAATGTGCCAAGCGTAAATCGAGAGAGAATACCCTGCCACGCCCCTACTCAGGTGCTCCGATAGCAGACCTCTTTCCACGTTGCTGGAGTCACCTCGTCTAGGATGCAAACGTCCGGGGTGGCAGCAGTGCAAATCCCTGAATCATCGTCACTGTTTTTATCACTGTAGTTGTCATTATCGTTGCAGTCTTTCTCTTCTTTAAATAGCAAAACGCCTTCCTAACACTTGAGAAAATGTGAATTAAGAGAAAGGAAGGTAAATGTAGGTTTGTTTTAAAGTCACAAAGTAGTAGTAATAGTACTGATAAGACATTTCATTTTATGAGGACAATAATTGTTCACATTTTAAGACTTGCTCTGATTTTGCAGAGCTTTTGAAGACATTTTCCTCTTGTTTGGGAATCAATATGAAAACATTGATTGTCCTGCAATTATCAATGTTACATTGTCTCTGAGAGTTTTGGGCCTTGCTTCAATGCAATAAATCAAGTTGAAGTTTGCTGGTGGCCTTAGCAGAGCCATTATCACTGCAGCACATAATATCCTGCTTGCTGCCTTATTGTGATTCAGAGACCTAGTAACAAGCTTGCTTTTTGTCTAACAGCCAAGAACTAAAAACTCAAGTTTCCATCATCAATAGAAGGAATAAATTTGGTATATTGATACATGGAGTACTATGTGGCAACACAGGAGCTAACTACTGCTACATACAACATGAAGAAATCTCCTTTGGGAGGCCAAGGTGGGCAGATCACCTGAGGTCAGGAGTTTGAGACCATCCTGGCCAACATGGTGAAACCCATCTTTACTAAAAATACAAAAATTAGCAGGGGGTGGTGGCACATGCCTGTAATCCCAGCTACTCTCGGAGCTGAGGCAGGAGAATCACTTGAACCCGGGAGGCAGAGGTTGCAGTGAGCTGAGATTGTGCCATTGCACTCCAGACTGGGTGACAAAGCAAGACTCAGTCTAAAAAATAAAATAAAATAAAATAAGCCAGGTGTGGTGGCTCACTCCTGTAATCCCAGCACTTTGGGAGGCTGAGATGGGTGGATCACCTGAGGTCAGGAGTTTGAGACCAGCCTGTCCAGCATGGCGAAATCCCATCTCTACTAAAAATGCAAAAAATTAGCCAGGCATAGTGACGGACACCTGTAATCCCAGCCACTTGGGAGGCTGAGGCAGGAGAACCGCTTGAACCTGGGAGGTGGAGGTTGCAGCAAGCTGACATCGCACCACTGCACTCCAGTCTGGGTGACAAGAGCAAAACTCCGTCTCAAAAAATAATAAATAAAATAAAATAAACATTGGTCAAAAATGATAAAACTGTATCAACTGTATATAAATGATGCCTCCATTAAAATTCTAAATAAAATGTATACATAAAATCTGGGCATAGTAAAAACAAAGAATAATTTTTTAAAAACCCAAAGTAAGGCAAGGGGTGATGTTCCCAAATTGCCATGTAGCAGAGATGTGATGAGAAGGAAATTCTTTGAGGGCAGCTTGTTTATGGTATGCTACATGTCTTCTGGCTCCTTCACACATGATAAATAACACCACCTCTCCAAGGCCACTGGTTTGTTTCTTCAAGGGAAGAGCTGGAACAGGATCAATGTTCACTCGCGTGACACAAAAGATGTATGTCATCTCCATCTGAGATCAGATGAAAGCTAAGTTTAAATGACAGTAAAAAATCTTTGAAAAGTTATCCATCAATATAACTAGTAAAGAATATATAAAACATTCTTGTCTGCATAAATAGCAGGAGAAATAAAAGCAAAATTAAACAATAGCGCAGACCCTGAACTCAGAGCGCCAGGAGTTCTAGATGAATCTTTGCTACTTAACTGGCAGTCTGTGTTACTTATCTGAAAGAAAACATTCCCAATTCGTTGGAAAGTTCTTTAGCAGTAGTAATTGGTGTTTTATCCAACATATTTCTTAATAACTGTTGAGAAAAGGTTGAGACATCTTCCTAATTGGCACGGAAGTACAATACAAGGTAAGAACATGAATTCCGCGTGTTCTATTAAAAACTCATGGTAATTACAAGGTTTTTGTTAAGTCTATTTACCCATTCCAAGAGAACCTAGAACAGGAATATGAACAAGCTAGCAAAATGATCACAAGGCCACTAAAGGAATGTCTGATACTCCCAGGCAGTCAAAGATGCTCAAGGGAAGAAAAGGATCCTGATTTAGATTTTTATAGCCCGCACGGTTTAAGATTTCCTTTTATTCTTTTTTTGAGATGGAGTCTCACTCTGTAGCCAGGCTGGAGTTCAGTGGCACGGTCCTGGCTCACTGCATCCTCTGCCTCACAAGTTCAAGTGATTCTCCTGCCTCAGCTTCCCAAGTAGCTGAGACTACAGGCGCATGCCACCACGTCCAGCTAATTTTTGTATTTTTAGTAGACGGGTTTCACCATGTTGGCCAGAATGGTGTTGATCTTTTGACCTCATGATCCGCCCACTTCAGCCTCCCAAAGTTCTGGGATTACAGGCGTGAGCCACCGCACCCAGCGATCTCCTTTTATTCGATTTGTTTTTTAACTTTTTCTTCTTTTTCAAGACAACACACTACTAGGATTCCTTTTCTTCTAAACAATGATTTTCTCATTCCTTTTCACTGCCTTAAAATGTGACAAGAAAAAAGCATCTTTGCACATTGGGAGGCGGAGACTGGCAGATCACTTGAGGTCAGGGGTTCAAGATTAGCCTGAGCAACATGGCAAAACCCTGTCTCTACTAAAAATACAAAAACTAGCTAGGCGTGGTGACGTGCACCTGTAGCCCCAGGTACTTGGGAGGCTGAGGCAGGAGAATCGCTTGAACCCAGGAGCTGGAGGCTGCAGTGAGCTGACATCAAACCACTGCACTCCAGCTTGAGTGACACAGTGAGATTCTGTTAAAAAAAACATTTTGTTTTTGCTTTATATTTGCTTTATCTTGCATGTTTTAATAAACATAAAAATTTGCTGTCTCCGCACTCCCCTTTTCTCAGACTGAAGGTTGTCCAAGTATCTGAGATTTTATGGAGTTTTACTTTTTTATAGATTATAGGTAGTTTATGCCAAGCCTAAGAGCGTGGACTCTAGAATCTGTATGTAAGCTTGGATTTAAATCAAAGCTCCACCACCACTTACTATGTGACTTTGGACAACTAACACTTCAGTTTCATGTTTCAGTTTCCTCATCTGTAAAATGGGAATATATTACTGAACCAAGCTCATAGGGTGGTTATAAGAATTAAATGAGATAGTGCAAGTTAAGAGTTTATTTGATAAGTAAACATGTACATATACTCAATATTAGAAGTTACAAATGTTAATTCTCAGTTGGCTCTGGAAAATTCTTTTAAAAATGTCAATCAAAAAACAGGCATATCAGCTGGGCATGGTGGCTCACACCTGTCATCCCAGCACTTTGGGAGGCTGAGACGGGAGGACTGCCTGAGCTAAGGAATTCAAGACTACTCTAGGCAACATGGTGAAAACCCCGTCTCTACTAAAAATACAAAAATTAGCTGGGCATGATGGCGGGTGATTGTAGTCCCAACTACTCGAGAGGCTGAGGCAGGAAAATCAATTGCATCTGGGAGACAGGTTGTAGTGAGCCGAGATTGCACCACTGCACTCCAATCTGGGCAACAGAGCAAGACTCTGTCTCCAAAAAAAATCACTGCTCTGTACTTCTAAGAATCTTCTAAGAATCCCTGTTTCTTTTTTTAGTGCACACGAGCTTGGTTCCTCAGGCAATTATTTTACAATTTTCATTGTTGAACACAATTGCAGTGACATCAGATTATCAGTGCATCACAATTGGATGTGTAAAGAATTCTCACCCGTATTTATAAATGGTTTGCTTGTAAAAACTGTTAAAAATACTAAGTTATTTGTTTACATAGGCAAGGACAAATAAAAAAAAAAAAGAAAAAGAAAAAAAAAATACTAAGTTAGAAATTTCAAGGACATGTTTAGCATGCAATCTGGCATTTGATCCATTTTACATCATAAATGTTTAATGTGTAAGAAAATAGTAAAAATGTCTTCTACTGATTTAAATAGTTTGGGAAATATTAACATTTAGGGGTTGATAAAATACTTTTGAATGTCAGGCTGGCCATTTACCTGGCAATTCGAAATAAATATTCCACCTACCACACATTTTTTTTAACCTGGGGTGGGTTACAGAAAAAAAAAAAAACCCATAACAAATCATATATCCAGCTGCTCATGTATGCCTTATCAATGATTACGTATCTTGCGGAAACTTTCTGAAAAGCACAAATATTCTTGACTTCCAACACGCAGAGCTTCTCTACAGAAACGACATCAGAGTCAACGAAAAGCCCATGTTGTTTCCTTTTCTGGCGAGAGTGTCAGTAACAATTACATGTTTTTCTACCTTTTTAGATAATACAATCTTTTGCAAACTTGCCATGATTGTGAGAGTCAAATAAAAGACTACTACCAAAAATTTAAAAATTAGGTTATCCTGGCTGGGCGTGGCGGCTCACACCTGTAACCTCAGCACTTTGGGAGGCTGAGGCAGGTGGATCACTTAAGGTCAGGAGTTGAGACCAGCCTGGCCAACATGGCAAAACCCCATCTCTATTAAAAATACAAAAATTAGCCAGGTGTGGTGGCATGCGCCTTTAGTCCCAGCTACTCTGGAGGCTGAGGCAGGAGAATCACTTGAACCTGGGAGGCAGAGGTTGCAGTGAACCAAGATCACGCCACTGCACTCCAGCCTGGGTGACAGAGCAAGACTTTGTCTCAAAAAATAAAAAATGAATAAATGTAAGTCATCCTGCAATTCTGCCATTTATCTCCCTAGCAGGTAAAACTAGGTGGTTGAGAAGATAGAGCAACAGGAGATGTATCAAAGTGATCTGAATGTTGTAGAAAGTGGTAACTGAAAAACCCTTAAATCTAATTTATTAGAAGACAGGTTATATTTACTGAAGGGGGGAGAGTCAACATGAGGCTTAGAAAAAGGGAGAGAAATAATTCATTACCAGGCATGGTGGCTCACACCTATAAGCCCAGCACATTGGGAGGCCAAGGCAGAGAATCATTTGAGACCAGGAGTTCAAGACTAGCCTGGGTAACATAGTGAAACCCCATTTCTAAAAAATATTTAAAAATTAACCAGATGTGGTGGCATCTACCTGTAGTCTCAGCTACTCAGGAGGCTAGATGGGAGGATCGCTTGAGCCCAGAAGGTTGAGGCTACAGTGAGCTGTGATCTTGCCACTGCACTCCAGCCTGGATGACAGAGCAAGACCCTGTCTCAAAAAAAAAAAAAAAAAAAAAAAAAAAATTCATCAGTATATGACTGGGTGCAGTGGCTCACACCTGTAATCCCAGCACTTCGGGAGACCAGGAGTTTCAGACCAGCCTGGGAAACATAGCAAGACCCTCATCTCTACAAACAAAAAAAATTAGCTAGGTGAGGGGGTGAGTGCCTGTAGTCTCAGCTATTTGGGAGGTTGATGTGGGAGGATCTCTCGAGCCCAGGAATTGGAGGGTGCAGACAACTGCATCACTGCACTCCAGCCTGGGCAACAGAGACCCTGTCTCTATAATACAAATAATTTTAAAAAATTCGTCAGTGTAGCATTGGCAACGTTGAAAGGTGTGTCTGCCCTGACTGGTTTACTCAAAGATGTCCCCATGACTGGTTAGGGCTCCTAGCAGACAGCCAAGCAGCAAACTATCATAACTGGACAGTGTTAGGCAGTGTACTGACCAGCTCCACCCATGGTGCTTCCAACTCCAACTAAGGATTTTACTTTGCTTCTGTGAGAACTCATCTAGTGCACTCATTACACCAAAGTATCCAGATTCTCTTCAAAGTTATATACTTGCTTTTGGCCAGGTGCAGTGGCTCACGCCTGTAGTCCCAATACTTTAAGAGGCTGAGGCGGGCAGATCACTTGAGATCAGGAGTTCAAGACCAGCCTGGCCAACATGGTGAAACTGTATCTACTAAAAATACAAAAATTAGGCCAGGCGTGGTGGCTCATGCCTGTAATCCCAGCACTTTGGGAGGCCAAGGTGGGCAGATCATGAGGTCAGGAGTTCGAGACCAGATTGACCAACACGATGAACCCGTTTCTACTAAAACTACAAAAATTAGCCGGGCGTGGTGGTACACACCTGTAATCCCAGCTGCTCAGGAGGCTGAGGCAGGAGAATTGCCTGTACCTGGGAGGCAGAGGTTGCAGTGAGCCAAGATAGTGCCATTGCACTCCAGCCTGGGCAACAGAGTGAGACTTCATCTCAAAAAAACAATTAGCCAGCTGTAGCAGTGTGCGCCAGTAATATCTACTCAGGAGGCTGACATGAGAATCACTTGAACCCGGGAGGTGGAAGTTGCACTGAGATCTCACCACTGCACTCCAGCCTGGGTAAAAAGCGAGACCCCGTCTCAAAAACAAAAAAATAAACAAAAAAAACAAAGTCATATACTTGCTTTAAATGAATAATCTGAGTTGATTTTAAACCAAAAGAATAAGCAATTTTCCAAGTACTCTCCGTAACATCTCTCACATAACCAAAGATAGCATACCATAAACAAGTCATATTACTTGAGCTTATTTCATCTATGCACATCTTAGCATACCTGTTAAAACAGAGAAAAGATTCTAGATGTTTCCAATTAACCATTATACATCTAGTATCCATAGAAAAATGTCACCTATTAGTTTGTGTCAAAACTGTGAAATGATGCAGTCATACACATCCTTGTTTTTTTATTATTTTTATTTTTTTTTATTTTTCTTTTTTTTTTTTAAGACACGGTTTCACCATGTTGGTCAGGCTGGTCTTGAACTCCCAACCTCAGGTGATCTGCCTGCCTTGGCCTCCCAAAGTGCTTGGATTACAGGCGTGAGCCACCACGCCCGGCCCATACACATCCTTTAAAAGATATATGGGGCCAGGTGTAGTGGTTCACACCTGTAATCCCAGCACTTTAGGAGGCCAAGGTGGGTGGATCACCTGAGGTCAGGAGTTCGAGACCAACTTAGCCGACATGGTGAAACCCATCTCTACTAAAAATTCAAAAATTAGCCGGGCGTGGTGGCTGGCACCTGTAATCCCAGCTACTCAGGAGGCTGAGGCAGGACAATCACTTGAATCCAGAAGGCAAAGGTTGCAGTGAGCCGAGATCATGCCATTGCACTCCAGCCTAGGCGAGAGTGAGAGTCCGTCTCAAAAAAAACAAGATATATGGTAGCCCAAAAAATGTCAGTTGTCTTATTCTGCTTTGCATCTTAAATCCTGCTGTGAAGCTGGGTAGTTTCAAACAAACCACTATGAATTATGAACTATGTTATTTACCACAAAACTACAGTCAATTCTTTTTACTCATGGCAGTTATGTTCTATGAAATCACCATGGGCCGGGCGCTGCAGCTCACACCTATAATCCCAACACTTTGGGAGTCTGAAGAGTGTGGATCACCTGAGGTCAGGAGCTCCAGACAAGTTGGGCCAACATGGTGAAACCCTGTCTCTACCAAAAATACAAAAATTAGCCGGGCGTGATGATGTGCACCTGTAATCCCAGCTACTCGGGAGACTGAGGCACAAGAATCATTTGAACCTAGGAGACAGAGGTTGCAGTGAGCCAAGATCACGCCATTGCACTCCAACCTGGGCAACAAGAGCAAGACTCTATCTCAAAAAAAACAAAAATCACCATGAACACTGAATTAGCAAATACAGGTCGAATATCCCTAATCCAAAAAGCTCCAAAACCAAAAACTTTTGAGTGCTGACATAAGTGGAAAATTCCACACCTGACTTCATGCGAGGGGTCACAGTCAAAACTGTTTTATGCACAAATTTACTGAAAATTACTGTATAAAAAATTACCTGCAGGCTATGTGTATGAAATAAATTGTGTTTAGACTTGAGTCCCATCCTCAAAATCTCATTCTGTATATGCAAATATTCCAAACAAGGGATAATCAGCCTGTACTAAACTGTTGCCCCTAGGGGAAAGACAGGGTTAGGTTCCTGAAGCCTGTGACATTTTCATCAATACGTAACCTTGTTTTATGTGTTTAAGATACCTTATTTTACATACATTACTGAACTCACAGCCAATAGCACTATAACTCATGTCAACCATGCCTGAAAAAAGCATCCCTAACACCCATTTTCTCCAAAACGCTCATCTCTTCCTTCTTGTGCTAAGGAACACCAAATACCACTTTTGCACTATGTTTGGAGGCCATCTTAAACAGCAAAATCCACCAACAAAAGGCACAAAAATTTCAAGAACATAGCACTCATGACACCATGAAAGGTATACTCGGTCTGGAAGTGTGATGTCAGGTGACTCAAACTTTTTGTTGCTCTGTACATGTCTATGAAAGCAGCATGCACACTGATTTGGGGGTTACAAATAAATTTCAGTGAGTAGGCAAATTTGCAAATACAGAATCTGCAAATAATGATCAACTGTTTCCTTAATTCCTTGAAGAATCCAAATGTCTACTCCCTAGATCTGTTGGCTCTGGCTAGTCACTTAAGTTTGCTACATCTGAAAAAGCAGACATTTAAAGAACAGACAACAAATACTGAGTTCCAACCAGCTACCTAACATATAAAGCTATGAACGTGGCACTAGATTTTGGAACTGGTGTGCGAACTTTATAGATCTGACTTCAAGAGTCTGAAAGAAGCCAGCTCTTTTAAAATCTCAACAATTTTGTATTACAATTTTGAAAAACATGGTGTTTCTCTGCCTTAACACAATGAAGAAAATCTTTCAAAAGAAACTGTAATGAACCATCAGCCCCTGAGAGGGTATGTCTGTGGTCAGGCAAAATACAAAATGACCAGAGTGCCCACTGGATGCACTGTTCTTACATGGTAAGAGGATGGAGTCCGTGTTATCTTGGGTTTCAAAAGAGGAAGCCACAGTGAAGTGCATTCTAGGTACAGAAGCATCACTAGGCCTCATCAGCAGGAAGGGCTGCCACTGTCACAAACTAGCGTTTTGTTTAGATTTATTTAATCCCAAAGGTTAATAGTTTATTTAGCATGGAATGAGATAATCACGTTTAAATTTAGAAAGCTAACTTGGCTGGGTGCAGTGGCTCACGCCTGTAATCCCAGCACTTTGGGAGGCCAAGGTGGGCAGATCACGAGGTCAAGAGATCGAGACCATCCTGGCCAACATGGTGAAACCGTCTCTACTAAAATACGAAAAATTAGCTGGGCGTGGTGGCATGCACCTGTGGTCCCAGCTACTTGGGAGGCTGAGATGGAAGAATTGCTTGAACCCAGGAGGCGGAGGCTGCAGTGAGCCAAGATTGCGCCACTGCACTCCAGCCTGGCAACAGAACAAGACTGTGTCTCAAAACAAACAAACAAAAAAAAACTCCAGCAGCAGTCCACAGAGAATGGGTTAGAAGTTAAAACTCAAAAGTGTAAACTGCCTGAGTTATCAGTTTTATGCAGATATTTTGTAGCCCAGGCTAGATCTTCAAAATCCATCCTCCTAAAAGAACCCCTCATCATCTTTACCTTTAGCGAGTACTTTGGGTATTACACTAAAATTAAGTCATAATCATCAACTACCAAATTAAATTAAAAACCTTACAAAAATAAGGTTTAAAAATAACCCTAACTTTTAACACTTTAATATTAAAATTATACCAAAGCTATATTGTCTACATCCTCTTCAAGAGTAGCTGTCATTGTTTTAAATCATGTAAGAGTCTAAGCTAATAATCTCCTAGCCGAGAAACCTCAATATAATCATAAACCGGTGTGCCAGGCGTGGTGGCTCATGCAGAAGGATCCCTTGAGCCCAGGAATTCGAGAGCAGCCTGGACAAATAGGGAAATCCCCAACTCTATCCACCCCCCTACAAAAAAAAAAAAAAACTCATAAAGTGGCTTATCTTTAAAAGTTGATGGGTGTCAATCTTGTACATGAAATGTTAAGATCATGTTAACAAATATGGATTGGTTCAATCCGTATGGAAACCTTAACTCATAAAATGAACCAGAGGAATTGTCTTGTCCCTTTTACATAAAACCTACAGACACCTTAAACATACCTTAACAGTACATTTTTCATGAGAGATTCTTATGTCAGCTCAGCACCATTAAGATATTAGCTATTTATGCATGACAATTACAAAGACTGAAAAAAGGCAAAACTGTGCACTGTTTAAGGAATTTTTATTAAAGCAAGAATTTTATAATCCAAATTACGTTTCCTTGCTCAGTTTTCAATTCTGTTACTTAAAACAGAACTGACATTTTGAGCTATTCCACAGTAAAGAATTACAAAATTAAAGAAAGGAATGCTTTAAATTTTTGTACTTTGCTGAAAATTCTTTTTCCCAGGGTCTATAAAACATTAATTTGTTTTTATATTTTACTATTTTTTTTTTTTGTTTTTTTTGTTTTTAAATCAGTAAGTAATCTAGGACTAGCATTATGTTTGCTAGACCTGGCATTTGCTCGGTACATAAGGTTCAAAGTTTCCTTTCCTTTTTTTATTTATTTTATATTTTGCAATGTTTTTTTTCCATAATATTTAAGTTTTTCGATGTTTAGATATTTTTCTTCGGTGAAGCACAAGTTTCTTTTCGTGGTCCCTGATCAATCTGTAAATGTTAAAAAAAAAAATTAAGACCAGGACTATCCCTTGTCAGTAGCAAATTAAAGCCCTTAGCCAAATCCAGTGTGGCTGCCTGTTTCTATCTACAGTTTTATTGGAACACAGCCATACCTTTCATTTGTATACATACTGCCTATAGTTGTTTTGACATGGTAACTAACATTGGAACAAGATCATTTCAGAGATAACGTGGTCCTCAAAGCCCAAAATATTTCTATCTGGCCCTTTACAAAAGATTTGCCAATCCCTGGTCTTGATCCTGGCTGCATTACTCAGTTTCTTGAGAATAATGAAACACAGTAGCAGAGGCCCAAGGGCAACTATTTAGCACCACCCAATAAGGAAAGGTATAACTATGAAAGTCAACCTGTGACATGCCATTTAACAGTTAACGGATAAAATTCCTTTAATTCCTCTATAGTGAGCTCTACTTTTCCTTGAAAAATTAGCAATACATTTAAATGAACTGAAATGATCTTTTGCTATGTACATTTCAAAATATGCTCAACAAACCACTGAGCATGAAGAAAACATGCTTAAAACAACAAAGCAGAGGGGAAAAGCTCACTTTAAACAGTTGGAACACCGGTGGCACTGTTAACGGCTTTCTGGGCAGCCTCTTTAGCTTGGTGGGCTTGTAGTACAGCTACAGCTTCATCAACCTAAAAAAGGGGCAAACAAAAATAAATTGGCTCAGAAGAGGAACAGTAATCAAGAGTTTCATATTGACAACACACCAATTCCCAACAAAGGCAAGCTTCTTCCCTCAGATCAACGTGTAAATTGTTATGTTAAACTATATTCAATTTTGAGTTCCATTACACCACTATTCTAGAATTACGAATCACCCCCTTGCACTTCTCTTTCCTTGTCCTTGCCACCCTCAAAAAATACTTCTCTTCTCCACTAGAGAAAGCAAAAGCAGTTTAGAGTGTGGCTGTTGGAGCTGACTGCATTTGAAGCCAGGTTTTGCCACTTAACAGCTGTGTAAGCATTTGGCAAAATTTTCAGCCTGTTTCAGTTTCCCTATCTATAAAATGGGATAATAGCGCCATAGGTTATTATGCAGACTTTACAACTGTACATGGCTTATATATAACATAAGTGTTACGTAGAATTAAGACCCTATAAAAAGCCAGGTAATAACCATGTAAGAGGCAACTGGGTAAATGATAAATTTACATCACCTTAGAACGGAGTGACTCTGGAGACTCAAGCATATGAAGAAGTTCTGAATTATCAATCTCCAACAACATGCCAGTGATTTTACCAGCAAGAGAAGGGTGCATGGCTTGAATAAGAGGAAACAGCCGTTCACCTAGGAACAAAACATTCAAAAACTCCCTTCAACAAAAAACCTTTTAATTGCACTCAATTACCACACTGAACCATACTTCTGCATCGTGTCTTCATGGGAAGAACAGAGTAAAATCTGCCACAAGGCAATTTTTGACAAGGCATTCTTGACATTATTGGTTTGCCAATTAAGCAATGTTACCATTAGGTTGTTAAATCGGTGTTTAGACAAAGTCACAAGTCTTCCTCTCATTTGCTTCAAATTCCTTCTCTCAAAAATGTAGTGGGTGTCCATGGTGAGTAATGCCTTACTACTCTCTTCATTACCAACAATACATTTTCTTATTGGCTTTCCAGTGGTTTTAATTAGGCAGACCAACTGTGCTACCACAATCATTCATGCCAATTCAGATCAATTCCACTGACCTAGCTGTCCATTTTAGGTACAAAGGGTACCTAAGTGATTCCTGTATTTTCTAGTCTCGCTGAATTGGCAAGGTGGGACAAAGGTACTTACCCAACATTTGCTTTTGCTCTTGAGGAGGGGCAGATGCCAACATGGAAGCAGTCAAAGGTTCTTGACCTTGTACATGAACAGCAGGCTAGACAGAACATGAGAACATGAGAAGTGTAAAGCACAGAAAAAAAGGCAAATACAAATAATAATCAATGAACATCTGCTGAAATGGTAGACTGCCATCGAAACACGAGGTAAGGAAGTTGAGTGAGTGAATTAGAAAGAGGCCAAAGTAGTTATTATGTACTATGTATCACAGCTACTTGTAAGTTGCTTTAGGTCGGGCATGGTGCTCACGCCTATAATCCCAGCATTTTGGGAGGCCAAGGCGGGCAGATCATTTGAGATCAGGAGTTCGAGACACCAGCCTGGCCAACATGGCAAAACTCCCAGCTATGACAGAGGCTGAGGTAGGAGAACTGGTTAACTAAAACTAAAAAAAAGTAAATTTTGTTTTATATATAAAACCCGTATAATGTGTTTAACCACTTTTGATTAATTTCATTTTCTTTTTACCCAGAGTATTCCTTGGAATCAAATTTTTATCATCGTGTGTTGGCCTCTGAGTCAGTAAAAAAGTAAGCCCAATTTTCCAAAATAAACTTTCCTTCAACTACAAGGAAAGCTCTCAAACCACCCAAGTGATTCGGGATGTGGATTTCTGGTTGCTTGTCCGATTCCTAAAGCGTAAGACATTTTACATACTATCGTATTAGCAGGATGTTCCAGATAGCCTAAGCTCTCAAAAACCTATCATGCAGCTTTCACATGTTTTTTTTTTTTTTTGAGACAGAGTCTTGCTGTCACCCAACAGGGATTATGGCTTGCTGTAGCCTCAAACTCCTGGGCTCAAGCAATCCTCCTGCCTCAGCCTTCCTAGTACCTGGGACTACAAGCGTGTGCCACCTTGCCCAGCTAGTTTTCTTTACGGAGACAGGGTCCTGCTATGTTGCCCAGGCTGGTCTCAAACTCCTGGTCTCAAGCAGCAATCTGCTGCCTCAGGCTCCCTAAGCGCTGGGTTACAGGTGTGAGCCACTGTGCCCTGCTTTCTTCGCATCTTTGATTTCAACCAAGAAATGTGATTTTTATTGAGAAATCATTAAATCCATACCTGTTGCATTGTAACTTGTGGCTGTGCATTAAGGTGTTGCTGAGGATTGCGAACTCCCGCAGCGTATTTATACTGGGGAACGGTGCGGACAGCAGGAGTAGCTGCAGCAGCTGCAGCTGCAGGACGTGGACCCATTGTCTGTGTTGATGTGTTAGCTACAAGATAAGAAGATTTTGTATTTTCATCTTGCTCTTTCAAATTGGTGATCAATTTTTAAAGAAAGGGTTAAGACTCACCAACACGCTGTGTTGACATGACTCGTGGAACCTGTGAAGAAGCTGGTCTCATAGTACTAAATGGTGGTCTAGGAGCAGCTGGGCGGATAGCACCGGGCATATTTTGGAATGCTGCATTTAAAGATTTGAATATACATTAACTGGGAAAATTTACTGAGTGAAAAGTGTTCATCCTGTTTTCTTCAATCTGAAGAGTAGAACTGACCAAATGCAACCTTTTTTTTTTTTTTTTTTTGAGACAGTTTCACTCCTGTTACCCAGGCTGGAGTGCAATGCACGATCTTGGCTCATTGCAACCTTCGCCTCCCGGGTTCAAGTGATTTTCCTGTCTCAGCCTCCCTAGTAGCTGGGATTACAGGCACACGCCATCGTGTCCAGCTAATTTTGTATTTTTAGTAGAGACAGGGTTTCTCTATGTTAGTCAGGTTGTTCTCAAACTCCTGACCTCAGGTGATCTGACCACCTTGGCCTCCCAAAGTGCTGGGATTACAAGCATGAGCCACTGCACCTAGCCTATATAAACTTTTTAAAGCTGAGTCTTACACCCGCCATTTCCCCAGACTCAGCATCAGTAAGTAAACCCATTAATTCATACAAGGAGGAGTACTTATAAATATACCTGAAACATAATCGTAAAATTCTAAGTGCTCCCAGCCTGACAATGTGGCGAAATCCCGTCTCTACAAATACTAAAAAAAAATTAGCTGTGTGGTGGCATACACCTATAGTCCCAGCTACTCATGAGGCTGAGGCAGGAGAATCACTTGAACCCAGGAGGTAAAGGCTGTAGTAAGCCAAGATCATGCCACTGCACTCCAGCCTGGAAGACAGAGTGAGACACTATCTAAAATATAAACTCTTAAGTGCTCTTGGAATATAACACACTGTTCCACAGAACAAGACTTAAAGTGCCAGGACTCTGATTCTCACATACAATTAGATGGCAAGACCTTTAAAACTACTGCCTAACAAAATATAAAACTGGCCAGGTGCCACAGCTCACGCCTGCAATCCCAGCACTTTGTGAGGTGAAGGTGGGTAGATCACCTGAGATCAGAAGTCCAAGACCAGCCTGGCCAGCACAGTGAAACCCCGTCTCTATTATTAACAAAAAAAAGTTAGCCAGGCGTAGTGACAAGCACCTGCAATCCCAGCTATTGCAGAGGCTGAGGCAGGAAGAATCATTTGAACCTGGGAGGTGGAGGTTGCAGTGAGCCAAGATTGAGCCACTGCACTCCAGCCTGGGCAACAGAACCAGAATCTGTCTCCAAAAAAAAAAAAAAAAAGAAAAGAAAAGAAAAGAAATGAGGAGCTGCACCCATTCCCAAAACTTTTTTTTAAAGGGAAATCAAACCAGTGTAGACATTACTATCTAAGTGAAAGGAATGGTAAAGCACAGTTTTTAAATGCTATAAAAATGAACGTCCATAACCACAAATTATGTGAAATGCCAACAGTAAACCTAACATTGACACAGACGAGCTGATCTGCCCAATGCGTATTTTAAACTCAATCCCTGACTTTAATTAAAAGAAAAAAGACTTACGATGAGGTCTGGCACCCTGAGCAGTCCAGCGAGGACTTGGTCTTAGTTGAGCAATTTGGCTAGGAGGATAGTATGCAGCACGGTTCTGAGTCTGCAGAGGAAAAAAAGCACGAGTTTATTCATTGAAGATAAAAGCAAACAATGCAACAAATTATATGTTCTTTTTCAAAACATTTACCAGGCCCTCACACTCAAGCATTTTTTCCAACTCAATCATAATTACATTTCTTAATGTTTTTTATATAGGGGACTGGGGCACAAAAAAACACTAGAAATGACCAAATATGAAAACCTTCATGGTTCTGGTTCCCCTCCTAAAACCTACCTGTGGGATAGCTGCCATGAAGTAACCTGAAGGAGGTGCTGGCTGGTAGGGGTTGATTACAGGGTTGGGGACAGCTCGTACACTTGCCATTCTCTGCATATACTGGTTAGTGAGGTGAGCCTGGCGCTCTTCTTTGCGCTGAGCTAAAGCTACATACAATGGCTTTGTGGCCACAATTCTACCGTTCATTTCTGTAACTGCTTTAGTAGCTTCTTCTGGGGGAGGAGAAACATACAAAACCAAACCCTTTGCTGCGACCACCCTCCATCATAACCTATTAAGAGAAAAAAAAAAAAGTTAATGCAATGGAAGAATGAGGCACAAAAAAGAGCATTACCATTTAGACAATTATAAATCACTGAATCAAATAACTAAACCCTGTTAATGCTTAATCATCTCGTATTCACTGAGTTCACGATTTTTCCTTAATATCCAAGTATTAAGGGCAAACTACATATATGCATTACTCTAGGAAAGCCACAGAACTGAAAAGAAGTAGAGGCAGTGCAGCAACTTTTAAAGATTTTAGACATTGAATTTGATTGGATTTTCAATATTAAAATTTAGTTATCTAACAATTCAAGCTGACAAGATGTTTGACTATGCCTTTGAGAAAAAAGTAGTTGAATCTTACAATACCCACATCTTAGTTTTCACATTCAAGAGTAGAGGATCCATAAACATTAAGGTATAAACAACACTCAAGAGGAAGCTTCTTCTAAAATTGATTGCAAAGACCTTTAAAATGAGCAATGAAGACTTGCAAAGAACCACTTGCTAGGCCAGCAATACAGATAAGCATGCTATAAAACTAAATTAACAGTATGCGAGTGGCAGAGGAACCAACGGCAATAAACAGAGTCCAGAAATATTCCCATACAATTATGGGAATTTGGTGTGTTAAAGTTAACATTTATTTAAAGTAGTGGGGAAATAAAGAATTTTGGGCTACTCAATATATGTCACACTGGGACAAATGAAAAAATTAAGGTAGAACAACTCTTGTATTCACATTACACTGAAAACATCTTAAATCGGAGGTAGATTCTGAATCTGAACATAAAATGTAGAAATAGAGAGAAAGCCTTTCTAAGACAGCAAAAACAAAAAAACCACACATCACAAGTGAAGTCTATAAAGGGAAAACTCTGAAGAAAATATTTCCAATATCAAACTAATGTTTGCACCGGTGCAGTGCCTCATGCTTGTAATTCCAGTACTTTTGGAGGCCAAGGCAGGTGGATCACCTGGAGTCAGAGTCTGAGATCAGCCTGGCCAACACGGCAAAACCCCGTCTCTATTAAAAACACAAAAATTAGATGGGTATGGTGGCGGGCACCTATAAACCCCAGCTACTCAGGAGGCTGAGGCAGGAAAATTGCTTGAACCCAAGAGGTGGAGGTTGCAGTGAGCTAAGATCATGCTGCTTCAATTAGAGCAAAACTCCATCTCAAAAAAATAAATAAAACAAATGTTCCCTAAATCAATATAAAGACAGACAAACCCAATATAAAAATATACAAAGAAAAGGCGAAACTGGTAAACACATGAAAGTATATTTAAAGTCCACATTTGGAGATATGAAATACTAGTTTCTACCTAACTGACAAATCTGTTTAGACCAGTAGAAATTTGTTCATCCATTTTGGACAATTCAGTTGTCTGAATTTGGAATACACATTACCACTAAACAGCAATTCCAGTTCTAAAAATGTAGATGTAAGATTCATTGGAGCAATGAGTTTTAACACTGGAAATAAATATGCAAAGCAACCCAAATGTTTCGGTACAGGTACAGTAAAAGTATGGTGGTGGTATGTGTATATATCATGAATATTCAGCCCTTGATTTAAAAAATACCAGAAATAAATACGTATCCAGATCTGACTTTAAGTGAAAAGGCAATCAGAATATGTGCAATATGATCCCGTTTTCTAAAAACTGTTTTGTGTTTGAACAGTATGAAAAATTCAGGATACCCAAACTTAATTCCCTTTGCAGACCGAAAATGAAGAATGGAGCAATCACCTTTCAATTTATACCCTTGTCTTAACTGATGAATCTGTTTTTTTCAGCAAGCATTATTAAATTAACATAATGACCTCCTCCTCCAGAATAAGTTCTTGCCAACCTTTTCTCCTCCCTGAAAACAGTGAGTGATGTAATCCACAAAGGACTTTCAAAAAGACTTAACAGGCCGGGCCCAGTGGCTCATGCCTATAATCCCAGCACTTTGGGAGCCTGAGGCAGGTGGATCGCTTGAACCCAGGAGGATCCCTTAAAGCCACAAGTTTGAGATCAGCCTGGGGAACATGGTGAAACCATCGCTACGAAAAATACAAAAATTAGCCAGTCTCATAACCCTGTCTCTAAATAAATAAAAATTTTTTTAAAAAGACTTAATAAAAGATTCTCATTTGAAAATCATGCCAGCCAGAGGATCGCTTCAGACCACAATATAGGGAGACCTTGTCTCCACAAAAAACTTAAAAAGAATTTGCTGGGTTAAACCAGTCCCTGAAGTGGAAGGATCACTTACCAGGGGCGACCAATCTTTTGGATTCCCTGGGCCACATTGGAAGAATCATCATCGTGGGCCGCACACAAAATACACTAACAATAAAGCTGATCAGCTTTAAAAATGTAAAATAGGCAGGGCGCAGTGGCTCACGCCTGTAATCCCAACACTTCAGGAGGCCGAGACGGGCGAATTACGAGGTCAGGAGTTCCAAGACCAGCACGGTCAACATAGTGAAACCCTGTCTTTACTAAAAATACAAAAAATTAGCTAGGCATAGTGGAGGGCACCTGCAATCCCAGCTACTCGGGAGGCTGAGGTGGGAGAATCACTTGAACTCCAGAGGCGAAGGCTGCAGTGAGGCAAGACCCCATCACCGTACTCCAGCCTGGGTGACAGAGCGAGACTCCATCTCAAAAAAAAAAAAAAAATTCTTTATAAGATCAAGACTTTGTGTTGAGCTGCATTAAAAGCAGTCTTGGGCCGCACGTGGCCTGCAAGCAGCAGGTTGGACAAGCTTGGCTTAAGCCCAGGAGAGGCTGAGGCTGCAGTGAGCTGTGATTGTGCCATGCCACTGCACTCCAACCTGGGCAACATAGTGAGATCCTGTCTCAAGAAACAGAAAAACATGCATGCTTCATACATTCAAAATATACTGATACACAACACTAAATTTAAACAACTTTCAGGGAACACACTGAAGACAAAAACATTCAGGAATAAATTCTACCATGCTCCCAAGTACTCGTACAAAAGCATAATCTGAAACACAAGACAACCATGGCACTTGAATTTTACTTGTACTCATCCCACCTTTCCTCTAACACTTCCTAACTCTCACAGAAACTTCCTCGGGCTTGCCAGGAAAAGCTGACTAGAAAGGCCAGCCACAGCGTCATTCCAGTTCAGTTGAGTTGTAATTTTTCCTATGTACTCTTCTTCCACCCCAGCAAAATTACATATGCACCAAACTTCACATACAGAGGAACTCTTGGCCCACAGACACTAGACAAAAACATCCAGAAGTTCTTAAATCAATATTTCAGAATTTGTACTAGAATACTACTGTTTCGTTTCTTAATCTCCAATTTCAAGTAAAAGGAAATATGATGTCTATCCTTACTACGAGGGGCAGGACAAGGAACTGGGGTTTGACTATCCAGAATGAATTGTAGAAATGAACAGATCAGAACTATAGTAACAATTAATAAATTGCTTTCTTCAACCAGTAAAGTAACTAGTTGTTGGAATAGTGCATATCATGTGAGGATAACGATGGTCAAATGCACCCTTCCCCAGCAAAGGGTTCAGACCTTACCATTTAACAAGTTAACCATTAGGCCACAACCACTTCAAACGTGAATGTAAGTTTTAGAAGTAATGAAGCAAACACCTCTCTAGTGACTGTATTAATGCAAAATTTATATACATATATCCACATGCATGAATTTTTACCAAATCTCAAAAAAAATACACCACGCTTTCTTACCTTTGCACTAGTGATTGTACCAAACGGAGAAAACTCTTTACGGAGACGTTCATCATCAATACCATCATCAAGATTTTTCACATAAAGATTAACGCCCTAAAAAGAAGAAAAGAAAATTATAGAAAAAGAAAACCCTGCTGGTACCTAAGTATATCTCCTATTATTTTATCCCATGTTTCTTCTCCTATCCCCTCTCAAACCCTCCAGTTACCTGGCAGTAACTTAAATGAACGTAAAATAGGATTCCTCATCCCTGTCTTATTGTGCTTATTCAATTAAAAATGAACCTGGTATCTGGTGATCCTATCTTGCTTCATCTGTTCAAATTTGCGTTTAAGTTCCGTCTGCCGTTCCACCTTTTTCTGAGCTCGACCAACATAAATTTGTTTTCCATTGAGCTCCTTTCCATTCATCTCATCCACAGCCTTCCAAAAACAAAAAAAATCACAAAACTTTTCATTAATAACTTAAAGTTCATTAACAGTTAAGATGAGTTTGTTAACTCACAAAAGCTATTCCAAAACCTCAATTTATGCTCTCAAAGGTAATGCATAAAATAAAAATAACTGAAAATATAAAAACATGTAAAATAGTATGTACATTAACTTCAACACAAGAACAACTCAAATTTGTACCCCCTTCCTCCTGAATACAGACCACTTACTTTCTGTGCATCTTCATGCCTTTCAAAGCTTACAAATCCAAATCCTTTGGATTTTCCACTTTCATCAGTCATTACTTTCACACTTAAGGCAGGCCCTAAAAAATTGTTTTAAATAAATCAAAGATATTCCATAAAACATTTACATTATACATTTCAAATTTCAACATACAAAAACAAAGTCATTTAAAAAATGAGATAAATTTCAAAGCTCCGTAAACTGATTCCTCCCTCCCAGCCTTCTATGCCCCAGGTAGGTGTACTTTTCTACTTAAAGATCCTTTATCATTAAAAAAGTTAAAACCTTCTTCTCTCCCCCTGAAGGATTCCTCCTCCTATTGAAAGAGGAATCCTTTTTCCCCTCTTTTCCTCTAAAAATACTATCTCATTCCATTGCCCACACTAGAATGTAGTGGCACAATGAATAGCTCACTTTAACCTCAATTCTCAAGTGATCCTCCTGCCTCAACTTCCCGAGTAGCTGAGACTAAAGGCCAACATACCACCTTGCCTGGCTAATTTATTTTGTAGAGATAGGGTCTTGCTATGTTACCCAAGCTGGTCTCAAACTTCTGGCTTCAAGTGATCTTCCCTCCTTGACCTCCCCAAATGCTAGGGTTACAGGCATGAGCCGCTGTGCCAGGCCAATTTGATTTTCTTTATATTAAGAAACAAGTATTTATCAAGCCTTGGTCCACCTTCAATAGGGAGTGGAGGGAATACATGGTTGGACTCTTTGGTAAGACAAGTGATTTAAGAATTTGAAAGACAGCAAAAAAAGGAAAAAAATTAACAAATAAAAATAAAAAGACACAGGTGAATTACCTGGAGGAAGAAGGATTTATTTCTGAAGACATGTTTTCCCCCCCAACTCCCTCTAAAGTGAGAGAGACAAGTAACTGAGACAGGTGGTATCTCAGGCAAGTGGGGCAGAAAAGGTTAAAAATCACATTCGATTACAGAAATTTAGAAGGTGTATGGGCAAAGCCAGATTTTCTTCTGAATGTGCCTCTCTCCTGAGGCCAAAGTCAACAAAATATCTGATGCATTTACATATTTGTGGTCAATTTATATTTATGGGGTAGGTAGTTGAACTTTTAGAAATAACTTCTAATTAAAAGATGTTAAACACGACAGTTGAAATACATAAAGGGCAGTAACTAAAGACAATTTGGGGTGAGATGTCAAACATGATGTCACTTTCTACATTTTATATTATCTTTGCACAAAATGGTATTTTTTGCTTAAGTAGTGGAGGGCTCAATGTAGCATGCTAGCATGGCATTAAGGTATTAGATTTCCTGGGTGGGGGGAGGTAGCTCACATCTGTAATCCCAGCACCTTGGGAAGCTGAGGCAGGTGGATCACTTGAGGTCAGGAGTTTGAGACCAGCCTGGCCATCATGGTGAAACCCTGTGTATACCAAAAATACAAAAATTAGCAGGCGTGGTGGCACACACCTGTAATCCCAGCTACTTGAGGTGGAAGTAGGAGAATCACTTGAACCCAGGAGGTGGAGGCTGCAGTGAGTGGAGATTGCACCACTGCACTCCAGCCTGGGTGACAGGGTGATCTCATCAAAAAAATAAGAAAGGTATTAGATTTCCTATTTTATCATTTGACATACTAAAAAAAGCAAGTCACCTCTAAGTTCAACAAAAAATGCAAAGGGCAGGGTCAAGCAAATCATCTGCATGTACACTTACGATCTTTTTAATCTGTTACACCCCTACCTAAACTAAGACTGCTTTGTGCTTCATTAGTTTCAAGTTTTATGAAGTTATTTTTAAATGCAGGAAATAAGTATTTTAAATCCCAAGACGGTATCACTGAAAAATATGGATTTTTGGTTTCATCTCTTAAAGTCATTGTTTTAAACTGCACAAACACGATGTTACTTAGACTCGCCAGCTTTACTGCCCTATGAGACTGCATTCCACCATAGGTCAAATGTATGCCTCTGATGGCATGGGATTTCTAATTGCATGCATATATATATATACACATATCTCCAGCCTCTTAATGTAGTTAAATATTTTAAAATCTAAACTACTCGGTCACACCTTATTGTGCTAATCTAATGCTATTAACCTTTAACATGGATAGAATTCTATTTATTTGCATTATGCTACTTTGTAGTGTAATTAGACGACCACTAGTAACCACAAATATTTTTAAAGTACCATGTAAGTCTAATTTTACTGACTTTTTAAATATAAAGTATTAGCTAAAATTAACATTGAGCATTCATTCAAACTGTGTATGTAAAAATTTAATTCAGACACATTACCAAACTTGCCAAAGAGATCCTTAAGGCGCTCATCATCCATGTCTTCTCCAAAATTCTTGATGTAAACATTGGTGAACTCTTTTGCTCTAGCTCCAAGTTCAGCTTCTCTTTCTTTACGAGACTTAAATCGTCCAACAAATCTAGTAAAATATACAGGGACTATAAAATTAGATTCTATTCTATAAAGTTCAGATCAATTAAGCCTCAAGGCTGGTTTTCTTATTGTTACTGAGAATATTCAGAATCTCTAATAAAAAGCACACTACATTGTACAAATGTCCAATGTAAAAAAAAAAAAAAAAGCACACTACAAAATAGAAATACGGCTATAACTTAACATATGACACCATGAAATATATAAATAAACCTCTTAACTACAATCACAAAAAAAGAAACACTTCTTTTAATATACATTTCTCTCTTCTCTAGCTAATCCAAGGTTAAAGGGATCACTCCCATCAATATAAATGAGTGGAAATGTGTACCATGCCAATAAAAAGACCTCTATCAAAAAAACCTTTCATTGCTGTCATTTCAAAGTGGTCCTTGTGCTTTCTCTGCCATCTCCTAGAATAAGAATAAACTTCCCAATCCTGTACTCTAACATAGAACAGCCCACTTAAGTGTACATTTTCAACAAATGACACTAAAACTTCATTTTTCCTTAATATTAGTATTTCAGAACAAGGATCACTAGGCCAGGCACAGCGGTTCACACCTGTAATACAAACACTTTGGGAGGCCAAGGTGGGACGATCACTGGAGGCCAGGAATTCCGAGATCAGCCTGGCCAACATGGTGAAACTCCATCTCTACTAAAAATACAAAAATTAGCTGGGTGTGGGGGTACATGCCTGTAATCCCAGCTACTTGGGAGGCTGAAACATGAGAATCGCTTGAACCCAGCAGGTGGAGGTTGCAGTAAGCTGATACTGCACCACCGCACTCCAGCCTGGGCAACAGAGACCATGTCTCAAAAAAAAAAAAAAAAAAAAAAAAAAAGGCCAGGCGTGGTGGCTCACGCCTGTAATCCTAGCACTTTGGAGGCCAAGGCGGGCGGATCACCTGAGGTCGGGAGTTCAAGACCAGCCTGACTAACATGGTGAAACCCCGTCTTTAAAAAAAAAACAAACAAACAAAAAAAAAAAACAAGGATCACTGAATAAAAAGAAGGTAGCACATGTGTATTACATAGCATATTGTAATACACAGCAAAGTAGAAGGAGAAACCATCTTCCATAATCGCATCCTAATCATCTAAATCTCCTTATCTCTAAACTAGCTTTGGAACTAAAAAGTAAAATAAAAAAATAATTTCCTTATTGCCCCACAAAATACGGTTGGTCTTTGCCATGCTATTAGTTTCATAAATGTTCTCAATGGGAGCTTATTTTATTGTGAGCATCACTTTCTGCTTTGTAAATAATGCTGCAACTTTTTAAACAGATAAGCTCTTGCTATTTTGCCCAGCAATTCACAGCACACTATAGCCTTGGCGCAAGCATCCTGCCTCGGCTTACCAGTAGAGCTGGGAATAAAGGCACACTGCAGTAAAGCTGCAACTTTATGAAGACACTGTGTGTTTGCTCTTAGGACAGTTACAAATTTCCAAAAGGGTTATATCACTTTTACTCAAAACAGTAATATATCATTCTTTCCTGGATCCTGCCAGTGTTGGGCTTGTTTTCTTCTTCCTAAAGCACTGCTGACAGGCATTTGTGAGTTTTATAATGTTGTATGTCTCTCAATTTAAAGACTATCTAAAAGAATTAGCTTTGGTAAAGATTACTCATTATTGAGGAGTTGCTGGTTTTCTTACAGACTTGTATGGGTATTACAAGGTCTTTCTTCAATCACAGAATTGGCTTAGATCTTAATGCATCTAACATACATTCAAGAGTTATGTAGTTCTCTTAAAAACCAAATCTAATGTGCATACCATCACTGCCATTTACAAAGCAACAAGAATGCACAGATCATTTACACGCGCAGATCATGACCTTATTGCGAAATCTGCCCAGATTAAGTGTAATCTACTGGCATTAAGGATAAAAAGAATTAAGATTTGCCATTCCTGTGACAAATCAGAAAATCTAATTTTTTTTGCAGACACATCTCAGCAGCAGGAAAAAAATCTGTGAACTAGTAGAAACAGCCTTATGCAAAAGGTTTTATCAGTGATGTTAACTTTAAAACCTTCAACTTTTAAAAACTAGTATATTTCAAGAAAAATTAAGTATACTTCAGGACAGAGAAACCTTGAAAACCTGATTTAATTCCACTTATTTTTATACTTCCATCGATAAATTACAGCAGTATCAGCAGAAAGTGGGGGCTCTGAATTTATACTGGGTGTGTATCCCAGAGTACCTGTATTAACAGTACATAAAAGCAAATTATTGAGTTTTCTCACCTATAAAATGAGCTAATTTTACCAGTACCTCAGGAATTATGAATATTAGGTTTGTCTGGATTCCTGATTTTTCACTAATGCACTCATTTTGAAAAAGCTTCATATTCATATGAATGTTTCTTTTGTCAAGATAAACATTGACAAAAAAATGTTTATCTTCTGTTTTCCTTTTGGTTTGAATGTTGATCAATTATATTAAGCCTGTTATTTGTATGTTACACTTAATGTGTAGAAAATTCAATTATAAAATCAAGATTAGCTTATTAATCTTCACCCTTGAGTACAACTACCTTTTCTTTTTTGTTGTTCATCTTTAAAATACTTTTATTCTTTATCTTATGGATATATAACTTTTCCCTGACAAATACATTAACTTTTAAAATGAATGGATTTGGAAATATTAAAAATAAGATTCTAGATATTTATACTTACACCTTGCGATCATTTAGGAGCATTCCATTCATTTTTTCAATAGCTCTTTCAGCTGCTTCCTGCGTCTCGAAGTGTACAAATCCATAGCCCTTGGAACCATTTTCATCACAAACCACCTAGGGAAAAACGCATACCCATTTTTCTTTAATATCAATTTAACATTTGTTAGTGTTGAGAGACAATCTGTTAGCCACCTAACCTGGGTATTTGTGAAATAAAAATATCCATTACAACAGTACAGTTCCTATTTCAGGCACTAAACTAAAAGTAGCTCAACAATGGAAACATGTGTACTGGACATTTTTTGGCTTACCTTACATGAAAGGATGTTACCAAAAGCAGAAAATGTATCATACAGTGCTTTATTATCAATGGATTTGTCCAAATTTTTAATGAATATGTTGCCCACTCCACTTTTTCGAAGTGATGGATCACGCTGAGACCACATGATGCGTACTGGCTTGCCCTTTATAACATCAAAATTCATGGTGTCCAAAGCACGCTCCGCTGCAGGAAAGACATTTTCAGAGTCAATATTACTTCAAAATTTTTGCTGGCTACTTAAGATTATATAAACTATGGTGAGTGGAGTGGGTGGACACATAGTCTCCCAGTTTACACTTCCTCTTTAAGCTTCAAGATGGCTAGACCTTTCAAGTACCACATACTAGTGTGTGACCTAAGTTGTATAAAGCAAAGACGAACACCCGAAGCCTAAAAAAATTTCTGGATTCCCCGATGGGGAGCCAAAAAAAAATAAAAAATTTCTCATATATAAAAGAATGCTATATTGCCAATAATTAATGAATTCTTGAAGCAATTTCTTGCCCTAATTGCCATTAAATCTAAAAGCACCTTTTTTCCTGGTTAACATAAAATCCAGATTCTTTCACATACAATCTGTTTAATAAGCAATATAAAAGACATTATTAGCAACTGATTTATCCACAAGCTGAATATAGTTCACAGATTTAAATATTTTAACTTCTTCCCAACTATTTGCTAAAATCGGTCATTTCATCGCTAATGACTAACAATACACGAAAACTAGCCCATTTCCTAAAAAACGAAAGTTTCTGAATTACTGGGGGAAGGGGTGATTTCATGTGATTCATGGCACAACTTTCTAGTAGCCTATAAAAAAATGAAAGGCTAGACCAAGATTTGAATCATGCTTTCAAAAGCTCAAGTTGGACATACTCAGTTTCATAATCACAGAATTTTAAAAACACTAGGTCTGCAATATTCAGAATTCACTATTAATGCTTTCTCGACACATTAAATCAATTTCGCCTTAGATCACTGATTTACTTACCAACTGATTTAATTATTTCTGAATAGTGCTAGAAAATTTCAAAATCTACAATTTCAGGGTCTATAAAGGACTGAATTATTATGTATACCTGTACCATTAAAGGCTCTAAATGAAATAACACATCCTTAAGTAAAAACTAGTCCTGGAAGAGAGGTAAACGGTCCCTTTTTTAAGGCCTGAAACAATTTCTAAAAATTCCATGCCAATATACATTTGAAGTTACTGACAGGACGAATTTTCCAGCCACCTGTTTTTTAATAAATGAAAGTTCCAGTTTCTAGAATATAGTGATAATCAGCTGTTAGCTCATTATCAATTGACCACACCTACTCAGCTTCCCTAGTTTTGTTTTTTTTTTTTTTAGCTGACTTTGCTTGAGCTATTTTTCAATGAGTCACCTCTTCCGATGAAATTGAATACTGGTCACTTTCAGAAACTATTCTGCCTATCAATGTAGCAATAAGTTTTATTTAAAAAAATAAGAACAAGAAAGCCACTTAAGTAACTAATTGGAAGGATGGTAAACTGCACATACAAAAACTAGATAAAATAGAAAATGGAAACCTGCCATCTTCTTATGAGTAGTTAGGGTACTGGTCTACTGGTACAAACTGATAATATATGCTTACACTGTAACCACGGCAACCTGAAGTTCAATTTTTCGAATCCCAAAAAATTTAACAATTGTTTTTCGGATTTAAAAACGTTAAGCTGAGGAAGAGCAACACTTTCAAGTTACCATTTTATGGTCTCCAGAACTCATTTACATTTTTTCTCCCCTACTCCTTAGATTGTTGATAACTTGCCCCAAAGTCTGACAAGCATTGATACATCCTGCCTAAAGTTGACAAGAATTGTTACGAAGTGACATTTGGAGTTACTGCTTACAGAGCAAAAGGGCAGGACACCTGCAGTGCAGTTTTACAACTTCTGGCTCTGTTGTCACTCAATATTTTCCTTCCAAAATCAGTATCAATTTTACACAGTGAAGAGCTGATCAGTAACCAAAGTTCTACTGAATGAAAGTAATGGAAGTTTAAATTCCACCCTTAAGGTCTTTTCTACTAAAATAAAAATGAGTTCTTCATATTTCAATTATTTGACACCTATTCAAGCGCCCAGACTCTAGGGGGAAAAAAAGGCAAAACTGGGCCGTAAAATGGAATGAAGCTGACTTCTCAAAGCCAAGTGATCTAAAATCCTAACAACTCAACAGACCATATAGATATTATTTACAAAATTGTGTTTCTGTTAATTGTTTAACTTCAAAATAAAAGCCCAAAGTTAGCTGCACTTCCCCATAAATTTCAAGCTCAATTTAATCTCCGTTATTTGTACTCAGTCATTTCCCAAGATTTACAAGTATCATGGGCCACTTTTAAAAATAAGAGAAACTTTAACTACTTGAGTACTATAGATAAGAATGGTCCAGTTGATTTTACACTAAAGTAACATTTTATAGCCAAAATTGGCTAATCTATTTTATAAAGAAAAGCCCCTCAAAACGACAGGAACTATTTCAGAAGGTAACAAATAATATACTTGAAAACTGTCAGTACTGTGAATCTAAGATAAAATTTGACTAAAGACGGTCTAAGTTGCCTGAGAAAACTGGCCTTCAAAGTGGTTAGAACCCACATCCCCTCCTCCTATCCTGCCCTTTTAATGTTAGAGAAATGCTTAATCTAGGGGAAACCCCCAATGCAATGTCTTCGGTAAATTCCATTTCTACATCCATCAGTCACTGATGAGTTCTGGAGAGTGGACTCACAAGCCTGAGAACCACCACACCACATATTGCCACCGGAACTTTATTCTAAGGCCTGGTGGCTCCCCCAGGCGACTGGGCCAGGAGCAGGAGCAGGCCTCGAGCCTGCGAGGTTACAGGGTTCAACACGTGGTATTTTTGAGCACCGAATCGCACTTCCTCCCCAAGCTAGGGGGCCAGCAGGAGCTCCGGGTGGTGGGAGCGCCTCCACCTCTTACTCGGGAAGGGAGCTCGGCGCTTGACGCCCCAGAATCCCAGGACCACTGGCGGGAGCGCCGCGAAAGAACCGAATCTCACCCACCCTCCCGAAGCGTCATCACCCTAAAGTTTGAGAGCGTCAGAGGCCGAGAAAATGGTCGCAAAGCAAAGGAGGAAGTAGCCGGGCGTGCGACTGCCGGCAGCGTGGGTTCCCGCGAGCTCGCGGAAGGCGGCTCCGGGAGCCTCCCGCCGGCCGTCGCGGGGTGACATGCCCTCCCGCCCCCCGCCCCGGGCCCGCCGGCCTACCCCGCCCGCCGCCACCGCCCGAGCCTCATGGCTGCCCGCCCGCACGCGGAACCCGGCGCTCACCGTCAGCCGGCTGCTGGAAGTTCACATACGCGTAGCCCAAGGAGCGGCGGGTGATCATGTCCCTGCAGACCCGGATGGAAAGGATGGGCCCGGCCGGGCTGAACTTCTCGTAGAGCATCGCCTCGGTCACGTCGGGGTGGAGGTCCCCCACGTAGAGCGAGGCCATGGGGTAGCTAGGGGCGCTGGGGTTCATCTCGGCACGGCTGCCCGCAGGGCCACAGGCCGCGACCTTTCGGTGAGAAGAGAGCGAGTGCCGGGCCGGGCACGGAGCCGGGGGGAGGGGAGCGGGGGCAAGCGCAGAGGGACAAAAATCAACCGGAATCGAAAACTACTCAACAGCCGCAGAACGGAGTCGATCCGCTGCCGCTGACTGCCGGCTGCGGGCGGGGAGCGAAGGTGGCGATGTCGGGTCCGGGCAGCGGGAAGGCCTCGGTCTCTTGGTTCCTTCTTGGAGCTGCTGCGGGGCCGCGGGCGGGCGGGTCGGTCTCCGCTGCTTCACCGGGTTATTTTATAAAAGAGGAAGAAAAAAAAATAAAAGTCTCCGGCGGGGGAGACGCGGATTTTTTGTAAATTTTTTTGGGTTTTTTAAAAGATTTTTTTAGATTTTTTTTGGATTTTTTAATAATAAATGTGTGTTCCGAGCCCGGAGCACACACTCCGCACTCTCAGCACTAACCGCCGGGGAGAAGGGGAAGCACCGCCTCCTGCACCCTCTACTTATACCCGCCGCCGCACTTGCCCCGCCCCCGCGCGTCTGACGCCAGGGCCCTACGCGAGCGTCAGCGCCGGAGGAGGAGGAGACGCGGAGACGAGGGGGAGGAGGGAAGAGAAAACAGGAGGAGGAAAGACCAGAGAGGAAGGGAGAGGTGGCGGCGGCGGCGGAGGCGGCTGTGGTGTGGGGGGTGGGGCCGGGACGGATGGGCGGGGCTCTTGCGCACGCGCCGCGACCGGGGGAGGAAGCTCGAGCTGCGTCGCGCCCGTGAGGGAGGGGAGAGGGAAGAGGAGGGTGGCTCGCGGGCGGTCCTCCGAGGCGTCGGCTGGGACGACCCCGCCTCCAGCCACGCCCGCCTCCAGCCACGCCCGTCCCCCGCCTCCACCCGCAGGAGCGTTAACCCCCTCCCCGCGGCGGTGGGCGGTGCAAGGGGCTTCCGGGTTCCTCTTGCTCTAACCACCTCCCACGTGCCCGGCCGCCGGGGACCTCTTACAGCCGCGGCCGGCCCCGCTCCCCCTCACCCCCGCTCCGAGGGACGCCGGGCACTAGTGAGCCGGCGTGGTCCCCTCCGGACCCGGTTTCCGAAACGTGCGTAGGTGGAGCCGGGGTGGCTCCCAGATCTCTCCTACCCGGACCGCACTACGAGTCCCAGCGGGCAGCGCCGCCACGCGCGTCGGCCGCAGAAGCGATGCCTGCTGGGAGCTGGAGTCCCCCAACGGATGCTGCGCTCGCTGACCCCAACTGGCCGCGGGTCCTGGCCACCCGCTGCGGGACTCTCAACCGTCCTGCGCGCTGGATCCCGGCACCGCCCCGCAGAGCTCCCGGTGGGGGAGGGGAGAGAGAGGGGAGGGCCCCCAGGTTTCTCCCTCATCTGTTTTTTCAGCCAAACCCTCCTCCGTGTCTTCATTGGACGTTGTCTTTGGTCAAAGTGGCTTTAATTTGAGATAGCTGTGTTGGGGGTCTTTGATCACTTCTTAAGGTGCTAGGCTGGAGTCATTGATTCGTGCTGCTGCTGCCAGACATTTCTTTGCCATAGAAACCAGGAGTGGAGAAAAATGAATGTTTTTTCCTGAAAGTATGGGTTTGTTAGAATCACTACTGTATGGCACCACAGCCCTGGAACCAGACAAAATTGGGAATAGTCTAAACGTCATTATAAATGATTAAAACAATTCTGCACATCAGTCGTGGGCTTTAATAGGAATGCTAAATTTAACGAATTGATAGTCATAAAAAAAATACCAGCTCTAGGAATGACATTAAATCAACATACAAATTCCACTTGAAAGTAGTAAAGTGCTTTTACGGTTTTTAAAGCACTCGTGTAAACATACTATCATTTGTTCCTGAGAGCAATCTTGTGTGGGAGGTGGAGCAAGTAGTAATAATTGTATTTTACTGTTAGGGGAACAGTCTCAAAGAAGTTAAATAATTGCCCAATTTATTCTTTAATTCAATAAACTTTAATGTATGCCAACTGTATTGCTAGGTGTGGAATAAGTACTTTATATCTGTTCTCATTTAATTAGAATGTAAACCAATGTAATCCCACATAAATACTATTTTCCTCCTATTAGAAGATAAAATGTGGCCGGGTGTGATGGCTCACTCCTGTAATTACAGCACTTTGGGAGGCTGAGGCACGCGGCAACATGGTGAAACCCAGTCTCTACTAAAAATACAAAAAGTAGCCGGGTGTGGCGGTGCCTGCCTGTAACCCCAGCTACTCGGGAGCTGAGAAACGAATCAATTGAACCGGACAGGCAGAGGTTGCAGAACTGGGATTGCACCACTACACTCTATCCTGGGCGACATAGCCAGACTCCATCTCAAATAAATAAATAAATAAAAACAATCTCAAAAGACAACCTTCCAAGTGATAAGTCCAATTAATAATTAGGTTTCTGTCCAGGCGCGGTGCCTCATACCTGTATCCCAGCACTTTGGGAGTCCGAGGCGGGCAGATCACGAGGTCAAGAGATAAGACCATCCTGGCCAACATGGTGAAACCCCGTCTCTACTGAAAATACAAAAATTAGCCAGGCGTGGTGGCACGCGCCTGTAATCCCAGCTACTCAGGAGGCTGAGGCTTGAATCCGGGAGGCAGAGGTTGCAGTGAGCCGAGATCGCGCCACTGCACTCCAGCCTGATAACAGAGCGAGACTGCGTCCCCTACAAAAGTTAGCCGGGTGTGGTGGCTTGCGCCTGTAGTCCCAGCTACTGGGCAAACTGAGGCAGGAGAATCGCTTGAACCCAGGAGGCGGAGGTTGCAGTGCGCCAAGATCGTGCCCCTGCACTCCAGCCTGGGCAACAAAGTGAGACTCCGTCTCAAAAAAAAAAAGTTGGGCTTCCAGGGCAGCTTGACAGGCAGTGATACCCTGGATGGGAAGTAGAAGCATCCTCATCACTAGAAAGGGCTATTAGTGCTTTGTAGGTTAACACATAGTTTGGGAAGGGAGCCAGGACGTCTATGCAGTTGTGGCTCTTGCATTTAGTAGATGTCATTGTCATATTTTATGGAGGTATAGTTGAGTATGTGCAAGGGAAAGTAGAAGCAAAGCCCATCCTTGAGGAAAGGGAGCTGCTATTTAATAGGAGAGTCAGAGCCCAGGAGGAGACAGGAGTGGGATCTGGAACTGGAACCAATAACTTGTTCCCTTGATCCATCAATCACCTCTTTTTATTTCCAGCCAGCTCCTTTCTTTCAGATCAGAAACTGGTCAATTCGGATCATAAAGAAAACAAACCAATCTTCTCTTAATGACTTATTTCTCTCATTCACTTTCTTTTCATAGCCAAGCTTTTTATTTCTATTTTCTCTCTCCTTAGTTCCTCGACACTACCGTATGACTTCTTCCAGCTCCACTCAAATTGCCCGGTCAACAGTTGCCAATGATCTCTATTGTATTTGATGAATCCAGTGGACTTTCTTCAGGTCTGTGTTACTGGACATCTGCAGAGTCTGACACTGCTTTCCTCCCTCTCTTTTGTCACACACTCTCTTGGCATCTGGGCTACACTCTCCTGGTTCTGCCTAACTCGCAGACTCCTCCTCATCTCCCGCAGTAACTCTTCCCCTGACCACCAGGAAGGATTGGGCACCCCTCCTTTGGTTTCTCCCCTGTCCCCCGACCCCGCCACTACATTTACTACATTACATAAAAGTAGTCTGTTTATGAGCTATCTCCCAAAATAAGTTGTAAGCTCCAAAAGAGGGCTTATGTCATATTTATCTGTATCCCTACCACCTATCCTGAAGCCTGGCACACTGAAAGCGAATTTTTTCTTTTTAAACCTGACTTCAAGGAGAAGGCCAGCCAGGGCTTGTAGACTGACCATGTAGGATGAGGGTTAGTTGGGAGGTCTTAACCATCATGATGATCACATGGGCACCTAGGGCTGTGTTCACCTCCAGACTGCTTGGCCTGCTACGGCATGTTGCCTCTAAACTCCACCAGCTGTTTGAGAGAGTGTTACGTGCTGGTTGGGCTCTCGTTTCTAGTGCTGGAAGGAGTGGACTTTTAGTACCCAAAGTCAGACAAGCAGGGACAAGCAAGAACTCCTAGACAACAGGAGTTTCTGGACCTCCAAAGCTGAGGACACTATACAGTGGTAATCCCACTAATGTTCCCTTTTTGACGTTAGCAGTCTGATTGGTTGTGATAGAGGTAATTAAGGCTACAAATAAAGGGCAGAAGATGAAATATTTGTTGATTCCTTTTGCCGTTTTGATTCACTACTCTCATTTTTCTCTCCCATCTTTTTTTTTTGTCTTAAAAAATGTGCTGTCTATGTTTATCTGGCTTGCCTGTGTTCATCTAATTTTAGATTGCAAGCTGTGGGACAGAATAATGTCTTTATCTGTGCAGCATCTCACTGTGGGTGCCTAAGAATATCTAATGACATTAAAGCCATTCAATTAGCCTGTTTTTATTTAATGAGTAAACTGTAAAGTTCTCCAGAGAACTTGTTCACTTGAACTTCACTAGAGATTTATAAGTAATTTTCGGGCTATATCCAGGATATATTCAGAATATATCCAGGATAATTTATAGTATCTTGTGTAATGTAAGATAAAGTTGTCTGGCCTTGTAAAATCTTTAAGTAATATAGAGAGATATATTTGAAATGGATAATAATACAGCGGACCCCTCTCAATTGAAGGGGTATACTTGCTGTAGATCCTTGAAATAGAAAAAATATTATATGATGTCTATGACAAAATCAAAATTCTGTAATGTTTCAGAAGATTAATTGGTTTCAGAAGATTAATTGGTTTGCCGGGTTGGTGAGGAACATAACACCTACTCAGATTTGCAAATTCTCATGCCCATGATCAGAGGAATTCCTATTATGAGACTCACTTAGAGTTTATGTTATCTTCCATACGCATTACATATTTTTCTCATACCAACCAAGAATGAAGAAAGGAATTTATAACAGTTTGAAATGGGATCCTGTTTCTAGATTGTGTGTCAGATGTTGTCGCCTGACATTAGTTCTGAGAAAATGGCAAGCAATCAGACTGCTAACGTCAAAGAGGGGGGTCTCAGAACAGTAGTGGGATCACGCTGTACAGCTTTCTCAGCTTTGGAGGTCCACTAACTCCTGTTGTCCAGAAGTCCTTGCTTGCGCCTGCTTGCCTGACTTGGTACTAAAAGTCCACTGCTTCCAAGCTCAGCACTAGAAATGAGAGCCCAGCCAGCATGTCAGAAAACACTCCCTGAAACAGCTCCTGGAGTTTAGGAGTAACATGCTGCTGTAGGGTCAAGGGTCATAGGTCAAGGGTCATAAACACAGACTCATAAACACAGAAACAATATTAGGAAAAAAATGTAGTTAATTATTTTGTTGTAGAAGAGAATAAGAAACTCAGAGAAATCTCAACATACTAAGGTTTCTTATAAGGTGCTTTTCTAATGGCATAGCCATCTGTGTTAAACCAGTGTAGTTGTTGCAATAATTGTTTAATATAATAGAGATACTACTCCCTACCTAATAGGATTCTTATAAGACTTGAGTAAAATATTATATGTAAACTTTCTTTTTTGAGACAGAGTCTCGCCCTGTCTTCCAGGCTGGAGTGCAGTGGCACAATCTCTGCTCACTGCAACCTCCACCTCCTGGGTTCAAGTGATTCTCCTGCTTCGGCCTCCCAAGTAGCTGGGATTACAGGCGTGCACCACCAAGCCGGGCTCATTTTTGTATTTTTAATAGAGACAGGCTTTCTCCATGTCGGCCAGGCTGGTCTTGAACTTCTGACCTCAGGTGATTCACCAGCCTCAGCCTCCAAAAGTGCTGGGATTACAGGCGTGAGCCGCTGTGCTACCACTTACTGAGTACCTCTTATCTCTATTACCTCACATCAGTTGATTTGGTAGATACCAATTTCAAATGTATGGCAGAAGTATTAATCAGAGACATACACAGGAGGGTGGGGGAAGGACAAAAAAATAAAAGAGACATACACGTGCAGACACATGAAAGAAATACAACTGTTACTGTCCTAAACCAATTTAGAGAACAGAAAAATGCAATGACCCCATTAAGACAATACTGAATATTAGATGCATAACAAAAAAACTAACAAGTTAAGAGGGGGTCAAAGTGAGAATATTTTTGAGATGGATCGTATTCTAGGACCACTGTTCTTAAGGCACAAATTCTTTAAGAACGTAGGTTAAAGGCCGGGCGCAGTGACTCACACCTGTAATCCCAGTACTTTGGGAGGCCGAGGCGGGCAGATCATGAGGTCAGGAAATCGAAACCATCCTGGCCAACATGATGAAACCCCGTCTCTACTAAAAATACAAAAATTAGCCGGACGTGGTGGCACATGCCTGTAGTCCCAGCTACTCAAGAGACTGAGGCAAGAGAATCACTTGAACCCGGGAGGCGGAGCTTGCAGTGAGCTGAGATTGTGCCACTGCACTCCAGCCTGGGCAACAGAGTGAGACTCTGTCTCAAGAAAAAAAAAAAAAAGAACACAGGTTAAGATATAAAGTATTTGGGGCTGGGCACACAGTCACTCATGCCTGTATTCCTAGCACTTTGAGAGGCTGAGGCAGGCAGATCACTTGAGGTCAGGAATTCGAGACCAACCTGACCAACATAGTGAAACCCCGTCTTTACTAAAAATACAAAATTTAGCTGGGCATGGTGGTGCACACCTGTAATCCCAGCTACTTGGGAGGCTGAGACAGGAGAATTGCTTGAACCTAGAAGGCGGAGGTTGCAGTGAACCGAGATCACGCCACTGTGCTCCAGTCTAGGTGACCAAACTAGGTTCCATCTCAAACAAAAAACAAAAAAACCCAGATATAAAGTATTTGGCCAGGCATGGTAGCTGGCTCACACCTGTAAATCCAGCACTTTGGAAGGCTGAGGTGGCACAATTGCTTAAGGCCAGGAGTTCAAGACCAGCCTGGGTAGCATGGTGAGACCTCATCTCTACAAAGTTAATGAAATAGCCAGGTGTGGTGGTGTGCATTTGTGGCCCCCTACTACTGGCAGGCTGACACAAGAGGATTGCTTGAGGCTGTGGCTGTGGTGAGCTATGATTGCACCACTACACTTCAGCCTGGGTGACAGCGTGAGACCCTGTCTCTAAACAAACAGCAAAAAGACATAAAGAATGACAAAAATACTTTTCAGGTAAATAGAAGAAATTTTAATTTTATTAAGAGCTAATACTAATAAAGCATGGATATTTATTGAACCTGGATAATTTTCTTTTTTCTTTGTCTTGAGCTGGAGTGTCCAACTTGTCCAGACTGGAGTGCAATGGTGCGATCTCGGCTCACTGCAACCTCCCCTTCCTGGGTTCAAGCGATTCTCCTGCCTCAGCCTCCTGAGTAGCTAGGATTACTAACACCTGCCACCAGACCCAGGTAATTTTTTTGTATTTTTAGTAGAGACGGGGTTTCAACTTGTTGACCAGGCTGGTCTCAAACTCCTGACCTCAGGTGATCCGCCCGCCTCAGTCTCCCAAAGTCCTGGGATTGCAGGTGTGAGCCTCTGCACCTGGTGGAAGCTGGATAATTTTATTGTCTCCTCACAGAACCCTATCAGGCAGGAAAGTACAGTATTGCCAATGAGGAAACTGAGGCTTAAGTAGCAGAACAACTTTGCTTCAAAAGCAGGCAGTGCAAATTTCAAAGGATGTCTTTGATGTGGGAATGAAGGGGGCAGACCAGTACTTGGAATAAGGAGAGGAAAGGACATTGTAAGGTGGAAGAAACAACATCAGGAATGTGGTGGAGGTGGGGAATAAGCAGCATGTGTTGAAGGGATGATGATCCCTTGGCTGAAACAGAGTGAATAAGAGGCACGAAGGCAGGAGGAAGAGGGGGCAAGTACGATAAACAATAGATTAGGGCTTGAAGGAAGAGGGAACACAGGCTCTAAACTTTCGACTTTCAGGCTTTTTCCAAAAGGTAATTCTAGGGGCGGTGTAAAAGTACTGGATTTGAAAGATGAGAGCCAAAGGAAGACCAATTGAGGTATTCTTGGAATGGCCTCACTTTGATCTTCCTGGAAGTCAAAGAAACAAGTTCTTAACTGTGTAATGAAAAGCAACACAACAGTTTTATTCAGGAAGACTCATTTTTTTCCCTATAGTAAATCTTTAAAAGAATTTATTGTGTAGCTCTTTAAAGATATTGAATATATAAGTCAATTATTTATTCACTACAAATCAAATGCTTTTCAGGCCTACAGCATGTGTTGTTATAAATGTTGTTATAAAACATTAAAACCACTGAAGTGTCTTCCCTTATGGAGCTTACTTGCTAGAGAAATTGGCTAGAGTAGGTGTCTTAAATAGCGATTTTTATTTTTATTTTTTATTTTATTTTTTCTTTTTCTTCTTTTTTTTTTTTTTTGAGACAGAGTCTCACTCCGTCACCAGGCGCCAGGCTGGAGTGCAGTGGCACGACCTTGGCTCACTGCAACCTCCACCACCTGGGTTCAAGCAATTCTCCTACCTCAGCCTCCCGAGTAGCTGGGACTACAGGCACGCGCCACCAAGCCCAGTTAATTCTTTTGTATTTTTAGTAGAGACGGGGTTTCACCATGTTGACCTCAGCTGATCCACCCGCCTCAGCCTCCCAAAGTGTTGGGATTACAGGCATGAGCCACCATGCCCAGCTTATCAAATAAGTTTTAAGAGGTAGTTTGTAACCCTGGTGGTATTTTGTTTAAGTATATAGCAGGCTGTTCAATAGAACTTTCCATGAGGATGAAAATGTTGTATATCTGTGCTGAGCAATATGATAGCCATTAGTCACATGTAGCTAATGGTTACTGAACACTGAAATGTGGCTACTGTTACCAAGAAACTAAATTTTTAATTTAATTTAATTTAATTTAGATTTAAAGTTAAATGGCTGGAAGTGGTGGCTCACGCCTGTAATCCCAGCACTTTGGGAGGCCGAGGTGGGCGGATCACCTGAGGTCAGGAGTTCGAGACCAGCCTAACCAACATCGAAAAACCCTGTCTCTACTAAAAATACAGAATTAGCTGGGTGTGGTGGTGCACGCCTATAATCCCAGCTACTCGGGAGGCAGGAGAATCGTTTAACCCTCATGATCGCCCCCTCTCCCAAAGTGCTGGGATTATAGGCGTGAGCCACCGTGCCTGGCCTTATTTTATTTTATTTTTTTTGAGACGGAGTCTTGCTCTGTCGCCAGGCTGGGGAGCACAGTGGCGCAGTCTCGACTCGCTGCAACCTCCACCTCCCGGGTTCAAGCGATTCTTCCGCCTCAGCCTCCCGAGTAGCTGGGACCACAGGTGCGTGCCCCCACGCCCAGCTAATTTTTGTATTTTTAGTAGAGATGGGGTTTTACCATGTTGGCCTATTCTATTTTTTTCTGCAACAAAAGCCACATTCAAGTGACTGTTTTTAATGCAAGAACAATTTTTTTTATAACTCTTTTCTTTTTCTCTCTTCCTTTCTTCTTTTCTTTGTTTCTTTTCTTTCATTCATTTTGAGACAGGGTCTCACTCTGATGCCCAGGCTGGAAATGCAGTGGCATGATGATGGATCACTGCAGCCTCCACCTCCCAGACTCAAATGGTCCTCCCACCTCAGCCTTCTCAATAGCTGAGATTACAGGTGAGTGCACCACACCCAGCTAATTTTTTATATTTTGTAGATACAGGGTTTTGTCGTGTTGCTCAGACTGGTCTCAAACTCCTGGGCTCAAGCAATCCACCCTCCTCAGCCTCCCAAAGTGTTGGGATTACAGGCATGAGCCACTACGCCCTGCCTCTTTTGTCAACTCTTAATAATGGCAAATTGCCAGCCGGGCTAACATGGTGAAAACTTGTCCCTACTGAAAATATACAAATTAGCCAGGCATAGTGATTTTCACCTGTAGTCCCACCTACTCGGGAGGCTGAGGCATGAGAATTGCTTGAACCTGGGAGGCAGAGATTGCAGTGAGCCGAGATCACACCATTGCACTCCAGCCTGGGCAACAGAGCAAGACTCTATCTCAGAAGAAAAATAAATAATGGCAAATTGTAATGCACTAGTGGCATTCCTGTTGAGAACTAAATTTGACATAAAGCTTGCGAAATCTACAGAAACTGATGGTGGTGCAGCCTTTAGGCAAGGTATCTCAAATATCAGTGATTTTATCTGGGCTTTTTAAAAGAGCTGGGGCTGGGCATTGTTGGTCACACCTGTAATCTCAGCACTTTGGGAGGCTGAGGTGGGTGGATTGCTTGAGCCCGGAAGTTTCAGACTGGCCTGGGCAACATGGTGAAACCCTGTCTCTACAAAAAAAAATACAAAAATTAGCAAGGCATGGTGGTGCATACCTGTAGTACCAGCTACTTGGGAGACTGAGATGGGAGGATTGTTTGAGCCCAGGAGATGGAAGCTGCAGTGAGCCATGATCGCACCACTGCACTCCAGCCTGGGAAGCACAGTGAGACCCTGTCTCAAAATAAAAACTAAAGCCGGACGCAATGGTTCATGCCTGTAATCCCAACACTTTGGGAGGCTGAGGCGGGCAGATCATGAGGTCAGGAGTTCAAGACCAACCTGGCCAATGTGGTGAAACCCCATCTCTACTAAAAATACAAAAATTAGCTGGATGTGGTGCCAGGTGCCTGTAATCCCAGCTACTCCGGAGGCTGAGGCAGGAGAATTGTTTGAACCTAGAAGGTGGAGGTTGCGGTGAGCTGAGATCACGCCATTGGACTCTAGCCTGAGCAACAAAAGTGAAACTCCACCTCAAAATAATAATAATAAAAATAAATTAATAAATAAATAATAAATAAATAAATGATAATAGCTACCATTTAAGGAGCCCTTTTGCTCAAAACAACAGCTCAGGGGAGCCTAGCGAGGCCCAAATAAGGTCAGCACACAGCGAGACCCCAGGTCTAGTCTCACTAGCAGTGTGCTGAGTGGAAGCACTGCCTTTTCTGGGTTAGGCCATGACAGGGGCACCAGGCAGCTCCTGTGAGTCATAAATGACCTACCTGTCAGATTAAATGACAAAATCAGTTCCAGCCTTGTATTACTTACTAATTCTGGGACAGCTCCTGTAACTATGGTTCATTGGTTTGTTTTCTTTCTAGGAAACCAACCGGGTATGAACAACTTCCTTCTAGTAATCTTTCTTTTGGCTCCTTCACAGGCTGAGCAAGAACATAGACTTACACTGAATGGTGGTAATGGCCTATGTCCTCACAAGTGTGTGTTGAATGATTGTCGTGACAGAGGATGTGCGTAGGTACCTGTCCAGTGTGTCTCTGTCTTGGAGATCTATAGCTGTATAGTCTGGATGATAAACCTACTGTGAATCAGAATTACCTCGAGTTACCTATATTACACCATTTCCTTGTCATGAATAATTTTGGAATATCGTTCATTTCCTTCCATATAAAAATCTATTTTTAAAAGATAATGTGAAGGTAGCCTATCTGTCATTTAACTATTGATAAGATGATTTGCATTTTAAAAAAATCCTAGTCTCTCAAGAGGAAAATGAGAAGCCGAAAGCCATTCCCATCTCAGAACTCAGAGGTGTCCGTTGTTTGCCTGCCAGTGCTCTCACGTGAACTGAGAGGATGGACCTGCACATTCATTAAGTATTCAGTAAGCGAACAACTGAAGATTTATTGTGAGGGGCAAAGGAATTGGTTTGGTCATCCTTAGTGAGAGCATTTTAAGAGAAAAGCAAAGAATTTGAATGTTATTCAGTAGTTTTACTGTTGGTATTAATAATTGCATTACCGTTTCATACTCTTTTCTATTGCCAAATAAAAGAAGTAAGGGATTATGCTAACTTTGTTAAGAATTTAACATTTTTATTTAGAGTGATAATTCAGTGTTCCATTGAACTACAAAGAAAGAGAAATACAATTATAACTTGGAAGAAGAATAAAAAATTGGAGTGGACATGCAGTAATGTAAGAACTAAGTTGAAAATATGAATATAAACTAATAACACTTAATAAAATATGTCTTTTCTAACTTTGTTCAATGAAACTGCCAAGGAGCAATATTACACCACCAACATGAGCCTGATCATATTGCACTCCTGCTGTCTAAATTTTGGGATCTAAAACCATTTTTCAGACTGGGCACGGTGGCTCATGCCTGTAATCCCAGCACCTTGGGACGCCAAGTGGGTGGATCACGAGGTCAGGAGTTTGAGACCAGTCTGACCAACCTGGCGAAACCTCGTCTCTACTAAAAATACAAAAATTAGCCAGGCGAGGTGGCACGTGCCTGTAATCCCAGCTGCTCAGGAAGCTGAGACAGGAGAATCACTTGAACCCGGGAGGCAGAGGTTGCAGTGAGCTGAGATCATGCCACTGCACTCTAGCCTGGGTGACAGAGCGAGACTCCATCTCAAAAAATAAAACAAAAAGGATAAAATAAATTAAAAATAAAACCATTTTTTACTTAAAGGAACCAACATATCTCAGAAAAATGGCTGATTCCATATCTGGGTCTAGGGAGGCACAGGTGAGTCTTGGAACATTTTGTTTGGGCCAGAAAGCAAGGATACTTTCTAAAAATAATGGTGTTGGGGCTAAGCATGGTGGCTCATGCCTGTAATCCCAGCATTTTACAGCACGCCTGTTATCCCAATCCCAGGCTGAGGCAGGAGGATCATTTGAGGTCAGGAGTTGGAGACCAGCCTGGCCAACATGGGAAAACACTGTCTCTACTAAAAATACAAAAATTAGCCAGGGGTGGTGGTGTGCGCCTATAGAAGCTGAAAGCCACTGAGAAGCTGAAAGCCATTCCCATCTAAGAACTCAGAGGTGTCCGTTGTTTGCCTGCCCATGCTCTCATGTGAACTAAGAGGATGAAACCGCACATTTGTTAAGTATTCAGTAGGCAAACAAAATGAAGACTTATTGTGAGGGGCAAAATAATTGGTTTGGGAGGCTGAGGTGGGGGGATCACCTGAACCCAGGAGGTGGAGATTGCACCACTGCACTCCAGCCTGGGCGACAGAGCGAGACTCTGTCTCAAAAAAACAAATAAACTGAAAAATAAAAATAACGGTGTTGGAAATAATGGAAGAATACAGAAGCGAGTTTAATGGATCACTCATTGACTAAATTCTGTTCAACTGTGTATCGAAAGAAAAATGATGACTAGAGTTAGTTGAAATGCCTTAAGTAGTGAAGTGATTAATCCATGATGATAGCAAAAATGAAAAAAGTCAATGGATTGTACCAAAGAAGTTGAATATAATCAATCTCATTATTTAACCTGTTATCATGTTAGTAGTACTGACTCATTTATTGAAGCAATGCAGAATACCAAATTCAGTAAATAACAAGTATGTTAGTTTTAAGTTTACATTGAGAAAAACAGTTCTTTAACTCTTAGGCCATAACTACCTGTGTCTACTAGTGAAAACTGCTTTTTTGTAGGACAAAATTATTTGTGTATGTAGGTACCTTCCCAGCGGACCCTGCCTGCCTTAGAAATTGAATACTGAGGGTTTTGATTGCACCTTGAAATGTCATTTTAGTGAATCATCTCAGGAAAATTAGTGTTGGAATATATTCAAATTGGTTTCAGTCAACTAAATTTTATTTTATTTATTTATTTATTTAGCGATGGAGTCTCACTCTGTCACCCAGGCCAGAGTACAGTGACTCACTGTAACCCTTGCCTCCTGGGTTCAAGTCATTCTCCTGCCTCAGCCTCCTGAGTAGCTGGGATTACAGGTGCGTGCCACCACACCTGGCTAATTTTTGTATTTTTAGTAGAGATTGGGTTTCACTATGTTGGCCAGGCTAGTCTGGAACTCCTGACCTCAGTTGATCCACCCGCCTCAGCCTCCCGAAGTGTTGGGATTACAGGCATGAGCCACCGTGCCCAGCCTATCAAATAAGTTTTAAGAGGTAGTTTGTAACCCTGGTGGTATTTTGTTTAAGTATATAGCAGGCTGTTCAATAGAACTTTCCATGAGGATGAAAATGTTGTATATCTGTGCTGAGCAATACGGTAGCCATTAGTCACATGTAGCTAATGGTTACTGAACACTGAAATGTGGCTACTGTTACCAAGAAACTAAATTTTTAATTTAATTTAATTTAATTTAGATTTAAAGTTAAATGGCTGGAAGTGGTGGCTCACGCCTGTAATCTCAGCACTTTGGGAGGCCGAGGTGGGCGGATCACCTGAGGTCGGGAGTTCGAGACCAGCCTAACCAACGTCAAAAAACCCTGTCTCTACTAAAAATACAGAATTAGCTGGGTGTGGTGGTGCACGCCTATAATCCCAGCTACTCGGGAGGCTGAGGCAGGAGAATCGCTTGAACCTGGGAGGTAGAGGTTGCCGTGAGCCAAGATCATACCATTGCACTCCAGCCTGGGCAACAAGAGTGAAATTCTGTCTCAAAAATAAATAAATAAATAAATGTAAAATAGACATATGTGGCCATGTGGCTAATGACTAATGTATTGGACAGTATAGGTCTACATATATATATATATATATATATATACACACACACATACATATATATATATATATATTTTTTTTTTTTTTTTTTCTTGAGGCAATCTCACTCTGTCACCCAGGCTGGAGTGCAGTGGCACAATCTTGACTCACCACAATCTCTGCCTCTTGGTTCAAGCTATTCTCCTGCCTCAGCTTCCCAACTAGCTGGGATTACCAGTGCTTGCCATCATACCAGGCTAATTTTTATATTTTTAGTAGAGGCGAGGTTTCACCGTATTAGCAAGCTGGTCTTGAACTCTTGACCTCATGATCCACCCACCTTGACCTCCCAAAGTGCTGGCATTATAGGCTTGAGCCACTGCGCCCGGCACGCTTCTAGATTTTAAGCCACCCTAAAATTTTTTTAGAGACAGAGTCTCACTCTGTTGCCCAGGCTGGAGTGCTGTGGTGTGATAATAGTTCACTGCAGCCTCAAACCCCTGGCTCCAGCAATCCTCCCACCTCAGCCTCCCAAGTAGCTGGGATTACAGGCTTGTGCCACCATACCTGGCTAATTTTAAGATTTATTTGTAGAGGTGGGAGGTATTGCTATGTAGCCCAGCCTCCTCTAGAACACTTGGCTTCAAGAGATCTCCCTAAAGCTCTGGGATTATACGCCTGAGGCACTGCACCGTTCCCATTAAGCCTCCTTCAAATTAGATGGGTTTCCTTCAGTGTGACCTCTTGAGACAAAAAGAAAAAGAAAACAAAAACAAAAAAATAGATGGTTTACCTAGTGATGCAAATTCCTTCTCACCAATTCTGCAACATTGTCCATTTCCTTTCAAATAAGGATCTATATTGAAAATATTTAAAATTTTAATTCATTGTTTGAATAGGTAACATGTTCATATTGTTTAAAAACACTAAAATGACAAAAAAAAAACAAGTGCACAGTAAGAATTCTCTCCATCCTATCCCCCCAGCTACCGAGGTCTCTTCAGCATAGGTGTGACTGATGTTACTGGTTTCTTACGTATCCCAGAGATACTTTATGCATTTACAAGTAATGTTAGCAGATCACTGTTGTTCACAAGGCTTTTTAAATTCCTCTTAACATATTTTAAGGGTCACTTTATATCAGTTCATCAACTGTCTCCTTCCTATGACTGTGTAGTTTTAAATCTGTTTTAAAAGATACCTGAAGGTGGCTTGTCTGTCATTTTGACAATCAACAAGATAGCTTCCATTTGAAATGTTAACAATCCTAATGGAGCTGTGCACCATGGCTCACACTTGTAATCCTAGCACTTTGGAAGGCAGAGGCGGGCAGATCACAAGGTCAAGAGTTCAAGACCAGCCTGGCCAATATGGTGAAACCCTGTCCCTACTAAAAATACAAAAATTACCTGGGCATGGTGGTAAGCACCTGTAGTCCAGCTACTCCGGATGCTGAGGCAGGAGAATAGCTTGAACCCAGGAGGCGGAGGTTGTAGTGAACTGAGATCTCGCCACTGCCCTCCAGCCTGGGCAACACAGCAAGACTCTGTCTCAAACAAACAAACAAAAATCCTTATTTTGGTCCAGGCATGTGGCTCATGCCTGTAATCCCAGCACTTTGGGAGGCTGAGGTGGGTAGGAGTTCACGAGGCCAGGAGTTCGAGACCAAACTGGCCAGTATGGTGAAACCCTGTCTCTACTAAAAATACAAAAACTAGCTGGGCGTTGTGGCAAGTGCCTGTAGTCCCAGCTGCTCAGGAGGCTGAGACAGGAGAACCACTTGAACCCAGGAGGCAGAGGTTGCAGTGAGCAGAGATCGCACCACTGCATTCCAGCCTGGGCAACAGAACAAGACTCTGTCTGAAAAAAAAAAATCCTAATTTTGACCAAGCACAGTAGCTTACCCCTATAATCCCAACATTTTGAGAGGCCAAGGCAGGAGGATGGCTTGAGGCTAGAAGTTTGAGAATAGCTTGGGCAGCATAGTGACACACTGTCTCTAAAAAAAATTTTTTTTAATTATAATTTCACAAGACAGGTAATGGTAACAGCAAGTAGAGCCTATGGCAGCCCCTACTCAGTGCACCCTGCCCATATGCGGGAAGCTTGCATTTCAAAATGCCTAGTCCTTCTTCTTTTCAAAACATGTATTTCGAGGGCCGGGCATGGTGGCTCATGCCTATAATCCCAACACTTCGGGAGGCCGAAGCTGGCAGATCACTTGAGGTCAGGAATTCAAGACCAGCCTGGCCAACATGGTAAAACCCTGTCTCTACTAAAAACACAAAAATTAGTTGGGTGTGGTGGCAATGCCTGTAATTCCAGATACTCAGGAGGCTGGTGCAGGAGAATCACTTGAACCCGGGAGGCAGAGGTTGCAGTGAGCTGAAAATGCACCACCACACTCCGTCCTGGGCAAGAGAGCTAGACTCTGTCTCAATAAAATAAAATAAAATAAAATAACTTGTATTTTGAACCAAATCTAATTACGTTTTGTGAAGTGACCCAAGGTATTTTAATACTAAATATGACTGTTTAAAAAATAACACAATTTAAATTTCAATAATATGTAATTTCCTTTAGTGGTTTTCCATTGCGCAAAGAATAACATCCAAACTCCTCCCCAAGGCTCACCAGGCTTTGTGTGATCTGGCTCCAGACTTCTTAATCAGGAGGCTCCAGCCACATAGACCTCTTAGCACAGCCAGCTCTTTGCTGCCCTAGGGCCCTTGCACTCACTCTTCTCTCAGGCTGGCATGCTCCTTCCTGGGCTCCTCCTATGCCTTTCTACTTCTTCCTCCATCCTGGCTGGCACGGTGGCTCACACTTGTAGTCCCAGCACCCTGGGAGACCAAGAGGAAGGATTGCTTGAGCCCAGGACTTTGAGACCCACCTGGGCAACATAGCGAGACCACGTCCCTACTAAAATTCAAAACAATTAGGCTGGGCACAGTGGCTCACACCTGTAATCCCAGCCAAGATGGGCAGATCACTTGAGACCAGGAGTTTGAGACCAGCCCGGCCAACATGGTGAAACCTCATCTCTACTAAAAATACTAAAATTAGCTGGGCATGGTGGCACACATCTGTAGTCCCAGCTACTCGGGAGGCTGAGGTGGGAGGCTCATTAGCTGGGAGGCTAAGGTGGGAGGCTCACTTGAGCCCAGGAGGTGGAGGTTGCAGTGAGCTGAGATTGCACCACTCCATTCCAGCCTGGGTGACAGAGTGAGACTCCATTTTTAAAAAATTTAAAAAATTTTTTAAAGTAAGATGGGTGTGGTGGCACATGCCTGTAGTCCTACCTCCTTGGAGAGCTGGGGCAGGAGGATCACTTGAGCTTGTGAAGTTGAGGCTGCAGTGAGCCTTGGTCATGCCACTGCACTCCAGCCTGGGCGACAGAGTGAGACCCTGTCTCAACAAAAAAGGCACCCTCATTGATGTCTTCCCTAAATATGCCGTCCATAGTGCTCCCCCACCCAGTCCCCACGCTGCTTTCTTCATAGCACTTAACTATGATCTGTAAGTATTTTGTTTATTTAATGCTACTTCTCCAACTGAAATATAAGATCCCTGAGAACAGGACCTTGAACTGTCTTTACTAATATGTCTCCAGGGTCTAAAGCAGAGCATGGCATAGAGTTGGTACACAGCTAATATTTGCTAAAGCAAAAAAGGTTGAATAAGCAAATTAAAATGCATTTCAAAACAGGACCCAGAACTTGGGGGGAATTTGGACAAATGTTATGCGTTTCAAATATCTCCTCATAATTAAATAAACATCGTGAATTACTTTCACAGAAACAGTGATTTATATGAGGTTTTTGATTCATTAGCATCTATCTGGAGTCCTATTAACTTGTTTTGTAAGTCAGAGACATTCAGTATGTTTGAATCACTAGGCTGCCTGCTCTGCTGTGATTGTTGTTTATGAAGTGATGCTGCTTATGCCATAATGTATGTGCTCTTCATCTTATAATCTTGTTGAATCACTAAGTTGACATGTATTGGTCTCTTAGTCAACATTTATTTGTCAAGTGCTTACCTTGTCATTACTAAGAAATATGTGGTAGCTCATGCCTGTAATCCCAGCACTTTGGGAGGCTGAGGCAGGAGGATTGCTTGAGTCCGGGAGTTGAAGACCAGTCAGGGCAACATAGTGAGACCTTGTCTCTACAAAAGATAGACAAAATTAGTTGGGCATGGTGGCATAAGCCTGTAGTTCCAGCTCCTCAGGAGGCTGAGGTGGGAGGATCGCTTGAGCCTGAGAGGTCGAGGCCGCAGTGGGCTGAGATCATGCCACTGCACCCCAGCCTGGGTGACAGAGCAAGACCCTGTGTCAAAAAAAAAAAAAAAAAAAAAAAAAAAAAAGCTGGGCACGGTGGCTCATGCCTGTAATCCCAGCAGTTTGGGAGGACAAGGTGGGCAGATCACAAGGTCAGGAGTTCGACACCAGCCTGGCCAGCATGGTGAAACCCCATCTCTACTAAAAATCCAAAAGTTAACCAGGCATGGTGTAATCCTAGCCACTCAGGAGGCTGAGGTAGGAGAACTGACTGAGGTGGAGGCTGCAGTGAGCGGAGACGGCACCACTGCACTGCAGCCTGGATGACAGAGCGAGACTCTGTCTCAGAAAAAAAAAGAAATATGCATTTGTTGGTCATTTGTTGGTGCTTGAAAGTTTGTAAAACATTTTTATTTTTGGAGACCTATGTTGCCCAAGCTGGTCTCAAACTCCTGGCCTCAAGTGATCCTTCTACCTCAGCCTCCCAAAATTCTGGGATTACAGGTATGAGTCACTGTGTCCAATCTGTAAAGTTTCTATTGATGTCAATTTATTTGATCTTCCCAAGCCCTCTGCTCTGTAAAGCATTTTATAGCCGTTTTACTGGTGAGGTTACTGGAACTTAGGAGGGATTAAATTTTGCTGGTAAAACTCTTCTCTAAAAACTTTATATAGCCTCTTTTTTTTCTCTATCTCTCTTTTTGAGACAGAGTCACGCTGTGTCACCTAGGCTGCAGTGCAATGGCATGATCTCGGCTCACTGTAACCTCTGCCTCCCAGGCTCAAGCAATTCTCATGCCTCAGCCACCAGAGTGGCTGAAACTACAGGCACTCATCACCACATCTGACTAATTTTCGTATTTTTAGTAGAGATAGGGTTTCACCATGTTGGCCAGGCTGGTCTCAAACTCCTAGCCTCCAGTGATCCACCTACCTCGGCTTCCCAAAGTGCTGGGATTACAGGTGGGAGGCACTGTGCCGGCCAAAACTTTACATAGTTTTAAGGAAACAATACATATGCAAAACCAAAGACAAACATATGAAAAAATGCTCATCATCACTGGTCATTAGAGAAATGCAAATCAAAACTACATTGAGATACCATCTCACACCAGTTAGAATGGTGATCATTAAAAAATCTGGAGACAACAGATGCTGGAGAGGATGTGGAGAAATAAGAACACTTCTACACTGTTGATGGGAGTGTAAATTAGTTCAACCATTGTGGAAGACAGAGTGGCGATTCCTCAAGGACCTAGAAATAGAAATTCCATTTGACCCAGCAATCTCATTACTGGGTATATACCCAAAGGATTATAAATTGTTCTACTATAAGGACACATGCACACGAATGTTCATTGCAGCACTGTTTACAATAGCAAAGGCCTGGAACCAACCCAAAGGCCCATTGATGATAGACTGGACAGGGAAAATGTGGCACATATACACCATGGAATATTGTGCAGCCATCAAAAACTATGAGTTCGTGTCCTTTGTAGGAACATGGATGAACCTGGAAACTATCATTCCCAGCAAACTGACACAAGAACAGAAAATCAAACACCGCATGTTCTCACTCATAGGCTGGTATTGAACAATGAGAACACATGGACACAGGGAGGGGGAGCATCACACACTGGGGTCTGTCGGGGGGAAATAGGGGAGGGACAGCGGGGGGTGGGGAGTTGGGGAGAGACAGCATGGGGGAGAAATGTCAGATATAGGTGATGGGGGAGGAAGGCAGCAAATCACACTGCCATGTGTGTACCTATGCAAAAATCTTGCATGTTCTTCACATGTACCCCAAAACCTAAAATGCAATAAAAAAATAAAATAAAATAAAATAAAAAGTCAGGCGTGGTGGCTCACGCCTGTAATCCCAGCACTTTGCGAGGCCGAGGTGGACAGATCACAAGGTCAGGAGTTCGAGACCAGCCTGACCAACATGGTGAAACCTCGTCTCTACTAAAAATACAAAAATTAGCTGGGCGAGGTGGCAGGCACCTGTAATCCCAGCTACTCAGGAGGCTGAGGCAGGAGAATTGTTTGAACCCTGGAGGTGGAGTTGCCGTGAGCCGAGATTGTGCCATCACACTCCAGCATGGGCAACAGAGACTCCGTCTCAAAAAAAAAAAAATAGCCTGGAAGAGAAAAGAGAGCCTATGGACAAAGAGAGATTCAAGATAGAAGAGAGAAAAAACTAATGATGAAAGCTGATCCTGGAGGAGCAGAAGGAGGGATGCAATGGAGATCAACCCCAGAGGGGCTGACTCCAAACAGGAAGAGAGAGACTCCTTGGGGACCTGCCGATGCTGATACCACAGAGTCAGGTGTGGTCAGTCATGGAAGACACCCCCGGGGCAGATCATCTGAATTTTACATAAGTCCAGAGTCATTTAACAACCACTAGATGACTACTTGGTGAGAGCCATTCACATGTATCATTACCTTTAATCTTCACAACAACCCTATGAGGTAGACATTCTTCTGATTTTATACTAGAGAAAAGAGCTCAGAGAAGTTAAGCAACATGTCGTAGATAACACAGTTTTCAAGAAGTAAACCTGGGGTTTGAATCCAGGCTGTTTAGCCCATGTTCTTTGAATGACTCATATGACACCATGCTGCCTTAGAGCAGAGAAGACGGAGTTGCACCTGTCATAGAAAGCCCACGTGGGTGATATCAGAGGGCAGTGTATCTCTTAATCTTTGAAATCACCTCCAGGGTTTTTGTCTGTCTAGATGTTGAGCTTGTCCTGAAATCCAGATGTTCTAGTTTGTCTAGAAATTTGTTCAACCACAGCAAATGGCATAGGCCTATCTAGGTCCTGAAAGGGTTCGGGAATAGCCTGGTAAGAATTTGAACTGGCCGGACACTGTGGCTCACGCTTGTAATCTCAGCACTTTGGGAGTCCAAAGCATGCGGATCACGAGGTCAAGAGATCGAGATCATCCTGGCCAACACAGTGAAACCCCGTCTTTACTAAAAACTACAAAAATTAGCTGGGCATGGTGGTACGTACCTGTAGTCCCAGCTACTAGGAAGGCTGAGGCAGGAGAATGGCTTGAACCCGGCTTGAACCCAGCAGGTGGAGGTTGCTGTGAGCCGAGATTGCGCCACTGTACTCCAGCCTGGTGAGTCTCTCCAAAGCGAGACTCTGTCTCAAAAAAAAAAAAAAAGAAAGAAAAAAGTACACTGAGCTATCCTTTCTCAGTCATCAGAGTGGCATCAATTCACAAACAATACGTGCTGTTGATGGACACTGTCTTATACAGCTGGGGGAACGCAGAAAGGTATGGAAGGGAATCTGGCCGTATCTAAGAAAACTACATAGGCATTTATCTTTCCACCCAGCAATCCCTTTTCTAGGAATTTATCTGAAGAAAAAATTTCAACAGTAAGCTTTTTAATATTTTACACGTTTTTAAGATTAAACTAATAGGACTGGAGAGATGAAAGGCAAAAGAAACCCAACTATATTACAAATAAATATTATAACTACTCTAGGCAGGAGAGGACATAATGTTTGAACATGCTCAGTCCAGGAGGTGGAGGTTGCAGTGAGCCGAGATCGCGCCACTGCACTCCAGCCTGGGTGACAGAGTGAGACTTCGTCTCAAACAAAAAAAGAATTTGAACTAAAACCGTCTTCTGATTTTGTATCTTCTATTCATTACACAAGTTTTTGCGACATTGGAACATGTGGGAAGGGCTGGAGAAAATGTTTGCAGCCTGAAGATTCTGATCCAGTAAGCATGAGTAAATCCCACGAATGATGTGATCGTTTATCAGGTTGGTAATAGTAGTTGCCTCTAGGAAAAGGGACCTAGGGGATCACCCAGGGAATACTGACCTATGTACATATGTTATTGAATCAAATACATTAAAAATCATATCTTTACATGATGGCATAAACTTACTTGTTAAATGCAAAGTACTGCTCGAGCACGCTGGCTCAGGCCTGTAATCCCAGTGTTTGGGAGGCTGGCGTGAGAAGCTCATTTGAGGCCAGGAGTTTAAGACCAGCTTGGGCAGCATAGCAAGACCCTGTCTCTATAAAGCACAGAAAAAATTGGCCAGGCACGGTGGCTCACACCTGTAATCCCAGCACTTTGGGAGGCTGAGGCAGGAGGATCATGAGGTCAGGAGTTCGAGAGCAGCCTGACCAACATGGTGAAACTCATCTCTACTAAAAGTACAAAAAAATTAGCCAGGCGTGATGGTGCATGCCTATAGCTACTCTGGAGGCTGAGGCAAGAGAATCACTTGAACCCAGGAGGCGGAGGTTGCAGTGAGCTGAGATCTCGCCATTGCACTCCAGCCTGGGTGACAGAGTGAGACTCCATCTCCAAAAAGAAAAAAGAAAAGAAAAAATTAGCTGGGCCTGGTGGCACACACCTGTAGTCCCAGCTACTTGGGAGGCTGAGATGGGAGGATCACTTGAGCTCAGGAAGTCAAGGCTGAAGTGAGCTGTGATCTCTCAAAAAAAAAAAACCTGGTCAGAGAAAAGGATTTTGCTTTCCTGTCTCTTGATGAGTGTAGACTTGTAATTTGGATCAGCCACGTTTCGGCTAATCTTAAGTTTATTTTAAAATAATTGATGCTTTCTCTGTGCTGGGCTCTGTTCTAAGTTCTAGGAAAACGGGTGAATAAAAAGGACAAAGTAGCTTCTCTTTACTTTGGTGATGCGAGCTGTTAGAAAATAGAAGGTATTGGGGGTTATGAGAGTGATCAGCTGGAAGGGACTGGGGGGGCCCCTTCAGACATTCAGCAAAGGCCCCTCTGCGGAAGGGAGGTTCAAACTGAGACCTGAATGAGAAGGAACAGGCAGCTAAAGATATGTGTAATGAAGGCTCGAAGGCCAAGGGAACAGCAAATGCAAGCTCTCCCTAAAGTGTGAAAGGACCTGGCATGAGAAACACAAAGAAGCAGTGAGGGGGAAAGTGTCGTGGGGGGAGAGGTGTGGGAGAGGAGGCTGAAGCATGAGCTCCAGCTGGGGTGAGGAGTGTGGGTTTTATTGTAAGGGTAATTGGGAGCCTTTGGAGGTTCTAAGGCAGGGACCCAAGTGATTCTCTTTATGCTGTCTCAGGCCAGGACGTGGAGAAGTGATTATATAGGGCAGAGAATGGAATCAGAGAGATCAGGGAGGAGGTTATTGCCCTATAATCCAGGAGATAAGTTTGAACCAGGGTGGCAGTGAAGGAAGAGGAGGAGAACCGGTGAAATCCTGGATACATTTTGGAGCTAAGATTAACAGAGCTTGCTGATAAGTTGGATGCAGGAAGTAAAAAAGAAAGGATTGTTTCTAGGTTGAGAACTGGGCTACTGTGTGGCCAGGTGCGGTGGCTTACGCCTGAAATCCCAGCACTTTGGGAGGCCGAGGTGGGTTGATCACCTGAGATCAAGAGGAGGGAGAGGAAGGGAACAGGCTGGAGACGGGTGGTGCTGGTGATTCTGGTGGGGCTGGATCCAAGGGACCTCCCCTGAAGTCTTCCTTTCCCAGTGAGCATTTCCATCAATAATCCTTTTATAATCTCAGCCTAGTAGCCAGAACATTCTCCCCATGGCCAGTCTTTCCCACTTCCCATCCTGCCCTCCTTCCTGTCAGCACTGCAGGATGTACAGGTCACATGGCTGGTTTATCCGGAAAGGGGATAACTTCCGGCCTTAGTGCCATCTGAACAATTCTAATGGCCCTAAAGTCAGAAGTCAAGCAGCAGCGCATTTGCTCTAAAGAGAGATGGAGAACAAGAGAAGGCTTGTAGCCTGGAGCCAAGGAGGGCAAGGGCGGGAGTTCAGCCCACACATGCTGAGCGACCCTGGGCATTCTTTTTTTTTTTTTTTTCCTGTAGGAATGGGATCTATTATGTTGACAAGCCTGATCTGGAACTTCTGGCCTCAAGGGATCCTCCTGTCACGGCCTCCCAAAGTGCTGGGATTACAGGCATGAGCCACCTTAATGGGGTTGCTCAGCACCCTCAGGCATTCTTTTTGTTGTAAGCGTTCAGAGCAGATTCTTATAGGGGCCTTTTTCAGGTTAGTGAAAACTTTTTGCATGCCCATTTTTGTAGTTTATTATTATTAGCTATTAACAATCATTGCCAATTATTGAGGACTTTTAGTTTCCTTATATATATTTCCTTGAATCTTTAGAATAGCTATTCAAAGTAGATGCTATTGTCTCCCTTTTTCTTCTTCCTTTTTTCAGATGAAGTCTCCCTCTGTCACCCAGGCTGGAGTGCAGTGCCACTTCTCGGCTCACTGCAACCTCTGCCTCCTGGGTTCAAGCGATTCTCCTGCCTCAGCCTCCTGAGTAGCTGGAATCACAGGTGCCCACCACCATGCCTGGCTAATTTTTGTATTTTTAGGAGAGACGGGTTTTTCCATGTCAGCCAGGCTGGCTTCAAACTCCTGACCTCAAGCCTCCCACCTCGGCCTCCCAAAGTGCTGGGAATACAGGTGTGAGCCACCGCACCCGGCCTGTCTCCCTTTTTTTAAATAGAGGAAACTGAGGCTGAGAGAGTCAAGGAGTTTTTACAACGTCAAACAACAAGTGTGGTGGAGGTCAGATTTGCAGGTGGGTCTCTGAGACACCACACCTACTGGCAGTACAGAAACAGGTATCCAAGGCTGGGCACCGTGGCTCATGCCGGTAATCCCAGCACTTTGGAAGGCAGAGGCGGGTGGATCACTTGAGGTCAGGAGTTGGAGACCAGCCTGGCCAATGTAATGAACTCAGGAGGGTTTCAACATAGTGAACCCAGAAGGCGGTGGTTGCAGTGAACGAAGCTTGCACCACTGCACCCCAGCCTGGGTGACAAAGCCCGATTCCATCTCAGAAAAAAATAAAAGAAACAGGTACCCCAAGCCAGTTGTTAGTTATACATGGCTCTACCACCTTCCCAATATGAGAATGTGACAAGTTTAAAACTTCCTGTTCATCTTTTATAGAAAAGGGATAATAACAATAGTTACCCCATAGGACTATTGTACATGCATTACGGTAACTCTTGCTATTATCCCTTTTGTGTGTAGGCTGTGAATTCTTTTCTTCCTTTCTTTCTTTTTTTTTTTTTTTGCTGGTTCACCATAACACATCTGCAGTCTGTCCACACCTATTTGCACTAGTACATCTTGCTTTTACTATAAACGGCAGAGGGCAGGTCCGGGATTATATCATTCTTTTGTGTGGCATTTTTTATAGTCACTTTGATGAAGACAATGATGAACATGTTGCTAAAAAAAAAACAAAACCTCGATTCTGGCATTCAGCCAGTTCCTTTTTCAGGCCAAACACCAGCATGCTGGCCTGCTGACTGTGCAGAGGTCGCTTTTTGGGGAAGAGAGGCTCTCTTCCAGTTAGGGTGAACTCCTGGCGTCTCTGGATTTATGGACATCCAATATGAATTTACAAGCATGGAGGAACTGTTTGCAAAACATCCTGCTCCCAACTGAATGCTACTTTCATTTTTTGTGGTTTGCGTATAGTTTTACGCAATTAATTGAAAAGTAATCTTTGGTGAAGTAAATTTGTTTCTTAGCCCTGAGCTACTAGACATTACAGTGTGGCGGACAACAGAGACTTTCTCTCTAGTGATTGATGCAGAATGGATGGTTGTTTCTGTCTTAGTCTCTCAGGTTCTAATTGGAACTAAGTGGTCTTAGATTATACCGGTTTACATTATATAATTAGAGGATTTGCTCCAAGATATGAGCAGTTTCGTGAAGATTGGAAGAGTCAGAAAGACCAGGCACCTAGAAAATGTTGGGGAAAGGACAGTCAGGGACCAATGTCACCAGGATTAGGGCAATTGAGGGGAAGAGCTCAAGTGTATCTCTCAACTCACTGAGTGTCCAACTCTACCCCAACTCTCAACTCATTCCCTTCCTCCCTCCCTCCCTCCATTCTTCCCTCCCTCTTTCCCTCCCTCCCTTCCTCTGCTCTGTCTTTCTCTCTTTCTTTCTTTTTGCTCTGTTGCCCAGGCTTTAGTGCAATGGCACAATCTCGACTCTCTGCAACCTCCGCCTCCCAGGTTCAAGCAATTCTCTGCCTCAGCCTCCCGAGTAGCTGGGATTATAGGCACGTGCCACCATGCCTGGCTAATTTTTGTATTTTTAGTAGAGATGGGATTTCACCATGTTGGTCAGGCTGGTGTCAAACTCCTGACCTCATAATCCACCTGCCTCGGCTTCCCAAAGTGCTGGGATTATAGGCATGAGCCACTGTGCTGGGCCTTTTTTTTTTTTTTTAAAGAGAAAGACAGATTCTCACTCTGTCACTCAGGCTGGAGTGCATTGTGCAACCAAAACTCACTGAAACTTGAATTTTGGGCTCAAGTGATCCCCTAACCTCAGCCTCCAGAGTAGCTGGAACTATAGTTGTGCACCACCACCACACCCACTAATTTTTTTTTTTTTTTTTTTTTTGTAGAGACGTGGTCTCACTATGTTACCCAGGCTGGCCTTGAACCCCTGCCTCAAGTGATCCGTCTCAGCCTCTCTAATTGCTGAATTACAGGTGGGAGCCACAGTGCCCAGCCCACTAACTATTCATTTTCTGCCCTTCTCTGCCTCGCTTTGTGCCTGGAAGTCTGACGTCTATGTGGTGCACCATGCAGGCTCCCTTGCTGGACGGCTTGGGTTAAGTCAATGGGAGGCAGCAGTGGGTGGTAAGAGGCTGGAAATAGACAAAGGTTGGAATATGTATTCCTCCCGTTCTCTCCCTGTGGTTCTCCACTATGAATCATAGTGACTGTGTCCCTTCATGGTCACAGCTTCCATGGGGCAGACACTTTTCCAGGGCTTCAGTTTTTAATTTTTTTAAATTATTATTATTTTTAAGGCTAGTCAAGTGAAGCAGTCGGAGTGGAGAAGGAACAGAAATCGTTAACTGGCTGTGATAAATTAGTTGTAAACACCACTGCACTTGGATCAGCACCAGGGCTCCAGTTTTTTTGTTTTGTTTTTTGTTTTTTTTTTTTTTTTTTGAGATGGAGTTCCACTCTTGTTGCCCAGGCTGGAGTGCAATGGTGCAATCTCGGCTCACTGCAGCCTCCACCTCTCGGGTTCAAGCGATTCTCCTGCCTAAGCCTCCCGAGTAGTTGGGGATTACAGGCATGTACCACCTGGCTAATTTTATCTATTTAGTAGAGACTAGGTTTCTCCATGTTGGTCAGGTTAGTCTCAAACTCCCGACTTCAGGTAATCCATCTGCCTTGGCCTCCCAAAGTGCTGGGATTATAGGCGTGAGCCACCGCACCCATCCCAGGGCTCTAGTTTTTAACCAAGCTCTGATAATAGCAATTTTTGACCCTGACTCTTGGCACTGGTGGTGATGTCTTCCACTGTTGTTGGTCTCTGGGTGCCTCACTTGGTTATCTTGACTCTGCACTCACTGAGTGAGTCATTTTTTCATTAAAAATCTCTTTTTTTTTTGGCCAGGCGGAGTGACTCATGCCTGTAATCCCAGCACTTTGGGAGGCCAAGGCAAGTGGATCTCTTGAGGTCCAACATGGTGAAAGCCTGTCTCCACTAAAAATACAAAAATTAGCCAGGTGTGGCTACATGCACCTGTAATCCCAGCTACTTGGGAGGATGAGGTAGGAGAATCGCTGGAACCCAGGAGGCAGTGACTGCAGTGAGCTGAGATCACACCACTGCACCTCAACCTGGGTGACAGAATGAGACTTCATCTCAAAAATTCTCTCTCTCTTTTTTTTTTTTTTTTTTGCAATTTTTGTTTTTTTAAGAGACAGAGTCTCATTATGTTGCTCAGGATAGACTCTAACTCCTAGGCTCAGGGAATCCTCCTGCCTCAGCCTCCTCAGTAGTGGGACTACAGGCAGATACCACCACATCCGGCTCAAAAATGTTCTATTCCAGCTGTGTGTACCATCTGCCTCCCAGCATGTCTGAGACTTATAGTACCCACATGAATCCAGGAAGCATACCTGGTGTCATGCTGGGTGAGAGGAATACTCGTTGACTTGTTATAGTCTACATTTTGTGATATTTCTCTTTCTTCGCCTCATCTGGATGTCTCTTTGAATGTTATACCCTTCAAACAGGCATGAGATGACAAGGCTGATATCTCCTGCTCTTCTGGGGGAGGTTGATAAGCAAATGTCTTTTGTAAGCCCTGTGCCTCCTGGAGAGAGGTACTCTGCCTGCTTCATGATTGATTGATTGGTTGACTATTGATTGAAAGACATATCCTTTTCATTGAAAACATTATAATTACTTTCTTATAATTGGCAAAGAGTGCCACAGTTGTTATCCTGAAGAGGATATGGTTTATTTTTAAACTATAGATGAATCTGAGTTTTAAAAATCACCAGCGTCTGAGCAACTGCCATGAGCAAACATGCTTCAGCTGCATCCGTCTGAACTGCTTCTGGGTGGAAGGCTGACAGGGAAAAACACTTTATATTTGTACCACTCGATACGTGTTTCTACCCTCTCTCTCCCAAATTATCACGTTTGCTCATTACAACAACTTGTCAACACAAGCAGAGTTGATATTTTTATTTCCATTTTTTAGGCTTCATTCATCAAACATGTATTGATCCTCTTTTATATACCTGGCCCTCTGCTAGGCCTTGGTGATACCGAGAAGATGATAATATAATTCCTGTCCTCAATACAGTGCAGTGGGAGATGCGGACATAGCAACCAACAAAAGTATGGTGTGCTGACAGTGTGCAGGTGGTGAGAATGAAATGCCATGGGTGCCAGGGGGAGGGACTAATGAAAGGAGTGGGGGAGTGTCATTGAGTGCCTGCCAAGTGCCAGGTACTGGGCTAGGGCCCTGCCCTGCTACTGCAAGTGTGGTTCACAGACCACCAGCAGCTGCATCACCTGGGAGTTTGTTAGAAATGTCCCACCCCAGACCCACTGATTGAGAATCTGCATCTGAGCAAAATATTCAGGACGTATCTATGCACATTAAAGTCCGAGAAGCACTGGGCTAGGTGGTGGACAGATTTCCTTTATTATTATTATTATTATTATTATTATTGTTTGAGACAGAGTCTTGCTCTGTCGCCAGGCTGGAGTGCAATGGCGTGATCTCTGCTCACTGCAACCTCCAACTCCCTGGTTCAAGCAATTCTCCTGCCTCAGCCTTCTGAGTAGCTGGGATTACAGGTGCGTGCCACCATGCCCAGCTAATTTTTGTATTTTAGTAGAGACAGGGTTTCACCATGTTGGCCAGGATGGTCTTGATCTCCTGACTTCATTATCCACCTGCCTTGGCCTCCCAAAGCACTGGGATTACAGGTGTGAGCCACTGTGCCCAGCCAGCTATTATTATTTTTGAGACAGAGTTTTTCTCTTGTCGCCCAGGCTGGAGGGCAATGGCATGACCTCAGCTCACTGCACCTTCTGCCTCCTGGGTTCAAGTGATTCTCCTGCCTCGGCCTCCCGAGTAGCTGGGACTATAGGTGCACGCCACCATGCCCAGCTAATTTTTGTGTTTTCAGTAGAGACTGGGTTTCACCATGTTGGCCAGGGTTGTCTCAATCTCTTGACCTCATGATCTGCCCGCCTCGGCCTCCCAAAGTGTTGGGATTACAGGTGTGAGCCATTGTGCCCGGCCTATTGCTACTACTTTTAGAGACAGAGTCTTGCTCTGTCATCCATACTGGAGTGAAGTAGTGCCATCATAGTTCACTGCAGCCTCCAACTTCGGGGCTCAAGCAATCCTCCTGACTCAGCCTCCTGAATAGCTGGGACTCCAGGCCCGTGCCACCATGCCCAACGAATTTTTTAAATAAATTTGTTTTTTATAGAGACAGGGTCTGTCTATGTTGCCCAGGCTGGTCTCAAACTCCTGGCCTCAAGTGATCTTCCTGCCTTGGCATATCAAAGTGCTGAGATTATAGGCCTGAGTCATGGTGCCCAGCTGATGTACAGATTTTGTTTAATTCAAAACCTGGTGAGGGAGTTGTGATTATCGTCATGTAGGATAGGAGATGGAGTTAGAATTCTCTCCATGTCACATAACTATGTGGCGAAACCGGAATTTGAACTCGGGCCTGATAGACTCCCAGACTCCATTCACTACTCCAGGCGGCTCCTTCCTCTGTGGGGACCACAGGGAAGCTTCACAGAGGAGACGGTGTCTGAGCTAGGCTTGCAAAGACCTGGTCAGGAGGAAGGAGGGTGTTCCCATCAATATACCCCTTGAACAAATGCTTGGAATGGGAATGGAATAGGGCCTGCCACGCGGAGTGGTAGGAAATAAGGTGAGTGAAGAGGATTGCAATCAAATTATAAAGGGCCTTGAATGCCAGGAAGGAAGCTGAATTTCTCCTGGGAGTGGATTGTGCAACCTACTGTGAATTGTAATCATGGGCAGATTGCTGGTGTTTGAGGCCCAGCCCCTTTACTCACAGGCTGTGCTGTAGGTTGGGTTCTTTGTAGGCAGACACTGAAACAGATTTGGAGGGTAAGATGCTTATTAGGAATTAACAGCTATGAGAGGAAGAAGGAAGAAGCAGGGTTGGGCAGAGGAAGTCAAACGGCAGGTCCAACAAAGTCTTGGCCAACCTGATGGAATCTTCTGGAAGGAGTATGGCCTGCCAGGGTTGACCTGTATCAGGCTGAAATGGCCAGGCCTTTATAACCCTACCTTGCTCCATTACCAGATACAGGCTGCCCAGGTGGGGCCAGGTCTCAGGTGATGTCTGCAGCAGGGGGGACCCTGCAGGAGGAAGCTGTCTGCTCACTGCACTCCCCATGGATGGGTGGTGAGTCCCCTGCTTGCATGGGGCTCTGAAAGTGCATCTCGGTGTCTGCCACAGGTGGTCTGCTTACTTCTGTGTCTCTGTCTCTTCAGTGGGAAATGGAAATAGTAGGAGATCCCTTGCAGGGCAATTGGAGGATTATATAGATCATTTGTATCTAACCCAAAGGATACGAGGTCTTATTATTCTCTGCCCTGATGAAGAATTCACTATATACTTTGTAGTTTGAAAGCACTTGGATTTTGAAAATCCCTCACTGTGGCCCAAGAAATAGAAAAGTGTCATGCCCGTCCCTCCCACCCCAGTTGGCTGCCTGGGATTCCTTCCCTTCCTCACAATGCTTCAGGTTATTGTTTGTCAGGACACCTTGATTGAGTCAAGCTGTGCTGGACAACAGGAAAGACTGGAAGAATTTAATGAAGGAAAATGACATATCAGATCAGTGGCTTAAAAGATAATGTAAGCTGGGCTGGGCATGGTGGCATGCACCTGTAGTCCCAGCTACTCAGGAGGCTAAGGTGGGAGGATTGCCTGAGCCCAGGAGTTCAAGGCCGTAGCTATGATCACACCTGTGAATACCCACTGCACTCGAGCCTGGGCAACATAGCAAGACCCCATCTGGAAACAAAACAGAAAGATAGTGTAAGTTGAATCAGGAAGGATGAGCTAAGGGGTGTATTACTAGGGTATAGGCTAAACCTTTTATAACATCGAGACTCAAAATAAGGCCCAAACAAGAGTGTCATGTAACAGTGTAGAAGCGAGTGGTCACGAACCCCCTCAGGGGCCCAGGTTTCTTTTACCTTGTTGCTCTGCTAACTCTTAACAGAGCAGCTCTCAAAATGCAGCTGCTGGGGCAGCAGCAGCAGCATCATCTGGGAACTTATTAGTAATGCAGATTTTCAGGCCTCACCCCAGCCCTAGCAAATCAGAAACTCTATGGGTGGGGCCCAGCAATCTGTATTTTTTCCCTGGGTGTTGCCATGGCACTGGTAAACTGACATGAGCAATCTGTATTGCAACAAGCCCTCCACGTGATTTTTTTTTTTTTTTTTTGAGAGACAGAGTCTTGCTCTGTCACCCAGGCTGCAGTACAGTGGCACAATCTCTGTTCACCACAACCTCCATCTCCTGGGTTCAAGCAATTCTCCTGCCTCAGCCTCCTGAGTAGCTGGGACTACAGGTGCCTGCCACCACGCCTGGCTAATTTTTTGTGTTTTTAGTAGTGACGAGGTTTCACCATGTTGGCCAAGCTGGACTCAAACTCCTGACCTCAGGTGATCTGCCGACCTCGGCCTCCCAAACTGCTGGGATTACAGGAATGAGGCACCACACCCAGCCACCTCCAGGTGATTTTGATGCACACTCAAGTTTAAGAAACACTGACCCAGGATTTTGTCCTCATCTGTCATGTCAGAGTTATGGGAACAGCCTGTGGAGAGGCAGAAAGAAAGGAAGAAGAGAAAGGAAGAAGGAAACCATTTTCTGTTTCCACAAAGTGCCTGGAAGTTGAGTATATCACTTCTGCTCACATCCTTCTGATTGAAACCTAGTGATGTGGCCATGTGCTCCTGTGGCTTGCCTAGCTGTAAGGAACCTTGGGGAATGTAATCGCTAGCTGGGAAGCCTTCTATACAACTAAAACTGGACTTCTGTACTAAAAGGAAAATCAAAGGAATGAATACTGGCAGAAAAATAACAGCCTCAGCTGGGCCTGGTGGCTCACTCCTGTAATCCCAGCACTTTGGGAGGCTGAGGTGGGTGGATCATGAGGTCAGGGGTTCGAGACCACCCTGGCCATACGTGGTGAAACCCCGTCTCTACTAAAAATACAAAAATTAGCCAGGCATGGTGGCATGTGCCTGTAATCCCAGCTACTCACAAGGCTGAGGCAGGAGAATCTCCTGAACCCAGGAGGGGAGGTTGTGGTGAGCTGAGAGCCTGCCATTGCACTCCAGCCTGGGCGACAGAGCAAGACTCTGTCTCAAAAAAAAAAAAAAAAGAAAGAAAATTAACGGCCTCTGCCACCGTTGTAACAGACTAAGACAGACAAAAAGTGAAGGACAGAACTAAAGCAGCGGGTGTGTATCAGAGAGGAAGGGATGGACTTCAGAAATCAATTCTGTTCTGATGGCTGGTCTGATCTTGCGGTGAGGGAGAGGAAGGAGAAGCGGACAACTCCTAGGTTTCTAGACAACTTGATGGTGACGGTGTTAACTGTGGTAGACAGTCTATATTTTTATTTTGTTTGTTTATTTATTTATAACAAGTTCTCGCTCTGTCACCAAGGCTGGTGTGCAGTGGTGTGATCATAGCTCACTGTAGTTTTCGAACTTCTGGGTTCAATTGATCTTCCCACCTCACCCTCACCCTATAGAGTAGCTGGGACTATAGGTGTGTGCCGCCATGCCTGACTAATTTTTATTTTTCAGTAGAGATGAAGTTGCTATGTTGACCAGGCTGGTCTCAAGCTCTTGGCCTCAAATGATCCTCTTGCCTTGGTGTCCCAAAGTGCTGGGATTGCAAGTGTGAGCCATCATGGCTGGCCTGTAGTAGAGATTCTAGACAAAGAGAGAATATGAGCTTAGTACTAGACTTCATGAATCTGAGTTGACCGAAGAATATCCAGGTAGGGCCAGGTGCGGTGGCTCACGCCTGTAATCCCAGCATTTGGGAGGCCGAGGTGGGAGGACTCCCTGAGGTCAGGAGTTCAAGACCAGCCTGGCCAACATAGTGAAACCCCATTTCTACTAAAAGTACAACAACAACAAAACAATTAGGCGGGTGTGATAGTGGGTGCCTGTAATGCCAGCTACTCGGGAGGCTGAGGCAAGAGAATCGCTTGAACCCAGGAGGCAGAGGTTGCAATAAGCCGAGATTGTGCCACTGCACTCCAGCCTGGGCAACAGAGTGAGACTCCATGTCCAAAAAAAAAAGAAAGAAAGAAGGAAAGGAAGGAAGGAAGGAAGGAAGGAAGGAAGAGAGAGAGAGAGAGAAAGAAAATTCAGGTAGGAATGTCCAATCCAGTTGGTAGATGCAATACCTGTCCAAGGACCCTGAAAATGGTTGAATGAAGGTGGAGACAGAAATTTAGAAAACATCATGGTAGTCAGAGCTTGGATGTGAACAGTACTGCCAGAGTATGAGATGAGAAGAGGGAGTACTGCTCTTGAGAGGTGAGCATTGATACACGAATGAAGCAGCTGAGAACGAGGGGTCAGAGTTGCTGGGAGAGCCAGAGAACACAAGGTGAGAGAAGTCAGTGGAAGAAGCAAGGCACTCAAGGCCAGGGTGGGTACCAGTGTCAGATGCTACAGAGGTGACACGTAGGGCAAGCACTCAGGAAGGTCTTTGGCAACAAGTGAGAAAACTGAGACCCAGATGGCTTACGGAACATGCCCAAGGTTCCACAGCTAGTAGGTGGCAAAGCCAGGACTAGCCCTGTCTTCTGGCTTTAGTCTTTCCATTAGAAGCTGCCAAGGAGCCCCTGGTTGCTCTTCTCATACCTCTGTGCCTACGCAGGAGCCCTTAGCATTGTCTCCCACACCAGGCCGGGCTAGAGCTGCTTCCTGGTTAGAGTCTGTCTGTTTGTAGGGCTTGTTTCTAAAATTATCAGGGATCTGTCTTCCTCCTATTTACTTGAGCAGACCCACCCTGAGTCTACTTGACACACCAGGTGGGTTTATGGGCTTCTCCTTCCTCCCGAGCATCCCACAGCCGCGTTGCCTGTTGTCTTTGTGGCAAGTCTTGCCCGGCAGCCCGGCTTCAGAGCAATGTGAGTGGTTGCTGTTATACCCTTCTGCCCACCATGTGCTGGGAACAGGAGCATCATGACTAAAAGGCATGACTCATGTTCAAATCCATGGCACTGCTGATCCCACTTCTGTGCATTTTAAAGTCTAAACAGCTGGATATTGCTGAAAATGGCTCAGGGGGGTCAAGGACAAATTCCACCACTGTGACTTCATTCTCCAGGCTGCCTGTTTATCCTGGAGGTTGATCTTGGACTTGGGACTATATAAGGTTGTTTATCTTCAAAGTGCTCAGCTTGGCTTTTTAATTCTATACTTCTAAATCTTTGACAGCTGTGCACCAATGGCTTTCAAGGTAACTAAGCCTGTGGTTGCTTTCAGCCCTCTGTTACTGGTGAATGTTTTTGCCTGTTGGAAGGACGTTGCAGCTACAGGCAGACTCCCACCATCCACCAACGGCCTTATTGTCAATCCATGGTCGTGTGCTGACTGCAAAGTGGCCTGAGTTTTTTGCATATCTCGTGAAATCACTATGGGAACAAGTCATTATGATACAGCAGTTCCTGTCTTGAGGACTTTTGATAGTTTATTTCTTATGGTTGCATTTCCTGTTGATACAAAGAGACTCCTGGTAACCAAAAATAAATATAACCAGAAATTTTAGGTTCCTTGTTTCATATATGAGCATGATTTTGTAATGTAAATTGAATAAGCCCGGATCTATTATGCAACTATATCCTCTCAGAACAAGTGAGTCACAGAAGCCTCCGTGGCACTGACATGTTAATGACCTTGAGAAGTTAGCGATTACCTGTGATGTCGAACAAACGAGGCTGGTAGCTGCCAGCAGAAACTAGGCATAACTACCTCTAGTAAATACTACTACTCGTTCTAAAATGTAAACTAAATCAGCTCACACCTTATTCTGTGCTGCTACCACTAGAATCCAAGCCACTAGGGCATTATCACTAACTTGGACTACTAACCCACCTTCCTGCTATCACTCTGACCCCCTGCATTCATTTTCCCAGGTGAAGCTAGTGTCATCTATTTTTTTTTTTTTTTTTGAGATGGAGTCTTGCTCTTGTCGCCCACGCTGGAGTGCAGTGGCACGATCTCGGTTCACTGCAGCCTCCACTTCCCGGGTTGTAGCGATTCTCTTGCCTCATCCTCCCATGTAGCTGGGATTACAGGTGCGCACCACCACAGCCAGCTACTTTTTGTACTTTTAGTAGAGAGAGGGTTTCACCATGTTGGCCAGGATGGTCTCAGACTCCTGACCTCGTGATCTGCCCTCCTCGTCCTCCCAAAGTGCTGAGATTACAGGTGTGAGCCACCTCGCCTGGCTAGTATCATCTTATAAGTAAATCAGATCATGTAATTCATCTGCTTACAACTCATCTGCTTTCCATCTCACCACTGGATAAAATCCGAACTCCTTACCATGGTCTGTGAGACCCTCTGTGATCTGGCTTGCCTGACTCTCTGGTCTCATGACATTACCGCTCCCCCTCCCTCTTGTGATGATCTGTCCACACTGACCTTGCTGTTTCTCATGCACAGCCCACCATGTGCACACATGCAGGTTGTGAACTGCATAACTCCAAGAAAGGCATTCAATATGCTGCAGGGTGAGTGATGCCCTTGAAAGCATGTAGTGTGGTGATCCTGCTCACGCATGCCCGGTTCTTTCCTAACACAAAGCCTTGGCACTTGCTAGCCTTTCTGCCTGGACATCCATCTGCAGAGTTTTTGCAAGCCTGGCTCTTTCTTGTCATTCCTTGACAAATATTCCACCAAACACTACTCTATTCCAGGTAGGCTCCATACCAGGCTGCACTAGCTATATACTTTGCAGGGCCCAGTGCAAAATGAAAATCAGGGCCCCTTCGTCAAAAAGTATTAAGAATTTCAAGCTGGTGACAGCAGAGCTTTAAACTAAGCATGGGGCCCTTCTCAGTGTGGGGCCTGGTGGGACAACATCGGTCACACCTCCGTCAAGTTGTCACTGGCCTCGGACTCAGCTTAAGTGTCACTTTTCCAGAGGGATCCTTCCTTCCCAACCACTTTAACCAAAGGAACCTTCTGATCACTTTGTGAAGACAACAGCTACAGACTCTCTTTCCTTTCCCTGTGAAATCACAGCATTTAACATTACAAATAAAACGACAATCCCTGGGTGATTCAATTGCACTGTTTTTAGGCAGAATATCTAATCAACTTAAAAGGTTTTGTGTTTCTCTTTAATGAGGTCTTGCATAGGTTCTCATTTTTCTATAAATTTGCCTTGAAGGCAATGACAGGCTTAGTAAGCTAAGAACTTTGGTGTACAAAGATCAAAAAGGACCCATCACAATATTATAAATTTTAAAAAGGTACTATGATTGGATTTTTTAAAATAAAAAACAATCCTGTATTCTGTGGAACTAAGGGTTTCACATGTATTCATGAACTCAATTGTATTTTAAAGTTTAGTAGAAATGGGCACGATTAATAACTGGCTAGTGTATATTTACCTCTGCCTTTGGAAGTTAAAGTTTTGGTTTTTTTTATGAACTAAACAAAATTTCCTAAGTGTAATTTCATCCTTGAAAAGTCAAAGTTTTGTTGTTTAGGCACATTGTCAGGTTTTTAAAATTTAAAATACAGTTAGTTCAAAATACATTCACAACTTTCATTCATGAGACGTTTAAAAATATTGGGTTATAAAGTTACACATTTAGCATTTGACTTAAAAAAAAGGATGCCTATAACAGCTTCTTTACATATAAGATCTTTTCACTTAGTTATGGTTTTCTCATCCTCCTAGGAATCCAATATTCTTAGTCTAAATAACAACAGGAGAGGCAAAAGGTTTAAGGCTCTGTGACAGTGAGATAAGGCGAGAACGTGTCTTTCTCCAAGGGAGTGCCATGGCTGCCAGCTCTCCTGAAGCTGTCTGGGGATCAGATATGGTTTCTGTAGTGGATTACTTTTGAGGTAGTGCCAAGAGCTAAGTAGTTGTAAAAATGCAAACACCCTGAAAGCACTTGTAACTAACCATGGAAGAAAACACCTTTCTGCCACAATTTTTGCTAATTTTGTAAGCAACTTAAAAAAAAAAAAGAAAGAAGAAAGAAACAATCCAAGAAATGACATGTATTTACATTTGTGAAACGTAAAGAACAAAAGCAAAAGGTAAATGCCCAGACTAATTTATGATGTAAGCAAACTCTGACTTCACCCCACTGGCTCTCTGAAAAGTAGCTTACTCACCCCACTGGCTCTCTGAAAAGTAGCTGATAAACTCATTTACATTAAGGTATAAAGGACCAGTAAGGATTAATCAGCCATCTTCTACAGGAGTATTTGCTTTAGAGCAAGGAAAAAGCATCTTTGTCAAAGAGCTGAGAAAGTTTTAGTGGCAGAATTTCTGCAAAGCTCCAAAGTGAACCACAGACAAATTATTCTGCCTTGAGAAAATCGTCAATATTTGCTGCTCCCTTTTCATCTCCTCCCATTCTCTTTCTCAGTGTTTTGTTTTGGAATAATTTTTGACTTATAGAAAAGTTGCAAGGGTAATTCAGAGAACACCAATGTACTCCTGACCGAGTTTCTCCCAACGTTAACATTTTATGTTACAATGGTACATTTATTTGTTAAAACCAGGAAACTACAATCGAGACATTGTCAGAGGCATTTGAACCAGAACAACTCCACCTTGAATAGGGGCTGGGTAAAATGAGGCTGAGACCTACTAGGCTACATTCCCAGGAGGTTAAGGCATGGACAGGAGGTCAGCACAAGATAGAGGTCATAAAGACCTTGCTAATAAAACAGGTTGCAGTAAAGAAGCCGGCTAAACCCACCAAAACCAAGACGGCCATGAGAGTGACCTCTGGTCGTCCTCGCTGCTACACTCCCACCAGCACATGACAGTTTACAAATGAGTCTCACTCTGTTGCCCAGGCTAGAGTGCAGTGGTGTGATCTTGGCTCACTGCAGCCTCTGCCTCCCGGGTTCAAGTGATTCTCCTGTCTCAACCTCCTAAGTAGCTGGGATTACAGTCATGCGCCACCATGTCTAGCTAACTTTTGTATTTTTAGTAGGGGCGGGGTTTCACAGTGTTGGCCAAGCTGGTCTCGAAATCCTGACCTCAAGTGATCGCCTGCTCAGCCTCCCAAAATGCTAGGATTATAGGAGTGAGCCACCACACCCAGCCATCAACTGATTTTTGATAAAGGTGCCAAGAACATACATTTGGGACAGTATAGTCTCTGATAAATGGTGCTGGGAAAATTGGATATCCATATGCAGAAGAATGAAACTAGGCCCCCATCTCTCACCCTATACAAAAATCAACTCCAAATTGATCAAATATTCAAAATGTAAGACCCAAAACTCTGACTTTTTAGAAGAAAATATAGGGGAAACAATTCAGAAAATTGGTCTGGGAAAGATCTTATGAATATGCCCTCAAAACCAGACAACAAAAGATAAAATAAACAAATGTGACTATTTCAAACTAGAAAGCTTCCACATAGCAAGGAAATAATCAACAGAGTAAAAAGATGACCTACTCATTGGGAGAAAATATTTGCAAACCATTCATCTGACAGGGGCTTGTCCGGGGAAGCTCTGCCACTGGGCAATTAGGGACAATGGCGAACGTAGGTGGGGGGGTGGGAGACATCAGCAGAGGCAAGCAGGACTTCAGACTTTCAGGCTCAAGGCTTGCATATGAAGACCTGGCACAAATGGCCAAGAAATGTATGAAAAAATGCTCAATATTGAGCTGGGCTTGGTGGCTCACACCTGTAATCCCAGGACTTTGGGAGGCCGAGGCAGGTGGATCACCTGAGGTGAGGAGTTTGAGACCAGCCTGACCAACATGGTGAAATGCCATCTCTACTAAATACAAAAAATTACCTGGGTGTGGTGGCAGACACCTGTAATCCCAGCCACTCGGGAAGCAGAGGCAGGAGAATCGCTTGAACCCGGCGGGGAGAGGTTGCAGTGAGCTGAGATTTTGCCACTGCACTCCAGCCTAGGCAACAAGAGCAAAACTCTGTCTCAAAAAAAAAAAAAAAAAAAAAAAAAAAAAACTTAACATCAATAATCATCAGGGAAATGCAAACCAAAATCACAATGAGGTGTCATCTGACTCCAGTTAGGATGGCTATTACCAAAAAGACAAAAAAATAACAAACGCTGTTAAGGGTGTGGAGAAAAGGCAACACTTATGCATTGTTGGTGGGAATGTAACTAGTGTAGCCACTGTGGAGAACAGAGTGGAGGTTCCTTAAAAGAACACAAATAAAACTACCATATGTTCCAGCAGTCCTACTACTGGGCATTTATCCAAAGGAAAGGAAATCAGTATATCAAAGAGACATCTTCACCCCCATGTTTACTGCAGCACTAGTCACCATAGCCAAGATACGGAATCAACCTAGGTGTCCAACAGCAGATGAATGGATAAAGAAAATGTAGTATATACATATTCATATTCTTTTTCTTTTTCTTTCGTTTTTATTTTTGAGATGAAGTTTTGCTTTTGTTACCCAGGCTGGAGTGTAATGGCACTATCTCTGCTCACTCTAACCTCCACCTCCAGGGTTCAAGTGATTCTCCTGCCTCAGCCTCCTGAGTAGCTGGGATTACAGGTGCCTGCCACCATGCCCAGCTAATTTTGTATTTTTAGTAGAGATGGGGTTTCACCATGTTGGCCAGGCTGGTCTTGAACTCCTGACCTCAGATGATCTGCCCCTTTCAGCCTCCCAAAGTGCTGAGATTACAGGTGTGAGCCACCATGCCCAGTGTATATGTTTATAACTTATTATATATAATTATATACAATTTATTGATTTATTTTTATTCTATTAATTTATTTAAAACTAATAATTTATTATATATAATTATATATAAAACATTATACATATAATGGAATACTGTTCAGACCTAAGAAGAATGAAATTCTGTCATTTGCAGCAACCTGGATAGAACTGGAGGACATTATGTCACATGAGCAAGCAAGGAACAGACAATTAAACACCACATGTTCCCACTAATATGTGGAAGCTAAAAAAAGTTGATCTCACAGAAGTAAAAAGTACAACAGGGGATACTAAAGGCTGGGAAATGTAGCAATCCATAGCACTATAGTATGACTATAGTTCACAACAATATATTATACAGTTTCTTTCTCTCTCGCTCTCTTTTTTTTTTTTGAGATGGAGTCTTGCTCTTGTTGCCCAGGCTGGAGTGCAATGGCGGGATTTCAGCTCACCCGGGTTCAAGCGATTCTCCTGCCTCAGCCCTCCAAGTAGCTAGGATTATAGGCATGCACCACCTCGCCCGGCTAATTTTGTATTTTTAGTAGACATGGGGTTTCCCCATGTTGGTCAGGCTGGTGTCAAACTCCCGACCTCAGGTGATCTGCCTGCCTCCGCCTCCCAAAGTGCTGGGATTACACGTTAGCCACCGCACCTGGCCTATACAGTTTCAAATAGCTAGAAGGATGATATTGAATGTTCCCAACAAAAAGAAATAATATTTGAGATGATGGTTATGCTAATTACCCTAATCTGATCACTGTACATTTTATGTATTGTAACATCCCTATGTACCTCATAAATATGTTCAATTGATAATTATGTGTCAATTAAAAATTTTTTTGCAGGGCATGGTGGCTCATGTCTGTAATCCCAGAATTTTTGGGAGGCTGAGGCAGGCAGATCACCTGAGGTCGGGAGTTTGACACCAGCCTGTTGCAGTGGGTACCTCTTCTTGCACTTTCTACAGCAATCCACAGTAAATCACACATTGTGCTTCTAATAGGATCACTTTTTTTTTTTTTGAGACGGAATCTCGGTCTGTCACCCAGGCTGGAGTGCAGTGGCATGATCTCGGCTCACTACAACCTCTGTCTCCTGGGTTCAAGTGATTCTCGTTCCTCAGCCTCCTGAGTAGCTGGGATGAGACTACAGGCGCCCACCACCACACCTGGGTAATTTTTGTATTTTTAGTAGAGATAGGGTTTCACTATGCTGGCCAGGCTGGTCTCGAATTCCTGATCTCGTGATCCACCCACCTTGGTCTCCCAAAGTGTTGGAACTACAGGCATGAGCCACGTGCCCAGCCAGGATCATTTCGTAGTGGTGTTCTCTTTATCAATACCTTGAGCATAATCAAAGCTACCACTTACTGAATGCTTTCTGTGACCAAGGGCTCTGTGCTAAGATACTTTTCCAGCATTGTTTCAATCTTTACAATACCCCCATAGTATTGCTCCCATTTAACACATGATAAAACTGAGGTTTAGTAAGACTAAGTAACTTGCCCAGATCACATATCTAAAAAGTAGGATAAATGGGATTAAACTGAGAACAGCCTGATTCCAAAGCTGTTTTTTTTTTTTCCTTTGAGACAGAGTCTCACCCTGTTGCCTAGGCTGGAGTACAATGGCATGATCTTGGCTCACTGTAACCTCTGCCCCCTGGGTTCAAGCGATTCTCCTGCCTCAGCCTCCTGAGTAGCTGGGACTACAGGCATAAGCCACCATGTCTGGCTAATTTTTTGTATCTTTAGTAGAGACAGCGTTTCATCATGTTGGCCAGGCTCGTCTCGAACTCCCAACCTCAGGTGATCTGCCCGCCTCAGCCTCCCAAAGTTCTGGGATTACAGGCATGAGCCACTGCACCCGGCCATCCAAGGCTGTTCTTAACCAGCCACCCATATTGTCCTCACACTCACAGCAGCATGTAGTGGAAAGGGACTGGATTGAACATGGCCAGTGACAGGTATTTTCTTTCCTTCCTCATTGGGTTGACATGTGAGTTGAGGAGGCAGGATATAAAATCATCAATGATAATAGAAGGGAGTATAGAGAAAACACCAACCTATGGTGCCCTAGGGATCCGGGTGTGGGGCAGCTGGGAGAGGCTTCTGTAGAAGGCAGTTGAGAGAGATGGGGCCAGGCCTTCAACGTGGGCCCATCTTACTTACACCTATGAGAAGCCCCGTCTGGCAGGGCTCACACTGTTGCCCAGGCTGGAGTGCAGTGGAGCCATTAGAGCTCACTGCAGCCTTGAACTCCTGAGGTCAAGGGATCCTCTTGCTGAGAGGATCCTCCTGAGGGAGCCTCCCAAGTATCTGGGACTATAGGCACCCACCACCATGCCCAGCTAATTGTTGTTGTTGTTGTTGTTGTAGAGAGGGGTCTTGCTGTGTTGCCCAGGATGGTCTCGAGCTCCTGGCTTCAAGCAATCCTCCTATCTCAATCTCCTAAAATGTTGGGTTAATAGGCATGAGCCACTGTGCCTGGCCAATGCAATTTTTTTTTCTATGTAGAAATGTTTTATTTTTCAAGTAGTCAAATGTATCAATCTTTTCATTTGGGGATTCTTTGCTTCCGTGTTTCCTCCTTCGTTTTCACGTATATCATATCTAGGAAAGCCTTCTCTATTCTGATATAATAAAAATAATCTCCTATGTTGTCTTCAATTATTATTATTATTTTTTTGAGACAGGGTCTTGCTCTGTCACCCAGACTGAAGTGCAATAGCACTATCTCAGCTCACTGCAACCTCCATCTCCTGGGTTCAAGTGATTCTCAGGCCTCAGCCTCCTGAGTAGCTGGGATTACAGGCATGCACCACTACACAGGGCTAATTTTTTGTATTTTTAGTAGAGACCATGTTGGCCAGGCTGGTCTCAAACTCCTTACCTCAAGTGATCCACTCACCTCGGCCTCCCAAAGGGCTGAGATTATGAGCTTGAGCCACTGCACCCAGCCTATCTTCGTTGTTTTTTGAAACCTTCTGTCGACACCTGAAAAATCAAGAAAAGACCAGCATTAAAATTTGAGGAGTGGGATGGGATCTCTGCATTGGAAGAAAATCCTTAAACTAATTCTTTAATGCAGGCTGGGTGCAGTGACTCATGCCTATAATCCCAGCACTTCGGGAGGCTGAGGTGGGAGTATCACGTGAGCCCAGGAGTTCAAAGCAGCCTGGGCAACATAGTGAGACTTCGTCTCTACGAAAAAATCTAAAAATTTGCTGGATGTAGTGGCACATGCCTGTGGTCCCAGCTACTTGGAGGTTTAGGTGGGAGGATTGCTTGAGCCTGGGAGGTAGAGGTTGCAGTGAGCCAAGATCTTGCCACTGCACTGCAGCCTGGGTGACAGAATAAGACTCTGTCTCAAAATAAATAAATAAATAATCATCAAAAGAATTTTTTAAAGAAATTCTTCATAACTGACACTCCTGATGGTGAAGGGAACAACTGTGTTTGGAAAAACAGAACATACACACATGACTGTGAAGTGAAATGCATTTCAGAAGATTAGATTCTATAAGAAGTTTGGGGAATACTTAAACCAATTTTTTTGCCTTTTTTTTTTTTTTTTTTTGAGATGGAGTTTTGCTCTTGTTACTTAGGCTGGAGTGTAGTGGTGCGATCTCAGCTTACTGTGACAAATGCCTCCCAGGTTCAAGCGATTCTCCTGCCTCAGCCTCACGAGTAGCTGGGATCACAGGCATGCACCACCATGCCTGGCTAATTTTGTATTTTTAGTAGCGACAAGATTTCTCCATGTTGGTCAGGCTGGTCTTGAACTCCTGACCTCAGGTGATCCGCCAGCCTTGGCCTCCAAACGTGCTGGAATTACAGGCGAGAGCCACCGCACCTGGTCATGTTTTTCTTTTGTTTTAGGCACACTTGATATATTCCACAATCTGTCTATTAAACATTTTTTTTAAGCAACCGATAATCAATTAATGCAAGTATCGGCATCAATTTAAGCATCAGCAATGTTGACCAGGGCTTCAACTCGTGGCTCAATACTGATGGGAATAATCAGTTCAACAATCTCAAAGAACTATGCAAATCGATGATTGCTTGTGAATTCTCATCTGGAAAGGATCCCATGTCTCAGAACCTTAAGCACAAGCAGTTTGTCTTCTAGCAATTCTCAGTCTTGGTAGGCATCTGGACAGGCCTTTTTACTTTGGGGATCTTCTCTTTTGTGCCTCTGATCAAGTCAGCCACACCTTTCCCAGGGGTTTTCCTTTGCGGCTGGATAGCGTGACTTCAGTTCTGTGAGCTCGCCACCTCTGTCTCCATGGGTGTCTTTCCGGTGTCTTTAAAGGTCAAGGCTTTGGCAAGGCTTCCTGGCCAACCTGTTCCTAGGCCAGAAGGAGTTGCTCAGTGAGCTGTGAGTCAGGGGCAGGAGTGACCAGCCCCACTGCAGTGGCAGCTCACCTTCCTCAGAGTTTAAAGTTTAAAAGTTTCTTTCAGTCATTATAAAATAAAAAGACAAAGTGATACAAAGGCATCATGTGAGTACATTTTGTTGTTGCATGTATAGTCACATGTTGCTTAGCGATAGGGATACATTCTGAGAAATGCATTTTTAGGTGAGTTTGTGTGAACGCTGTAGAATGAAACTTAATAAAGGCCTTGGTAGAATCCTTTAGTTTGGTTTCAATGGTAAATACAAGTAGAGACTGCCAGTCTAAGAGCATAAGAAAAAACTGACCAACCTAGGAGGCTAATTAAATCCATTGACATAGTCAGTTTCCTTAGCTTACTGTAACTTTTAACTTTACAAACATTTTAATCTTTTAAAACTTTTGGGTTCTTTATAATATCACTTAATCTTTTATAGTCTCACTTAGCTTAAAACACAAACACATTGTGCAGCTGTACAAAAATTTTCTTTCTTTATATCCTTAATTAGTATGTTTTTTCTTTATATCCTTATTCCATACGCTTTGTATCCTTATTCTTTATGCTTACTCTGTATCCTTTTTCTCTAATACAAATGTTAATATGCATTAACCTAGGCCTACACAGGGTCAGAATCATCAATATCACTGTCTTTTACCTCCACATATGGACATATCTGCAAGTTATTTCATTGTCTTGGAAGTATTCCATAGGATTTTCAGAATTAAACTTACCTGAGTCAGTTGGCACTCTCTTAACCCCTCCTTATTTGTCTTGTGCTTTATGGTGGTTTTATTTATTTATTCATTTCATTTCATTTATTTATTAGACAGAGTCTCAGTCTATTGCCCAGGCTGGAGTGTAGTAGCACGATCTTGGCTCACTCCTCCACCTCCCGAGTTCAAGTGATTCTCTTGCCTCCGCCTCCCGAGCAGCTGGGAGTACAGGCACACAGCCATTTTTAGCTAACTACATAGTTTGTGCTGTGCTCTTTAATTCTTTTTTTCTTGTTTTTTGTTTTGTTTTTTTTTTTTTTGAGACAGAGTCTCACTCTGTCGCCCAGGCTAGAGTGCAGTGGCACAATCTCCATGCACTGCAACCTCTGCCTCCCGGATTCAAGTGATTCTTGTGCCTCAGCCTCCCAAGCAGCACATGCCTCTGTGCCCGGGTAATTTTTTTTGTTTTGTTTTGTATTTTTAGTAGAGATGGGGTTTCACCATGTTGACCAGGCTGGTCTCGAACTCCTGGCCTCAAGTGATCCTTCTGCCTCGGCTTGCCAAAGTGTTGGGATTACAGGCGTGAGCTACCACGCCCAGCCTTCACGGTGGTTTTAAATTTTTAGAGAACATCCATGAGAAGTGCGTGGAATGGGCCGAGCCTGTTCAAAATGTAGATTCCCAGTCTGCTCCCAGAGATTTAGGCATAGCAGAGCTGAGATGGGGCCTGAGAATATGCATTTTAACACACTGGGTGATTCTGGTGCTCCACTCTATGAGAAGCACCTTACAGAGAGAAAAATGACGCAAAATAATAATTCCGTTCTTTAGAACTTTTCCTTATAATCTGTTGGCATTAGATGTCTCTCAAAAGCAATGGATCATAGTCTTACGTGCTTGGTCTTTTTGATGCAGACATGACCTACAAAAAGTCCTTTTACTTAACAGTTTTCACAAACCTCAGATTATCATGCATTTTGTTACTCCTGACTTCCTTACAAAACTGCCTTTTAAGAATAATTACTCCTGGCCATGGGCCATCCCTGTTATGATTAGCATGGGTGCTTTAAAAACCTGAGCCCACAGGAGCACTCTCTGTCCAGCCCTGCCTTGGCCACTTTGGGTGCTCACAGGGCAGTCACCTACCCTGTAAGTGGCATTCAGCAGGGATTCATTGATGATGTGATGAAGACTGTGGCCGACAGGGAGAAGAGCTATATAGGCTACTTATCAGGATGCCTATAGGGAATTTGCCCAGGGATGGGTAATATATTGGAGCTCTTCTATTTGGAAGCAGTTGAGACGAGAGGAGCGTGGATTCACACCAAAGCTGAGGCTGTCCAGCCTTCTGGAACTGCTGGCATCTGACCTTCCACCCCTCCCCCAGATGCCCCCATCCCACCCCTTCCTCTCTGACTCTCTGGATCTTGTATACACTTCCGCTACTGCATATTCTACACTGCATTTTGGTTGTTTGTGTGTCTGCCATTTATTATACTTCCTGAAAGGCAGGAACCATGTCTCCTTTATTTAAAATTAAGACAATACTGGCCGGGCACAGTGGCCCACGCCTGTAATTCCAGCATCTGGGGAAGCCAAGGCGGGTGGATCATGAGGTCAGGAGTTCAAGACTAGCCTGGCCAATATAGTGAAATCCCGTCTCTACTAAAAATATAAAAATAAGCTGGGTATGGTGGCGCACGCCTGTAATCCCAGCTACTTGGGAGGCTGAGGCAGGAGAATTGCTTGAACTTGGAGGCGGAGGTTGCAGTGAGCCGAGATTGTGCCACTGCACTCTAGCCTGGGTGACAGAGGAAGACTCCGTTTAAAAACAAAAACTAACAAACAACAACAACAGAAGCCTGTGCTTTAGCCACTACTTGGCACATAATAGGCACTCAATAAATATGTGTTAACTCAAACCAAAGATGACAAATATTTGAGGTGTGTGCTGACCTCCCTCTCCTGCCTGGGGGGTAGACATTGCTAATGGATCTTAATGTTCTTTCCTACTGAGCCTGGAAGCAGCTTCAATATCCTTCGAAACATGGCTTTCCATAAAATCTGCCAGAATTAGTGTGCAAAAGAAACCTATTTGCCAATTCTAAACAAAATGGAAGTCCTTTTCTCCTGCAGTTCCGTTCTTACTCCATTTGTAGCATCACAAAGAGAAACTTGCAAATATAAATTAGGTATTTAAAAAGTTAGTCCAAGTTGATGTGAGATATACTAAGGGGATAATACAGGGAATTGCAGTGAAATGTAATGTTGGAGTAGATAGCATCCAGCAATAAGCAGCTGGCTGAGTCTTCCAACTTTTGAGACTCTAGAATGATACTGGTGAGATAATGGTGAAAATGACCCTAAAACACAGCACCTCTTCTCATGGGATCAGCAGGACTGAAGCTTTTTAAGTAATGATTCTAATACCACAAAAGCAGGGCTCAAATTTCGGTTGGATCCAAAATCAACGTGTAAGTTGGGAATCCTGGCTTCCGACACCAGGAGGCAGGGATGGTATTATTCATGCTAAAAAGGAGATAAACAATAGAGGGAAGGCCAGGTGCGGTGGCTCAGGCCTGTAATCCCAGCACTTTGGGAGGGCGAGGCGGGTAGATCACTTGAGGTGAGGAGTTCGAGACCAGCTTGGCCAACATGGTGAAACTCCATCTGTACTAAAAATATAAAAATTAGCCAGGCGTGGTGGTGCATGCCTGTAGTCCCAGCTGCTTGGGAGGCTGAGGCAGAAGAATCACTTGAACCTGGCGGGCAGAGGTTGCAGTGAGCTAAGATCACGTCACTGCACTCCAGCCTGGACGACAGAGTGAGACTCTGTCTCAAAACAAAACAAAACAATAGCAGGGAAGTCCATGAGCATTCTCTTTTCTTTTCTTCTACTCCCTTCCCCTACCTCCTCCCTTCCCCATACACCCTTTGAACCGTGATTATCTTCTTTTACTTAGCAATCTTGAGATTTTTTGTGTGTTTACATGACCTGCCCAAAGTGAGGCTGCGAGTAAGTAAAACCAGATCCTTTATCTCTGACTCTCTCTCAACAGTGGTCACTATAGTTGTGTTCTCTCAAATCCATCCTTTAGAATTCAGTGATACTGAGAAAAACTTCTTACACTCCTAGATTGGAGACTAAAGGATTTAACAGTGTATTTAAGACTTGTATAAGATAAGCTCTCTCATGTCAATCTCAGAGGGGAATTGGATTTTAAGGGGCTATAATACAGAAATTCTTATTTATTTATTGAATTCTACTAGTAAGATTATCCAAATTAAAAAAAAAAAATTATCAGTTGAGCACAATGGCTCACACCTCTGATCCCAGCACTTTTGGAGGCCAAGGCAGGAGGATTGCTTGAGGCCAGGAGTTCAAGCAGCCTGGGCAACCTAGCAAGAACCCACCTCTACAAAAAATAAAAAAATATAGCTGGATGTGGTAGCCCATGCCTGTAGTTCCAGCTACCTAGGAGGCTGAGGTGGGAGGATCACTTGAACCCAGCAGGTCAGAGCTGCAGAGAGCTATGATTGCACCATTGTACTCCAGTCTGGGTGATAAGGCAAAACCTGTCGCTAAAAAAAATAATAATAATAAGGCCAGGCACGGTGGCTCATGCCTGTAATCCCAGCACTTTGGGAGGCCGAGGTGGATCACGAGGTCAGGAGATCGAGACCATCCTGACCAACATGGTGACACTCTGTTTCTACTAAAAACACAAAAAATTAGCCAGGCATGTTGACGCATGACTGTAGTCCCAGCTACTCGGGAGGCTGAGGCAGGGGAATCGCTTGAACCTGGGAGGCGGAGGTTGCAGTGAGCCAAGATCACGCCACTGTATCCCAGCCTGGTGACAGGGCAAGACTCCATCTTAAAAAAAAAAAAATTACCATAAAAGCAATTTTTAATTTTAATTTTGTATGAACATACAATGTAAATATAGAAAATGTATTAAGGCATTATATCCCTCTCTGCTTTCAGAAGCAGCCTAATGGGTTCTGTGCTGCCCCAAGATCAGAATCAAGAACAGAAATACTTATTCACTCTGCTGTGGAGTATTGCTGGAGCCTCCCACAAGTGGTATGTTAGCTTAAATGTTTCCATTGTGAGGCCGGGCACGGCAGCTCATGCCTGTAATCCCAGCACTTTGGGAGGTTGAGGCAGGATCACCTGAGGTCAGGAGTTCGGGACCAACCTGGCCAACATAGTGAAATCCCCGTCTCTACTAAAAATACAAAAATTAACCGGCCATGGTGGTAGGCGCCTGTAATCCCAGCTATTTGGGAGGGTGAAGTAGGAGGATCACTTGAACCCAGGAGGCAGAGTTTGCAGTGAGCAGAGATCATGACATTGAACTCCAGCCTGGGCGACGGAGTGAGACTGTCTCAAAAAAAAAAAAAAAAAAAAAAGTTTCCATTATCCCTTTTATTGAGCTTTTAGGACAGATTTTTATAGTCCTGTCTGTTCTCTCCTTGTGGAGCTATCATATGCCATTCCTGGCTCTCACTATGAACCCACCTTTGTTTTTTTTAATTTTATTATTGATTGATTGATTGAGGTGGAGTCTCTGTTGCCTAGGCTGGAGTGCAGTGGCTTGATCTTGGCTAACTGAAACCTCTGCCTCCCAGGTTCAAGTGATCCTCCTGCCTCAGCCTCCTGAGTAGCTAGGATTACAGGCATGTGCCACCATGTTCAGCTAATTTTTGTATTTTTAGTAGAGATGAGGGTTCACCATGTAGGTCAGGTTGGTCTCAAACTCCTGACCTCAAGTGGCATACCTGCTTCAGCCTCCCAAAATGCTGGGATTACAGGCGTGAGTCACTGTGCCAGCCTATTTTATTCTTTATTTTGAAAAAAATAAAGTCAGGGCCTCACTATGTTGCTCAGGTGGGCCTCAACTCATGGCCTCAAATGATCCTTCAACCTCAGCCTCCCAAAATGCTGGGATTACAAGCATGAGCCACAGTGCCCACCTTTCAAAATGCATATCTACTTTCAAGTTATTATTTCTAAGAAGTTACGGGCTAGAAAACTAGAGAATCAGGTTTCTTTGAGTTGTATATAAAATCAGAGTGACTAGGCTCTAAATGAAGCCTTAGGGACTTTCTGATGAATAAAGTACTTTAAATAAAGTAATGAACATTGTACATCTAACTGGACTGTGTAGAGTCATTTTATACTCATTCCTGGATTCTTGGGTGGCTGAGTTTGCTGGAAAAGTAATCTTTGGATAAAGTATTATAATTTAAAATAATTTAATAGAGGTTAAAAAAATTAAATTTAAAAAACATTTCTTAGAAAATTTCTGATATGCTCCTGAGACATTTTATGTAATTCAATTTTTGTATCTATTTAAGGGAATCTTGCAATGATAATTTTCCTCAAGTACGTAAGAGGTAAAAAAAAAAACATATGCTTGCTTTTCCATATGTTAAGTTGTTGAGAGCAAGTTATGCTGGCTTTTTAGTTTCTAAGTGTGCAGTTCAACAGAACCTAGAAAGATCAGGAAGGGATTTACATGTCCAGGAATAAGGCAAGATAGGTATTCAGACCAACCTCTCATTGAAAACAACGAAAAATGTTCACTAAAAAAAACGTTGGCTGGGCACAACATTTTTGGGCACCATACAGGTGGCTTGCATCTATAATCCCAGCACTTTGGGAGGCCAAGATGGGTGGATCACTTGAGGCCAGGAGTTTGAGACCTGCCTGACCAACATACTCTACTAAAAATACAAAAATGGGCTGGGCATGGTGGCGTGCGCCTGCAATCCCAGCGACTTGGGAGGCTGAGGCACAAGAATCACTTGAACCTGAGGGGTAGATGTTGCAGTGAGCCAAGATCGTGCCACTGCACTCCAGCCTGGGGAACAGAGCAAGACTCCGTCTAAAAAAAATGTTTAACTTCTTAAAAGCATAAAAGATCCGGCAAAATAATAAAAATCTAAAGTCCAAAATCAAAGGGAAAATAAGAACTCTGAAACTTATGTAGAGCCCTGGAACTGTTTTTGCACTGAGGGCATTTGCCAGTTTAGGCAAATTTGAACTTTGGTTCTGAGAGGCTTTCAGGACAAGGGGTACAGAATCATAGCCCACAGCCTGTCCTTCCCCTTACTAACGTGGGTCAGCTCCACAGACAAGGGTGAAACAAAAGTCAATGTGCCTTCCCCATCAGGCCCAGGAGATCACAGGCAAAGCTGCCCTTGTGATAAGTAGACTAGGGCAGGTGGCACTGGCAGGAGATGGGCCTGAGAAGTTACAAGTGCGAATTAGTCCTTTCATAGCTTCCAAATTTGTATCACTTTGGTGGTCAAAAATAAATAAATAAACAAAGGCAAACAAACAAAAGAAACCATAAAAACATGAAAACCTCTCAAGATGTGAATTTAAAGTACTTTAGTGCAAAGTGCCCCTGGGTGCCTGGCACAAGCGGATGAAAGTCCTCTCTGCGGGACATTAGCATCACCCTATGCTTCAAATAATGCCCCAAAATAAATTTTTAAGGACAATAATCAGCACATAGTCAAAAATAACCAAGCCTATAAGGAAATAAGCCATCAAGAATCAGAACTAGAAGAAAGAGACCTGCAAAGACTTCAGATATTGAAATTATTAGAGTCTATTAAAGCAACTATGCTTACTAAATTTAAAGAAAAATTAGTAAAAAAAAAAAAAAAAATGGAAAAGGGAACTATAAAAGTGACCTAACAGATTTGAAAAAGAACCAGGCCAGGTGCAGTGGCTCATACCTGTATGAGCACTTTGGGAGGCCCAAGTGGGGGAATGCTTGAGCCCAGGAGTTTGAAACCAGCCTGGGCAACATGGTGAAACCCTATCTCTACAAAATATACAAAAAATTAGCCAGGCATGGTGGCATGCACCTGTAGTCTCAGCTACCTGGGAGGCTGAGGTAGGAGGATTGCTTGAGCCCAGGGAGGTTGAGGCTGCAGTGAGCCAAGATTCACTCCAGCCTAGGCAGCAGAGTGAGACCCTGAGTCAAAATAAACAAACAAATTTAAGAAAACCCAAAATGAACTTCCCAAAATAAAAGATACAATATCTAAAATTTAAAATTCAATTGACATATTTAACAGCAGATAAACACTAATGAAGAGAGAATTAGAGGACTGAAATATAGGTCAGAAGGAATTATATAGAGTACAGCACAGAAAGACAGCAGTAATGGAAAATATGAGAGGTTAGAAGACATGGAGAATATAGAATGACAAGGTCTAATATTCCTTTTAATCAGACTCCCAGAAGGAGAGGAGAGCAGGACTAGGAGAAAAATAATATTTGAAGACATCATAGCTGAAAATTTTTCAGAACTGATCAAATCAGTCTATACATGTAAGAATTGTAAGCAAGAATAATAAAAAGAAATCTATATCTAGACACATTATTATGAAACTTTAATAAACAAATGTCAAACAAGTTCTTAAAATCAACCAAAGAAAAAGGTAATCCTCAAAATAGTGACAACTAGGCAATAGCTGAATTGTCAATAGTAACAAAGAAAGTAGCAAAGGAAATCCAAAGCCAGTGGAATGAAGCCGTCAGTGAACTTAAATAATTGCCAAACCAGAATTCTATACTCAGCAAAAGTATCTCCCAAGAATGAGGGCAAAATAAGTTGTTTTTAGACAAATCAATATAGAATTTCCTCCCAGTGATGCAAGGCTGGTTCAACATACGCAAATCTGTAAACATAATCCACCACATAAACAGAACCAAAGACAAAAACCACATGATTATCTCAATTGATGCAGAGAAGGCCTTTGACAAAATTCAACAGCCCTTTATGCTAAAAACTCTCAATAAACTAGGTATTGATGGAACGTATCTCAAAACAATAAAAGCTATTTACGACAAACCAACAGCCAATATCATACTGAATGGGCAAAAACTAGAAACATTCCCTTTGAAATCTGGCACTAGACAAGGATGTCCTCTCTCACCACTCTTATTCAATATAGTACTGGAAGTTCTAGCCAGAGCAATCAGGCAAGAAAAAGAAATAAAGGGTATTCAAATAGGAAAGGAGGAAGTCAAATTGTCTTTATTTGCAGACGATATGATTGTATATCTAGAAGACCCCATCGTCTCAGCCCAAAATCTCCTGAAACTGATAAGCAACTTCAGCAAAGTCTCAGGATATAAAATCAATGTGCAAAAATCACAAGCATTCCTATACACCAATAACAGACTTAAAGACAGCCAAATCAAGAACCAACTGCCATTCACAATTGCTACAAAGAGAATAAAATACCTAGGAATACAACTAACAAGGAACGTAAAGGACCTCTTCAAGGAGAACTACAAACCACTGCTCAATGAAATAAGAGAGGACACAAACAGATGGAGAAATATTCCATGTTCATGGCTAGGAAGAATCAATATTGTCAAAATGGCCATACTGCCCAAAGTAATTTACAGATTCAACGCTATCCCTATCAAGCTACCAATGACCTTCTTTGAAGAACTGGAAAAAATCACCTTAAACTTCATATGGAACCAAAAGAGAGCCCGCATAGCCAAGTCAATTCTAAGCAAAAAGAACAAAGCTGGAGGCATCACACTCCCGGACTTCAAATTATACTACAAAGCTACAGTAATCAAAACAGCATGGTACTGGTACCAAAACAGAGATATAGACCAATGGAACAGGACAGAGACCTCCGACGCAACACAACACATCTACAACCACCTGATCTTTGACAAACCTGACAAAAACAAACAATGTGGAAGCGAGTCCCTGTTTAATAAATGGTGTTGGGAAAACTGGCTAGTCATGTGCAGAAAGCAGAAGCTGGACCCCTTCCTGACACCTTACACTAAAATTAACTCCAGATGGATTAAAGACTTAAACATAAGACCTAACACCATAAAAACCCTAGAAGAAAATCTAGGCAAAACCATTCAGGACATAGGTGTAGGCAAGGACTTCATGACCAAAACACCAAAAGCAGTGGCAACAAAAGCCAAAATAGACAAATGGGACCTAATCAAACTCCATAGCTTCTGCACAGCAAAAGAAACAGTCATTAGAGTGAATCGGCAACCAACAGAATGGGAAAAAATTTTTGCAGTCTACCCATCTGACAAAGGGCTGATAACCAGAATCTACAAAGAACTGAAACACATTTACAAGAAAAAAACAAACAAGCCCATTCAAAAGTGGGCGAAGGATATGAACAGACACTTTACAAAAGAAGACATCCATGAAGCCAACAAACATATGAAAAAATGCTCATCATCACTGGTCATTAGAGAAATGCAAATCAAAACTACATTGAGATACCATCTCACGCCAGTTAGAATGGCGATCATTAAAAAATCTGGAGACAACAGATGCTGGAGAGGATGTGGAGAAATAGGAACGCTTTTACACTGTTGGTGGGAGTGTAAATTAGTTCAACCATTGTGGAAGACGGTGTGGCGATTCCTCAAGGACCTAGAAATAGAAATTCCATTTGATCCAGCAATCCCATTACTGGGTATATATCCAAAAGACTATAAATCGTTCTACTATAAGGACACATGCACACGAATGTTCATTGCAGCACAGTTTACAATAGCAAAGACCTGGAACCAACCCAAATGCCCATCGATGATAGACTGGACAGGGAAAATGTGGCACATATACACCATGGAATATTATGCAGCCATCAAAAACGATGAGTTCGTGTCCTTTGTAGGGACATGGATGAACCTGGAAACCATCATTCTCAGCAAACTGACACAAGAACAGAAAATCAAACACCGCATGTTCTCACTCATAGGCGGGTGTTGAACAATGGGAACACATGGACACAGGGAGGGGAGTATCACACACTGGGGTCTGTCAGGGGGAAAAAGGGGAGGGATAGTGGGGGTGGAGAGTTGGGGAGGGATAGCATGGGGAGAAATGCCAGATATAGGTGATGGGGAGGAAGGCAGCAAATCACACTGCCATGTGTGTACCTATGCAACAATCTTCCATGTTCTTCACATGTACCCCCAAACCTAAAATGCAATAAAAAAATAATAATAATAAAAAATAAATAAATAAATAAAGAAAAAAAAAAAAAAAGAATTTCCTCCCAGTACACTCTGACTTCAGACCTTTCCTTTAGGTAGAATAAAAGTGATCTCATAAGGGTTACCTGAGATAAAAGAAGGAATAAAGATAAAAGAAAGTGGTAAGTATATGGACACATCTAAGTAAATATTATTAAAGTGGTGCAAAAGTAATTGTGGTTTTTGGAAGGAAACAGATTCTCCCATGGAGTCTCTAGAAAGACCACAGCGCTACAGACCCATTTGAGACTTCTGACCTCTAGAAGTGTAGGATAATAAATTTGCATTGTTGCAAGCGCTAAGTTGGTGGTAATTTGTTACAGCAGCAATAGGAGACTAATAAGTACACACACACACATATGTATGTTCACACATACACAGGGGCAGTCCTCAACTTAGGATGGTTTGACTTAACAATATATTTTGACTCTGTGATGGTGGGAAAGCCATGTGCATTCAGTAGAAACTGTACTTCCAGTACCCATACAATTATTACGTTTTTCACTTTCACTACAGCATTTAATAAACTACGTGAGATATTCAACACTTTATTATAAAACAGGCTTTGTGTTAGATGATTTTGCCCAACTGTAGTCTAATGTAAGTGTTCTGAGCACATTTAAGCTAGGCTAGGCTAAGCTATGATGTTTAGTAGGTTAGGTGTATGAAATGCAATTTTTTTTCAGACTTTACCTATGGAGAGTGTTGAATTCTACTCTCCCCGTGGACAGCCTAAACGCATTTTTAAAAAATTATTTTTTATAACTTTCTTTACTATCATTCCCAATAAATGGATTTTCGACTTAAGATAGTTTCAGCTGGATGCAATGACTCACACCTGTAAACTCAGCACTTTGGGAGGCTGAGGCAGGGAGATTGCTTTGAGCTCAGGAGTTTGAGCTCAAGACCCCATCTCTACAAGAAATTTTAAAAATTAGCCAGGTGTGGTGGTGTGTGCCTTTGGTCCCAACAACTCAGGAACCTGAGGCAGGAGGGTCCCCTGAGCCCAGGAGGTCGAGGCTGCAGTGAGCCGTAATCATGCCACTGCACTCACTCCAGCCTGGGTGACAGAGCAAGACCCTGTCTCAAAAAAAAAAAGAGAGAGAGGAGACAGATTTTCAATTTACAGTGGGTATATCTGGACATTATCCTATTATAACTCAAGGAGCATCTAAATATATGTGAGGGGGGGATGTGTGTGTGTGTGTGTGTGTGTGTGTGTGTGTATATTACTTATAACAAAACAATAAATAAAAGCAAGGATGTGATTCCTCTAGTGATTGAGAAGAGATACAGAGAGGACAGGGCTCTGAGGCCTTGGCAATTCTTTACCTTGATATGGGTAGGTGTTGCACAGGTTATAATTCTTTTTTTTTGCGATGAAGTCTCACTCTGTGGCCCAGGCTGGAGTGCAATGGCACAGTCTTGGCTCACCGCAATCTCCACCTCCCAGGTTCAAGCAATTCTCCTGCATCAGCCTCCTGAGTAGCCGGGATTACAGGCACATGCCATCACACCCAGCTAATAATTATTCTTTAACCATCCATATATATTTATCCACTCTTTCTATAACAGTTAACATTTCACAATAACAAACATGTAAAAAGAAAAAAGAAGCCCAAACCAAAAAACCCAGGAAGCCTGGAATTTAGATGGGATTCACAGACTAGTTAATTATTAATGAGTTTTTAGTCACTGAGACAGGCGAATGATCTGCAGAATATCCCTGCTCCTTCTAGTGTCTTCTTACTGTCACCTCCCATCTGACTTCTCCCTCGCTTGTTAATTCCCCCATCATAGTTGGAAATGGAAAAAATATAGAGGAGCAAAGGCTACATGTGGGCTCTTTTGCTAATTAACTATGTGAAGTTGGACAAGCGACTTAAACTCTTGGTTTCTTAATCTATAAAACGGAAGTAATCAACTTCCTATAAGAACCTCTGTAGGGTTCTTTTATAGGAAAGAAATAAGATAAAGCACTTACAACAATTTCTATGTAGAAATGTCACTTCTTTTTGAATTTCATTTATCCTTCCCCCGTATCTCCACCCCTAAATGTTTATGGAGCACTTGCCTTGTACCAACCAGGTCTTTTGCTGGCTCCTAGGGATGCAAAGCCAAGAAACCAAAATCCCATCTTCAAAGTGTTCATAGTTTAATAGAGGAAGCAGATGAAAAATACACATGGGCTGGGGCAGTGGCTCACACCTATAATCCCAGCACTTTGGGAGGCCGAGGTGAGTGGATCACTAGGTCAGGAGTTCTAGACCAGCCTGGCCAACATGGTGAAACCCCGTCTCTACTAAAAATACAAAAATTAGCCAGGCGTAGTGGCGAGCGCCTGTAATCCCAGATACAACGGAGGCTGAGGTAGGATAATTGCTTGATCCCGGAAGACGGAGGTTGCAGTGAGCCGAGATTGCACCATTGCACTCCAGCCTGGGTGACAGAGCAAGACTCTGTCTCAGAAAAAAAGAAAAAGAAAAATACACAATGATAATGCAAAGGGTCAGTGAGACAAGTAAAATTTAAACAATGCACTGAGGCATTCCAAGGGAAGGAGTCATTAACTCTGCTGAGAGTGGAGTAGGACAGGGGCCTGGTCAGGGAGGCCTTCCCATCCTTCAACACCTGAGCACAATCTTGAAGGATGAGTTGGAATTTGCCAGTGGGAAAATATAAGGAAAGGACAAATTTCCAGAGAGGGATCAGTACAGGCAGGCTTGGAAGGAGATGATGGATTGGGAAAATAGCAAGACGTTGAGTATTAGGGCATCGAGGAGGGAGATGAAATCGGAGTAATCTGCTGTGGTCAGAAATCAAAAGGCCTCATTCAGCACATGTAAGAGTTTGGAACTTCTTCCCCAGGCAGTGGAGAGCTACTGGGAGCAGGGGTGAGGGGGATCAGAGCTGTATTTTGGAAATACCCCCTCTGCCCCTGTGGGGACGGATGAGAAAGACTCTACCTGCCGTGAGAGGTGAGAGGACTGAACTAAGGCAGTGGCCTTGGAATGGATAAAGGGGACATAGATTAAGAGTCATTTAGGAGACAGAACTGGGTGAACTTGGTATTCTATTGATTCGGGGTGGGGGGGGGTAATTGCTAGATTTCCAGCTTGTGCTAATAGGGATGGTAGCTAATAATACCATTAACCAAGTTAAAGGAGACCAACAGCTTGGTTGTGGGGTGAAGATATAGGAAGTTTATTTTGGATTTACTCTGGGACATCCAGGTAGGGATTTCTAGTAGGGGGCTGGAAATTTCGTTCTGAAACTCAGGAGAGAAATGAAATGTGGACATAGAGATTTGGAAGCCATAAATATAGGAGCCAGGGGAACGTGTTGGGTGTCCCAAGCAATCGATGTTTGCTGAATCACTTGAAAGCATGAGCAGAGTGCTTCCTTAAGTGCCTTTTTCCTTAGCATGTTTTTGGACCTGGATTAAGAATGTTTTCATTGAATACCCGAGGTCCTTCACCCCAGATCATACAGGTCATAGAGTAGCTACTAATAACTTGGGTCCAGGTTACAGCTTAAATTTAGAGTGTTGGATTTTACCAAAGTCATTCAGGAATGACAGACAAGCATTCCTTGGAGTATTCTGACAGGCAAACCTTGTACCCGGATACTGGTTAAGTAAAAATTTTCCACAAAATATTCAATATAATAACAAGTTTCTCAGAATGTCAAGATCTGTACTCTTCTCAGATGGAAATTTGGTGAGTAACTTATTAAAATTTTTTAGCATAAATAAAAAATCCCTGATGTTTTAAATGTTTCATCTATTATTGTGAATTTCAGTAGCATACCTTGGAAGTTACAGGTCTTTTGAATGCAGAATCATAGAATTTTTAGCCCTAGAAGGAGCCTTAAAGTCATTGAATCCGGTCCTTTAAGTTCGTAAGTGGAGCCACAGAGACTAGGGCGACAGTGCCATGCCGGGGCCACTCAGCTTGGGATGAGTGACAGCAAAGTGGCCAGCTGAGTGGCCCCCGCTGATCCCTGGGTCATTCTCCCCCCTTTCCACATCCTTCCTCTCAATGGAGTCCAAGCTTGCTAAGGTTTCAGGATAAAAAATGAACTAAATCTCAGCTGTCCAAATAAAGGTTTCAATTTATTTACGAATTTAATGCATCTCTGCAATGCTTGGAGCTAGATAAGAACAAAAAGCCAAGTGTAATTAAGATTCTTCCTTTGCCTCCTTCTGCCCCAGGTTTCTTGGCAGAATGCATTATTGGAGTTTCACAAGGACAGCCCCGCCTGCAGGAAAGGACAGTGTCAAGGGTCTGATCTCAAGGAGGGTTGCCAGCTTTTGCAAATAAAAATAGAGGATGCCCAGTTAAATGTGAATTTCAGATAAGCAATGAGTAATTTTTTAGCATAAGTATGTCTTATGTAATATTTGGGATATACTTATACTAAAAAAACAGTATCCACTGCTTATCTGCAATCAAAGTTAATTGGGAGTCCTGTATGTTATCTGGCAATCCTAATCTTAAAGTAAAGGACACAGAGTTTTAAGCATTTACAGATTATTGAGGCAGTCAGAGTTAGCCCCACTAGAGGTAGCTGATGTTTTATAAAATTGCAAATCTCAAAACTACCTAGGATTTGCTATTCTTTGTGCAAAAGTGGAGGTTTTATGCTGTGCCACTCCCATCTCCTGCCCCCTAAATGGTAGTATAATTTGAGACCAATCTTTCACAGGATTAGCAATCGTGGTGGTGGAGGGGGTGGGAGGGCACAGACAGAGTGCCTCAATCTCTGTGTGTTCCAGAGTAGCTGCATTTGCCTTTGTCTTTAGTGGCACAGACCAATTTTGCAGGCACAGAATCGGAATTCATTACATAATCAGTGATTACAAAACCAGGGCTAAAATGTGGAACGATACAGTGTTCCATCACAGAAACCATAAAAAGAAGCATTTTGCAAGACAGTGTTTCACTCTGGGCGGATCCTCCACGTGAGCTTCATTTAATGAGAGACTGAGCTAGTCCCACCGTTCTGCAGGGAGCCTCATCGCACAAAAAGGGCTGAGCCATGAGGGCGGTGAAATGCCAGCCGTGTCTCAGCAAATTAGCAGAGTTTGGCCACACGCTCAGCGGCAGTAAGATGTCATGACAATACTAGCTGTAAGAGTGATTTTCAGGTTCCGCCCCTGAGTCCACACAGCCTGGCAATGAAATCACCTCCCAGGTGGCTCTGATGTGGTCAGCTGGAAGTGGTGGGGGTGGTGGCAGCAGTGTCAGTGGAGGTGGGGGGAGAGGGTTAAAGTGATTTGGCAAATCCAGGAAGAAACACAATTTAACCAATAGAATTAGGATATCATTGCAAGTACGTTTGTAAAGTCATGCCTAGAGCCATAGCTAAGTTTCCTCATGGCAGCATTAACAATCATGCAGTGTCAATTTCAAGAGAAAGGCTTTTATAAAACACGTGAGTCTACTATTTTTTTAAAAATTCATCATTCAGGCCGGGCGCGGTGGCTCACGCCTGTAATCCTAGCACTTTGGGAGGCCGAGGTGGGTGGATCACCTGAGGTCAGAAGTTCAAGACCAGCCTGGCCATCATGGTGAAACCCCATCTTAAAAAAAAAAAAAAAAAAATTCATCATTCAGTCTTAATGTTGTGTAGAGTGAAAAATAAATGTTGAAAACCAGGCCATAGTGAGGTTAAGAATATGGTTAATTGGCTGGGTGTGGTGGCTCATGCCTGTAATCCCAGCACTTTGGGAGGCCAAGGAGGGTGGATTACAGGAGGCCAGGAGTTTGAGACCAGCCTGGGCAACATGGCGAAACCCCATCTCTACTAAAAATACAGAAGTTAGTGGGGCATGGTGACGTACGTATGCCTGTAATCCCAGCTACTTGGGAGGCTGAGGCATGAACCCAGGAGGTCGAGGCTGCAGTGAGCCGAGACTGTACCACTGCACTCCAGCCTGGGAGACAGAGCAAGACTGCCTAAAAATAAAAAAGAATTTGGTTAATTATAGGAAGTCATATGTGGCTGCTGCCATGGCCAAAATTCACATTAAACAATTATATAATTGTTCTATTTTCTCAAACTTTAGTAAAGAATGGTATTTGATATCTACTATGGACCACAATTTTTATAGGAGCTTTCTATGATCCTAATTATTTTAAATTTATTTTAAAACTGTGATATGGTAGATATATATAACAGAAAATGGACCATTTAAACCATTTTTAGGTGTATTTAATGCGACTAAATTATTTTTAAAAATTTTATTTGTAGAGACAAGGTCTCACCATGTTGCCCAGGTTGGTCTCAAACTCCTGAGCTCAAGCAATTCTCCTACGTTGGCCTCCCAAAGTGCTGGGATTATAAGTGTGAGCCACTGCACCCAGACTTAATGCCACTGAATTTTAAGAATCAATCAATTCAGGGGCATTAAGTACATTCACAATGTTATGCCACCATTATCACCATCCATCTCTGGGACTTTTTCATCTTCCCAAATTGCAGCTCTACCCATGAAACAATAGCTCCCCATTACCCTCTCCCTCCAGCTGCTAGTAACCATGATCTAACTTTCTGTTGCTATACATCTGCCTATTTGAGATACTTCACATATGTGAAATCATACAATCTTTGTCCTTCTGTGTCTGACCAATTTCACTCAACATAATGTCTTCAAAGTTCACTCATGTTGTGGAGCATATATTAGCTCATCTAATTCTTAGAACCTGCAAAATTGGTTCTATTATTACTCTAAGGAAATGCCACTGCCAACGCCCCCCACCCCTCCACCGGCAGGCATTGCATACTTCTGTCTCTGAAATTAAAGTGAAAGTGAATGGTCTATCCTGCTGGGGTTGCCTTATGAACACCATAAAGTATGGTTATATCCTGGTGGTAAGGATCTCAAGTCCTTAGAACCATCCTGGAAGAGGGTTTAGTGATGCCGTGCCAGGTGTTTTTGAGTTCTTTCAGTCTCCAAGAAGGGATGAAATGGGCCTGGGTGAGAAATACAGCTGGTTGGTGACTTCTGGGAACAAAGCCAATTTGCCCAAAGAAAGTTTTAGAGGCCCTGAGCCCTGAAATGCCTGGTGCCTCATCCTGTCTCCCCCAAACCCTGATATGGAATTCACAGTAGAAACAATATCAAACCATTTAACTAATGCAAGAATTAGTATTTCCAGCTACCCCCCAAGGTATAGGTCCCAATCCCTTACCTGGCTCCATTCAGATTCAGGTATGTTTCAGAATTCAGAAGTGTTCGTGTTTTTGACGGGGGCAAATCTGTGCATGTACTGTATTCTTCGTAACACCCCCCAGCAAGGTCTGGGTTGACATCCATCATTAGACATTAATATTTCTACGCTGACATATGGATAATCATGCTTAAAGGGATCAATAAAAACTGAACGGGCATGGTGGCTCACACCTATCATCCCAGCACTTTGGGAAGCAGGTGGATCACCTGAGGTTGGGAGTTCGAGACCAGCCTGACTAACATGGAGAAACTCCAGCTCTACTAAAAATACGAAATTAGCCAGGTGTGGTGGTGTATGCCTGTAATCCCAGCTACTTGGAAGGCCAAAGCTGGAGAATTGCTTGAACCTGGGAGGCAGAGGTTGCGGTGAGCCGAGATGGCGCCATTGCACTCCAGCCTGGGCAACAAGAGCAAAACTCTGTCTCAAAAAAAAAAAAAAAAAAAACTATGTTATATAAAGTCTCATAACCTTTCAGATCAGGTTTTACCATCAAAAGAATTTCCTGCAAACTTGAAAAAAAATCTGTTTTTCAGAGCCCATTGGATTTCTGAATTGCTAAGGGTTACGGATCTGGAATATTATTATTCCCACTGTATAGATGAAAAAACTGAGGTGTAGAGACATCAAGGAACCTATCCAAGGTCATACCACTAAGTGGTGGAGCCAGGGTTTGGAGCTGATTTTGATGTGCTCGTACCGCTGCATGTTTTTTTGTTTTGTTTTGTTTTTTAACTTTTTTTTTTTAACTTTAACCCTTGACATGGCAGGAGATAAAAGGGTTTGTGGGGGTGGGGTTTGGAGATTTTGTTTGTTGTTTGTTTGAGACAGGGTTCATTCTGTCGCCCAGGCTGGAGTGCAGTGGCATGATCAAGGCTCACTGGAACCTTAACCTCCTGGGCTTAGGTGACCCTCTCACCTCAGCCTCTCAGGTAGCTGGGACTATAGGTATGTACGACCACACCTGGCTAATTTTTTGTAGAGATGGGGTTTCGCCATGTTGCCCAGGCTGGTCTCCAGCTCCTGGGCTCAAGCAGTCCACCCTCCTCAGCCTTCCAAAGTAGATAAAAGTTTTCAGACTCCATCGACTTTATTTGTTCATGAGGGTCCACTTAGAGCTGACATTCAAATACATTTTCACTGGGAATGATTAATACATTTTTCTCATAAATTGATAGGCTAGACAGTATTTTTGTATCCAATCACCTTCTCAAAGAGGTTAACAAAACAGAACATCGTCATGTTTGGGAAGAGGAGAAGGAGGTATGTAACGTTCCCATTTTCAGTAAGAAATCGTTTGTTCCTTTCTAGTCTTTCCACCTTCACGTGTTTTCTTGTTGGTTCCGTTTCTGCTCTGGTGAATGGGCCCGAGGCCTCTGGTTTCCATTCATCCAGGCACCAGGAGCCGCTGGTGTCCCCATGGCCTCTTTCTCTTTCCTTAGGCAGAGCTCCTCGTCAGCATCTCATTGATCCCATTGTTCAAAATTCTTACCAATCCTCCCATCCATGGATTTCAATATGTAAACCCTGCCTCCACGGCTGCTTGTTGACTGAATATTAGAGAAATAGGATCCCTTCACATAAACATTCGCTACTTCATTCTAGAACTTAAAGCTTTGTCATTCCAATTAAAGCAGATGAGCCTGTTTCAGGGGATTGCAGAGGACAGAGGTGAGGGTATGTGTGTATTCCTGCTGTTTGCCAAGTCTCCTGCTTCCTCCAAGGCACCCAGATGGGAATACCTGGCCAGCTAGTCAGCAAGACATCCGATTCCAGGGGGCAGACGAGAAAAGCAGGGAGAGATTTGCTTTTTGGCACTTGCGTCTCTGCAGTTCAGCTGGTCTGGGTCTGAGCTAAGTTAAGTGTTACTGGCTACTGGTTCTGGATAAGAGTTCCGAGACTGGGATCCATTGACAGTCACCTGGTTGACTTTGTCTCTATAATTTTTTAATTAAGTAGATTGTTATTCTGAGGGCAATTTTGAAACATCCAAATTTTGGTGGGACAGAGAAATTGCTGGTATTGTTCAGGTTACTGGTGGTATCTGAGGATGGGGAAAAGAAAAACAATACAAAGTGGATCTGTTCCCTTTTAAATTTTTGTTTTTCCACAGTGATCTCTCTCCTTACAAAATCCCGAGCTCACCCCCTGATGATCTTACAAAAAATCCTCTTTTGTTCTTCAAGTTATAGGAAAACAAACCATGGAAAGTAACTGATTTTCATTAAAAACTAATGAATGCTTGGGTCAAATCTCCTAATTACAGAGATCAAAGGAGACTAATAAATTTTAACTCAAGGTTCTTTTTTCTTCAAAAGAATAGCCTTCAGTGAAAACAAGTATTTCCTAACCCAATAAAGAAATCTGCAACAATCCATTCTCCTAGCTAACTTACTTAAGAGTTTTGTGTTTGTTTAAATTACACATGGTATGGTGTGTCTGGCCTCCCCTTTCTTCTTTACAACTCAAGCCAGTAAAATATCAGCAGAGTCTTTCTTTCTTCTTTCTTTCTTTTGTTTGATCTTTCTTTCTTTCTCTTTCTTTCTTGCTTCTTTATTTTTTTTTTTAATTGTTGCTCAGGTTGGTCTTGAACTCCTGGGCTCAAGCAATCCTCCTGCCTCAGCCTCCCAAAGTGTTGGGATTACAGGCATGAGCTGCAGCACCCAGCCCAACAGAGATTTTCATGGGCACTTCTAAAGAAGTACATATACTTAACAGGTGTTGAGATTTTGTTTTACTTATACTTTTCTCTGAACTGCCATGGGAGAATCAGTCCCTAATATTTGGCAGAAGGAAGTGATAAGGAATCCTCTATAACTTTGCTTGTGCTATTTGGGCAAGTGGGATACATATACATACATTTTATTATAGACATGAATGTAAATATTGACTTACCATTGGGATGTTTGGCAACTGTTTGTCAACTAACATCCCAAAGGGATCCTGATGACTATCCAGAGATGTAGTTTATCCTTAGAGCTCCCTTTCAACATCAAGTGATATCCAGACTTATCTGCCTCTTAACGAGAGGGAACAGTGGAATGCCCTCTCAGAGGGGCCCACCTTGGCGTGCTAAGGGGAGGTCCATGTTGTGCCAGCACTATCTCTATGCTCAGCTGTAAGTCTCACGTTAAACTTCTCAGCCAAGAACAGAAGACTGTGTTCCCTAAGAAGCCTCTGTTAACCATACTACCAGAGCAACAGTTTGTGAAGAATGAAATCCAAAAAGAGCAACTAGTCAAGATGTGTGTGTGTGTGACTGTGTGAGCAAGTTTGTGAAGAATGAAATCCAAAAAGAGCAACTAGTCAAGATGTGTGTGTGTGTGTGTGTGTGTGTGTGTGTGTGTGGTGTGTGTGTGTGTGTGCGCGCACCTCTGGGGTGGGGGAGAAATGGCACAACCAGCTCTTCCTAACCCACCCCTGCTCCCAGCAGACACACCCCTGGTCTACCTTGGCCGTACCAGGGTAGAGATGGAACGACAAAGGGTCTTGCCATGGTCAGGACAGCCCTGAGGACGGTAAAGGCCCTGTGTCACTCAAAATAGTGAGGGAGAGAAGGCATCCTTGCCCTCCAAGATAGGGGGAGGAACTCTCCGGCCTGTGCAGGGAGTAGAGAGGGAAGTATCTGTGATTATCTAGGTGGAGAAAGGAGAGGCTGAGTGTTCTCAGGTCCCCGGAGATGCAGGAGCCTCAGACAGGCTGCAAGCCCCTCCTCCACAGGGCGACCACAGCTGGACCAGCCCTGGGAGCTGCAGATCCTTCACTGCAGCTGTTCCAACACTGGGGTCGGCTCAGACCCAGGCAAAACACCAGGTCCCAGGAAACACCTGGTTTATGAAAGGCCTCCTTTCCCCTTCATGATGGGGTGCAGTGTGGGGTAGAAAAGACCCATGTCCCTGCCTCTGGGACTGAGTCACTTGTGGATGCTACAGAGTTACCAGGAACCTGCCTGAGCTTGGTCTCTCTCAGTAGCCCCACAAGGGAGCAATTGTTATTGCAGTTATTGTTCCAGAGAGAAGACAGTTTGAGCAAGGTTAATGGGCTTACCCAGAAAATGATCAAAATGACCACTAGTGGGGGCCTCCTTAGCTAGACCTTTCTGTGACCTAGTAGTGCTCTGTCTGTCTGATATTCTGGGGCAGGAAAGAGAAGCCAGGGCAAGGACCTCAAGACTCTCTTCATCACCACCACACTGCAAGTCAGTTTGGGCAACAGCCCACAGGCTTGTTCTCTGCCTGGTTTTCTTTTCTTTTCTTTTTTTTTTTTTTTTTTTGAGACAGAGTCTCGCTCTGTTGCCCCGGCTGGAGTACAGTGGCACGATCTTGGCTCACTGCAATCTCCGCCTCCTGGGTTCAAGCTTATTCTCCTGCCCCAGCCTCCTGAATAGCTGTTATTATAGGCACGTGCCACCATGCCCGGCTAATTTTTTGTATTTCTAGTAGAAACAGAATTTCAGCATGCTGGCCAAGCTGGTCTCAAACTCCTGACCTTGTGATCTGCCTGCCTCGGCCTCCCAAAGTGCTGGGGTTACAGGTGTAAGCCACCGCGCCTGGCCCTCTGCCTGGTTTTCTAGTTGAGCTGGTTACTCATAGTATGGGGGAAGCTTTAAAATGGTTCTTCAGCTGTGCATGGTGAGAGGAGGCATCTGGCAAGTGGGTACATTGCACATAGTGGAGGAGGTGCGGAGATTAGTGGGAGGGAGCATTGCCAACCCCACTTCCTCCCAGGAGGCAGGAAAGCTCAGGTCCAGAGCATGGACTGTAGAGCCAGGCAGACCTGGACCAAGTCCTACCTCTGCAGTGATTAGTTATATGACCTTGAGCAAGTTATTTACTTTTTCTAAGTCTCTGGCTCCTCAACAACAAAAAATGAGAAGAATCACGGTATCTCTCTTATGTTTTTAAGAGGATTATATGAGATAAGGAATGCAAAGCACTTAGCACAGTGCCAGACCCATTGAAAGAACTCCTTAATGATATATAATGCATGCCACAGAACATCCATTTATTCATTTGGCAAGAATTTATTGAAGGCCACAGCTCTGTCCAGTGGTGCTCTAAAAATTTGATACCTGGCACTTTACTCACATTGGTCTCCTTAGAATCTAATCACACGAAGAGTCCTTTATCTATACATATTATAACATGTGCTGGTTGTACAGACATGGAAAATGGGTTTTAGTGCTTAAGTTATTTCTGCCCTTTCTTTATCTCTCCTTTATTTCCAGCATGAGGATGTAGCTGAACGAGTATGGGATTGTAGTGAAGGCAATTCCATACTAGCTGTGAACAGCTAGGCAAGCCACTTCACTTAGCCACATCTCTGCTTCTCGTCTGCAAGATGGGGAGAATCACACCATCCCAAATGGATTGTTGAATAAACCCTGCAGTGGATTGGGTAAAGCACTGGACTTAGGTCCAATGCTCAATACGTATTAGTTGTCCCTCTCCATTTCCACATGCTTTGGTGGGATTAGGAAGTATTCACTCATGGCCGTTCCCAGACGCCACCCACCACTCCCCCACCCCCCGCCACTAATGTGGACTCAGGCCTGGCTACCCAGTCCTCTTCTCTCAAACCAATTTGGGGCTTTGTGCAGGAGATTTCAGAAAAGGGTGGAAAGAACAGTAAGAAGCCGAGAGCAGAGGCAGCTGTTGGAGCTGCTGGAGGGTTTGGGAGATTTATGAGCCATGTGAGAGCAGTGGGCTCAGTGTGGGGCCAGTGCAGGGGGAGAGGAAACTGAGGCAAGGGCCCACAGGGAAGAGCAGAGGCTGAGGCTAGAAGCAGAGAGAGCTGCACTCTGCAGCCTCTCCCCCACTGTCCTCCTTTTGCTGGTCTGCTGTGGTCTCACAGAAATATCCTTCACAGACTGCTTCACGCATGTTTCTGAAAATTAAGAGGCATTTCTTCATTCATTCACTGAGTAGCAGTGGAGCAGCCACTCTGTACCAGGCACACAAAATAATACATTTGATCATCTCTGCCAACAAGAATAATGAGGAAAGAGGTTTGGGAGTGATGAGGAGGGGAGTGAGAGCAAGAGAAAGTGAGTTCTGATACATTTCTTATGCTTTTGTCAATCATTAAATCTGTTCTTCAGGCAGGGCACGGTGGTAGCTCACGCCTGTAATCCCAGCACTTTGGGAGGCCAAGGTGGGAGGATTGCTTGACCTCAGGAGTTCCAGACCAGCTGGAGCAACATAGCATGACACTGTCTCTATTTATTTTTTCTTTTTTGCTGTTTCTATTAAAAAAAAAAATCTGTTCTTAAGAAGCACCTCCCTGTCCCATAATTCTGCATTCTAGATGAAAGCAGAATAAAAACGTCACCATTTCACGAGGGTAGAGCTGAGCACTTGGCCACCTCATATACCAGCAAGCCGCTGACACATCCACCAGAGTGTCTTTGCCAGTCACGCCCTCGTTTCAGCATTTATTCCTGGGCCCTCCCCTCTGCCACACCCAGCCACCTCTTATTGGTTATTGGGATAATGGTAACATTACTGAAAGCCTACTCCTGCCAACATTTCTGCTCCTACCTCTTGTCAATATTAGTGTGATTCTCAGAATACAGCATAGTCCCTGTGCCTAGCCTTCCATTTGAGTCTGTGAGAGCCAAAGGCTCAGGCACCACTGACGTTGTGTTATTCACACACAGGCACATGCCTATCCTAGAACTGACTTAGGGGGGTTTTCCCAGATTACACTTTTATATTTAATTTGTGTGTGTTTTTTAAAGGCAGACTTAAATATGGCAAGAATGTGCCCGCATGTGCACACATGCACATATATGCAGGCATGCATGTGCGCACACACCACTGGGGTGTAAAGTAGCCATTGGCCCAGTCCCTTCGGTCACCTGAAATGCTTCTAGTTCACAGCTGCTGTGGGTGGGTCATATTCTAGAAGTGGTGCTCTAGGGTGGCTCTAGGGCCATCTTTGCTGAAAGAGCAGGGCACATGGCTTTGCCTCCCCCAGAGCAGCTAGGAAGTGCTAGATTATCCCCTTGAGAGTCTGACCTTGCCTTGGAGCAAAGAGAGATGAGAGGCTCCTGAAACACCATGGGTGTGTGTGGGTGTGGGTGTGCGTGTGCGTGCTGAACACCATGGGTGGGTGTGTGTGTATGTGGGTGTGTGTATGTGCTGAAACACCATGGGTGTGTGTGGGTGTGGGTGTGTGCGCGCACGCACGCACAGGGCTGTTTGGTCCTTGGAAAGATTGAGCCTCAGCCTTCTGCAATGCGTGTCCTACTGAGGACTTCTAGCTCTTCCTAGATCCTTATATGCCCATTTGCTATTATAAACAGCTATGTGGCATGGTGACACTATTCCAAACAACCACATACCTACTAGCCAAGGGATAACTATACCATCTTCCCTTTCTGAAGAACCTTTCAGCAAGAGATTTCAGAGAATTTTACCAAGAAAAGAATCCCATCCCCTCCTCCTTCCATTTGACAGGTAGAGAAGTGAGGCACAGTGAAGCCAGAGGGGCCTGGTCACACGGTGAGTCAGAAGTGGAGCAGGGCTGTACCTCGTGACACTTGCTTCCTCCCTTGTGGCTTGGCCCCTGCCTCATAGGCTTCCTGGAAAGGTGTAGCTTCTTCATGGCTTATCTGTTGAGTAGACACTGCTATGAGCCTTCAAATGTTTCCCTAGGTTGCAGGAGGTTGTGTCTCTGAGCAAGAAGTAAATGTTGGGGCCGGGCACAGTGGCTCACATCTGTTATCCCAGGCCTTTGGAAGGCCAAGGCAGGGCCTGGTGACCCGCTTGAGCCCAGGAGATTGAGGCCAGCCTGGGCAATGTGGTGAAACCCCGTGATATGATTTGGCTGTGTCCCCACCCAAATATCATCTTGAATTGTAGTTCCCATAATCCCTAGGTATTACAGGAAGGACCAGGTAGAGATAATTGAATCATGGGAGTGGTTTCCCCCCATCCTGTTCTTGTGATAGTGAGTTAGTTCTCATGAGATCTGATGGTTTTATGAGGGGCTTCCCCCCTTTGCTGGGCACTCATTCTTCTTCTTGCTGCTGCCCATGTGAAAAAGGATATGTTTACTTCCCTTTCTGTAAATTTCCTGAGGCCTCCGCAGCCATGCTAACCTGTGAGTCATTTAAACCTCTTTTCTTTATAAATTACCCAGGCACGGGCAGTTCTTTATAGCAGTGTGAGAATGGACTAATGCACCTGTCTCTTCCAAAAATTTAAAACTTAGCCAGGCATGGTGGCATGTGCCTTATAGTCCCAGCTACTTGGGAGGCTGAGATGGGAGGATTGCTTGAGCCTGGGAGGTCAAGAATACAGTGAGCCAAGATCATGCCACTGCACTCCAGCCTGGGCAACAGAGCAAGACCCTGTCTCAAAAAAAATATGTAAACCAATATAAATAAAGTAACCATTATACAAAGGCTTGTTGGTCACCTCTGGTCAACCCAGCGTAGGATTTATTTGTGCTCCTCAGGGTCCAGTCTTTTCCTGTTGAGATGTGCTGCAACACCTTTCAGCAGTTCTTTAGCAAAATTACTGCTTAGTAAGCCCCACAATGTCACAACCCATCTTCTGCCCGTTTCTGACAGCAGAGCTACTGGGGTATCCAGGGCATCTATTTCTTCTGGTGTCGTATCATCACATTTCCATGAAGATCAGCTTTGGCAAACTTTTTGTCCCTTGTCTCTTCACACTGCCGCCAGTTCTGTCCCTGGATTCTCTTTCCCAGGGGGAGCGCTTTGCTCTTCCCTAATCTGAAGAAAGAATTGGAAGCACTCATACTTCTCCCTCTACTGAGAATAAGACTTATATTTGTCAAGGTCTCAAAAATTTAGAATTTTATAGAGATAAGGGCAAAGAAGAAATGTTCCCAAGGACAAGAAAATAGAGGAAGCTCTGATTCCATCACAATCTTTACCTGGGAGCTGAAAACAATTGCTCCTATTGCCAGCTGGTGATCATTCCTTTCCTCTTTTACAGTCAGAAACTCCATGAATATATTTTTTTAAAGATAGGTGTGAGAGAAAGCAGGTTTGGTTTCCATTTTTGCTTTGGTAGATAGTAAGCTATGAATGCTTTCTTTAAGAGCATTTGTAAATGTGCCCAGAGGTTAATGAAAACTGAGAACATTTGATGCAGCAAAATAATGCCAGCTTTGTGTGTTCTCCCGGAAGTTCCCTGAGCTTGGATCCTAAGCTGGAATCATTTTCTCCAATATCTTAAAAGATTACATGAAATAAAAGGCAGAGAAACTTGGTATACTCTAGAAAAGTAATATGTATAAGCAAATAAAAAGGTGCCTCAATTTATCTGTAGATAAGTGAACACTCAGAAAAAAACATCTCTGAGGTGCTCAAATCATTACGACAAAGCCCCAAGCATGTACATACTGCTAACTAGGTGAGCAGCGCTCCCATGATGCTTTGGGGTATTGGTTCCCCCGTCATTTCTACAAGACTTAGCTATTTTAGAAGGTATCTACAGTTATCTATAGAAGACAGATCCCAGCCAATAGGAAAGGAGCATTTGAAAACGGGCAAGCAGGGATCAGATAACAGAAGTGACATCTAGCAGTGATGGCTAGAAAAGAGACAAAAAAGAATTACATTGAAAGCCTTATTTAAGAAGGATTAGCCGTAACCATAAGCATGACTCATCATGAAAGAGTTAGAATGTGTTCATCCTCCTCCTCTACTGAACAGAGCAGGGATATATGTAATTCGTTTCAGATATTCTGTCAAAACGTGGCTAGGAGGATACGCAGCCTATGAAGCGTGGGAACCACCTCTTAAATGGAATTCGATGTTGCTCAGCAAGGAAGAATTCCTGGGACATCCCTCCGCCTCGTGCCGATGGAGGGCACGGCGCTGGCTTCCTCCCTGAGTCACTGTTTACAGGCAGCCGCTGGCTTCCAGGCCGCGTCCCCTCCTGTAAAAAGGGGGCGTGCTTGGTAGAGATCCTCGAGACCTTTGATGGCAGGATCTGAAACAAGGCCAGGCCCCATTATTAGGGCAATTAACCTTTAGGCTGATTGCTGCAGAGACGCTGTAAACGCACCTTTGCGGAACACAGACGACACAGGAGAGGTGTTTGGCAGTAATATCAGGACACCCAGGGAACGCAGGGGCGGGCGGGAGAGGCAGCTGTACGCACATCCCGCCCTGGGAGCCCTGCCCTAGCTTAGGCTGAGGCCACTGGGAGGGGTCGGCTTCTTGATCCTCTCTTTCCCTGCAGCCTGCTAGACGGAACTGGAGAGAGGGGCCCTCCTAGCTTTAGGCACAGCCAAAGTAGGCTGCCAGGCAGGAAATGTGGGGGCTGCACCTTAGAGGTGGTCAAGACCAGAGTGAAAGCACAGGGTGGAACCACCCCGCCACCCCGGTTCTCATCCTGCTGCCCACCCCCTGGTTCTCATCCTCGGCCTGCCCTCCCGCCTCCTGCCCCGGGCCCAAACTACATTCCCTGCCTCCAGACCCTATTTTCCTGCCTCACAGGCACACGGCAGAGGCAGTGCCCCAGGTCGCTTGGGCCCATAGGGCAGGCAGCAGAGGACCTGTGGGTGCCTAGAGAGCCAGGCCCATAGAGGCCACGTGGTCAGGGCTGGTGATGAGAAGCAGGTGGTGAGAACTGGGGCCCCTGGAGCGACAGGGCAGCCTGTGACTAAGCAGGGACTGTGGCCCAGCTTCAGCAGATTCTTGCCATAAAGGAACAAGAGCCCAGTACCAGCAGATCTAATTTTTCAGGAGAAATAAGAAATCTGGATTTCATGTGAACTATTGCAACTTTTAAACTTTTGCATGAAAAAAATTCCTCCGTGTAGGCCAAAGAAAAGTTATCTGCAAGCCAGATGTGGCCTCCGACTACAATATGGAACTTGGTCTTGTTGGAACTCAGAAAACAATGCCCCAAAGTAAGGGGCTTTGGCTTGCTAAATGCTCTGAACTGAAGGAGATTGGAAGGCCTCAGAAGCATCCTCAGATGCAAGTTCTCTCTGACCTCTTCCCTCTGTCTCTTGTCCCTCTTTTCCCCTGAAGCAAGTCATAGAAACCAAAATTCCTCTTCCCCAAGGTGGGTGATACAACCTAGAACCTCGGCCGGGTAGAGTGGCTCACACCTGTAATCCCAACACTTTGGGAGGCTGAGGCAGATGGATCACAAGGTCAGGAATTTGAGACCAGCCTGGCCAACATGGTGAGACCCTGTCTGTACTAAAAAATACAAAAAATTAGCCGGGTGTGGTGTCACATGCCTAGCTACTTGGGAGGCTGAGGCAGGAGAATCACTTGAACCCAGGAAGCAGAGGTTGCAGTGAGCCAAGATGGCACCATTGCACTCCAGTCTGGGCAACAAGAGCAAAACTCAGTTTCAAAAAAGTAAAAATACGATACAATAAAATAAAAAGAAACTAGAACCTCTCTCCCCTAAAGCAAGCAGTAACATCTAGAAGGGACGCACTCTCCCTTTTCTCTTGAAGACCCTCATTCCAAGAAGGCTCCTGCCCCACACCCAGGAGGAAGGAATGCTACACAGAGCCCAAGAAGAATCTGAGCAGATGAGTTCCCCCTCAGTCTATTACCCTTGTGTCTGTCACATTTCCACGTGGCTGTCCCTGCTTTGTTGAACCTAGCGCAAAAATGGACAATTTTTCCTGGGGTCTTTGGGTCTGAATGGTCCTGTGTCACATAAAACTTTGATTAAACAAATCTGCCATGCTTTTCCCTTGTTAACCTGTCTTTTTTATAGAAATATCAGCTTTGTTGGCTGGGTGTGGTGGCTCACGCCTATGATCCCAGCACTTTGGGAGGCCAAGGCGAGCGGGTCATGAGGTCAGGAGATCGAGACCATCTTGCCAACATGGTGAAACCTCATTTCTACTAAAAATACAAAAATTAGCTGGGCGTGATGGCACGTGCCTGTAATCCCAGCTACTCAGGAGGCTGAGGGAGAAGAACGGCTTGAACCAGGGAGCTGGAAGTTGTTGCAGTGAGCTGAGATTGTGCCATTGCAATCCAGCCTGGCAACAAAGTGAGACTTCATCTCAAAAAAAAAAAAAAAAAAAAAAAAAAATAGATGTCAGCTGTGCTCCTTATGATGTGTGAGGAAAGGGATTGCACCTTTCCGCCCCTACAGTAGAAACTGAGGCAGCACCCTGGGATGACTTGCTCCCTCCACTTACCACCCTTCAGCCACCAGAAGCGTCTTTCTGCTCCTTGACCATCAACTCTGGGGACTTTGCGCACAGCTCCAGTTTGTACCCTCCCCTCTACCTTCCACCATGCCCTCATCCTTTTGCTGGCTGACTCCTACTTCCCCTTAAGGGCTTAGCAGAGCATTCATCTTCAAACTTTCCTTGCTGCAGTCCAGAATAAGGAATGTATTTAATATCAAGCCCCAGAACACAAATACAACAAATATTTGTTATGTAGTGGAGGATAGGGCATTCATGATGGAAGGCGAGCAAAAAAGAGTATAGGTAAGACTGAAAATGGAATAACATTGTCTCAACATTAATTCATCTACTACTTATTATTTACAGTCTATGTGGTGCGGGGACACAGGGATGAGCAACTGTACAATCATGCTTTAAATATTCATAACTATTTACTGAGTTCCTACTACTTGTACAATACTTTAACTGTTTATTGACTTTAGGGATCACTGAAAGCTAACAGTCTAGTAGAGAGGTAAGAAATTATTTACAATAAGCGCTGAAGCAACGGTCTTTGGGCATGGCAGCTCATGCCTATAATCCCAGCAGTTTGGGAGGCTGAGGCAAGAGGATCACTTGAGTCTGGGAGTTTGAGACCAGTCTGGGCAACATAGTGAGACCCGGTCTCTAAAGCAAATGAATGAAAATAGCCAGGCACGGTAGCATGGACCTGTAGCCCCAGCTACTCTGGAGGCTGAGACAGGAGGATCACTTGAGCTGGGAAGTCGAGGCTGCAGTGAGCCAAGGACATGTCCCTGCACCCCAGTCTGGATGACAGTGCAAGACTCTCTCAAAACATCGACGGAACAAAACAATAGCCTTTGACTTCCAGTGTATTAATAAAATGCACCGACTGTTCATGGTGGTGAGGGAGGTGTTGGATAATTTCTTTTGATTATCGTCACCTGCTTTCAGGTGTTAGCCCACCAAGCCATCAAGTGTATCCATTCTCAATCCCATAACCTTCTACTTAGTGTGGTTGACCTGTCTGTTGTAACAGAGTTTTGCTATCCACTCATTGTTTCTCTGGGAACACTGATCCCACTTGCCTGCTTTGTAGATTATTTTATAAACACAAATGGCTAAATTTCTGTCCTACACAAAATATAGCTAAGTTAACTCCCAGGACTCATCTGGCCTTTCTAACTGACCAGACCTTGTGCCATAGCTGCTACTTAAACTTTCTAAAAGTGGCTGTTCCTAGTTACTGTATCCCTTATCATTATTTTTAAAAATTCCATTTGTTTCATTAATTTGTAAATGTATTTCATTTATTTACATTTTTCAACTTGTGTCTCTGAATGTAATTTCTCCTTGGAGGTTTTTGCTGCTGTATCAATCCAGGGAGTCTACCCTCTAAGTTTTAACCAACATTTAGGTTTTCTTGCCATAATTAAAGTGAAAAATGTGTTGTTGAATCTGCCTTGCAGAGAAGTAGGAGCCCCACTGGAATTCCTAAAAATGTTTTGTAATAATTTAGTTAGCTTGATATTAGACTTTTCCCTCGTGCTTATAATTTAGATTTTCTCCCCTTAGCTTTATTTCATTATGTCTGATTCGATCTGTTATATGATGCAACTTAATTTCTCAGCCTTTCTTTGTGTTTTGAAGCAACGTTTGCTTAACTACTGTACAATTATGATTCGCCCCCCAACTTATACTAACCTGCCCTCACTCTCCAGGCCTCCTGCTCCAGAGCCATCTCGGGGCATTTACGAAGCTCTGGTCTCTCTCATGTGGGAGTAACAGGCCTTTAGGGCTTCCTCAGTGGGAAGTGGGGCCTGTTCCCTCCCAACACACATGCAGTGGGCATGTCCCCAAACACAGGGAGGGTTAAGATGCTTGGCCCCTGCTCCCCTACCTGCCAAAGTGTGACTATCCCCTACAATTAGGCCCTCCAGAGATAAGCGACTTCGTACCTTTACAGCAGGAGACTGAGGGGCAGCTGTGTGATCTGTGGTCTTTCTTTTTCTTTTCTTTTTTTTTTGAGATGGAGTCTCACTCTGTTACCAGGCTGGAGTGCAGTGGTGCGATCTCGGCTCACTGCAACCTCCAGCTCCCGGGTTTAAGCGATTCTCCTGCCTCAACCTCCCGAGTAGCTGGGACTACAGGTGCCCGCCACCACGCCTAGCTAATTTTTGTATTTTTAGTACAGTTGGGGTCTCACCATGTTGGCCATGATGGTCTCAAATTCCTGACCTCAGGTGATCCACCCACCTCAGCCTCCCAAAGGGCTGGGATTACAGGTATGAGCCACCGTGCCCGGCCAATCTGTGGTCTTTCTTTTCCACCCCTAGCTTCTACTTCTGTGGAAATAGGAAATGTATCAGGGGAGCATTTCCCCAGTTGTTTTAATTGTTTTGTTTTTAGTTGTTTTATATTTTTTAATGTATTTTGTATTCTTTTTAATGTATTTTGTAATTTTTTTTTTTAACGTGGCAAAACTCCATCTCTACTAAAAATACAGAACAACTAAAAACAAAACAATTAAAACAACTGGGTAAATGCTCACAAGCTCCTGGGAGGAACTTAGTCATGTGGCTACTCAGCTGCAAGGGAGCCTGGGAAATGTGGTCTTTGCTTGAGCCACCATGTATTCAGCCAGACCCTGCTATCATGGAAAAAAAGGGAGAATGAATAGAGGCACAACTAGAAGTGGGCCCCTGCTGTCACTGCTGGTGACATCTTAAAGGCACTGTGTGGCTTCTGAAGCTGCTGGAGGGAGGATTATTTTCAAGAGTCCACAGGGCTAACAAATGTGTTTCCCATCAAGATTTTTTTTTTTTCCAGGATTTGAATTCCTCAGTCTATCAGGCTTTCTGGCACACTCAGTGGATTTTAGCTGGTCTCCCTCTGCCCATGGTGATCTTATTTTCAGAACAACAAAGAAGGACATGCATGCTGACAGGTGGCTTGACCATAGATCTGGATACCTAAACATTTCTGGACATTTCAGCAAGTGTGGTCATCCTGCATGTGCTTGTATAGGATGATTCTGTCTTGCTCCTGTAATAGTCACTGAAGGCGGCCTTCGGGATGCCTCTGCTTTCCCAATAGAGCTGTTCTTCACATAACTCCACACCTGTTCTTGGCAAGCCACTCTTGTGCAAAAACAATGGCATGAAATTGTGAGGGAAAAAAATAAAAAATAAAAAGAAGTCGGGCATGGTGGCTCATGCCTATAATCCCAACACTTTGAGAGGCCGAGGCGAGTGGATCACGAGGGCAGGAGTTCAAGACCAGCCTGGCCAACATGGCAAAACTCCATCTCTACTAAAAATACAAAAATTAGCTGGGCATGGTGGTGTGCACCTGTAATCCCAGCTACTCGGGAGGCTGAGGCAGGAGTATCGCTTGAATCTGGGAGGTAGAGGTTGCAGTGAGCCGAGATCACGCCATTGCACTCCAGCCTGGGTGACAGAGCAAGACTCTGTCTCAAAAAAAAAAAAACAAAAAAAAACCCAAAACAATAGTTACATAAAATAAATTGATTTCCAATTAAGAGAAAAGGAAAGATTTGCAGCCATATCTCCACAATAGTCATTAAACAACACCATCTGGAGAAGATTAAAGTTAGAATCATTCTTCAAGAGAGAACAGAGAGGAGACCCAGATAATTCACAGAAGAGAAATTCTTATCACTGGACTAGCCAAGATATAATTTTCAAGATGGTAAAAATATTAATCAAATCTTTATTGTTTTTTAGCAAAGAAATCCAGGATCCTTACCCTGGCATTCAGGACTTTCAAAATGAAGGTCTTAATCTCATTTATGAGCATAGATGCAAAAACACTAAGTAAAATATTTTTTAAATGGTGCATTATGACCAAGTAGGACTAATTTTAGGGAGGCAAAATTGGTTCAACACTAGGAAATCTATTAATATAATTCAATACATTAATAGATTAAAGGAGAAAAACCATTTGAGTATCTCAGTAGATGCTGAACAAGCTTTTGATTAAATTCAACGCCATTGTTGTTAAAGACTCTTGGTAGATGAAAGAGACGAAAATAGCTACTGGAAACACACAGCGAACATCACACTGAATGGAGTAAGAGTAATATTCTCACAAAGACAGGAGGAAGACGGTGATGCATCCTACCAGTGCTACTATTCACTGGAGTCTGCTAAAATTCTTAGTGAACCAATAAACAGGTACAGGAAAGCAGTATGAAGATTGGAAGGGGGCAGCACATTGGCTCACGCCTGTAATCCCAGTACTTTGGGAGGCCAAGGCAGGCAGATCACTTGAGACCAGGAGTTTGAGACCAGCCTGGCCAGCATGGTGAAACCCCGTCTCTACCAAAAAAATACAAAAGTTAGCCGGCCATGGTGGTGGGTGCCTGTAATCCTACCTACTTGAGAGTTTGAGACAGGAGAATTGCTTGAATCCAGGAGGGGAGATTGCAGTGAGCCGAGATTGTGCCACTGTACTCCAGCCTGGGCCACAAAGTGAGACCCTGTCTCAAAAAAAAAAAAAAAAAAAAAAAGAAGGATGGAAAGGAAGGGATTAACTGTCACTATTTGTAAATCGTATTATTGTCCAGATAAAAAATACAAGATAATAAAATGAGGAATGATTAGATTAATAAAAAAGATACAAAACCTATCAGAATGCTACAAAGAATACAAAATACTTAGGCATAAGTACTATCAGAAATATGGGAGATCTATAATTATACAAGATCTAAAATTATCAAAGTTTATTGAAAGACATAAAAAAAAAAGACCAACAGAAGGGGAAAGATACTCTAGCTGCTGAATGAGAAAACTTGTTGCTGTCTAGATGTTGGTTTTTAAAAAATTAATCAATAAATTTAATTCACTCCTAATCCAAATTTTAATTGGATTTTTTGGTAGCTCTTGATAAACTGGTTTTAAAGTTCATGTATATGGACTATTTCTGAAAGGGCAGATAAGAAACTGGTAAAGCCTGTGGAGGGGGGAATTGAATGATAGAATTTAGGAGAGGGGGCCAAGCATCTTCATGCCTGTCTTGACTTCTCTTCCTGTGTAGGACTGAGTCCGTCTCATGGCCCTGGATGCCTTCTTGATACTAAGCATCCCTTTCCCACAGTTCACCTTCTGGTTGCTAAGCCTTCTCACCCCCAGCCAACCCACAGACAAGGGCCCCATCAGACACTAGCCCTACATCCAAGGCATCCTTCCTGCCTCTCACTGGAGGAGAGTATGAGCTCCCCCAAAGGGCGCAAGGTGGACTGGAGGATTCCACTGTGCTTCAGTGCTCTTGTGAATCTGGGAGCTGCCAGCTACATTCAATTTACAATGGGGTGAGGTGGCTAACAAAATGAGTTAAAAAATAATTGCTCTGGCATCTTTTCTTCCACCAAATGACATTCTCAGCTCTCAGCAGGGAGCTGAAATGAACCCCAAGTAGGAAACTGATATTTTAATTTGAATTGAAACTGAACTCAAATAACAATATTGTTCTCTCTTTGAAGCTTGAACTAAATCTGACCTGGACAAAATCCAGAAAATTTCTTAACCTATTCCTTCTCTCCAAAAACAACCTGCAGTAACAGCCTCGATCTTTCTGAATTCTGAACTTACTTCAAGTTTTATTTTTCCAAGTAAGTAGAGCAATATGTTAAATAATTTTTAAAAATTTATTACCATGATAGAAGCATGATCTCTTAAGTACAGATTATATCTTTGCTGTTGAAGGAATAAAAGGAGTTGATAAACTTCAAAGGTTTTATTTAATTAGGAAAAAAATGTTAAAACTGATGTAAAATAATATGAGGTTTAATACTGTATTTTCATTTTTTGTGTTTATATTTTTAAAGTGATAAACTCAAGCAGCTACATAAAAAATAATTTTTAAGAACTTGGTGAACATTATAGTCCCATATTTTTGTTGTTAGGTCTGTAAAGAATTTCAGTATGAGAGAGTAAGGTAGTAGGAAATGCAGGATCCATGAATGAGCCCTTCAAAGTTCATGTGCTGGAAACTTAATCCCCAATACAACATTGTTGAGAGGTGAGATCTTTGAGTGGTGACTGGATTAATATGTTGAGAGGTGAAAGGATTAATGCCATTATTGCAGAAGTGGGTTAGTTATAATGGGAATGAGTTTCTGTTAAAAGTAAGAGTTCAGCCCCCTTCTCTGTCACTCTCTCTTGCTCTCTTGCCCATCTTATTTCTGTCATGGGATGACACAGCATGAAGGCCCTTGCCAGATGCCAGCAGCATGCTCTTGGACTTCCCAGCCTCCAGAACTGTAAACCAAATAAACTTTTGTTGTTTATAAATCACCTGGTCTCTGATATTCTGTTATCACTGCACAGACTAAGGCATGAACTAATAGCCATGTCTCCTCTGAGATTGGACATAGCATCTAGAATGCAGGTGGAGCTCAGTACCTATTTGTTAAGTGAATTAATCAAGGAGTTCCTCCTGCCTTCTATGTGAGGACATATTTGCCTTTGTGCATTGTAGACCTTTGGTCTTGATTTTAAATGTTTTCTCAGCTCAGCCCTTTTGGTTTCTAGGCTTGCCTGTGAGTCTTTCTCAGCATTGTAACCACCTCTCTTCATTTTCTGTGAATATCTCTGCTATTCATTTTTTTCTTTCTGACTTGTTAATTCATCACAAGAGTTTGCATATGTGTGTGTGATTTTTCTGAATATTTGATCTCTAATATGACCTTATTTTTCTTAAATAACTTCATTAGAAGCCTCACCTTTATTTTCTTCTTATATGGAATTGTATACTTTAAAAAGTATGCACAAGATTAAAGAGGGACCATGTATAATCTAAGAAATTTATTTCTTTTTTCCTTAGACATCTAAATACAGGCTAGCTCTTATGCTTTGGCTCGAATTTTGACTTGGTAAACTTGTTCTATTCATTTCTTTCTTTTTTATAGTTTAAAAAATAGGGATGGGGCCTTGCTATATTGGCAAGGTAGTCTTGAACTCCTGGCCTCAAGCAGTCCTCCTGCCTTGGCCTCTCAGAATGCTGAGATCACAGGTGTGAGCCACCATGCCCAGCCTATTCATTTCTTTCTATTTTCTGTGGTTAGCACCAGTGCCTTCCCTTGAGTATAGCGAAATGGGGCATTTCCCCCAAATTGTACAGAGGAAACTCTAAACAGCAGTGAGCAGGAGAGAAGTAACTGCCCCAATCCCACTCCCACATACGCTCATTCTTCAAGTTACTCTTTTGACATTGCCTCCCATGTCTTTCCTTCAGTGCCACTTTCTTTATTTCTGTTTCAAATATTTCCAGTCTCAGTTCTGATGACCAACGCTGCCATATAATTCATTTCGGCTTGAGGCTACATGTACCCCTCTGGGGAAAGCCCAGGTTGTTAAATACTACGTGTAAACATCCCTTGCACAACATCCATATCTCCATCTATTTTCCATTGAGACACAAGCACTGTCCCTTGCAGACTTCAAAGTGCCTGATTCCTGATCAAATGAGCACATAATCTGAACTAAGCAATGAGAATCTTGCCCTATCAGAATGAGATCTTGAGTCATGTGACACAAGGATCCCAAATGGCAAAACAGGTTCATTCCAAAGGGCAGGGCTGCTCATTAGTTCTTGCTCCCTGGATCTCTGGAGCCACCCCAGTTCCTGTCCTCACTGAGGCCTTTTCCTGTGATTCTCTGGGCTACTCTGTGGCCTTTCAATACATTTCCTTTTGTCTTTAGTTATCCAGTGTTCATTTCTGTTGTTTGCAACCAAAGAGCCCCAAGTGATAACCACTGTTTGCAATTATTTGAGAACTTCCTGTTTCTTCATTGCTATGCTTTAATAAGAGCCTGCTACATTGATCAGTGTGGATTCTTAAGCCTTGACCACCAGATCGTTCATCTCTTACAGCCACTTTCACCAGCCCCTTTCCAGATACCTGAGTGCCACCTTTGCTTCCCTTGATTCTATTTTCTTTGGAAGATGTGGAACTACCCTGTTTATATTAAAGTCTGCTAGTGACTGGGTGCAGTGGCTCACACCTGTCATCCCAACATTTTGGGAGGCCGAGGTGGGCAGATCATCTGAGGTCAGGAGCTCGAGACCAGCCTGGCCAACATGGTGAAACCCCATCTCTACTAAAAATGCAAAAAATTAGCCTGGCGTGGTGGCAGGTGCCTGTCATCCCACCTACTCCGGAGGTTGAAGCAGGAGAATCGCTTGAACCCAGGGGGCAGAGGTCGCAGAGAGCCGAGATTGCACCATTGCACGTTAGCCTGGGTAACAAGCGTGAAATTCCATCTCAAAACAACAAAAACAACTAACCAAACAAACAAAAACACAACAAAGAAGTCTGCTATCACTTTGGGATGACAGGATATACTTTACGGCCTTTTGGAGAACAATTGAGCTTTATCGCTATTTATTTACTTAAACAGAAACCAGCTAAACCAGAATGAAATCAGCTACCAGGATTTCCCTGACCTCACTTTCCACCTGGGCTCTCTCTGACAATAGGTAACCTTTGGGTGAAGTTGGCACAAAACTTTGAGAGACAGGACTCCTAACTGGATGACATTTTTAACATAAAGCAGCTATGGTAGCTTCGCCAATAGCTTTCGTCAGGAATGCAAATGGCTTGCCTGGGGCCAGCACTCTGCCTTATTCTCTCCTTCCCCCTACCCCTTCCCCTCTTCCACTCTGTTTCTGCTTTTGAGCAGCTAGAGTGATAAGTTCTGGTGATTCTCATTCATCACCTACCTTTGGCAGACTGGGGTTTCCCTCTGAGGGCAGTGGCTCTTGGGAAAGGTCTCAAGGACTCCCCCAGAAGCCTCAGGTCAGGTCAACACAGTCATTCCCTTGGCTCTTAGCTGGGCTAACTGATAGCCTTGGTGACCTTTAGCAAGGACAGAGGTGTTCTTTGTTCGCAGTGGTCAGACAGCATCCGCCCTGGCAACACTGAAGCACCTCTGCATGGTCTGACGTGACCTTCCCGAGGGAAGATGCTGTCTGCTTTTCTCTCCACCCTGGTTGATGGAATAAATTAATGGTTGATGAAAGTAGAGCAGAGTACACACAACTAACTTAATTTTAGCCCCTGACCAGCACAAGGACACAAGAGTCATCTAAGCAAAGTGGTGAGAAGGAGGGACTCCAGGGTCTCTCCAGAAGAGGAAGCGTTTTGTAGTGAGTGGCTAAGGAGTATAAACATTGGACTCTAGGCTTAGGGTCCAGTTGTACCCCTTAGCTGTTAATTTGGGCAAAGTTACTTATGTTCTCCTAGCCTTATCTGTAAAACAGAGAATAGTATTACCACCTATCTCCTAGGGTTCCTGTGACAACTAAATGAGATGAAACCTAAAAAGTCCCCAGCGTGAAGACTGGCACATAGTGCAATCAATATGAGCTTTTGTTATCACTGGCAATAAAATCATCAGCAACCAGCCGCCACGGTGGAACAGCCTACGTGCATTGCGACCTTTCTGAAGGCAAAGGCTGCAGGAGGCCTTTCCAGGGAGTCAGGACTGGAGACCCCAGTGGGGCACCCTGCACATGGCAGCAGAGGTCAGCATAGGACAGAGCAGAACCAAGGAGAGCCTTTCCCCACTAATGCCACGCCGTTGCCCAAATCCTGCAAGCTTTATAACTTATCCGAGGGGGAAAAACGAGGGAAGGGGGAATCTTGTAGTTATCTAAGTTTGTAGATGGGAAATGTTCATACCTGCTGCACTCGTAAAAGTTTGTCTTGGCACAGCCGAGACAGAGACACAGAACTATCTGGCCTGTAGGGTGAAGCTACCTGCCTCCCCGTCCCTGCTGCCCCTCTACCACCATCCTTCCCATCATCCTTCTCTCCTTGAGGGAAGAATGCAAGTCTGGTAAGAAAATGGCGAGGCACTGCTGCAAAGGTTGCATTCAGATACTGGACTGAGGCCCTGGACTTCCTCCTGCTGGGGCTTGAGTGGGAGCCCGGCCTGGCGGTGCCTGCGTGGTGGCTGGCTGCCTGCTGAGCACAGGGAGCTTGATGAGCAGAGATGCAGGATAGTCCTCTAGCTTGATCCCTGAGAGGCAGGTGGAGTAGGAATGGGAAGGAGGAGCTGGATTCTACAGAAATCCCCAAGAAGAAGTGTTGGGAATTCAGAGAGTCAGGGGAAGTAAGAGAGGACTGAGGTTTGGGCCTAGATGGCTCGGGAGAATCATGATGCCAGGGCCAGGCATGGTGGCTTACGCCTGTCATCTCAGCATTTTGGGAGGCCAAGGCGGGCAGATCACCTGAGGTCAGGAGTTCAAGACCAGCCTGGCCAACATGGTGAAACCCCATCTCTACTGAAAATGCAAAAGTTAGCCTGGTAAGGTGGTGAATGCCTGTAATCCCAGCTACTCGGGAGGTTGAGGCGGAGAATTGTTTGAACCCAGGAGGTAGAGGTTGTAGTGAGATGAGATCGCGCCACTGCGCTCCAGCCTAGGTGACAGAGAGAGACTCTGTCTCAGAAAAAAATTCAGATATCAGGTATCAAGAGGGGGAGTGGGTCGAGGGTGAGGGAACTGATAAGTATACTTTAGTCAGGGTGAGTTAAGGTGCTGATATGATGTCCAAGTGTAAGCATCAGGCACACTAATGAAAATGTAATTATAGGTATAGAGTGGTGGTTGTCAAACTTTTGGTCTCAGGACTCTTATACTCTTAAAAATTATTGAGTATGAGTATCCAAAGAATTTTTTTTTTTTTGAAAGAGGGTCTTACTCTGTCGCCCAGGCTGGAGTGCAGTGACAAAATCTCTGCTCACTGCACCTCCCAGGTTCAAGTGATTCAGCCACCTTAGCCTCAGGAGTAAATGGGATTACAGGCATGTGTCACCACACTCAGCTAACTTTTGTACTTTTAGTAGAGACAGGGTTTCACCATGTTGGCCAGGCTGGTCTCGAACTCTTGACCTCGTGATCCTCCTGCCTTGGCCTCCCAACGTGCTGGGATTACAGGCATTTGCCACTGTGCCCGGCAGCCCCCAAAGAACTTTTGATTAAATGGTTTTATCCATCGATGTTAATTGTATTAGCAATTGGAACTGAGACATATAATGTTTATTAATCTGTTTAAAAGTAACAGTAACAAACCTCTTAAACATTAATATAAATCATATTACTATATTGCTTGAAAAAAAGTTTAGTGATCATTTTACATTTTTGCAAATCTTTTTAATGTTTGGTTGAACAGTAGATCACCAATCTTTTTTTTTTTTTTTTTTTTTTGAGACAGGGTCTGGCTCTGTCTCCCTGGCTGGAGTGCAGTGGTGCAATCTCGGCTCACTGCAACCTCTGCCTCCTGGGCTAAAGTGATCCTCGTGCCTCAGTTTCCTGAATAGCTGGGACTACAGGCGTGCGCCACCATGCCTAGCTGGACTCTCAGATCTTCTGCACTCAATTTGTTATGACATCTCGTATTTCACTGAAGTCTCTGAAGAGAATCCGTATTCATACAGGTAAGTCATTGGAAAAGGGAAGATCTTACGACTCCCTCCAGGGAGGGATCCTGGAGCCATACTCTTGAGAACTGCTGGTCTAGAGAGGGGTCACGGATTTCCATAATTTTTTTGAAGTACTCTGCCCAGAAATGAGAGTTTTGTAAGAGTATAAAAGAGATCTTGTTGGGAGAGAAGAGAGAAAAACGCAGACAGCTACAATCTGAGCACTGGGTAAATCTGTACAGCTGATCTTCGTTATTCGTGGATTCTGTATTTGCAGCAAATTTGCCTATTTGCCATATTTGTAACCCCAAATCAATACTTGTGGCACTTTTGTGGTCAATTGCAGACATGCACAAGTAGGTGAAAAATTTAGGTTGCATGATGTGGGACTAGACATACCTGCAACTGAAGTTGATAATGGTTGTAGTTTGGGGTCCTCTGCCTGCTGAAGTTAGGACTAGCCCTGGATTCAAATTACAGCCATGAGTTGAATAACCACATTTCCGTCAACAATGGACCACATATACAATTGTGGGACCAAATAGTGGTACCAGATGATTACAATACAGTTCTTTTTTTTTTTTTTTGAGGCGGAGCTCTCACTCTGTTGCTCAGGCTGGAGTGCAGTGGTGTGATCTCAGGCTCACTGCAGCCTCTGTCTCCCAGATTCAAGCGATTCTCCTGCCTCAGCCCCCCGAGTAGCTGGGATTGCAGGCACGTGCCACTATGCCCAGCTAATTTTTATATTTTTAGTAGAGATGGGGTCTCACCATATTGCCCAGGTTGGTCTGGAACTCCTGACCTCAAATGATCCACCCACCTTGGCCTCCCAAAGTGCTGGGATTACAGGCGTGAGCCAGTGCACCCGGCCCACAATACAGTATTTTTAATGTACCTTTTTATGTTTAGATCTATTAGATACACAAATACTTAGGATGGTGTTACAACTGCCTACAGTATTCCATACAGTAACATGCTGTACAGCTTTGCAGGAGCAGTAGGCTACACTATCTCTAGCCCAGGTATGCAGCAGGCTATGTTTGTGTTAGTGCAGTCTACAACGTTCACACAACAAAATCACTTACTGATTTCTTAGAACATATCCCTGTCGTTGAGGAATGCAGGACTGTACGTAATGAGATATCTTAGGGATGGAACGCAAGTCTAAACGTGAAACTCCCTTATGTTTTGTATATACCTTTTACACATGGCCCGAAGGTAATTTTATAAAACATCTTTAATAATTTTGAGCATGAAACAAAGTTTTGACCGCAACCCATCACATGAGATCAGAGATGAAATTTTCTACTGGTGGCGTCAGGTCCATGCTCGAAATGTTGCAGATTTTGGAGCATTTTGAATTTTGAATTTTCAGATTAGGGATGCTTAACCGGTGAATTAAATAAGGTTTTACTGATTAGGGACGCTTAACCAGTGTATTAAATAAGGCGTCTTTAAATAGAAACACACCTAAAACAAGGTTACGTATTGATCAATTGACAAGAATGTAAGCAGAGGCTCACAGAAAGCTAACCTTGTATTTCCCCGATGAACTCAATTCCCCTGTGAGTTCAGTATTCACTAATTCAGTGTTTGCAGCACCATCATGGAAAAAACTACCTTGAATAATGAGACTCAGCTGTACTTGGAGGTGGGAAGAGGAAAGGAAATCTAGGGAAAATAGAGAAAGTTCCAGTAAAATGGTTCCTAGTGAGAAAATTTTCAAAAAGGAGAAACTGGTCCACTTGTCAGCCACAGCAGGGGAAGAAGAGGCAAGTTCAGCCTCTCCTGTCTCCACCACCCCGCTGGTGGAGGTCCATCACCCCTGCCTGGACAGGTTTCTCCTAAACTTTTGCTATTTACTTATTACTATATAAATAAATAAATCAGTGAAACCTGGAGCTTATCCAAGCTGCGTGTGCTTTCCATCATAGGAAAGCAGTGAGAGGGAAGGGCTGCTCGACTCCTGTAAAGAGAAAAAGGGAAATAAAGAAATAAAGTGGCCAGGCCAGGCGTGGTGGCTTATGCCTGTAACTCCAGCACTTTGGGAGGCCGAGGCAGGTGGATCACCCGAGGTCAGGAGTTAGAGACCAGCCTGACCAACATGGATAAACCCCGTCTCTACCGAAAATACAAAATTAGCTGGGTATGGTGGTGCATGCCTGTAATCCCAGCTACTTGGGAGGCTGAGGCAGGAGAACCGCCTGAACCTGGGAGGCAGACGTTGTGGTGAGCCAAGATCGTGCCATTGTACTCCAGCCTGGGCAACAAGAGTGAAACTCCAGCTCAAAATAATAATAAATAAATAAATAAAGTGGCAGATGGCAGAGATGAGTTCACTGAAAAAGGAGTGTTCTGAGGTTTTTACACCTTCTATGTACAGGAACTCTACTTTCTCAGGGGTAGACAGCAGGGTGAAATTTTTCAGCAAAGGCGCTCTTAGTTACAACACGGACCTTTTTAGCCAGAAATTGCTAGAAAGGCAAACACGTTTTGATTAACTGTAGATCGAATATGGCTGCGAGGAAAGGAAGTCAAAGCTCTATTTTTAAGGTAATTTGATATAAGGTGAGCTCCCTTTCCCTTGCCACGGTGCAGATTACGTGGTCACGGCACACTTCCACCACCTGGTGGCCAAACACTTAAATTGCAAGGCCTGCCTTTTAAGAAGTCCTCAACACCGGGGAGGATCTAATAGCATCCTCTTCTCCGGGCTCCCCAAAATCTTTTGAACCCAGCCTCAGAAGAAAAAAGCTGAAACTCTGCTCACTTCTCCAAAGATAAGTTTGGTTTTGCTCTCCTGTTATAACCACAAAAGCCAAGGAAGACTTTGAAGTAAACACAGTCCTTCCTCTGAAGTGCCAACAACCCTAAAATTCCTGGAGTAGTAATTAATTCTATTTCCTTTCTGAGAGTTTCTCTTTGAAAATGCAGACACCCATGGTGAAGGGTGAGCTGTTAAATCATTAACACTTTAGTGTGAATAGCTGTCTCAGCCACTTTCCTCAGGTGGGGCTCATAGCTCCTAGAGGGCCTTAGAGGGGGGTTAAGGAAAGGGCCCAAAAGGAGGAAGAGAGGGCATCTGATATGGTCCTTCTATTATCCTGGGACCAAGAGCTCAGGAGAGACCCTGGTGAGAGTCTTGCCTTCCTGCATGTGATAACCTGCTTCACCCCAGCCAGCAAAAGCATTGACAAAACCCTGATGACCAGTTAACCAGAGGAAGCGGGTGCGCTGTCTCTGGGCGGACACTGGGGAAATGCTAAGAAAGACCCATGATGGCAGTGTCCCAAAGAGGAAGCTGGGTCCTCTAGCTGCGGGACACTGGTTTTTTTGGATTTTTTTTTTTTTTTTTTTTTTTTGAGTATTGCTCTTGTTGCCCAGGCTGGCGTGCAGTGGCGCAATCTTAGCTCACTACAACCTCTGCCTCCCCTGTTCAAGCAATTCTCCACCTCAGCCTCCCAGGTAGCTGGGATTACAAGTGCCCACCACCATGCCTGGCTAATTTTTGTATTTTTAGTAAAGATGGGGTTTCACCATGTTGGTTCACCAGGCTGGTCTCAAACTCCTGACCTCAGGTGATCCACCCGCCTTGGCCTCCCAAAGTGCTGGGATGACAGGCGTGAGTCACCGCACGTGGCCTGTTGTTTCTTTAAAACAGTGTATAAGGCTTATGGGCTTGATCCTCCCCACAGATAAAAATGGTTTAGTCCTCAGCATTTAAAATTGGGAGATTTCATATCAAAACCTGGATTTCTGACTTTCCCTGTAAAAAGAGTGAGGATGAGACTAATGATGATGAGACCAGCATTTTCCACGTGCTCCTCTGAAGCCAACAGGGAGCTGCTCTGCAGGGAGGGGGCTCCACCTTCCGGTTCTCCACAGTCCCCAAAAGACACACTTGCCGCATTTATGTCACTGCCCTGGCTCCTGAAACCATCTGAGGTTGCGACTCTGCTTTCAAATACTACTAATGATTAAAATGATGATAAAAGTCATGAAAATAATCAGTAACGCTATCAGTCATTTTGTCAGAGGCGTTTGAAGCAGAGCGATTCCATCATTAACAGAGGCTAGGTAAAATAAGACCTACTGGGCTGCATTCCCAGGACGTCAGGCATTCTAAGTCACAGGCTGAAATAGGAGGTTGGCACAAGGTACAGGTCACAAAGACCTCGCCGATGAAACAGCCTGCTGTAAAGGAACTGGCCAAAACCCACCAAAACCAAGATGGCCACAAAAGTGACCTCTGGTCATCTTCACTGCTCATTATGTGGTAAATGATAACATATTAGCATGCTAAAAGACACTCCCACCAGTGCCATGACAGTTTACAGATGCCATGGCAATGTCAGGGGGTTACCCTCTATGGTCTAAAAGGGGTAGGAATCCTCAGTTCCAGGAATTGCCCACCCCTTTCCCAGAAAACTCATGAATAATCTACCCCTTTGCTTATGATCAAGAAATAACCATAAAAATGGGTAACCAGCAGCCCTTGGGGGCGCTCTGCCTATGGAGTAGCCATTCTTTTGTTTCTTTACTTCTCTAATAAATTTGCTTTCGTTTTACTCAATGAATTCACCTCAAATTCTTTCTTTCATGAGGTCCAAGAACCCTTTCTTGGGGTCTGCATCAGGACCCTTTTCTGGTAACAATTTAACGCTACTTCAAGCCAGACATTGTGCTAGTAATATTACTCACAAATTAACTCCAATTCTCACGAAATAATGGGGTTTATATTTTCATAATAGCAAGAAGAAAACCAAGGGACAGGGAGTTCCACAGTCACCTGCTCCTTTTTGTGTGGGTATTAGAATATTGTCACTATAGATTTTTCTGGGTGCTTGTTATATCTTTTGTATTTATTCTCCTTTCAATAGAGACTCAGCTAAAAATGAATAGCACTGCTTTCATTTTCAACACAGGCAACACTCTGGCTCTGCAGCACCAAAACTGTAACCAGGACTCTCCTGCCTGTCCTCACCTCTGCGCTATTAGGATTCTGGTCAACAGCCCTCCAATCTCCCGTTCTACCCGTGAGGCAACTGGCTTTCTGTTGAGCTACAGGTGACTTCTTTTCTCGACAAATACTCGTGGCTCCCTATTGTTTGGCTAATTCATTAATACCTGTGTTGTATTTCAAATGACCAACTGCATTTTTGCCAACTCGGAAAAAAACAAGAAGGTGTTTCGATTCTTGCCCACTTATTAACAATTCAAGTCCATTTAGGCCGCTGTTTCTTTCACTATGAGGAGTGAGCCCTAGAGAGGCAGTAGAGGATGCCTCTGGGGGCAACTAATGGGCTTTCTTTTGAATACAGAAATAATACTCTTGCTTTCAGTTATTGGGAGTTCTTACCTCCCTCCCCAGTGGAGATAGATTTCCATGGTCCTACTACACCGTCCCTCCTGGTACTCTAGGTCGGGGTCCTCACCCTAGGACCAGTACTGACTGTGGCCTGTTAGGAAGCGAGCATCACCAGTTACCACCTGAGCTCTGCCTCCTGTCATATCAGAGGCAGCATTAGACTCTCACAGGAGTGTGAACCCTATTGTGAACTACGCATGCGAGGGGTCTAGGTTGTGTGCTCCTTATGAGACTCTAATACCTGATGGTCTGAAGTGGGACAATTTCATCCCAAAAACATCAACTCCACCCCCCTACTTCACCACCACCCATTGGTGGAAAAATTGTCTTCTACAAAACTGGTCCCTGGTGCCAAAAGGATTGGGGACTGCTGCTCTAGGTAACCAAAGGCGTGCATTTCCTCCAGCCCTATCCTTTCTTTCAAGGAAGAAAGAAATGTGGGAGGCGATGAGCCTATTTTCTCATCCCATTCAATTAATTTGGCAGAAATTAGTTTGATCGTGTATTGTGTGTTTAATTCAAAAAAACCCAATGACATATCTTTTAATGTCCTGTTGACGAAGAAAGCCAACTTCTGTACAATAATTGAAGGAGTTTGTTCTGAGCCACGTGTGAGGACCATGACCCAAGACACACCCTCAGGAGGTCCTGAAAACACGTGTCCAAGATGGTTGGATTACAGCTTAATTTTGTATATTTTAAGGACACAGAAGTTACAGCCAAAGATGTAAATCAGCACATGTGAGGTATACATTGATTCAGCCCAGAAAGGCAGGACATCTGGAAGCAGGGGTTTTCCAGGTCATAGATGGATTCAAAGATTTTCTCATTGGCAATTGGTTGAAAGAGTTAAGCTTTGCCTGAAGAGCTGAGTCGGCATAAAGAAATGTTTGAGTCAAGGTAAGGGGGATTGTAGAACACCAGGTTTTATTATAGAGATGAAGTCTCTAAGTAAGCAGCTTCAGAAAGAATAGATGGTATATGTCTCTTCTGGGCCTTAAACGGTATCAGACTCTCCAAAAAAGTCCTGGTAAGGGAAGGAGATTCTCTGTAGAATGCAAATTTTCCCAAGAGACGGCTTTACAGAGCTATTCCAAAATATGTCAAAGAAATAAATTTGGGGATAAAATACTCTGACCTCCTTTACAGCCTGTTATCTGTCATGTGATGTCACACCAGCCTCAGGCTGGGCCTTGGTATTTTGTTGCTGCAGAGAGAATGTTTTGTCAGTCTCAGAATCTCCTTTTCAGCGTTCATGCTGGTTTGTCATCTGCCTAAACTCCAAAGGGTGGCGGGTGTAGCAAAGGATATCTGACCTCCCTTCCCATCATGGCCTTAACTAGTTTTTTGAGTTTTTTTGTGTGTTTTTTGTTTTGTTTTTTGAAACAGAGTCTCACTCTCTCTCCCAGGCTGGAGTGCAGTGGTGCAATCTCAGCTCCCTGCAACCTCCGCCTCCCAGGCTGAAGCAATTCTCCTGCCTCAGCCTCCCGAATAGCTGGGACTACAGGTGTGAGCCACCAAGCCCAAATAATTTTTGTATTTTTAGTAGAGGCGGGGTTTCTCCACGTTGGTGAGGCGTTGATCAGGCTAGTCTCGAACTCCCAACCTCAGGTGATCTGCCCACCTCAGCCTCCCAAAGTGCTGGGATTACAGGCGTAGGCCACTGTGCCTGAGGTTTTTGCTTGTTTCTTTATATATATATATATATATATATATATATATATATATATATGTTTACCAACAAAGTTCAGTCTCTGGAGAGACTATCAAAAATTGCCAATGCTGACTACATATCAAGTCATCATGGCAGGGTATTGAGAAGAATTTTCCATCAGGTAAACCTCATTGGCTGTGATCCTGCCATTGCACAAAGCTTCCTCAGGTTTTCTATGGGATCTTCTTGGCCTATGGGTGGTCCATTCAGTGGCTGGGGGTGCTTAGAATTTTATTTTTGGTTTACTCCCCAAACTTGATAATGTTCTTTCCTTCCTTCCCCTTTGTTTATTTCAGCCCTAGTAATTTTCTTTTTTTCTCTGTCTCCTTTTTTCTTTTTTAGACAGAGTCTCACTCTGTCATCCAGGCTGGAGTCCAGTGGCACGATCTCAGCTCACTGCAATCTCTGTCTCCCTGTTTCAAGTGATTTTCATGCCTCAGCCTCCCGAGCAGCTGGGGTTACAAGTGTGCACCACCACACCCAGCTACTTTTTTGTATTTTTTAGTAGGGATGGGGTTTCCGTATGTTGGCCAGGCTGATCTTGAATTCCTGGCCTCAAGTGATCCTTCTGCCTTGGCCTTCCAAAGACCTAGTAATTTTCTTTTTATCAGTTTTAATTCTTTTTTTTTTTTTTTTTTTTTTTGAGACAGAGTCTTGTTCTGTCACCAGGCTAGAATGCAGCGGTGCGATCTCGGCTCACTGCAATCTCCGCCTCCTGGGTTCAAGCAATTGTCCTGCCTCAGCCTCCTGAGTAGCTGGGACTACAGGTGCACGCCACCACACCCAGCTAATTTTTGTATTTTTAGTAGAGACGGGGTTTCACCATGTTGGCCAGGATGGTCTCGATCTCTTGACCTCGTGATCCAACTGCCTTGTCCCCCGCAAAGTGCTGGGATTACAAGCGTGAGCCATGGCGCCCGGCCCAGTTTTAAATTCTTATTGAAGTTATAATCATAAGAGTCAAATCCAAGGCTTGTTACAAAAATTAGCAGATCCCTCTCACTCCATTTCCTGATCTCTAAATAATTTAATACTATATTCTATGATTTTTCAGTTTGAGGTGTATAGTGTCAACTTCTTGCTATGGAAAATAAGGCCTAATTTTCTCTCTCTCTCTCTCGTGCTCTCTCTCACATACGTACATTCACACTTTCTGACTTCCTATCTTCCTGAAACAATCACATCAGTTTGGTTAGAAACATATTCAATGTTGTATTGATCAAGGTCTAATCAGAATTTTAGTTTTTGTTTACTCCCAAAACCTCTGTAACATTATTTCTTTCCTTCCCCTTTACCTATTTCAGCCCTAGTAATCAGAAACCACAGAGTAATTGGTGCAGAGAAAGTTTAATATAAATAATTATTGGCTGGGTGCGGTGGCTCACACCTGTAATCCCAGCACTTTGGGAGGCCAAGGAAGGCAGATCACCTGAGGTTTGGAGTTTGAGACCAAACTGACAAACATGGAGAAATCCCGTCTCTACTGAAAATAAAAAATTAGCCGGGCGTGGTGGCACATGCCTGTAATCCCAGCTACTTGGGAGGCTAAGGCAGGAGAATTGCTTGAAGTTGGGAGGCAGAGGTTGTAGTGAGCTGAGATCATGCCATTGCACTCCAACCTGGGCGACAGAGTGAGACTCCGTCTCAAAAAAAAAAGAAAAATTATTAACTACAGTGTAGGATTACCTATCAAGGGGGAAAGAATTCTAAGGACTGCTTAGAGGTGGGCAAGCGTGGGAGACCAGAGTACGCCTCCCCAAAGTACAAGGGATGATTGAGCTGAAGACATTCAGAAAAAACAGATGCACGAGAGCACTGTCCCCTGTTGGGGCTGGAAAGACAACACCGTGAAGCAGGCACTTTGGCAGCCTGAGTGCTTTGATCTAAAGGAGACTGGAAGGCCTCTGAAGCAAGTTCTCTCTGATCTTTTCTGTTCTCTTCTCTCTCGTCCCTCTTTTCTCCCCAAAGTAAGTCATGGAAATCAGAATTCCACTTCCCCAAGGCTGTTTATTAGAAACTAGACCCCCCTTACCCAAAGCAAGCCTTAAAATGAGAGATATCACTCTCCCCTTCCCAGTCTTTCTGTGTAGGAGCTGGACATAAAGACATTCTCCAAGCTGCCTTGCCTAATAGTTGGTCATAAGACTCCCATTCCGGAGGCTTCCCGCCCTGTCCCCAGAGCAAGGAATGCTGCACAGAAAAGCCAAGAAGAACCTGAACATACGGGCCTTGCTGGGTCTCCCAACTCAATCCACTATCACTAGCTCATATTCCTTATCCAGTCGCATTTCTACATGCCTGTCCATTTTTCATTTGACTTAAGCATAACAATAGACAGTTTTCCTGGGTCTTTGGGGCTTTATTTCTGAAGGCTCCTGTGTCATATAATAAAACTGCGATTAAATAAATGTGTTATGCTTTTCTCCTGTTAACCTTTGTTACAGGAGTTGCCGGCCATGACCCTTGGGATGGGTGAAGAAAGGATCACACCTTTTCCGCCCCTGCATTTCCCTCTATTTGCCTAAAAGCAGAACATAGATCTATAAAGAAAAAGGCATCTGTATGAGTCAGGGTTCTCCAGGAGGACAGAACCAATAGGATATATGTGTATATAAAAGAGAGTTTACTAGGGAGGACTGGCTCACGTGATGACAACACAAAGTCCTACGAGAGGCCATTTGCAAGCTGGGGAGAAGGAGAAGCCGGTAGTGGCTCAGTCCAAGTCCGAAAGCCTCAAACCCAGGGAAGCCGGCACTGCAGCCTTCAGTCTGTGGCTGAAGGCCTGGGAGGCCCTGGGAGGCTGCTGGGGCAAGTCCCAGAATCCAAAGGCTAAAGAAGCTGGAGTCTGATGTCCAAGGGTGGGAGGAGCGAAAGCAAGCACCTGATGTGGAAGAAGAAAGAGCCAGAAGACTCAGCAAGCGAAGTTAGCCCATCTTCCTCACCTGCTTTGTTCTAGCTGTGCTGGCTGCCATTGGATGATGCCCCCTACACTGAGGGTGAGTCTTCACATGCCAATCTCCCCTGGCAACACCCTCACAGACACGCCCAGAAACAATACCAGCCACCTAGCATTCCTCAATCCAATCAAGTTGGTACCTAATATTACCATCACAGTATCCTCCCCTGCTCTCTGAAGGTTACCAGTGGGCCGGACGTGGTGGCTCATGCCTGTAATTCCAGCACTTTGGGAGGCTGAGGCGGGTGGATCACCTGAGGTCAGGAGTTCAAGATCAGCCTGGTCAACATGGTGAAACCCTGTTTCTACTAAAAATAGCAATAAATAAATAAATAAATAAATAAAATAAAATTAGCTGGTATGGTGCCGGGCCCTGTAGTCCCAGCTACCTGGGAGGCTGAGGCAGGAGAATCGCTTGAGCCTGGGAGGCAGAGGTTACAGCGAGCCAAGATTGTGCCACTGCACTCTGGCCTGGGTGACAGAGCGAGAATCCATCTCAAAAATAAATAAATAAATAAAAATAAAAGGTTACCACTGAAGACAGCTTTAGACCCTCTCGGCCGGGAGATGAAGCCAGAGGAATTTCTATGAATGAACTGTACTAACTAGCCTCTATCTGCCGGTTCTTTGCCTTTCATCAAGTTGCTGCCTATAGAAACGCAAAGTCCTTTTCCTCTGTCTTGTTACTTTTCTAAAAATGCACTGTTCTTTGTTAAAGATGCTACATATGCCAGTATTCCAAGCCACCACGTTGACAACTACTCATTCTCTGTGCATCTCCCATGTATTATAAAGAATATATGTGAACAAACTTCTGTTTGCTTTTCTTTGGTTAATTTGCCTTCTGTAACAGAAGTCTGTTTCTACTACAAACCTCGGGGGGTTCTTTTCCCCCATATACAAGGATACTCACGGGAGGAATGTCTCTCCCTGAGGCTGGGATGGCACAGAATTCTTCTGGGTTGCTCCAGGCCAGAGCTAGGTCACAGCCACTGGACAAGAAGAAAACACCACTCCAAGGTACAGACGTGTGGAAAACCATGGCCAGGATGGTCAAGCAGAAAACACCTCTCTGGAGGGCTGACAGGCCCAGGATGGGAAGCCAACTGAGGCACCCCGCATGATTCACTGGGGATCGTTCCTGGGAAGGCTGCGGGAACTCAGTGGGAAGTTATCCATCCGCTGCTGCTGGATCTTAATAGAGCTGTCACTAGATCTCCCCTCCCCACACCCCTCAACGCGGCCACCAAACAACAGGAGGGGAAAAGCGGCAAAACCCTGGATGTTGGAGCGACCCCCTTCCTCCTTCAGTGTCTCTCCAGCGCCCTCTACTGACGATGCTTTTAACAACATGCCAGTTGCAAAGGAGAAATAGTCAAAGGAACCCGAATTTCACAGGTCAGACTGCAGTGTGAATCTGGAACTGAGGGGCAGTAAATTGATAACTGACATAAGTGTTTACCTTTTACGAATCTACTAATGTTATTGACAACTGAGTTGTGTAACATATTACGATTACTTCTGTTTCCCGACTTGACTTTTTGTTTTCTCTCGGATTCATAATTGGCTTTATTGTTTTTGTTTCTTTAATTATCACCAATCCCTAAACTCTCCCTAGTTATGTAAATCTCCCCTCCCACAGGGGAACAATAGTCGCAGTCCTCATTCTGGCAATATTTGGGGCCAGGATCATGAGGCAGGTGAGGGACACATGGCAGCAGAGACCATCATCTTTATTTGAGGAAGTTTATGCATCTTCAGCAGGATTCCCCACCGTGGTCTTGTGGCCAATTCACAGCGGCTACTGGCTTGGGGTCTTTCCTCTACCATCTCCTTTCATCTCCCTAAGGGTGTTCTTACACACGCTCTGCCCACTCCTTTATCAACCCACTCCTCTCCTGGCTTCTCATCCTTACATTTAATGATGGATTGATTGATTGATTGATTGATTGAGATGGAGTCTTGCTCTGTCACCCAGGCTGGAGTGCAGTGGTGCCATCTTGGCTCACTGCAACCTCTGCCTCCCAGGTTCAAGCGATTCTCCTGCTTCAACCTCACCAGTAACTGGGACTACAGGTGTGTGCCACCACGCCTGGCTAATTTTTTTTTTTTTTTTTTTTTGTATTTTTAGTAGAAATGGGGTTTCATCATGTTAGCTAGGCTGGTCTCAAACTCCCAACCTCAGGTGATCTGCTTGCCTCAGCCTCCCAAAGTGCTGAGATTACAGGTATGAGCCACTGTGCCTGGCTGAAGCATAAATTTTTTAAAGTTCAAATATCTAAATAGGTTTCTTCCATGGGTAGAATATTTTTTCCCATTTGTTTTGAAGATCAAATGATTTAGGATTCAAAAGAATGTGAAAGTCTTAGTACACACTCAGATGAGTTGGTCTTAAATTGCTATTCATGGAAACATTTTCAAGCCTGAAATATTAGGAAAACTCACTGTTTCCTTAAAAAAAAAAAAAAAAGCTGGCTTTAGTTGTTGGTCTTTACCGAATGAATGGATTTTCCAGAAAGACAAAATTAGTTTTCTATAAGTAGCACAGAAAGGGAAGAAGTAAAGTGAGTTACAACAGGCCAGCATTCAGATGATGGCAAATCCAGGCTCTAGTCTTTGGTTGGGGGCTTAAGTGCTTAGAACCTATTAGAAGAATAAAATAGTAATCAAAATAGTTTAACTGGGTAAAAAAGGAGTCAGACCTCACCTGAAATTGGATTTCAGAATGTTTAAACTTGGATGTAAAATAAAACAAATATACGAGAATTTAAGAAGAAAGTATATGTACATGTTCATGAATCTTAGATGAGGGAAGTCTTACTAAGCTAAACATATTGAAGCCAAAAAGCATCAAAAATAAGATTGACATAGCCTGGGCAATGTGGCAAGACCCTGTCTCTACACAAAAAAAATTAAAAATTAGCTGGGCGTGGCAGCATGTGTCTGTGGTCCCAGCTATTCAGGAGGCTGAAGCAGGAGGATTGCTGAGCCTGGGCGGTTGAGGCTGCAGTGAGCCGTGATCGCACCACTGTACTTCAGGCTGGGTGACAGAGTGAGACCCCGTTTCAGAGAATCGATAAATTAAAACAAAAGATTGACAGATTTGAGCACATCAACATCCAACATCTTCCATAAAACCCATTATGGAATAAATGTTTGTGTTCCCACAAAATTCACATATCGAAGGCTTTACCCACAATTTGATGGTATTTGGAGTTGGGTCCTTTGGGAGGTAATTAGGGTTAGATGAGGTTATAAGGGTGGGGCCCTCATACTAGGATTAGTGTCTTTATAAGCAGAGACACCAGAGGTCTCTCCCTTTCTTTCTCTCTCTCTCTCCCTCTCGTGAGGACACAGTGAGGAGGCAGACATCTTCAAGCCAGGAACAGAGTCCTCACTAGAAACCTAGAAACTAACAATGCTTGCACTCTAATCTCAGATATCCAGACTCCAGAACTGTGAGAAAATAACTGTTGTGTGAGCCATCCAGTCTGTAGTATTTGACTATGGAAGCTGGAACAGGGTAGTACATAGTAGCCTAAGGAAAGTTTAAAAACTAGAAATGTGGAAAAAAGTATTTTCAACCTATGTACTTGGCTACATGTTTACAACTCCAAAATGTATAAAAATTTTAAAACAAGTCAGCTAGAAAAATACAAATATACCAATAGAAAAATGAGCAAAGGACACAGAGAGATCATTTATGAAAGAACTACAAATTAACAACAAACAAAAGAAAATGTGTTCTCTATCACTACTGTGACAGCAGGAATAGCCCTCGCAAGATGTCCATATCCTAATCTCCAAAACTGTGAATATGTTACCTTACATGGCAAAAGAACTAAGCAGGTAATCAGTTAAGGATTTTGAGATGAGAAGATTATCTTAGACTATCTGGGTCAGCCCCATGTAATCACAAGTGTTCTTACAAGTGAAACAGAAAGTCAGGGGAGTCCAACCAAGTCAAAGAAAGAGATGTGACGAAGGACGCAGAGGTTGGAGTGCTGTGCTCCGAAGATGGAGAAAGGGGCCACAAGCCAAGGAATGCTGGCGGCTTCTGGAAGCTGGAAAAGACAGGGGAAACGAATCTCTCCCCTAGAGTTTCTAGCAAGGAATACGCCCTGCCAGCACATTGACTTCAGCCCTGTAAGACTCATTTTGGAATTCTGACCTCCAGATCTGTAAGATAATAAATTTGTGTTGTTTTAAGTCATTAACTTTGTAGCAGAAATAGGATACTAATACAATCACTAGTCAAGGACATCTAAATTAAAGGAATGATATATATGCATTTAGATCATCATAAATGAAAAGTGTTGGTGTGGTGGAATATAGGCACATATACTTTTGGTAGCAATGTAAATAAGTAGGCTGGGCGCAGTGGCTCACACCTCTAATCCCAGCACTTCAGGAGGCCAAGGCGGGCAGATCATGAGGTTGGGAGTTCAACACCAGCCTGGTCAATATAGTGAAACCCTGTCTCTAGTAAAAATACAAAAAATAGCTGTGCATGGTGGTGCGTGCCTGTAGTCCCAGCTACTTGGGAGGCTGTGGCAGGAGAATCGCTTGAACCCGGGAGGAGGAGGTTGCAGTGAGACTTTGTCTCAAAAAAAAAAAAGAAATGTAAATAAGTATGCCCTTTCTTGGGCATACTTGGCAACAGGATTTGTCAATCTGTATCAGATCTTTAAATGGGCACCTTTTACCTAACAACTTTATTTTTCTTCAACTATATTCTAAGCACCTGATTTCCAATTGCATTTAGTAGTGAAACTCTTCCTTCACACAAAATAGAGCAGAGGGGAGTGCAGCTGCAGTTGCTGAAGCAGTGTTAGGAGCTGCAGCCTGAAGCGTGGCCTTCACCTCACCCCTGCAGAAGTCCCTCAGGCATTTCCAGGGCTCCACGGATCACACCTGGAGAATCACTGTCTTGGGAGAATAACTGGACAAGTAAACAAAAACTCCATACAAGGATGTTTATCACAGCATTGCTTCCATTGCAACAAATTAGAAATCACCTATACGCCTCTCAAGAAAAGTGACTTGTTAGGAAAAAATGCTCAGTATCACTAGTCATCAGGAAAGGCAAATTAAAAACACGATGGGATATCACCACATCCCTGTTAAAATGGTTACTGTCAAAAAGATGGGGCTGGGCGTGGTGGCTCACACCTGTAATTCCAGCACTTTGGGAAAATGAGGTGGGTGGATCACGAGGTCAAGAGATTGAGACCATCCTGGCCAACACGGCAAAATCTCGTCTTTACTAAAAATACAAAAAATTAGCTGGGCATGATGGCATGCTCCTGTAATCCCAGCTACTCAGGAGGCTGAGACAGGAGAATCACTTAAACCCCGGAGGTGGAGGTTGCAGTGAGCTGAGATCTCATCACTGCACTCCAGCTTGGCAACAGAGCGAGACTCCATCTCAAAAAAAAAAAAAAAAAAGATGAAACATCAAAACGATTGGACTAGGATGTGGAGAAGGGAACTCTTGTACACTATTGGTGGGAATGTAAATTACTACAGTCACTATGGAAAATAGTATGGAGGCGCCTCAGAAAATTAAAAATAGAACTACCATATGATCCAGCAATCCCACTACTGGGTATAGATCCAAAAGAAATAAAATGAGTATGTCAAAGACGTATCTGCACTCCCACCTTTATTGCAACACTAGTTACAATAGCCAAGATATAAAATCAACTTAAGTATCCCTCCACAGATGAATGAAGAAACAAACACAGAAATACACACACACACACACACACAATGTAATACTAATCAGCTTTTTAAAAAAGGAAATTTCTTATTTGACAACATGGATGAGCCTGAAGGACATGCTAACTGAAAAAGCCAGGCACAGAAAAACAAACACCTCATGATCTCACTTATGTGTGGAATCTAAAAAAGTGGAACCCACTGAAGCTGAGGGTAGGATGGCAGTTGCCAGGGGCTGCAGGGTGGGGAGTGGGGGAGACGCTGGTGAACGTGTCCAGTTTCAGTTAGGAGAACTAAGTTCAGGAGATCTAGTGTATAGTGTGGTGACTACAGTTAATAATGTATACTTGAAAGTTGCTAAGAGGTTTTTACGATCTCAAAACAAAAAACGGTAAGTATGTGAGGTGATGAATATGTCAATTAGCTTGATTTAATTTCACAATGTGTGTGCGTGTGTGTGTTTGTGATATATATATATATACCATATACCAAAGTGCTGGGATTACAGGCATTAGCCACCATGCTCGGCTGTTTTTATTTGTCAACTATATGTTAATAAAAAATTTTAAAAAGTGACTTGTGGCCAGGCGTGGTGGCTCATACCTGTAATCCCAGCACTTTGGGAGGCTGAGGCAGTTTGATCACCTGAGGTCAGGAGTTTGAGACCAGCCTGTCCAACATGGTGAAACCTCGTCCCTACTAAAACTACAAAAATTAGCCAGGCATGTTGGCAAATGCCTGTAATCCCAGCTACTCAGGAGGCTGAGGCAGGAGAATCACTTGAACCCGGGAGGTGGAGGTTGCAGTGACCCGAGATTGCACCATTGCACTCCAGCCTGGGCAACAAGAGTGAAACTCCATCTCAAAAAAAGAAGTGACTTGTTCTAATTTATTCATAAAAATAGAATACTATGCTGTCATTAAAAATGATGAAATATATCTATATCGACACAGAAAGAGTTATGCAATTTATTGAAAGGGAAAATAGGTTATAAAACATCTTGACATGGTAGGATTAATTTCAGAAATACACATAGAAATGTGTATAAATTATAAAGATACATAAAGAGATATGGATTAAAGCATTAACAGTTATCATCTCTGGGTGGTGGAATTAAGTTGAGCGTTATTTCTTCTTTACGTCTTTATGTATTTTCTGAATTTAAAAAAAGTCTATATTGTATATTCGGAAAAAAGCTGATTATAACATGAATAATGAATGAACAAAAAAGGAATAAATGGCGTGTGTGTGTGTTCAAGGTCATGCATGTAAGAGAGGAGGAAAGAAAGAGAACAGAAAAGGAGTCAGACATTTATCTTCATGAGTTTAGGTAGCTAATGAAGTGAGATATAAACATATTTTATGTGACGAGGTATAAGCAAAGCATTAATGCTGGATTCTTCCATTTGCCCCTCTAGCGCCACTTTCTCCCTTTCTCTTCTTCTCTGCTCTTGGTGAGGCTGGCCCATCAAGATCAACCATCCCCATCTCCTTGACCCATGTGGGCCATCCACATCTCCCTTGCCTCTTGGCTTCTAGGGGGGGGGGTTTCCCATGGAGATGCAGCAGGATAGATTAGAGAGTGGGAGTGAGATATATTCCCCAAGCTCCCTCCCCATGTCAATGACAAGGGTGTGCTTTGGGCGCACTTGACCTCCTTCTAGCAAAGTCTGTAGCTGCCATCTGGAGGACCTAACCCCAAAGCATCCTCTCTGGGTTCCCTCCTCTCCCTTTTCAGGTCTAATGGCAAGGTTTCTTGCTTTGGTTAGCTCCAGAGTACAGCATGACCCCTTGATAGTTTTGGTAAAGTCTACCTATAAATTTTCATTTATTTTTGAGATGGAGTTTCACTCTTTTTGCCCAGGCTGGAGTGCAATGGCACGATCTCAGCTCACTGCAACCTCCGCTTCCCGGGTTCAAGCAATTCTCTTGCCTCAGCCTCCCGAGTAGCTGGGATTACAGGCATGCACCACCATGCCCAGTTAATTCTTTTGGTATTTTTAGTAGAGCCAGGGTTTAGCCATGTTGGTCAGGCTGGTCTCGAACTCCCGACCTCACGTGATCCACCCGCCTCAGCCTCCCAAAGTGCTGGGATTACAGGCGTGAGCCATTGAGCCCGGCCTCAAATTGTTTAATTACCTATTTTGATCCTTGCTATTATGTTGATGCAAAAGTAATTGCGGGTTTGCCATTGAAAGTAACGACAAATATCTTATAGTCTTATTTAAAAGTCCCCTTATTATCCCATGAGTACGTGGCGGGTATGTATCATGTATCTCAGTCCACAAAAACAGGCACTAAAGAAATAGTATTTTCATCATTTCCTGTTGCTCAACTTAATTCTGTCTTGTATCACTATTCCACTGGGGTGGCAAAATGCAGGGTCACTCAGTTTCCCCCGGTTTTGTGACTAAGAATTGGGAAGCCTACCTGGTGTCAAGGCGTGGGTGGGTGGGATGTCTTGTCATCTGGTCATGCAGGCAACTGCCGGACACCCCAGGCTCAACCCTGTGCTCAGTGAGCAACCAAAGAGCCTGCTTCCTTCTCCTGCTACTGTGCTTCCCGTGGGCACTGAGGGCTGGTTCTGCTACTTCTGTGTGATTCTTCAGTGTAGGAAGCTCTAGGAGGCTGCGTAAGTTCCGTCTGGCAGGCGAGATGATACAGCCACTTCTTAGTTAGGGTCTTGCAACTTCCTCAGGGATCTGCAGGAAACCACAGCTTCCACTGCTGCTCATACCCTCACATTCCACACCCTACTTGGGTATCTTATGGTCTTCCGAGGGCTTAGCTTGAGGTACGGGGGCAAGATCACTTTCTCTGGAACCCACCAATGCCCATGCTACATTGATTCCCTTGCAGCTCTCATTGTTTTCCCCCTACCGGGGAAAATTTATTTTCCAGACTGTGTTTGGGGAAGCTTTCTCATTATGTATTCTCCTAAATATCTGGTTTAGACAGTTAAAATATGTAAAAATGTTCCCTAAGTTGATATATTGATTCGATGCATTCACCAATATATTGAAAATCCCAGCATGTTTTTTGGGAACATTCGTAAGCTGATTCTAAAATGTGTATAGATATGTAAGAGGCCTGGGCCGGGTGCAGTGGCTCAGGCCTGTAATCCCAGCACTTTGGGAGGCCGAGGTGGGCAGATCATGAGGTCAACAGATGGTGAAACCCTGTTTCTACTAAAAAGACAAAAATTAGCTGGGTGTGGTGGCGGGCACCTGTAGTCCCAGCTACTTGGGAAGCTGAGGCAGGAGAATCACTTGAACCCAGGAGGCAGAAGTTGCAGTGAGCCGAGATTGCGCCACTGCACTCCAGCCTGGTGACAGAGCTGGACTCTGTCTCAAAAAAAAAGAAAAAAAAAAAAAGAAATGTAGAGGCCAAGAATACTACAGACAATATCAAAGAAGAAGCAAGTTGGGCCGGGCGCGGTGGCTCATGCCTGTAATCCCAGCACTTTGGGAGGCTGAGGCGGGCAGATCACGAGGTCAGGAGTTCTAAGACCAGACTGGCCAACATGGTGAAACCCCGTCTCTACTAAAAAATACAAAAATTAGATGGGCATGGTGGCTCATGCCTGTAATCCCAGCTACTTGGGAGGCTGAGGTAGGAGAATTGCTTGAACCAGGAGCCGGGAGGCGGAAGTTGCAGTGAGCTGAGATCGCACCACTGCACTCCAGCCTGGGCTTCAGAGCAAGACTCCATTTGGAAAAAAAAAAAAGCAGCAGCAGCAAGTTGGAAGACAGTCTATCAGATAAAAAGACTGATTATAAAGCTACGATAATTAAGATAGAATAGTAATGGCACAAGAATAGGCAAGTAGACCAATGGAACAAAATAGAGAGTCTAAGAACAGACCCACACATTAATGGACACTTGATTTATGACAAAAGAGGCATGCTGAGCTGAAGGAGAAAGGACAATCTTCTTAATAAATGGTTCTGGGTCAACGGGATATCCATACACAAACATCAGTTTCAGGTGGACTACAGATCTAAATATGAAAGGTCAAAGAATAAGTTTCTAGATAGCACAGCAGAAAATCCTAATGACCATAAACCAACTTTTTAAAAAATTGGAGACAGTCTTGCTCTGTCATGCATGGCTCGCCGCAGCCTCAATCTTCCATGCTCAAGTGATCCTCCTACCTCAGCCTCCTGAGGAGCTGGGATGACAGGTGTGTGCCACCACACCCGGCTAATCTTTTTCAAGTTTTTTGTAGAGACTAATCTCACTATGTTGCCCAAGCTATTCTCCAACTCCTGGGCTCATGCGATCCTCCCACCTCAGACTCCCAAGGTGCTGGGATTACAGGTGTGAGCCACCAGGCCCAGCCAAATTAAACAATTTTTAATTGGGCTGCTTTAAAATTAGGATTTTTTTAAATCATGAAAAGATACCACTGAAAGACTTAAAAAGCAAGAATAAGAAGAAATATTTGTAGCACATGTGAAGGACTCATATCCAGAATATATAAAGAATTCCTACAGAGTGATTAAAACATAACAGCCAGTCCAACAGAGAAATAGGCAAGAAACTTGACAAGCCATCTTATGAGAGAAGATATCCAAATACTTGTCAAGCAAGTGAAAAGGTGCTTGGCCAGGTACGGTCACTCACACCTGTTGTCCCAGCACTTTGGGAGGCTGAGGCAGGAGGATCACTTGAACCCAGGAGTTCAAGGCTGCAGTGAGCTATGATGCCACTGCACTCCAGCCTGGTGACAGAGCAAGACTTTGTCTCTATATTAAGAAAGAAAAGAAAAGGTACTCAATCTCATTATACCTGGAAAATGCAATTAAAACTACAGCACAGGCCAGGCAAGGTGGCTCACACCTGTAATCCCAGCACTTTGGGAGGCTGAGGTGGACAGATCGTCTGAGGTCAGGAGTTTGAGAGCAGCCTGATCACTATGGTGAAACCTTGTTTCTACTAAAAATACAAAAATTAGCCAGACGTGGTGGTGCACGCCTGTAATCTCAGCTACTTGGGAGGCTGAGGCAGGAGAATCGCTTGAACCCGGGAGGGGGAGGTTACAGTGAACCGAGATCATGTCACTGCGCTCCAGCATGGGCAACAGAGCAAGACTCGGTCTCAAAAAAAATTAAATAAAAATAAAAAAATTAAGATTGCAAGTACTATGTGTTGGTGGGATGTAGAACAATACAGCCCTCACACTCTGCTAATAAACAAGTAAATTAGCATAGCTTCTTTGGAGAACAGTTTGTCAGAATCAACTAAAGCTGAGCAAACATCCTCTGTCACCCAGCAATTCCACCCCTAATTATATCCTCTAAGAAATGAATACATATGTATGAAAGAGATCTTCATGGCAACACTATTCTTTTTTATTCCTGAGACAGAGTCTTGCTCTGTCACCCAGACTGGAGTGCAGTGGTGCGATCTCGGCTCACTGCAACCCCTGCCTCCTGGGTTCAAGCAATTCTCCTGCCTCAGCCTCCCGAGTAGCTGGGACTACAGGAGCCCGCCACCATGTCAGGCTAATTTTTGTATTTTTAGTAGAGACGAGGTTTCACCATGTTGGCCAGGCTAGCCTTGAACTCCTGACCTTGTGATCCACCCGCCTCAGCCTCCCAAAGTGCTGGGATTACAGACATGAGCCACCGCTCCCAGCCAACATTATCTTAATGGCTGCAAACTTAGAAACAACTCAAATGTCTATCAAGAGCTGAATAGATGAATTAATGCATTGTATAGTCACATAATCGAATTTTATATACCAATGAAAATGAACTGTTGTCACATGCAACAACATGGATGAATCTATATATATAGTGTGAAGCAAAAGAAGACAAGCACAACAGGCTACATACTGGAAAACAAAACAATCAGAACTTGGCCAGGTGTGGTGGCTCATACCTGTAATCCTAGCACTTTGGAAGACCAAGGTGGCCAGATTGCTTGAGATCAGGAGTTCAAAACCAGCGTGGGTAAGTAACATGGCAAAACCCATCTCTACAAAAAAATACAAGAATTAGCCAGGTGTGGTGGTACGCGCCTGCAGTCCCAGCTACCCTGGAGGCTGAAGTGGGAGGATCGCTTGAGCCTGGGAAGTCGAGGTTGCAGTAAGCACTGAAGTCAAGATACTGCTAGGTGCTAGGCAGGTAGAGAAGGAGGGGGAGTGATTGGATGAGGAGTGGGAGGGCTGTAATGTCTCAAACTCACTGCGGGTGACACAGGTGGGCTTAGTTTGCGATGGCCTCACACGTAACCACTTATCATACAATTTCTGAACTTCTCTGAAGCTATGTTAATGTCTTTTATGTGTTAATAAAAAGAGTCTATTTCAAAAAATCTACATTTGGTTTATGTTGTAAGTCCTTTGCGTTCCCCAAAGGATCAAGCTTTCAGAAACTCAGAAGCCAGGATGGCACTCCTTTTTCCCTGCCATCACTTTTTTCTCCTCCGAAGTCATGAACCCCAAACAGCTGCCCTGAGAGATGGGGGAGGACAAATAGAAAAGAAGATAGGAACGTGAGTGATGGATGGAGGTGGGGGGGGGCTCTCTGGTTAATTTTTAAGGAATATTCTCCTATTCAATCAATATGTGTGCATATGTAGGACCAATCCGTAATAATTATGAAATCGGTGGGGAAAATTGTGAATTTTTCTACATTAAAAATGTTCCGAATCATGCATGACAGTTGAATGTGTAGAAGAGGTGTTCTTGTTGGTTGTTTGGTTGGTTGGACGGTTGGCTTTTGAGACAGGGTCTCTCTCTATCACCCAGGCTGGAGTCCAGGGGTGCCATTACAACTCACTGCTGCCACCACCTCCTGGGTTCAAGGAATCCTCCCGCCTCAGCCTCCCAAGTAGCTGGAACTACAGGTGCATGCCACCACACCTGGCTATTTAAAAAGTTTTTTCAGTAGAGAAGAGGTCTCATTATGTTGCCCAGGCTGGTCTCAAATTCCTGTGCTCAAGTGATCTGCCCACCTCAGCCTCCCAAACTGCTGGGATTACAGGCATGAGCCACTGCACCTGGCCGAAAAGTTTTTAATAGAGTCATTATATTCTGATTTTCTCTCTCACCTGTTATATGTAATTGTGTGCATTTAAAACTTTGGAGGAAAACAGTTTTAAGGTAGGCTCATGGTACTGGTTCATGGTAGTTTTTATTAAAGACAACACCGTACTCCGAAAAATGAAAAACCTGTACATTCTTCTTTCAAAGTGATTTAACCAAAAGCCTCCGAATTTGGATAGGTACAAAAGTTCCACATTTTAGAATTGTTTAAAGTCGTTTATTTGGTGTGGATGGGCCAGGACTACAGGTATAATTTCCTGCCACTAGATGTCTCTGAGTCTTAAAGCAGCAGACTCGTGGCGTTTCTATTTATACTTACAGATCACCTACCTCTCTGTTACAGTTTCATAATCCTCTTATGTAATGCTGGGTTGTCAGCTACAGTTAATCATCAGTTGGGAGATGGGCAGGCGGGGGACCCCAAGGACTTCACGTCCTCGAGACAGGGCTGGACTTGTTGAGTGAAGGGTCTGACCAGGTGTGACCAAGCAGAACCCCATGACTCTGAAACTCATGCAGCGAAGGCCAGGGAACAAAGAGCTCGCTGCTGCGCGCATGACGGCGGGATACGGAGACCACAGCATCCACTCCTTACAGCTGGGAGCCAGCAGAGGAGCTAGCAGACCGGGAAAGCCCTGAGCCCTGCGTTTTGCTCTGGCTGAGTTCGGGTGCTCACGCTAGTCACATTTCCCCCACCCCTACCCCCAACCCCCCGAACCTAGCGGCCAGCAGAAGTCATGAATTCTCCCCAGACTCCTGAAGCACATCCCAGGGCATCTCATCAGTCTGCTTCCCTGTCTGTGTCTGTCTGCCAGACTAGACAGAGATACCCAGAGGGCACAAACCATTTCTTGTTCACCACCGCATCCAATTATTTTTGTACACAGTAGGCAGATGTCTGTTGAAACCAATGTGTGATTAGGAAAAGTGTCTAAAAGGCTCATGGAATCATCACTGAAAAGTTACTGTTAAGAAATCCTGGCTGGGCGCAGTGGCTCACACCTGTAATGCCAGCACTTTGGGAGGCCAGGGCAGGTAGATCACTTGAGGTTAGGAGTTCGAGACCAGCCTAGCCAACATGGTGAAACCCTGTCTCTACTAAAAATACAAAAATTAGCTGGGCATGGTGGCGGGTGCCTGTAATCACAGCTACTTGGGAGGCTGAGGTAGGAGAATCGCTTGAACCTGGGATGGGGGGGGTTGCAGTGAGCCAAGATCATGCCACTGCACTCCAGCCTGGGCGACAGAGGGAGGTTCCATCTCCAAAAAAAAAAAAAGAAAAAAAAACGTATATCCTCTGATAACAGAAATGGCCTCTCATTAATGGCCTCAAATGGTTATTTGGAGGCTGATTTATACAGCTCTTTAAATCCTGTGTGTTTCAATGGAAGAGTGAAGAGTGTGAACTCTGGAGTAAGACTGTCTGGGTATAACCCCAGCTCCAACATTCATCAGCTGTGTGACTTTGGGCAAGCGATTTAATCTTTCTCCATCTCAGTTTTGCCTTCTGTAAAATGGGAACAATAATAGTACTTATTTCATGGGTTTGTCATGAGGATTAAATAAGCTAAATACTCATAGCATGCTTCACACAGCTTCTGGCACATGGTGGTGTCTCAACAGTGGTTCAGAGTTAGGGTCTAACAAGAATGGCTCCACTTCAAACCCTTGTGTGTAACTGACAAGTTACCTAACCTCTCTAGGCCTGTTTCTTTATCTGTAAGTTGGAGGTAACGGTACTCACTTCACAGGGTTGGAATGGACAATAAGTGAGACGGGAAGCATCCAGTCCATCTCGGCCACTGCTGTCATTGCCCTGAAGCACTTAGGACATGAGGCAAATGGCCCATGGATAGGTCAGGCAGACGCTCAGGAATCAGTCATCAAATTAACCTTCACAATCCTGGTACCCCCTGACTTTTCTTTAACTCTTTACTTTTGTAGAATTTTAGAAGGCACTTTTATATTTATTATTTTACTTGGATCATAAAGCCTATTTTAATCCCGAGGTTGGTTGGTGATTATGAAGCAATTGGGCCTCAGTATAGCGAGGTGTCGGGCGACATGGGGAGCCATGAAGAGGAAAGATGCTTGTGCAGAGGGAGGCGGGGGACCTGTGAGCTTCATCTAAGCCTCTAAGCTTCCTGCCCTTTTCAGGTTGGTGGTGGTGTTTTAGAGCTCTTATGAAAATGCAACAAAAGCCTGGACATGGTGGCTCACGCCTGTAATCCCAGCACTTTGGGAGGCCAAGGTAGGCGGATCTGGAGGTCAGGAGATCGAAGCCTTCCTGGCTAACATGGTGAAACCTCCGTCTCTACTAAAAAATTTTTTTAAAATTACCTGGGTGTGGTAGTGGGCGCCTGTAATCCCAGCTAATTCAGTTGCTGAGGCAGGAGAATCACTTGGACCCGGGAGGTGGAGATTGCAGTGAGCCAAGATCATGCCATTGCACTCCAGCCTGGTGACAGAGCAAGAATCTGTCTCAAAAAAAAAAAAAAGAAAAGAAAAAAAATGCAACAAAAGCTATGAATATTCACCCAGAAAATTGCACATGCACACAACATCCTCATTCATTTTCAAAGTTTACAGTGTCAGATTGAGATCTGCGGCAGGCCACAACTTGGCGCCCCTTTTAAATTAATTTTTTAATTTAATATTTGTAGTAGTGTCAGTGGGAAACTAATTGTATACTAATAAAAATCACATACCTCTTTGTGCCTGAGATTAGAATCGATCACATACAAGAAGTTTTCTGCAATTCTTGGACCCATTTAAAAGTTAGGTAAATAACTGACTAATTTCTGGTAGTTAGCACAACCCCATGAATTATTCTATTGACTGTGAATATCAAGTAGCTGTCCATGCAAAAGTGCTGAGCAGAAAGAGCCCCAGTGAGGGGTATTCTCTGAGTGAAAGCAATTTAGATTTTTCCACTCCGGCAAGGGTTGTGTGGGAGCCATAGTTAGCTGACACTATCCTTCCAATTTACTCTAATGCTGTGTGTGGGCACTTTTCAGATAAACGCCTCATCACCCGCCGACCTGCCTACCCTTCAGTCCCCATCTGGATTCAGGTCCCAGGTTAAACAGTCCACGTTTAAACACCAAGGAGTCCACTAGCGGCTCTGAGCATGCAGGTGCCTTACTCTGCACCGGAAGTGCGTAGTATGGGAGGAGGTGGCCAAGGAGAGAGACGGCAATAGAAAAAGTGACTACCTGGAAGCCAAGGAGTCCATGAAAGCTTTGAGAAGGGGCACCCGATGCGGTTTCTGGAAGGCTGGTGTTCTAGAATCCCCAGCCAAAGCCTCTCCTCTTGACGGTCAGGGCACTTGTCTCTGGTTTTTCTGTTTGTTTTTTGAGACAAGGTCTCACTCTGTCACCCAGGTTGGAGTGCAGTGATGCGATCATGGTTTACTTCAGCCTCTACCTCCTGGGCTTAAGTGATCCTCCCACGTCAGCTTCCGGAGAAGCTGGGACTATTGGGTGCATCACCACGCCCAACTCATTTTATTTTTTGTAGAAACAGGGGTCTTGCTATGTTGCCCAGGCTGGTCTCAAACTCTGGGGCTCAAATAATCTTCCCACCCTGGCTTCCAAAAGTCCTAGGATGACAAATGAACCACCGGGCCTGGCTCTGGTTTTGAATACTAGGCTGGTGCACAGGCTCTTCATGACTGAAAGGACTCTGGAGGGAGCTGTGGAATATGTTTATTCATGCCTCGACTGCCAGGCCCTAGGGGCCTTGATATCCATTGGCAGGGAAAACCATTCTCAGACCTCCTGCCGGGTCATTTCCCAGTTTGGGGCCTTCCACAGCAGACCTGCAAGAGGGTGTCCCCCGGGTGGGTTGGCCAGGAGAGCAGGGGGAAAGCTTTCGCATCTGTTTTCAGAGCCAGGAATCCATGGGTCTCATGGTTATAAAGATCTGGTTCATCCCCAGCACAGGGGGGTGATTGTCAGCAAGTCTGTGCCGCAGTAAACACTTTGTGTGGGGGGATCAGGACAGCAGTGAGAGGGCCGGGCCTGGGGTGTCTGTCTTCTGGCCTCCAGGCAACTTTCGCTGATGCTGACCAACTCAGTGCTTGGAGAGGCAGAAGGGATGGTCGCTCTGGCCTGGCTGGCAGCAAAAATTTAGCAGTCAGTATTGGAGCAGCGTCATGCTTCAGAGGCCTCAGAGAGGAGAGAGTGGGAAGGCGGGGTTACAGAAAGCAGTGGCTGTCAAAAGGCAGCTCCTTTTGCAGCAGTAACCACATCACTTGGGAGCTTATAAAGAGATGCGCATATTCCTCAGGTGCTGATACTTGGGGGAAGCTGAGGCAGGAGGATTGCTTGAGCACAGGAGTTGGAGATCAGCCTGAGTAATATACCAAGACCAAGACCCCGCCCCCCCCTTTTTTTTAGACAGAGTTTCGCTCTTGTTGCCCAGGCTAGAGTACAACGGCACGATCTTGGCTCACCACAACCTCCGCCTCCCAGGTTCAAGCGATTCTCCTGCCTCAGCCTCCTGAGTAGCTGGGATTACAGGCATGCGCCACCATGCCTGGTTAATTTTGTATTTTTAGTAGAGACAGGGTTTCTGCATGTTGGCCAGGCTGGTCTCGAACTCCCAACCTCAGGTGATCCGCCTGCCTTGGCCTCCCAAAGTGCTGGGATTACAGGTGTGAGCCGCTGCGCCCTGCCGCAAGACCCCATTTCTACTAAAAAACAAACAAACAAAACAGGCATAGTGGTGCACACTTTATAGTCCCAGCTACTCAGAGGCTGACTTGGGAGGATTGCTTGAGTCTAGGAATTTGTGATTGCAGTGAGCTATGTATGATCGCACCACAGCACTCCAGCCTTGGCAAGAGAGTGAGACCCTGTCTCGAAGAAAAGGAAATACACATTCTCAGGCTCCACTCCAGACCCTTGGAATCAGAAGCTCTGGGGGTGGAGCCTGGTGCAATGAGGCCTGCAAGGGGGCAGGCTGGGGAGCAGGCGAGGGTGTGGTTGTGCAGTTCCAACACTCCCTTTACCCCTCGACCCAGCCGGGATTGAGTTCTCAAGTAAAAGCTGTAAAGTGCACCAGTTTTCACTATTAAATATCCACTTGGTCAGGGACAATACTTCCTTTGCCTGGTATAGTGGTGGAGCATGTACACCCCCCCGGGGGCAGACTCTCTGGGTTTGAATCTCAGCTCTGCCATTTACTGGCTGTGTGTCTTTAGGCAGGTTGGCTCACCTCTCAAAAATTAAATAAGTTAATATACATAAACTGCTTAGGACAAGAGCTGGCACTCAGTTACATGTGTGTTATGAGTGTTAGATGTGCTATATGAGTGTTCAACAAGATCTCAAAGGAAGCTGTGGTGGCTTTGCAATGTATCACCCTGGCTAGGCTGAACTACATTTCCCAGAATTGCCTTCCTTGTATATTTCGGTTAGGGCAGGCCACAAAAGAGGTTCTTGAGAGACTTGAGGGTGGAAATGAAGCAGTAACCAATTTGCAGCTCAAGTGATCCGATAGCTCATCAGGTGTACAGCGGCCACAGGGGCTGTGACTGCTCCATCTTCCCCTGGATCCTCCTTCATCTGCTCAGATTCCTGGGACAGGTGTGTATTTGGCCCCCATGACCAAAGGCAGCCACCCACACCATACCACCCAGGGCAGGGGAACTGGCAGGGGTCTCGGTCCATCCCCGTGGGTCTCTCGCCTGTGCTCATGGCTCCACCCAGTCCTTGATCTTACGTTACCTCCATCTTCCCCCACCAATTTCCGGCCTTCTGGACTGCAAGCTGATTAATAAGAGTTCCAAAGACAGCAAACATGGAAAATAAAGGTAGAAAATTATCAAATAATTAACAGAAAATAATTTTCTTAAGCTGAATGACACAAATCTTCAGAGTGAAACATTTATAATATGAATATTTATATTTATAATACACAGAGAACCCTTTATAATTGACAAGAAGGCACAAAAGAGAAGGAAAGAAAGAGGCCAGGGACGGTGGCTCACCCCTGTAATCCTAACACTTTGGGAGGCTGAGGTGGGTGGACTGCTTGAGGCCAGGAGTTTGAGTTGCCCAGCCTGGGCAGTGTAGTGAGACCCTGTCTCTACAATTTAAAAGAAGATGATGAAGAAGAAACAAAGAGAAAAGAAAAGAAGACACGAAAATGGCAGTTGAGAGACAGGCAGATTCTGATAGCCACAAACATCTGAAAAGATACCCAAACTCACCAGACATCAGAGAAATGCAAATTAAACTAACTTTATGTCTACTAGACTGGAAAAAAATAAAAATAGCAATGACACCTTTGTTGGCAGTGATGCAGAGAAAAGGGAACTCTCACGCACTGTTGGTGGAATTGCAAATGGCTATAGGCATTTGGGAAAGCAATCTGACAACATCTATTACAATAAAAAATTTTCATTTTTGACTCGACAATTCTACTCCTGGGAATCTACCCAACAAAAGCCAAAGCACCCAAGGCAAATGTACAAGGATGTTTATAGCCACATTATTTCTAATGGCAGACACCTGCGAGGGGGGCAATGAGGACGGAGGAGGCAGAAAAAATTATGGGGCATCTCGCGGTGGCTCAGCGTGTGTCAGGGAGGCTGGCATAGGCTGAGCTGCGCTTAGCAGGGGAGCGGTTTGCCCTCAAAGACCAGGGTCTGAAGCTGGCACCCCCCTTAGAGGCTGCTCACAAGTCTCTCCATTTCTCCATTTAATGGGATGAAGGAGCCGGTGGTGACTCCTGCCACTGTGTCCCCATGGCCAGCAGTGGTGGCCTTCCTGCCCATGTCCCCCACTCCTTGTTGGTGTATCAGGGAGGAGGATGTGGAGGCCTGGATCTCTCCCTGACTAGGACAAGGCTGCTCCCCTTCCACCAGAAGCACCTGGACTTCTACTCATACCCCGAGAAGCAGCCCCTCTTCCTTTCAGAGGTCTTTTTCTTTGCTGGTTCTAGCTCCCAGATGTGGTTCCTGAGAGAGGGGCAGCAGTACAGCCGATAAATATCCATGTAATGTGTCCACACGGACATTGATGTGCGCTGTGAGTGCCGTCTTCACCTCTGTCCTATCCTATCCATATTCCCATCTCTCCATCAGGGTAGGCAGTAGCGACTCGTCTCTCTCTCAAGAACAGGGAAGCTCCGTGGGGCAGGGAGCCTGCCCTGTGCACCACTTTGTCCTCAGGGCGCTGTTGGGTGAAATTTACATGACAACAGACTTAGGAACGTCCTTTTCCTGCTTCCCTTACCCTCTCGTTTCCTCTCCCATCCGCTAAAGTGGTATCTTTGGTGACACAGAATCAGTAAAGAGAGAATAAGATGGAAAAACAGAGGAAAGGCTTTAGCCAGCAAGACCAAGTCCATTCATAACAAAGAGCTGGTAATTGAGGAGAAGAAAGGTAGAAAAACCACTGGAATTGGGCTTGAGTGAGTCTGTGATTTAGGATGCCAGAGACTGAAGGAACTTTGGGAATTCAAGAACCAGTAAGCAGGAAAAAAAAAAGAAAAAAGCATTGCAGATGTGTTGCTGTGGGTTATTATTCCCTTGAATGTTCTTTGAGTAAAGAGTAGAATTTCTCTGAAGTTACTATGGTGGTCAGAGGATGCTTCTTTGACCAAAAACTCCACGTAGAACCGACTAGGCAGAGCATTAGAATCAAAAGAATTTGGAAGTCAGATTGCTCCCAGAGAGTTTAATTATGTAGTAAAAATGATAATGGCTGTGCACAGTTGTGGGCAACTTCACCCTTCAAGAGAATAGTTTGGTCTTCACTGGGAAGAGCTGGTAGGGATCGAGGCACACACATGTTCAAAAAAAGAATGTGTAAATCAGGTAAGAGAAATGCTCAGACAAGGAAGCCTAGTGATGAAAGCATCTGCAGGGTGGGTCCCCAGCCCTGCCAAACAAGTTCCGGGTCTATTTGCCAGGTTCCGCAGAGCTTGGCAACATCTGCACATAGGATCCACTAGCTCACTACCCGTCCTATCTTGGATCCCAGGCTGAGCAGGCAGCCTCCTGGTTATAATCTAGTTTTCCATGTACACGCGTCTCCGAGCCTCAAGGAGGAGGAAGTATCAACCAATAAATGGATGTATATTTCAAACTGCCTGACAGCTCTTCTTTTCAGCAACTTTCTGGGTGTTGTGAGACAGGTGCCTCAAACTCACTCAGCCTGTGAGTAACCAGCAACTGAATTTCTCAGCCTACACAACAGGGGGCCAGACTTGGAACTGTTGGGTTACATCAAGAAGCTGCCACACGGCAGGGACCCATCTGGTGGTGCGGGGGCGATGGCCTTCCCAGGGTGATTTTCCCTCCCGCCAGCCATCTCATCACAAGCTTTTCTGGCAAAATTACACAACTTCCTTGGTGGTAGCCTCTTGAAATGTTAAGAATGAGAAAGAATATTCCCCAGACACAACTGTTGTTTTGGTCGCTTATTTAGTAAATGTTGAATGTGTGGATGTCGTGTAAGGACTGGGGACACTATGATGAAAAAGCACAGCCCTTCCACTCCCCATAAAACCACAGCCTGGAGAAGAGACAGATCAGAAAGAAAGTAAAACAATATAGCATGAAAGCCTCACAACAGAGCTGTAATGTGAGTGACAGGGGCACCAAGTAAGGGACTGGTCAACTCTGCATAGACAGCTGTTTCTTCATTATTTTTTATTTAGAAGAAAGCCTATAAAGTATAAAAGATTAAGGGGAAACTCAGACTTTTTTTTTTTTTTTGAGATAGAGTCTTGCTCTGTCTCCCAGGCTGGAGTGCAGTGGGGCAATCTCAGCTCACTGCAACCTTCGCCTCCAAGGTTAAAGAGATTCTCCTGTCTCAGCCACTGGAGTAGCTGGGACTACAGGTGCATACCACCATGCCTGGTTAATTTTTGTATTTTTAGTAGAAACGGGATTTTGACATGTTGGCCAGGCTGGTCTCGAACTCCCAACTTCAAGCAATCCTCCTGCCTCAGCCTCCCAAAGTGTTGGAATTACAGGCGTGACCCACTGTACCTGACCTGGAAACTCAGACTTTAAAAAGGGGGGGAAAAATCAGATTTCATATTATTAAAAAAAAAAAGTAGTCTACAAAAAAAGCTAATTCAAAAATACATGTGGATTTGTTTTGTAAAATGAATTTGCTATATAACTCTGATTTACTTAATTAATCTTTATTTTGGTTTTGTCATTGATGGATTAAGCCAGTTCATCTTTAGGGGTGTGTAAGGAATTTTTTCTCTACTCTGGCCACAGTTTTTAGTTGAGCATGGTATTTATCGGTAAAGTTTTTGGTTAGAAAGAAATAGAAACTCTTAGTTAAAAGGGGCAAAGGTAGGTGGGGAAGGGAATCAGAACTTATTGACTTGCATAACTGAGATATCTCTTGAGAGAGTTCAGAGAATTGAAGGACTATCTTTCATTGAAGGACCATTCTCAGTAATGATTAACATCTCATGGTCTGAGATAATTCTTAATATTTTAATTATCTCATTCCCATTCCAGCCATCAGGAAGAAGGAAGCAACTGAAAAGAAGAAAAGAGGTGAAGGATGATCATTCCATCTTTTAAGGAGGTTTCCAGGAAGCTGACACACAGCACTTTCCTTATATTTCATTGGCCAGCATTTAGTCACATGACCACGCCTCACCGCAAAGGATGCTGGGATATGTAGTCTTCACTCTATGAAGCCATGTGCCCAACGAGTAATTGGGAATTCTGCTGCTAAAAAAAAAAAAGATGTAAAACAAGACAGCCAGCAGTTCCTGGCACACTTCTGCAGGCTGCTAACTTTTCTATATCTTTTCTACCTCTCCTACATCTCTTAATATTGCTACTGTCTTTTCTTCCTCAATGTCAAGTTCTTGCTGGTGTAATCTCCCATCCCTACTCAGGATCCCCCTACACTTGTTAGCCTTCATTTATAAAAAGCCCCAGGATGGGAAATGCATTAATGGGTGAGGAAAACAAGAAGGGGACAGTGAACAAGCTTTACTAGATTTTTCCTTCTGAATAAGAAGAAAGTCTCTAAATAAGCATACATTAATTTTTTACACCTTTAGATAGAATAGATTTACGTTAAAAATAAAAGAAAAAACTATATTACATATATATATATATATATATACATACACACACACACATACACACATATATGTTCTTCAAAAAAAATTTTTTTTTTAGAAACAAGGTCTTGCTCTGTTGCCAAGGCTGCTCTCTCCATCCTCCTGATCTCAAGTGATCCTCCTGTTGATCTGGGATTAGAGGCACAAGCCACCATGCCCAGCCAATAATGATTTCTTTTTCTTTTTGAGACAAGTTTCTCTCTGTCCCCCAGGCTGAAGTGCAGTGTCGTGATCACAGCTCACTGCAGCCTCCACCTCTCCAGCTGAAGGGATCCTCCCACCTCAGCCCCCCACCTCCTCTCAGTAGCTGGGACTACAACAGGGGTGCACCATCACACTCGGTCAACATTTTTAATTTTTAGCAGAAACAAGATCTCACTATGTTGCCCAGGCTGGTCTTTAACTCCTTTTGGGAGGATAGACTCAAGCAATCCTCTCAAAATGTTAGGATTACAGGTGCAAGCCACTGTACCCAGCACAATAATGGTATTTATAAAATGTACCAAATGGCTTTGCAGGCATTCCAGATCTCAAATGGTGGTTGAGGGGAGTGAGATCCAGGCAGTACCAGAGCCACCACAGTACACCCACCCAGTACACCCACCATACATCCGAACATGTAGTAGGTGTTCTGGAATTGTGGAAATGCCCCATAAACAATTAGACAGAGAATGAAGAATGAACAGGTCTGAAGGAGAAGACAGAGCTTTTTTGTCAAAAAGACAAAAGGCAGTTGGGGGGTGGGGTGCCAACCTGCCATAGGTGGGTTTCCCAGGAAGCAGACTCTGAGAGTAGAAAGGCCATTGGGGAGTGCTCTCAGGAACAATGCCTGAGAGCGGGAGGCGAGCAGGTTTGGCAGAGAGGAAGCGGAGTTCCATGGAGATCTTGGCGCTGGGGTGCACCTTCAGCTTTATTCCATCTTGAGGCAAAGGGACTGGGCCTTTGCACACCTCCATTGGCCATTGGGTGCAGGTTGCCCACAGGGAGGAGCCATGACCTTGATGAAGAAGTTCTCTTGGGTGGAGGGCAGTTCCTGAAGAACTCAGCTGAGAGCCTTCAACTCTTAACCTGAAGTGAGAGGATCTGGGTAGCACACCACAGTGTCCACTACACTCACCCTCTTGAGATTAAGGAATATAGACATGTAATCCTGTTATTCTTTATATACAACTCCAGAAAGCAGAGATTTAAGGGAGAATCAGGGATGAGTACCTGACGTGATGGGATCTAACTGTGCTGGAAGCCTATGAGATAACTAGGCTGTCACAAAACCTAAAGCACTGACCACAGGCATTAGCACCTGAAAATGGTGCCAGAGCCTAGATCCCCATTGTGGAATTCAATAGGATTTTACCTCCCAACACAAGCTCCCTCCCTCCCTCACCATTCTTTTATATTTATTTATTTATTTTTGAGACAGAGTCTCCCTCTGTTACCCAGGCTGAAGTCCAATGGCACAATCTCAGCTCACTGCAACCGCTGCCTCCTTAGTTCGAGTGATTATCCTGCCTCACTCAGCCTCCCGAGATGCTGGGATTACAGGCACCCACCACACCCAGCTAATTTTTGTATTTTTAGTAGAGACAGGGTTTCATCATGTTGGCCAGTCTGGTCTCGAACTCCTGACCTCAGGTGGTCCACCCACCTTGGCCTCCCAAAGTGCTGGGATTACAGGTGTGAGCCACTGCACCTGGCCTCACCATTCTTTTAAAAGTGCCCTTGGCCTGGCACCCTTCTAGAGTCACTCTTTGGGGGGAGTGTGAGAGCAGGAGGAGCTTTGACAGCCTCTAGACATTAGAGTTTGACTCTAACAAATAATATCCACCTTTTATTTTACTTTTTAGAAATGTGTCTTGCTGTGTTGCCCAGGCTGGTCTATCTTGAACTCCTGGCCTCAAGCAGTTTTCCCACCTCAGCCTCCCATAGCTGGGATTACAGGCAATCCACCATGCCCAACAATACCCATCTTTTAAATTGCAATTCGGAGAAAGAATATTTATGAAAGGGCCAACAGAGTGCCCCGCACATATCAGTACCTTTTGTGTGTTAGCTGAGTTTAACTTTTAGTCTGCTGCCACCGCCAACAAGGTTAAGAAAATGCTGGCTGCAGCCGGGGTGCAGTGGCTCACGCCTATAATCCCAGCATTTTGGAAGACTGAGGCAGGCGGATCACTTGAACCCAGGAGTTCGAGACCAGCCTAACCAACATGGAGAAACCCCATCTCTACTCAAAATACAAAAATTAGCAGTAACACATGCCTGTAGTCCCAGCTACTTGGGAGATTGAGGCACGAGAATCACTTGAACGCTGGAGTGAGCTGAGATTGTGCCACTGCACTCCAGCCTGGGCGATAGAGTGAGACTCTGTGTCAAACAAAAAGAAGGAAGGAAGGAAAGGAGGAAGGAAGGGAAGGGAAAGGAGGGGAGAGGAGGGGAGGGGGGAGAGGAGGGGGAGGGGAGGGGAGGGGGAGGGAGGGGAGGGGAGGGGAGGTCAGCTGCAAGACTTTATCTCTACAAAAGATACAAACTGGGCATGGTGCTGCACGCCTGTAGTCCCAGTTACTTGGGAGGCTGAGGTGGGTAGATTGCTTGAGCCCAGGAGTTGGAGGCTGCAGTGAGCTGTGACAGTGCTACTATACTTCAGCCTGAGTGACAGTGTGAAACCCAGAAAGAAAGAAAGAAAGAAAGAAAGAAAGAAGGAAAGAAGGCAGGAAGGAAGGAAGGAAAAGAAAAGAGAGAAAGAAAGGAAGAGAGAGAGGACGGAAGGAAGGAGAAAGAAAAAGAAAGAAAGAGAAAGAAAGAAATCTGAGGGGGAAGAGGAAAATCTTTGTAGGTTAAGTCCAAGTGGTCTGGATAAGGATGATTTAATCAACTGTACAAAATCATCAAGTGGCCAGTAAAGTAAACACGGATATTGCCATTATATCCCCGGGATAATAGTACTAACTGGCATCTCCTGAAACATGATAGACATCATTTTCAGACTAAGTAATACAAAGAATAATTACCATTTACTGAAGACATGCTCTTTGTACTACAATCCCATACAATCAATGCTAGTGTTCTCATTTTACAGAGAGAGAAACCAAGGCTGAGAATCTGGTTGCATAGTCAGGAAGTGATGGAGCTGGGATTTTGATTCAGCCCTGTTGGACTCAAAGTTTTTCCAACATACCACACTGCCTTTATATAGCGTTTCAGTAAAAATTTAAAGCAAAGCAATAGGTTGTGAAATTAATTTCCATAAACAAGCTTAAAGTAGAAATAGCTTCAGTAAAGAGTTAGATCACTTATTGGGTGGAGGATCCATTCTGGCTTTTTAGGGAATCCAGGCACTTCAACCTTTTGTAGCTGGAATGGTAGAAAGCAAATGTCCTTGGGTGGCCCTGCCTGTTAGACAGGGACCATGAACAGTAATAGGCAGCCAGGATTCATACAAAGACAAGGCTAAGAATGAAACAATTTGTATTCTAGTTCAGGCCAGAGGTGGGTATATTTGTGTGTGTGTGTGTGTGTGCGTTTTGAAACAGGTTCTCACTCTGTCACCCAGGCTGGAGTGCAGTGGTACAATCATAGCTTACTCAGGTGGTTTCACAGCCTCAATCTCTGGAGCTCAAGTGATCCTCCCACCTCAGCCTCCTGAGTAGCTGGGACTACAGGCATGTGCCATCATTCCTGCTGACTGTTCTTTTACTTTTAGTAGAGACAACGTGTCGCTATGTTACCCAGGCTAGTCTTGAACTCCTGGGCTCAAGCAATCTGCCCACCTTGTCCTCCCAAAGTGCTGGGATTACAGGTGTGAGCCACTGCACTGGGCCAGAGATAGGTTTAAATCCTAGTTTCACTACTTGCTAGTTTCATGAGCTTGAATAAGTTCTTCACAATTTCCAAGTCTTGGTTTTCTTACCTGAGAAGTGGGGATAACAACAGTACCTCCTGCTAAGATTTTAAGAACAATTTATGATGAGCATAAATTGTTTAGTGCAGTGCTTCACACAAAGCACTCAATGCTATCATCATTCTTACTTAAATCTTTGAACCTGAGTCTGTATCATTTAGGATGTATTCAGCTGCAAGTAACAGAAAAACTAATCAATCAGGGCATCCATGAGAGATATTTAATTGTCTCGTAATGAAACATCTAGAGAAAGGACAGCTCCTGGATTGGTGCAGGGTGTCTCACTAGTACCATTAAGGACTCATGCTATTAATCTTCTGGTTGGCTTCTTGCCTCATGGTGGCAAGATGGCTGCCATAGTGCCAGGTGTTAAGGCAGGGAGAAAGGGAATGAACAAAAGGTCACAAACCTCTGTTTTTTATTCAGGGATAAATTTTTCTTAGAGACCTCACTGCAGACTTCCCATTACTTGGTGGGGAAAGTTCAAGATATTTAACAACCATCATGGCATGGGTACTGGATAATCACAACCAATCAAATGCTAGTTACAGCCCTGGAACAAAGTCTTGGGACGCCCTTTTATGCCAGATGCAGGGGGTTTGGGACAAGGGACAGGGAGACCAGAGACCAGGGAAGCAGTATTAATCACCTGGTATAGGCCGGGCGCAGTGGTTCACACCTGTAATCCCAGCACTTTGGGAGGCCAAGGTGGGATTACAGGCAGTCAAGAGATCAAGACCATCCTGGCCAACATGGTAAAACCCCATCTCTGCTAAAAATACAAAAACTAGCTGGGTGTGGTGGCACATGCCTGTAGTCCCAGCTACTTGGGAGGCTGAGGCAAGGGAATCACTTGAACCTGGGAGGCAGAGGTTGCAGTGAGTGGAGATCGCACCACTGCACTCCAGCCTGGGTGACAGAGTGAGACTCCATCTCAAAAAAAAAAAAAAATCACCTGGTATAGAAGTATGTCAACATTTTATTAGAGCCACTATTCTCTTGTGTTCCAGCTAAATGTCACTCCTATTCTTATGTTTCATTGGCCAGAACAGGGCCACACATCCACTCCTAGGGCAATCACTACATAGGGAAATGGAATTGCCCTACCTGGTTTGGCCCAATCATGATTCATTCCTGGGGATAAAGAACCATCTACCTGCTAACCAAATACAACTGGGTTCCTGTTAGCAGGCACTCATTTATTTATTCATCTAACAAAGATTTCCTGAGCACCACACGCTGGGCATGGCATGGAGGCTGGTGGGTGGCGGAGGGAACATAACGGGAGGTAAGCATGGCCACCACTCACCTCAGGGCTCACTCTTGGTACATTGTGCAGGTTTGAGCAAACCTACGATGGCGTGTATCCACCACTGTAGTATCACAAAGAGTAGTTTCACTGTTCTAAAAATCCTCTGTGCTTTACCTGTTCATCCATCCCTTCTCCCCATTCTTGGCAACCACTGATCATTCTCATTGTCTCCATAGTTTTGCCTTTTCCAGAATGTCACGTAGTTGAAATCATATAATATGTAGCTTTTTAAAACTGGCTTCTTTCACTTTCACTTAACAATATCCATTTAATGTTCCTCCATGCCTTTTTTTTTTTTTTTTTTTTTTTTTTGAGACAGAGTCTTGCTCTGTCACCCAGACTGGAGTGCAGTGGCACAATTTTGGTTCACTGCAACCTCCACCTCCCAGGTTCAAGCAATTCTCCTGCCTTAACCTCCCAAGTAGCTGGGATTACAGGTGCGCACCACCACACCTGGCTAATTTTTGTATTTTTAGTAGAGATGAGGGTTTCACCATGTTGGCTGGACTGGTCGCAAACTCCTGACCTAAGGTGATCCAACCGCCTTGACCTCCCAAAGTGCTGGGATTACAGGCATGAGCCACTGTGCTCAGTAATTTTTTTTTTTTGAGACAGAGTCTCACTCTGATGTCCAGGGTAGAGTATAGTAGCGTGATCCTGGCCTACTGCAGCCTCGACCTTCTAGCCTCAAGCAATCCTCCCACCTCAGTCTCCCAAGTAGCTAGTACTACAGGTGTGTGTTACCATATCTGACTAATTTTTGTAATTTTTTCCCAGGCTGGTCTTGAATTCCTGGGCTCAAGTCATTCACCCACCTTGGCCTCCCAAAGTGCTGAGATTATAGGAATGAGCCACCATGTCCAGCCTCCCTCCCTGTCTTTTTCTGATTTGATAGCTCATTTCTTTTTTTTTTATTTTTATTTTTTATTTATTTATTTATTTTTTAATAAAGACGGGGTTTCACCATGTTGGTCAGGCTGGTCTTGATCTCCCGACCTCAGGTGATCCGCCCGCCTTGGCCTCCAAAGTGCTTGGATTACAGGCGTGAGCCACCACGCCCGGCCGATAGCTCATTTCTTTTTTAGCACTGAATAATATTCCATTGTATGGATGTGCCACAGTTTGTCTACCTATTTAGTTACTGAAGGACACTGCCACAGTTTTTGCACCTGTAATAGGGGGTGATTAAAACAGTATCTACCTCATGGAAATATTACTAGAATTAAACAGGAGGATGCTGAAGCTTAGTAAATGCGTCAGACTATGTCCAACAAAACTTCTCAGCTGGAGATTCCATCAGTTGGTCCATAGGATCTCCCTTTTGTTAACTTTGTTCAGTTGATTGCCTTTAGGCAGAACTGTTCTAAGTCACCCCCGGGCTGGTGAGAATTTAGCCTGCTACTAACGGCTGCCAGGGAGGAGGTGCCGCTCCCTGCCCAAGCAACCCATCCTGCGACTCTCAGCCCTCCCGTGGAACACAGCTTCTTATCAAGAAGTCGTCACTGGAAATGTGAGCTGCTTGCTTTCTTTTCTTCCCAGGCGAAAGTTTATTTTTAAAAAAATTGTTCCTTTCGGAACAAGGGTTGGATCTTACTGTTTAGTCATTTTATTTCAAAGCAGATACAATAGTTTGCCTCAACTCACCCCAGGACTCGTGGGCGCTCACCAGAGTGACAGCAGCAGGCCCTGCTCATCTGCTGCCCTTGTCTGTCCTCCTGCTGGATGTGATCGGTGGGGTTACGGTGCCCACTGACTGCAGAAACCCTCCGCTTTGTAGGAAGAATAAGCATTGAATGAAAATCCTTCTGTGAACCGACCTGTAGTCATCTGATCTCATCTGTACTTGTCACTCTATTGCCCGAGTACAAATAAAGCCTTCCCAATTTAACTCACTTCTCGGGGAGGGAAATATCCATCTGATCCCAAAATGAAATTCCTGATTCTGAGCAGACTCTGCTTTCTGATTGTGTCCAGAGTCCTGAACTTGATTTCACCTGGTGTTGGTCAGCCTCTTTCTCTTGGGGAAGACAGCCTGGAGGACAGGCTGGTCAAGATTTGGTCATGTGCTTTTACAAGGCACAGCCACAGGATCTCCCCCTCCGCTTTTCCTTTCTACAGGGACTCTGGGTGGGGACTGGTGAGCACAAAACAGTGAGAGTTTCTGCAGGCACGAGAGTGGTCTTGCCAGCAGCAGAGAAAAGCGTCTCGCAGGTGCACACAGTGCTGAGCGTACCTGCAAACGCTGTGGGAGGCTAAGGCGGTGCACAGCCCCTCTCGCTAAGAGGAGGAGGAGCCGCCGTCCCAGACAACGCAGGGCAGGCAGCCTGCAGGTGGCACCCAGCCACGCTGCAGCGAAGCGCACCTGCCTCTCCTAGTACTCATGCTGCTCACTGAAGTCTCAAAGGCAGGTTTTGTTAATCCTAACAGAGGGGGAAAACTGAGGCACTGAGTGCTTCAATGGCTTGTCCCAGGTAACTTGGCTGTTAAATCACAACACTGGGGTTCAAACCCAAAGTTACGTGACTGCAGAGCTGCAGGCTTTTGTTTTTCCTGTTGTGCTGCTTTGCTAGACAAATGTCACTGACTGATTGGCAGGGATCATGGCCAGCTTTTAAGTTCCTAAGAATTTGGAAAAAAAAAAAAAAAGTAAAAGAACCAAATGTATTTCTCCTCAGAAGTCAGGGAGGAATAAATATGTCCTCCGGGTCTGGAAAATGAATACGTGACTGACTGAATGAATGAATTAATGAAGTGAGTACATGTATCCTCCTTATTCTAACTAGAGCCATGCTCCAGGGCCTCCGTGGCTTTCCGCCGTCCCTCGCACCGTTTCACTAGGAGGCTGGGCGGGTGGATCCCCATCCTGGGTTGTATCCGCCTCTACCTTTCTCGGGCCGTGTGGTGGGAGAGCGTTGAACAGGGAGTGAGGAACCCGGTCCCTGAGTCACAAACCCGGTCCGTGAGTTCCTGAGACCTGCAGAGCTTGGGGGCCTCCACTCTAACAGCGGACAAGAAGCGCCCGGCAGGGCTGCCTCGAGGCTCTAAAGAGGTGAAGCTGCTGCGGGCAGCTGGGCAGGCACCGGGCGCTGCTGCAGGGGCGGCTTCGGGGAAGAGGCGGTCCCACATCTGGCCGCAGCCGGGCCAGGCAGGACCCAGGGGCAGAACCTCCTCCACGATGGAGCCCGAGACTCCCGGAGTCAAGCTGTCAGTCCCCCAGGTGACAGAGGCGAGGCTGGGCTGCAGGCGGGGCGGCGGCCTTAGGGCGGAGCAGCCGAGCTGTGGCCGCGCCCTCCACCGCCGAGCTGGGACTCAAGTGACAACTGTTGTACTACCCTGTTGATGTCTGAAAAAACAACCAACACCCCGCTTTCTCTCCGGGGGGAATTAACTGTCTACACTGGGCACAGTCTGGCGGGACAGTTAAGCTGACGTTCTCTTTCTCTGGCGTTTGAATTCCAGAGCAGAAGAACAGAAAGTTGGAACCGCGGGCACTCGCTCACCCCTTAGAGCTGCCCTGAGAGAACCCACGCCCTGAGTTCCTCGGTTTCCCTCTGTATTTGCTCCCTGGGGCTGCCTTAACAAAGTGCCAGAAACGGAGGGGCTTGAACCAGCGGCCTCCAACCCTTCTGGCACCAGGGACTGGCTTCGTGGAAGGCAATTTTTCCATGGATAGGGGTGGGTTTCGGGAGGAAACTGTTCCACTTCAGATTCAGGCATTAGATTCTCATAAGGAGAGCACAATCTGGATCCCTGGAATGTGCAGTTCCCAACAGGGTCCATGCTCTGGGCAGATCTGACAGGAGGCCCAGCTCAGGTGGTAATGCTTGCTCTCGGCTCACCCCTGCTGTGTGGCCTGGCTCCTAACAGGACACTGGCTGGAAATGGTCTGCAGCCCAGGGCTTGGGAACCCCGGGTTTATACAACAGGAATCCTGTCATCGCACATTTCTGGAGGCTGGAAGTCTAAAATCAGGGTGCCGGCAGGGTGGTTCCTTTTGAGGCCTCTCTCCTTCATCTGTAGATGTCTTCATGTTCACACAGCATTTTCCTCTGTATTTCTGAGTCTGTCTCTAAATTTCTGCTTTTTATAAGGACATCAGTCATACTGGATCAGGGCCCACCCTAATGACATCATCTTAACTAATTATTTCTTCAACAACCTTATTTCCAAAGAAGGTCACATTCTGAGCTACTGGAGGTTAAGAGCTCGGCATACGGACTTTGGGGGACCGCAGTTCAACTCAGAACACCCTCCTTTCCCAGTCCAGGTCCCCTGCCTTCCTGTTAGTTTTGTGGCTTCATCATATCATGCCGGTCAATTCCTTTGTCACTTAAGTTCTCTGAAGTCTACTTCTGCTGCTGGCAACCCAAGAACTCTGATGAAACATGGGCTCCTATTGGCCAGAGGGGAGGGCTCTGTCTTCAGACACACCCCTGATTTCCCAGCCAGAACTCAGAGTGCTGGAGAACACCTCCACCTCAAAGGGGTTGAATGCCACCTCGACCCTCTGAGGTTCCCCTAGGAGTGAGTTGTCAGGCAGCATCCCACAGAGGGCAACTTTAGCTCAGTCAGAGCTGACTCAGAGCTGGCTCAGTCAGAGGCAAGGGAGCTGGCATTCTTTTTTTGAGATGGAGTCTTGCTCTGTCGCCCAGACTGGAGGGCAGTGGTGCGATCTCAGCTCACTGCAACCTCTGCCTCCCGGGTTCAAGCGATTCTTCCACCTCAGCCTCCCGAGTAGCTGAGAGGTGCACACCACCACACCAGGCTAATTTTTGTATTTTTAGTAGAGATGAGGTGTCACCATATTGGTCAGGCTGGTCTCAAACTCCCGACCTTGTGATCCACCTGCCTCGGCCCCGCAAAGTGCTGGGATTATAGGCGTGAGCAACCACCCCCGGCCAGGAGCCAGAGTTCTTATACCCCACCCTAGACACCAGGGCCCAGGGCTTGGTGTGTGAATTCCCAGGCAGCCTGGAGCAGTCCAACAACAAAGAGATTCAGGAGCTCACGGAATGAAAGCCCACAGAATGTTAAAGAACCAGCCTGAGGGGGAGATCTGCAGAGTGCTGAGAGTCTGCCATGATCTTCCACGTTTTGAGTCTGTGGCCTCACTTCCCACAACAAACCCTGCTGTGTGCTTTCCGGATTTGACCTGTGTGAGGCTGGCTCAGCCATGCGGGGGCCCTAACACCCAGAGCGACTCTAATCGTCTCTGCCTATTAGGCAGTGGCTTGACCACAGCAGGTGCCTCCCACTGCCCCTCCCCGTCTCCCTCCAAGTGGGACACACAGACTCTCCTGAGCTGTATTACTCCTTAATACCAGAAGCCGAAATGCACTGACCTCTGTGCCAAGCACTTCACACCCATTGTCTCATTTAATCTTTATTTATTATTTTTTGAGACAGAGTTCCCACTCCATCGCCCAGGCTGGAGTGCAGTGGTGCCATCTCAGCTCACTGCAACCTCTGCCTCCTGGGTTCAAGTGATTCTCTTGCTTCAGCCTCCCGAGTAGCTGAGATTGCAGGTATGCACCACCACACCCAGTTAATTTTTGTATTTTAGTAGAGACGGGGTTTCACCATGTTGGCCAGGCTGGTCTCAAACTCCCAACCTCAAGTGATCCACCTGCCTCAGGCTCCCAAAGTGCTGGGATTACAGGCGTAAGCCACCACACCCAGCCTCATTTAATCTTTATAGCAACCAGACGACACAGGAATAGCATTAATCTCATCATTAGATGAGGCACTGAGAGGTTTAATAACTAGCTCACGGTCATGCTGCTAGAAACTGGCAGAACCAGGACATATCCCACGTATGTCCACCTCCCATGCCCTCCTCCTAGTCAATCCCCCACCTCTAGGCTGGACCAGGGAATATGCTCAGGTTCAAGGACAGGTGAAGATGGTGGCGTAGACTCGGTAGCAGTTCCCTATACTCCGGGTTACTTCCTAAGTAAGTGCAAAGGATACAAATGCAATTCTGGTGCAGGTGAGTAGATGAGCTCCCCATTACGTCTCTTTGGTTTCAATGAAGGCCCATCCAAAGCGTGGGGGGTCTTAGAGGCAGCACAGGTGTAATGAGACATTGGCTATACTGGAGAAGCACAGAACTGTGGGCTGGCTGCCTTTAATACCCTGAGCTACATCACCACCCAGAAATAACTTCAACTGCCTTGTAAAGCAGTGATCCTGCTCCTTGGTGAGTCATGTCACCAAACCTCATCTGGAGGTAGGGGTTCCAGGTATGGAAATTCTTGCAGTGTCAACATCAGGGGAATTGCCCCTTATTGGCACTAATACCTCAGGGTTTCCATTCATATTCACCTGAGGGCTTTTCATGGGCACGGCTGGGCACACCTATCTACCATGCTGTCTCTCAGGCCTGGAGCTGGAGCTGCGGCCCCTCCACGAAGGCTCTGTGAATAAGGGTGACCCATTCTGTCCTACATCAGCTTCACATGTATCACTCTGCATTTGAGAAATTCCTCCTTCTGATGGCTTTGGAAAGCGATGATAGTTAATTTCACGTGTCAACTTGACTAGGCTAAGGGATGCCCCCATAGCTGGTAAAACATGATTTCTTGGTGTGTTTGTGAGGGCATTTCTGGGAGAGATTGGCATTTGGATTGGTAGACTGAGTGAAGAAGAGATCACCCTCATCAATATCGGTGGGCATCATCCAACCCTTTGAGGATCTATATGGCACAGAAGAGGTGGAGGAAGGAGCAGATTTGCTCTCTGCCTGGGCTGGGACATGCATTTCCTCCTGCCTTGGTTATCACCACTCCTGGTTCTCCTGCTGGCGGCTAGCAGATCACAGGACTTCTCCACCTCCACAATCAATCCTCACAACCGATCTCTTTCTGTAGATCATGTCTATCCTATTTATTCTGTGCCTCCAGAGAACACCGACTTACACAGCCCCTTAGCACACTTCACCTCAGAGATGCTTGCAGGCCCAGGCAGGCAGTGGCAACTGCTCTCAAGGCCTTTCTCAGGACGGCTACCTGGAGAGGGGGTCTGGGGGGCTTTGCTCTGGGTTGTGTGCTGTATCGACTTCCTCCAGGACCACTCCCAAACTCCAGCCACTGTGTACGGCTGTGCACAGCCCAACTCTAGGAGGTGCCCTTTTTATCACACACACCCTTGGCAATGTGAGGAGTGGCCCCTGGAGGGGTGCAGGATAGCCCTGCCCCAACCTGCCCATTGTTACATCCCATTTCCCCCGAGGTTGCTCTGGCCTAGAGTCCCAGCTGTGTGGTCAGAAATCTTTGACTCCTTCCTCTTTCTCATCCTCCGTAGCCAATCAATCAGTGCTCAAGTCCCATTCAAGACTTTCCTCCTAACTCCCCACGCACCCCGCCCATGTCAGTCACTTGCTTTGATTTCCACTTCTCTAGGCACCATCCATACCTCTCAGGCTCATGCCTGGTTGGCTGCAGGGGCATCTGACCTGGCTGTCCTGCCTCCAGTCTCATGCCCGCCATCCATTCATTGTCCAGCATACATTCACCAAACACCTACTCTATGTTGGGCACCCCATCAGGCACTGGGCTTGCAAAGAAATAGGACAGACAGGCTGGGCGCCGTGGCTCACACCTGTAATCCCAGCACTTTGGGAGGCCGAGGCGGGCGAATCATGAGGTCAAGAGAGTGAGACCATCCTGGCCAACATGGTGAGACCCCATCTCTACTAAAACATGAAAAATTAGCCTGGCATGGTGGCACATGCTTGTAGTCTCAGCTACTTGGGAGGCTGAGGCAGGAGAATCGCTTGAACCTGGGAGGTGGAGGTTGCAGTGAGCCGAGATCATGCCGCTGCACTTCAGCCTGGGTGACAGAGCAAGACTCTGTCTAAAAAAAAAAAAAAAAAAAAAAAACAGGACAGATACACACACAATTCTATCTTCCAAGTATTCTCTTTCTACATCTGTACCCACACCTTCTAAGAAGGTTTCTAAATTTTCATTCTCAGCCTTTAGGACTTTTGTTAGGTTGAGCAGAATGAGGCCCAGATAAATGAATTGGAAGGAGCCAGGAAAACAAAAACAAAACAAAATACTCGCAAGCCTAGAGAGGCCAGGTTGCTTTACACTGGAAGAGGCAGAACAGGTTAGAACCAGGAAGGAGAGAAAAGAGTTAGCAAGTGCTGACTGTCATGGCAAGTGTTTTGCGAGTTGAGGGAGGAAAACCGGGGAGAGCAGGGACAGCTGTCCCACAGTGGTAAGTAGGACTTCCACGAGGTAGCTGTTTTAGAAATTCCATCTTTTCAAAAAACTTCAATAGAGATATATTTTTTAAAAATTACATCTGACTGATGCTTTAAAAAAATGTGGCCCAGTGCTTATGCAGGCCACGACATGACCCAGGTTATAGAGGAACAAGGCATGGCTCTTTGTTAAGAATGCCGTCTAGTTGGCAGAGACAGCTATATTAAGAAAATAATTTCGGTCCACTCTGCTCAGACTTCACTCTCTTTTCATCGTTAAGATCCCTCTTTGCAAAGCCTCCCACGGCTTACCATTACCTGTAGGAGAAAGTCCCACATGCTTAGGCCTGCGATGCATCATCCACTCACTCAGCCTGATACCTTGTCTATTTCCTAAAAGCCACTGACTAGCCGTGTGCCAATTCCTTTAGGGTTCTGAGCCTCAGGTGTGCATCTGGAAAAGGGACATACTACCTGTTTATTGTATCTGAAATTAAATATACAGAGAGATACATGAATATAGTCTGTACCAGTGTTTGACACAGAGGGGGTTTTCAATAAAAAACTTACAACTTCGATAATAAAAGCAAACCTCTGAAGCACTGCCATGTGCCAGAGAGCCTGCTCTGCAAATGGCTTGGGCACGCAGGTGGGACCAAGCCTGTCCAAGTATAAAAACTCTCCACAGCGCAACTCCCATGGGCCTTCCTCTCATTTTGTTCCACTCTTCCCATTATGATCCTGCCAAATTACCGCAAGCAGATACGAGTTTTACAAATCCTTAGCCATGCAAAAATGGAATTGCATCTTCCCAAAACCTAGCAGAACTTTGCTCTTATCCTCGCTCCTGTGCTAAGAGCTGTTTCCTCATAACCTTAATGATTTCCTTCTTTCCCACCAGCTGGTAGAACTTTCACTCCTCTTGTTTCTCAGAGATGGGGAAGCATTACCCTCACTCCACCGCCCCGATTTTACTTACACCATAGTTTATGGCGAGGGTTGGCATACTTTTTCTATAAAGGGCCAGATACTAAATATTTTGGGTTTTGTAGAACATTCTGCCCACTGAACTGTGCCACTGTAGCTGGAAAGTGGCCTATACAATATGTAAATGAATGGGTGTGGCTGTGTTCCAATAAATCTTTATTTACAAAACAGATCACAGGCCCTAGTTTGCTGACTGCTGGTTTAGGGTATAAGCGCTATGATCTCAGTCTTGGAAACTTTAGATTTTCATACTTACAGCCAAGCTTTTAAAACCCACAAGACCCTCTTCTCCCTTAAGCCTTGGTCCCCGCATTTGTAAATCACAGCTTTTATTAGTTATTAGTTATTAGTCATTGCCTCGCTGATAGAGATTTGAAAGTCTCCTTAAAGGACAGAGGCCAAGAATCTGTCTCCTCATTCTTTAAGTATCTACTCTTGCCTCTAAATCTGCTCAGTGGTAGCGGGGGGGATCCCTGGTATAGCCCTAATAGGTCTGTTGCCCAATGCACACAGCAAGTCAACATGCCAAAAAAACCGGGTTGCAGCAGAGAAAATGGTTTAATCATACGGTCTCCTAGACAGGATATGAAATCCATCTCCTCAACAAACTTGGGTTTGGAGTTTCTAAGGGTTTTGGAGTGGGCCAAAGGTGCAGCCCATTGATTGGTCCAAGAGTGCAGGGTGACGTCATGAACAGGAAGAGAAGAAGATGTATTCTCAGGCCGATCCCCGTTCCTCTGTGGGGGGTCTCCACACTGGTTGCTGGAATTCAGAGTCTGAAAAACGACTTAAGCGATTCTTCAGCAAAAGCCTTCTGGTTCTAATGTCAGAGATGCTGACTGTAGGAACACTGAGGATGCAAATCAATTCTGAAACACATCATTAGAAATGCAAAAACGGAGCTTCATTCTCTTGTAACTGAACACAGCCTTGCTGTTTTCCTCATTTAAGTCGGAAATCCTATCTGCAGGAACAACGGGGATGCAGATGGTCAGCATCCAGTGCTATGTGACTTTTAGCAGTAAGGAAGTGGGCCAGAGTGTAGCCAGATTAATGGTTAATTACAGCTATATTTCTGTGCAGAGCCCAGCATGCAATTCTTGTCAATGGAGGGGTGGTTTATCTAGGAAATAACAATGTTTGTTCTCTCAAGTCTTATTCCACAACAGCAGTGGTTCTCAAAGAGTGATTCCTAGACCACCAGCACCAGCTCCCCAGGGAGGGTGTTAGAAATACGGATTATTGGGTCTTACTCCAGACCTATGGGATGGAAAACTCGGGGGTGGGGCCAGCAATGCCGATGTGGGGATTCCCCACACCTGCTGAAAGTTGAAAGCCCTGTGCCAAAACCTTACCTCTTACATCCTTTTTCCCTTCCCTTCATATTTTATCCTGCTTTTTCTTCCACTCTGAATGCTTCTCATGGGTCTCTTCCATCCTCCTTCAAAACCTTCTGCATAGGCCGGGCTCAGTGGCTCACGCCTATAATCCCAGCACTTTAGGAGGCCGAGGCAGGTGGATCATGAGGTCAGGAGTTCGAGATTAGCCTAGCCAATATAGTGAAACCCCATCTCTACTAAAAATACAAAAATTAGCTGGGCGTGGTGGCATGCGCCTGTAGTCCCAGCTACTCAGGAGGCTGAGGCAGAAGAGTTGCTAAACCTGGGAGGCAGAGGTTGCAGTGAACCAAGATCGCGCCACTGCACTCCAGCCTGGGCATGGGCAACAGAGGGAGACTCCATCTCAAAAAAAAAAAAAAAAAAAAAAAAGCAAAAAACAAACAAACAAACAAACAAAACCTTCTGCCTCTAAAACTCTGCTGAGAGTTGTGTGATACTTTGAGACAGCCCCATGTGATCACCATCGTTAAATTCCTCCTTTCCTGTTCACTTATTGCGTGTTAATATTTTGCCTCTGTAACGGGCCAGAAAGCATTTTCCAACAAACAATTGGGCCTTCGATGTTTTTGCACTGCTCACATGACCTGCAAACTGCCTGTCTCAGGTCATTTTCCTAGAAGGGATTCTAAGACAGGACCTCAGAGCCTGTGACCTTCTGAGCCAGTGCCCAAAGGGGAATCCTTGTGAGGGAGTAGGGGAGGCAGAGAACGGGTAAGGGGGGAAATGTGAGCAGGGAAGTGGCTGTGTCAATGCTAGACTTGAAATTTTTATTTTTTATTTTGTAGAGATCGGGTTGTGGGGGTCTCACTTTGTTTCCCAGGCTGGTCTTGAATGCCTGGCCTCAAATGATCCTCTTGCCTCAGCCTCTCAAAGTAGCTTTGGTTTTGAGGAGCATAAACCATATCCCATGTGAGGCAAGAGACTGGCATTCTGTTCTCCCTGTCAGTCACTCCTGGGCTGTGAGCCACCCTGAGGAGCGCCCCTTTTTGGGGAAGGGGTGCCCATCAGCTGAGGCTGCCCTTCCCAGAGAATGGCAGCTGAGAGCCATCTGCAGCCACTACAGCAGAGCAGCAGTGGGATAGGCACCCCAACCCCAGAAAGGGGATCTGGGCAGGGCTCTAGCACCACCTCTGTCTTATACAAAGCAGGTGTTCCATAAATATTTGGTGATTAATTGATTCCTTCTACCCCTCCCATCCCCTGTCTCTTTAAGTTAATTCTACCATAAGTGTACTGTGTAAATGAGCATGCTAGCCCTCACAAAGCATTTTATAGGCACACTCTGTTGAAGAAATACCAAGTTCACTTTGTGAACTGGAATAGGAGCAGCCTGGAGAATTCATGCCTCGCTGTCTATGGGGGTGAGTGTGGACATGCGGGTGTAGAAAGAGAAAACGCACCATCCGGAACCATTGAGAAGCAGGAGGGAAAGTTACAGCCCCAATCACCACAATCCTCTGTGAACAAATACAATTTTGTGTTTCTTCTGAAGTGTGAGTCAGCTCCCACTTTCTTCTTCTTAAAAGCTTTTTAATATTTCCTTTTTAAAAGCTCCCTGGCTGGATCAGCGTGCACTCAGTTGAAGAACACTGTTGCAGTGCTTGCAATTTATTTGAACTGCGGTCAGCTTATTGCACCTCCCAAAGTATGTGTCCTCTGTCTGCCCAGACCTGTGTCCGGCACTACAGAGAAAACAAAGCAGTGGAAACCAGAAATAGCAGACGATGTGGAGGAGTCAAAACGTTTGGGTTCAAAGTCCAAGTCTGCCGTTTTCCTGCAGTGTGACTTGTGGAAAGCCAAGTCCTTGAGGGGGTGGCATGATTGCGAAGCTGAAAGGGAACAGGACTAGGGCCAAGGGACTTGGGCTCTCATTCTTCCACCTTTGCTGTTAACTTGTGGTGTCACCTTGAGCCAATATACTACCTCTCTAGGATTCTGTTTTTCTGTGGATAAAAGGAAGGGATGAGACTAGAACAGTGGTTTCCAGACTTGGGTTTCTTTATGGTAGAGGTGTTTTTTGGTTGAAGAGTGGGAGGGCAAGGCGACCCATCGTAGGGACTCCCTGCTTTTCCTTTCAGGAAATCCCTGCTGTTATTCGAAGAGGACCCATTTGAAACCCATTGGACTAGAAGATGTGCGCCCAGGTCCCTTGCTATGAAGTCCTGTGGTCCTGTCTCTCACTTGCTCTGGACAAACGCTCCAGGCAGTACTTTCTGCACTTAGGTGCTCATGAATACTTTCACATGACGAGCGGGAATGGGTCCTGGACCTTGTCCACTGGGTACATTTTCCTCCTAAGTGCATTGCTTCTTCCTCCTCCCTGACTTCCTCTTGCATCCTATTATTGATCAGTTCTACTTGGCAAGTCTGTCTTAATTTCCAGTTCTCTCTGCCAAGTTCCTCATTCCTTGAAGGATGAGCTGGCCTTGAAGACAATGATGCATATGTTCACTGTGGATTCTAGAGCAGGGGGGACTTCCCAGAATATGTGTTCCTGTGATTCCACGACACTTCTCTACCCGAGGTCATGGGCCACCTCCCTCAGCACTGACCTGCGAGAGCAATGTCTATTCCAATAGTCAAGCTTGCTCCAGACTGCATTAAAGGAGGAGGAGATGGGGTGTTTCCTAATCGATGATGCCTTTATTAAAATTGTATACCTTGCAAGCTGTTACAGGGCCTGAATCAGAACCAGGAGGCTATGGCCACAGGGGGCCATCAGAGTTGTTTCAACCCCTCCATGCCAGTTTGGTCCTTCTGAGAAGCAGATACCAAAATGGGATTCAATGTTCTGGACACATATGGAGGGAAATGCCCATCAAGGATGCAGGGGAGGAATCAGGAGGAGGTAGGGGAGAAGCTTCTGGCCACAGTGCAGGTCTGACATCTGTGCAAGGTGATGAGGAAGGGGAGCACAGGACAGAAAGAACCTCACACCGTTGCAGGGCCATTCTGAGGGAGCCTTGGCAGGCATCCAGGAGTCCCCAGGCAAAGGCTGTCCACCTCGAGCAGTAACACCCAGCTTGGAGCCTCTGTCGTGTCACTTGTGGCTGGGAGCACCCTGGGGGAGCATCATCTCAGTGTGAATGTGCACGGTAGAGACAAAGGCGCGCAGCTGGAGGTTGGCAGAAGGTTGGAGGGAGCACCTCCTTCCCCCGCCACACCTCTGCGCTCAGTTCAGATGGTGTAGATTTCACCAGAAGGCTCCCAAGAAATCACAGCACCCTTGTCTTGGCTCATACAGCCTTTGCTGGAAGGCGACCCAGTGTAGCTGAGATGGCAGCGTCTTAGGGGACAGAATTTGAAGGCCTGGAAGCACTCAATCTCTTTGGAATATCCACCTTTGCTAGGCCTGCTATTGGACCTGTAAGCCACCTCACAAGTTAAGGCCCTTTTCGGACACGAGGATAGTAGCCTCCACATTAAAGACCACATTTCAGCTGAAGTCCTTCGAAATCTCATTGGACGATGATAGCAGCTCTGGAAGAAAGCCTGGGAGGGTCTAAATTTCTCCAACTGACAGAGGGGAAAATTGAGGCTCAGAGAGGCTGAAGTGACTGACCCTGAGTCACAGACGCAGTGCATGACTGAGGGAGAGAGCTAGGTTAAGAGCCAAGGGCTAATGTCCCTCATTCACGCAACACGAGCACGTAGCCCTTCAGGTTTCAGGCACTGAGGATGCAGCTGTGTCTGCTGACAGACAAAATCCCTGCCCACAGGAAGCTTACAGGGCTGCTAGGGGAGAGAAGTGATAAATGTATAAACAGACTAATTTCAGATAGTGTAAGTGCAATGAAGAAAATGAGATAGAGCAATAGGCCAGCAGAGGAAGAGGAGAAAAAAACCCTCAGGAGTGGTAAGGGGAGGCTTCTCTGGGGTGTGGATTTGGTCTGAGTCGTGACTGAGGAGAACGTGCAAGCCACAGAAAGATCTGGAGCAAGGCCAGGCACTGTGGCTCACGTCTGTAATCCTAGCACTTTGGGAGGCTGAGGCGGGCAGATCGCTTGAGCTCAAGAGTTTGAGACCACCCTGGGCAGCGTGGCGAGACCCCGTCTCTTCAAAAAAATACAAAAACTAGCCAGTTGTGGGGGCGCACACCTGTAGTCCCAGCTTTTGGGAGGCTGAGGTGGGAACCCAGGAGGTCGAGGCTGCAGTGAGTTGAGATCACGCCCTGCACCCTAGCCTTGGCAACAGAGAGACCCTGTCTCAAAAAAATATATATCTGGGAGCAGAGCAGGGGTGGGTGCGAAGGACCGCAGGCCCTGTGGCAGGAATGGGCTGAGCTAGCACTCAAGCTGGAGGCTGGTAGATACCCCTGGGGGACAGAGCCAGGATTCTGGTTGGAGAATTGCAGGGGCTTTGTAGGTCCTCTGGTGAGTTTGGATTTTTATTTTAATTTCAGTGGAAGCCAATCCACAGGAGGTGCTGGATGGCGCGAGAGGTTAATGAGATGGGGGAATAAACTATTGGAGGGGCGAAGCCCATCAGTTGTCATGTCACAGTCTCAATGAGCTTCTGCATGGCGGGCAGTAACCCGATCTTCTAGAGGTGCTTTCAGAGACAAAGATGGTCCAGAACTCACATTGTTAGGTTGCTGGGTGGCCTTGCCCTGGAGACTGATTCCTGCAGAATGGAGAGCAGGGACGAGCACTGTCACTGCCTCTGTCCTCCAGGCCTGCCCCTGCCCTCCTGCAGAGCGCTCGCCCTCAGAATCACAGTTCCTAACCTTGGCTCCATGGAGGTCCCTTGGGGAACTTTATCTATTTATTTTTATTGTTTTATGTATTTTGAGACAGGGTCTCACTCTGTCGCCCAGGCTGGGGTGCAGTGGTGAGATCTCGGCTCACTACAACCTCCACCTCACGGGTTCTAGTGATTCTCTGCAAAGGTAATTGCAGTTTTTGTAATTACTTTTAATTGCAAAAATAGGTGATTCTGATGCATGCCAAAGTTTGAGGACCACTGTTCTGAATAAACTTTGAACAGACATTTAGTAATGTTGGTACACACCTGTGGTCCCAGCTACTCAGAAAAGTGAGACAGAAGGATGGCTTGAGCTCAGGATGTCAAGGCTGCAGTGAGCCATGATCATACCAGTGCACTCTAGCCTGGGTGTCAGAGTGAGAAACTGTCTCAAAAAAAAAAAAAAGTCCAGGTGTGGTGGCTCACCTCTATAATTCCAGCACTTTGAGAGGCCAAGGCAAGAAAACTGCTTGAGCCCAAGAGTTCGAGACTAGCCTGGGAGACATAATGAGACCCTGTCTCTCTAAAAATCATAATAATAAATGTATAAGCATGGCTGTAAGTAAAATCCCTGCCTCAGCAATCACAGCCTCCTTGGGATGCCTGCATGTCTTCCCACTTGAGGCATGTTATGTCCATCCATGAATCATGACTTATTGAGCACTCACTTGAGTTCCTGGAGCTATTTATTCTAAGTGCTGCACGTGCATTATCTTTCATAATAATCCTATGAGGTAGGAACCATTATTGTTGCTATTATTCCCGTCTCATGTAACTACACATGAACTTAGCAGTTTGTATATAATTTTAATATGTTTACTTATGTATTAAACCATTCAAGTGATAGATAAAGATCTGTAATAGATTTCAAGCCAGTGTACATTATGTGTATTTCCTCTTAGCTCTTCCCAGCAGGACAATTCTAGCCCACAGATTAAGTAGGCAGGGGCATGGATCAGGACAGGAAGTATAGTGCAAAGACATCTCCCTCCACCATTCCCCATGGCCTGAGTTTAATTACACGCAGTACACAAGTACCCTAGAAAAGGTACCTGACTGGTTAGCTTATAGTCTCACCCTTCGTTTTGAATTTAACTGCACAGCTATTCTCCCCATGCATTTACAAGCCATTCACAGCTGAGAGACTGGAAAGCTTAATGGAGCATTGGCAGAAAGACCTACGTAGAGCTGGGAAACCATGGTATTGAAACCGTTCTGGGTAGCCACAAAGCACTAAGTGTTGGGGCAGTGAGAGATGAGAATGACGGAGAAACAAGAAAGATGAGATGTCTAAGACAAACACACTTGATTCAAAATTAAGCCCAAGGTCAGTACTATCCTTCGCAGATTCACCCAAGAGGTAACTAACATAATAAATCCCTATTCTTGTATGGGTCAGATGAAACTTATTTTCCCATAGCTTGATGTAATTTAGGTCCTGCCTGATTTCTTTTTCACAATGGACCTGTGATAAATACTAATTTGCAAAGTCATTCTATTGTCCTTTGCAAAATAAACCACTCCAAAATTTAATGGCTTGGAACAAAACTGTAATTACCTTGAGCAACAGTTTTTTTTGTTTTTTTTTTTTGGTTTTTTGTTTTGTTTTGTTTTGTTTTTGAGACAGGGTTTCACTCTCATCACCCAGGCTGGAGTACAATGTCATGATCACAGCTCATTGCAGCCTCGACCTCCCAGACTCAAGTGATCCTCCCACCTCTCAGCCTCTGGAGTAGCTGGGATCATAGGCTTACACCGTGACACCCAGCTAATTTTTAGGTTTTCTGTAGAAAGGACCTTGCCATGTTGCCTAGGCTGGTCTTGAACCCCTGGACTCAAGTGATCCTCCTGCTTTGGCCTTCCAGTGTGCTGGGATTATGTGAGCCACCATGTCCAGGTTGAGCAACTTTTGAAGAAAGTATTTGGACTTTGTCTTGAGGCTAGTGCCAAAAACTGTAAACATTGAATGCAAGACAGTAGTTTTGGTTTGCTTTTTCCCTGCAGAAGTAGAGGGTGACAATTTTGAAAGCATTCTCTGTATATTTTAGGATTAAGAAAATAAGACAATATGTCACAAATAATAGGAGCCAGGTTTTTTACCATCAGAAAAGGAAGTTAACAAATATGAAAAGGGATGGAGCTAGAATGAAAGCTTATGGATTTATTCCATAAGGTTGGATTGAAATTAGAAGTATCAGTATGAATTCATGGTTTGAACTAATCACTTTTGATATAGAGAGATAGATATAAAAATAGAGTGTGGGTATATATGTGTGTGTGCACGTGGACACACATATATATTTCCTAGATCTGGCCACTAAGAGGGCCAAAAAGCAATGATGCTCAGTAGCAATGAGCACTTACCTACCAAGATCTTGGTTTCTAAATACCTTTCCTCACTAAAAAGAACCAAAATTCCTTAGGAAAATGATTGACACTACAAGATGAGCCTAAAACATCTTGTTCCAGAAAAGTATGTAAGTGTTCAGAGAATCATGGGAACATATGAAAAGGACTTGGGATCAGTTGGAAGAGACTCTCAAAGGCCAAATCTAGGAATTTAAGCATCAGAATAAATCATGATATTAACAGATTATAACCCACTGAATCAAATGGAAATCACTTAGTTAAAACTGATATAACTAAGTAAATGGGGGGAAAGGGGACGCTCTTCTTGCAGTAGAATACTAATTAATAAGTACAGAAGAAGTGATGACATTAGAAAATCACCATTTGCAATCATCATGGTAGAAATTGATTAATCAATTGAATTATCAATGGATACTAAAGCTAGTGGCTCAAAGTGTCATGAACAACAGGATCATTACACCGTCTCAAAGTATCACTTTGTAAAATACTAATTACAAACAAAAAACACGTAACTTTACACTGGGTAAATTTGTAAAACTGTCAGATGCCAACATAACCTAATATTTAACTTCAATATCACCTGTAATGGGATGAATCAACATTGCTTACCTCCTGATATGATGCACTAGAGAAAATACAAAATCTCTTTTGTTATATTTCTGCCAAAATGTGTAACCTGAATCTAACTGTGAGAAAATGCCAGGAAAATTCAAGTTGAGGGACATTCTACAAACTAACTGGCCAGTACTCTTCAAAAGTGTTAATGTTGTGCAAAGCAAAGAAAGCCTCGAAACTGGCCCAGGTTAAAGGAGGTTATAGAGACGTGACAAGTGAATGCAATGCACGATCCAGGATTCTCTTTTGCTAAAAAGGTCATTCTGGGGACAATTGGCAAAATTTGAACAAGGTCTATAGATTAAATCATAGTATTATAAAATGTAATTTCCTGGCTTTTATAATTATCCTGTGTTTATGTAAGAGAATCTGTTGCTTTCAGGAGATACACATTGCCTTACACAGGGGTAAAGAGGTATCATTTCTGCAACTTACTTTTAACATTTGCCCTGTCCTCCTGCAACTGCTTCACATTTGGGCAAATTGGGTGAAAGATGTGGGATTTTTTTGGAGTGCTCCTCTTATGTCTTTTCTGTAATTTTATAATTATCTCAAAATAGAAAAGGCTTACAAACAACTGGTTTTTTTTTTTAAAGACAGAGTCTCCCTCTGTCATTCAGGCTGGAGTACAGTGGCACCATCTTGGCTCACTTCAACCTCCACCTCCCAGGTTCAAGCAATTCTCATGCCTCAGGCTCACAAATAGCTGGGATTACAGGTGTGCACCACCATGCTTACCTAATTTTTGTATTTTTAGTAAATATGGTTTCCCTATGTTGCCCAGGCAGGTCTTGAACTCCTGTGCTCAAGTGATCCACCTGCCTCAGCCTCCCAAAGTGCTTAGATTATAGGTGTGAGCCACCAGACCTGGCCAAACAACTATTTTCTTGTTTCTCCTGCGTCAGTTTCAAGTCCAGGTTCCATTCCATGCTGAGGTCCAAAGGAAGTGGATAGATGAATGGAAGATAGCTGAAAGAACAGTTGGGGGGCTGTTGGTCAGGTAAATATGGCTTTATTCAGCAGCTCACTCAGCAGCAGCTCACTCAGCAAGCAGCTCTCTTACAGTGTCCATTCTGTCTCAGCTGCTTGCTGCGGCTGCCCCCATGCACAGCTGTGCGAGTGGCTCTCCCTTCAGGGTCAGAAGCTTATCTCTTTTTTCTCTCGGGCACGAGCGTAAGAGCCATGTTGAGCCATGCCCAAGAGCTGAGCCAAGCCATGTCCCCTGTGCACAGTGTCAGCAGGGCAGTTATACCTTTTACAGACAATAGTGGCTCCAAGCCAAGTATAAGTTTACGCAAACAAGTTATACAAGTTATACAAGTAGTATACAAGTATACAAACAAGTCATACAAGTTATACAAGTGCGCCCTAAACTCGTGGAGTCATGCAGCCTTGGATGTCTGCCTCAGCTGATTCTTTTTTTTTTTTTTTTTTTTTTGAGACAGAGTCTCGCTCCATCGCCAGGTGCCAGGCTGGAGTGCAGTGGCACGATCTCGGCTCACTGCAACCTCTGCCTCCTGGATTCAAGCAATTCTCCTGCCTCAGCCTTCCGAGTAGCTGGGACTACAGGCTCACGCCACCACGCCTGGCTAATTTTTTTGTATTTTTAGTAGAGACGGGGTTTCACTATGTTGGCCAGGATGGTCTCGATCTCTTGACCTCATGAGATCGGCCTCCCAAAGTGCTGGGATTACAGGCGTGAGCCACCACGCCCGGCCCCCGATTCTTAATGAAAGCACAGCCATGTACCTTACATCCTGTTACTGTGGGTTGTCTGGGGGCTCAGCTGGTCAGCTTTTCTTCTGTCCTTACTCATGCTCTCTTGCATGTGCCGTCAGATGCTAGGGCAGAAACATCCCAGAAGGCTCCATGTGCATTTCCTCTCCTGTTCTTTGGTGAAGGTGGCTGGGAGGCTGGGCTCAGCCCTGATACTAGGACAGCAGGCCCCTCTCTTCATAGAGTCTTAGGGCTTCTCCCTCTCCAGGTTGCTTCACATGCTATCTCCAGCAGGGTGGTAAGACTTACGTGGTGGTGCAGGGCTCCTGAAAGTGCTGAAGCAGAAGTCACCAGGCCTTCTTGAATCTTCGTGCCAGGAGAGGCATGTGTTACTTCCCCTGTATTCTGTTCATTCAAAAGGCCCACAGGGTCAGCCAGATTCAATGTGGGAGGAACTTTACAAAGATATGATGATCAGGAGGTATGGCTCACAAATGGCCATTGTTTGGAGGCCAGTTACAACAGCAACAAAAATCAAGGTTCAATCTGGGAGGCATAACCACTATGTGTGGTGCAGAATAAGGGGTTTGGTAAATGTCCAAGACCTCACAGAACTGTGAGAGGAATAGAGGAAGAGGGGTTGATAAGGAGGGGGCTTGAAGCTCAGCCAAAGCAGTGGCATGGATGGGCAAGCTAGAGCTTGCAGGAAACCTGGGGAGCCAGATACATCCCGGCTGCTGGAGTGGGGATGATGAGAACGCTGGTAGTGATCAATGTGGTGACTGTGGCCTCTGTGTGTGGTGGTGTAAGCTTGGAGTTGCTGTTGGTCAGCAGCACCAATAGTCAGAAGGAAGAGGTGGTCACAGAGCCAGAGAGAGCGAGGATGAGCTGGAATCTGCCAGCACCTCTGCATTGGTCTTTCTCTGCCCTGAAATTACAGTGACTTTCTGAAAACATTTGTCACTGTTCCCTGCTGCCCTCCAAATCTCAAATACATTTCTCTTTGGCTAAGTCTAGGTTGAAACCACAGAGAGAAGGGGATGGTAACAAACCTAGTTCTAGCTTAGCCAAGGTGACATGGTATAAAACCATCATAAGAGGAAAAGAGAAAGGTCCATAACTGAGGGCTTGCAACTTGGCTGCAATCTGTGGGCACATTCTTTGTAGTCAGAAAAGAACCCCAATACGAAAGGTCATAATGAAAAGTATTTGTTAAGCCTCATAAATATAATAAAACCATAAGCAAGAGCATCACTTTCCCAGACTGTGTTGAACTGAATCTCCTTTGTACCAATGGTTTCCAATAAAACTTCTAGGAACATGAAAAAAACAGCTGAAATTTAAAGCTTAAGCTAAATTCCTTAAAAAGAGCAAAAGAGTCTCAAATTCAAATCAGGAATTTATCCAAAACCATTTCCTAGCTTGAATGAGCAACAATGATGACAATAGCCAGCAATCTTATATTCACAGGTACTTACCAGGCACTGTTCCAAGAGTGTTAATTCATTTAACCTTTGTTACAACCCTATAAAATAGGCATTATTATCTCCACTTTATACGTGAGGACACTGAGGCACTGAGAGGTTAGAAGCCTGTGCAAGGTCACATGCTGTTAAGTAGCAAAGCCAGGGTTTGAACCGCAGGAGTGCAGTGCTCAAGGCTGCTCTGAACCAGCAAGCTAAATTGCCTGTTACACCCTGCCTTCCATATCATGGCATCCGAGGTCTGGTCCATAAGAACATATGTTCTGAATAAGAGCCTTGAGCATTGTCAGATACTTTTGTTTGTAATAAACTTGTTTATTCATTCAATCAGCTAAGATGAACTCAAAGCTTATCATGTGCCAGATATCATGCTAAGCTCGGGGGGTCGCCACAGTGAGCAAAACCTGACCCGGTCCCCTTTCTCCTGGAGCCTACTGGCCAGTGGAAAAGGAAGCCACTCCAGTGAGCTCACAGATGAGAGTGCAATTGCAGGCTGGTGTATATGTTCTAAGGAGGATGAGTCAACCATCCTCAATTCTATTATTTTCTGCACATTGCAGCAGGAAAGTGGAAAGTGTATATTTCCTGGAGAACGCTTTGCTAAAAGGGTTGATATGGTTTGGGCTGTGTCCCCACCCAAATCTCACCTTGAATTGTAATAATCCCCCACGTGTCAAGGGCAGGGCCAGGTGGAGATAATTGAATCATGGGGTGGTTTTTTCCCCCATACTGTTCTGGTGGTAGTGGGCAAGTCTCACGAGATCTGATGGTTTTATAAATGGGAGTTCCCCCCGCTACCCCGCACATGCGCTCTTGCCTGCTGCCATTTAAGACGTGTCCTGCTTCCCCTTTGCCTTCCGTCATGATTGTGAGGCCTCCCCAGCCATGTGGTACTGTGAGTCAATTAAACTTCTTACTTTTATAAGTTACCCAGTCTTGGGTATGTCTTTACTAGCAGTGTGAGAACAGAGACTAATACAAGGGTTAAATTCCTTCTTAATTTTTACTTAACCAGAAACGCCGATTCTCTGAGCATTCCTTCCCTCTGATTGCCTCTCATTCCTTCAAGTTCCTCCTGCCAGTGCCGGTGGCCTGAGCTTGCACTTAGCTCCATGTGTCTGCCTTGCCTATCAGTCTCTCTCTGATTGGCAAATTTTCCCTTCTCTTCCTAATATTTCTTTCACCTGGTGGGTTTGTTTGTCTACCAGCTCTCCTCCTACCTCTGTTAAAGAAATGTAATTACAGAAAGCAAAGGGAAAATAAAACAGTTGGCTAATTATTAAGTAGCCTTTCTCAAGAACACTGAGGACATTTTAAAATTGAACATGGCAGAGTACAGTAGCCCATGCCTATAATCTCAGCACTTTGGGAGGTTGAGGTGGGATGATGGATCACCTGAGGCCAGGAGTTCAAGACCCACCTGGGCAACATAGCAAGACCTTGTCCTTGTCTCTTAAAAAAAAAATTGTCAAAAAAACTGGCTGGGCATGGTGGTTCACCCGTATAGTTCTAGCTACCAGAAGACTGAGGCAGGAGGATACCATCAGCACATGGAGTTGGAGGTTGCAGTGAGCTATGATCATGCCACTGAGCAAGACAGAGCAGGATCCTATCTCTAAAAGAAGTTAGGCTGGGTGCGGTGGCTCACATCTGTAATCCCAGCATTTTGGGAGGCCAAGGCGGGCTAATAACGAGGTCAGGAGTTCGAGATTAGCCTGATAACGAGGTCAGGAGTTCCAGATTAGCCTGATAATGAGGTCAGGAGTTCAAGATTAGCCTGACCAACATGGTGAAACCCAGTCTCTACTAAAAATACAAAAATTAGCCGGGCGTGGTGGTGAGCACCTGTAATCCCAGCTACTCAGGAGGCGGAGGCAGGAGAATTGCTTGAACCTTGGAGGCAGAGGTTGCAGTGAGCTGAGATCACACCACTGCACTCCAGCCTTCTTGGAAGTGGGTCTTCCAGTGGCCCCAGATGTCGAACAGAGAGAAACCATGCAACTGAGCCTCCCCAAATTCCCGACCTACAAAATCAAAAGTAAAATAAATGATTGTTTTAAGCCATTAAATGTTGAGCCATTTTGTTTCATAACTATAGATAACCAGAACACTGAATAATAAATACTTGAAAGTGACTGATGATTAATTTTTAATCCCCTTGTGTTTAGGACATATATCATATGTTGCAGGCTTCCACAGGCTATGAGTTCCAGAGAGATCATATTAAAATTAATGCCAAAATTCAGTGGCTCTGAGCCCCTGCCCCATTGATGGAAACTCTCATAGACCCTGCCACCATCATCATCACCTCTCAGTTACTTCTAGGGAGCCCATATGCCCTCCAAACCACTCTGTCAGTTGCAGTTGCCATGGAGTGCCCCCATATTACTCCTCTTCTGCCCCAAATCCCACTCATTCATGTCCACTTCCTGAGATGCTACATAAACCTGTCTCATTATCACCACTGCTAACTGGTCTTGTCACACGCTGTCCCTGGATGCTCTCTCTGCCACCAATCCCAGGCCTGATTGGAGAGTGTGAGATGAGCCCAGGGTCTCGCAAAGTCTTTTGTCAAACCAGTTCCTTCAGCTCTGGTCCTGTGACCCCTAGCAATGGCTTCTGTACAGTTCAAGGTGCCAGGTGGGGACAGTCAGCCCACTGTTGAGCCCATCATCCCTGATCCCAGTGTCCCAACCCTGCTTCTCGCTGGTGGCCACTCTGCAGCACTCCCTCCTCTACCCCTCACAAAACTGCAGCTCCCAAACAATTAAAAGGTGCAAAGGCGGTATCAGAAGGCATGCTGTTAGTTCCTGTCATCAGCTACCCTGTTCAAAGAATTTGCAAGTATTTGGGGGGGAAAAATAAGCAACAAACAAACAAACAAAAACCTACAAATATTCCTCCACACAAATAGAAACCTTTTCAGGCACAGCAGAGAACTAAGAGTTTTTAAATATATTTTTCCTCTTAGACTTTTGCATCTCTTCTTGTGTTAGGCAGCAAGATATAGATGCAAAATCTGGAAGGCATTCCCATAGGATGACATGGACCAGCCTTAGAGAAAGAGTAGAAAGAGAAGATGGAATAAAAGGCAGAGAGAGGAAGGGAAAAGTCGTGGGGAAGGCATTGCCTAGAGCAGAAACCCCCAACACTCAGGGCAAGGATGTAAGTGCCCAGTTAATAATGAATGCAGTTATTCTACTCCTTGGGGACCACTCCGGAGCCTCTATTCCTGAGATAGTTAAATTATTGATGAAAAATATATAATGTTATGGCCTGAGCTGACAGTTGGAAGGCAAGCTGACAGCACTTTAAATGTATTCTTCCCCCCAGTAAAGTAAAGGCCACTCTCTGATTTTCAGAGGTGCTTGAGGCCCCAGCAGGTGAGGATGTTGAAGAGGTCAGGGTTTTCAAAAGGTCCATGGCTCTCCCTGACCAGGTCTAGAGGCAGCAGGAGACCTTGGACAGAAGGGTGGGCTTACCCGCTCATGTTCTTTATTTATGTGTGAATCCCCCCTGGGGCCATGGGTGCTTCCTCCAGTTCTCCTTGCAAGCGAGCCAGCCCTGGGCACTTCCCAAGCAACACCCATTCTCCAGTCTCATCTGCTGGATCTTGCTGACTTCAGATTGGAGCCTCCAGTAGTCTGCTAGCACTGCCATAACAAAGCATGGCAATCTGGGTGGCTTAACCAACAGAGACCTATGATCTCACAGTTCTGGAGGCTGGAAGTCCAAGACCAAGGAGCTGGCAGGGTTGATTCCTCCTGAGGGCTGTGAGAGAGGACCTGTTCCACGCCTCTCTCCTAGCTGCTGGTGGTTGATGCAATCTTTGGTGTTCTTTGGCTTATAGATGCATCTCCGTGATCTCTGCCTCTTTGTGTTCTACATGGCGTCTCCTTGTGTGTGTGTCTGTGTCTCTAGGTCCAAATATTCCCTTTTTGTAAGGACACAGTCATATTGAATTAGGGCCCACTCTAATGACCTCATCTTAACTTGTTTATATTGCAAAGACCCTATTTCCAAATAAGGTCACATTCACAGTACAAGGGATTAGGACTTCAACATCTTTTGGGGAACACAATTGAACCTTGTTACTAAACCAGGCTTTCTTTTGTCTGCACTGACTCCTGGCCCCCATCACTAGAGAAGGCTCTGCATTCTACCTATTTCTGGGCCCAACCTCAGGGAAAGGAATGGCCCAGAGAATGATTAACAGAGTTCTGGAAATTTCTTTCCTCACCAGAAAAAGAGAAAATTATGTGGAACCTGCATCTCATCAAGAAGAAATGGAAAGCCCTAGTCTCTCTCCCCGACTCTGTTAAGCCTTTGCAGAACTGCCCAAGGCACTCTGCTTGCCTTTCAGAATTACTTTATCTGGCCATAAGCCCGGACCTCCCTGCTTAACTAGACAATTCCAGGGGCTGGCCCAGGGGAATGGGTGAAGGGGCTGCAGCTTCATTAGGGAAAAGGTTCTGAAGGCTGAGGGCCAGGTATAGCGCTGCATAGTAGAGTTGCAAAGATGGGAAGGCAGGGTCCCTGCCTGTCAGAAAGCTGTAACAGAGGCCCCACAGGCACCATGGGACCTACAGGAATGAGTTCTTAAGTCTACATGGAGGCATCAGGAAGCCTTCACGGAAGAGCTAAGACTCAAAGGATATAAGGTGCCTGTCAAGTAGAAAAACAAGGAGAGGGTGTTCCAGCAAAGGGAACAGCATGCACAAAGGCACAGAGGTGTGGCGGGGCGTGGGGGATCTTGTCAACCAGAGCAGCTAAGTGTTGCTGGATCCCAAGCTCAAAGTGGGAGGAGCAGAAATGAGATGAGTCGGGCTGAGAGGCTTGGCCTGTTACTTGAGGTGCTGCAGGAGTGTACAGGAAAGGGATTCGGTGAGATCTGGGACCCACATGGTACAACACCAAAGATTCTGCAACCAGGAAGAGGGGGGAGCCAGGAATGCAGACCTGGAAGCAGCATGGCAGGTGGAGGTCAGCAGACTGGGCACTGGACAAGTTCGTTAACCTCTCCTGGTCTCTTTGGATGTGGGCATAATAGAATCTGCACTTGGTGTTGTGATTATGAGAAATCATGCAGATAAGATTCTGGTAAGTGGTACCTGGCTTAGAGGAGCCCCTGCATACAGAGAAGTCATGTATTGATAGAGAAGTCATGTGACTTAGTCACACTGAGATTATGCAAATTGAACCAGCTATACTTAGTAACCACCCCATCAAAATAAAGCGCAAGAAATTGCAAAGAATGGAACCAACCTAAGCGCCCATTGATGAATGAGTAGATAAAGAGAATGTGATATATATACACCATGGAATACTACTCAGTCATAAAAGGAAAGAAATAATGTCCTTTGCAGCAACTCAGATGGAACTAGAGGCCATTATTCTAAGGAGGTAACACAGGAATGAAAAACCAAATACCGTTATGTTCTCACTTATAGGTAGAAGCTAAGCTATGAAGATGCAAGGACAGGCAGAGTGATACAGTGGACTTTGGGGACTGGTGAAGGGGAAGTTGGGAAGGGGTGAGGGATAAAAGACTACACAATGGGTACAGTGTACACTGCTCAGGTGAAGGTGCACTAAAATCTCAGAAATCACCACAGAAGAACTCATCGATCTAACCAAAACCACATGCACACCAAAAACTATTGAAATAAAAATATAAAATATTTTTTAAAGTGGAAAAGAAGAAAAGGATTTCATTTTACTTATTGTGGTGCATTAAAGATGGCTGCAAATTCTTTGACACTCCTCCCATGGATAGGTGGGGTTTGTGTCACCTTCCCTTGATTTTAGAAGACTCTGTGACTACTTTGACCAACAGAATCCAGTAAAAATGGATCTCTCCAGTGTCCAGGGCCAGGCATTAAGAAACGGTCAAATCCTACTTTCTGTCTCTTGGAGCACTCTCTGAAAGCCTAGAGTCACCATGGCAGAGGTCCTGCTACCCTGAGGCCCCATGTTGGAGAAACCACACATAGGAGCTCTAGCAGGCAGTTCCACCCGCACCCAGCCTTGCAGCTGTCCTAGCCAACGCACCAGGCATGTGAGTGAAGCCATCATGGAGCTCCAGACCAGCTCATCACCAGCTGAATACTACCGAGTGACCTCAGTCAGTGCCACAAGGGGCAGAGAGTTATCCGTGTGAGATATAATCAATGGTTTTCAGCCCACCTGAACTGCCCCACTGAATCTGAGATATTATCAATGGTTGTGTTTTAAACCAATAAATCTAGGGCCAATTTGTTACACAGCAGCAACAATAGATAACCTGGAAATATACATATTCTTCTATCTTCACAACAATCTGGTGAGATAGGAATTATTATTACATCCATTTTACAGATGAGGAAACTAAGGTAAAGACAGTTGAAGTCATTTGCCTAAGTCACACAACTGGAAAGCAGTGGATCCAGGCTGAGGCCCAGAGTTCAGATCTCCATGCTGAGAAATCCTTGGTCTTCTTGCCACACCACGGCATGTCTGTTCCTTCCCCCGCTTTCACCCAGGATGTAAAGGGAATAGGAAGGGAAAACAGAGACTGCCAGGCAGAGCGAGGCAAACTCAGGGCGAGTAGAGTGTGCTTGTCCCTGGGCGTGCAATGCTCAGTCCCTATTCGATGACCTGGGCAAGGTGGAAGGTGAATGGCAGGCCTCCTACATGGGCTGACAAAGTTGGTAACAGTCTCCCTGGAACAGGCAGACTCTCTTGCCCCACCTATCAACCTCAGTGCCTTTCAGAGTAGCATGAATACACCATAACACTTGTGTTGAAGCACTTTAAGTGACAAGGACAAAGCAGATGCCCTTGGAAGGGACCTTGGTTTAAGATGAGATGGTAGCCGGTGGTCCCCCAGAGGCGATTAGTGAACCACTGGATGTGAGCCAGGTCCGGAGTACACAGGATAGGCTGTCCTCTCACAACCTCTGCTTTATTGTATCTAGTTGTTTTGTCTTCACTATAATTCTGTTTTGAAGTAAATATCGTCATTTCCAATAATGATAATGGAGAATTTGAGTCTCAGAAAGGAAAAAAATAATCATCTGCCAAGTAATCAGTTGGCACTGGATCCCAACCCAAGTCTTCTGACTCCATATTAGGGGGGACGTGTCACAATACAGAGGACTCCAAAAGAGTGTCACTGGGTTTATGGAGTTGCCTGGAAAAGTCCAGGATGCCATAGCTCTGCTGCTTGGTCTCAATGCGCCTGTCTTCACTCCTGAATGGACTCGTCCCTTAGGTTAAAATGAGGTTTAAAAACAAACCTATAAAATAGGTTTCAACTTGTCGTTTTGGAATCTTAGAGCGAAAAGAATGGGGCATGAATGAGGTCGAGGGCAATATCATAGACTGCTGGTTGTGGGAGGGAAGTATTGATTACCTTGTCAAGTGGAGCACGGAGTGGAGGATTCAGTTATCACGGCCTAGAGCCAGGATGGCCTGGAGAGGAACGAATGTCCCTGATGGGGGTGAGAGAAATGGGATTTTTAATTCTAGCTCTGCCCAGCTAGGCCACTCACTACCCACTCTGGAACTCAGTTTTCCTGACCCTAAAGTGAAGGTTTGGACTTAGATGATCTTAAAGATCATTTTTCACTCAAACTTCCTGCTTCTCTGCTTTTGGGACTAGGGAATCATGTTCCTTCTCTCTGCCTGTCAGGAGGCGAACTTTTGCAATTCTCCCAAAGCAAGGGTTTAAATGGAAGATCTGATCAGAATGAGCATAGTAGGAAGGCTAAAATCCAGGTTTTGGAATCTGGCAGATACAATTTCAAATTCCAACTCGGCCAGTTATTAGTGGTGTGACCTTGGGCTGCTGTTTGACCTCTTCATGGTTTCAGTTTCCCTATCTATTTACTGGGAATGTACATTGTTAATGTGTGTCATGGACTGAATGTGTCCCCCTCTAAAACTTACGTTTGAAGCTCTAACATCCGGTGTGATTGTTTGAAGGTAAGACCTTTGAGAGGTGATTAGGGCTAGATAAAGTCACGAGGGTGGGGCCTCCATGGTGGGATTAGTGTCCTTATACAAAGAGAAAGAGAGACTGGAGTTTACTGTCTCTCTGCCATGTGAGAACAGTGAGAAGCTGGACATCTGTAAGTCAGGAAGAGGGCCCTCAACAGCCCCTGAGTCTGCCAGCACCTTGAAGTTTCCAGCCTCCAGAACTGTGAAAAATATGTGTCTGTCATGTAAGCCATCCAGTCTGCCGCTTTTTTAGGTTACAGCAGCCTGAGCTGCCTAATACCTACTGTGATGAGGATAAAATGAAAAAAAAACACACAGCACCGTTCTTTGTGCTGCTGAATGGAGAATCCTCAATGCAGTCTCTCTATTGGTTTAATGGTCTCTCCCTTGATTCACTCTGATGTAATCCTGATTTTTTTCCAACTGGAGCACTTCCTGAGAAGTGGCTGGCCAGCCCAGGGCTCCTCAGTAGTTGCATTTTGTGGAGGCATTTCTTTAGGGAAGACTGCCCTTGCAATGCATTGCAGGATATTTAGCATCCCTGACCCCTCCTTTAATGCCAGTGCTGACTTTCTTCTTACCCTGGTCGTGTGTGATAACCAAAATACTCCCTTACCAGGGACAGTTCCACCTCTAGCTGAAAGCTGTAAAGAAAAGAATGACCCATCCCTTGTTCCTGTATTCCTGAGGCCTGAGTCTCTGGGACTGACCTCCTGATGCATCGTTGGGTGGGCACTGTGATCTGCTTGGTTTCTAATGACTGAATGAGCCACCAGAGACCTTAGTGGGCCAGGAGCTAACGAAAGTCATTCAATCAGACACTAAAGAAAAGATGGCAAAGACTGGGCCAAGAGTCCCCTCTGGTTTCCTGTTGCTTTCATGGAATTCATAATTCATTCTTCTTCATTAACCAAAACATATGCAGTACTCAATAGCCATGAGGGAAATGCAAGTCAAAACTCCAATGAAATATCACTTCACACCCCCTAGGATGGCTATAATGAAAAATACAAGTAATTGGGCTGGGTGTGGTGGCTCACGCATGTAATCCCAGCACTTTGGGAGGCCGAGGCAGATGGATCACGAGGTCGGGAGTTCCAGACCAGCTTGGCCAACATGATGAAACCCTGTCTGTACTAAAAATACAAAAATTATCTGGGCATGTTGGCACACACCTGTAGTCCTAGCTACTCAGGAGGCTGAGGCAGGAGAATTGCTTGAACCTGGGAGGTGGAGGTTGCAGTGAGCTGAGATCAAGCCACTGCACTCCAGCATGGGTGACAGAGTGAGACTCTGTCTCAAAAAAAAAAAAAAAGAAAAGAAAAATACAAGTAATTACAAGTGTTGGTGAAGATGTGGAGAAATTGAAACCCTCACCCATTGCTAGTGGGAATGTAAAATAATGCAGATGATTTGGAAAATAGTCTAGCAGTAACTCAAAAGTTAAGATGTGTAGTTACCATATGACACAGTAATTTCGCTCCTAAGTATATACCCAAGATAAATGAAAACATCTGTCCACACAAAACCTTAGGCACAAATGTTCATAACAGCATTATTTATAATAGCCAAAGAGTGGAAATGACCCAAACGTCCATCCATGGATGAATGGATAAGCTGGTACATCCATAAGATGGAATATTATTTGGCAACCAAAAGGAATGAGGTACTGATACATGCTACAACATGACTAAACCTTGACAACATTATGTTAGGTGAAAGAAGCCAGTCAAAAAGATCACATATTGTATGATTCCATTTATGTCAACTATCCAGAATAGGAAAGGACAAAGACTGCATGATTTCACTTATATGAGTTATCTAAAGTAGTCACATTCATAGATGTAGAAAATAGAATGGTGGTCACTGGGGGCTGAGGGGTGGGGAAAGGGGAGTTGTTTAATGGGTACAGAGTTACAGTTCTGGAGACGTGTTTCACAACAACGTGAACACAATGCTGAACTGAACACTTAAAATGGTTAAGATAGTAAATGTTATGATATATGATTCTTGTTACAATGTTCTTTTTTGAAACAGAGTCTTGGTCTGTCGCCAGGCGCCAGGCTGGAGTGCAGTGGCGCGATCTCAGCTCACTGCAACCTCTGCCTCCCGGGTTCAAGCAATTCTCCTGCCTCAGCCTCCCGAGCAGGTGGGACTAGAGGCGTGCGCCACCATGCCTAGCTAATTTTTGTATTTTTAGTAGAGATGGGGTTTCACCATGTTGGCCAGGATGGTCTCGATCTCTTGACCTTGTGATCCATCCGCCTCGGCCTCCCAAAGTGCTGGAATTACAGGTGTGAGCCACCGTGTCCGGTCCTTATTACAACTTTTTTAATGTTAAAAAAATAATTCAAAATAAATCATAGAGATAGAATGCAGATGGGTTGCTGCCTGGGGCTGGGTAGACAAGCAGTGGTCCTAGGGGATAATAGGAAGTGACTGCTTAATGGGCTTGGGGTTTCCTTTTGGAGGAATGAAATTATTTTGGAATGAGCTAGAGGTTGTGGTTGCACAAATTGTGAATGTATTAAATGTCACTGAATTGTTCTCTTTAAAATGTTAATTTTCTGGCTGGGCACGGTGGCTCATACCTGTAATCCCAGCTCTTTGGGAGGCTGAAGCGGGTGAATCGCGAGGTCAAGAGATCAAGACCATCCTGGCCAACATGGTAAAAACCCATCTCTACTAAAAATACCAAAATAAGCTGGGTGTGGTGGCACAGGGCTGTAGTTCCAGCTAGTCAAGAGGCTGAGGCAGGAGAATTGCTTGGACCCGGGAGGTGGAGGTTGCAGTGAGCCGAGATGGTACCACTGCACTCCAGCCTGGAAACAGAGTGAGACCCTGTCTCAAAAAAAAAAAGGTTAATTTTCATGTATGAATTTCACCTCAGTTAAAAAAATAAAGATAGTGACTTTTGTGGCACATAAAACAGTATTTATTGTAATTTGATTATAATTGTAAGATTTCTTCCCCCTTATATGGGAGCTTCAAGGAATAATTTGCATTTGTCAAAAATGCTTCGTGCTAAAGCTGTCATAGAAGAGTGAGTGCTGAATGATAGGATGAGCCATTCTTTTTGACACACCTGGTAGCTTTCTGGGTTTTCCAAAATGCCAAAATGATTTTCAACATATTAATTATTAGATTGTACCCAGAATATGTGTTCGATATGTATGTTTCTAGTATTCTAGATCTCCCCCTTTTCTTGAGACGAGGTCTCTGTTGCCCAGGCTAGAGTGTGGTGGCATGATCACAGCTCACTGCAGCCTCAACCTCCCGGGATCAAGTGATTCTCCCACCTCAGCCTTCTAAGTAGCTGGGACTACAGGCACACACCACCACGCCCAGCTCATTTTAAAATTTTTTGTAGAGATAGGGCCTCATTATGTTGCCCAGGCTAGTCTCGAACTCCTGGGCTCAAGTGATCCTATTGACTCAGCCTCCCAAAGTGCTGGGATTATAGGCATGAGCCACTGTGCCCAGCCTAGATCTCATACATAGAAAAATATCCACAAATGTGAACACTTAGAATTTGGGGATTCTGCTGGGCGCAGTGGCTCACGCCTGTAATCCCAGCACTTTGGGAGGCCCAGTCGGGTGGATGATGAAGTCAGGAGAGCTAGACCATCCTGGCTAACATGGTGAAACCCCATCTCTACTAAAAATACAAATAATTAGCCAGGCAAGGTGGCACGCACCTGTAATCCCAGCTACTCAGGAGGCTGAGGCAAGAGAATCGCTTGAACCTGGGAGGCAGAGGTTGCAGTAAGCTGAGATCACACCACTACACTCCAGCCTAGGTGACAAAGTGGGACTCCATCTCAACAAAAAAAAAAAAAAAAGAATTTCGGGATTCTACTTAAAATTCTGTAACGAATTATTCTCTTATTTGGAGCATACTGATTAAAGGGTAAGATTTTGAGGAAAAGACATCCCACACATTAGTGCTTTGGGAAAAATGTGGCTAGTACAAGCAGAGAAGGAATGATGTTTGCTTCTAGAACTTGCTTGTTGCGTGTAGCATTCTTGGTGGCAATGAGGCACAGTGGGCAATGCCTTGGGGAAGAAGAGAATCCGATGGCTGAGTCTGAGCTGAGCTCGGAGGCTTGGCTGTCTGGTTCTGTGAGAGGTACAGGCCCAGAAGAACAGCCAGGGAGTCACCTGCTGATGCGAAGCTAAGAGCTGGCAGTGCTGCCCTAGTTCTTAGAGAGACCACGTCCTTCAAGACCTTGTCCTGGATTCACTGTTTGGTTCCTGATGCAATGTGAGGCTCTCAGAGGTGGGACTGAACGCCTTCAAGGACTGTCTCACCATTTAGAGGAACCACCGCAACTCATTCATTAAGGTAGAGCTAAACACATGATCATAGATTACCGGTATTTCTTCATAATCTTAATGAAATACCCAATTTGGGGGCGAGAGATGATGATGTCACCAGCTGGCTGATGACAGGCGTCACTCGTCTTTTCTATTCCCCACTGCACTTACCTGTCGGCTGAAGGACAGCCCCAGAAACCCTCCCCAGCAGCTGGTTCAAAGTTGTATCATTCTAACAAAATAAAAACGTATAGCAGAGTTGATCAGGTAACCTATACATTTAAATCCTGGGCCATAAAGGCCACACAGAGGTAAGGAATTTTGAGTGGATATTTACAACACTAGTGCATTTCATTTTCTCAATCAATGCTCATCTGTGGGGCGACTAATACTTTAGAGAGTGCTGTGCTGGGTGCTGGGAATACAAGGCAAGACGTACTTGTACTGTTACCTTGAAGGAGCTGAGAACCAAGAGAGAGAGAGATTGTCAAGTGAAGCAATGATTGCAGGGAGAGTGGGGCTGTGGCAGGGCTTGTGCAGGTGCAGAGGGGCCCCGGGTGGAGCTGGTGTCTCCTCATGCAGGAGCGTTCAATTTGAGTCTCCAAGGATGATACTCTAGACAAGGCCTTTTTTGGCTTAAGGAATAAACAACTCTTCAAACTAGCAAAGGTGAAAAAGAAGCTTTTACTGAGAGGACTGGGGGATCTTATGGAGCCCAACCCAGGGTCACTGAACGGCAATAGAACACTGAGGAGTCTAGAGTCTTCTCCCTCCACAGTCGGGCCTTCTCCCTCCCCTCCCACAGCCCATCCCTGAATCCCCCCTGTGAGTGTCTGCTGTTCGGTCTCTCTATACCAGCCCCGTCCGCGCACTCATCTGCTTGTAAATGATCCCGAAACGGCTGCCATAGCCCTCAAGCCTACAACTCAGATGAACTTCTAATGTCCTTCATTTTGTTTTTGTCTGTTTGTTTGATCACTCCCTGGCCACTATTTGTAGAGTTAATTCAAATTCTAGAGAGAAAAGGCACTCGGCACTTGGATCGATCCAGCTCAGTTGATCAATCCAGGCCACCCAGTAACTAGTCAGCCAGTGAGCACTGCCGTCTGGCTCAGGTGACCGTCCCTGGCCCAGCCAGCAGAGTGAGAGTCTAAGAAGGTCCCTCTTCTAAGGGTACAGGCCAGGCAAGCTATAGGGGAAGGTTGTTTTGCTTTGTTTTGGTTTTCTTGTCTGGTGGAGAAGAGACAGGAGGAGAAATGGGAAGTAAAACAGGGCTTGTCTGGCAAGCAAGTCGCATGTGTGAGGCCCGGAAGCCTGAAAGGTAACAGCATATTGGAGGCATCTGCTTCAGCTCAGTGAGGGCGTCCTCACCCAGAGGCACTATTCAAATAGCAGCTCATGTGCCGTGGGCACTGGCCACTCAGAACAGGCAGCAGGTGGGACAGAGGGACGGCAAGAAGGCCTGACCACCCAACCTGCCCTGATGTATCATGATGCCTCCTCGTGTGTGCGCATTTTTCCTGAGGTGTGTGGCCATCTCTTATCAGTCTTCTGTGACCTCATTTCCTCCCTGCGGAGTGGACAGCGCATTTGTGCCTTCCAACTGCTGCCTGGGTCTTAGGGGACCTCATCTGCCTGAGGGGCTTAGGAAATCTGATTTGCTTTTCCTTTTCTCAGCCTTCCTGGGCGTAAGGGGAAGGAGGAATCAGTTTGAACCCATTGCAGGCTGCAGAGTTCTGGATGAGTAAGCACCAAAAACGTGGGGAAGTTTCTGAAAAGGGTTTCTCAGCCAGCAGTGTTTTCACCTCTTGCTGGGGCGAGCCGTGTGCAGATGACTCATCTGGGTAACTCCCTTGCCAGAAGGAGCCAGCCAAGCTGCAGCAGAGCAAGTGTAGGTTGTGGGGGATGGGGAAGAAAGGAACGAACACAGAGCACTCCCTGTCACCAGACGCTGTGCTAGGCATGATGCATATCATCTTATTTAATTATTCCAAATACCCTGCGGCAATTCCATCCCAGATACTCCCACCCCACCGCACACCTTGAGATTTGCTACAGGAACGCTTCCCCCTCCTGACGTCTCCAGGACCCACCTATTTCACACGAAGCTCTGGATACTGTCAGAAAAAACATCCAACACCTGGAGATAAAGCCGAGAAGGTGGCCGGCACATCCTTTCAATATCATAGGTGGTAAAGGCCACCTAAGAATCTCGCTGTCTAATACAATAGCCACCAGCCACGTGTGGTTACGGAGCTCCTGACATATGCCAGTCTGAGTTCAGATGTGCTATAAGTGTATGACCTATGTTGGGTTTCAAAGATTTAGTATGACAAAAATTATAATGTACCTTAGTAACATTTTTTATGTTGAGTTCATGTTGAAATAATATTTTTGATATATTGGGTTAAAGAAAACATATCATTTAAATTAATTTCAGGTTGGGTGAGGTGGCTCATGCCTGCAATCCCAGCACTTTGGGAGGCCAAGGCAGGAGGATTGCTTGAGCCCAGGAGATTGACACCAGCCTGGGCAACACAGACAGACCCTGTCTCTACAAACAAAAAGAAAAAAAATTTAGCCAGGTATGTGGTGGTGGTGACATTTTACATTCTTTTTTGATAGTAAGTCTTCAAAATCTAATATATCTCAGTTTGGACCAGTCATATTTTAACTTTTTTCTTTTCTTTTTTTTTTTTTTGTTTTTTTTTTTTTTTTTGAGATGGAGTTTTGGTCTTGTTGCCCAGGCTGGAGTGTAATGGCATGATCTCGGCTCACCACAACCTCTGCCTCCCAGGTTCAAGTGATTCTTCTGCCTCAGCCTCCCAACTGACTGGGACTACAGGCATATGCCACCATGCCTGGTTAGTTTTGTAGTTTTTTTTTTTTTTTGAGACGGAGTTTCACTCTTATTGCCCAGGCTGGAGTACAATGGTGCCATCTCAGCTCACTGCAACCTCCTCCTCCTGGGTTCAAGCGATTCTCTTGCCTCAGCCTCCTGAGTAGTTGGGATTACAGGCATGCGTGGCCATACCTGGCTAATTTTGTTTTTTTAGTAGAGATGGGGTTTTACCATGTTGGTCAGGCTGGTCTCGAACTCCTGACCTCAGGTGATCCACCTCCCTGGGCCTCCCAAAGTGCAGAGATTACAGGCATGAGCCACTGCACCCTGCCACATTTCAACTTCTTAATAGTAACATACAGTGAGTAGTTACCATATTGAGCAGTGCAGGTTTCGTTCCTAATGCTTAGAAGTAAAGGATGATGACCAACAAATAAAGACAGCTCAAGTCCTCTAGGGTCCAAATGTGAGCTGGAAGGCAGTTGTCTCCACAAAGGGATCTTTTTATATCCAAGGGAACCATAGGGCTGGGGGTGGTAGGTGTGGAGCTGTCCCTTAAAGTGAAGAGGGAGACCCAGGCATCTCAGGTCAATTTCCCCTTTTTTCATTCCTAAGACTGTAAACAGTCGCCCTTTTCATATGTAATTCCTAAGACTGTAAACTTCCCCTTTCATTCCTAAGACTGTAAACTGAAACCCTTTTCATATGTTAAGCTATAAACCTAAGGTACTTCCACATGTAACATCTAAAGTATAAGCCTATATAAAGAAGGAACCTTCCTTCGTTAGGGGAGCTTGGCTGTTAAGGCAACATGCCACCTTGCTCCTGGCCAAATTAAACTCCTTCCTTCCATATTCAGTGTCCGAGAGATCCGTTTCCCACAGCCGCTCCTGCTACAAAAGTATATGCCACTGCTCTAGAAATCCATGTCTTTCTTTCAGACATTTCCCTCCTCTCCATTCACGAGCTACATTACCTTGAGCAAATTACCTCCTCTCTTAGGTTCTCAGTTTTCTTATTTGCAAAATGAGAGGGTTGAACTTGAAGATGGGGTCCCTTCTGTCTTTGATGAGTCATCATTCTCTGAACTACCATTTGGGGCAGCATCCTCTGGGGAGCAGCCACCCACCCACTCTTGGAAGTTCTCAGGCACTTCCCAGAGGGACCACCTGTTCTCACCCATCTCTGCAGTAAGTGGTGCTCAGAGGCTGGGACACGAATATGAAGCTGTCTTCCCAACCTAGCAGTGGCTGCTCTTTTTGGAGAGGTGGGGGAGATAAGAGTTTGGATGTGTAGAATTTTAGGTGTACCTTTCTCTTTAGCCTACATGGGTGTTGTTTGTTTGTTCGTTTGTTTGTTTTTGAGACGGAGTCTTGCTCTATCGCCTAGGCTGGAGTGCAGTGGCATGATCTCGGCTCACTGCAACCTCCGCCTCCTGGGTTCAAGCGATTCTCCTGCCTCAGCCTCCTGAGTAGCTGGGATTACAGGTGCGTGCCACCAAGCCCGGCTAATTTTTGTATTTTTAGTAGAGACAGGGTTTCATCATGTTGGTCAGGCTGGTCTCGAACTCCTAACCTCATGATCCATCCGCCTCGGCCTCTGAAAGTGCTGGGATTACAGGCATGAACTGCCACGCCCAGCCTTACTTGTATATTTTTAAGGGGCATATCTTGCTTCCTGTAGCTGCTGTGGTTAATCATCAGCCATAGAAGATAAAGGAAGTTTAGCAGTAGAATTCCCTTTTGAGGATCCCCAAGAGACTGTGAGGGCAAGTTGGAGTCCGAGTGTAACAAAGGAAAAAGGGAAGCTACACACTGATTGCTCACTTAAGGAGCTCTAACAAAGTCTTAATTTCTGTAGCTAAAAGTCACTAGAACCTTTGATTAAACAAGGGATTTGACCGTGAATATTTCTTTTAAATAAATCAACGAGGGGAAACCAAAGTGGATATGCCTTTCCCAACCCAAGAAAATGTCTGTCTCATATGGACCCAACAACCAAATAACAAAAAGAGGCCCAGAAGAGCACCTGTGCGATAGAAGCTGCAGGGACCAATTTCTGTCTGTAAGTGGAGGGGACTCAGGCTGAGAAAACCCTGCAAATCAATGGGCAGGAGATGCTGGTCCCGGAGGTCCAGGCAGAGGTCAAATGACCACCTGGGAGAATGGTACATGTGGTGACTCAGAACACTCCATCCGTGCCTCGCTGTTAAAATGACCTTATGGTATTTTTTCTCTATCTCTTTATAAAATCTGACACTGACACTGCAATGTACTGTAAAACAATAGTCATGCTTGAATCCTGATCAAGTGATAAGGTGCTGTGCCTTTTATTCAACTTTTCTGTATTGCCTGGGCCAGAGTATCTACTCATTAGATGTTGAAAGAATGAATGGGCCAATCAACCAAATAAAATACTAATGGATAAATCAATGAGCGAATTCATGAATGAATTAACATGTGATTCTTACATCAGATGGGTAGGGACTAGGTCATTTTCTCCAACCCTGAGGCTCACCGGCTCAGTGAAGTAGGGACGGAGAGGAGACCATGACTTTGTTCGCTGGTGCTGAAGTCTGGCAGGTCCTTTTTCCTGACCTTGCCTCCCAGCAGGACAGCCTGGAGTTCATGCAGCAGGGGTCCCTCTCCTCCTGGTGACTCCTGACAGAAAGGGGATGTGGGCGAAGCAGGGGCAGAGATGCCTTCATCACCTTGGAGCTTTTCCATTCAGGACGGTTCCCATTCGTCATGTTAAGCCATAAGACTGGCCTCATATACAAGGGCCCTAGAGAGCCCCTCAGTGGCATGATTCATGAGATGCTAGGGAGAGCACAAAATATCACCTCCTCTGCTGCCTGAAATCCCACCATTTTGGGGTGCACTGATAATTCCTTTGCGTCTTGAAGGATGGGAATTTTAGGAGTTTTCTAGCATAGTACATGTAAATCTGGGAGAAGAGGCATCTTTAGCCTTCTTAGTGCTTATCAGCTTTGCCCTTAGCTAGGAAGGAACCCAGCAAGGGGTGCTGGAGACCCACGATGCTGTCTTCCTCCCCCAAGCACTGCAGGACCTGGCTGCTCCCTCCCTAGAGCTTAGGGATATCAGTCACTCACCTGTAGGAACAGCCAATGCCCTGCGTGTGTTCTGGGCTCTGCTTCCGCCTGCCACTCCGTGCCTATCACCCTCTGCTTCTCCACACAAACCTTGGCTTCATCTAGACATACCTTCCTCATTCCACCCCCCCAAGCTCTGTCCACCCCAGCTCTACCTGGCCTGCCCTCCTTCCAATCCAGGCTCCACCACTGCCTGGCCAGCTTTGGATGTCTGATTTGGGGCAAGCCAGTTGTCTAGTTTCTTCAGTGTCAAAACAGGAAGATTTATATCAACCCCATTGATCTCACAGGGTGATTGTAAGAAGTAAGAAATAATCCTGATTAAGAAAATGTGGTTTTTAAATTTTATCTATTTATTTTTTTTTTTAGAGATGTGGTCTCAGTATGTTGCCCTGGATGATTTTAAACTCCTGGCCTTAGGCAGTCCTCTTACCTCAGCCTCCCAAAGTACTGGGATTACACATGCCCAGCCAATGAAAATGTTTGAAAAGTTCAAAATGCTACACAAATACAGGGTTATCCTAAAGGACCAGCAAACACAGGCACTCACGTAAACTCGGGTTTTTAATGTCTGTCCTCATTATGTTTTAGAGGGAATTTGATTCATGGACTTGCAAATTCTTCGTAAAAGTGTGGGCTGTGGGTGTGCTATCACTTTCTCATGCTGCAGGTGTGTTAAACGCGAGAGGGGAAAATATTCTTTGATATTACGCTTCTTCTCTGGATTATTTTTATAGTGAAAGTCTAATAATGGTCCTCTGGACATTGGTGGATAAATCCACGCTGGATTTTTTTCTTCTTGTAGGCTAAGAGTCTTTGCAGTGACAGACACTGGATTCCAAGGAAATAGAGAGATGACACGAATAAGGAAGGATTTTCTCTCTCTCTCTCTCTTTTTTTTTTTGACACAACTTCTGATCTCAAGTAATCTTTTCACTTTAGCCTCCAAGTAGCTGGGACTACAGGTGCATGCCACTGAGCCCAGCTTTCTCTCTCTTTTTATTCACATCTTCAACTTGGACGCCTGATGAGCAGCAGGGACTCAGAGCAGTAGCAAAAGCCATTACCAGCCTGGGTCCTGAAGCTCTGTCTTTGGAATCCCAGCTCCTTACAAATCTCCTTCCTGTTCTAGGAGGATGTCTGATTCCAAAGCACATTATTAGAATCCTTTTAACAGGCCAGGCACGGTGGCTCACACCTGTAATTCCGACACTTTGAAAGGCCAAGGTGGGAGGATTGCTTGAGCCCAGCAGTTTGAGATAAGCCTGGGCAACATAGCAAGACCCAGTCTCTACTACTACTACTACTAATAAATTAGCCTGGCATAGTGTTGCATATCTTTAGTCTCACCTACTTGGGAAGCTGAGGTGACAGGATTGCTTGAGGCCAGGAGTTCAAGGCTGCTGTGATCATGCCACTACATTCCAGCCTAGGGGACGGAATAAGAGAGCCTGTCTCAATTTAAAAAAAAGAAAAGTTCTTTAAACAGATGAGGAAACTGAACTCAGAGGCATGACAGTTATCACTTGTGCAAACACTCAAGTGATGAGTGGGAGGTGAGACTCAGGCCCGACCCTCTCTCCAATGGCCCATGACGAATGTTTGCCATCATATAATACGTTATTTTCAAAGACTGTTTTAGCCACTTGTATTTATAATTTACAAACATGGGTCAAAAAGACAAAATTTTCAAAAGACTGTTTCTCCCACCTTTATCCCCCAAGTACCCAGTTCTTCTGAGGGACAACAAAATATATCAGTTTCTCATATATTTTTCAGAGATATTTTATGTCTATGCAAGCAAATCTATTTATTTTATTTTGCTTTTTGGAGTTTTTTTGTGTTTTTTTTTTTTACACAATTGATATACTCACTGTCCCTCACCTGGCTTCTTTTACTTAACAATATCTTTTGTAGAGTTTTTCATGCAAGAACATTAAAACTTCCTCTTTCTTTTTATGGCTGTGTGGGATTCAGTACAGTGCTGCAGGTATAGGTGGTTTCCAGTCACGTGCTGTTTAAACAAAGCTGCACTGAATAACTTCGGTATATGAGTATTTCTACAGGATACCTTCCTAGAAGCAGATTGCTAGGCTGCAGGGGTGTGTGCCTTTGAAATTGAAGGGATATTGCCAAATTGTCCTCTGAGTTGGTTGTTCTGAGTGACACCCACAGCAATGCCCATGTGCTTTCTGCTCACCACCACAGTAGGTTTTCAGGCTCTGTGATCCTTGCCAAGGTCTCTCTACTCTCAGACCTGCACGCTAGGCCTGACAAGACTCATTTCTCATTTTGTATCCAGTATGACCTCCAGTTTGTTTAAAACCAGAGGTCACTCTTCTGGTGACTAATGCAATATAAACTTCCAGGAAAAACAAAAACAAATCCTCTCTACAAGGTACATCATGATTCTATCCAAATGGCCATTATGTTTTTAGGGGTATGATTTATCTTTTTAACCAAATCCCTTCTTGCCCAAGACTACACGGCTCTGTGTAGATAATGGCTCCTCCGTGGTGTCCTAGCACCGCTGCATGCTACCCATATGGGCCAAGGCTTGCAACATAGCTTCTCTGTGTTTTGGCAGAAGACCTCAGGATCCTCCCAGAATGCAGAGGCAGGGGAGATCTCTATGAAGCTGCTATGAGGGCATCCCCCACTCACCTCCCTAAGTCCCCTGGAAGGCTGTCAGGAGACATTTTTGTCACAGGATCCTTGGGGTGTCACTTTGGCAGCTGGAAACCTCTGTGGCCAGTGGCATGTTTGCCCAAGTTTTGTTCAGGCCCCTTGGGCTCATTCTGCCCACTCAGCCCAGATCCTGCACCTGCCAAGGGTGAGCCAGGCGCTGAGCAGCAAGAGATGTGTGAGCAAGCACAGGGTCTGGCCACTGTGCACAGCCAGGTGTATGGGCTGCGCCAGGGAGGGCAGCTCCAGGTGCCGGCTCAGGCACCAGCTCTATGTAAGGCTGTGGCTGTTACTGCAAGTGCTTCTAGTGCAGGCACCAGACAGTGCAGGGGCATCCAGAAGCTTGGAGACAACAGGAACTGCAGAGCCCCAAAAAGGGTGTCACAGCCCTCACTCGGGGAGCTCTTAGGTCTGTGTTCCCTAAAGGGTTGCAGCTCTTCTCTTCTTCTAGATGCCTGCAACATGGTGAGTGGGGGTGTGTTTTCAGCCTTGTTTGTGTTACAGCTCTTTCAGTCCCCGCCATTCAGCAGGTCTGAGTTCTTGTCCCAAGTCCAGGAAGAATGAGGTACATAGACAATTGGAGGGTGAGCAAGGCAGAGGGGGAGCTTCATTGAGCAACAGAACAGCTCTCAGGAGACCTGAAGTGGGTAGCTCCTTTCTGCAGGCAGGTGGTCCTAAGGAGTGTCCAGCTCTCAGGGTAGAGGAGACCCAGAGTGAGAAGCTCCTATCCGCAGGCAGATCATCCTGACATCTCTCTGTGAGTCTAGGCGAGTCTGAGATTTGCATGGGTTTCAGAAGGGAGGAAGTACGTGATTGGTCCACAGGCGGCCATTAGCAGGCCCGGAAAAAACACCTTAAGTTCTCCCTCCAGCGGTGGACTCCACTGGGAACTGACAGGCTCCAGGCCTCAGGCAGTCCCTGGGTTAAAAGTGGGGCTTCACCGAACCGCCCCTTTCTACCCAGGAGCCTGTCTGCCTCCTACTGCCGTCAACATGTTATCCACCGCAGCGCCCTGGCTGTTCTTGCCACTGGAGCCCTGCAGGCCCCTTTCAGTCTTCCTCCCTGTGCTCGTTGCCACCCGGAGTCTGGAGGGGGCAGAGGCGGCGGGGGCTGGCATGTCAGCGCTGCCCTGAGCGTATGCACACCCGGCCAGGTTGCAACAGCGCCCGGGCTCGGCCAAACGTTTCTCCGTCCGGGAGCAGGCACCGGGAGTGGGGGAGAAGCCAGGCATCTGGAGCAGGCACTTCTGATCCAATGGAGGAAGGGGACTTCCCGGGGCCGCAAGAACACAGGGATGCCTGAGTTGGGAGCGGCGGCTGGGCAGCTGCAGCTGCGCAGGAGGCTGGGACTCCCGCCCCTTCGACTCAGAAGCGGGCGGGCTCTGGCCTGTTCCCAGCTCCAGTCGCATCTCCCTGGCTGCAGCTGGTGTCTTCACAGTGGCCGCTCCAGACGGACCGCCACTGTCATCAGTTTCTCATGGCCTCCAGGTTCTGATGAAGCATGGGATTCTCTGCCCTGTACCCCTCAGAACAAGAACCCACCTTGCCGCAGTCTGTAAGCGGCTCCTCAGTAACAGGGCACCCTTTCATGGCAGTCATCCACCCTTATGACGTTTGTGTCCTTTTTGCGTGTGGGACCAGGTTCCTGTGGAGCTGGCTCTCAGCTTACTCCTCCTTGTGCTATGTAATCGACCCAACTGTCTGACTCTAAAAGTAACTCGTATTTTTCATTGTTGAAGGAGACAGACCTTGGTCTGGGTTTTGCTTTATGTTTTATATGTGGGCTTTATACTCTGAAGTCACTTTATATTTTATTTTCTCATTAACAAATATTTCTATTATATTTCCTGTGGACCAAGGACTTTACAAGGTATTAATTCATTTAACGCTTGGAATAACCCTATAAAGTCAGTGCTATTATCACCCCCACTTTAAAAATGAGGAAGCGGAGCACAGAGTGGTTAAGAAACTTGTTCAAGATTACACAGCCAGTGGCAGAGTCAGATGGGCTGCTTTGGAGTCAAGGCTCTTAACCACTGTGTTTGCTGCCTTATGTTAACAGAGTCTACACTTAGGGCACTCTTCTCAAACAACACACATCAGAAGCACCTAGATTACCCATTTGAAATGCAGTTTCCTGGGTTCCATCCAGACCTATCCTGTGAGAATCCTTGGTAGTGGGTCCAGAAATTTCCAGATACCTAGAGATGGAAACACCATTCTGCCGCAATGAAGCAACTGGAGGACGGTCAGACAGGAGGAGACCAGGTCCCTGCAGACCCGAGGAGCCACCATTTATGCAATTTTAAAACCTTGACTCTTGTCTTTGGATAAAAATTCATTCCTATTTGGTTAAGCCACTGCAGCTGGGTTTTACATGAAGCTGACTCTATTCCTAACAGATGCAGAGGATCTCTTTAAATATGAGTAATATATTTGCTGATAATAATTTTATTTTCTGAAGCAGCACTGAAGAACAGAAATATAATGTAATCCACATATATGTAATTTAACATTTTCTAATAGCTACATTTTAAAATGGCAAAAAGGTAAAATTATTTTAATATATTGTATTTAACCCAATATATTGAAAGCATTGTTTCAACATGACACTCAAAATCATCAGTGGTATTTTTACATTCATTTTTTTTAAACTAGGTCTTCATAGTTCAGTGTGCATTGTATGCCTTTTATTTATGGCACATCTTAATTCAGACTGGCCACATTTCAAGAGCCCCAGAGCCCCACGTGGCGGCTAGCAGCTGCTGTATTGGACAGTGCAGTCCTACAGCTCCTCATCTGTGACCTGTTTTGTGCTCTGGTTCTCAAACTCAACTGCATTGGATCATCAGGGGGAGCTTAAAGGAATGCTACCTGGGTCCCATCTCAGATATTGACACATAGGAGGTCTGAGCACTACTGGGGGAATTAGGAGTTCTAAAAGCTCTCTGGGTGATTCTAGTTTAAGAATTACTGTTCTAGAACCTTTATTTCTTGAGCCTCATTATCAGTCTGGGAACAGTTGGATGGTATTTTTTTCAGGAGCTGCTCTTTCCAAATCAGAACTGGCAGGCTTGCATGGAGTCTAAACTCTGTCTCCATCTCTGCCTCCACCTCTCTCTCACACACACATGTAGACACACACACACCACCAAAGCCCTAGAAGCGTAGTCCGTGTCACTCTATGTTACCAGGTCCATGTAGCTGTGGTCCCAGGCTGACCAGATCATACCAAAACATCCAAAAGATGAGCTCTCTTCATTCTCAAAGACTGAAGTTACCACAAAATCCTGGGACCATGAATAAGCATGTGAAGATAGATATAATCCTCTGATCGTGGGCTGGAAAGAGTAAAACAAGCCCCCGTGGAGGTCAGAAAAGCCCAGATTCATGTGATACCTATGAGCAAGAGCCAGCCCAGCAGTCCGCAGAACAGATATCCATGAGAGAGCTGGCTGTGGACTAGCACTCTAGAAGCCAGGTACATTTCTCTCTAAAGTCCCTTTCAAATTGACCAGTAACTGCAAGTGATACAGTAATTTTTACTTGTATTTTTGAGACAAGGTCTTGCTCTGTTGCCTAGGCTGGTGTGCAGTGGAGCAATCACAGCTCACCGCAGCCTCAACCTCCTGGGCTCCAGCTATCCTCCCACCTCAGCCCACTGAGTAACTGGGACTACAAGTGTGTGCCAACATGCCTGGCTAATTTTTAATTTTTTTTTTGTAGAGACAGGGTCTCTCTTTGTTGCCCAAACTGGTCTCAAACTCCTGGCCTCAAGCAGTCCTTCGGCCTCAGCCTCCCAAAGTGCTGGGATTACAGGCATGAGCCACTGTGCCCAGCTCAGTTGGTACTATTATTGATACCCTGTGTCAGATATTGCTTCTTTAAAGAACAAATCAGCTGTTAAATACAAAACAAAACAAACTTTATTTTGGAAATAAGGTGTTAGAAGCAAATTACTCAAGTCAGATTCACTCTCCAACCCAACAGTTTTTTTTTTTTTTCGAGACCGAGTCTTGCTCTGTTGCCCAGACCGCAGTGCAGTGCACGATCTCAGCTCACTGCAACCTCACCTCCTGTGTTCAAGCGATTCTCCTGCCTCAGCTTCCTGAGTAGCTGGGACTACAGGCATGCCACCACGCCTGGCTAATATTTTTAGTAGAGATGGGTTTTTACCATGTTGGCCAGGATAGTCTCGATCTCATGACCTCGTGATCTGCCTGCCTCAGCCTCCCAAAGTACTGGGATTAAAAGCGTGAGCCACCGCACCCGGCCCAACCCAATGGTTTTTTGAGTACCTATTCTGTCATTATGTTTGGTTTTTACAAAGGAAGAAAGGTAGACTTCTTGTTAGGAAGCCCAGGTACCAGAAGGGGGATTCAAGGTTTATTCACAAATGTTTGCTAAGTCTGTCCTGTGCCAGGTTCTATGCTGACTGCTGAGAACAGAGTGATAAAGAGGACATAGTTCCTGCCCTTCTGAAGCTTAAATTGTCTCTATTGGGTATAGCACTTGGCTGGAGTGTCTCTCCAGAATGCTTGCCCTGGGTAGACGGGGTATACTTCTTGCTGATATCCTCTTGTATATGCAGATTCTAGCTGAGGACAGTTTTTTGTCATTAAGAGTTCCTGCTGGAGGTCAGTCAGGTAATTGCTGCTGGTAGAAGTGATCTCTGCTAGCAATGATCAACAATGAAAATGTTGATTAAATGATGGGTCCTCTACCTTCTTAATCTGAAAAGTTATTTTTCTTTAATAGCATCAGTAAAGGGATAGTTATTGTGTGCCTCCGGTTAGGATGCCTAAGGACTTAAGCGATCTTCAGTGAGATTCCTGAAACTAACAAGAAAACATTAGAGGAAATAAAAAAGAGGGACACCATAAAAACTTACTGGCTCATACTCTCCAAAATTGTCAAGGCCATGAAGACAAAACCAAGAAATGGTTTCAGATTAAAGGAGACTAAAGACTAGAGACCTAACAGCTAAATATAACTGGAGATTCTGGATTGGATCCAGGACCGAGACAAAAGAATTTTTTTCTTTTGCCACAAAGGACATTAATGATACAACTGATAGATTCGAATAAGTTCTGTATTGTATCATAGCAGTGTAAATGTTCTGATTTTGATAATTATATAATTTTATATGAGACTAATTATTTTGTATGTCCTTAAGAAATAAGCAACTAAGTGTATGGAAGTAAAGTAGCATCATATCTGCAACTTTCAATTAATTCAGAAAATTTTTTTTTACAGAGAGAAAAATGAATGGAAAATTGTTGACATTTAAGAAGTCTGGGTAAAAGAGTACATAAAACTTTGTTGTACTCTGTCACTTTCTGTAAATTTAAAATTTTTAAAAATATGGCAGAATATTTAATGTTCATTACTCCTATAAGTTAAGAATATGCAACCAAAAAAAAAAAAAAGGCCTTTAATCCCAGCTACTTGGGAGACTGAGGTAAGACTTTATTCTCAGGAAAAAATAAAGTTGCTGTTTTGTGTTAGGCAGAAAATATTTTATTTCTTGGAAAAAGTTTAAATTCTTCATGGTTAGTGTTTTGCTTTAAAGGCACTTGAAAGAAAACAAACAAATCAAGCAAGGGTGGGAATATGTTTTCTTAGTTTGAGCTGGGTTTTAGTTTTAAATTAAATTACCTGCCAGACTGTTTAATTACCTAGAGACATTACAGTTTTCAGTGTCCTATTTTTAAAAAGTTGGTTTCTATTCTTTCTTTCATCTTCTTAATATTCATCAGCACATTTATTTAGTTTCGGATGGCTCTGTAGCTCATTTTGGTACACCAATGCTTCAGTTCCTTGTTTGCAGACCCACCTTGTCATTTCTTTCACCGTGATGTGGGGGATGAAAGTGTCTAGTCCTGTGTATTAGTCACAAAGCAGTAATCCAAACCCCTAACTGCATTTCCCATTAAAGTGCCTCTCCTCCCTTTCGTGGTCCAGTGGATAAAGGATTTGTGGTCAGACTCATCTCTACATCTTCAAGTGGTCCACTCCTTCCTCACCCCTTGGCTGCGCTGGCTCCAATGGGGTTGCAGTGAGGTGGGGCAGAAGAGGTCTCCTTTGGAACTGAAGAAAACTGGGCATTGGTCTCCTTTGACCCTAACAGGCGTTTAAGCCACCTTTCAAATTAGTCCCTTACAGATTCTTTGGAGATCTGTTGCTGATTCTCTCCTGAGAGCCATCTCCACCAACTCCTGGTTGACTGGTTTCTGCCAGTCCATCCACATGGACTGCTTCAAAAGCCCAGCTCTTTTGAAGATAGCTATAGGCCGTCTTGATCCTGGCCTGCGGGGGAACATGTCCACATTCTTGGCCTCCACAAACCTTGAGGGAATAGGCTATTTCTAATGGCAGTCACTTTTTCCTACTGTGCCATCAGCACAGCTGGCTAGCTAGTATCTCCTGACATGACACTTCCCCAGAGCCTGGCATCACCTGCTGTGCCACATGGGTTACATTCCAGAAGAGTTTGTGAAGTGCTCCCAGTGGAGCACCCCCCTCCCCTCCTCTACTAGCGGGGCAGATGATGGGGAGAAATGCCTGGCACTTGAAAGCTTTCTCCAAAGAAGATCTCTCATTTCCAATTATCTAGGCTCTTCAACTTTAACCCTTTATATAAAGATGCTGTAACAAGGGACCAAGGTCTCCAAAAATGACTTTCTGGCCTCCTCTGTTGCAAATCTCAAGAAAGAAAAGAAAGCCAACAACTATATTTGATACATACTGTTTACATAAATAAAGATCATAAGTAAATTCTGTACTTCCAATTCTGTTGTCAGTAGACTTTTCCTACAAAAAACCAATTCAGTTAAATACAGAACCTTTGAAGAACCCCAAAGGAACATGAGCAAAAGTACTGAAAATCTTAAGATTTGGCCATATGTTCGGTGTAACAGGAGAGCCTCACTGATATGGACGGAATCAGTATGGACTGAATGCAACTCATTTCCTCTAAAGCAACAGTCACCAACATTTTTTGACACCAGAGACCAGTTTGGTGGAAGACAATTTTTCCACGGACAGGGGTGGGGTTTCGTTTCAGAATGATTCAAGCACGTTACATTTATTGTGCACTTTTCTATTACATTGAAATATGTAATGAAATAATTATACAACTTAATAATTATCCACTTAAGTGGGAACACTGAGCTTGTTTTCCTGCAACTAGACAGTCCCATCTGGGGGTGATTGGAGTGACAGAGACAGATCAGGCATTAGATTCTTATAAGGAGTGTGCAACCTAGATCCCTCGCATGCACAGTTCACAACAGGGTTCGCGATCCTGTGAGACTCTAATGCTGCTGCTGATCTGACAGGAGGTGGAGCTCAGGCAGTATGTGAACGATGCGGACTGGCTGTAAATACAGAGGAAGCTTCACTTGCTCACCCTCTGCTCATGGTACTATCTTTTGTTAGTCATGTTTGTCTTAGCCGTCTTTTCAATTTGTGTCAATTTTTAGTCAAATTTGTAGTTGACTCAGTTTATATAATTTTTCTAGTTAGTGCTTTCTGTGCCCATTTTAAGAGAGCTTTCCTTACACTTAATGGTCAGCAAGTTATTCACCCTAAAGTTTGCTCATTCACCTCGTTGACTTCAATATATGGCCTAAGAAAAATACAAATGGCATTCACTAAAAAAATTGTATATATGTGTGTGCAACCTTTCCCTCAACAAAGTTCTGTTCCCAAACCAAACCAGTAATCAATGTGAAAATTTTCTTTTGATAAATAACCTCTGTAATTTCTTATTTGGGGAAACATGATCTGCTAAGCAGTTTCAAACTTTTTGTTTTACAAGTTTTTTTTGGGGGGGGCCAAGTGTGGTGACTCACCCCCTGTAATCCCAGCTACTTGGGAGGCTGAGGCAGGACTGCATGAGGCCAAGAGTTCAAGATTAGCCTGGGCAACATAGTGAGACCCCTCTAAGGAAAAAAAAAAAAATTTTGGGGGGCCTTAAATTGTAATCTTGCATTTTCCCCATCTGTGTCTTTCCCCTACAGACATGATCTGTATGGAAAACTGCATCATTAATAACCGTGGGAGTTTTGGCTAAGAAAATGGATATTCCTGAGCTCCAACCTAAAAAAAAAAATCACAATTCTTTAAACTGAGTGCTGAAAATAGGCATTTAAAACAAGCTCCACAGCCAGACGCCGTGGCTCACAGCCACCTGTAATCCCAGCACTTTGGGAGGCTGACATGGGCGGACCATGAGGTCAGGAATTCAAGACCAGCCTGGCCAACATAGTGAAACCCCGTCTCTACTAAAAATACAAATATTAGCCGGGCATGGTGGCATGCACCTGTAGTCTCAGCTACTCAGGAGGCTGAGGTAGGAGATTCGCTTGAACCTGGGAGGCGGAGGTTGCAGTGAGCAGAGACACAGCCACTGCACTCCAGCCTGGGCGACAGCAAGACTCCAGTCTCAAAAAAAAAAAAAAAAAAAAAGAAAAAGAAAAAAAGAAAAAGAAAGCTAGAATCAATCAAGGAGACTGTGACTGCTACAAGTCACATAAAATTAATGTAGTTTCACATTTTAAAAATAATCCGTCTATTTTCCAAGTGCCTAGTCTCAGCCACCACTTTAATACTGCACATATTTCATATTATTTCCTATAATGTAAATGACAGAATACAATTTTGCCAAATTTATTTCTTGATCTTTCCCTGGAGGAATGTGTAAGACCATCACCGAGCATACAGCACTAGATAGTTTTCAAAGTTTCATTCTCCATTTAAAGTCTGACTACAAATAATCTAAGATAGCAGCTTCCAAACTGGCCTTGACTCATTTTAAAATATCCATCGAGCCATGACAAAACTGGTGACTATTTTGCAGGAAAAACAAATAAACAAATTGAGCCCCTAAAATTAAGCCACTGGACATATATTCTTACTCCCCTCACCCCCTATTCTGACAGAGCATGAAGCTAACGGCTATTAACTGAAAAAACATTTATTATTCAAATTCCAAGGCTAAAAAAATCTCAGGTTGGAAATTTTCCTTCATCTATTGGGAATACTATGTAGAAAATATTAAACAGTTAATACTAGTGAAGTTTCTCATTATTCCAGAATCAACCTCTTTTAGATTGACTGATATACATTAAATAGGCAAATGTGCGGAGTTTCAGGTTTTATTTACTTGAATGAGATCGCATCTCTTCAGTCTAATTTCCCTTAGCTATAAAATATGATTACTTAAATATATATATATATGAGAGATTATTTTACCTCCTTGGCTTGGGGGGTCAGGAGAAATCAAAAGAGCTGTGAGGGAACAGGGTAAGAGGATTGTTGCCCTAGATGTAGAAGGTATCTTTTCTCCTGGAAATAAAGACCCCAAGGTCTCCATTGCACTTTTATTTGAATGTAATATTTGGGACAATTATCCAAAAGGGCCAATATTTCCCAATTTAATCTGAGGTCATAATAAAACAAGCAACAAAACAGTGTTTGGGATTTCAGTTTCTCACCCTTAGCATCAAGACTCACTGCCTCCCATCATCAATATTTATTGAGCATTTACAGTGTACTAGGCACAATAGAACATACAGAAAACATTGTCCCTGCTCTTGAGGAGCTTACATTCTAAAAGAAAAAATACACCTCTTTTAAAATGGCATTTTTGTTTGGTGTTTTCTGCAAAGTACTGAGGAAATACTTTGTAAAGTGAGCTTTGGGTATAACTTAGCCCCATCATTATTTAGAGAATAGAGGAAGAGAAAAAGGAAGGATTTTAAAGGCAGACAATGACATTCAGGATAGGTAGGGTTTTAAAGGGAGATAAACACAACCTCATCAACTAAGGAGAGATTTCCTGCAGTAAATAGGATGAGGGAAACAGTTTGTGGGATGCAAGCAAAGGAAGCAGGGTTTCTCAGACATTGAGTGGAGCCAGAAAAGATCATGCGGCCTTTTCCAAGTACACGGCCACCAAGTAGGAATGGTTGGTGTCAAGACAGAAGGCTAAAAAAGGAAGGTAATCTTGTGACTAATAGAAAGAATAAAGGATCAAAGTCGAAGGCAGGCTATAAGAGTATCAAGAAATTCTTAAAAACCAAAAAGTGATTTGGAAGCACAAAACTTATAGTTAATGCTACCCAATGTCATGATGGGCCGAGAACATTGTGGCTTCCTAAGTTAGAAAATGCCATATACCAAAATCTCAAATGGAACATATTACTTTTTTTTTTCTCCAATCAATCTTCCCCTCTCCCAGAAAAAAATAGGAACTCATTTTCTCAGGGTGGGGGAGGAAGAGAGGGGATCATGGGACACAGCTGGAAACAGTAGTTATAGTAGTAGCATTTTTGTTGTTGTAATGATAAACTTTGTTTCAACTTGGTAAAAGCCCATTAGCTGCCAAGAGGGAATAAGGAATAAATTTCAAAAAATGTACAATTTCCTTTAGAGAAGTTTCAGAACCAAAAGACTAATTTACATGAAAATCTGTAGAGAAAGTAGTTGAAAAGTCCATTCATAAAACTTTTATTCCACTTACATGAATTTAATACACATGTTCTTAACAATTATGCTTGGATTGTTCATGAAAATTTCATAAGACATTAAACAAAGCTAGCCATCATCTCAAGTTATTTCCCTGTTAACTATTTTTACAGCACATGCATGTTAGGCAAGTATCAAAAAAAAAAAAATCACAAAAGCAAAAAACCTAAAAAAAAGTTAAATACATGGGTTTTTGTTTTACTGCTGTGCTTGATATACACAAAGTAATGAATACCAAGCAATTCATTTTTACTGCATCTTTACTTTTACATTTGTTCTTAGGTTGCCTAAAACATTTAAATACAAATAAAATGAGTGTAGCAAAAATAATGAAAGCTAACAGCAGGTAACTTTACAAATAATGGAATGTGAACCGTTTCTGCCCTTATCCAGAGTAAAATGGGTCACAACTTTGTCTAAAGGAACACTTCTGCAGCTGTAGTCAAAGGTGTGAACATTGAGATTGAGTATTCCACAGATAGACATGGTTTAACATGTGGTATCCACGGGATATTTGTTTCTACCACAGCCTTGTAAGTGCCCCAAACCTTAAAGTACCCACAATTACTACACCTGTGACTGGAACCAATGATCCCTTTTATACCCCCACCAGGACAAACCAATATGTAGGCAGTTTTCTTTGCTTAGACATGGAAGCGGTTTTAACACTGGCCCTTGTGAAGCCACAATGTACCAAAAGTACTATGCCAAACATTTATAACTTGTATAAAAATTCCACATCCCCATATTGGCCACCTCAAGATGAAAACAGATTAATTCCCTAAATGTTAACTGGCTCTACTCCCCTAATATTAAACATAAAAACCACATGGGAAATATAGAAATTCAAATAGAAGTAACATAAACCTGTCATAAATCGTAAACAAAAAACTATTTGTGGGACAGCATGGTTGACAAATGGTCTACTGTGTAAATTTTAGAATGAGGCAGACAAAAGTTGGAAGGCCGGTTAATTTTCCCCCTCCTTCTCCTGCTTCAGCTTCGTCTCCTTGGGTATCCGATGTCCACAACTGGTAAAAGAAGGAAAGATTTTTCAGCATGTTTGAGTGGGGTGGGGTGGGGGCAGTTTTCATATATGTGCCAAGATACCACAACGTTTTAGTTGGAAAGCAATTCTTAAAAAGACAGCAGCCATCACTTAGCTTCAAGATACAAAAACATCTCAATACACAAATTTACTTTCTCTGTAACCACTGTATAAGCAGGGTAAATACACCACAGAGCTGCCTTCAAGTAATGATCAGATAGAGGAAACTTTTGGTTATCCATAGAAGGTGAGGAGAAAGTAGAAAAAATGATAAAATATTTTTTAAAAACTAAGCATCAATAGGTATCAGAACCTAAAGAGCCTCAATACAAGAGATGGACGTCCAAGGTGAGTGCGGCTATACCAGAAGCATCTAATCTGGCCCATGCTGAAGGAGCTAGGGTTGACTACTCTCCCTGCTATATCTTAGACTGACTCTCACTCCAAACAGAATCCTATATGCCATGAAATTCAAGGACAAGCCTCAGATCTGATCTAAACTACCAATCTAGCTTTTCTAGCTTAGAAAAACACCTTTGTATATTGTTAGGTTGGTGCAAAAGTATTTGCAGACTCTTACCATTACTTTAAATGGAAAAACCTGCAATTACTTTTGCACTAACTTAATATATAGACAAAAACCAGAACCAAAACTTTTAAGAGGTAAAAATGAAAGTTGTCCCATAGGTGGTAGGGTTATCGACTCTATTTATTCCAACTGCTCCAATGTTAAACATTTTTAAGTCTTGGTAAAGATGCAGTGGCTCACGCCTGTAATCCCAGCAGTTTGGGAGGCTGAGGCAGGTGAATCACCTGAGGTCGGGAGTTCGAGACCAGCCTGACCAACATGGAGAAACCCCATGTCTACTAAAAAAACACAAAATTAGCTGGGCGTGTTGGCGCATGCCTGTAATCTCAGCTACTCGGGAGGCTGAAGCAGGAGAATCGCTTGAGACTGGGAGGCGGAGGTCATGGTGAGCCAAGATCGCGCCATTGCACTCCAGCCTGGGCAACAAGAGCAAAACTTCTGTCTCAAAAAAAAAAAAAATAATAATAATAATAGTAAGTCTTAACCACTCTGTAGTGATTTTTCAGAGGCAATTATAAAAGAATTCAAGACAACCTTAAATTTAATATGACTCACACTAAAAACTAGTTAATCCACCTAATTATTATTTTTCTATTCCCCCAAATTATCCATTAGCTTCATTTATCTACTAAAGCAAATATATCTCTGGCCTGGAGACTACTTCCAAAGTCACACAGCTAACCAAATGACCTCTTGGAAACTGTGTGTTCCTGTGTAAACAAGGGGTTTTGTAAATGAAAGATGAAACTGTTTCTAATGTCTCCTTCCTGTTCTAACTTTCAAGGATTCTTGAATTTTCTGTATAAACATGCAAAAATTTGATAGAAAATGTTTCTCTGTTTCTCAGAGTAATGTGTTGACAGTCTTGGTCAACCAAATTCAGACTGAAATATTAGGTCTTGGGATAATTTCTTTTCTTGACAGATAAATGATCCAGTCAATCTATAATGGTGACACTGACACTAACGAAGCTTGGAGAAGACACAGAAGTAGTGACAGAATTAGAATGGAAACCCTGGTTCTTTATTGCAAGATATGCTCTTCATGCTATATTGATAGCAAAATTCAGCTGGAAGCACATAGTAGATCACGGCCTCTCACAAAGTGATGCCAACAAAACACAATAACAAGGTCTCAGGTCATCACTTTAAAAATGTCATTACTTCAAACTAAAAAAGAAAAATCCTTAATACTAAAATTAGTTAACAATTGAAGTGCTTCTTATGTTTGATATGAAGATTCTTTTCATTCTTTGCTATAGATTATCTTGACTCAAGTATCAGAAAAGTTTATAGATAGCCCCAAATTGCGCTAATAAATAATTTTAGGTTGAAACAAGCATACAGTATTATTCAAGAAAACTCTTTTAAGCTTTTCAGCACTAGAATATAAGAACTGGTTTATAGAAAATGGCAGTGGACTAGAATAAAGTTGGAATAAGAAACGTATAAATTGAGGTTACACAGACCCCAAGAGAAATGGCCCTAAAAGTCTAACAAAAAACAGTAATACTTAGATTATGATCTGGAAATTCCTACCTCTTTACCTAACCCACACAGCAAATACTCTATAATTTTTTCATCTAAGCCTCAAAATTTCAAATCTAATATTTACCTTAAGGAGAAGAATGAGAAGACCTAAGGAACTAACAATACATACAAATCAATTGCATTGTGGCTATCTTATTTGAATTCCAATGCAAATAAAAAAGTAGAGAGACAATTGGACTTCAGGTATTCTTTACATATTAAACATTATTAGGGAATTTCTTGTCTATGTTTTTTGGGTGTGATAGTGATATCTGTGTTTCTTTTTATATACATCTCTGCATCCCAAGGACAATCATGACCCTTCACATCAAGTCATTTTAAATCAGAAAAGTAGGCAAAATAAGACTTCCACTTGGATTCTGTGGATACCCCAAAATTTTACAACTCAAGTTTATCTTTACAAGTATGGAGGCAACTCTGATGGGCAAGAAATAGTTTTTAAAGGAATTAAAACATGCTTTAATACTAAAATTCCAATTTTAACAAGACAGGTAAACTCATCAATGTGTGTATTTTTCAGTTCTTGGTCTAATATTTCAGATTCTTGTAGTTTTCCTTCATATGGTTTCAACAGTAGCTAAGACATTTATGTGAGTCTATTAATTATGTTGAGAAAAAATTTTAAAAAGATGTATTTAATTTTAAAACTATACACATGTTCCTCAGAGTAAAACATAACCTCTTCAACCACATTCATCACTAATGATGCTTTATGTACTTACTGTTAAGTCTGTCTCTCAGTAATTGCATTATTAGCGTGCTGTCTTTGTATGACTCTTCACTTAATGTATCAAGTTCAGCAATGGCTTCATCAAAAGCCTATGATTTAAAAATAGTACATTATATTTCAGTGCTCAAATAATAAAAACTGCTAAATTTCTACGTAACAGGTAAAATACATACTGTCTTTGAGAGATAGGCTTTCTCTGGGGGAGTTCAGAATCTCATAATCAGAACACAGAGAAGTTAAGGGCCAGACCCAGTCTGATAGGATGTGTTGGTTGCATTTCCTTTTTGCTGATTTCAAAAGCTTCTTGGTATGCTTGTTGTGACTGATCCACAATCCCTGGATAAGACACACCAAAACGTATTGAGACAAAATATGTATTGTATCTTCACCCTTCAAACCAAACTTTAACATCTCATGTATCCTCTGTATACCAACCTGTTACAACTTAATATTTGTTAATTTAACAAGGCCCTTAAATTTTTCTTTTAAAGGGAGGTTTCTCCCCTGTACACATCAGCCATTGGTCAATGTCAAGATATAACTTTATAACCTCATTGTTATATTTTTAAAAATTAACTAGTTTACACTGCTCCTCAGTTACACTGTGACCGCTATTTCTTCTTAGATAAGGTCTCTGTCACTCAGGCTGGAGTGCAGTGGCACAATCAGGGCTCACTGCAGCCTTGACCTCCCAGACCCAAGCGATCCTCCCACCTCAGCCTCCAGATTAGCTGGGACCAAGGCTTGGACCACCATGCCCAGCTAATTTTTTTGTAGAGAGAGATGTTGCTCAGGCTGGTCACTATTTCTTAAAATCCTGCGAAAACATCTCCTGTACACAAAATTGGCTTTTCAGAAAGCAAATATTTTAGAATACCAGTATTAGGCAGTAGATATATATTCTCAGAACACAAAAAAAAGAGCACTGCTACTCTTGGTTCAACACTTAAACAATTAAAAACAACAAGAAATTATTTACTCTTCAGAGACTCTTCCTCACTTTTATGCAAGTTCAACCAACAGGTTTAAAAACAGCATACCTTTCTTGTCATCACCAGCAGCAACCTCAGCCAAATAACGGTAGTAATCTCCTTTCATTTTCAAATAGAAGACTTTGCTCTCTGCTGTGAAGCATTGGGGGATCAAGAACTTTTCCAAGAGAGACTTAGGAAGAAAAGAAACAGATACCGTAAGAATAAAATATTTATAAAACTGAAAATAACAGCATTTCTTAAAAGACATACTACAGCCTAAATTATAAAACTGTCAATAATACAATTGTGAATGCAGTGGGCACATGAATTTGTGGTTTAAAGCAGAATGCTTCAGGCAGCAATGCTTTTAAGTCTGAAGTTAATGTTCAGTTTATTATTTGAGGACAATACAATCGAGTATCAGTCCCTACAATGCTATCTATCTACGTGCTGACTTCCATGAATGTGAAGCATGACCATTCATATTTAGGAACATTTTCTAATGAGCTGGCAAACTTTCCATCTGAAGTTTCATGTGGTCATGACATAAAAACAGAAAGAACCTAAGTGATGAATTTTTTGGGACTCTGGGAGAAATAACTAAAGCAGAAACCAATAATGTAACAAACACTAAAGGAGTCTATGCCAGACAAAGAGGAACAAAATAAACTTCATTTACAAGAACACAATTCAAGCAAACCTCAACAGATTTAAAAAAAAAAAGTGTTCAAAAGTTTTATTTTTCCTAACTATAAATTAAGACAGTGGTAGAAGTGAGACTTCCAGATCTTGAAGAGCAAACTTTCATCTCATTGAAGTCATTTTCAGCTAGTAAGATACATGGTTACAGAGCATCCCAGACAACAGATAAAATTAAAACAACATCCTATAAAATTCTGTCTAAAACTATTACTACAATCTGAGTCATCTGATCAGGATTTTAAAAATTATGCTGTTTAAATGATTTTAAAGCAAAAAAATTAGATCATTGTGTTGGGGATGGGAAGAGTCTCAATAAATGTGTAATTTTTTTCAGTCAAGGGAGAGAAAAATAATTCCAATAGAATTAGGTAAATGTTAAACCAAAAAACTGCCAACCACCCATTCTCACTACCCCACTTTCTTTGAAGTTCAAGTACAATCTGGGACTCAAGGTGAAGTCAATTTTCAGCTGGGCTAAATTCCAAATAAATCCATTCTTACAAGAAAAAGGTATCAGTTTATATAGCACCTACTTATATGCAAAATGTAATCTGAAAAATACTTTCAAATAGTAACTTTACCTATTATGTTCCAATGGTGGGTAAGTGAACAGTTTTAACCCAACTTCTTCCCCATAACTTTTTTTTTTTTTAAACTCAAGCTACAGACAATCCTGATGAAGTGGCAGTAAGGCCAAACTGCACTGTGCTATAAGAGGTTAAAGGTGAGAAAAGTCAACCTGAAATGATGTTTCCTGTCACTATTAACTGGTATTCAAAAATATTGGCCTAAAGCCGGGCGCAGTGGCTCATGCCTATAATTCCAGCACTTTGGAAGGGTGAGGCAGCAGGATCACTTGAGGTGAGGAGTTTGAGACCAGCCTCATCAACATGGTAAAACCCTGTTCCTACCAAAAATACAAGAATTAGCCAGGCATGGTGGTGCATGACTGTAATCCCAGCTACTTGGGAGGCTGAGGCAGGAGAATCACTTGAGCCCGGAAGGCAGAGGTTGCAACAAGCCGAGGTTGCACCACTATACTCCAGCCTGGATGAGACACAGCAAAACTCTCGTCTCAAAACAAATAAATAAATAAAACTACTGGCCTGAAATCAGAAGAGCATTTTGGTTAGGACAGCAAACTCTGTATTCATTCATACATTCATTCATACTTTCACATGCAAAGTTCTCTTAACTGCAAAAGTGTTTTGCTGTCCCTTGAACACAATGCTTTTTACCATCTATGGTTGCTCTGTGGAGATCTGCCTCAAACAGTGGAAGACAGTTGCATTTAAAATAGTTAACTGAGTTTTTCCACTTAAAAACAATGGTCTTAAGAAACAAATGACCAGGGCTTTTTAAAAGTTTCACATTGTTATACAAAATGTATTATTCATTCAACTATGGGAGATGATATAAGCATAGTGGCTTTGGGATGAGCCTGGGTTTGAATCACAGCACTACACACTGTGTGACCTACTTAATCTCAGTGATTTAGTTATCTCACCTGTGAGGCAGAGACCTCTAAGATTGTTGAGAAAAAATACAGGTAAGCACTTAGTAAGCACAATATGCTGGTACTTCATAATCTAGCTGTGGAAACAAGACTATCATTCCTTCCATTACAGTACAGCTTAAAACAAGTATTGCAGGGCACCATGGCTCACTCCTATAATCCCAACACTTTGGGAGGCAGAGGCAGGAAGATCACTTCTTGAGACCAGGATTTGAGACCAGCCCAGTGAACATGAGATCCCGCCTCTCAAAAAAAATTAAAAGTTAGCAAAGTGTGGTGGCATGCACCTTACAGTCCCAGCTACTTGGGAGGCTGAGATGGGAGGATCATTTGAGTCCAGGAGTTTGAGGCTGCTGTGAGCCATAGCTGAATTGTACCACTGTACTCTAGGATGGGTGCCAGTGAGACTGTCTCAAAAAAAAAAAAAAAAAAAAGAGTAACACTGCCTGATAATCACATCCTTCATTTTCAATAACTTTAACCCACTCTACGTATGTAGAAATGAAGGCCATAAACACATGCAGTTATTTAAGAGTGAACCAATCACAAGATGTAAAATTTTAAAGGTATACTAAAAACTTAAGTTTTTTAGGAAAGGTGTTGATAAATGCTACTAAAATTAGTAATCTATCTTTTGTAGGTAGTAACTTTGGAATCCCTACATGTTTTATTTTACAATGGGTAATATGCTGAACTAAGTAGTTCCCTGGGAATTAAAATGGCCAAAGATAAACAGTGAATTAACCATAAAACAACAACTTTAAAGCTATGTGTTAGAACCCACAAGCAGCAGGAAGGCTGAGTAAACAGCAGTCAGACTATTTACTGGCCTAATGATAGACCAAAAGAACCAAATAAGTGGCAAATGTTTCTGGTGAGATGCTGACTGTAAGAGGTGAGAAAGGAATAATGGCGTACTTCTATTAAATCATCCAATGACATAAGCTAATTAAGATTCAAAAACCCAAAACCAGCAAGACTGGATTGAAGATTAAATTTGAAGGGGCTAACACTATAGTTCTGAAAAAAGCTAACTATGAAAGAACAGAAATGTGGTAGACTTTCTTCAAAGACAGCCTCCACCAATTCCCTGCCATCGCCATTCCTCCTCCTGTTAAGAGGTGGATTTAGTTCCTTTCTCCTTAAGTCCAGGCTGGTTTTGTTGACTTGCTTTGACCAGCAGAATGCAGAAGAGATGGCTATTCCAGTTCTGGGCCTAACCCTTTAAAAGCTCTAGAGGCTTCTCCTTTTGTTCTCTTAGAGCTATGAGCCAGTGTGCAAGAAGTTAAAACAACCCTGCTGAAGAGAAAGGCCAAGCCAGCCCCAATCCAATTAGACATATTAACTGAAGCCATCTTGTGTATTTCAGCCCCCAGATGAACTTCCAGCTGAATGTTGAGAGAGTGACCCAGCCAACACCATGTGAAGAACGTTCCATCCAGGGTCCAACCAGGCCACAGAACCACAAGAATAAATCATTGCTTTAAGTCATTAAATGTTGAACGGTTTGTTACACGGCAACTGATACCTGAAACAAGGATGCCATAATTTTAATAATCATAACAACATTATTTCAAAAGTAAACACAGATGACATTTTTGACTGAGATTGTTTTCTACAGATTATGTAATTTGATCTTTTCCTAACCCTATCTATAAGGTACAGATTACAATTATCCCCATTTTATAGAAGACAATGGGGGACCCAACAGTGTAATGAAAAGTGTTCAAAATCACTGCAAAGTTTGTGAAGGTACAACTCCAACTAGGCAATCTAACTTGTACTCTTGTTTCTGGTGAGATGCTGACCGTGAGAGTTGAGAAAGGCATAAATGGTGTACTTGTATTAAATCAACCAATGACTTAAGCTAATTAAGATTTAGAAACCAAAAACCAAGACAGATTGGATTAAAGATTAAATTTAAAAAGGCTAACTATAAAAGAACATTTTCCCAGCCTCAATGGGGTGATAGGACTATTAAAAAGGATGTGATTCTACAATCAGGAATCAAAGTTACGGCGAGTATACTAGAAACCGTCAGCATAATGGAAAGAAGAGGACATGAATGGCTTCAAGACACAAGACCAGTTAAATTTAGCAAGAGGAAGATTTCTGTCCAATATGAGAAAACTTATGAGTGGTCCAATCTGGAATAGGTAACCTACTCAGACAGTGAGTTCCCCTCTTTCATAAAGGCATAACAAGAAACTAAAGAGATAACTCAGTTATTTTTTAGAGGGGATTCATAAATCAGATGTCATGTTTCTTTAAAAAAAATTTTTAATTGACATAATAGTTACACATATTGTGGGGGTACATGTGATTTTGATACATACATACAATATATAATGATCAAATCAGAGTAACTGGAATATCCATCACCTTAAACATTGATTTTTTTTTTTTGAGACGGAGTCTCGCTCTGTCACCCAGGCTGGGGTGCAGTGGCGCAATGTCAGCTCACTGCAACCTCTGCCTCCCGAATAGCTGGGATTACAGGCGTATGCCACCACACCTGGCTAACTTTTGTATATTTAGCAGCGATGGGGTTTCACCATGTTGGCCAGGCTGGTCTTGAACTCCTGACCTCAGGTGATCCACCCACCTCAGCATCCCAAAGTGCTGGGATTACAGGCATAAGCCACTGCACCCAGCCTCAAACACTGATCTTTTGTGTTGGGAACACTACAATTTCTCTAGCTACTTTGGTAAAATTAAGAAATAAATGTTAGCTATAATTTCTCTACTGTGCTATCGAATACTAGAATTTATTTCTACTATCTAACTGGATTTTTGTACACATGGTCTTTTTCAATTCTAAGGGAAGATACGGAGTTCACAGAATTAAGTTAAAGGTAACATAAAAGAGGCAATTAAGTATGTTGACTTCTAAAACTGACCAAAAAACAATAAATGCAAGTTTTCCAGATTTGGAAGTTAGAAGATACACCAGGCATGGTGGCTGATGCCTGTAATCCCAACACTATGGGAGGCCGAGGAGGGCGGATCACAAGGTCAGAAGTTCAAGACCAGCCTGGTCAACATGATGAAATTCCATCTCTACTAGAAATACACAAATTAGCCAAGTGTGGTGGTGGGCACCTATAAACCGGCTACTGGGAAGTTGAGGCAGAGAAGTGCTTGAACCCAGGAGGTGGAGGTTGCAGTGAGCCAAAATCGCACCACTGCACTCCAACCTAGGTGACAGAATGAGACTCTGTCTCAAAAAAAAAAAAAAAAAAGAAAAAGAAAATAAAAAACAAATGTAGGAAGAATAGAAAAAATGAACAAAAGAACAAAAGAAAAAGGAAGCAGCACATACCAGAAAGCAGCAGTAACAGCAAAGCAGGGAAAAACATGGAGGTGAGCCAGGTAGAGAATGGGAGGGAGAAAAGGGCTGATAGCTACTTTCAAAACATGAAATAACTTCAGAGAATATCCTGCTCAACACAGATCTCAACCTCCTGAATTTCATACACCTACAATAGTACCATGAAAGCAATGATGAAATATTTTAAGAGTCTGCAATACAAAAGGGAGGTAGTGGGCACAGCATAATACAAGGTAGTATACTAAGTGTCACAATATCAACTGTAAAACAAGGACTAAGCTGACTGAAGGTACTCAACTTGTAAAATTTTTCAATTAGCATAGTACATTAACTTTTTAAACCAAATCCAAAGGATTTTCAGGTCAAACAAAACTCAGTAACATCGTGCACTCAAGCAGGAAACCAAGGCTAAATGTTAATCTGTTTAATCTTTCTGAAATATTATCTCATTTCAAAATCCAGAGTATTTCCTCTGTTTACTTCAAAATGTGTATGGTTTTGCTTTTTCCCTCCCATTAACTTTCTAAAAATTTTTATTTAGAGATGGGGTCTTGCTCTGTCACACCGGCTAGAACGCAGCAGCCCAATCATAGCTTCCCTGGCTCCCATTAACTTTTTTCTTTTCTTTCTTAAGACAGTTTCGCTCTTATTGCCCAGGCTGGAGTACAATGGCACAATCTTGGCTCACTGCAACCTCAGCCTTCCAGGTTCAAGCGATTCTCCTGTCTCAGCTTCCTAAGTAGCTGGGATTACAGGTGCCCACCACTACACCCAGCTCATTTTTGTTATTTTTACTAAAAATACCAAAGAGTAAAGATGGAGTATCACCATGTTGGCCAGGCTGGTCTTCAACTCCTGACCTCAGGTGATCCTCCTGCCTCAGCCTCCCAAACCATTAACTCTTAAATATGTTTTTTCATAACAGCCACTGTCTTTTAAAGATATCACGGCAACATTTAAAAAAATACCCAAGATTAATTTGCTGAATTAGAGTTAATGCATTTATACAGCCGTCACCCTAATATTAAGTGGGATAAGAAGTTATTTACTCAGCAGCAAGATGCCACAAGAAGCTGGTATCTCATACTCCTTGGTAAATGGCTCCTAATCCAGAGCTAAATATGTGATATGGGCTCTGAAGAGAGGACACTAATTCCTAACCTAATCAACAGGTAAATTACATGAAATTTGAGATTTTAGAGATAGTAGAGATTTTCTCTCTACTGCACTTTGATATAATTAATTAACCTCTTAGATTGTGAAAACATTTCCAAGAGATGAAGTTCAAACAGCATTCTTCCTCCCAAGCCAGTCAGCTTACCCAGGCAGAATGTATTAATAAATTTCTAACAGATGCCTTAATCTAAAGAAAGTCTACATTCACACTGATGTTTTGTCTTCAAAATTAAGATGTCTATAAAAATTAAGAAACCACATAAATTGATAGGTTGTCTAGTTCTGATCCCTTCTTGGGATAGACTCAACCTGTTCCAACTAATACAAATTTTAAAAAATACTCACTCCTGACTGTGGTCAAATATTTTTAATGAAAAGTTAATGAACTGAGAATCCATCTCTATTCTAGAGATATACCTTTCTCATTGGTCTTTCAGTATGATTACCCTAAACCACCAAAATTGCTGCCTGAGCTGGTGGCAAAACTTTAATTGGGCATTCAACACTTCTTAGAATAAGAGCTTGGTGTAATGCAAATTGTATAAACTCTAAAACCAGGCGGACTTGAAATTCCACCCTAACCCATTAATTTTGAGAATTTACACAATAGCTAATTTTTATTTTCTCATCTATATGAAAATGTGTATCAAAAGGCTGTTATGAAGTCTAAATGAGCATATAAACAGGAAGGCACCAATCACAGCTCCCAACCCAGAGGAAGCACTCTACTCACTGGTTGCTCAGTTACATGTAAAAAGTATGGAGAGTCTGACATTCAAAAATCTGCTTTAGTGCTCCTGTACCCTTAAGTACATCATTTTGGCTTTGGTAATCTAAAATCTGTATACCTAGGAAAAATGGTGAAATAAGATGCAAAAAAGCTTTCATTTAAAAACATAGGATTAAGACACATCAAAGAACAAAAGATAAAAAAACATTTCTTTAGTACTTATTTTCTCTTTTTAAACAAGAGACTTGTTATGAGTACAAACTATGGAGACAGACTGCTTAATGTCTAAATTCAAACTTTGTCACCCTGACAAAGCTCTGAAATATTCCTGGGCCTCAGGATACTCATCTGTAAAAGCTGAACATTAGCAGTAGACATAATACAGAAGGTTGTTGCAAGGATTAAATGAATTAATATATAGTAAGCATTTAGCAAAGTCTGGGACATAGTAAGCAACAAAGAAGTGCTGCTATCCTTTTGAAGGTAAAACCCTAATGTGAAACACATTAGACTTTAAGTACTGTTTGCACTGCAGTAATTGATCTTAACCCACCTAGAAACCACCTTAGTTCTGAATTCCCTTTTATATGATCTAATTCCTTATGTTTAAATAATATTACCATAAATTATGTTTCTATAAACAGGCACATTTTCTAGGAAAAAAAAAAAAACCTAAATGGTAGCAATAATTTATGGCCTAAGAGTTTGTCTCAAGACCCCTCTATAGTCATAAAAAAGTGGAAACTAATATCATGGTGGTGAATAATTATTTTCCACAGTTCTCATTTTTGCTCCAAAGCTTCAATTTTATCTTTGTCAAAAATACCATTTTCCCTTAAAATGACAGGCTCAATTCATTTAAGATTTATGTCAAATACCTAAGTCTGAGTAGTCACAGCTTATCGGCCTGCAATTCTTTGAAGACAAAAGTGTCCATGAAAAAAAGAAAAGCAACTAGCTTATTTCACAATGCAAATAACTGCAAGTGCTTTTCTTAGAGATAACCATTTTGCCTCACAGAAGGATGTCTATTTAAGGGTTATTAATAAAATAATGTTTCAGATTCAAGGACATTAAGAAAAACCAGTCTTTTTTCTTTTAAAAGAAACAGTGAGCGCATAATGGTGAAGAAATACAATAACCACTAGTACAGTATAGTACCACTGCCTTGATTAGTGGTAGTAGTTTGAGCTATTATTGCTTTTGCACCAGTGCTAAATGTCAACACAGTAGTAAGAATCAGTAACAACAGTATTTGTCATGAAAATAGTTGTGACCTGGCTGGGTGCAGTGGCTCAAGCCTGTAATCCCAGCACTTTGGGAGGCCGAGGTGGGTGGAACACGAGGTGAGGAGCTTAAGACCAGCCTGGCCAAGATGGTGAAACCCCATCTCTACTAAAAATACAAAAATTTGCTGGGTGTGGTGGTCTGCGCCTGTAATTTCTGCTACTAGGGAGGCTGAGGCAGGAGAATCTCTCGAACCTGGGAGGCCCAGAGGTTGCAGTGAGCCAAGACCACGCCACTGCACTCCAGTCTGGACGACAAGCAAGACTCTGTCTCAAAAGAAAAAAAGAAAATAGTTGTGACCTAACAGACACCTCCCCAGTGAATTCCCAATGGTCGGCATATCACTTTAAGAACTGTTAATTTAAAGTAACCTCTGCTATATTGTACACCTTACATACATTTGCTTTTTGCCAACCATGCCTCAATAAAGCTGGAAAAATAAAAAGAATCTGTGCTAAATACCTTTCCATTTCTAGCTTTAATGCTATGTTCTCCCTAAAGCTAATTCTTTAAAGCTATTCAGCTTCATCTACATTGTCTGTACAGCTAGTGTGTAGCATAAAGCTTTTTAATTTAAGGAACGAAAAAAGGTAAATATCCTAATTTCTGTTAATAAGGGACTAACGGCCAGGTGTGGTGGCTTATACCTTTAATCACAATCACTTCGGAAAGCTGAGCTGGGAGAATTGCTGGAGGCCAGGAGTTAGTGACCAGCCTAAGCAATATAGCAAGACCTCATGTTTCTACTAAAAATAATTTAAAAATTTAGCCTAGTGTGGTAGTAGGGTAGACTTTTACGCTTACAGTCCTAGCAACTCCAAAGGCTAAGGTGGGAGGATCACTTGAGCACAGAACATCAAGGCTGCAGTGAGTGCACCACTGCACTCCAACCTGGGTGACAGAGGGAGACCCTATCTTTAAAAAAAAAAGAAAAAGAAAAAGAAAAAAAAATAGTCTAAGTTGTTACATACCCAAATAATAGAATACTATACAGACATTAAGAATGAGGAGGTACTGGCAGGTTGCAGTGGCTCATGCCTGTGATCTCAACACTTTGGAAGGCCAAGGTGGGTGGATCACTTGAGGTCAGAAGTTCGAGACTAGCCTGACCAACATGGTGAAACCCCGTCTCTACTAAAAATTCAAAAATTAGCTGGGTGTGGTAACAGGCACCTATAATCCCCACTACTTGGGAGGCTGAGGCAGAAAAATCTCTTGAACCCAGGAGGTGGAGGTCGCAGTGGCCTGAAATCGCACCATTTGCACTCCAGCCTGGGTGACAGAGCAAGACTCTACCTCAAAAAAAGAAGGAGAAAAAAAAAAAGAGTGAGGGGGTACCTGCCAACGTGAAGCGTAAGATATACATCAAAGTATGTATATGAGTCCAATTTACAAAATTGAGTATATGATCCTTATTCTTTGAGGATATAATTGTTTGCTTTGCGCATAAATTCCCGGGATACACAAAAGACTTAACAGAGATAACCTCTGAGAAGGCAGGATGAGGTCACAACAGCTTTATTTTTTCCCTCTACATGCTATGCTCTGTAACACCTACATTCTTATTCAGAGCAAGTACAATTAAAAATAAAGATTACTAGCCTGGCCAACGTGGTGACACCTCATCTCTACTAGGAAAAAAAAAAAAAAATACAAAAATCAGTCGGGCATGGTAGTACACAGCTAAGTCCAGCTATTCAGGAAGCTGAGGCAGAAAAACTACTTGAATCAACCCAGGAGGCAGAGGTTGCAGTGAGCCAAGATTGCACCACTGCACTCCAGAGCGAGTGAGACTCCATCTCAAAATAAATAAAATAAACAATTATGGTTTTGCACCTTTAACTTTTCACACACATATATATTCTTAACCTACTTATACATAGGCTCTATTAAAGGCATGTTCTACACATTTTAAGCACTCAAAAATATTAAATTCCCCTCTGAATAATATGTGTAACTTTAATAGCTTCATTTAAATAAAACAAATTTTGGAGGATATTTTACTAGCTTAACATCCTAAAAACCATTTTTCAGGCCGGGTGCAGTGGCTCATGCCTGTGATCTCAGCACTTTGGGAGGCTGAGGTGGGCGGATCACGAGGTCAGGAGATCAAGACCATCCTAGCCAACATGGTGAAACCCTGTCTCTACTAAAAATACAAAAAAAAAAAAAAAAAAAAATAGCTGGGCGTGGTGGTGCACACCTGTGGTCCCAGCTACTTGGGAGGCTGAGGCAGGAGAATTGCTTGAACCCAGGAGGCAGAGATTGCAGTGAGTCGAGACTGCACCACTGCACTACAGCCTGGGTGACAGTGTGAGACTCCATCTCAAAAAACAAACAAACAAGCAAAACTATTTTTCAGGAAGTCTTCATCATCAAAAGTGTATCACCTTACCAAAAAGCTTGACAGAAATTATTGAGGTTGACACTATGTTCAATAATGAATATTCTGCTGTAAGAGACAAAACAATGTTCTACTTCTCTAAAAACCTAAGAAATTGCTCATTTAAAATAACAAGTGAGTGCTGAACTAAACACATATATCTAGAAACAGCAGCAAAGGGGCAGGCTAAGTACCTCCAAATATGAATAAGCTCCAGGTTTCTATGTAATGAACACAGAGGAACCTAAGAAATACCCCGAGGAGAGAGCTGGAAAAGCGTGAGGTTGTAAGGCAGACTAAACTTTGTTTAGAAGTCAAGAGTCCTAGATTATGGTACCAATTCTGCTAACTAAGAGACATGACAGGCATTTCGAATACAAAACTATGACCCGCTTCCTCTTCACCCCAATCTTCTTGTGTTTCACTATAGCATTAATTTAAAAATCTCCCTTCCAATGCCAGGAAATCTCCTCTAATGTAATCAATTTCCCATCCACCACTATTCCTTTATATTTCTTTAAATTCAAGATCGGTTTTTTCTTAAAAGGGAATCAGAGGATTTATAGACTAAAGGTCCTTAGACCAAACCCCCAAATTATGAGCAAGAACTCAATCATTAAGTATTTGTACATTTACCTCAGCCTTGAAGAATGGCCACCCTGCCACTGTACACTCAAACCACTGCACTGTGTGCTGCGATTTGGGCTTGCCAACTAGAAAAAGAAGGCAACTAATGAAAATAAATTTGAAAGAAAAATTACAGATTACAGAGCTGGGATCATTTTTCCCCTTTGAAGAAGCAACCTATTCAGTGTAAATGGACATAGCTTATTTAAAAAGCACTTTGGCAAAATAATTTCATTTGTAACCTCTGACAAAGTAATCATAATTATAGGGCACGTATCTTTAAAAAAAAATCGATGGGTACTTTGCACCATGGGATGTGTTTTCAGAAGACCTAACAGCTGTTTAAATTTCACAACATAATGCACCATCTAAATATACTTGGTTAAGTAATGGGACAACACCATGTGCCTCCTAATACACTGAGGAGGACGCCATATCACTTCCAGGAATTCTCACCAAAAACTCACAATCTAAATGTAATCAAGAAGAATCACCAGACAGGCCGGGCGCAGTGGCTCACGCCGTGGGAGGCCAAGGCAGGCAGACCACTTGAGGTCAGGAGTTTGAGATCAGCCTGGCCAAACATGGTGAAAAAATACAAAAAATTAGCCAGGCATGGGGCAGGCACCCGTAATCCCAGCTACTCAGGAGGCTGAGGAAGGAGAATCGCTTGAATCTGGGAGTCGGAGGTTGCAAAGTGATGCCACTATATCATGCCACTATACTCCAGCCTGAGGGACAGAGTGAGACTCCATCTCAAAAAAAAAAAAAAAAAAAAAAAAACCCACCAGACAAATCGAAGCTAAGAGACATTCTACAAAATAACCAGCCAGTACTCTTGAAACAGTACCAAAATCGAGACCCTCATGCCGCGCGCCCAGAGCTCTCAGCGCCGCTCCCAGCTACAGCCTCCCAAGTGCCTCACTTAGCTCCAACATGGCAAAAATCTCCAACCCTATAGAGACTGAGCGGTGCATCGAGTCCCTGATTGCTGTTTTCCAGAAGTATGCTGGAAAGGATGGTTATAACTACACTCTCTCCAAGATGGAGTTCCTAAGCTTCATGAATACAGAACTGGCTGCCTTCACAAAGAACCAGAAGGACCCTGGTGTCCTTGACCGCATGATGAAGAAACTGGACACCAACAGTGATGGGCAGTTAGATTTCTCAGAATTTCTTAATCTGATTGGTGGCCTAGCTATGGCTTGCCATGACTCCTTCCTCAAGGCTGTCCCTTCCCAGAAGCAGACCTGAGGACTCATTAGGCCTGGCCTTCAAATCCACCCCATTTCCTTCTAGCCTTTCTGTCATCATCTCCACAGCCCACACATTATCCCCTGAGCCCAACACACCAACCACCTCATGCAGGCCCCACCTGCAGATAGTAATAAAACAATGTCACTTTTTTAAAACATGAAAAAAAAAGAAAAAGTACCAAAATCATTAAAGGCAAAGACTAAAAAAACCTGATCCAGGTTAAAGGAGAGTAAGGAGACATGTAAACAAAACGAAAAGTGTGATTCTGGATGGATTCTGGAGCAGAAATAGGGTATTAGAGTAAAACAATTTGTTAAATTTAATTAAGATTTATAGGTTATATAATAGTTTATCATTATTATCAATTTCTTGATTTTAATAATTACACTGCGGTTATAACATTAACATTTGGACAAAATATATGAAAAACTCTTCATACTATTTTCCAACTTCTTTCTCAATCTGAAATTATTTCAAAATGAAAAGTTAATAAATTTTAAAGAAGTCCCTTTTAATTGTCTTTATTTCTGAAAGATACCCTCATATCCTTTTTATACTCATATTTTTTTTTTCAAATTTCCTTATATGGCTGGTATTACTTTTTTATTTAGGAGAGAAATGGTACAAAAACAACGATACATTTGTAAACAAATATGAGTGGTAGAGAGAAAGTTTTCGTCTTGTCTTGAGAGTATTTCACCAGCTGGTCATAATATTAAATTTAATTTGTGCAAAGATAATTAGACATTAAGTGTCATTAGCAAATAGCAAATACCCCCAGAATATTAAAGCAAAAGAATCAACCTCTACTGAGACACTTATGAACTGAAATTTGTGAACACAGTTGGGCTAACTTTGACATGATCTCACCAAGTATGTGAGTGGGAAAAAGATCAAGCCTCTATAACCCATTCCTCTGTTTTAGATTGTACTGCCATGGTTTCTCATCCACTACAACAAACAAAGAGATTGGGACACAGATATGCCTGCTTTTATACAAAGCATACACAACACCAGAAGTTAAAAGGTTGACGTAGCAAGTAATTGAGGCACAAGAGCCCTCAAAAGTGATTCTCATTAAGTACAGGACTCTAAAACATAGTCTAAAACAAAAACCACTGTTTTTAATTAAATTATTTATTTTGTTATTCCGACGACTTCTCATCCCCCACCCCCCAGAAACCAAGTATCTTGATAGCAGAGTAAATGTCATGTTTCAATCTACAATAAGGTGATACTACATTAAGGAACTACAAATATTAATGCTTACTGGCTTACCTCATGTAAACAGCTGAACCTCTGAGGTGTAGTCTCTTGATCTGTTAAAATAAAAAGGCTAAACTAGATGTCCCTTCAACCCTAAAATTCAATGACTCTATGAAATTTTTGTATATTTAAATGCATTTCTATAAATTATATAAAACTCCCAGCTTGTATTATTCAATTTAAAAGCTCACAAAAATATCCCACAAATGTCATTTTAATCACATCATCAATAGGAAATTTAATTCCAACTCTCCAGCATAATGTAGTTCAAATTTCTAGTCTTGTACAATTCTCTTGTGCCGAGATAATTTTCCTATAATTGTTATTCTGTACAAACACTGGGCCTTTTGTAATTACTAGATCTCTTAAAATTTTAAAAAGAAAGCATGCAAGAAGCCATTAATCTGTCACACATTAGGGGCCCATAGATTTGGAAATTAGTCTTTTACTCCCCCTTGTGGCCAGAGTGGCTTCCATTCTTCCCTGATTTGCAACTTCCTCACTTGCTTTCAATCAACCAATTAGAAAAATGCTACACCAAAAATGCTAATAATCAGGCGGTGTCAAGAACTAATTTATTAAGTATTTGTAGACATTTTGACTTTAAATTCTTATCTTTCTATGCAATGTGGCCTAAGAGAGTAAGATTTTAAGCTATGAACAGATTGTTCTATGAGTAAGGTCATATATAAGAAGGAACAGAGTGCTTGTGCCGAATCACTTAACTGAATACATTTTTCCATTAATAATAGATGGCAAATCTGCATTTTTTTAATCAAAAAGAAATCTGACAAAGAAAAAGTATATTATCCCTGATGTTTAAGAACTATTAAAGCCAGCCTGAAGTTTTATTATTAAATATAATTCCTGTTAAAAGAGTAGCTGTTCCCTGATTTTTACCCCAAAAGATGTCTGCACTGAACAATTGCTGACAGGAATCTCCAGACTGTTCTAAAATGTTCTGTTTTTTGAAAAATCAATCAGGTGAAAGGGCTAGCAAGAAGCAGGAGTAAAAACTGCTACATTAGATCAGATTCAGAGAAGTGTCTCCCTCCAGTTCATGAATGCTAGCAAAATAATCCTAGAAGGAATCAATGTTTTAAGAACATCTGAAAACAAATTTGAAATGTTACTCCTAAAGATCAAAAGTGAAATATTAACAAGTATCAAAAAGAACTTAATGAGCAGTATTTTTTTTTTAATCGTACTTCTAGGGTACATGGGCAGATCATGCAGGATTGTTGCATAGGTACATACATGGCAAGGTGGTATGCTGTCTCCATCCCCCCCCCGCTACCACCCGTCACCTGTATCTGGCATTCCCTTCCCAACCTACCCATCCCCCTTAATGAGCAGTTTTAAGTGTAAACTTAAAAATCATTGACACTTTCACTGAGGGCTTTCCTCTTCTCCCCCTCCCTTAGGATCCTGGCCTGGGCTCAAGTTTCCCACAAACCAAGGCCCAATTTACCAGTATTTCCATCACAATGCTTTTTGTTGGTGGTGGTGTTTAAAACGCCTCATTTTTCATAGGACTTTTTAGCTTGTATGTATGTGCACTCTATGTATTACGGATAAACTCCGTAAGGGGACTATATTTTATCAACCCCTTTTTAAAAAACGCTAAAGACCAGCTTTTTCATGTACAATGAATTTGTAGTACTTTTCCCTCTTTATATGTACATATGTCTATTTCCCTCTCCAGACTGAATAGCAGGGGGCTTTTACATTTATTTTTGTAATACACAGGGCTTATAAAATAGCAAGTCATCAAATATTAAATATAAAAAATTTCAGCTTTTTAAAGTTCTCTTAAATTTAATCCAAACGTTATAAATCAAACCACAATAAAGTGATGTCACAGAGGTACAAAAGGTAAGCAGTGTATTTGCTATTTAAGACCACCACGGGGTATATTAATTAAACAATTTCCCTAAAACATCCTAGAGGTAGATAGTATTACTCCCGTTTTGAAGATGTGGAAACAGAGTCACAGAGAAATTCAGTAAAACTTGCCCCAAATCACATAATGAATCCAAAATTCAAAAAGTCTGCGTGGCCCAGGCTAAGTTATATCACCTCTCTTAAAGTAGGCAGTACACACTTTAGCATCCTTTACTTCTAGAAATGTTACACAGGAATATGCTTAAAGTTTTATCTCTGCTCCAATTAAAGAAAAAGAGCCTGATGATAGTCCTCCATTAGATGGCAACAATCAAAGGGAAACTGGCAAGAAAGTCATTACTCTTACAAAAAGCAGATTACTTGCTGTGTCTTATTTCCAAACATCTTCCAAATAGTGCTAAATGACTCATCAAATTGTTGAACTCAGAACTTGCTTGTTCTAGGCCAGAACTACAGCCTGCCTATAATACTACCCTCAACTGTCAATTCCACAGAATCACATTTTAAATAGGTATTTTGCATAATATTTTCATCAAGTGTCTCTTGGTTGAATGTGGTCCAAGTATGTCATTCTAAACTCTGGACAATGTTTATTACATTTTAAGGAGCAAAAAAATTATGAGCTGAGTGTTCAGTTTTGGATCAACAATAGATCTGTCTTTCTTAGAAAAGCATTTGTAATTAATCACTTAGATGAGAAACATTCTGCTCACCACTGGGTTTCTTGGTAATAACACTAATTTTTAAAAACTCTAGATCCCCAAAATTGTTTGCAAGTTAGCAATTAAGTGCCATCAAAAAAAATGTTTCGGGGCCAGGCATGGTGGCTCATGCCTATAAACCCAGCACTTTGGGAGGCCGAGGTGGGCGTATCACCTGAAGTCAGGAGTTCAAGACCAGCCTGGCCAACATGGCGAAACCCCATCTCCACTAAAAATAGAAAAATTAGCCAGGCATGGTGGCGGCCCTGTAGTCCCAGCTACTTGGGAGGTTGGGGAAGGAAAATCACTTAAACCCGGGACGTGGAGGTTGCAGTGAGGTGAGATCTTGCCACTGGACAACAGGGAGAGACTCCTGTCTCAGAAAAAAACAAAGAAACAATGACGACAAAAAACAAAAAATGTTTCTAACTTCACAACTCATTAATGACCCAAATAAAATACGAATACAACAAAAATTGGGGACTCCTGCAAATTTAATGCAATAATTTTTCTTAGATTTTAAAGTTCAACACATGCATACAGGCCAACCCATTAAGCAAATCTTTATATTGGTCTGCTTAACTTTATGGATTAATATTTGGCTGAAACTATCCTTATATTCTTTTACCTATTACCACTGTAAGCACATTTTTTATTTGTGGGAGAAAGGAAGGCTCACAACAAATTCTGTCAATAGAAATCCACAAGAGCTTACATGCTGAAACATTTTAAATAACCTATCCAATATAAACAAAAGGGCAGGTGTTACACAAAATGATCTGACTAATATCAAGTCAGCTATATTCATTCACGTTGCTTTGGTGCCTAAAGATCCACATTATTGGAAAATAAAAAGAATGGCAATAGAAAAAAAATTAGTGAAATCTGCCAATATGTAAAACTATCCTAACACTACACTTCTACTTCCATCTCATTATACCTTACCAGAAAACACAAGACTAAATCAATGACAACTGCTAATGCACAGTAACTTTTACCGAATACAAGTTTTTCATAATTACAGGAACTGACTAGAGAACAAGGAAATTACCTGTTACATAGAAATACACATAATAAAAAAGATAGAACTGCTGATATGGTGGCCAAGCACACCATTCTTCCCACACCAAAATTTAAATTTGTGCCATCTAAATATATCAAAGCATATATTCCTTCAGTGTACTTTACAAATACACAAACATTTTCAAGGAGAATGAAAGAATACAGCCAATCTTCTGACGTTGGAAGACAGATAATCAAGATTAAAATAGGTTCTAACTCAGAGAAATGAAGCAGAAACCCTCAGGCCATAAAGATGGTAATTAGCAATGGTATTTATCAAGGACAGTGAGAAGACCAAACTAAAGCTAAAAGCCTCCTGCAGGGAATTTTGGCAAGGATCAAGGAAATAGATGGAATAAAATCAGCATTTTAGAAAGATTAGAATAAGAAATATATGCAGCATAGTCCAAGTGAATGACCACGAGCAGCAATAAAAGGATGTTTATAATTTAGCTTTTGTCCATTAAAAGTACATCAAGTTATCCTTATAGTATCATTTTCTTATTTAGCAATGTGCACTTTTCTGAGTGTAATCCTGGGAACTATACAATTCAGCATCAATGTAAAAGATTGGGAACCAATGATCTGGGAAATATCAACAGCTTGTAATCTGAAAATAAAGTCAAAGTTGAGCCCAACAAATGTCATGTGATTAAGTCTAGAAAAATGCTAAAATTGGATAGTTATAAAGGACAGGCAGTTTCAAAAGGAAGAGGAACTCTGGCTTTGAGTATATTGAAACTGACAGCAGTTCTAAGTCCCCTAAAACCTTGAGTAGTGTTTATTCTCAATGTAAAACTGTCAGAGTAAAGCAAAAGCTATGGAAACTAGGATGAAATCACAATAGGGAACCCAGGAATTCTACCAAAAAAAATTCTAAGAGGATTATTAGAATTTCAATAAACAATATGCTAAGTTTTAAAACTTACTTGATATCAGGACATCCGTCATTTTTGCTTAACAATTCCTCTCTCACACACACATTTCAATATAAATATGCCAAGAGTAACTTACTTTGGAATCAAAAATTTGTGAAAATAATCCAAATAATCCAATGACATTTAATTCAGTATTATAAAGGCAGACCTAGTTTCCCTTCCCATCAAGCAGCAAATGCCTCTACCTTGCCATTTCCCTGCCTTTATTTTCATAATTTCCACTTCATATACCTCAGACTTTTTCTATTTGTACAAAATATGTCATTGGGTGTGGCACTTCACATTAAAAAAAAATACTGAACTTTATTACCAAAGACACTGTCCAATTTTTTCCTTCCTGAGACCAAAACTTGAATTCTTTATACTTTGAAACATACCAAAACCACAAAGACATTTAAATAAACAGTATATCTTAATAAAATAGTAACGATAGATATAACACTATAGAATTCTTTGGAGAAGCACTTACTCCAATGAGCTGCCTAGTGATTTTCATCTTAAAAACTCTACATAGCAGTTTTTAAAGCCCAAGGCATGTAATAATATATTCAAACTAAGAGAGACCCAAAAGTTGCTTGCTTTCTTATTTAATGGTAGTTCTGTGGGCTGGAGATACAAATCAGTGCCCCATAACCACACCTTAAAATTGCCCTGAGCAAATAAAAAGGTAGAGCAGCAATAAAATAGAACTCAAATTAACAGAATCACTATTAAGATTACTCAACTGCAGTTGCCAACTGTTATGTTAGACACACAATTTTACACTGCTTCCTTTCCTAGACCTCCAATAAAGTCATTCTTTGCATATAGCAGATTTTAAATTTTAAAATAAAATCTTTGAAAATCTGATGGTTGATATGGACCTTCCGCCCAGAAAAATACACAATTTTAAAGCCTTCTTAAATCTTTTTTTTTCTTTAACAGTTTATTATAATTCACTTTATATGACAATCTAGGAAGTTTGCAGCCATCAGCAGTTCTAATGCAATTTCAGGTGCAATTGGGAATTGGAGAATCTGGGTGGAGCTGTTAGTGTAGCGAACCTTGTACATACAATACATGCATACTTTTGATAGCACATGTGAAGGTGTCTCTCTGAAACTGACCTCTGGTTTCATTCTCAGCAAATTGACCTGGGCCACTCAACATGGCTTTTACCATGCCTGATGTTAATGCATGTTCTCTTTTTACAATAAATTCATGGCCATCAGACATCAATTTAACATACGGCATCAGGGCCTTCACAGCCACCATAGATAGGTTTTCTCCTCTCCATCCATTTTGTTCTTATGAAATTCTACTTTGCTTCCCCAGGAATTTTAGTAGTTTCCTGGAGCTCCATTTCCACACACCCCGAGACTCACTCATCACCCCCACAGCCAACGCAGCTGGGTCCCCCCCCGAACTGCCACAGCCCCTATTCCAGGGCCGACCCCCCACCCCCAGCTGCCTGCTCCTGTGGGTTCTGGGGCTGTGGGAAGAAACCAATCTTCTAAATCCCATTCATGGACTGTGAGTTAAGAGACCCATGCACTATTACAGGCAGGCTCACACTTTTAAACAACAGAAAAGCTGAGATAAACAGGACACAGAAGGTAGTCAAGGCACTTTACCTGACTCTCATTCCCTACAACCCTGTGGGATGTGTATTATTCCTATTTAATTGAGCTCAGTTTTCTCAGAGGGACTAAGTGATTTCCTCAGGCCATGCATCTATTAAATGGTACAACTAGTTTGACTCAAAATCTTGAGCTCTATTATTCACCTCGACATACTTCTTTTGAGTTTGAAATAGGCCTCCGAGACTGTATATTTCCTTGGTGTTCATTTCATCATGTGTAAGTTAAAAACTACTCAATTTTTGGCTGCCATCTTTCAGGTTTAAAGAGGTACCAGTGTTGAGTCCCTCCCCAACTACCAAGAGAGCTTTTGTCTAAGCATCTGGCAGAAAGGCAGACTGCATTCGTTTACATATTGCAGTTTCAAACTAACACACGGAAGAGAAGAACCCCAAGTTCTTTTACATAATGAAAAGTCCACATTGTGAAGAACATGCCAGTGACCACTTCCCATGGTAATACCCTACTAACTCTTGTAAAAAGCAACACAGTCCCAGCTCTTTGCTTATTAAATGATTAAACAATTAATAAATACAGGTAACCAGAATGGGTTACCAAAGAGCTCTTCAGAAAAAAGCTCTTCAGAAAAATTCAGAACTTTGGAGATTAGTTGCTTTTTGCAGGAAGAAAGAGTATACTTTCATAGCTATTATAAAATAGGTGCTCAATATAAAAAAGCTGGTTATCACTAATGCCACCAGCCAATACCGTCAATTCTGCAAAAGAATAACCTGCTTATTTTTCTCAAATTAAAAAATATATATATCAAAGCTCAGAAAAGCCTGGAGTAATAAAAAATTATATTAATTTTTTTATCATGTAAGATCTTAAAAATATAATTAAACATTTTTACTAATCATTAAGTACAATGGTTTGAAAACCTTCTCTAGTAGAAACATCAGTTCTGCTACATTTTATTCTTCCGCTTCACTAGAAAGGGGAAAAGGAATTTTATGCACGATGTTGCCAGAGTCAACGTGATCTTTGAAAAAGATGGTAGGAAAAAGAAGCCTACTATCTGTAAATATCAAATTTTCCCAAGCAGAAAAAGAAAAAGCCAGGGAAATTTTGTAGTGCTGCTGACGTAACTTCTATGCTTTTTCTCAAAAGAAGCCTTTATCCTTAACAAATATTTGAGCATCTACTACACGTTATGAGTATGCAAAGATTACTAATATTCTTAACAAAAGACTAAGGCTGGAAGCAAATGCTTGCTTAGAATTCTCTTCGAAGCCATTTGTGTAGTAAAGGAATTAAACTCTCATTCATCCAAACTTTCAAAGTGGAAATGCCATTTAACCTTTTAGAGAAGCCAGTGCTATTCTGGAGGGTAACAACATGAGTAGGGACCAGAATCAACCTCCTTAATAATCCTAACAAAAAGAAGCTATTAATATTAAGAGATTATCTTGTCATTCTCACCTACTGGTTCTACGCAAAAAAATTTTCTTGATAAGGAAACCAAAGGGAAGCATAGTTAAAACTGCTACAAGTTGAACGGAGTGCGATGGCTCACACCTGTAATCCCAGCACTTTGGGAGGCCAAGGTGGGTGGATCACCTGAGGTCAGGAGTTTGAGACCAGCCTGGCTGACATAGGGAAACCCATCTCTACTAAAAACACAAAAAATTAGCTGGGCTTGGTTGCGTGTGTCTGTAATCCTAGCTACTCAGGAGGCTGAGGCAGGAGAATTGTTTGAACTGGAACCTGGGAGGCAGAGGTTGCAGTGAGCCAAGATCGTGCCATTGTACTCCAGTCTGGGCGACAACTGCAAAACTGTCTCAAAAAAAAAAAAAAAAAAAACCTGCCGTAAGTCTTTTCCTAGGAAAAGACAATGACGGGAACTTTTATACTTTGTATATGGAAAGCATGCACATACCTACCTGGTATTGCAAATAAGCATGTTAGTAAATGTTACATTCCTTTTGTTCCTAAAATTAACTTTTGTCTTAAGGGAAATTTTAACTTCTAACACATCCTTTGAAGCCCAAATAAAAACTTTTGATCAGGTGTAATTGAGGAAAACACACCAGACTGAACAAAAACTGAGTTATACGTACACAGATACTAGTTAGTAAGGAGAGCAGAAAAAAACCCAATACATTTTTTATTATAGAAAAAAATCGTATTTTCAAATTTTAAATATTCTTATTATCTTAGCAAAATCACAAGATAGGCATTTGTTATCTGGCCTCAATAAAAGCATGATACTCCTTTTTTCAACTTAGATATAAACAGCTATCATTGTAAAGGTTTCAATAAGCAAACAACAAAAAGATACCCCCAAGACAGATGCCTCATGAGTTTGTGACTGGGAACTCAAATGAGCACTTTAAAAAAAATCACTATTCTTTAAAAAGACAGTGTGAAGTAAATAACATTTGAGAAAAATATAGTTTAGGAACTAATGCTATTCCATTAGTAAATACAAGTGTAAAGAAATGGTAGTATCATCACAACTTTAACAAAATCCTCAAGCCCACAACCACATCAGACATTATCCTATTGCTCATTATAATAATTCTTCCATAAACAAGGTTCATATAGTAAGTGACACACCTGGATTTCCATACTGAGTCCCAGATTCAGTAACCTGTCCAGAAAAATCAAAATGCTGTCCCTCTTTGTATATCAGAGCCCTGCCATACTGGTAAGTGTAACCACTTAGTAAAACCACTTTAAATATTATTCCAAAAACTGCCAGCTTGGTTGGATTTTCTACTAGTTTATCCTCAAATTTAAACTATTCTTGATCAAAACGCCTTGCTTTTGTATGACAGATTAAAATTAACCAAAATTTAGTTTAATTCTTTTAAGGACAGTGCTTCAACACAGTAAGTACTGAATACTTAAAATACTTGATTGAAACTGGAAAGTCAAGCTTTGAGTTATCCATAACCTTTCATCATGGTTGTTGAGTATTCAAAATTTACTTTCAACAATTCAATGCAGAAGAGTCTTCATAGTTGTGAAGCCAGTTTTCTGAATGGCTGACTCATTACATTAACATTATAGCGGCTAATCCAAAGAGTACTATTTCTACAATGAGTATCCTATTACATCTCTCTTACATAAAATATGCAAAATTCCTTTATCCATAGATGCACATTTAAGATAATCAGCTACAGAGCTACTACAAATATTCTAACCGTAAGAAAAACAGTAATATTATCTTTTCAATTAATATAAAATAGTATACTAAAGTCTATTATTTTTAACAAAACTGTTTCATAATCAGTTGCAATTATTCTACATAAACATATCTATAATTGTATTAACATCTTTTTAGTTATGACACCAGGAAGACTTCTAAAATTTGGAACACACAATGTTAGAAGGAAAAGAAAAACCAAAGAAAAAGTTGAGAATAATGTAACTGATACTCATAGGAACCCTACAGTATAATGAAGTCAGACTGAATGTGTAATTCTCACCAGTACATCATTGCAGATATCTCTTAGCTCCGTCTCAATTTTCTCTCTGTATTCTCGAGCCATCTGCTGTTTTTCTCAGCACCTTCCGTCTTTTGTTCAATACTTGAGACGACCCTCCAAGATGACCTACGGGCTCCTACAACATTTTTATAAGCAACTGAGAGAAGATTCCTCTCCTCATTGGATAATTCAGCTCCTTGCTCAGTTACAGACTTCATGCAGGCTGCCATGTCATCATATCGCTCAGCCTGCTCGGCCAGTTTGGCCTTCTGAACCAGCTCATTTTTATCCATGACTGAATGTTCTGCAGGGGGGGGAAAAAAAGAGTATTTTAAATTTTTCCCGTCAAAATAAATAGAGTCAAAATTATACCTGTGGTAAGTGAGCCTTATTAAAACCTGAAACATAATTGCCTGTGGAAGACTGTTCACATGATTAAAATGTTCACTATCACAAAAGGATAGTCAGAAAAGGGAAAAAAATTTTAGCATACTCAGCATCAGAGGTAAACTTACAGCCATTAACAACATCACTGTAGCAAAACTAAAATTTCATTATCTCATTTCAATTCAGAAGATCCACATTTCACATAAGGTCAAAGGCACTTCCAAAAGTTGCCTTAAAAACTACCCCCCTAATCTTACTTGACCAAAAGCTCAACTCAATTCCAATACCACTAAGTGATACAAAATTAAGCAGCTTTTCTTCCTTTAGTAAACGCACTGCTTACAGAACATCTGGATTTCTACCATACTTCCAGAATCGTATTTCATGTCAGTTTAATGTGATTCATGTCTTTTTACTTTCATAATAACGAGTGATTAAATTTTAGTTTTACCCTCACTCCAAATCTACTAGATCTCTGCAACATTTGCCAGCCGATCATAGCATAACAATTTGGGGGAGGAATAGCCAAACTGCTTGTTCTCAGATATTTTTAGTGTAAAGCCACCACAAAGGACCAACATCTAACTGACCCTAATGCCTCAACTCTTTATCGTATTGTATGTCCATATGCTTTAAAAATACCCACGAGTCATGGCCCTTCAACTCTTACTGTGAGTACTAAAATATATCACATTGGAAGTACTTAATTTACAAGTGTTTCCAATGTCATGGCTCCAGTTGCAATGTGTAAGTGCCGCATTTTGCTTCTAGCCGACACAATAATTGGATGCTATCACTCAAGCTGTCCTTTACCGTGACTACCCACCTACTTCTCTTTCCCTTGCATTTTATAGTTTTCCTAGACCTTTTCAATTTACCTCAGCTACATTTTTCTGGAAAGACATCCTTTTCAAAGTTGCTAAATAGCAAAGATACTAATCCACACGGTGAGACCACAGAATAAACGACTTTAGAGGAAAATATACACATGAATGAAGTGTATATTTTAAATTAGAAGGTGAACAGAAGAGCTATTATCACCCACCCATCTTGGGAGCTGACTCCCAAATATTAATTATCTTTTACCTTCCCAGGGAAATCCCACAATACTTTTTTAACCAAATGAGAGAACATGTCCTCACATTTTAAGCAGGTAATTAGCTAATTTGGATGCAAGGTACTGGCTCACACATAAACTATTTAACCTTTATGACGACATGCTTTTCCTCAGGTCTCTATATTATTAATTTTTCCCTTAGGAACTGAGAAACGCTCTCTGGTTAATTCTGCTTCTAACGAAAAATGATTTAAAACCAGTACAAAGGATTCTCTCCCCCACCACTTGGGTACAAGAGGAAGTGGATAAGGTTTCTCATACAGTAACGATTGCTTCAAGGCCTCGCCTCTACACTGCGGGCAGGACTCGCCGCACCCATTTAACCCTTACCTGACTTGAGACGTCGGTTAGGGTGAAACGAAAACGGGCAGACCGGGACTTTAAAGTGCAAATTCTCGGGTCCGCGTATCCGCAACCACCCCCCCTCCAGGCTCCGCCCAAGCCTGAGCCTCCGCTCAAGTCCCCGACTCTCCTCCTTTGTCATGGCGGATCTGTGTCAGGGAGCCCAACCTACTGCTGAGTGTTAATTCCCCCCCCTAACAGGAGCCAGGGGGAGGAGCAGCCCGCGCCCCCGCCCCCGCTCAAGCCGTCGGGGGAGCGAAGCCGCCCGACCCCGGGGCAAAGACGCCGGAGACGCCTGCAGAAGCGGAACCACTACCAGCCCCGCCGCGGACACACCCCGCTCTCCCCACCCAGCGCTTTCTCCGCCACCGATCAGCGCCGGTGCCCGCGTACACCGTCTCTAAGGGCCCGACAGCTGCAGTTGGGGGGAGGGGACGAGAGCCACACCCAGCCGAGCGGGCCACCAGCAGCAGCTCTGCTCAGGCTCACCCGCCCCCAAAGCAGGATGTGCGTCCCCAAAGCGGCGGAGAAACCCTCCAGTTCTAGTCGCTCCCGCACGAGAGCCTATCGCGGGGTCCCCACCCCGCTGCCTACCCCCAACCTGGACTCACAGCCCCAGTCCGCGCCTTCCCTGCCGGTTCATAAGGAGGAAAGAAAGCCCCATCCCCAACCCCCACCAAGAAAATTCAAGCCCTTCCCCCACCGCGGAGCCCAGGAAATTCAGCTCTAGGTCCCAGGCGAACCCCACCCCAAAACCTCACCCCGCAGTGGGCTCCCCTCCCGCCGGCGCGCGGCCTCGCCCGAGTCTACTGGCGGGCGCCGCCGGGCCGGGCCTGGGCTCCGGTACGCTCTGGCCAGGCCCTTCCCTCCCGCCTGTGTCCCCCGAGGCCCCCGGCCCCTCCCCGCCGCGCTGCCGCCTCCCGGGGTGGGGGAGGGCCGGGTCCCGCCACCGCAGCGCCCAGCGCGGAGGCTGCGCGAGGGGGGAGGGAGAGCGGGGGAGGGGAAGGAAGGGGCGGCCGAGGAAGAGGGGAGGGGGTGGCCTCACCTGCGCCACTGCGATGCCCGCCGCCGCCGTCGCCGAGTCATTATCTCGGGCGGAAGCGAGAAGGGAGGCGAGGGAGGGGGGCAGGAGCCCGCAAAGACAAGGGTGGGGACGAATCGCGGCCGGCGGTGCCCCGGCCATGCCTCGTCCACCTTCGGGAGCCGGCGACGGGGGATCCCCAGGGATCTTGCGTGTGGGCGCCCTCCCCACCCCCGGGAGCGGGACGGGGGAGCGAGCACCGATCGGGGCCGGGGCGTCGATGCGGAAACAAGGAGCGGGAGGCGGCCGCTAGCCGCCCGCCCGAGCCCAGCGGAAGAGAAGCCGCCGCCCGTGTCTGCTGAGGAGACTCCGCCTCAGGCCGGCGCCGCCACCGTGGGGCGAGCGGGGATGAGGGGACAGGGTAAGGACGGCTCCCACGCGTTCGGAAGGCTGGCCTGGGACAGGAGGAGCGGGGAGCGGCGGCGGCCGGGTTCCTCACCTGTGTCCGGAGTGGGTGGTGGCGGCGGACGGACAGGGGTTCGGCAGTCTCTGGGCGGCGGCGGCAGCAGCGGCGAGGCTGAGACTCTGTCCCTGGATCTCGCTGCTCACAGGCTACAGCCGCTCCGCAGACACGGGGTTTCCTCCAATCACCAGCCCCGGCAGCAGGGGCACCACACGCACGATGACGTCAAACGCTGCTATGGCAACCGTTGATTAGTGCCCACAGCGATCGGGGCCCCGCGCAACCGCCGCTCCCCGGCGCGCGTCCTGCCCGCCCGCGCTGGAGGGCGAGCGGAGGAGCGCGCGTCCTCGCCCGCTACCGCCACTCCCCCAGCCGGCTCCGCTGCCAGCTCCTCTACGCTTGTCCGGGGTGCACCTAGGCGGGAAGCTGCTTTTTTTATTTTCCTCACCAACGCAAACCCCCCGACTCCTCGCCTTCCCCTGAGGTCCCCGACGCCCTCTCCCCTGCAGCCTCCACCGGCCCACTCTACCTCTAAGCCTGCGGGAAGGCAGCTGTCTCCCTACCCCTACCCCCACCTTAGCTTTCGCTCAGCCAGTCTGCGCTTGCGCCAGTCACTCCCTCTGGAAGGGGCTCCCGTTCAGCAACATCCGGGACCTTTCACATCCCCCACCCCCCTCCCCGAGGCCCGGCCCCGCCCCGCCCCGCCCCGCCCCGCCCTCCGTGCTTCGCGGTGGTCACTGTCCCAGGGCCGTCCCGGGGCAGGATGACGAGGGTGGGTCGGCGGCTCCGGCATTGTGATCAGGACTTGCAGGGTGGGGGCCCTGGGGCGAGGGCAGGGCGCGGTCGCAAGGCAAGGGAGGGTTGTTTGTGGTGCACTCCTTCCCCGGCGGGGTCGACCAGGGGGCGCGGCCGCTCCCGGCTTCTCTTCCCCGCCACGGCTTTACCTGCTGGCTCGGGGGAAGCGGCCCTAGACCTTTTATGGCTCGGCAACGGGAGTGAGGCATTCAGCCCCAGGAGTGTGGCTGAGTGATGGGGGATGTGTTCCAATCGGGAGCTCAGGATCTGCGCTCGGTGACAGCGCGAGGGGACAATAGGTGGGCACCGAGATGGGGGCGACGTGGGTCAGGCCGGGCGGAGCCGGCGGGAGGTCAGGCCTGGAAGGAGGCGCGGCCCCTTTAGGGAAGCCAGAGTTCGGAGGGGAAAGGACAACCTTCTCCGGCGGAGGGCTGGAGCTGGTCCTGGCAGACATGACCCGGAGACAGGCAGTCAGGCGTGATCGCACGGACCCGTTTCTCGTAGGCTAGGTTTTCCTACCCAAATAAAGCTTTCACGTAAAGACCTCACACTGCAGTGATTTTAACACATGACGATCATTACCTGTCTTCTAAAAGCAAGGTTTGAGGGACGTCGTAGTCCCCAGGGCCCCAGGGCGGTAGGAGTGGGCCACAGGCCGGGTGATGAGCGGGGACGGAGCCCGGAAGAGGGGGAAGGAGAAGGGCGGAAATTGCAGGTGCCTGAACCGGTAGGGCCTCCGCCCAGTTGACTTAAGGAAGTTCAGAAACATTCACAGTGCGATCTCTGCCCCTTCCCTCTTTAAACATGTTCGGGCTAAGAACAGACTAGTGCTGGATTACCTGCAAAACCACTTGCAACAGTCATGGAAAGTGTATGGTTAGCAATGAGAGAGCTTGGAACTCTTCATTTTACCCTTGTGTAAACTCCCCCATTGATGCTTCCAGCGTATCTTTATTTAGCTGACCAAAGAGCCTCCGTTCAGCCTCAAGTTCTCTACATAATTTAGTTTCTCGGTAGTAGACACGAAATGATTGAGCCCTCACTCTTCCATTTCACTGTCTTTCCTACATAATACAGTGGACCACAAGGCTGGTGTACAAACTACTTTTTGCTTGACATGACAGCTAGCATTTAGCTAGGACAGACCAGAGAGTTTCCAGTGACCAGTTCAATTTCAGTGGGTTTTGTGTTGTTTTTCACAAGCTCCCCAATCAGTGCAGACTCATGGTAGGTTAAATGGATGAACAAATTGGACTTTTATTTCTGAGATGTTGGAGTCAACTAGCTTTGACTCCCAAGTTAATTCTTTTAGGGCTTGACTCACTTAAAATGACTAATATTTCAAAAGCTATTTTTTTACAGTTGTTTCCAGTTTTGTTGTAGGCACCAGAAATTTGACAAAGGATACTAAGTTAATTGTTTTCTAAAATGGAAATTCATGTTTCCTTAATGTCTCAAATATACGTCAATGTAGAGTATATGCCTTTTGTTTTAGAGAAGTTAAGGGGTTTCTCTGTATAAATAAATTGTGGATTTACTTTAGAAATAGCTGTTAGGCTTTTGCCTAATGCTTTATTAGCAAGACTTTTTTTTTTTTTTTTTGAGACAGTCTCACTCTGTTGCCCAAACTGGAATGCAGTGGCCTTATCTTGGCTCACTGCAATCTCCGCCTCCCGGGTTAAGCGATTCTTGTGCCTCAGCCCTGCGAGTAGCCGGGATTACAGGTGTCCGCCACTACACCCAGCTAATTTTTTGTATTTTTAATAGAGATGGGGTTTCACTATGTTAGCCAGGCTGGTCTCGAACTCGTGACCTCGTGAGCCACCTGCCTCGGCCTCCCAAAGTTGTGGGATTATAGGCGTGAGCCATGGTGCCCGGCCAGCAAGGCATTTTTTAGTGCAACAATAGGTACTGTTAGGTTTTACATACTTAAGTCAACGTGTCCGCACAATAAAGATATAACAAAGCTGCAAGAAAGGAATGGGATGTTATGAAAGCCCTGAGGAAAAGGTATTTTGAGAAATAAGGAATAACCTATGGCATACAGAGCAGAATAAATAGAACCTATGAACTCTGGGAAAGTTGCCAGAGACTTTCACTAACACCCTGACCTGTTTTATTTTCTCGATGCACAACTCTTACCTCAGTCAAGTTGGTTAACCTCTCTGTGCTTTTATAGCCATGGCAATAAAATACTGGCAATAAAATCACTTACCTCATTAGGTGATGCTGAGGAATAAACGAATATACCCATATGTATATTTCTTACACAGAATAACCTAGCTACTATTATTCATTTGTAAATGGATATATCTGACTGATATCTCTAGTATTCAAAGAATTGTAAAGATAAAATGAAACCATTCTTTTTGATTTTTAGGAAACTTCAGTACCAGAAAGAAACCATATTTTTAAAGTATCTTCTAGAAGTAGAAATGCCTATTTGTGCTTCTTAGTACTAAAGAGACAGGAGTGATGAGAGTGAATATTGATTCCTCTATAGGGGACTGTGATGATCTCTTCAGAGCTATACGACAGTGTATAATGCTATACATTAAAATGAGAAAGAGGCCAGGCACAATGGTTCACTCTTATAATCTCAGCACTTTGGGAGGCTGAGGCAGGCAGATGGCTTGAGCCCAGGAGTTCGAAACCAGCCTGGGCAACATGGCAAAACCCCTTCTCTGCAAAAAACACAGAAAGTAGCTGCGCATGGTGGTATGCGCCTGCAGTCCCAGCTACTGGGGAAGCTGAGGTGGGATGATTTGAGCGGACTCTATTAATGATGTGGCGGTTATATGATATTTTAAATATAATCACAATTTAGTCAGGGTATAATTTCACTTCAACGTTGTGTTTTATTTGGAGAAATGCAGCATAGTGCAGAAGGTTTTACAGCAGAACAGAGACTAAAGCTTGGTTTGTCATTCAGAAGAACTGTGTGACCTTAGGTTTCTGAATTGGACATACTAATTTCCAATCCTATTAGGTGGTTGTTGCAGTGATTTCGTGAGAAAGTAAGGAAAGGGCTACCGACATGTAGTGCACCAGATCATGCGTATCTGTTGTTGAAATAATCTGCAGTTACTGGCAGAGACAAGCTAGCTATTCACCAAACCCATTTTTCTCCTCTTGCTACCACGATTGGACTCCATTGCCCATTCTCCTTTGCAGTTACATGTGGCCATATTACTGAGTGCTGGCTAATGGGATATGACGGTAGTCATGTGCTCCACTTGCAGGCCTGGTCCATCAAAACCTCCCTGTTTGAATGTTCATTCCATCCCTGTTTTGCTGGATGAATGGAGAGGATTCCCAGACCCTAGAGGAGGGTGAGATCTTAAAATGAAGACAGCCTGGGTCCCTGGAAACCTATGAAAGCCTGCCTCAATCATCTTGGAGTTTGAGGGATAACTTCTATTTTTAGGCCACCGCAATTGAGAATTTATCTGTTAAAACAGCTAGCACTGTAATATCTGTGAAAGTCACTGGCAAATCTAAAATACGGGAAACATTTTTTTTTAAAGGAAAAAAATAAAAGGGGAGGAAAAATGAGAGTAAGAAGAGGGTAACTGATCTTTCAATAAAAGGCAGTTGAAAGAAATACAGTCCAAGTGCAGTGGCTCGTGCTTGTAATCCCAGGTCTCTGGGAGGCTGAGGCAGATGGATTGCTTGAGCCCATGAGTTGGAGACCAGCCTGGGCAACAGGGTGTGAAGCCCTGTCAATACAGAAAATACACAAAATTAGCTGTGTGTGTGTGCCTGTAATACCAGCTACTTGGGAGGCTGAGGCAGGAGGACTGATCACGAGCCTGGGAGGTTGAGGCTGTGGTCAGCTGTGATAGCATCCAGCCTGGGTGACAGAGTGACACCTGGTCTCAGAAAAAGAAAAGAACAATATAAATATTCTCAACTATTCTGTTGACTTCTAGAGTGACCTTAGAAAAGTAACATTTCCTCACTTAATTTTTTTTTTTTAAATTTGAGACCGAGTCTCGCTCTGTCGCCTAGGCTAAAGTACAGTGCCATGATCTTGGCTCACTGCAACCTCCGCCTCCTGGGTTCAAGCAATTCTCCTGGGTCAGCCTCCCAAGTATTTGGGATTACAGGAGCCCGCTACCACACCCGGCTAATTTTTGTAGTTTTAGTAGAGATGGCGTTTCACCATGTTGGCCAGGCTGGTCTTGAACTCCTGACCTTGTTCCACCCTCCTCAGCCTCCCAAAGTGCTAGGATTACAGGCATGAGCCACCGCACCTGGCCAATTCTTAATCTATTTAATAGTGTTACTATACTTTTTATTTGGTATCATCTTCTATGTTAGCCTTGTTTTTCTAAAAAAAAAAAAAGTGTTTTAAACCCATACCTATTAACTTTATTCCTACATTGCAGACTCTAGCCCTCTGTTCTATGGTACTTTCGTGACAGACTGCTTTTAAAAAACAAGAAAGCCATGCTGTGGGAGGATCGCTTGAGCCCAGAAGTTCTGGACTATAGTGTGCTATGCCATCTGGGTGTCTGCACGTTTAGCATCAACATGATGACCTCTTGGGAGCAGGGGATCACCAGGCTGCCTGAGGAGGAGTGAACTTGTGCAGGTCAGAAATGGAACAGATCCAAGCTCCTGTGCTAATCAGTAGTGCCATCGTGCCTATGAATAGCCATTGCACTCCAGCCTGGGCAACATAGTGAGACCCTGTCTCTTTAGAGAAAAGAAAAAGAAAGCTATGCTGACTGTGAAATCTCATTTCATATATGTCATGAAGCATTTAATGTGGACTCACTGGTTGGAGATTATGCTAGTTGTTGGTGATAAGGTTGGATAAGTCATGGACCTTCCCTAAAGGAGCTCACAGTTTAGGGACAGGGACACACTAAATACAGTTAGAGTACAGCACAGTGAGGTAAGGGATAATGGAGGTGAGCAAATTATGCTTTAAGAAATCTGAGCTCTGAGTACAAACTGTCCATGGAGAGGTTGAAGTTTCCCTACAAAAACCCATTCATCTTACAAATTACTGATTTGTAATATTGACTGTGGTGTGTTATCACCACAATCAATTTTGCTTTCCTCATTGCATTGAAAAATTTGCAGTTAAATTTTTAGTTTCCTTACATCCTTACCACGTAGATTACTCTTTGATAGATACCACGTGTCCTCCACCTTAAGATCACAAACAGACATTTTCTAAAGTTTTCTTATTTTCTTATAATAATTTTCAAATACCTGCTTTTCCTTAGACTCCTCAGATAGTGTTCGATTTCCTTGTACTCGAGACTTTTTAGTAGCTGTTCTGTTGTGGCAGTGATTGTTTTTCTGTTGTATGTCAATGAGGGAAATTTCTTCCAGTGTCAGAGTTGGCCAACCAACAGAAAATTTCCTCTGCTTCTCTTTACTGTTCTCTTGAAAACTGATCTAAAGTTGTAGAAGGGTGCAAGTGCATACTTTCTTGCCCCAATTCTGGAATTCAGCTGACGTTTACATGTATCGCCTCTTGAGTGGACACCATGACAAGATCGTCCCCTGACCCAATTGTCTAGTTGTCTGCAGTTAGGGGAATTTATGTTGTCAAGAATCAGAGGCTATCTGTGGTTCTTTAACCAGCTGTGATTATAAATGGAAAAACTACAAACTTGAACACTGTTGGCTGTCAATGTGTTTCCGCATGCTCCCTTATCAGCAGCTCTTTATTCTAGGAGACTATCCATCACAGTTTTTTTCCTTTTCTTTCTTTCTTTGAGACGGAGTCTCACTCTGTCATCCAGGCTGGAGTATAGTGGCACTATCACTCATTGCTCACTGTGCTCACTGCGATCTTTATCTCATGGGCTCAAGTGATCCTCCTGTCCCTTGTCTCCTGAATAGCTGGGACTACAGGCACGTACTACCATGCCTGGCTAATTTTTTAATTGTTTTATAGAGATGGAGGTCTTATTGTGATGCCCAGACTGGTCTCAAACTCCTGGGCTCAAGTGATCCTCCCGCCTCTCAAAGTGCTGGAATTACAGGTGTGAGCCACTGTGCCCAGCACACCACAGTTTTTAACCAGCCACTTGCCAGTCCTTTGTATTTCTGTTCTGCCTTCTCTGGGATTTGTAAATTCTAATTAAATAATAATTTGAAGGCTTAAATTATTTCCTGCCAACTTTGCTTTTCTTTTTCAGAAGATAAAGTATCCATGGTAGAGTTTCTGGGTTTGGCCTCCTCTACACTGTAGTCAGTGGATATTCCACTCTTATTTTTCTTTTTTTCTTTTTTTGAGATGGAGTTTCGATCTTGTTGCCTAGGCTGGAGTGCAATATCATGATCTCAGCTCACCACAACCTCTGCCTCCCAGGTTCGAGCTATTCTCCTGCCTCAGCTTCCTGAGTAGCTGGGGTTATAGGCATGCACCACCATGCCCTGCTAATTTTTTTGTATTTTTAGTAGAGATGGAGTTTCTCCGTGTTGGTCATGCTGGTCTTGAACTCCCAATCTCAGGTGATTGGCCCATCCTGGCCTCCCAAAGTGCTGGGATTACAGGTGTGAGCCACTGTGTCTGGCCCCCCCACTCTTATTTATCAAAAACTCATGATATTTTAATGGGAAGATGGGAAAGGTTATAGCAAGAACCTTAGTTTGACACCTTTTTAACATCTTAACTCTTAAGTCTTCAGTCAATTATATTTTGTACTGTATTATATTTTTACATTTTGTAGGCACAAGTAAATAATTTGATGTTAAGCATTAGGAATAGCTTTTGGAAGTTACTGTTGAGATTAGTGGTACAGAAATAAAGGTGCTGGATTTTTTGTTTGATTTTTTGTTTTTGAGACAGAGTCTCGCTCTGTTGCCTAGGCTGGAGTGCAGTGGCACGATCTCGACTCACTGCAACCTCTGCCTCCTGGGTTCAAGCGAATTCTCCTGCCTCAGCCTCCCGAGTAGCTGGGATTACAGGCGTGCACCATGATACCCAGCTAATTTTTGTATTTTTAGTAGAGATGGGGTTTCGCTATTTTGGTCAGGCTGGTCTCGAACTCTTGACCTCAGATGATCTGCCTGTCTCAGCCTCCCAAAGTGCTGGGATTACAGACCTGAGCCACCGCGCCCAGCAGTGCTGGTTTATATACTTACCAGAAATTCCGTTTCAATTCAGAAATCACTGCTGTGGAGAGGTACTCACACATTTTTTTTTTTCATTTTTTTTTTTTTTTTTTTTAGAGACGGGGTCTCGCTATGTTGCCCAGGCTGGAGTGCAGTGGCTATTCACAGGCGCGATCCCGCTACTGATCAGCACTGGAGTTTTTTGACCTGCTCCGCTTCCGACCTGGGCCGGTTCACCCCCTCCTTAGGCAACTGGTGGTCCCCCGCTCCCGGGAGGTCACCATATTGATGCCGAACTTAGTGTGGATACCCGATCGGCATAGCACACTACAGCCCAGAACTCCTGGGCTCAAGCGATCCTCCCACCTCAGCCTCCCGAGTAGCTGGGACTACAGGCACGCGCCACCGCGCCCGGCGGTACTCATACATTTTAAGAAAAATAAGGTCAATACAGATGGATCACGAGGTCAGGAATTCAAGACCAGCCTGGCCAACATAGTGAAACCCCATCTCTACTGAAAATACAAAGATTAGCCATGTGTGGTGGTGGGCGCCTGTAATCCCAATTACTCGAGAGGCTGAGGCAGGAGAATCACTTGAACCCGGGAGGCGGAGTTTGCAGTGAGCCAAGACCGTGCCATTGCACTGCAGCCTGGGCAAGAGAGCAAGACTCTGTCTCATAAATAAATAACTAAATGAATAAGAAAAAGTACAGGTATTATGTGTCTGTGTCTGTTCAACCAGTGTCACATGTCTTGCCACCATGTGACAACGCCCTGAAGCAGGTAGAGGCAGGGCAGCTCACAGTTTCAAATGTGCGCTTATTTACGATTCAAAAATGATGAGTTCACAATTCAAAAAGCCATCACCGCTGGAAACAGTCAGAAGAATTTGTCTCTTTCTAGCCTCAAGAATAAGCACAGTGAACAGTGGAATTCACTAAGGGTTTAAAATACAGTAAGGATAGGTTGGGTGCAGTGGCTCACGCCTGTAATCCCAGCACTTTGGGAGGCCGAGGTGCACAGATCACGAGGTCAAATGATCGAGACCATCCTAGCCAACATGGTGAAACCCCATCTCTACTAAAAATACAAAAATTAGCTGGGCATGGTGGCATGCGCCTGTAGTCCCGGCTACTGGGGAAGCTGAGGCAGAAAATCGCTTGAACTCGGGAGGCTGAGGTTGCAGTGAGCTGAGATTGAGCCACTGCACTCTAGCCTGGCGACAGAGTGAGACTCCGTTTCAAACAACAACAACAAAAACAGTAAGGATGCATATATATCTGAAGAAAAAAATTGTTCCCCACCCTCCAACCCCCAGCAAAACAGGCATCTGGAAAAGGAATAAAGGCAATGTGAATTTCTGGCGGTTTTCTTGGATACATAATTTTTCCTGGACCTAAAAGCAGAATTTCTGTATTCTACCTTCCTTGGTCCTTATTTGGGACAATTGCTTTCAACTTGAAACTATTAGTGTTTTTTGTTTGTTTGTTTGTTTTTTAAATCAATATGGAGTTACCCAGCCTGGTCTGGAACTACTGGGCTCAAATGATCCTTTTCTCTTGGCCTCCTACAGTGCTGGGATTACAGGCATAGCCATGTTGCCTGACCTAAAACTGTTTTTTAGAAGGACTCACCACTCTTTCTTAGCCATGAAATCCTCAGGGATCCCTGAAATATTTCAATATTCCAGTGACTGATAAGAAACATAACCCAAACTCACTTTATAAGAAATGAGGTGGTTATTCTGGCTGAATCGGATCCATGTTTTTGACATGATTAATTTTCACACAGTTAATGCCTCACTTATTTGTTAAACAGATTTTTCAGTCAGGCTAATACATTCGGTAGATTTCAGGCTTGGACAATTAAAAACTGAGTAAGTAAAAACCATAAGATCATCCTAACGGATAACTAACAGGAGAAGAACAGGATACATGTGTTGAACTTTCTTTAAACGAAGCACTATTTGTAAAAAGCTCTAAGCAATCTACAAGGTGAGGTCCCCTTTCTTTGTGACTTTCCTGTCACAGCAGTAGCACCTAGCAATAGCTTATGCATGCAAGCAGCATAAATAAGTTAAAATAGGTAGGCAGCATCTGTAGATAGGAGAAAGTAGGGAATGGAAATAGTATGAAAGTCAAGCCTTAGAAAGAACAGTTAATCCCGAGCTGCTGAGAAAGAAGGTGTGATTGTTTTATTACAGTTATTTGAGAGCCAGAGGCCAGGGAGAAGAAGTGGCTGTTAGACCTGACCTGAGAATAAAGGGAATACCAAATCCAGGGAAAGCACCTAATAATACTTACTGAAAAGAGACAGAATAGAGAGCATATTTCATAATGAGGTGTTGGTTATGACATTCTGTTCTTTGCTGGAATATCTCATGGGGCTTTCTAGAAGAACCAGTAAATAATATCAGGACGAGGGGGATGCAGGAATGTGAATAAAATGTTTGATGACACCTTGGAATATTATGTCTTTTAAAAAAACAACACCATCATTGGATTTGGATTCTGGAAAAACCACATGCGTTCTTTCATTCACATGGTCTTTGAATAAGATGCTTATTGAATAGCTGCTTAAATGCCAGATATTACAGGTACTGAGTTTGAAAAGCTGGAAGCAAAAGAAGAGACTTCTGGGCTACCTTAGAGTCACATTTGGGGTGAGGGGACAAGTATACAGTCATCCCTCAGTATCCATGGGTATTGGTTTCAGGACTCTTCTGGGATACTAAAATCCATGGATACTTACATCCCCTATGTAAAATGGTATAGTATTTGTAAATAACCTATTCATATCTTCCCATATATTTTAAATCATCTCCATATTATTGATAGTAATGAATGCAATGTAAATACTATGTAAATAGTTGTTATACTGTATTGTTTAGGGAATAAGGACAAGAAGAAGTCTTTCCATATTCAGTACAGATGCAATTTTGTTTCTGAATATTTTTGATTCTTGATTGGTTGAATCTATGGATGCAGAACTGGTGGATATAGAAGGCCAACTTTATTAGCCACCTCTTTATAGGTAATTGGTAAACATTGGTTGAATGGAAGAATAATGAGTAAGTAAACTGATTTTTTTTAAAGAAGAAAACAGCATTTTGGAGATTATTAATACTGCTACATATGAAAATAACATGAATAAATGAAATTCACAAATACACACATTCTAAATATTTAAAATAACCCAGAAATTTCCAAGTATTTAAACCCAAGAAGTATTTAGTTCTCACACACACACACAAAATGTTTAAGATTATTTAAGTCCAGTAGTAAGAAGGGAGAAAGAGTTTGATCTGTAACTGACTGAACAATCAATTGAGATAAATCACTAACTTCAGACCAGCCAAGGAAATATTTCTTATTAAGAAAAACTGAGTAAATTTTCTTTTCCTTTTTTTTTTACTTTTTTTGAGTTAGGGTCTCACTTTGTTGCCCAGGCTGGAGTGCAGTGGCACGATCACTGCTCACTGCAACCTCAACCTCCTGAGCTCAGGTGATCCTCCCACCTCAGCCTATCAGGTAGCTGGGACTGCATGCGTGTGCCAGTATATTTTCTTTATGTTCATTTCTCTACAAAGGACCCTGGATAGATTTGCTTAGGAATGAAATAAGATAGGATATAAAAGGAGACTTGCATAATCAATTATTTTATACTGAAAATAAATGAGACATTATTTTCTTTTGAAGTATTTACATGATTCAGGGCACAGACTCAAGACATACATTTTAAAGGGGTTATTAAAATTCAAATATTGACCAGGCATGGTGGTTCACGCCTGTAAACCCAACACTTTGGAGGGTGTGGTGGGATCACCGCTTGAGCCCAGGAGTTCAAGACCAGCCTGGGCAACATAGGGAGAACTCATCTCTACTAAAAATTAAAAAAATTAGCCAGGCATGGTGGCACATGCCTGTAGTCCTAGCTACTTGGTAGGCTGAATTGGAAGGATTGCTTGAGCTCAGGAGATTAAGGCTGCAGTGAGCTATGATCTCACCACTGTACTCCAGCCTGGGTGACAGAGCAAGACCCTGTCTTAAAATAAAATAAAATTCAAATATCACTTTCAAGTGTATTTCTGAAAAAATCCAAATAACTAAAAGTTTATATATAATAATAAAACCTAGTATTAATATCAGAATTTTATCTCTTGCTGCACAGATTGTTTTTACAGAAGTTTAAAATTATAGATCAATATAAGGGTTTTTTTTTTTCCTTTCTCTTCTTTTTCCACTATGGTGTATCTGTAGCATGGAGTATTTTTTATTTCTATTGATAATGAAGGGTTTTTTTCCCCTCCACAATGTCCTTGTCTTAATAATATGTCACCTAGTACAGTTTTTTGCAAAAATAAAGTATTTATGTTTATTACGTGAATGATGAATCAATTAGTGACATTGAGTATTTTAGACTTTTATAGAAAAGTCATATTTCTTATTCAGAGTTTACACTGAGAAACCTCCAGGAAGTGTCCTTAAAGGGAAGCAAAGCACCCTGCTTTGTCCCTTCCCCTTCCTGCTGGCCAGAATGTGGACATGATAAAGAGCCTGGACAGCCAACCAGGGCCGAAGCAGCACAGGAAGGAGAGGGGGAGCAGCAAAGTTGAAGTCTGGGGCTCTCACCACTTGGAAATGCTGGATTAGCCCTAAACGGTTGACCTCTGCATAGTTATTGTTAATGAATAGAACCTTATGTAGTTAAGCTCTAGCTTACTTGGGATTTCTGTCGTTGGCAGTCAAACCTCATCTTAACCAATAGGGGCCAAAGTAGCTCTAAAATTGTTACTTAATTTGTATACTTTTGGGGGATTCTATGACTCTAGGGTATCTCCTAAGTGATCTGATGTAATGCATCTTTTTTCAGTAGGCCAATGTATTAGTCCATTTTCACACTACTATAAGGAAATACCCATGACTGGGTAATTTATAAAGGAAAGAGGTTTGATTGACTCAGAGTTCCATATGGCTGGGGAGGCCTAAGGAAACTTACAATCATGGTGGAAGGGGAAGCAGGCACCTTCTTCACAAGGCAGCAGGAGAGAAAGAAGTGCTGCTAAGGAGGGGACTTCCAAACACTTATAAAACCATGAGATCGGCCAGGCGCGGTGGCTCACGCCTGTAATCCCAGCACTTTGGGAGGCCGAGGCAGGTGGATCACTTGAGGCCAGGAGTTCGAGACTAGCCTGGCCAACATGGTGAAACCCTGTCTCTAAAAAAAAAAAAAAAGTATAAAAAAAAACAACCATGAGATCTCATGAGAACTTCCTCACTATCACGGGAACAGCATGAAGGAAACCGCCACCATGATCCAATCACCTCCCTCCCTGGACATGTGAGGATCACAATTCAAGATGAGATTTGGGTGGGAACACAGAGTAAAACCATATCAGCATGCTACCTTTCTGCACGACTAACTGCTAAAGTGATATGTCACCAAATTTTATCATATTTATTGAGTACACCTGCTATGTACAGTAATTCCCATGTGTTTTCTGAATTTATTAAAATAAGAATTATGTTTATGAGAGTTGCTTTGTACTTCAGTTTTCTAAAAAATTATTCATTTTATATATATATATATATATATATACACACATATATACATATTTTGAGATGGAGTCTCGCTCTGTCACCCAGGCCTGGAGTGCAATGGTGTGCTCTTGGCTCACCGCAACCTGCGCCTCCCGGGTTCAAGTGATTCGCCTGCTTCAACCTCCTGAGTAGCTGGGATTATAGGCACGCAGCACCACGCCTGGCTAATTTTTGAATTTTTAGTAGAGATGTGGTTTCACCATGTTGGTCAGGCTGGTCTTGAACTCTTGACCTCGTCTACCTGCCTTTCCCTCCCAAAGTGCTGGGATTACAGGCGTGACCCACTGCACCCAGTCTATTCCTGATATTTTTATTTCAGATCTAGACCTGCAGATGCTTTGTACTTTGGAAAAATATATACATTATTTAATGAATGGTACATAAGGATTAAGGAACTTATATTTTGCTTTATGTATTAGATGTGTTTAAATTTTTTTCTAATTGTATTTATTGAAACAATTTATATATAAGAAAATTCACCAATTTTAAGTGTACAATATGTTGACAAAACTCACTTATGTTACCTAGATGCATAACTATCACCAGAATCATGATAGAAAATATCCCATCATTCCAAAAAATTTTCCTTATGGCCTTTTGCATTCAAATGCCTCTCCTTACCCCCAGCCCCTGTCAATGACTGTTAATAGTTTTGCTTCTTGTATATAAATGGAATTTCATATAAATTAAATCATACAGGCCAGGCACAGTGGCTCGAGCCTGTAATCTCAGGACTTTAGGAGGCCAAAGTGGGTGGATCACCTGAAGTCAGGAGTTCGAGACCAGCCTGACCAATACAATGAAACCCTGTCTCTACTAAAAATACAAAAATTAGCCGGGCGTTGTGGCACACGCCTGTAATCCCAACTACTTGGGAGGCTGAGGCAGAAGAATCACTTGAACGTGGGAGGTGGAGGTTGCAGTGAGCCGAGATCGCCCCACTGCACTCCAGCCTGGGCAACAGAGCAAGACTCCCTCTCAAATATAAAAAAAAAAAAAATTAAGTCATACAGTATGTAGTATTCTGTATGATTTTTCAAAATCAAGTTTCTTATAAAGTTAAACATACAGTTACCATATAATCTCTCAATCTCACGCCTAGGTTTTAACTCAAGAGAAATAAAAACATGTGTCTACACAATAGCTGACATGAATGTTCATAGCAGTTTTATTCATAATAACACAAAGCTAGAAACAACCAGATGTTCAAGAATGGGTGAAGGTATAAACACATTGTAGTATAGCCATACAGTGATATACTACAGTATGTCTGACTGTTTTCACTTAGCACAATAATACAGAGATATCCCACATACACTCTTCCCAGTTTACGCTGATGGCAAGATCTTGCAAAACTATAGTATAAACTCACAGCTAGTATATTGACACTGATACTAAGTCAGTTGACCTTGACACTTAAGATACAGAATATTTCCATTACCATGGGGATTTCTCATATTGCCCTTTTAAAGCTACAGCCCTTCCTTCCCACCCCTATCCACTCTATAATCCCTGGTAACCACTAATCTGTTCTCCATTCCTATGATTTTGTCATTTTAAGAATGTTATATGAGGCTGGGTGTGGTGGCTCACACCTGTAATCCCAGCACTTTGGAAGGCCAAGGCGGGCGGATCACCTAAGGTCAGGAGTCCAAGACCAGCCTGGCCAACACAGTAAAACCCCAGCTATTAAAAATAAATAAATAAATAAAAATAAAAAATAATTTTTTTTTTAAAGAATGTTATATGAATGGAATCACAGTATGCAGGCTTTTGGGATCAGCTTTTTTCACTCTGTGTAGTTCTGCAGAGATTCATCCAGGTTTCTGCAAGTATCAGTACTTGGTTCCTTTGTATTCTGAATAGTATTTCAGGACATGGATATATCTAACTCTATTTAACCATTCACTGGTTGAAGGACACAGTGGTCATTTCCAGGTATGGACTATTACAAATAAAGTTGCTATAAACAGTTTTTGTTTTTTTTTGGTGTGTGAACATAGGTTTTTGTGTGAACATAGGTTTTATTTCTTTGGGATAAATGTCCAAGAGTAAAATTGATGGGTTATATCATTATTAGATGTTTTGTTTTTTGTTTTGTGTTTTTATGGAATTTTGCTCTTGTTGCCCAGGCTGGAGTGCAATGGCTCCATCTTGGCTCACTGCAACCTCTGCCTCCCAGGTTCAAGCAATTCTCCTGCCTCAGCCTCCCAAGTAGCTGTAATTACTCGCATGCGCCACCACACCCGGCTAATTTTTGTATTTTTAGTAGAGACAAGATTTCACTGTGTTGGCCAGGCTAATCTGGAACTTCTGGCCTCAAGTGATCCGCCTGGCTCGGCCTCCCAAATTGCTGGGATTACAGGGGGTGAGCCACGCCTGGCCTATGATACTTAGTTATGTAAGAATTTGTTGAACTGTTTTCCAGAGTGGCTGTATCATTTTATATCCTCACCAGCAATGTATGAGTGATCCAGTTTCTCTGCATCCTCACCAGCATTACATTTTGTCATTATTTTTATTTTAGCCAATCTGATAGTTGTGAAGTGACAGCTCATTGTGGTTTTAATTTGCATTTCCTGCTGGTTAACAATGTTAAATATCCTTCCAGTGCTTATTCACCATCTGCTAATCTTGTCTGGTGAAATGTCTGTTTGCATCTTTTTGCCCATTTTTCTAACTGGATTTTTTTTTTAATTGTTGAGTTTTGAGAATCCTTTGTATATTATAGATACTAAATCTTTGTCAGATATATGTTTTGCAAATATTTTCTTCCAGTCTCTAACTTGTCTTTTTATCATCTTCACAGGGCTTGAACACAGCAAAAGTTTGTAATTTTGATTATATTCAATCTGTCAGTCTTCCATTTTGTGAATCGTGCTTTTGGTATCAAGTCTAAGAACTCTTTGTCTGCCCCCTACATCCTAAAGATTTTTCTCTCATGTGTCTTTTAAGTTTTGTAGTTTTACATTTAAGTTTACAATTCATTTTGAGTAAATTTTTATGTAAGGTGTGAGATTTAGGTCGAGGTTCATTTTTGTTTTGTTTTCTTTTTTTTTTTTTGCTTATAAGCATCCAATTACTCTAGCACCATTTGTTGAAAAAGCAATCCTTCCTTTATTGAATTGCCTTTGCACCTTTGTCAGAAATAAGTGGGGCAAGGTGAGCAAGGTGGGGGCTCGCCTAAGTCCCAGCTACTCAAGAGGCTGAGGTGGGAGGAGTTTGCTTGAGCCCAGGAGTTTGAGGATGTATTTCGCTATTATTCTGACTGTGAATAGCCATTGCACTCCAGCCTGGGCAATATAGCAAGATCCCATCGCTAAAAAGAAAATAAGCTAAAAAATTAAGACCAAAAAAACTCTGAAAAGTCTCTGGTTGAATTAAAAAAAAAATCAGTGGGACATATTAGTGTTGGTCTATTAATTCTTTTTTGTTACTGAGTAGTATTCCATTGTATGGCTATACCACAATGTGTTTATACCTTCACCCATTCTTGAATATCTGGTTGTTTCTAGCTTTGGGTTATTATGAATAAAACTGCTATGAACATTCATGCCAACTATTGTGTAGACACATGTTTTTATTTCTCTTGGATAAAAACCTAGGAGTGAGATTGAGGGATTATATGGTAACTGTATGTTTAACTTTATAAGAAACTTGGTAAGAAACTGCCAAACTGGTTGTTCTGCATTCTTACCAGCAGTAACTAAGAGTTGCAGTTTTTCTACAACTTCGTCAACACTTTTGATTGGCAGACTCATTCTAGCCACTAGTGGGTGTGTCCTATTATCTCATTTTGATTTTAAAATACATTTTCCTAATGACTAATGATATAGTGGGCATTTCTTCATGTTCTTACTTGCCATTTGCATATCTTCTCATCTTTTCCTCATTTTTCACTGGGTTCTTTTTCTCATTAGTTGTGTGTTTTTAAAATACCAAATAAATATTTTGAGGGAGCTTATCTCAAAGGAACCCTGAAGTGGTTTTTCCCAGCCTCAAGGAATCTTAGGTCTTTAAGAAAATAAAAATTGCTCCTCATTTTTAAAAAGAAGGAGAGAGAATAACTCTCCTAATTTATTTGGTGTATCTATTTGAATGTCAATGTACAGCACTAAGTTGTTTAAAGAAGATATATGACAAAGTAGCTAAAAAACGTGGGTGGACATGGCAGCTCACACCTGTAATCCCAGCACTTTGGGAAGTTGAGGTGGATGGACTGCTTGAACCCAGGAGTTTAAGACCAGCCTTGGCAACATGGTGAGACCTCACCTCAAAAATAAATAAATAAATAAAGCAAAATGATTGTTATTCGTCATTTGGTGAATTAAAGTGAACGCAATATTTTGAGGATTCATTTTGCTGATCCAGCGTGAATGACAACTCTTTCAAACCAGCGTGTTACCATTTTATTGAATAATTCTTATTAATAGCTTTTCCGACCCCTCTCAAAGGTAATAATTCATTTCTCTACCTTTGAAAAGCCTTTCTGTATCTTGTGGTATGCCTCCTCTAGAAATGGCGGGAAGTGCCACAAATCCAGAGAGACAGTAGCCCTAGAGAGGGATGGAGAGCCGTGGAGTCCTCCACTTGCGTGTCATTCAATCAAGTAGGTGTCTAAGGACCAGGCTCTCCAAGTCACTCCAAGACCCATGCAGCCAACCCATCAGTACAAGTTAATCATGCTGTGAAAGGTGTTAAAATCCTGCTGAAACAGAAGGTAGTTCCTCTTCTCTCACCATTGTAAATCAACCGTTAAAGCATATTTTGGCTGTGTGTGGTGGCTCATAACCATAATCCCAGAACTTTGGGAGGCCAAGGCAGGAGGATCACTTGAGCTCAGGAGTTTGAAACCGGCCTGGGCAAGAGAGCAAGTCTCTTTCTCTACAAAATATTTAAAAATTAGCTGCGCATGGTGGTGGGGGCCTGTAGTCCCAGATACTTGGGAGGCTTAAGTGGGAGGATCGAATGAGCCCAGGAGTTAGAGGATGCAGTGAGCCATAATTGTGCCCCTGCACTCCAGCCTGGGCAACAGAGTGAGACCAAAAAAATCAGTTTTATTTATAGCTTAATGTGATTGAATCACAACTCTTTTTTTTTTTTTTTTTTTGAGACGGAGTCTCACTCTGTCACTAGGCTGGAGTGCAGTGGTATGATCTTGGCTCATTCAAACTCTGTGTCCTGGGTTCAAGTGATTCTCCTGCTTCAATCTCCCGAGTAGCTGGAAGTACAGGTGTGCACCACCACACCCAGCTTATTTTTGTATTTTTAGTAGAGACGGGGTTTCACCATGTTGTCCAGGATGGTCTCGATCCGTTGACCTTGTAATCCACCCACCTTGGCCTCTGAAAGTGTTGGGATTACAGGTGTGAACCACCATGCCCCGCCTGTATCACAACTCTTTAGAGGCAGTATGGCATAATGATCAGGGACTGGGTTTTAGAGTAACTTGCAACCTCTCTGACCTGATCCTCAGTTTCTACATCTAGAAAATAGAGATTATGATACTAGATGTAATGTGAAAATTAGGACTAGGTAAACAAAGTGCCTGGTATTATGTTTGGCTCAATAATAATAACTAGTATTCTCATGTTTTGGTCTTCCTAGTCAACAACTTAACCACTTAAAAATTAGAAATTGTGATAAGACTTTTTTTTTTTTTTTTTTGAGACAGAGTTTCACTCTTGTTGCCCAGGGTGGAGTGGAATGACATGATCTTGGCTCACTGAAACCTCTCCATCCTGGGTTCAAGCAATTCTCCTGCCTCAGCCTCCTGAGTAGTTGGGATTACCGGAGCGTGCCACCACACCCAGCTAATTTTGTATTTTTAGTGGAGATGGGGTTTTACCATATTGGCCAGTCTAGTCTTGGACTCCCGACTTTAGGTGATCCATCTGCCTCTTACTTGTGATAAGATTTTAACTTAAAAGTTATATTTTGTTATAGATCATTTTCTGTAATTGGACATTTACTATGTGCCAGCTATAACTGGAAATTTACTTGTGCCAAGTGTTTTACATATGAAATCTCACAAGGCAGGTAAGTTCCCTTAATCTTATTTTACAGACAACAGAGACACACAAGGGTGAAGTAACTTGCTCAGTTTTCTCAGGATTCTTCAGGAAGAGGCAGAGTTTGAATTCAAACTGAAGCCAGACTCTGACCCTGGCATTTTAGCCACTATGGTCTCCTGCTTCCCACTTTCGTTTTTATTTGCATTCTAAGATTTACCTAATCTAAAACTCATGTTACTTTAAATCTAGCCTCATCTACATTTGCATGTATCATTGCAGATATTATTCATCTACATTACTGGAATTGTTATGTGGATAAACTTGAACAATATGTGATCTGTTTAACACATCCAAGTTTTCTCTCCTACAAGATCTGAGATCTAGAAACTGACTTTGTCAAATTCCATCCAATTTCATTCTATTGATTTTAATTTAAAAATATCAGAAAATTCCCAAGGATGGTGTATTAGCCATGGTCAAAGAAAAAAAAATTCCTAAGGATTAGTGTAGAGAATGAATATTTGTATTGGTTGCTATAACTCTGATTTTTAATTAACATAATAAAAAGAAATGAACAAGTTTGAATATTATCCTTATAACTTTTTATTTCTTTTCTTTTGTTCACCTTTAAGCCCTTTACAATTTTAATTTCCAAATTACAATTTTGATTACTGTTTCAAAAATTAAAATCTCCTACAACACAACCTCTAATGATTCCCATTTTCCTTTTTAACCTGGCCTCGACCCAGGCAAAAGCCCAAGGAAATAGATGATTCTTATTTCCATGACCTGAAGGTCAAAAAACTCTAGTCATTCCAAACCTGTAGCAAAAGGGAGTGGATTACCCGAACAAGAGCCCTCCTGCTTCTAAATCACACGCATACATGTTTAGCTCAATTCTAGTTTTTAGGTATGTTTTAAAGAATTCACACATTGAGAAAGTACATAGACATTTGATATTGGTAAAGTGTTGAGATAATATTATAAACAGTTTTATTTATTTATTTTTTTGAGATGGAGTTTTGCTTTTGTTGCCCAGGCTGGAGTGCAAGGGCGTGATCTCGGCTCACCATAACCTCCGCCTCCAAGGTTTAAGTGATTCTCCTGCCTCAGCCTCCTGAGTAGCTGGGATTACAGACATGCGCCACCATGCTCAGCTAATTTTGTATTTTAGTAGAGATGGGGTTTCACCATGATGATCAGGCTGATCTTGAACTCGCAACCTCAGGTGATCTGCCAGTCTCGGCCTCTGAAAGTGCTGGGATTACAGGCGTGAGCCACTACACCCGGCCTAACAGTTTTATATGTAATAGGACTTTAAATCAGCTCTGCTTGAGACAGGGTCTTTCTAACTAGATTGTGAACTATTAAAATCAAAGATAGTTTTCTTCTTTGTGTTACCACAGCAAGTAAAGAATATGGAATTCTCGGTAGAATCATAAAACCTGGGCTTTACCAGTCATGTGCTACCATTGGGCATTTCAAATAGCCCAGTGACAAGAGTTCCCAACATAGGCAGCAACTGTTTCTGTTGAATACTTCTAATTGTTTTAAAAAAAGAATGTGCATCTGCATCGGGTTTAATAAAAAAAAAAAAAATGAAAGAAAGGACAGAAGAAAGAAAAAAATTACAAATTTGAACCCAAATCTGATAATTTGCACACATTTTTCATTGCAGTCACATGATGGTTAGTCAAGTTCTGAACACATCATTTGTGTTTCCCTTCAGACCTCTCCTCTCCAGGTGAAAAGTCAGGGCACTTTCCATTGTTCCTCAAGGACAGAGGAGTATGTCAGCATCAATGGGACGGTTGCAGGGTCTTGGGAGACTTTTTCAAACTACACAACTCTCTCGAACAGTGGAAGCTGACATACCCTCAGGGTTAGGGCAGGGGAGTCCCAGTTACAGTGCAGGTTCTCCCAGAAGCAAGGTACTAAGAAGGAGGTGGGACAACAAAAAGTTTATTAAGTCCTTTGAAGGGAAAGGGAAGGAGAAGAATAGGGCAAGTTGGAGCCATCAGAGATGCTGCAGACCTGACAGAGTCTGCCAGCCCCACGAGGAGCCTCAGTGCAGAGACTGCCTGTTTCAGGAGTCTGGCACCCAGCAAAAATGGCTAGGCCTTTGCACTATCCTGTTCAGTAATTGGCTGGGGGGTCCCCCTAGGAAGAGCAAACTCTTGGCCTGAAACCTGATGCAGAATCCAAAGGAGCTGACAGCTGGAGGCTTTTGGGAAACCACACTCCCTGTGGCCAGCAAGTCATTTCTTTTATTTATTTATTATTTATTTATTTTTATTTTAGAGATGGGTTTTCACCATGTTGGCCAGGATAGTCTCAATCTCCTGACCTCATGATCCACCCGCCTTGGCCTCCCAAAGTGCTGGGATTACAGGCGTGAGCCACTATGCCCTGCTGAGTCATTTCTTTCTTTTTTGGTAGAGATGAGATCTCACCATGTTGCCCAAGCTGGTCTCAAATTCCCGACCTCAAGCAATCCTCCGACCTCGCGGCCTCCTAAATGCTGGGATTACAGGTGTGAGCCACTGCGCCTGGCCACGAGTTATTTCTCTAAGAGGGCTCTGAGCAACACGCATGTCTGTATTAACCTAAGAGGGCAGGAAGGGAAGACTGAGAGATATTTTAGAGAAATATTGATAAGTGTTGGTGATTGGTCAGATATTTAGAGGGAGAGGTCAAAGATAACCCTGATAACTAGGATAGCATTGCTTGCAGCAAGCGTGGTTTGGCTGGGATATAACCTCTTCCCACCATGCCTACAGCTGCCTTTTATTGAATAGGTTGCATAGGTTGCCATGGCTTGTGCCATCTGTGTTGAGTGACCAACCACACTCCTTACCTGCAGTTGATCGTGCTGTCCAGGAGACTGATCTGTAGGCAAAGGCAGCCATATGCAGGCTGGAGGTGGCTTGATGTGAAACTCTCCCATTTTGAATGGGGGACAAACCAACTCAATACTCTTTTAGAAGACTCAAGTGGTAAGCGAGCAAGGACAGATGGAAGCACGTACCCAGGCCGTGTCCTAAAGAACACTGAGCTAGTTCTTTCTCTTCTGCTGCACTGAGCTATCTAGACAGCAGTGGGCCTAGAAGCCCTGTTGTTGCTTGAAGAGGCAACATATCCTTTGCGGCCTGATATATCCTTATAGTAAACCTCAGTAATCTTAGGTGATCTGGCCATGTTGTTTCCTTAAGGAGAGTATCCTCTGAATTTGAAAGTGATAATGCTGATGATTACTGTTTCTTTGTACAATAAAGTGGGTAAAAGATGAGGATTGACCCTGAACCTCTAAGAACCGTCCCTTGAATCTCAGTTTTGGTAACTTGTATCAATCTTGAACATGTAGGCTTGCCTCTGCACTTCCGTGATTCTATTTCCCATGGCAGGAGCTGTCACATCTCTCATTTTTTTTTTTTTTTTTGAGATGGAGACCAGCTGTTGTTGCCCAGGCTGGAGTGCAATGAATGGCACAATCTTGGCTCAGGCAACCTCTGCCTCCCGGGTTCAACTGCTTCTCCTGCCTCAGCCTCCTGAGTAGCTAAGATTATAGGCACCTGCCACCATGCCCGGCTAATTTTTGTATCTTTAGTAGAGTTGGGGTTTTACCACGTTGGGCAGGCTGGTCTTGAACTCCTGACATCAGGTGATTTGCTCGCCTCGGCCTCCCAAAGTGCTGGGCGAAAGCCACTGCGCCCAACACATCTCTCATTGTTGAATGCCACGCTGATCTGTCTGCTATACTTTCATGGTCTTCCAAAAGACTGTCAGGCTACCCAAAGTAGCCTGTAGTGGTTATTGTCTACATAATATTTTTCTGCATCATTTTGCTCCCTTTGAACTCAGTTCCAAAAAGATGGAGTGATTCGTGAAGTGAATTTCTACTTTTGCTTTGCTATAAAGTAGTCCTACTATTTGTTCTTTCACTCATTCATTCATTTGTTCATCCAGTTTCCTCCCCCCTCTCCACTCCCATCTTCACTGCACGTATCCTGCCCAGCACAGTTCAAATGTAGTGAGAAGGTAGGTGCATTTTAGGACCTTTGTGATTCAGCCTGCCCTTTACTGTTAATTATGACTTTGTATTTTTAATCATGTCACTCAAGAAACCAGATGTGACACCTGAATGTAGCTTGGATAGGAAAAGGATAAGACAGGATAGAATAAGCAATAATTCCTTGCTTTGCAGAGGATTCTCTTTAATTTTTAATTTTTTAAAAAATAAAACTATTGGCCAGGTCCAGTGGCTCATGTCTGTAATCCCAGCACTTTAAGAGGCCAAGGTGGGCGGATCGCTTGGGCCCAGGAGTTCGAGACCAGCCTGGGCAATGTGGCAAAACAACTTCTCTTTGAAAAATGCAAACAATTATCTGGTCGTGGTGGCCCATGCCTGTAGTCCCAGCTACTGGGGGGCACTGAGGTGAGAAGATCAGCTGAGCCTGGGAGGTCGAGGCTGCAGTGAATTATGATTGCACCACTGCCCTCCAGTCTGAGTGATGGAGTGAGACCCTGTCTCAAAAAAATAAATAAAATTAAATAAAATTAAAACCATTCATGACAGGGTCATCTTAGAATATCTTCATGATGCATTTAAACTGTTTGACTTACAATACTTAAATTTATACTTCATTTTCTCAAAAAGTAGCTATCAAGTTAAATAGACATATGTCCTGAAATAATTGTTATTCATAATTATAGATTACACATCATGATAGCTTTACTTTTTTCATATCTATGGCTGAAAATACATGAAAAAAAAGAAGAAACACTGAAGTACAACTTAAAAGAAGCCAAAAGACTCTCAAAATAAGGAATGATCATCAGAAACAATCTGTCACTTTACTTTGCACAAACAGTAACAACTGCATTCAATTTTACACTAAGGGTAAATAAGATGTAGTGAAAATGCCTTTTGAGTATGATACTCATGTGAAGTAATGGTGGAGCAGACGTTATTTGTCCCCATTTGGGGAAAGGAGGGAATTGACCACGTCCATCCGTCTTTCTTTCTTTCTTTCTTTCTTTCTTCCTTTCTTTTTCTTTCTTTCTCTTTCTTTCTTTCTTTCTCTTTCTCTCTCTCTCTGCCCCTCCCTCCCCCTCTCTCTCTCTTCTCTCTTTCTTTCTTCTTTCTAGACAGGGTCTCAATTTGTTCCCCTGGCTGAGTGTAGTGGCAAGATCATGGCTCACTGCAGCCTCAACCTCCCAGGCTCAAGTGATCCTCCCAACCTCAGCCTCCTGAGTAACTGGGACTACAGGTGCAAGTCATCATGCCCAACTAACTTTTTATTTTTTGTAGAGATGGAGTCTCACTATAGTGTCCAGGTTTGTCTCAGACTCCTAGACCCAGGCAATTCTCCCACCTCAGCTTTCCAAAGTGCTGGGATTACAGGCATGAGCCACTGCACATGGCCAATTTTTAAGAGTCTTAAGTAGCTATTTTGTTCACATAATTCAAAATTCAAAAGGTACAATACAACATGCAGTTAAAAGTCTCCCTCTCAGAAATAGACCCACATAAAAACAGTCAACTGATTTTTTTTTTTTTTTTTTTTTTTTTGAGACGTGGTCTTGCTCTGTCGCCTAGGCTGGAGTGCAGTGGTGCGATCTCGGCTCACTGTAACCTCTGCCTCCTGGGTTCAAGCAATTTTCCTCCTCAGCCTCCTGAGTAGCTGGGATTACAGGTGTGCACCACCATGCAAGGCTAATTTTTGTACTTTTAGTAGAAACTGGGTTTGGCCATGTTGACCAGGCTGGTGTGGAACTCCTGATCTCAAGTGATCCACATACTTCGGCCTCCCAAAGTGCTGGGATTATAGGTTTGAGCCTCTGCACTGGGCAAGTCAACTGATTTTTAACAAAGGAGCAAAAACAATACAGTGGAGAAAAAAGAGAGAATCTTTTCTTCCTTTTTTTTTTTTTTTTGAAATGGAGTGTCGCTCTGTCGCCCAGACTGGAGTGCAGTGGTGTGATCTCAGCTCACTGCAACCTCCGCCTCCCCGATTCAAGTGATTCTCTTGCCTCAGCCTCCCGAGTAGCTGTGACTACAGGCACGCACCACCACACCAAGCTAATTTTTGTATTTTTAGTAGAGATGGGGTTTCACCATGTTGACCAGGATAGTCTTGATCTCTTGACCTCGTGATCCACCCACCTCAGCCTCCCAAAGTGCTGGGATTACAGGCGTGAGTCACCTCCCCCGGCCAAGTCTTTTCAATAAGGGTGTCGGAACAACTGGGCATCCATGTGCAAAATAAAATAAAATAAAAAGAATCTAAACACAGACTTTATACCTTTTACAAAAATTAGCTCAAAGTGAATCACTCATCTAAATGTAAACCAAAAATGTATAAAACTCCTAGAAGATAACATAGGAGAAAATCTAAATGACCTTAGGTTTGGCAACGACCTTGTACATATGACATCAAAGGCATGATCCATGAAGAAAAAATTGGTAAGCTGGAGGCTATTAACAATTTCTGCTCTGTGAAAAGCACTGTCAAGAGAATAAAAAGCCACAGACTGGGAAAAAGTTGTGAAAGCTGTATCTGTGAAGAACTGTTATCCAAAAGGTACTCTTAAAGCTCAACAATAAAAAAACAAACAACCTGATTATAAAATGGACTAACAACCTTAACAGAAACTTCGCCAAAGAAGATTTACAGATGGCAAATAAGCATTATGAAAAGACGCTCCACATCATGTTATCAGCGAAATGCCAGTTAAAATAAGAGTCAAGTCTTACTATATACCTATTAGAATGGCCCAAGTCCAGAACCTTGACAAAACTAAAGGACCCAGATGTCCTTCAATAGGTGAATTGATTGACAGATAAACTGTGGTCCATTCACACAGTGGAATATTATATAGTATTAAAGAGAAATGAGCCGGGCGTGGTGGCTCACGCCTGTAATCCCAGCACTTTGCGGGGCCAAGGCAGGCAGATCACAAGGTCAGGAGATCAAGACCATCCTGGCCAACAAGGTGAAATCCCGTCGCTACTAAAAATACAAAAATTAGCTGGGGGTGGTGGCAAGTGCCTGTAGTCACAGCTACTCGGGAGGCTGAGGCAAGATAATTGCTTGAACCCGGGAGGCAGAGGTTGCAGTGAGCCAAGATTGTGCCACTGCACTCCAGCCTGGGTGACAAGAGTGAAACTCTGTCTCAAGAGAAAAAAAAAAGAGAAAAGAGCTATCAGCCATGAAGAGAAATGAAAGAAACTTAAATGTATATTTCTCTTTAGGGCAGACATTTCATTTTATTCTCTCCTGTATCCTTGCACCTGGGAATAGTGCCTAGTGCTAGGTAGGTGCTTAATAAATTATTTGTCGGTGGCAGGGGGTGGGGGGAAATAAATAAATATTTGTCGAGCAGGGCATGCTGGCTCATGCCTATAATCTAAGCACTTTGGGAGGACAAGGTGGGAGAACTGCTGAAGCCCAGGAGTTCTATACCAGCCTGGGCAACATAGGGAGACATCTGTTTACAGGTTGTTGTGTAAATACATGTCCAACTCTTTTGGGTAAATGCCAAGGAGTGTGATTGCTGGATTGTATGATAAGAGTGTGTTTAGTGTTTAGCTGGATGTGGTGGCACGTGCCTGTAGTCCTTGGGACTTGGAAGCCTGGGGCTGGAGGATTATTTGAGCCCAAGAGGTTTCCTGAACAAAGTAGAAACCATATGGCTGTCTTGAGAAAACTTTCAGGCCAGAGGGAACAGGAAATGTAAAGGCATATTCTAGGAAGAGTTGTTTCTTTGACTGATTGACTGTCAGGGTAACTTCTGTTCTTTTCCAAAGAAAGACTCAAGGGAGAAATCACCTTCTCGGTGTTCTATTTAATAAGAGGTTAAACATGAGCTGGTCATGATGCCATCTTTTTTCATACCTAGCAACAATCTATATTAATTGGACCATTTACTTTTAAGAAACGATTATTTAGCCTGGCGCAGTGGCTCACGCCTGTAATCCCAGCACTTTGGGAGGCTGAGGCAGGTGGATCACGAGATCAAGAGGTCGAGACCATCCTGACCACCATGGTGAAACCCCGTCTCTATTAAAAAATACAAAAATTAGCTGGGCGTGGTGGCATGCACCTGTAGTCCCAGCTACTCACGAGGCTGAGGCAGGAGAATTGCTTGAACCCTGGAGGTAGAGGTTGCAGTGAGCCGAGGTCACGCCACCGCACTCCAGCCTGGTGCCTGGCAACAGAGCAAGACTCTGCCTCAAAAAAAAAAAAAAAAAAAAAGAAGCGATTATTTTATGTATAAATATATTTTGCTTAACTAAGTACTTTTTTGAAAAAATAATTTACGGCCAGGCATGGTAGCTCACACCTGTCATCCCAGCACTTTGGGAGGCTGAGGTGGGTGGATCAACTGAGGTCAGGAGTTCGAGACCAGCCTGACCAATATGGTGAAACCCTGTCTCTACTAAAAATATAAAAATTAGCCAGGCGTGGTGGCTTGCGACTGTAATCTTAGCTACTTGGGTGGCTGAGGCAGGAGAATTGCTTGAACCCTGGAGGCGGAGGTTGCAGTGAGCCAAGATCATACTACTGCACTCAAGCCTGGGTGACAGAGCGAGGTTCCATCTCAAAAAAAAAAAAAAAAAAGAAAAAGAAAAAGAAAAAATAATTTACATGTTGATTGGATTTTTGTAAACCAAATATTTTGAAAACATTGGATCATTTTGTACCATCTCTGGACTCAGCCAGTACTGTGAGTACTTCCACCCTCTCTTCAATGATAACCTCAGAGCAGTGGCTCTGAAGTGGGGGTAATACTGCAGCCCAGGTGACATTTGGCAATATTTGGTGACATTTTTGGTTGTGACGACTTTGTTGGAGGAAGGGGTTGCTACTGGCAGCTAGTGATTACAGACCAGGAATGCTGCTAAAAATCCTCTCACAATGAACAGGGCCACCCACGCTTCCAAACAAAATATTGTGTGACTTCAAAGAAAAATAGTGCTGAGGTGGAGAAATATTGCTCTAGGATCTAACACTTCCAGAACAGAGGAAAGGACTGTGGCACATGCATCCTATCAGGTTAAAACAGAGGGTGGCAGCCAGACGTGGTGACTCACACCTGTGATCCCAGCATGTTAGAAGGCTGAGGCAGGAGGATCGCTTGAGCCCAGGAGTTCAAGACCAGCCTGGGCAACATAGCAAGACCCCTTCTCTACAAAAAATAAAAAATTAGCTGGGCATAATGGTGAGCACCTGTAGTCCCAGCTACTTAGGAGGCTGACCTGGGAAGATCGCTTGAGCCCAGGAGTCTGAGGCTACAGTAAGCTATGATCATGCTACTGCACCAGTCCAGCCTGGTCAACAGAGCAAGACCCTGTCTCAAACAAACCTACAAACAAACAAACAAAAACGCCATGCGCGGTGGCTCACACCTGTAATCCCAGCACTTTGGGAGGCCGAGGCAAGTGGATCATGAGGTCAGGAGTTTGAGACCAGCCTGGCCAACATGGTGAAACCCTGTCTCTACTACAGATACAAAAAATTAGCCAGGCACGGTGGCACATGCCTGTATTCCCAGCTACTCGGGAGGCTGAGGCAGAGAATTGCTTGAACCCGGGAGATGGAGGTTGCAGTGAGCCAAGATTGCACCATTGCATGCCAGCCTGGCAACAGAGTGAGACTCCATCTCAAAAAAAAATAAAAAGAGGGTATGAGGCCATGTCTTCTGTTTGCTTTTAGTCTAATTCACTCAATCATTTATTCATTCATTTGTTCAATAAATATTTACTGAGTGTTGAGTATTTAAAAAATATATTACCGTGTAAAAATTACTTCAGAACTTAGCAATTTAAAACCACAAAAATCAGGAGCTTTTCACAGCTCTGTGGGTCAGGAATTTGGAAGAGATTCGGCTGGGTGTTTTCATTCAGGGTCTCCCATGAAGTTGTAGTCCAAATGCCAGCCAAGATGCAGTCATCTGAAGGCTGAGCTGGGGCTGGAGCCTGCTTCCCAGGTGCTCACCCACAGGGCTGAAGAACAGATGCAGGCTGCTGGCCAAAGGTCTCAGTTCCTTGCCACACGGAGCTTTCCAAGCCTGCTTGAATGTCCCTACCACATGGCTTCCCTCACAGCTGGTGATCCGACAGAGAGCAGAGCTGAAGCCACACATGTGATCAGCGAATCTTGATTGTCACACACCGTCATGTCTGCAGTGTTGTTCTGGTTTTACAGAACAGCTCTAATCCGTTGGGAGGGGACTGCACAAGGGTATGAATACCAGAAGGTGCCAATCATTGGACGCCATATTTCAAGCTGGCTACCACAGTGTCCAGACATTGCAGGACTATGGGCCAGGCTGTGATCTGGGGCTATAGACCAGGCTTCATCCCTGGTGAGGAGAGATAAGCCATTGATAAACTAATGAATGAACGGGCTAAGTGCTAGAAAGGAAAGAAAGCAGAATGGTGCAATAGAGAGCAATGGGCTAGGAAGGCAGGAGTGCCGACAGAGATGGAGTGGTCAGGGAAAGCCCCACGAAGACCTGAATGACAAGGAACTGGCCCTGGAAATACCCAGCCACAGAGAGTTCCAGGGAAAGGGACCAACGCCTACAAACTATTATGAATAGTCACTGGTAGAGGCCAGGTACAGTGGCTCACACCTATAATCCCAGCACTTTGGAAGGCTGAGTTGGGAGGATTGCTTGAGCTCCAGAGGTTGAGACCAGCCTGAGCAACATAATGAGACCTCACCTTTACAAAAAATTAAAACATTAGCTGGGCACGATGGCACATGCTTGTAGTACCAACCTTGGGAGGCTGAGGTGCGAGGATCACTTGAGCTCGGGAGGTCGAGGCTGGGGTGAGCTGTGGTTTTACCTCTGCACTCCAGCCTGAGTGACAGAGCAACACTCTGTCTCAAAAAGAATAAAGAAAAAGTAACTAGTGGAACCTTGATTTGTACATGAGGGCTGAGAACATAGGCTGACCAAAAGAATGTGTTTTGTTTCACACCTGCAAGTTTTGCCTTACCTACTGAAGGCAGCAAGTAGTGTGAGGTAGTGAGATATCTGAGTATAAAATGGTACAAACACCTCGAAAAAGTGTCCAGCAGTTTCTACTATAAGCTGAATGCATGTCTCTATTTATTATGACCGAGGGGTTCCTCTGATCCCGAGAGAAATGAATGTGTAAGTTCACCTAAAGACATTTGGATGCATGTTCAAAGCAGCTTTACTCATCATGACCCCAGACTGAAAACAACCCAAATGCAACCACTGAGAATGTATTGCGATGCATTCCCACACTGGAATATTACACAGTAATTTTTACAAGCCATACTACTGCTCTATGCAGAAATTTGCATGAATCTCACAGACATAACGTTGAGTGAAACAGCCAGCCAAGTGAGTACCTACTGTGTGATTCATTTAAACAACGTTCAAAAATAGGCAAATCTAACTGATGGTGACAAAAGTCAGAACAATAATTTTATGATGCGGGGTAGAGTATTTTGACTTGGGAGGGCTAGAAGGAGACTTTCTGGGGAATTAAAAGTGTTCTGTATCTTGATCCGGGTTGATTATGGCTGTATCCCACATGTAAAAATTCCTAAACCCAAGTGACAAGGCACATATGTAATTCTTATAAAATCAGAAACAACCAGGTCAAGGTTTATATAGGAGGATGTCAAGAACTCACATGAAACAAAGTACCTGGGTAGAGTCCCAGATTTGCCTTAAGGGTCCAGAGTTTCATCTAATGCTCAAGTTGACCGAGCAAGGACCCTAATCACTAATGACCCAGAGGCCACATCTGGCCTTGGAAACTTGTAACCTCTTCCTTCCTTCCTTCCTCCCTCCCTCCTCCTTCCTTTCTTCCTTTCTTTTTTCCTTCTTTCTCTTTCTTTCTTTTTCTTTCTTTCTCTCTTTTTGTTTGGTTGTTGAGGTTCTTTCTCTCTCTTTCTCCCTCCCTCTCTTCCTTCTTTCCTTCCTTCCCTTCTCCCCTTCCTTCCTTCCTTTTCTTTCTTTTTCCTTCCTTCCTTTTTTCTCCCAGGTGGCTGGAGTGCAGTGATGCTATCACAGCTCACTGCTCTTTCAACCTCCAGGCCCAAGCTATCCTCCCGCTTCAGCCTCCCAAATAGCTGGGACCACCAGCATCTGCCACCATGCCCAGCTAATTTTTTGTATTTTTTTGCAGAGACGGGTTTTCACTATGTTGCCCCAGGTTGGTCTTGAACTCCTGAGATGAAGTGATCCTGCCATCTTGGCCTTCCAAAGTTCTGGCATTACAGGCATGAGCCACCATGCCAGCCTGGAATACATTCCTTTTTTTTTTTTGAGACGGAGTCTTGCTCTGTCACCAATCTGGAGTGCAATGGCGCTGTCTCAGCTCATTGCAACCTCTGCCTCCTGGGTTCAAGAGATTCTTCTTCCTCAGCCTCCTGAGTAGCTGGGACTACAGGCGTGCGCCACCACGCCCAGCTAATTTTTGTATTTTTAGTAGAGATGGGGTTTCACCATGTTGGCCAGGATGGTCTCTCTTGACCTCATGATCTGCTGCCTTGGCCTCCCAAAGTGCTGGGATTAAGGCATGAGTCACCGCGCCCAGCCTGGAACCCATTTCTTTCAGAGGTCAGTCCTCATGCTTACAAAGCAGCCCAATCCCTAGGAACTCAACCCCCAGGAAGTTCAGCAAAGCCCAGTGAATCCTGCTGACTTCTCTAATTCCTAGGTCCTTCCTCCTTTCCCTTTTATTTTGTGCCTTTTGATTCCCTTCCTCTGCTCCAGAGAAAAGCGTTCTTTTCATATATTTAAAAATATGTCTGTATGCTTTCAGAAAAGAAGAAAATGCTTTTAAGTAGATGGCTAGAACAGCTTGTAAAACTGTAGATTAAATTGTTCTGCAAAAAGCTTTTTCAGCCTTAGTAATGGGGGGTGAGAAAGGAGTGAGTGTGGAGAAGAGGGAGAACAGGCTAATGAGTCAGTCACCCAGGTAACCACACGCTAGTGGTAGAAAATCATGGCTCCTGGGTAGCAGGAGGTAGAGGAGAGGCAAATGAGATCTCCTTCTGCTCAGCTCCCTAGTAGGTTTAGGACAGCTAGGAATAGTCCTATTTCTTGGCACCTAATTTGTGTTCAATGCAGTGTCACTTTGTATAGGAATCAAAAGCTGGGGAAAACTGGTTTGGGCAGTACCTGGAACTACGTATATCCTCTTAATGGTGTGGTGTCCCCCACACATCAGCAATATGGATGCTTAAGAGTATGAGCTCTGTTTTTTGCTGTTGTGACCTGACTTCTATAAGAATAGTTACCTTTTGGTCGGGTAAAGTGGCTCACACCTGTAATCCCAGCACTTTGGGAGGCAGAGGCGGTTGGATCACCTGAGGTCAGGAGTTTGAGACCAGCCTGGCCAACATGGTAAAACTCCTTGTCTACTAAAAATACAAAAATTAGCTGGACGTGGTGGCAGGTGCCTGTAATCTCAGCTACTGGGGAGGCTGAGGCAGGAGAACTGCTGAAACCTGGGAGGCGGAGGTTGCCCTGAGACGAGATGGTGCCATTGCACTCCAGCCTGGGCGACAGAGCAAGACTTCATTTCAAAGAAGAAAAAAAAGAATAACTACTTTTTTTTTTTTAATTGCAGGCTTAAGAGGCAGGTGTGATGTTAAACATTCTACATTTATTTTCTCATTAATCCTTGGACACCTCTACAAGGTGAGTATTATTACAGACCTCCAAGGAAAGATGGCCAGGAGTGGGAGTGTGCACTGTTCAGAGAGATAAGGTCACGTCACAGTAGAGCCAGGAAAGAAACCTGGAGCCAACTCCCCCAGCCCTGAGTTCTTCAGCACCTCCTGCCTGTCTCTGGCCACTAGAATGCAGGATTCCTTTCATGTTCTTTTTTTTTTTTTTTGAGACAGAATCTCGCTCTGTCGCCAGGCGCCAGGCTGAAGTGCAGTGGTGCAATCTCGGCTCACTGCAACCTCCGCTTCCAGGGTTCAAGCAATTCTCCTGCCTCAGCCTCCCAAGTAACTGGGACTACAGACGCGCGCCACTACGCCCAGCTAATTTTTGTATTTTTTAGTAGAGACGGGGTTTCACCATGTTGGCCAGGATGGTCTCAGTCTCTTGACCTCGTGATCCACCCGCCTCGGCCTCCCAAAGTGCTGGGATTACAGGCGTGAGCCACCGGGCCCGGCCAAGGATTCCTTTCATGTTCTAAGGAGGCGCTGAGAATGTTCCCGATTTTCTCCCTTTCCATATAATACAACTCACTGAAGGAACGAGCACTTTAATAGGCTTTACGGGTACAAAACGTCAGATTTTCCCTCCATCGCAAATCTCCCCCCACCACGTGACCAAGCCCTTTCTGAACGCTGCTGTTTTATCTACTTCAATCTAAAACTTCAAACTTCCCTTTGCCTCTGACTTTTACACACACACATATGCACATGATCACCCCTTAGTTTCACGTGGACTCCTGCAATTCCATTGCATTTGGCCCGCGTTTCTGATACAGCACTCATCACGTTGCATTTCACTGTCTGAGCCCTCAGGTGACAGGCGATGTTCAGGTACTAGTGATTCAGCTACGATCAATACGCAAAATTCTCCCCCCTCATGGAACTTGCACTCTAGTTAGAAGACTGCTGAGAAAATATAGGGGAGGGGCGACAGGGAGAAAAATAGCGCCAGGGAGGCGGTGGGGAAGCGAGGGGGGAAGGGAGGCCATCTGATGGGCCTTTTTATTGCTTGTTGACTCGTGTTCCTTCCTAAGGACACACACCAAGCCAGTCTTGGTTTCTTGAATTAATCACCTTTCTAACTGCCAGGCCCCGTGAGGCTCAAGAAAGACTTGTTGATTGAACACAGGAGACGGGTTTCATTGAGCTCATTTGGTCTACAAATAGTTTGCTTTCCACAGCTTTTGACAAAAGAAGTGTTTGTTGTTAAGGCTCACTGAGGGCTCTTCTAAGAAGGAAGTGACTGTTTATTTTTGGGGTGGGTTCTCTGCTTTCCATGGCTTTATCAGGGCCCAGGGTGTCCTGGCAGTTGTGAACAGGGCTTCAGCACAAGCCCACGGAGAACAAAAAATAGACAGACTTGGTCAGCAAGGAGGAAACTGATTCCTTTTAGGGAAGAGATTAGACATGAGAAATTAGATGGCAAAAAATAATGCCAGGGGCAGAAAAGGAGACACGAAAAGGCAGGGAGAAGAAACAAGGAAGAAACAGTGAGGGGAAAAAAATGTAAAGGAAATGAATTGGTAGAAAAAGCCAAAGCAAGGCTAGGAGGAACCTACACATCCCCAGCTCCGAGGAGGCTGGAGAACTGGAAGGAGGGCCCCAGAGCAGGGAGAAGGAGAAGCGCCCAGGAGTGAACCCAGGCCGAGGAATCTCAATTTATTTCTATTTTCAACGACCATAAGTATCCCTGAAAGTCTGGGGTGATCTTAGGTCTCCTCCCACTAGTATGACTCTCGCATTTAATCTTCAGAGTCCTCCGCATCAGAAGGATGCACTTCCGGGAGAAGCAGGTCAGAGACAACGCTTCTAGGTGCCGGATGAACCTAGACTGCGCTCTGTGCAGTGGGTTCCGAACAGTGCCGAAAAGTCTACTCCCGGGAAAGTCAGCAGTGGAAAACATAAAGAGGCCACGTGAAATTTTACCAGCTCCATGAGGAAACCTTTGCTTATTCCACGTGAAAATACTCCTCAAAGCCTGTCTTTACCATACAGACGAAATAAATAAGTAAATAGATAAGCTGAAGGTGGTGGTGTGAGCCTGTAGTCCTAGCTAGTTGGGAGGCCAAGGCGGGAGGATCGCTTGAGCCCAGAAGTTTCAGGCTCCAATGAGCTATGATCGTACCATTGCACTTCAGCCTGGATGACGGGGAGATTCTTGTCTCAACAGAATAAAACAACAAAACAAAACCAAAAAAACTTCAAAAATAAAGAGTCAAAAGCCCAAGGAGGGGGGGTCTCTTTCTAAAGGCTTCATGGTAACTTGAATGTCGGTGTCTCTCTTACAGAGGCTAAGGATTCTTGTGTATCTCTTTATGGTGGCACCAACCATGCCTGCTTTTTGATGCTTCATTATCCTGAGAGAAGGAGAGGCGAAGAAATGGCAAGTGATTGCAACTACGGTGGCTGCAAGTGAGTGGCAGTGGACAGCCAGGGGAGGACCCAGGAGATGAGTGTAGGTAAGCACTGATAAGGGCCCCACGTTGCCCATGTCAACATGCCAAGGCACCTGCTCATGGTAGTGCTTACGTCCTCTCCCTAAGACGCTACATCAAGCCCAAGACCCCTAAGAAGCTCTCACAGCCTCTCAGGGCCATCATCAACTGGGAAGGGCAGGGACTGGCCCTTACTGTCTACTATGAATTTATTCCAGTAAAACCAAGTATTTTGTCTTTTTTCAGTCTCATAAAAACTCTAGTAGTAAAGGGAAGCAGAAAGTTGTCAAGCAACTTGCTTTGGGTCTCACTGCTAATAATTGCTGGAGTCCGAACTTGAACGTAGCCCTGACCTTTGGTCTGTGCTCTCTCACTACACGTGGCTGCCTGGTGGTATTCACAAAGGCAGCAGCACAGCACTGAGTGTGAAGACCTGAGGAGGCGGCAAGGAGACATTTATGCTTGTTTTCTCCATTTCCCCCAAAGACCTCCTCCCCAAAGTAAAGCAAAACAGAATTAAAGCCAAACAAAACAAAATGGAAGCGTTTTGTGTTGGAATATTTTTAAAATAATAAATATAATTTAAAATCAGATATTTATAAAGATTTTCAGCTGTATCTTCAACAAAATGGAAAATTTAAATGTTATTAGGCCAGGTGCAGTGGCTCAGGACTTTTTTTTTTTTTTTTAAGACGAGGTTTCACCATGTTGGCCAGGCTGGTCTTAAACTCCCGACCTCAGGTGATCCGCCTGCCTTGGCCTCCAAAATGCTTGGATTACAGGCATGAGGCACCACACCTGGCCAGCTCAGGACTTTTTAAACCCAGAACTTTGGAAGTCCAAGGCTGGAGGATTGCTTGAGCCCAGGAGGTTGAGGCTGCAGTGAGCCATGATCGTGCCACTGCACTCCAGCCTGGGCAACAGAGAGAGATCCTGCCTCAAAAAAAAAAAAAAAAAAGAGGAAGAAGAAGAAAATTTAAAAGCTACTATAAGGTTCTTATAGTGAATAACATCTTACATCCACCCATTTACCTCTTCCAAGTGTACTTGATCCAGAACTCAAGCTGCTGCTTCTTTGCTTTTTTTTTCTTTTAAGCATCATTGCAAGGAGCATCTAATCATTAGCCTCAAGAAATCAAATATTTGAAGCTATAAAATAGGAAAACATTACCAGCTTCATTGCTGATCCAGAGGGTGGGGAGAGAGTAAAGACTAGAACAATCTGTATTTTCTGGAACACTTACAGTCAACAACTAAAAATGCATCCTGACAGGAAGGGTTTTAATAAGATCAGCATAGTGTTTGTCCTGCAGACATGCTCTGGGCAAAGTGTCTCTTAGAACCAAGTATGATTAGGGAAGGGAATCTGCTCAAGTAGCAATAAGTGGGCTTTTATTTTTCAAAACCTTTGCAGATTAATAGACAGAGGGATCATGGTTTATATGGTACCAACACCCCAATGAGTTTTTGGTTGGCTTGTTTCACAGAGAACAGAAGACAACAAAAGATTGTAGATACCAGTTACCAATGTGGGAGGCCCCACAAAAGATTGGGAGGGGGTGACTCTGGTTTGCTGACTCTGTAGGAAACAGGGACACAGTAGGAAGGGCCATACAGGATAAGCAGTTACAGATTACCACAACGAGATGCGTTTTTCTCTTTTCATGGTCCAAACTTGCTCACGTATGACATCATGAAGTTGGGTGCACTCCAGAGCCGCAGGAGATCCAAGAACAGGATAAGGAATATAAAAAGCCATTCACGGGAAAGCTGCTGTCTTCAAAAGAAAAGAATGCGTAGCATAAAACGATGCCCTTTAAAACTCTAAATTCATAAAGCAAGTGCGATCCTATCTTTAGGATTTTCTTTTTTTTCTAAAGATGAGGTCTTTCTATGTTACCCAGGCTGGTCTCAAAGTCCTGGGCTCAAGTGATCCTCTTGCCTCGACCTCCTAAAGTGCAGGATTACAGGCGTGAGCTGTGGTGCCCATCCCTTTATGGTTTTCTGAAAAATGAAGAAGCTATTTAAGAAAACAGGAATGGGTGACTATCTTTAGTTCCTTAGTTTTAAGGATCACTGTACCAGATGTGGATGTTGTTTGCAAGTGACCCTGAAGACGTTAAAGCCAGTTTTATGCCATAACCCTAAGGGAAGTGGGAGGGGAGCTGTATTAGTCCATTTTCATACTGTTATGAAGAAATACCCAAGATTGGGTAATTTATAAAGTAAAAGAGGTATCATGGACTCACAAGGCTGGGGAGGCCTCATAATAATGGTGGAAGGCAAAGGAGAAGCAAAGACATGTCTTACATGGCGGCAGGCAAGAGGGCATATGCAGGAGAACTGCCCTTTATAAAACTATCAGATCTCGTGAGACTTATTCACTCTCATGAGAACAGCATGGGAAAAGCCTGCCCCCATGATTCACTTACCTCCCACCAGGATTATGGGAACCACAATTCAAGATGAGATTTGGGTGGGGACACAGCAAAACCATATCAGAAGCATTGGGTTGGGACCTCAAATTTATGTTTAAGAGCTTCACCTTTATCTTCAGATGAAGTTAAACATAACAGACAGAGATGCCTGACAAGATTAAAGTAAAATGATCCTTGTGCAACTCTGGTTTGAGTCCCGTAACAAGCCCACCAGTAGTCATGTAACATGAATTCACCTTTTAATAAATTCTGCAATTATCTAGCCTTTTTATACTGCATTGTATTTTTGTGTGTCTATACATTGAGTCTTTACTTGTTAAAACTATGCATGTAAAAAATAAATTTACCCTATTTTGGATTGTCTTCATTAAAAGAAAATTAGAGCCACTGCCTAAAATAATAGAAGGGACTTCAAGACCTTTCTTAACCTTACAGAAACCTTGTCTAAAAACCAGTGTCAATTTGCCAGCTATCCCTCAGACAATGACCTTGAGAAGTACAACTTTATTTTTATTCTATTTTTATCTATCTATTTAGTTTTTTGTTTTTTTGAGGCAAGACTTGTTCTGTCACCCAGGCTGGAGTGCAGTGGCGCAATCTTGGCTCAATTCAGCCTTGAACTCCTTGGGTTCCAGCAATCCTCCCACCTCAGCCTCCTGAGTAGCTGGGACTACAGGTGTGTGCCACCACAGCTGGCTAATTTTTTTTTTTTTTTTTTTTTTTTTTTTGTAGAGATGGGGTCTAGCTCTTTTGCCTAGGCTGGTCTGGAACCCCTGAGCCCAAGCAGTCCTCCTGCCTCAGCCTCCCAAAGCACTGGGCTTACAGGATTGAGCCACTGCACCCTGTCCAACTTTAAAAAAAATTTTTTTAAGACTTCAGGTTCATTTCCACTTGGAAGCAATAGAAAGAAGGAAATGAAAATGCTTGTTAGGAAGCAAGAAGTAGTCAGAGTGCTACAAAACTCTTAAATTCAAAGGCATGAGTGTAAATTAGGATGCTCCTGAATTTGTTGGAATTACAAAGCACACTTGGCCATTGCTGTAGGGGCGGTACTTAAATTTGTAGAACACGAAGACTTTGAGGCATTTTGTTCACTCATGTTGTCTGAGATCCTGCGAAGCACATCCCTTTCTCCCCAAGATGGCTGGCAGGTCCTTCACAGGGCTCATTCTCTGACACCTTCACTTCCACCCTGTAAAATGTGTACAGGAATCTGCTTCTGTCTTTCCATACTGTTGAGGAAGCATGAAACAATTTGGCCTTTAGAAAGGTAAAGACATGTGCCAAGACAAGGGTTCAGTATGTCCAGGTCCTCCGACATGATTAAAATAAAGCATAGGTATAGGGAATCTTCTGGGATCGTTTAGAAAAATAAGGGATATGAGAAAGTTACTTATGTATGGCAAAACCTGTATTTGGTGAGGCATTTTCCTCTCTCTTTTTTTTTTCTCAGTCAGTTTCTGAAAATGGATGGGTACTTTTTTTTCTTTCTTCTTACTTTTTACATGGTTTTTAGTGTGCATGGGTAGGTACTTCTCGTATCTTTGGAAACTTAAGGAATATACATTTTTTTATAGTGTTGATGGTTTCTTCTTCTTCTCCTCCTCCTCCTCCTCCTCCTTCTCCTCCTCCTCCTCCTTCTCCTTCTTCTTCTTCTCTCTTCTTCTTCTTTTGAGACAGGGACTTGCTCTGATGCTCAGGCTGGAGTGCGGTGGCATGATCATGGCTCACTGCAACCTTAACCTCCTGGGCTCAAGCGATCTTCCTGCCTTAGCTTCCCGAGTAGCTGGTAGCACAGGTATGCACCACCATACCCAGCTAATTTTTTTGGTATTCTTGTAGAGATGAGGTTTCACCATGTTGCTCAGGCTGGTCTCAAAATCTGGGGGCTCAAGCAATCTTCTTGCCTCTGCTTCCCAATGTGCTGGGATTACACGCCACTGTGCCTGGCCAGTGGTTTATTCTTGACTTGGCTCCATTCCTCATAAACTGGCAAAGCCTAAAAGACACTATCAGAGGCTTAGCACTCCATTTGTGTTAAAAGTGCAAACAATTTAGAACAAAAATTAATCAGCAGTTTGTAATTAATAATGATGCCTTTTTTTTTTTTTTTTTTGAGACAGGGTCTCACTATGTTGCCCAGGCTCGTCTTGAACTTCTGGGCTCAAATGATTCTCCTACCTCCCAAAGTGCTGCAATTACAAGCATGAGCCACCGGGCCTGGCCAACAGCCATGAATTTTAAAGGGAAAACATACCAAGCACAATAATAAAATTCAACAAGGATGAATTTTAAAGGGAAAATGTACCAAGCACAATAATTTTGTGGTGAAATGAAATTATACGCAGTAACATTCTTTTTTCAAAAATTTAATTAAAAAATTATTTTATTTTGAAAGGCCTACACCATTTTGTTTCTGTAGAAGCAGATGAACTTCCTTTCTCATGAATGCCACTTTTGATCCTCTGCACGTTTGGTTCTTTTCTTTTTTTTTCTGCCCAGGCTGGACTGCAATGGCATGATTTCGGCTCACTGCAACCTCTGCCTCCCAGGTTCAAGTGATTCTCCTGCCTCAGCCTCCCAAGTAGCTGGGATTACAGGTGCCTGTCACCATGACCAGCTTAATTTTTATATTTTTAGTAGAGATGGTGTTTCACTATATTAGGCAGGCTGGTCTCAAACTCCTGACCTCAGGTAATCCACCCACCTTGGCCTCCCAAAGTGCTGGGATTACAGGCGTGAGCCACCTCGTCTGGCCTTGCCTTTGGTTCTTTATGCTGGCAGAGTTTCAACTTCTAGTAATCTCATAAAGACTTGAACCCTCAGGCAGTGGGGACAATCAAGTGCCGAAGCCTCCTCTTTAGGAGGACCCAGAGGAGCAGTCTCTTATTGTCCCTTAACCACAGCCACATTCCAGGTGAAATGCCAAGTAAATATTTGTTGACAGAGGTATCCAAGCGCAAGTCATTCTTCTTTTTTTTTTCTGAGTCAGAGTCTCACTGGAATGCAGTGGCGTGATCTTGGCTCACTGCAACCTCCGCCTCCTACATTCAAGCGATTTTTCTGCCTCAGCCTCATGAGTAGCTGGGCGTGTAGGTGCGCACCACCACGCCCAGCTAATCTTTGTATTTTTAGTAGAGACGGGGTTTCACCATATTGGCCAGGCTGGTCTCGAACTCCTGACCTCTTGATCCGCCTGCCTCAGCCTCCCAAAGGGCTGGGATTACCCCATGTGAGCCACCGCACCTGGCCCTGGCAAGTCATTCTTGAGGTTGTCTGGAAGTGTGCTTGTTATTTATTAAACGCCCACAATGGGTCAGAGAGTCAATGAATTTCAGAGCTGGAAGCGATTTTAGACGTGACCTGTCCAACCCCTTCATTTTATAAACAAGGAAATTGAGATCCAGAGAGAAGGGCCCTGCCCAAGGTCAAACCCATAGTACTCAGCAGAAATGGAAATAAAACTTCCAGTCCAGGGCTTTCTGCCTACCACGGCTGCTTTATGCCTTGTCAGACCTGATCCCTGCTCTCTAGAATTAATCTGTGATTTAATTATATCAAATATTTGTAGTTTAAGCTATCTGCTTAATCAGAATGATACAACTGAGATTTGCTTTTGGATTTAGCGAGAAACTGTGATAAGATCAAAATAAGCAGAAAAATGAACACTCCTGACATGTATTTTAAAAAGTGATTTGATGTTATTCATATTCTACTTTGTTCCAAAGGGACTTTAAGAAGCTTTAAAACAGAATACAATGTAACAAGATAGAAGCAAGAAAAGTACTATAAAAACAAGTAAGAAAACTGGTGAAAAGAAAAACAAAGGTAGGAAAATCAGTTGGGAACCACAGGGAGATTTGCATAGAAAATGCATGCCATAAAGCCCGAAATATTTATTAGAGGGAGACCACAAATTCACTAAGCCTGTGGCAAGAAGGAACGTGTCAGCTGTTACACAATTCACAATTCCCAGAAAACACCACACGAGCCCTGGAAAAGCACAACTCTTTTTACTAATGAGGCCCCAGAGAAAGTTCTCCCATGTGTCCTCATATACCCTGAAGTCTATTAGGGTAAACTGGAATTGTAATCACAGCTTTTCTGAGGGTTTGGGGATCATCCAGTTCAATCTGCTCTCCAAGAACCAGAGCAGACACTTCTCAAAGTCACAGCCTCATACTGGGTGTCTGCATTTGAAGAAGGAAGCCAGGGAAGCTTTTGCACACACAACAGACCTCAGAAGGTCAGATGCATCTGGGTGTAGACACAGATGCCCTTTTACCTGACCATGGAGTCCTTTTCCTCCTCTGCCGGTGTCCAGATCCTCCAAGTTGGTTCCCTACCCCCCAGCAGTCAAGAAGACTCTCCAAGGGAGTCCCTCAAGGCCTCAGAAGGGAGGCTTTCAAAGAAGGAGGATAGAACCTGGGGCCAACTTCTAACATGGCTATTTATCCTGACCTGCTGGCAGGATTGGGTAAAAAAATGCAGAAATTATTTCCAAGGGCAAAGGCAGGGGACCATTTAGGGGTCTAAATACCCAGCATATCATAGAGGGGAGGCCAAATTACTGTTTGAGGAAGGAGGGGAAGAGAAAAGGGGAGAATACTGGGGGGGACAAAGGAGCCCATTCTACCATTTTCCCCTTAGGGAAAATAGAAAAGAAAATATCTGTGTTTCTTTGACATAAAAAGGTTGAGAAAAAAAGGTGTGTTTATGTTGCTTTGCAGCAGTGGTAGAGGGGGAACCTATTAGTTTCAACAAGGTGATTTGTATTTTAGTTTCTATTTCTCATTTTGTCTTCTGGTCTACCTAGGATTACTATGGAGAACAGTAAAGTGGAACTTGGATCAGCTAAAAAATATTTAGGATGATATCTTACTATACTGGAGAAAAGAAATACACAGCCACATAAAAAAATTACGTTTTCAGTTTTAAACTTTTCTCTTTGCTCTTGATTACCAAAGTATTACATAATCACTGTGGGAAATGAGGAGAATAAACTTTAGAGGAGTAGAGGAGAAAAATCCCCTATAATCTGATCTGAACTAATGTTCTAGTACATTTCCTTTTGTTTTTGTTTCTGTGCGTTTTTTTTTTTTTATTAAAGTTAAGATTCAGTTACACAATTAATTAATTTGAAAATCAATTTCAAGTTGCAGGACAGTTACTCGATTTGCTTTGTTATTCTCTAAGCCTGGAAGATTTAGATTTCCTCTGGAAATAAGTTTGTAAGGTTTGACTATACAGTAATGATGATGATTTATAGCAAATCTCCCAGCACTTAACTGTCTAAGTGAGCATGTCCTCTTCAAAGTAACTTGGGAGGCAGTGACAGGATGCCATCATGCATTTTAACGTGGCTGACTTTGCTGTTAATGTTTTGGCATTCTTCTTGTGATATTATCTTCTGAGTCTATGGCACTTCTGTGTGTGTGTATGTGTGTGTGTGTGTGTGTGTGTGTGTGTGTGTGTGATGGAGTCTCACTCTATCACTCAGGCTGGAGTGCAGTGGAGTGATCTCAGCTCACTGCAACCTCTGCCTCTGGAGCTGAAGTGATTTTCCTGCCTCAGCCTCTTGAGTAGCTGAAACTACAAATGCGTGCCACTACGCCTGGCTAATTTTTGTATCTTTAGTAGAGATGGGGTTGGCCAGGCTGGTCTCGAACTTCTCAAATGATCCGCCTGCCTTGGCCTCCCAAAGTGCTGGGATTACAGGCATAAGCCACCACACCTGGGCTGTTTATAACACTTCCTTTTGAGCATTTTCAGATTGACAAGTTCTCCTCTTTGAGGGTGGGTTTGTTATTTAGAAACTGCCAACAGTTATCAGGGGTCAGGTTGGATGAATACGGCAACTGATTCCTCAAACTGGGCAATATTGTTTTTGGTTGGGTACACGTTGGGTCCAAAATGCCACGAAACTGACTTTCTCATGCAGTAAAAGCATTTTGAAGAGTAAATGTTTTAGTGGAAGGGAGATTTACCCTTTATGAATCCCAAAGAATTCTACAGTGTAGAGTGGAAAATTGTGTCCGCAGGACTAATTCACATTGGGTTTTCTGACTTGTAATTACACTTTTGGTGGCCCAAAGCTATTTGTTTTACATGCTCCATGATAATTCCATTCTTAGCTTCTAGCAAAGCAAAAGTATTTTATATTCAAATGTAAGACAGTCACTGAGGCAGATTGTTCTTAACCAATTAATTAGCTAAAACTGCATTTACCATTACCATTATCTTGAGATGTGGAAGGCTGCTTCATGCTTTAATTATCCTGTTACTCATTTATAATGTTCTTTCTATTCATTTCAGCTTGAACATTCTTCCCCTATTTTCCACATCAATCTGGTAGCATAAAAGAGAAAGTTAGATGGCCCTGTCGTCAGGAAAAATTGTTAATATTTCTGAAGGTTGCACACAGAGTCGTGTAGTTTTTTGAATCCTCAAGCTTGCATAATATTTTAAGCACACAGTACAACTCTTCTCAATGTTCTTTTATCATGTTTCTTATATCTGACAGTAAAAGATAAGCTTTAAAGAAAAATAATTCAAGGATCTTAGTACACACCTAGAAGAGCCAACAATATTTTCCTTTATGTATATTCTTCCCTACAAACTCTTCTTTCTTCCTGAGAAGTTATTATATATAAACAGTGAAGTGGAGAAAAACCCCAAATATATACACATATTAATTTTTTTTCTGTCTCGTTGTTCATTACTTTTCTTATTCCTTAAGACTAGCTTCCTTTCCTTCATTATAAAAAAACTTTCCCCCCTTTTGGTTTAGTCAATTCTAAGAATTCCATAGCAGGAAAAAACAAGTACTATATTGTTTGTGTTCATATTGTGTTGTGATTTTGTTCCTGAAACACCAGGGGTTCAGTCTAGGTCCTCCTGATCAATGCACAGAAAGTCAATCACTGAGATGACAAGTGTTGCCAAGGAAGAAGGCTTTAATCAGGTGCTGTAAGAGATGGGAGCTCTGCCTCAAATCCATCTCCCTGACTAAAACCAGGGGTCTTATAGCAGGGAAGAAATGCAATAATGTGTAAGAAAATGGGAATGAGGGGGAGGGGCAAGGAGGCATCTGGTGTCTTGATCTGGTGAGTTTCAGTTCTTTGATACCTTATTTGAGAGTCCTGAAGGTCCTCTCCTGAGGAAGGAACTCAGATAAAACAAATATAAGTTTCTGTGCTCCTCTCTGCCCAGAAAGCCAATCACTGAGATGACCATTGCCAAGGAAGAATGTTTTAATCAGATGCCGCAGTCAAGGAGACAGGAGATCGGTCTCAAATCCATCTCTCTAGGTGACTAAAATTAGGGATTTTTATAGCCAGGAAGAAATGTAGCTATGTGTGAGAAAACAGGAATTCAGGAGGCCTAAAGAAGCAATCATGATGAATGAGGGGTCTGGCATCTCATTGTCTGGATAAGATGATCTGGTGAGTTTCATTTCTTTGATACTTTTTGACAGCCCTGGGGTCCTTTCCTGAGGCAGGAACTGGGATAATACAAATCTAAGTTTCAAGTTTTAAGACCAGAAGGGTCAATTTCTCTCTCTCTCTTTTTTTTTTTTTTTTTTTGTTGTTGTTTTTGAGATGGAGTCTCACTCTGCCGCCCAGGCTGGAGTGCAGTGGCAGGCTCACTGCAAACTCCGCCTCCTGGGTTAAAGTAATTCTCTGCCTCAGCCTCCCGAGCAGCTGGGATTACAGGCGCGCACCACCCCACCCAGCTAATTTTCGTATTTTTAGTAGAGATGGGGACCAGGCTGGTCTTGAACTCCTGACTTTGTGATCCACCCGCCTTGGCCTCCTAATGTGCTGGGATCACAGGTGTAAGCCACTGCACCCAGCTGGTTCAATTTCTGTGTTTACCCAAAACAACAACAACAACTACTATTACTACTGTGTATGGGACTACTGGGTTGGTTTCACATAGACAAACAAGGAAATACAAACAAGACCTGGTTACACTGGTTGTCCTGGAGAGACATTGGATAGCAGGGGGTGGGGAGACAAAGAAACTTGACCACATATCTTTTTTGAACCTTTTGAGTTCTGGGCCATGAAGAACGCAATGCCAATTACTAATTTAAAAAACAAAATACCAGTTAAAAAAAAAAAGAGAAAAATCAAGGAAAAAGAATAGAAAAACTCTCTCTGTTGGTCTGAATCTGGAATTTGGAGTGAAGGTGAAAAGAAAACCATTCCCTTTCTTGCTAACTCTATCTCTTCTCTATTTCTCTTTCACTTTGGCCAACAGCTTTTAGCTTTGACTGATGGAATAGGAACTAAGAATCCACAGGTAGCAAAGGCATTAAGAGTCCTCAAGCTGCCCCTAACCTCCGCAGGCTCCTCAGTAGACAGATGGGAATCCTTCACAGAACATAGACACAGGTCAGCTCCTTTGGCTTGCTCATCATAGCCTTATCCTGTACATGAGGCAAGTGAGTAGCTTCAGGTCAATGTGTTCAAAGCTGTGTCCTTCTTGAAGTTCTCTAGGAGTGTTCTTGTTTTTTGCTATTCACAGTACTTGTGTTTTTCTCACCTCTGAGCCTTCCAGCATGTGGTTCTCACTTTGTACAGCTATTACCAACCCTTAAGGTTCTCTTTCTTTTTGAGATGGTCTCTCTCTGTCACCCAGGCTGGAGTGCAGTGGTACGATCACAGCTTGCTGCAGCCTTGACTTCCTGGGCTCAAGTCATCCTTCTGCCTCAGTGTCTTGAGTAGCTGGGACTACAGGCACATGCCACCATGCCCCACTGATTTTGTTTACTTTTTGTAGAGATGTGGCCTCACCATGTTGCCCCGGCTGGTCTCAAACTCCTAGGCTCAAATGATCCTCCTGCCTTGGCCCACCAAAGTGCTGGGATTATAGGTATGAGCCACTGCGCCTAATCCAGAGAAAGTGTTATAGTTTTAACTGACTCAAATGCGTCAACAGTGTGATAGTGTGATTTTAAAATTTAATGCACATAGATTATCTTAAAATAAAGACACCAAGTTTTGGAATCTGGAAGTAGAATCCCCTTTGGCTCACTCAGATCAGCCTGCAGTATCAGAACAGTACCTTCTAAGCACATTTACAGGTCAGACTGCATCTGGAGCTGTGATTTTCAAACTATGAGTTGTTACCCATGAATGAGTATGAAGCCCATTAAAAATGGATAGCAACAAGCTGGGCGCGGTGGCTCACGACTGTAATCCCAGCTCTTTGGGAGGCCGAGGCAGGCAGATCACAAGGTCAAGAGTTCGAGACCAGACTGACCAACATGGTGAAACCGCGTCTCTACTAAAAATACAAAAATTAGCCCGGTGTGGTGACACGCACCTGTAATCCCAGCTACTCAGGAGGCTGAGGCAGGAGAATTGCTTCAACCCGGGAGGCAGAGGTTGCAGTGAGCCGAGATTGCGCCACTGCACTCCAGCCTGGGTGACAGAGCGAGACTCTGTCTCAAAAAAAAAAAAAAAAAAAGGCATAGCAACCGGCATTAAAAAAAATAGTACAGGAGGCCAGGCATGGTGGGTCACACCTGTAATCTCAGCACTTTGGGAGGCTGAGGCTGGCAGATCACCTGAGGTTGGGAGTTTAAGATCAACCTAACCATCATGGAGAAACCCTGTCTCTACTAAAATCAGGCTTGGTGGCACGTGCTTGTAATCACAACTACTCGAGAGGCTGAGGCAGGAGAATCACTTGAACCCGGGAGGCGGAGGTTGCAGTGAGCCGAGATTGCGCCATTGCACTCCAGCCTGGGCAACAAGAATGAAACTCCATCTCAAAAAAAAAAAAAAAAAAAAAAAAAAGTACACGATAGAGTAGGCTAGAGTTGAATTAGAAAATATATGAGTTTATGGTAGTTAATGAAACTAAATATTGTTTCATGAAACTTCTGTTTCAGTTATATGTATGTTTATGTGTACCAATCATATGTAAAACGGGTTTTCTTTCTGTAGGTCATAGTCAACAAAGTTCAAGAAACGCTAATGTAGAGAAAAGTATCCTGATGGTGAGAGAGATAGGTACCTGGTTACTTAAGAAACGGTTGGAACCATGAGGAATGTTTAGCTTGAGGAGACTAAAACACACAAAAAAACTGTCTTCCATTAGTTGAAGGACTATCGTGAAGAGAAAAGAACAACTTTGTTCTCTGTTATTTCAGGAGATGGGGGTTCAGGGGAAGGAGTTTTTGTTCACTATCCAGACGAACTATCTGACAATTGGAGCTGTCCATCAGTGGAACTGCAAAATAACACACTGTAGGAGTGCTTAAGCACAAGACAGGAGACCATCTGTCAGGGTTACTTGGCAGAGATTTCTATATGGGGAGAGAGGGTTGAATTAGACATCCTTGAATGTCCCTTTCAACTCAAAGTTTCAACTATTCTATTTTCTCCTGTGGGGGTGTTTGAATTTCATAAGTTTGTGCTTCAGATCAGGTGATTAATTCAGCAGATGCTTTAAACAAGTGGTTATTGCCTGTGAATGGAAACACATGAAAAAACGCAATTCACTAATTTGCTGATTATTCTTATGACATCGTGCATCTTATTTGATTTTTAGCAATGACATAGCTATTTTATTGGTAAGATTACTGAGGTCACTTGGATACTTGGGTAGAAGGACGAATATAGTCCAAGCTTCCTGAGTTTAAGTTTTACACTTAACTATGGCAGCCTCTCAACCTTGAACATCAGCACCGACATTAGTCAGGTTGTGGCAGAGACCCCTGGATTCTGACCTTAATATCTGTTCTGCTTGCTTGTAGCAGAACTGCCAGTTTTTACCTGGGCCCATGACTATGCACTGTAAACACCGTATTTCCCAAGCTCCCTTGCAGCTACATATGGTCAACTGCACTCAGTGAAGTCCAACATAATATGAATGGAAGGCGGTTCCTGGGAAACTTGACAGAAAGATGGCTGACATGTGCTCTTAGTCTCTTTACTTCTTCCCTTTTCCCTTCATTCTTCCTCTTAGGTGGGTTTCAAACCGCCATCTTGAACTGTGAGGTGGCAACCATGTGCTGAGGAGAGTGGAGCTTGGGTGGTCAAACCCATGCAATAGCCATACCAGCCCTACAATGGATCTTCCGCAGGACAGACAAAGAAACGAAGAAACTTCTGTCTCATGTACGCCAATGCTATTTGTTATGTGCAAGGTTAATTGATAAACGTGGTCTCTTTCTCAACCCTGGACACTGGGTGCCCAACCCTTATTTGCTGCAACAGTAACAGGATGTCAGATTTTAGGTGACTGTGATTCTGGACAGAACCCAGATTTCAGAGAACTCAGAAAGCTTGTACAACGCTTCTCATTGTCTCAAGAAAGGGGAGTCTGAGATGTTCCCCCTGTGTTCACGCAGTTTGGCCGAAAGGATATTGTGGAGTGCCTGTACAAAGAGCAAAAAAATGATGTGTAAGACACGAAGATGGAACTTTCCCATTCTACTGCCACTGTCTCCTTTTAAATTTGCAGTAACAAGTAGAATCTGCTAGATCTTCTGGTCAGATTGATTCTATAGCCAGACTTGTAACTTCATCTGGTGACTCAAAATCACTGTAATATTTGAGGATAACAGACAGTAGACTTTCTGAGTCCTGATTCTGAGCTCTACTCATAATGGTATTCAGTGCTCCTCCTTGGTGATCCTTGGGAATAAAGGTGATATATTGGAAGCTGGTATCACACATATATGTCTTGTATAAATATATAAGAATGAGAAAAAGTTTAGAAAGGCAAGTCATGGTTTTAAGAATGTGATTTACATAGGAACCGAATTTGAAGGGTCTATGACATTATGGAGCCTTGATCTAAAGTATGAGGTTCTGCTAAGAGTTTCTTTTAAAAGTTCATTTTATGGCCAGTTACAGTGGCTCACGCCTGTAATCCCAGCAATTTGGAAGGCCGAGGCGGGTGAATGACTTGAGGTCAGCAGTTTGAGACCAGTCTGGCCAATGTGGCGAAACCCCGTCTCGACTAAAAATACAAAAATTAGGGGGGTGTGGTGGTAGGGTGTAATCCCAGCTATTTGGGAGGCTGAGACAGGAGAATCCCTTGAACCCAGGAGGCAGAGGTTGCGGTGAGCTGAGATCGTGCCACTGCACTCCAGCCTGAGCCCCCAAGTAAGACCTTGTCTCAAAAAAACAGAGAGAAAGAAAGAAAATTATTTCTTAAATAGTCACTTATAGTGAGAGGTGTCTAAGAAAATTAGCATAATTAGCATAGACCTCTAAAATTTGACTGTAACACACACACGTTCTTTTCTCTCTCTCGCCTTTAAAATGAACTACCAGGCTATCAAGCTCATAAAAACAAAGAGAGTAATCTACTACACCATAAAAGCAGAATTGCTTTATTTACTTTTCAGAGCAAATCTTTTTAGAAGGATTTTTTTTTTTTGGCTATAAATACATCGATTTATTTCTGGATTTTTCATTCTGTTCCATTGATTTATGCATCTGAGATTTTTTTTTGATGAATATCTTTAACGTGAGAGATACATGATGAAACCACAATCACTAAATATCCATAAAAGATGAAATGTGTCAGGTGGTGAGGACAGGAATCTCTTACTTCATATTTGGCCTCCCGCTGTGTCACTTTGGGCCAGTCAGGTCTCGCAATGCTTTAGTTTCACCAACTCCCAGGGGAAAGTAGTACCTGCTTCTCAAAGATAGACGTGCATTATTGCCTTGACTTGAAGTCTGTTTTTACTACTACAAATATTTTATGAGAAAAAGAATCATTTTGAGCCTTGGTAGCTACTTGTTTTGATAAAATAAAATTCTAGAGGAACAAGATAATTTTGGTAAACACACGGATGCTTACTGAGACGAAACTTACTTATGTGTGGTCTACACTAAATCATCACAAGGGCCAGATCTAATTTAAATGAGATGCCTCTAAAATTCTGCCAGCTTGAAGAACTTCATTTACAGGAGTCTGCTGACAATGAGGTATTTCTCTCCAGCCCCTACAGAACGCTGCATTACTCATTCTCAGCCTTTTTCTCCCAGGTAACCCTGCCTAGTATCATCACCAAATTAGGCAATCCTGCGAGTGAGTTTTCCTCCTATTTACTGAAATTGTTTAATGAACAGGAGGATTTTTTTATTGCATTTTAGGTTTTGGGGTACATGTGAAGAACATGCAAGATTGTTGCATAGGTACACACATGGCAGTGTGATTTGCTGCCTTCCTCCCCAACACCTGTATCTGGCATTTCTCCCCATGCTATCTCTCCCCAACTCCCCACCCCCAACTGTCCCTCCCCTATTTCCCCCCAACAGACCCCAGTGTGTGTGATGCTCCCCCTCCCCTGTGTCCATGTGTTCTCATTGTTCAACACCCATCTATGAGTGAGAACATGCGGTGTTTGATATTCTGTTCTTGTGTCAGTTTGCTGAGAATGATGGTTTCCAGTTTCATCCATGTCCCTACAAAGGACACAAACTCATCGTTTTTTATGGCTGCATAGTATTCCATGGTGTATATGTGCCACATTTTCCCTGTCCAGTCTATCATCAATGGGCATTTGGGTTGGTTCCAGGTCTTTGCTATTGTAAACTGTGCTGCAATGAATATTCGTGTGCATGTGTCCTTATAGTAGAACGATTTATAATCCTTTGGATATATACCCAGTAATGGGATTGCTGGGTCAAATGGAATTTCTATTTCTAGGTCCTTGAGGAATCGCCACACTGTCTTCCACATGGTTGAACTAATTTACACTCCCATCAACAGTGTAAAAGTGTACCTATTTCTCCACATCCTCTCCAGCATCTGTTGTCTCCAGATTTTTTAATGATCGCCATTCTAACTGGTGTGAGATGGTATCTCAATGTAGTTTTGATTTGCATTTCTCTAATGACCAGTGATGATGAGCATTTTATCATATGTTTTTTGGCCTCATGTATGTCTTCTTTTGTAAAGTGTCGAACAGGAGGATTTTTAAAGGCATAGCTGGTTCTATTTAGATGTCATTTCCTTTTTGATATTTTGGATTCATTATCCGGAGAGAAGCTTAGTAGCATGTAGCATACTGGTTCTCAAAATCTTGGGGGCACAACAGAATCACTTGGGGAAATTAAAAAATATATTGTCCTGGGCATTGGGGTTTGTAAAAGTTCCCCAAGTGACTATAATATGTGTGTCTGTTGGGGAGGGAGGAGTTGTTAAGAATCAATGTTACTTGTACTCTCTGAATTCCAGAATCCACAGCCAATAGTAAAATTAGCTGTTACTAACTGAGCACCTGCAGGGCCATGCACTCTGGAAAGTGCCTTACATACATGACGTCATTGTATCCTCACCACAACTGCATCAAGCCCTGGTGATAATCTTCATCATCTGTCTAATACAGCAAACATTATTATTGTTCTAGGCATCACTGCGAATACAAAGATGAGTAAGACATGGGTCATGCACTTGAAAAGCTAATAATTTAAGATGGGTTGATAATCAAGTTTCATTCTAACCATAAAATAATGCAGAATATTTTTCGTGAGAGAATGTAAATTACTAACAAAGTTCAAAGTGGGGGAAAGCATACTATAGATTGGGATATCAAGATCAATGACATTTGAGGCTCAGTGGTGTGCTACAGCCAGCTCCTGCTGGTCTTTGAGATATGATAGCTAATTTTTCAGAAAGTTTGTCATCCAGCTGATGTCAGATCGGTAGCCTCGAAATTGGCTGAGACAAAATGAAAAAAATGGGCAGACACGACAAATTAGAGTTTTATCTGCCCGGAGCGCTGGTTGTTAAATATTTACCAGAATACCACCAATGGACCTTAAAAGATATGTAGCATTTCACCTACCCTGGTGGTGGGGTTGGGATATGATAGATAGAGAGAAGAATATAATTGAAGATACGGAGTGAGGGAGAGAACGCAGGGTTGTTCAAGTAAGAAAATGTGGCCTATTGACCAGGATGAGAGGCAGCTAAAAAGGAAATACATGGCCAGGCCAGTTTACCTGGAGTAGGATACAAGTGGAATAACAGGCGTTGCAATTACAAAGCTTGGTGGGAGGGCTCTGTTAGATCTGACCTTCAATGCAAATGCCTAATAGGGCCCAACACATAGTAAGTGCCTCAAAAAGTTAATAATCTTTCCCCCCTCTTCCTTTCTCAAATGAAGTTCAAACTCTGGAGCGTAGTGGTGTGATTACAGCTCACTGCAGCCTCAACCTTCCAGGCTCAAGTGATCTTCCCACCTCAGCTTCCTGAGTAGATGGGACTATAGATATGTACCACTACGCCCTGCTATTTTTTAAAAAATTTTTTGTAGAGACGGGGGTCTCAATATGTTGCCCAGGTTGGTCTCAAACTCCTGAGTTCAAGCAATCCTTCCACCTTAGCCCCCACAAACTATTGAGATTACAGGCGTGAAATACCACACCTGGCCAAAGGTAGGTGTTTTTTAAAATAGATGATGAAGTCAGCCAGAGTGTTGCGCATTTGTAGTCCCAGCTACTCGGGAGGCTGAGGCAAGAGGATTGCTTGAGACCAGGAGGTAAAGTCAGCCTAGGCAACCTAGTGAGACCCTGTCTCAAAAATTTTTTTTTGACATTAGACAATGAGACAGGATTAAGGAGATTTAGAAACTTGACCAATTAAGCAAAGACCTGGAACCAACCCAAATGCCCATCGATGATAGACTGGACAGGGAAAATGTGGCACATATACACCATGGAATACTACGCAGCCATCAAAAACGAGGAGTTCGTGTCCTTTGTAGGGACATGGATGAAACTGGAAACCATCATTCTCAGCAAACTGACACAAGACAGAAAATCAAACACCGCATGTTCTCACTCATAGGTGGGTGTTGAACAATGAGAACACATGGACACAGGGAGGGGGAGCATCACACACTGGGGTCTGTGCGGGGGGAAATAGGGAGGGACAGTTGGGGGTGGGGAGTTGGGGAGAGATAGCATGGGGGAGAAATGCCAGATATAGGTGATGGGGAGGAAGGCAGCAAATCACACTGCCATGTGTGTACCTATGCAACAATCTTGCATGTTCTTCACATGTACCCCAAAACCTAAAATGCAATAAACAAGAAAAAAAAGAAAGAAAGAAACTGGACCAATTAGTTGTGTACAACTAATTATTGAGCCTTATGGCAGTAAAATGAGGTGAATAGTGACACTAAGATGTGACTGGGAGAATGGGAGAATGGCAGTACCATCTGTAGAAATATGCAAGAATTCAGAGTTGGCTCGCTGAGTCTGAGTACACACATGTGGCAATTCCTGGAAGCAAAGGTGGAATTTGGGAGAGAAACTGGGGCTCGCGTGCGATGTGCAGGCTGCTACCCGGGCTGGTAAGCACAAGCCCCTCTTGCTTTTCTTTCTTTTTTATTTTTTGGAGACGGAGTCTTGCTCTGTCACCAGGCTGGAGTGCAGTGGCATGATCTCGGTTCACTGCCACCTCCGCCTCCCTGGCTCAAGTGATTCTCCTGCCTCAGCCTCCTGAGTAGCTGGGACTATAGGTGAGCGCCACCACTCCTGGCTAATTTTTGTATTTTTAGTAGAGATGGGATTTCACCATGTTGGCCAGGCTGGTCTCGATCTCTTGACCTCGTGATCCGCCCACCTTGGCCTCCCAAAGTGCTGGGATTACAGGTGTGAGCCACCGTGCCCGGCACGGTTCTTTTGATCTGTTGGGCTTTAGGCCCTGGTTGACACTCCGCTTCTATCCGCAGTGATCTCAGGGATCACAGATGAGCTCCAGCTCACTAAAAGTACCAAGAATTCTGCAGACTATGCAGAATGTCCATAGAGATTCAGGCCAATCTCTAGAAGCTGGGGCCTTCTTGGGAGGCTCAAACCTCCCCCAGACTCTTGAATTTTCAGATACGATTTCAGTCCTCAGTGTGCAGGAACTCTGAAGTTCACTCTGTTTTCTTTCTGGCTCTCAGAACTGGGAAGACCTGGCCTTTGGTCCAGGGAATGAGGCAGATTTCCTGAATGCATCCCAGTTCAGGTCTGGCCATCTGATGAGAGTTGGTGGGCTGGTGTTCCGCCTGCCCTGCATCTCCCTGTAGCTGGCCTGTGGCAGACAGTCCGCCCTAGCAGAGCTTAAGGAATAGACGTGAGGATTAGAATAGTCCATTTTAGCAATAGCTACTCTGTCTACTCTCACTGCTGACAGACATCCCGACCTGAGGATTCTCCCACCACACCTTGAACAAACTCCTGAAGCCCAAAGACTGGCCAGGTATGGAAAGCACTGCTTTTCTGTTTTTATTTGTTTTTTTTTTTTTAAACCAAACCCTTACATGCTCTGAAGAACATCTTTTAATCCTGGACTGCATTAAAAAATTTCTGAGTACAGATTGTTCCAATTAAATTCTTAAATGTCATAAGTTTCTTAAAATAAAACTCCTTAAAATAAACCAATCAGCTGTTCTGGATCACAGCCAACATAAATCAAAGTGCCTAACCAGATGGGGAGTCTGTAAACTAAAGGTAAGAGCAGTTGTTCACAGCACAGGGTCCAATGAGAAAAGCTAAAGGCATCAGACAGGCCATTTTGCCTTTTCAAATTGTTTTTCAAAACACAGGGTGACATCCTAATAAACAAATGAATCATGCTTCCTGCAGCACCTGTTCACAAACAGAAACCCCAAAATATGACTGCAATGCTCTGGAAAAAAAAAAGAGAGAGAGGCCATTGTCCAGCTAGCAAAACACCTGAATTTACTGAGAGTGTGGGAGGAATCCAGCAGCTGCTTGGATACAGCCTGGAAAGAAGGCTGTGGGAAACATCCCCTGGTTGCAGTCTCCATTTAGCCTGTCCGAGGCCATCAGCAAGATGCAACCTGCCCTGACCCACCAAGCATGGTTCTGCTCACCATGCCACCGAGATCCAGCAGGCTCCTTGGCAATGGAGAAGATGCAACTGTGTTAGTTGTGGTTTTCTGCAGAAGGACTGGCCCTGGCCCTCACCACAAACAGAAACCCTGCATTGAGCCTGCGTTGTTGTCCTGGTGCTGAGAGCAAAATTAATTCTGTTTCCAAAATAAATAAATAAATAAATGCTTTCTAATAAACTAAGAGGAAAGTGATGCCACCCCATATCTTGCCACCCAGCTGGGCGGGGACCCTGTGAGCTGTCAGCACCAATATGGGAGAAGTGGGGGTGGAAAATAGCCTAGGCCAAGGTCAGATACAGGCAAGAACAGAGGCAAGTCTCCAAGCCTGGGATGTGGAGCTGTCAGCACTACAGGGCATTGGGCAAGCTCAGGATGGAGTCAACAGCTGGAGGTGCCAAGTTGGAGCAAGGGCACTCTGTGGGCATCCAAGAGTTGAGCTGCCAGGATGGGAGAAGGGGTCAGCAGAGAATAGGTGCACTCCCCCGCTTTCTTTGCCTGATTTACCACTACTCATCTTTTGTACCTTAGATCAGAAATCATTTTATCTCAAGGGAGGCCATCATCCTGCAATTCTCTTCCATAGCACCTACCATTGAAGTGAGTTAATCGGGAACTGATTTTAGAGTCCTCCCTGCTACAACATAAACTCCATGAGCTAAGCACCCCCTGTGTCATCTTTATGGCCACATTTTCTGGTACCCAGCACCGTGCGTGGCCCATTGTCAGCCCTCAATACATCTTACTGGGAGGAAGGAAAGATGAATAAAGGGCACAAAGAGGAAGGAGGTAGAGAGGAAGGATGGAAAGGAGAAATCGTTCCATATACTGCTTCTGAGGAGTTGCTGGTAGGCTTGTAAATGCAGGTGGATATGGCTGACCCTGAAGGCGTAGCACCCCCTCAGCCCAGTTACTGACCTGTGTGGTAGACATTGGAGGGCATGTGATTTAAGAACCTGGCACATAAATCCTTCCTGGAAAAATAATCACATTGTATTTCTTGGTGTTTCATCTCTTGATGGGGTTTTTCTTTCTCCGGTGTTTGAGATGAAAACAAGCTGTGACCTGAAACTACATTTACTCCTCAGGGATGACGGTATGTTGGAAGAATGTAGTTAAAATGCTCATTAGGGATCATCTGCCATTGTAAAGAACAGGCTAGAGGAACAGAGTCTCTTAATCCTTGGATTTACCAAAACAGGATGAACCTCTGAAAAAAAGACAAGCATTTACAACACCATTATAAATAAAACCTAATGAAAGACATCTGAAAGCTACAGGCAAGTGAACAGCCTTAAGCCTGCATCTTACAGGCAATGTCCTTTGCCAGTAGCTTTGATACCAGTAGAGTTGCTGATGTTGATTATCCAATCTGTGGCAAGGTGGGAGTCCAGGAGTGCAAAGGTGATTGGGACGATGGGTTTGGGAATGTTAGCTGAGTGAGAGGAAGCAGTGGTCCTGAAACTTGAATGTTCCTGTCATTTAACTGGGGCTGAGTAGGTCTGAGAAGGGGCCTTAGATTTTGTGGGGTTTTTTTGAGACAGAGTCTTGCTCTTTTGCCAGGCTGGAACGCAGTGGCGTGATCTTGGCTCACTGCAACCTCTGCCTCCTGGGTTCAAGTGATTCTCCTGCCTCAGCCTCTCGAGTAGCTGGGACTACAGGCATGCATTACTACGCCCAGCTAATTTTTGTATTTTTAGTGGAGACGGGGTTTCACCATGTTGGCCAGGATGGTCTCGACCTCTTAACTTAGTGATCCGTCCGCCTCAGCCTCCCAAAGTGCTGGGATTACAGGCGTGAGCCACCGTGCCTGGCCTAGATTTTGCCTTTTTAACAAGCAATGTCTATGCAGGTGAGTGTTAAGAAAAAACTTAAACAGTTTTCTTCTGCTCCCACACTAACACAACAGTTATCAACACAGACAGAAGACTTATGTTACCACCAAATTTGAGGGGGTTTCTCCCCATCAACAAGCAGCCCATCTGTTCTACAGTGGACGCCAGCTGGGTGCCCTCTAATTAAATTCTGACATCATCTACTGAAAGATAGTGTCAGATCCCACAGGTCTGACACTACAGACATCACAGGTACGTGCCACCATGCTCACCTAATTTTTAAAAATGTTTTGTAGAGATGGAGTCTCGCTATGTTGCCCAGGCTGGGACTCAAGCAATCCACCCACCTCAGTCTCCCAAAGTGCTGGGATTACAAGCGTGAGTCACCGCACCTGGCCTTAACACTCACATATTTCTATTTGACTAGATTCTTTGAGTTGGAAGGAATAAAGGAGTCACTCAACCTAGTTCAAGGTATGAGGTTTATGGTGGAGAAATTGCAGGCTGGGCACACTGCGCCTGTAATCCCAGCACTTTGGGAGGCTGAGAAGGGCAGATCACCTGAGGTCAGGAGTTTGAGACCAGCCTGACCAACATGGAGAAACCCCGTGTCTACTAAAAATACAAAATTAGCCGTGGTGGCGTGGTGGAGTGGTGGCGCATGCCTGTAATCTCAGCTACTAGGGAGGCTGAGGCAGGAGAATCAGTTGAACCCGGGAGGCGGAGATTGCAGTGAGCCGAGATCGCGCCATTGCACTCCAGCCTGGGCAACAGGAGCAAAACTCTGTCTCAAAAAAAAAAAGAAAAAAGAAATTGCAAAGCAGTGAGTAATGGAAACTTCTGGAAAACAGGATTTTCAGACTAGCCAGGCCTGGAAGAGACTGGAACCAGGTATCATCCTGAGTCCCGGCAGCTCAAGGCACCTCAGGGCAGAGGTTTGTGTAATTCTTCATCTCTTGCTGTTCTTCGAAGGGCTTTCTCTACTCTCAGAGCTTTCCCCTACCCCATGCTTCTCCAAATTTTGCCAGCTCATGGCCTCTCAGAGCCGCTCCTCAAACTCTGTTTCTGCTTTCTTTCAGCATCTTCCCGACCGAAGACAGGACCCTTGCTAGTTGCTAATTCAGGCTCTCAAGAGCAAGAAGCTGACTCGCTGCTCCCAGTGGGCAGAGTACATCACCCAGGCGCCCCAGGGCCCTGCCAGCCTGCAGCCGGCTTCTCAGTCAGGCTGGGTGTGCCTGGGTGTGTTTCCAAACACCTGGAGCCGAGCAGGGGCAGGATGGGCCTCATGGTACAGCCTGGCTGCCAGGAGAGCAGGTGCCGACTCCTGGGAAGGGCCTTTTAAAGATACGGTGGGTGTGGGATCTGCCTCCTCTGTGAAATCCACGGCTGGCTGAGTTCCAAGCTCTGTGGTCCTTGGAGAGTTAGTTGATCTAGGTGGCTCTCTGAGGCCAAAAAAAAATCTTCCTAGTCTGTACTACTAAATGGGGTGGGGGTGGGGGAGTCATTTTTCAGCCTGCCTGTCTGCCTGCCTTTTTCTTTCTTTCTTTTTCTTTCTTTCTTTCTCATTTCTCTCTTCCCCTTCTTTCTCCTTCCTTCCTTCCCTTCCTCCCTCCCTCTCTTTCCTTCCTTTCTTTCTTCCTTTCTTTGTCTCTTCCTTTCTCTCTCTCCCCTCCCCTCCCCTCCCCTTCCGTTCCTCTTTCTTTTCTTTCTTCATTCTACAGGGTCTTGCCTTGTTGCCCAGGCTGCAGTACAGTGGTGTAATCATCAACCTCCCAGGCTCAAGCGATCCTCCTGAGTAGCTGGGACCACAGGTGTGTATCACCACACCTGGCTAATTATTTTGTAGTTTTTGTAGAGATGGGGTCTCACCTTATTGCCCAGGCTGGTCTCAAACTCCTGGCCTCAAGTGCTGCTCCCTCCTTGGCTTTCCAAAGTGCTGGGATTACAAGCATGAGCCACTGCACCTGGCCTATTTTTCAGTTTTTGAAGGTTTGGTGGTTTCCCAAAACTTTCACTTGGGGTTCGGCATGTTAATTAAGACTAAACCCCGCCGGGCCCAGTGGCTCACGCCTGTAATCCCAGCACTTTGGGAGGCCAAGGCGGGCGGATCACAAGGTCAGGAGTTCGAGACCAGCCTGGCCAATATGGTGGAACCCCGTCTCTACTAAAGTACAAAAAAAATTAGCCGGGTGTGGTGGCGCATAGTTGTAATCCCAGCTACTCAGGAGGCTGAGGCAGGAGAATTGCTTGAACCCAGGAGGTGGAGGTTGCAGTGAGCCCAGATCGCAACACTGCACTCCAGCCTGGGCAACAGAGAGAGACTCTGTCTCAAATAAAAAACAAAACAAAACAAAATAAACAAACAAAAGACTAAACCCCTGATCCTTCCCCACATCCCCACTCCTGGGGGAATGATTAGGTCAGGGCCAGGCTATCCCAGCTCCTGCTGGAGGCTGCAGGAGGCACTCCACACATCTCCCCCACGGGCAGCAGCCACTCACTCCTTCTGCCAATGTTTACTGAGCACTCGATCTGCTAGGTACAGTTCTCAGACCTGGGGGATACAATACTGAACCCAAAAGACAAACACCTCTGTCCTCATAGAGCTTACGTTCTGGTGGGGGAGAGGCAGTCTTATTTTAACAAATGTGTGAATGACACCTTCTGTTAGAAGGTGATAAGTGCTTCAGGAAAAGAAAACATGTCAGAGTAAGTGGAGTAGGAAGTGTGGGGGGAGGGGAGGAGGCAGACATGAAATGCTTGGGAGCATGGGGAGCGTAAGTCATTGAGAAGCTGTTATTTCAGCCAAGTCTTGATGGAGGTGCGGGAAGTTTTGAGAATTTTGTAATATCCCTCCGGACAAGACAGTAGAGGCAGCTTGGAGTCTTGTGAAGGCAACGCTGAAAACTTCAGGAATGAATGGTGGGGACGTAAGATCGTGACAAGTCAGGAATATTCCATCGCTATGCACCAAGAATGGGCCAGAACAAATATTTAGGAGGAGTGGCAGTGAGAGGATTTGAAGGTCAAAAGCAGGGTCAAAAAGTCAAAGCAGAAATAGAAATTACTGCAAAGTCCAGGTTCACCTCAGTGTATTATTATTTTCGTTTTTTGTAAAATGTTAAAATTTTCAAAATAAAGCTGGTAAAATACTTTGTCCTGTTAATGGCATTGCAGTTATGTAGGAGAATGGCCTTATTCTTTTTTGTTTTGTTTTTAAGACAGGGTCCTGCTGTGTCACCCAGGCTGGAGTGCGGTGGCACAATCATGGCTCACGGAAGCCTTGAACTCCTATGCTCAGTGATCCTCTTGCCTCAGCTTCCTGAGTAGCTGGGTGTACAGGCAAGTGCCATCATGCCCAGCTAATTTTAAAGTTTTTTATAGAGATGGGGTCTTGCCTTGTTTCCCAGGATCCTTGAACTTCTGGACACGAGCAAACCTCCTGCCTCAGCCTCCTAAAGTTTTGGGATTACAGGGGTGAGCTACCACGCCCGGGCACTTTATTCTTCAGAGATGAAATATTTAGAAAGAATATGACATATGTCTGCAACTCTTTCAAATAGTTCACAAAATGTGTTTTATAGAGACAGAGAGATAAAGCAAATATGGCAAGATGTTACCAATGGACAGATTCAGGTGAAGTATATGTGATGTACCATTCTTTCAACTTTTCTGTAGTTTTGAAAATTTTCAAGATAGAATGTTGGATTCTACTCAGGTATCTACTCAAGAGAAATGAAAATAGATAACTGCACATAGATTTGTATGTGAATGCTTATAGCAGCACCATTCATAACAGCCACAAACTAGAATCAATCCAAACGTCCATCCATTGTTAATGGGTAAACAAAATGTGGCATCTCCATTCAGTGGAACGTAACTAGCAAGAAGGAATGATCTACCGATCCTAGTGAGAACATGCATCAACCTCAAAACACACTACACGAAATAAGCTACAAGCAAAAGACCACATATATATAATTTAGTTTATGAAATGTCTACAAAGGGAGAATCTGTAGAGATAGCAGATCAATGGTTGCCTGAGGCCGGAGGTGAAAGTGGGTTTGACTGCAAACGGGCATGAGGGAAATTTGTGGGGGTGCTGAAAATGTTCTAAAACCGGATTGTGGTGATGATTGCAAATGCTGTAAATGTATAGTCATGTATCGAATTAAGGACGTTTCGGTGGATGACAGACTGCATGTACGACAGTGGCCTCGTAGATTATAACGCCATGTTGTTATTGTGCCCTTTCTATGTTTAGGTGCACAAATATTTACAACTGTCTTACCATTGCCTACAGTATTCAGTACAGTAACATGCTGTGCGGGTTTGTAGCGTAGGAGCCACAGGCTGTGGCATGTAGCCTGGGTGTGTGGCAGGCCACCGCATCTAGCTGTGGGAGTGCACTCCATGATGTTCACACAACGACGAAATCACCTAATGACACATTCTCAGAAAGTAGCCCTGCCATTAAGTGATGAGTAGCTACACTAAAAATCATTGCAATGGACATTTACAATGGGTAACTTTTATGGTATGCAAATTATGCCTCAATAAAGCAGTTAAAAAGAAGTTGAGAAAAATATCAAGGTTTATTTCTTTACCTGGGAATCTAAGGATGAGACTTCCTTCAACAAATATTTCTTTGAACCCTTGCTATGCCAGGCACATAGTAAGTCTACTGGTGGACTCATTGTATTCCCAGGGTTCAGCAGACAGTGAAAAATATTTTTGTTCCTAGAACATGTATGGGATTCTGAACACAACCTTCACTGCACATGGCCTTGGGTCACAAGACCCCTTCATTTTCTGCTTTTTTTTTTTTTTGAGACAGAGTCTCACTCTTGTCCCCCAGGCTGGAGTGCAATGGCACGATCTCAGCTCACTGCAACCGAGATATTTTTCCCTGTCTGCTGAACCCTGGGAATACAATGCTGAATAAAACAGGCGGTGAAGTTGGATAAGTATGAACTTTTTGTTTGGTATTTTTTTCTCTTTCCTTTTTTTGAGATGGAGTTTCCCTCTGGATGCCCAAGCTGGAGTGCAATGGCGCAACCTTGGCTCACTGCAACTTCTGCCTCCCAGGTTCAAGCGATTCTCCAGCCTCAGCCTCTGGAGTAGCTGGGATTAGAGGTGCATATCACCACTCCTGGCTCATTGTTTTGTACTTTTAGTAGAGATGGGGTTTCACCATGCTGGCCAGGCTGGTCTCAAACTCCTGACCTCAGGTGATCCCCCCTGCCTCAGCCTCCCAAAGTGCTGGGATTACAGGCATGAGCCACCGTACCCAGCCTGTTTTGTATTTTTTCTATGAGACCTGCCTGGTGATAGAGAGATTTGAGATTTGGACTGGGTAACCTGTATTTCTTTTGCTGCTACTTTGTTTGGGTCCTACCCAAAGCAAACCCTGGGATCACAGTTTGAGTGTAAGCTGCTTATTTGGCAGGTGTAATGGGTTGAATGGAGGCCCCTCAAAAGATGTGTTCATGTTCTAACCCCACAACTTGTGAATGTTACATATTTAGAAAAATAGTTATTTGCAGATGTAATTAAGTTAAGGATCTTGAGATGAGATTATCCTAGATTACCCAGGTGGGTCCTAAATCTCATGACAAGTATTCTTAGAAGAGACAGAAGGGTAGAGGTCTGGACACAGAGGAGAAGCCGTGTGAAGACAGAGGCAGAGATTACAGTGATGCCACCATGAGCCGAGGAAGCCTGGAGCCCCCCCCACCTGAAGCTAGCAGAGGCGAAGAAAGATTCTCCCTGGAGCTGTCAGAGTGAGTGCAGCCCTGCTGTCACCTGGATTGTGAGCTTCTGGCCTCTAGAACTGTAAGGAAATTAACTGCTGTTTTATTAAGCCACCAAGTTTGGGGTTGTTTGTTAGGGCAGTCTCAGGAGAAGGAATACAGCAGGTGATTCCAGGAAGGAGAGGGAGGGCGTGGGGGGTGGGGCAGTGAGACGCAGAGAGACTCAAGCCAACACAGGGTATGCTCAGGGGTGCATTGCTGCCCTGGGGGAGCTTCTGAGAGACCGAGGGAGGAGTGAGAAGGCTGGGGTATCCGCAAGCTCCATCCAGGCTGGTTGAGGGTCACTCCCGTGGGCTCAATGCTCAGTACGCCTGGTCTGCAGAGCATGCTTCTGAGGTATTGTGTGTAGGATTTTGGGGTGGACCAAGGGTACTGGACAGAGTGGAGTGGACAGGAGCTCCTCTGCCCCTACCCTTTGGCTGCTCATTGATTAGCTGAAAGCCCTACAGGCATAGGTATGGAAAGAAAAAATGAGTTCAGTAGATAGAAACACGCTTTGACACCCAAAACAAATGATTAGACTGATGGACTCAGTTAAATGTCCAACTCCAAGACCTGATCAGTTCATGTATCAACCGCTGGCAAATATGTAACAGGGGATACCTTCTTTCTGCACAGCATGGGAATATTAATCCACTTTCTTTGGGATATTATAGTTGGAATATGATTATTTTTCGGGGTTCTTTTAGAATATATTTGATAACTTCCTGTTTATTAATACTGAATGAAATGTTCTCATGTCCCCCATTATATTTGTCTTACATGTAAAAGCTCTATAATCGTGCATTAAATAAACCACCTTGTAGTATAAGCTAGAAATGCTGCTGGATGCTGTGTGTGGAGAGCACATTTCCAACGACTTGGCACCTCATAGCACCCAGTACAGTGTAAGAAAACAGCAGGTGCACAAGAAGAACACGCTGTGAGGCTTATCCGTCTCCTTCCTGCTCTCTCTTCCAGCCCCTGGTCTCCCCTCACAGTCATTTCCAAGGAGGTCTCCTGCAGCTTTCATTTCTTGCTCGTCTGTTCTTTGTTGCTCCCGGCCAGCAATGTTCTTTTCTTGTCTCTTTTCTTCTGGTCTCTCCGGGTAGATTCCTGCAGTGCTTTTTGGCACGGCTTGGTAGGGAGCTCTCCAGAGACTGTCTACATTATTTTTCAAAGCTCCCAGCATCAGACTTGGCATTTCAAATACAGCTTTGAACACTGTCAACTGGTGTCTTCACTCCCTACCCTTAATGAGGGCTCATGGGTACCCTTTAGCACAGAATAAATGTACACATCTGAAATTAAACATTAAACTGTATCTGTTGTTTTAAAACTCAGCTTTTCCTTTTCGGGCTGGAGAGATTCCTGGAAATGGCATGACTTCACTTGTGGGTTTCCATTAGGGCCTCCTGGGTGTGATCCTGGCTGTAGCCTCCTTTTTCTTGGTTATTTATTTCTCTTCTAAGCTGGAACTGGGAGGGAAGAGCATCCAGAGGACTAAGGTAGTTTAGTTTCTAGCCACCTTAGGCTTGAATCTTTTTGGCATCCTCTGATAAGCAGAAATAGCATCATCTGTCTGCACTAATGACATTATCTTAGCTGGAAGAAGTGATTTATTCAAATGCTTTAATAATTATAGCTCACATCTGTTGAGTGCTTACACACGCCAGGCTCCTGTGCTAAGTGCTTGGCATTCTTTATCTCCATTTTAATCTTCACAACAACCTTCTGAAGTGGCTCCTTTATTATCTCCATTTTACAGATGAGGAGACTGAGACTGGAGCCACACAGGTAGGGGAGCTGGGATTCAAGCCCAGGTCTGTTTGACTTCAGAACATGTGTGGGGATTCTGAACACAACCTTCAGGGCACATGGCCTTGGATCATAAGACTCCTTCATTTTTTGCATTTGTTTTTTTTTTTTTTGAGACAGAGTGTCACTCTTGTTCCCCAGGCTGGAGTGCAATGGCACGATCTCAAACTCACTGCAACCTCCGCCTCCCGGGTTCAAGCTATTCTCCTGCCTCAGCCTCCCGAGATGCTGGGATTACAGGCAAGTGCCACCACACCCAGCTAATTTTTGTATTTTAAGTAGAAATGGGGTTTCACCATGCTGGCCAGACTGGTCTCGAACTCCTGACCTCGTGATCTGCCTACCTCAGCCTCTCAAAGTGCTGGTATTACAGGAAAGCGCCACCACACCCGGCCTCTTCTGCTTGTTAAAATAGAGTACATGGAGAAGTAACTCCATGTTGAAAAGGCAACCACTGCTTCTGAGAGTGTCCTTAGGGAACCTCACTATGAGGAGCCAGGTGTATCCAAGTCAGTGCGAAAAAAGCAAGGGATGCTGGCCAGCCACAGGGTGGACTTTTTCTGTTCAGGAAAACAAGATTGTTTTTAAAAGGAGATTTGTTGAAAGGGACATTAGAAGGCCAGTGTGAACACTGTGGACTGTGGAGATGGACAGGGAGTAAGGCGCAAGCATCTCACACCATTTGGGGCAGCACCAAAGCTCTTATGAGTGTCCTCTCCCATCACAACTCAGCATCTCCCCCTGCTTCCTGCCTCATCTGCCCTTCAGCTTGTACCAAGTGTGTCACTCAGAAGGCAGAACTGTGCTTTGCCATCATTAAATCTCTGTTGGGGAAGATCAATGGAAAAAAGACTACTCAGAAGTCAATGATCAGCCCAAACCATTCAATCCTGGTTTTCATGGGGGTATGGAGAGAGGAGGGGCAAAGTGTGTGTGTGTCTGTGTGGTCTGTGTGTGTGTGTGTGTATGTTTGTAGATCGGGTCTCTGGCTATATTGCCCAGGCAGGTCTTAAACTCCTGTACTCAAGCGATCCTCCTGCCTCGGCCTCCCTGGATGCTAAGAGTATAGGCATGCCATCACGCCTGGCCCAGAGCAAAGTGTTTTGACTGCTGAGCATTCAAGGATTAACAGGGGACAGAAAGCAGGGGAAGAAACGGGTCTCTGGTGCATGGAGTACCAGGGAACAAGGAAAGTTGTGGCCTGACCCTTGTCTAGTCAGATGGGCAGGTATTGCCCTGGCCCTGGGAACTCTGGTCCAGCATAGTCCTGCCTGAAGTGTGGCCTGGCTTCCTGTCTCTCCTGGCCGTCTGGCTTTTATCACACAGGAACAGAAGACATAAATACATCAGGAATATGGATAAGATTTAAGTGACTCTAAAAAGTTTTGTGGCAACGTGGACCTGTTTCAAGAATTATTTTTAACTGTAGACACTTGGTCCTAGTGGGAAATAAAACTTAAAAGGACAGTTATAATTAGGTCACATTCAGAGAAACTTATTACATTTTGCTGTGTGTCCCAGGAGTCATGTATCTTAAGTGATTTTAATATTTAGTTTCAATCATGGTGCAGAATTTCATTTTTCTATGTAATAATGGAAGCAACCAAGAAAAATTGTGGTAGCAGTATTAGATAAAAGTAAAGGCAGGAATGTATTTAATTTGGGATAGAAGAAAGAGAGCTAGCGTACAGTTTGTCTCCTCACCTCTCTTTTCTTTCTCCTTGGCTGCATCCTAAAATATTGCCTGTGAAAGAAGCCTGGGTCCTTCCACCTCTGTTCCCCATTAAATAGTCCTTTATTTCTGCTCCGAGTGAAAGTTTGACCAAAAACAACCCTGTCATTTCCCAGGTGCAATTTAGTGAAGCAATTTAGAGGAGGAAAGGCTGACATCTCATTGAGAACAAAATAAACAGTGGCTGTAATATTGTCACTATGATCTCTGTACAGGTTTCAGAGCTGACGGCCAACTGGGAACTAGTTACAGAACCCTTGGGAGTGAGGCAGGCAGGAAAGGGGGGAGAAAGGTTGGAGGTGGGGTAAGAAGACGGTAGCCAGAACAGGGGTCATGCTGTTCTGTGGAATGTGTCCCATGACAGCTTTATTAGACTGGAGACTGGCAGTAGTCAGGGCCGTTTGCTCTGTGTTACTCAGTTGCTGAACAACTGGTGAGGTCTGGCCAATCTCTGTTCCCAAACTATTCCATCCACTAAAAGGAAGATTTAAAATAAGGAACACTAAAATTTATCTGTAGAGCAGTGAATTAAAATAGCTCAGAGATGTTCTCTTGCTCCGATAAATACTTAATATATTGTTACAACAAAGTACCTGTCCACATAAATTATTTTACCAGATGTTCCCTGGCCCTTTTCAATATTGAAGCTTATAGCAGTGGCCCGATCTTGGCTCACTGCAACCTCCACCTCCTGGGTTCAAGCAATTCTCCTGCCTCAGCCTCCAGAGATGCAGGGATTACAGGCGCCTACCACACCCAACTAATTTTTGTATTTTTAGGAGAGATGAGGGTTTCACCATGTTGGCCAGGCTGGTCTTGAACTCCTGACCTCAGGTGATCTGCCGGCCTTGGCCTCCCAAATTGTTGGGATTACAGGCGTGAGCCACTGCACCCAGCCAATCTGTACTCTTTATCATTCATCTTGGATTAAATTATGATATGTATTGAATGAGTGGGTGTGTAGCTGTTTACCAGGTTAAATAAGATTGAAGAATTGTATAAAGAGATCAGAGCTTGCGTTTGATGCACAAGGGACGTTGCTCAGTAACAAGTGGCCACAATAGGTCACCTCCCTGACTGTGGTGAAAGTGGTGAGGAGTCAGCCTTGGCCATTAGCTGTGTGAGGGTGAATGGCAGCCATTGAGGATGCCATAGGCGTGGTGACAGGCAGCTCACACTGAGTGTCCTCTCCCCATAGCAACTCAGCATCTCTGCTGCCTCCTGACTTATCTGCCCTTCAGCTTGTACCAAGACATCCACTTAGAAGTGAGAGCTGTGCTTTGCTGCCATGAAATCTCAATTGGGAAGATCAATGGAAGAAAGACTACGCAGACATCAGGGATCACTCTTCAATCTGCAACCAATGTGGACATCTTATCTTCCAGGTCCAGTGGTCTCACTGACCCAGAGTGCAGCCCACTCCAGTTCACCTTTTTTCATGTCATTCTGAAAGGAATCCTTCCCTCTTTATGTGCTCCTGCCCGGTGGACCTTCCTATGGTCTGATGGACTAATCTGTTATTAGTTAGTGATGAATGTGTTAACAGCTTCTAGAGCACCTACCAACACCTTAACCTAGGGGTCACCAACTGCAATGCTTATGGGAGCCAGGCAAGTAATGTAAGTGAGCACAGGCCAGGTGGGAACCAGAAGAACTGTAGAAAAGATCCCCCTTTATAATTCAGGTACATGGGGCCAGTGTTGCCAGACTTCCCACTTTTTAAAAAAAATATACTTTAAGTTCTGAGATACATATGTAGAACGTGCAGGTTTGTCACATAGGTATACATGTGCCATCGTGGTTTGCTGCACCTATCAACCCATCATCTAGATTTTAAGCCCCGAATGCATTAGGTATTTGTCCTAATGCTCTTTCTTCCCTTGCCCCCCACCCTCCGACAGGCCCTGATGTGTGATGTTCCCCTCCCCGTGTCCATGTGTTCTCGTTGTTCAACTCCCACTTATGAGTGAGAACATGCGGTGTCTGGTTTTCTGTTCCTGTGTTAGTTTGCTGAGAATGATGGCTTCCAGCTTCATCCATGTCCCTGCAAAGGACATGAACTCATTCTTTTTCATGGCTGCATAGTATTCCATGGTGTATATGTGCCACATTTTCTTTATGCAGTCTACCATTGGTGGACATTTGGGCTGGTTCCAAATCTTTGCTATTGTAAATAGTGCTGCAGTAAGCATACACATGCAGGTGTCTTTATAGTAGAATGGTTTATAATCCTTTAGGTATAGACCCAGTAATGGGATTGCTGGGTCAAACGGTATTTCTGGTTCTATATCCTTGAGTAATTGCCACATTGTCTTCCACACAGTGGTTGAACTAATTTACACTCCCACCAACAGTGTAAAAGCATTCCTATTTCTTGACTTTCCAATGTTTTAATGATAATTTGGGAATCTGGATTGGGCAATCTATTCAAATATTAAATAATTCTCATAAGTTAAATGAACACATTAAACAACACACACACACACACACACACACACACACACACAATGTGAAAGCCAACTTATGACATCTGCATTAATTCAGAAGGCATTAGTCTGTGAGGTAGAAAGTTGTCATGGCACACCAAACTGTTGCCAGTGGTTACTTTTGGGAACAGGAGTGGGAGGGAGTGGGAACTTTTACATTTTTCTCAATATGCTTTTCTATTGTTTGAATCTTTGGCAATGAGAATACATTTATGTATTACTTAGGGAGTTATTTTCAAAAATTGACAGTCTGAAAAATGCAAAAGCGACTGGACTCAGAAGACTCCAACGTTTAAGAATCGTTGGAGAATTAAATTTAACATGGTAGATTGATTGCATGAAAGACAGAAACAAAAAGAAAAGAGAAAAAAGAAACTTTGAGAAAGCAAAAAGTCAAGGAGCAATACAAAAAGTCATTGTATCAAAGGACTATCAGTTTATGAAAACAATAAGATCCTATGGAAAAAAAGTATAATAACATTCAAAAGAAAGTTTAGACCAGGCACAGTGGCTCACACCTGTAATCCTATCACTTTGGGAGTTCAAGGTAGGCAGATCCTTGAGTTCAGGAGTTCAAGACCGGCATGGCCAACATGGTGAAAACCCGTCTCTACTAAAAATGCAAAAATTAGCTGAGCGTGTTGGCATGTGCCTGTAATCCCAGCTACATAGGAGGCTGAGGCAGGTGAATTGCTCGAACCCGGGAGGCGGAGGTTGCAGTGAGCTGAGATCGTGCCACTGCACTCCAGCCTGGCTGACAGATCTAGAAAAAAAAAAAAAAAAAAAAGGAAAGTTTAGAAGATAAAGTTGATAAAATCTCGTGTAAATAAAAGACACAGATTTGGGAAGTAGGAGAGAAACGATATGCAATTGAGAAGGTTCATTTAGGAGTTCCACATTTAACTGACAGCATATTCCGAAAGAGAACAGAGAAAACTAAAGGGGAGAAAATTATCAAAGAAATACTATGAGAAATATTTTCAGAATTGAAGGACATGAAAGTCATAACGAAAAGATCTCATGAAGTTCCCAAACAACATAATTAATAGGAGTAAAATAAAACCTCATATCAAGGCACATTATCATCAAATTTGAGAACATCGGGAATCAAGAGGAGATTCCTAGAGATTTCCTAAGAGATGAAGCAGGCCACAACAAATGGACAGAAATAGAATGACATCAGATCCCTCAACAGCAACATGGATGCTGGGAGGAAATGGAGTATTTGGAAAAAAATATTGCCTAGCTGGTATACACAGCCAAAGTCACAACCAAGAGTGAGGGGTATAATGAAGGCATTTTCAGACATGCAGGGTCTCAATTTTTTTTCTGGGCTGGGTGCAGTGGCTTACTTCTGTTATCCCAGCACTTTGGGAGGCGGAGGCAGATGGATTGTTTGAGCCTAGGAGTTTGAGAGCAGCCTGGGCACTGTGGTGAAACCTTGTATCTACAAAAAATAATAAAAAATTAGCTGAGTGTGGTGGCGCATGCTGGAGTCCCAGCTACTTGGGAGGCTAAGTTGGGAGGATTGCTTGAGCCTGAGAGGCAGAGATTGCAGTGAACTGAGATTGTGTCACTGCGCTCCAGCCTAGGTGACAGAGTAAGACCCTGTCTCAAACAAACAAAACAAAAACAAACAAACAAAAAAAACAACAAAAATTAGCTGAGCATGATGGCATGTGCCTGTAGTCCCAGCTAGTCGGAAGGCTGACCCTGTCTCAAAAACAAAACAAACAAACAAATAAACAACACCCCACACACACACAAAAGAAACTTTCTGGGTACCCTTTCTTAAGAAGCTACTAGAGAATATATTTTACCAAAATGTATGAATAAATCAAGGAGACTTGGGATCTGGGCCCCACACTGGATTTAGCATGTGAGATGGAGTGAGCAAAGGAGATTCTCAGGATGAAGCTGAAGACAGATGTTAAGATGGCAGCTATGCAGTGCTTAGAAGGAAACCAGTTGCTATGGTTTGAATGTGTTTCTCAAATTTCATGTGTTGGAAACTTAACCCTAAAACTCATATGTTTATGAAATTTGGAGATGGGACTTTGGGGAGGTAATTAGGATCAGATAAGGTCATCAGAGGCCCCCGTGATGGGACTTGTGGCTTTCAAAGAAGAGGAAGAAAGTCCTGAGCTGGCACATTCTTGACCTCTTACCATGTGATACCCTCTGCCATGTTATGACACAGCAAGAAGGCCCTCACCAAATGCCAGTGCCATGCCCTTGGACTTCCTGGTCTCTGGAACCATGAGTTAAATTAATTTCCTTTCTTTATAAATTGTCCAGTCTGTGGTATTCTGTTATAACAACAAAAATGGACTAAGGCGGCCGGGCGCGGTGGCTCATGCCTGTAATCCCAGCACTTTGGGAGGCCGAGGTGGGCGGATCACAAGGTCAAGAGATCAAGACCATCCTGGCCAACATGGTGAAATTCTGTCTCTACTAAAAATACAAAAATTAGCTGGGCATGGTGGCGTGTGCCTGTAGTCCCAGCTACTCGGGAGGCTGAGGCAGGAGAATTGCTTGAACCCGGGAGATGGAGGTTGCAGTGAGCCGAGATCGCGCCACTGCACTCTAGACTGGTGACAGAGCAAGACTCTGTCTCAAAAAAAAAAAAAAAAAAAAAGCAGTAGATAATGCTTAAATTGAAAACCAAAAATGAGATGGAGCAGGGGGATGGATTTTTTAAAAATTTAAACAAATCTTTGGCTTAAAAAAAAAAAAAACTAGTCTCTTGGTGTGTTTTCAGTCTTTCCCTGATACCAACAGTGCTGAAATGAATAACCTTATACACATGCTATTTGTTTGTGTGCCAATATAGCTGTAAGATTAATTTTCAAAGGTTAAAGGGCAAACACGTGTACTTCTGATAGATATTGCCTAATTGCTCTCTATAAGGGTCATACCATCTTATTCTCCCACCAGAATTGTATGAGAGTATTTTCCCATAGCCTCATCAGAAGAGTGTGTTTGCCAATCTGATGGACGAGGAAAGATCTCTCTCTGTATTATGAGTGAGGTTAAATCTTTTAAATGTTTAAGAGCCATTTACATTTCCTTTCCTCTGCTCTTTTATTATGTCCTTTGTTCACATTCCTACTGGGTTTTTTGGCTATTTTCTTGTTGATTTCTATGAGCTCTTTATATTTTAGAAAAAAATTAATCTTTTGTGTTGCAATTTTTTTTAGTTTGTCATTTATCTTTGCTACTGTTTTCTGCTAAGTTTTCAATTAATATGTAGTCATATTTATAAATAATTTCTTTTATAGATTCTGGATTTTGAGTCATGATTAGAAAGACACTATCCACTCGAAAGCTATAAAATCATCTGTGTTTTCTTCCAGTGACTAAGTTTTCATTTTCTACATTTAAATATTTGATCAATTTGGAATTTATCCTCATATATTGATCTAGTGTCATCTTTTCCAGATGTTTACCCAGTTATTCCAACTTTCTGCTTCTTTTTCTTCTTCTTTTTTCCTTTTCTTTCTTTCTTTCTTTTTTTTTTTGAGTCAGGGTCTCACTTTGTTGCCCAGGCTGGAGTACAGTGTTGTGATCATGATTCATGTAGCCTCGACTTCCTGGGCTCAGGTGATCCTCCCATCTCAGCCTCCCAAGTAGCTGGGACTACACCAGGCTAGTTAAAAACATTTTTTCGTAGAGACCAGTTCTCCCTACGTTGCCCAGGCTGCTCCTGAACTCCTGGACTCCAGCCATCCTCCCACCTTGGCCTTCGGAAGTGCTGGGATTACAGGCATGAGCCACCATGCCCAGGCTCCAACTTCCTTTATTACTATTTGACTCTCACAATTAAGTACATATATTACCAAGAAAAAAAAAATTAAATACATTTAAAAAAGAGTGCCAGAGAAGCCCTCATGATGGCCTGTGAAGAGGGCAGAGAGGAAGTGGGAAGGTCGCACCCTCCCCCGCCTCTGAGTCCCTGGCTCCCACTGGATGACTGGATGGCTGTCTTTGTAGAGGCGTCTACCCCAGGGCTGTTTTGTTAGGCAGGGACACTTGGCTGCAAACAGTAAAACAGGGCTCTGACTACCGATGCTAATGAGGGGCTCTTGGGGGGGGTACTGGCCAAGCTCAAACTCTGGGAAAGTGAGTTGGCCACCACACCCTGTGCCGGATGAAGAAGAGCAGCTCAGAGAACTGCGTGGAATCCCCTGTCCCAGGATGACTCAGCGCCAGCTAACTTCCTGTGTGTCTGCGTTTAGGGTTCCAGTCCTCGGGGAGAGATTTTCATTGGCCAGCTTGGTCACTTGCCTGTCCCCTGTCAGCAGGGGTCCAAGTCCTGGGATTAGCCAGGCACAGGAACCATGTCTATGTGTGAGGGGGTGTTGAGGAGCTGTTTCTCCAAAGCAAGAGATGCTGGGCAACAAAACCAAACAAAGCTCCTCAGCGGCTGTCCCTGCAACGTTTGTAAAAATAGCAACAATAAAAATAGCAACGATTTGCTCACTCCTTCCCAGGGGCCAGGATCTACGTGAAGTATTTTATCTCATTTACTTTCTTAGCAGCTCTGTGGGGTGGGAATTGTTCTCCCCCACTACAGGTAAGGAAGCTGAGACTGAAGAGAGGATAAGAGACTTCTCTGAGACACAGCTAGTCAGTGGCATAAGCAGGATACAAATCTGGTTGTGTCCACCCCAACCCAGCCTCTGCGCTGTAACCATCAGGCAGCATCGCTTTCTGAGCGGGGCTGTGCTCCATGGGGAAAGTCAGCTTCTGCACGTTGTGCTGCTGACCTTCTGGCTCCACGGGCTTAAATCACAGCTACAGATGTAACTCTGCTATCCAGGGCTCCTTCATGTCCCCATCAGTCATCCTTGTGATTGGCACTTGCTCTCATGCTCCACACCTGCTGCCTACAGCAGTTCCGAGGATAAAGCATTCTCATTCATTCTCTCACCACAGCCGTCTTTGGGCAAAGGATTGCTGAGCTGGGCTGGGCAACCACACCAGGGTACCAGCGCTTGCTGCATGCATGCACAGACCTTGACCCTGTAGCCAATGCCTCGGTCAGCCAGTGCACCTGTACTCTCTCTCCCCTTAGGTTAGGCTCCTTCTCCATTAGGTACAATGCACGGGAAATCGAGGGGGTGGCCTTTGTCCCAGCTGTCTTAGTCACCACATTCTTCAGGTCGGTAACCACCCCATTGGAGAGGGTTCAGGCAGCTCATGTGTAAATGGGCCCCACTTTTACCACCTGTCCTGAGACCCTCCGGGTGTGCCTGGATGGCTGAATTAGAACTGGGTGCTGCCCCTACTCCTCACCCCGGGACTCACCCCATACTGCTTCATCCCTAGCTCCCCCAGCTTGCCCGCCATCCCTGCCTATCAGCAAGTGTTTCCTGAAAGACTCTCCCAGTCCAGCAGTGTGCTGACTCCTCTGGCCGCACCCAAGTCTGGAATGTCTTCCAATTCCCTCCCTTTCCCTTTCACGACTCAGGGATCTTCAAAATTCTGTTGTTCCCTGGGGCAGGCAGCTCCTGTTTGGGTGTGGTCGGCAGCTGGCGACAGTCATAGAAACGCTGTGATTGATTTAAGTACTAAATTACACACTCATCGTGGCAAAAGTACTGCCCCTCCCTATGGGACCTCTTCAGGGCTGAGAGAGTTGTGTGTCTTTCTCTCTTGGAAGCACGGTGTTGGGGGCACAGGCCCCCCAGCAGAGGCCTCGGTGTGCACAGCAGCTGTATCTGAGCAGTCATGTGGACCATGCAGCTGAGGACGGCCACAGGGGAGTTTTCTCCTCCAGGTGATCTGGAATGGGGAATGCTGGCAGCTCTCCAGTGAACACCAGAGAAACCTCTCTCCCATCTGCACCCAGCAGGGAGCATGGGAATGATGACCAACATTCAGAGGGAACTGCTGGGCCCGGTGGTCATTCCTTGCCTGGGCAGAGGCCGTACACAACATGGCCCATGACTGCTCCAGAAGGCCTTCTGCTACTCTCTGCTCTTCTCAGAGGACAAGTCTGATCGCCCAATTTAAATTATAACCTGACTCCAGGATTCTCCCCCTGGTTTTTCCATCCCCCAGCGCACTTGAACCTGCAACACAGTGTAAAATGTACTTTTCATGCTTATTATTTTCTGTCTCTCCACTAGAATATAACTCCACAGGGGCAGGCCGAGACTTTCTCCAGTTTTGTCCAGGATGTATTCCAAGTGTGTAGAGCAGTGTGGGTGTATAGTAGGTGCTCAATAAACACTTGTTAAGTAAATGAAGGATTCACTCATATCCTTTAAAACCACGGTGGTTTTAAAACATGTTCACGAATCCTGTGACACTGTTCCCTTTAAAAGTGGAGCTAATTTCCTCTCCCTGAATGTGAGCTGACCCAAGTGACTGACTCCTTTCCAGTGAGTAGAATGTGGCAGAAGCCCTCCTGTGTGACTTCTGAGGCTGGGTCATAACAAGGACAGTGTTGGTCTGGCTTGCCCTCCCATGGGCTGCTCACATGGAGGATGTCAGCAGCCTTGTGAGGACACTCAGTTGCCTTCAGAGGCCCTCATGGGGAGACAGCGAGGCTGTGTGAGTGAGCCATTTTGAAAGTAGTGCCTCCAGATGGCCGCAGCCTTAGCGGACAACTTGACTGTAACCTTATCAGAGTCTCCAAACCAGGACCACCCAGAGAAGGCACTCCTGAATTCCTGACCCACAGCCATTGTGAGGATAATACATATTTAGGATTGTGTTAACCTACTGCGTGTTGGGGTTAATTTGCTACACAGCAACAGAGAACGAATAGAATTTCAAAGTCACCTAGTGCATTTGAAATATGACTTGCTTTAAAAAAACTTAATACGTGCCCAACTTTGTGGCAAAACACTACTGGCAAAGTGAACTACAGTTGCAGATGTGGAAATAGAGGTTGGGTAGGTTTGGGGAAAGAGATCTGGTTTGGGGCTATAAAAAATAAAAAGATTGGCTGGGTGCAGTGGCTCGTGCCTGTAATCCCAGCACTTTGGGAGGCTGAAGTGGAAGATCATGAGTTCAAGACCAGCCTGGCCAATATGGTGAAACCCCGCCTCTACTAATAATACAAAAATTAGCTGGGCGTGGTGGTGCATGCCTGTAGTCCCAGCTACTCAGGAGGTTGAGGCAGGAGAATCTCTTGAACCCGGGAGGTAGAGGTTGCAGTGAGCCGAGATTGTGCCATTGCATTCCAGCCTGGGTGACAGATAAGGCTCTGTCTCAAAAAAAAATAAAAAAAATAAAAAGATTATCATGGTCCTAAATTTGGCACTTATCTTGGGAATGTTACGTGGGAGGTGGTGAGTCCCTGGGAAAAGCCTGTGTTCGTAGTGACGATGATACAGGGCTTGAGCCCTAACCCAGTGGTATGTGCTCAGTGAGGACACCTGTCCGCCAATTCAAGCACCCATTGTGGGTTTATTAATAGTTCTTGCACGTGATGCAGTGTGGGGCTGGGGTCTGCGCAGCAGCTCCCAAACTCGACACAACAAAAGCTGCAGCTGTTGTTGCTGTCTTCACTTCACTTCAGAGTGACCTTAAATTATATCCCCTAGTGATGAAACAGCCAGAATAGTATACCCTTGAGGAGGCTAATTAACTCCCAACAGGATACACAAGCTAGAAAATCACCACTTGGAGAGCTATGTAGCCTCCCGAATCCTCATCAGCTCCATGCAGCCCCCATGGCTCTGTAGCACGTTTCTATTTAGTGCCACGAATGGTGACAGACGAGAGGCTCTGGGGACTTCCTGCCCTCTGCCACCAAGGATCACCAGCCTAGCCTGATGACTTGATCTGGCAGAGATGTTTGGTCCCTGCAACCCACTCCCACGCTGACATCTCCACCTGCACACCTCACACAGGTGCAGATATGGCTGGTCTGGATGGCTATTAAGTCAATGTAAAGAAACTTGACCCTTATGAGAATAATTGGCTTGGCTTTTTTTTTTAAGACGAGTCTGTCACCCGGGCTGGAGTGTAGTGGTGCAATCGCAGCTCACTGCAACCTCTGCCTCCTGGATTCAAGCTGTCCTCCCCACTGCAGCCTCTCAAGTAGCTGGGACTACAAGCACATGCCACCATGCCCAGCTAATCTTTTTATTTTTTAAATTTTTTATGGAGATGAGGTTTCTCTAGGTTGCCCAGGTTGGTTTCAAACTCCTGAGCTCAAGCAATCCACCTGCCTCAGCCTCACAAAGTGCTGGGATTACAGGCATGAGCCACCACACCCTGCCTGCTTGGCTAATTTTTTTTTTTTTTTTTTTTTTTTTTTGTAGAGATGGGATGTCACCATGTTGCTCTGTCTGGTCTCAAATTCCTGCGCTCAAGTGATCCTTTCACCTTGGCCTCCCAAAGCGGTTGGCTTAGCTTTTGACAGGATGATTGCGTTCACCTTCGGCTCAACTTCTCATCTCTGTAACCCACCAGGTTATGGGGGAAAAAGGAGAGAGGGCTTTAATCACTTTCTGTTCTGGCAATTCCTTCTATCAGCTTTATTTAACAGTTGGAAAAGAGAGACCCAGAAAGGGTGGGTGTTTAGGAAGGCTGTAGTAGAGACGTCTGAATTTTCTGGAGACCTTGCCTGCTAGTAGTAATAATAATATTAATAATAATAGTAGTAGTAAATATTTATTGAACATTCGTTTTTTGCCAGTGGCTGCTAAGCATTTAATGTTCATTTTCTTATTTGAGACTTGTGACTCCCCCTGTGAGATAGAGGCACTATTTTATCCCCATTGAATAGACGAGGAAGCTGAGGTTCAGTATGGTCATTTGCTCAAGGTTAAATGGCTGAAGTAGGTCCTCACGCTAGCTCCACCTACAGAAGAATGCATGTCTTTAACTAGAATGTGGTCACTGTCATGAACATTGGTGGTTTCTGAGTAGTTGCCTGTGTCCGAGGTTGCCGAACATGTCACATCTCAAGACTATGATATCCAGACACTGCCTGACATCAAAGAAGGAAAAGGCAGAAAACCAAAAAGTAGGCCCAGCCCTGAGCTACCTCTCCACGCTGCAACACATGTTCATAATGATGATCCTGGATTATAACAAAAAAAGTTAAATCATGTTCTTTGCCTTAAAATATAGAGAGGTAAATGCTGTGTTTTACAGTGATTACCTCCCACCCCCAGAAATGATTACAACGTTGGGAAAAGTACTGGTTCTCAAGGGAAGTCTTTGGTTATCTGTGCCGAACAGTATTCCCCAGTGCTGGTGGGTAACTGAGGTGTTCTAACATCCTAACATACTGGCATGCTTTGAGATGATGTGACTTTTCCCATTTTGCATAGTGAACCAAGAGAAGAGGAATTTCCAGTGTGCTACTAATATGGTTTGGCTGTGTCTCCAACAAAATCTCATCTTGAATTGTAATAATCCCCATGTGTCAAGGGGGGGAGCCAGGTGGACAGAACTGAATCACGGGGGTGGTTCCCCCATACTACTCTCGTGATAGTGAGTTCTCACAATATCTGATGGTTTTATAAGGAGCTTTTTCCCATTTGCTTGGCACTCATTCTCTCTCCTGACACCTGTGAAGAGGTGCCTTCTGCCTTGACTGTAAGTTTCCTGAGGCCTCCCCAGCCATGTGGTACTGTGAATCAATTAAATCTCTTTTTTTAAATAAATTACCCAGTCTCAGGTATTTCTTCACAGCAGCATGAGAATGGATTAATACAGCTACCACTGGCTCCTCTCTGCTCTGATTAAAACTCATTGGAGGCTGCTGCGGGTTCAGCTATCTGGTTCATATGAACAGACACATCTGAATCTACCTTGGAGGAATGCTAGAGCAGAGTGTTCTTGGACACCACATCCACGCATTGATAAAATCATGTTTACATTTGTACTAGTAGCCTTTATTGAGTGTCAGCTTTAGGCCCAGGTCCCGCATTAGGCACTTGCACATATTATTTCTTTTAATTTTTTCAATTGCTCCATTGAGGTAGTATTGTTATGCTCGTCACACAGATAAGAAACCAATGCTCAGTTAGTTTAAGCAACTAATTCAGGATTACAGAGAAAATCAGTAATTGAGGAACAGATTTGCTGATAGATTTTTCTGAAATATTTCCAAAATAAAATATATAATATTATAATCACAAAATATGTGATTATAAGATTATAAAGTTATGTTAATTTTTCTTTAAATCCACATATATGTAATCTATTCACTCAGAATGAGAGCTGCCCTTTAACACAGTCATCTCGGAAGACTATAACATCTCTCGAATATTATCTAAATGCTTGCATTTTCTCTTCAAAAATAGTATTGACAACTAGTTTACACTCCCCTCCATGCTTGGTTTCCTTTGGCTTCAGCCAGGTTTGACCAAATGCTGCAATGGTAAGTCCCAGTCTGATCACATACTTTGGTCACCAGATTTACTTTCAAATAATTTCAATTGTTTCCAAATAATCAAATCCACTCAAGGAGGAAGATTTGACGCTAAGGAGAATTTCTTCATAAAATCCGTAGCAGGCTCTAGGAGTGATTTTTAAATGTAGTGAGTATGGCAGCATAGAAGGGGGTAAAAAGCACCACTTGAGTGTGTGAACTCTGATGTCTTTGCTGAAATAACGAATAAAGTCAGTCCTGCTACCTGAAGTCACCCGGCATGTTGTACTAACCCCTCACGGGCTCAGCCTTCTTCCCTTACACTTCGTTGGCTGCCCTGGGTTTCTCAGCTGAGATGGAATTCAGAAGCCCACGAATGACACTGTGTCTCATTTGGTACAACAACCATTACAAAGCACAGGATTTCATGATAATTTAGTGTCTCGATTCTCTTGTGGAGACATATTCTCCTTAGATATTCATAGAATCACTCCTCCCCAGAAGGGCTTTTCATAGGCTTCTGATTTGGATTTAGGAACATTAGTATGGGGGATGGGTGAGAGAAACATGGACTTAAAGGAGCTCTCTTGTTAGGGGTTTGAGGTTTTCCTTAGATTAGGTGAGTGTAGAAAGAATAACGGAAGGGAAAGAGGTAAGAGTAGCCAACGGGACAGATGCTGTGGTAAATATTTGTAACATCTTCTTTTTGTCCTCCCATTGGTTCTGCCATCATGAGGCTTGAATTATCTCTGGGGTGGCGTAGGCTTTGGTGTTGAGAAGCTAATTTTTCTTGGTGCTTCCCTTAACTTCAACAGATCAAGCCTTGATTCTGTCACTTACAACAACCCGTAGGCATTTTCTCTGCCCCTCACATCTAGAATGGAGCCAAGAAATATCTAGTACCATGGTAGTAAACCAGCTCAAGGCTGGTTTGAACTTGATGTCACTAAAACTAGGGGCTGTTCAACGGTAATAAGGATAGCCTCAGCATTCAGCATCATTATCAAACAACATACATTTATTTATTTATTAGAGACCGGGTCTTGCTCTGTTGCTCAGGCTGATCTGTTGCAGTGGCATGATCATAGCTCATTGTAACCTCAAACTCCAGGGCTCAAGTGATCCAGCTGCCTCAGCCTCCTGACTGGCTGGGACTACAGGTGACATTACTATGCCTGGCTAATTTTTTTTACTTTGTAGAGATGGAGTCTCGCTATATTGCCCTGTCCTCAAGCAGTCCTCCCACCCTGACCTCTCAAAAGTGCTAGGATTGAGCCAGACATGGTGGCTCACACCTATAATTCCAGCGCTTTGGGAGGCCAAGGTGCATAGATCACTTGAGTCCAGGAGTTCGAGACCAGCCTGGCCAACATGGCGAAATCCCATCTTTACTAAAAATACAAAAATTAGCCAGGTATGGTGGTACATATCTGTAATTCCAGCTTCTTAGGAGGCTGAGGTACAAGAATCACTTAAACCCAGGAGGCAGAGGTTGCAGTGAACCGAGATTGTGCCACTGGACTCCAGCCTGGGAGATAGCAACACTCTGTCTCAAATTTTTAAAAAAGAATATTTTAAAAAGTGCTAAAATTACAAGCATGAGTTACCATGCCTGACCAGCATTTATTGAGATACTAATGAGTAGGTAACATTGTATCACCTGTGAGGCACTAAGAAATCATACTCATTAATCTATTACGTGATTATTTTGAGATAGGGTCTCACTCTGTTAGCCAGGCTGGAGTGCAGTGCATAATCACAGCTCACTGCAGCCTCGACCTCTTGGGCTCAGGTGATCCTCCCATCTCAACCTACAGACATGTGCCACTACCACCAGCTAATTTTTCGTAGAGACAGGTTTTGTCATTGATACGGTTTGGCTCTGTGTTCCCACCCAAATCTCATGTTGAGTTGTAATTCCCATGTGTTGGAGAAGGGGCCTGGTGGGGAGGTGATTGACTCATGGAGATGGACTTCCCCCTTGCTGCTCTCATAATAGCAAATGAGTTCTCATGAGCTTTGATTGTTTTAAGAGTGTGTAGCACTTCCCCTTTGTCCTTCTGCCATGATTGTAAGTTTCCTGAGGCCTCTTAACATGCTTCCTGTGTAGCCTATGGAACTGTGAGTCAATTAAACTTTTCTTCACAAATTATCAGGTCTCAGGTGGTTGTTTGTAGCAATGTGAGAATGGACTAATGTAATCATGTTGCCCAGGTTGGAATTTATTATGCGCTTTTTAAACAAGAGATCCTAAAACTTTAGCACAAATAACAATTACCTTGAGAACTTATTTGAAATGCATTCAAATCAGCCTCATCCCTTGAAATTCAGGCCCTTGGTGAGCCTGAGCATCTTGAAGATCTCACAGTCCATGCTGATTCATACCTAAGTCTGAGAACCAGTGGTCTTTGTGGAGTACCAGGAGCCTGTGGAAAAAACTCAAGAACTCTGAAAAGACGTGATCATTTAAAAAATAAAATTAATATATCTTTACTCCCATTATGTATTCTGTTTTCACCTAAGGGAGAATCAATATTTGTTGAGCATTTGAAATGCATTTAGTGCATTGCACACTGTATCAGTCAAAATCCAGTCAGGAAAAATGGAAATCAGGCCAAGTACTTCAACCAGAGGGTATTTAATACAGTAAGTGGATTTCACTGGTGCTGGAACAACCAAAAAGGGGCAGGGAGATTAGTAAGTACGGGAAGCAATCTTAGAGCTAGAGGAGCAAAGGAAAGAGGCACAGTTAGAAACTAAGGATACAGAGGTAGGGTCAACATCTTAGGAGCTGGGCTGCTGCAGGGCCATTGGGTATCTGGTAGTGGCACTGCCAAGGAGGCACTGTGTGGCTGTTGATGGGAGAGTGGCTTAACCCTGAGGCTAGTTGTGTCAAGAGATGCTAGAGTTACAGCCATGGAAAAGAAGGTGGAAGGAAGAAGAGTCCTTTCTTCTCTCCTCCTGCCTTCTAAGCTCCCAGTTGTGCCTTCCGATTGCAGACCCAAACTGAAAATAGACCAGCCAGGGAATTTGGAAAATGTCATTTTCAGACTTCAAGGCCTCAGCATTCCAAATTGGAATATAGAAAGGTATGCACAGAACTGAGAGAGAACAGATAATGGCAAACACACAGTCCATTTATTTAATACTCTACAACACTGTCACTAGTGAGAAGAGCCAAGATTCAAACCAGAAAGTCGAATACCAGAATCTTTGCTTTTCCCACTGCAGCAAGTTTTAAGCACTTTAGCTCTAAGCTTATGTTTATACTTTGTCCTTGACTTTTTTTCTCTAACATTTATTTATACTGCCAGATCGTATGCTAAGTGCTTAGATTATACTTATCCTATTTAATTAAAAATTTTAAAAAATTTACTATATATTTTTTAATATGGAACGCTTCACGAATTTGCGTGTCATCCTTGTGCAGGGGTCATGCTAATCTTCTCTGTATCGTTCCAATTTTAGTGTACGTGCTGCCGAAGCGAGCACTATCCTATTTAATTTTTAAAACAGTACAGGTAACATTGATGGAAAGTTGCCCAGTAAACAACTGAATGAGAAAACTCATTTCTCGAATTGTGAAATGTGTGTGTGTGTATGTGTGTAATAGGAAAGATTAAATATACAAAAAATACCATAATTAAATAAGAATATTGTCCTAAATTATTCAGCATACTATTTAAATCAAATTCAACTTATTTCAGAGTGTAATTGTTAAACACTACAATTGTGCTTAGCATTGGGCTAGAAACCATAGGGCATACAAGCAAACTATACAGTGAGGACCCTGTTCTCCAGAAACTTCCTGCTTGGGTCTGAAATGAAGACTTAACTACATAGAACGGCCTGTGTGTAAGGGAAAACTTCAAGGCCAAGGAATGCTCTGGAAAAAGTCATTGTGAGCTGGGGTTGTCAGGGAAGGTTTTGAGGAACAGATGAGATGTGAGGGGAATGATGAAGGCAGGATGGGTATGGAGAAGTGGATAGAACATTCTATGATATGAAGAGCTTGAGTAAAGGCTCAGGTGTGGGATATTAACACATCATTTTGAATAACAGCAGAGACTGGGGAGATGGGTGAGAAAAGGAACAGTGATTGGCTGTGGGTCTGAATCCTATTATCTTTCCCAATATCCATTCTCCAGTTTTTCCACAGGGATAGAAGTTAAAGCTGGGTGCACAACTAGCTTCCCTTGCAGCTGGATGTGATAATGTAGCTCAATTCTGGCTAATGGGATATCAGCAGGAGTGAAGTGTGAAGTTCCCCCGGTCAGGTCCTTAAAATGAATGAGGTCCTTCATGGTTTCTCTTTCACCTTTTCTGCCAGTCAGAGAGTAGAAGTGGTGTGGAGCCATCTTGGACTATGTGGGTAAGGACAGAATCTTAGGGTGAGCAGACAAACCGTCTGGAAGAAGCCTAGATTCCTGACATTGACAAACTGCCCTGCCAGCTCTGGACTAACCACACTGAGAGATAGGTGAGAGGGGGGGATTTGATCTGAGAGCATAGGGGAGTCATTTGCTGTCAGGCAGCCACAGCACTGAATTGGAGATTGCGGCATTTGTGCCATCTGACATAGAACTAGTTTCTCTAAATGTAACATTACCTTATTCTACACATTTGCATAATTGCTACTAGGAATATCTTTTGGAAAGACCTTTTAGAGAATGGGTACAGCAGTGGGAAGAGTGATTTTCTTTCCATATGTCGGGGCAGGGACAGACACTCCAGACTTTGGCCAACCATGTTCGGAAAGAATCAAGGGCTTGGTTGCAAACGCAGAAAGCTGCTATGAGATCTTACAGTTGGTGTGGAGGAGGTATTAAAAAACACTAATATTTCTGGACTGGAAGCTTTAATCAAATGCAAGAAAGATACCATAACTTAGAACAACTTGCTTTTGAAATCAAATACATCTTTTGCAGATGACCTGACCTGGGTTTTTGGTTGACTCTTTTCACAATAATCCCCATTAAAGGATGAGTCATTGCATGGGCTCCACATTTGCAGTCTCTTTCTTTTCCCTTGGCAATAAGCAAAGGATCCTAGAATCAGACATGCGGAGGAGAGGGGCAGAATTAATGGTTTTCAGGTTCTGAGTTCTTTCATGCTGGAGGTTTGTGTCACTTTTTTTTGAAACTTGAGTGAAATTTACATAACATAAAATCAAGCATTTTAAAGTGAACAATTTAGTGGCATATAGTACATTCACTATGTTGTGTAACCATCACCTCTATCTAGCCCTAAAACAGTTTCATCTCCCCAAAAGAAAACCCTGTACCCATTAGGCAGTTACTCCTCATGTTCCCCACCCCCCAACCCCTGGCAATCACCAATCTGCTTTCCATGTCTATGGATTTCCTTATTTTGGATATTTTATATAAATGGAATCATACAATATGGGACTGTTGATGTGTGCCTTCTTTCACTTAGTGTCATGTTTTGAAGGTTCATCCAACTTGTAGCATGTATTAGTACTTCGTTCCATTTCGTGGCCAGATAATACTCTGTTGAGTGTACATACTGCCTTTTGCTTATTATCCATTGGTCTGTTCGTGGACATTTGGGTTGTGTTCACCTTTTGGCTATTATGAGAAGTGCTGCTATGAACATGTGCAGGTGTTTGGTACTAAGTGTCATTTTTTTTTTTTTTTTGAGATGGAGTTTTGCTCTGGTCACCCAGGCTGGAGTGCAGTGGTACGATCTCGGCTCTCTGCAGCCTCTGCCTCCCAGGTTCAAGAGATTCTCTTGCCTCAGCCTCCCAAGTAGCAGGGATTACAGGCACCCGCCACCATGCCTGGCTAATTTTTGTATTTTTAGTAAAGATAGGGTTTCACCATGTTGGCCAGGCTGGTCTTGAACTTCTGATCTCAAGTGATCCACCTGCCTTGGCCTCCTAAAGTGCTGGGATTACAGGTGTGAGCCACCAAGCCTGGCCCTAAGTGTCATTTCTAATGAATTTAAAACTTGGGACTCCCACAGGGACAATTAGGAGCATCCCCAAATCCCAGTTCTGATCCTTCTTCAACATGTAGGAGAAGAACATTGCATGTGTCCAGCTCTCGTTGTCCCTGCAGATGTGCAACAAAGCGGTCTGAGCATGAGGGTGGCAGAGCCATGGACCCTGGCTCCCTCCTAGCTGATCTCCTGGCTTCAAGCAGTCCTCCTGCCTTGGCCTTCCAAAGTCGTAGAGTTATAGATGTGAGCCACTGCACCTGGCCACCTCACACATCCTGAAAGGTGACTTCCTTTTTCATACTAAAAAACACAATTTCTCAGGGTTGAGCAGAAGAGACCCCAGGCCTCCTGATGAGAGACAGAGAACTAAGAAATGGGTCACTTCTGCTAAAATAATCATAGCTATTATTTATTAAGCATTGATTGAAAGCTAGACATTACCTTATTTAATTGAACAACCCTACGAAGCAGACACTATTATTCCCATTTTATAGATGAGGAAATCAAGGCTAAGAAATAATGCATACTTCTCTAAGTTTACTGAGCTGGTAAATGGTGAGGCCAGGGATCAAACTCAGGCCATGTGACTCCATCCTGGGACATTCAAACTCAACTCCCACAAGGGATTTACTGCGAGCTGGGCCTGGGAAGCAAGGGCTCTGGCTGGGAATGGATTCTGGGGACCAGATGGATGCTCCTAGAGAGGATCCAGAGAGCCAAGAGAGGAGGGTGATGAAGCAGCAAACTGGAGCAGAAGGCCAGGCTGGGCCCATCAGAGTGGCCCTGGACCGGACTGGCTGCAGCGCAGAGCACTGCACACAGCACAGCTCATCAGATGGTTCGTTTGTTGATGAGGATTGACCTGGACCAAGGGATGCTGGGGACAATCGGCTTTGAAGCTGCATCCTCCTAGGATGTTTTGATCATCATGGTAGAATAAGCACCTAAGACAATGCTGTGGCACATGGTGGGTGCTCAATAAAGACCTGTTGAAGGGGAAAAACTAGCACATGTGGCTTCTGTATGTCACTGTAGCTCTGTATAGCTTCTGTATGCACATAGCTTCTCTCTGTGTGCAGTGTCTATACAGTGGGGACACTGCATTTGCTTTCCCTCTGGCCGCTTGATAGTTTTTATGTTACTACTCTCAAGAGCCTGGATCCATAGTGTCTCAGACTGTAAAGGGCTATCAATAGTGTGTATTAGTTTCCTGAGGTTGTTGTAACAAATTAACGCAGATTTGGTGGCTTCACAGAAATTCATTCTCTTTTGGTTCTGGGGGCCAGAAGTCTGAAATCAAAGGTGTCCAATGCTCTAGGGGATTCCCTGCCCCTTCCAGCTGCTGGTGGCTCTAGGCATACTGTGATTTGTGACGGCATACCTCCAATCTCTATCTCTATCTTCACAAGGCCTTCTTCTCTGCCTCTGGTGTCTCTCTGTCTTTCTCTTACAAGGAAGCTCGTCACTGGATTTAGGATCTACCTAGATGTCAGGATTATCTCACCTTGAGATCCTTAATTACATTTGCGAAGACTCTTTGGTTGAATAATGTAACATGTGCAGGCTGTGGGGGTTAGGGTATGAGCACACCTTTTGGGGGGGGGGGTCACCATTAAACCTACTACACAGGCCCGGAAGCTCCAGACAGGGGAGTCACTAGTCCCAGAGGGGTTGAACCTCCTCTGTGTTCAATGCTCGTCCTCTCATGGTTGCTGTAGAGTGGGCTGCCTGCCCCAGAACTCTCCCCCTGTAACCACTTTGTAAACCTCTGAAGAAGAGTGACCGACAGGAGTGAAGAGAAGAAAATCCAGACACCTGGGCTGATGGCCGGGTCCCATAAAAGTAGTTCAGCTAGGCAAGGTCACAGGGAGCTCTCTTGGCACTTTTCAGGAATGCAACAAAAATTCCTTGAGCAGCCTGGAGGCAGCACAGTTGGCAAGGTTCCTTAGGGAGCACAGAGTCATTAGAGGAGCAGGACCAGGGAGTAATCGTAATAAGGCTCAGCTTGGATTCCCCTAGCCATCCTTCTGTTTGGCCACTCTGAAGCCATGTTTTCCTTTACCTTCTCCCAGTACCAGCCATGTTTTTCAGCTGAAGATTCTGGACTCTTAACTCGCTGGCTCCTAAGACTCAGGCTATATTCCTGGGAGTGTGTGATGGTTAATTTTATGTGTCAACTTGGCTGGGCCAAGGTGTCCACATCAAATATGGTTCTGGAAATTTTGGGGAGGGTTTTTTTGGGCGGATGAGTTGCATGTTAAAATCTAAGGACTTTTAGAAAAGCAGTCACCCTCCATAATGTGTGTGGGCCTCATCCAATGGGTTGAAGGCCTGAACAGAACAGAAGGCTGACCTTCCCTCCTGCCACCAGCAAGAATTCTGACTTGAGCAGCAACACTGCAGCATCTCCCTCCTGGATCTCCAGCCTGCTGACCGTCCCCCGCCATTTTGGATTTGCCAGCCCCTATAATCTCTTAGGTAAATTCCTTAAAAATAAATCTCTCTCTTTGCTATTGTAAACAGTGCTGCAGTGAACATTTGTGTGCATGTGTCCTTATAGTAGAACGATTTATAATCCTTTGGATATATACCCAGTAATGGGATTGCTGGGTCAAATGGAATTTCTATTTCTAGGTCCTTGAGGAATCGCCACACTGTCTTCCACAATGGTGGGAGGGGGAGCATCACATACTGGGGTCTGTTGGGGGGAAATAGGGGAGGGACAGCGGGGGGGTGAGGAGTTGGGGGAGAGATGGCATGGGGAGAAATGCCAGATATAGGTGATGGGGAGGAAGGCAGCACATCACACTGCCATGTGTGTACCTATGCAACAATCTTGCATGTTCTTCACATGTACCCCAAAACCTAAAATGCAATAAAAAAATAAATAAAAATAAATAAATCTCTCTCTGTACACATCCCTATTGGTCATATTTCTCTGGAGAACCATGACTCTTACAGATCATCTCCACCTTCCCAGTCTAGGCAGCAGCCTCTCTCTGGGCTGTGTCTCACCTTATGCATCTTCCTCCTGCCTCTGATCTCTATCCAGATCCCAGCTTCAAGTTCAGAAACTTGGCTTTTAACATGGATAAGAGACTCATTTGGGGTCTCTAGTATACAGCTCTTTGTTTCAAACAGCTGATTACAATTTTACCCCAGCCAAGAGCCATCCCACCCACTGGCTCAATAGGATTCATGGAGCCAACATTTGAATGATGGGGAATGTCAGGGAAACAGAATAATGGTACCAGCCCAGCTAGGGGAGCAGAGGGGTCAGCCAGGCTGAGTCAGCCAGGATGGCAGCACCAATGCAAGTGAATAGAGATGCAGCTGTGGGCGACAGCTCATTAGGCTCTCCCAGCAAGCAAGGTGCTGAGGCCAGGGCCGAGCTGAGCCCGGGAATGTCAGGGTCATGTGGATAAGACCCGCCTGGCAGGACTCAGAAAGAGGTCACGAACCAGGGGGTGTGAAGAAACAGGAGCAGGGGGACTGACAAATTTCACTGGCAAGGGGAATTGTTTTAGCTGCCTTTTAGCCCTGTTTTTGCCACTCACTAAAGGGAAGTCACCATGTGGTGGTAGGAAACCTTGTCAGTGCTGGGAGAAAAGCCCTTTGACAATCCAGTGCAGGGAAATGCAGAAATTGGCTTTCTCATCTGCAAGATGAAGTTATCTTCTCTATAACCCTGGAGGGACACAGCGGCACCCTGCAGGTTAGACGGAGGTGCTCTGGGCAGCATAGCCTCATGCAGTGCATTTAAAGCATACCCAGACTTTAGAAATCTAAGAACAAACTATGGCTGGTTTTGAAATTTACTGGGTGTCCTGGCTAGCTCCACCCTCTGCCTTTATCTTTGACAAGGTTGTTTTATAACTCTGTAAAGATAGATATTTGCCTGTAGGAAACTAATGGTCGTAATCCCTGTCCATAGGAATGCAAATTGTGTCCAGTGGAATGCGGCTGATGATCACCCTGTGTGGACAGTGAACAGTTTTTCAGCCATTTGTCAATGCATTTCAGCATTCCTCAGCTGACTATAAATGCGTGGAATTTTGAGTTCTGTTTTGAACTCTCTTTTGTAATAGCTACAACATTACCTGGTTTAAATGCTGGATTCCCTTGTTAATGAGTTTAAAAAATCTTTGACATGGGATCACTTTATATCTGTATGCAAGTAATGATTTTAATTACATATGCTTTTAAAAAATAAGATCCTTTCAGCTAATAATTTTTATTTATTTATTTATTTGCTTATTTATTTTTGAGATGGGGTCTTGCTCTGTCACCTGACTGGCATGCAGTGGCGCAATTGTAACTGTTAACTCCTGGGTTTAAGCCATCCTCCTGCTTCAGCCTCCCATGTAGGTGGGATTAAGGTCTGTGCCACCACACCTGGCTTACCTTATTATTTATTTATTTATTTATTTATTTATTTTTATTTTTTCTTATTTATAATTTTTTTTATTTTTTATTTATTTATTTATTTTTTATTTTTTTATTTTTTTTATTGCATTTTAGGTTTGGGGGTAATGTGAAGAACATGGAAGATTGTTGCTTAGGTTTTATTTATTTATTTTTGAGACAGAGTCTCACTCTGTCGCCCAGGCTGCAGTACAGTGGTGTGATCTTGACTCACTGCAACCTCTGCCTCCAGCGTTCGAGCCATTCTCCCACCTTAGCCTCCCAAGTAGCTGGGATTACGGGTGCCTGCCACCATGCCGGGCTAATTTTTTGTTTTAATTTTTATTTTTATTAGAGATGGGGTTTCACCATGTTGGTCAGGCTGTTCTTGAACTCCTGACCTCAAGTAATCTGCCCACTCTGACCTCCCAAAGTGTTGGGGTTACAGGTGTGAGCCACCGCACCCAGCCTATTTTTTTTTTAAGTTATTCCTTAACAGAGCCTGACCATTCTCAAGCACATTCCCGAAATGAGACTGCTTCGTCTCATTTAATTTCCTCCACCATAAACAAATACTGTAAATTAATGTGTACTTAGATCATGTAACTGAGGTTTAATATGTGCACAGAATGAGACTAAACCTTGCAAGCAAATAGAAACATTCAAAATGTCCTCCCCCTCCCTTTTTTTTTTTTTGAAAGTTTTTAGTTTATTAAGTTGCTCGTGAAAAATCCACAACGGCCACAGGTAACATCATTGCGGCACCTTCACTCCTTCGGCGGTGATCCAATCTGCAGCTCACTTTTTGCCAGCGCCAGCACTGGCCTTTGCAGTCCCCTGACTTCCTTCATTCGGTTCTTGCGTTCCTCTCGTTGCTTTCTTGAGGTCTTTTTCTTCTCGTGCAGGCCATGCCGTGCACATCTATGTTTGGGTTCCTTTTGCTTTGCATAACCCAGGGGAATCATCAATCATGCCAAAGCCAGTTGTCTTGCCATCACCAACATGAGTTCTCAATCCAAATACGAAGATGACATCCGGGGTGGTTTTGTACATTTTGGCTAGTTTTCCCGAATTTCTGTCGTAGGCACTGTTGCCTTCCCGGGGTGAAAGACATCAGTGACCATTTGTTCCCCTCTGAAGTAGTCGGTTGGTCATGAACTTTCTAGTGTGCATAGTTACTGTGTCGTTCATGATGGCGGCTTATCCTCAGACAGCCAGGGAGGAAAAGAGCCCCTCCCTTTTCTTAAAGGGAGAGTATTGAAAAGGCTCAAACATGTGCATATAAACTCGCCTTTCCCCTTCTTTAGGCCTAGCTGAACTTTGAGATACATCAGAAATACTGTATAGCATTTTATACTTAGGGCTGGGAATATTATTCATGAAAAAGGTTTAAAAGTCTTACTGTGTTTTAAGAAAGGACGATGGTCATGTCAATAGTATAAAGATTTTTTACTTCCATGATCCTGAAACTATTCAACTACCTCCTTCTCTCCCTAAAGATGACTGTGCTGTAATTGCATGCACTATTAAGGTGCCTGGGCTCCTTAAGCTGTTGGTTGCTTTGACTTCACATTGCATCTCCCTTGAAAGGCAGGTCTTAGGTGACTGAGGCCTTAAAAATATGTACCACTCAGGCCGGCGGGGTGGCTCACACCTGTAATCCCAGCACGTTGGGAGGCTGAGGTGGGCAGATTACGAGGTCAAGAGATAGAGACCATTCTGGCCAACATGGTGAAACTCCTTCTCTACTAAAAATACAAAAATTAGCCGGGCGTGATGGTGTGCACCTGCAGTCCCAGCTACTCGGGAGGCTGAGGCAGAGAATCGTTTGAACCCAGGAAGTGGAGGTTGCAGTGAGCTGAGATCGCGCCACTGCGCTCCAGCCTGGCGACAGAGTGAGACTCTGCCTCAAAAAAACCAAACAAAGAAATAGATATGTACCATTCAGGGACAGTGCCTACACAATATCGAACAACTACCACTTCAATCAAGTTCCAAAACATTTTCATCATCTGAGAAGAAAACCTTGCACCCATTAAGCCGTCACTCCCCATCCTGCCCTTTACTGGCAACCACCAATCTGCTTTCTGTCTTTATGCATTTACCTATTCTGGATATTTTATGTAAATAGAATCATATCCTATGACTCAGCAATTCCACTCCTAGGTTATATTCCAGATAACTGAAAACAGGTATTCAAGCAGATGCTTGTACACAGATGTTCATAGTGGCTGTAACTGTTGAGGTTGTTCTGGTTTTCCCTAGGCACTCTGCCTGCTTCCTCCTGCTTCTATAGGTAAATTTTTCTTCCTCTCAGCTGGAAAGGCAAAGGCCAAAATGAGGGTGTGGACGGCACCCAGTTCCCCCTGTCAGGGTTCTACTTCCTGCACGTGACAGTCCCAGGGATGGGGGAATGCTCTCCACTTAGGGATATTGACATGATGAAACAAACATATCCCAGAAAGGAGAGGCCAGGGAGATGCCGTCAGGTGGTTTACTGAATTCAGAGGCTGGGAGTTCCTGCTGTGGCAGCCACAGAAGTGGGACTTGTCCAGGGTCCCTTCAGCTCGGAGATGAGTGCTGCAGGGAAGCTCATTAGATAAGCCAGCTAGATTTCCAGCATAAGGCAAAAAATGTGTACCAGAACCTGCTTAGGGGTGGGGGCATGGTTCTCGTGGTCATCCTGGTCACTGCCAGGAATGAACCCGAGGCTGGCTGACCCACTGGTAAAGCACATTTATTTTTAAATCTGATCCCAGGGCATGAATTGCAAAGCGTTTTTATTCCAGCCCTCTGTAGGCTCAGGGGCTTGGTTGGCACTATAGTCCCTGGTTTGCAAATGAAGAGAATGGAACTGAGGCCTTTTCCAGTATTTTCTTCCCCTGCTCTCATTTCCGGCAATTATTATAAAGTGCACTCATTATCCTTACAATGGTTTGGAGATTAAAGCTTAATTTGGTTTGTTATTTCTGTGACTTTGCTTAATAACGTTTATACCTGTCCCAGCCCCACTAGGCTGTAAAGCCAACAGCTCCTTAAATCACCAGGGGCTGCAGTTTGCATCCTCAACTTTGTTGCTGTTGGTCTGACCAGAAGCAGTTTTCATGAGAACATTTTAATGGGTCACCGGGGTTTTCTGTGGGGGACGGCTGTCTCTGTAACAGGCAAAATGGGACTTTCCTAAGACAAAAGCTGGCCTGCAGGAAAAATGATCAGGCTCGGATTCTAAAATGCAGTAGTTGAATCGTTTGCACCCTTTGTTGAAAGCAAATTTGAATGAAGCCACTCTCCTACTCAGGTGAGGTACCCCAGTGTACAGTTGGCAACTCGGCAGATCTGCGTTCAAATCCTGACTCTGCCAGCTTTCTATGTGTTATTAGGACAGGTCACTAATCTCCCTGAACGTCAATATACCCAACTGTGGAGTACGGTGATAAAACGAGTTACTGTACAATTCAATGAGATCATTTTTGTAAGTAGCTAATACATACAAGGTGCTCAAGGATGACAGCACTATTATTTCTTTAGTATAATAGCTGCCTGCAGTCTAAAACTGACCAAAAAAGATCAGGCAATTTGGGAATTTTTGCAGTCTTAGAAGATGCGGCTTATGGGACCTCAGGCCTAAGAGAGCTTTCCGGATCTCCACTTGGCAGTGATCTGGGGTTCTCTCCCATAAAGTGAGCCCTCTACTCATCCAGCTATGTGCCTTATTTAATCATTCAAAGGCTTAGACAAGTTAAAGCAGTATTTTTAGATCCACAGTTCTTGGGGGACAGTGTCTAGAGAAGCCAGAGAGTGAGTAGAATGGGATAGGAGAGTGGGGGAAAGAACAATCTGGTTTTTTTTTTCTATATTGCATTTAAAGCTCTTTTGGGTCTATGTGAGTTATCCAGATACCTTTCTGTATTTCAATCATTCAACAGATGTCAACTGGGCACCTGCTCTGTGATTGGCTGCTATTCCCCTTACACACACATTCCTACCTCCTTTCTGCCTGCTGTCTTAGGAAGATCACTATAAAATACCGTTTCCTTCCTAAGAAGAGGAAGGGGTAAAGGGAACAGCTGGAGGACAGTGCGAACCAAGAGGGTATCTGAGATGGGGAAGACAGACAGGTTTAGAAAGGAGATGTGAGAATAAAGAGAGATGGCATCTGTTTAGCAAACATGCTGGCTGCTATGAGGCACCCTTATCTCCTTAAGCCTGTGCTGCTGAAATCACCCCCATGGTAGCTCTGCCATGAAGGCAAAGGTGATGGAAGTCTAGCTGAATAACTCTGGCCAGAATTTCTTAAGAGGTTAGAAAATTGCACGTTGCACACGTGCATGTGCGTGCGTGTTGCAACCTTTCTCCATCCTCTGGTATAAGAGATGCTTCCCTTTAGTCCTACTACACTTAGGGTTCATTTGCACAAACTGTCCTTTGGTCAGGCTCAGGGGACTCTGGAGAGATGTGGCACTGCCACAGACAGCACAGCAGAGGCGCTAGGGGCAGGATCTGGGAGGCACCAGGGAAAGGAAAAGACAAATCTGAGGGAGAGGGGAGTTGGTGCCTTCCTGCCTGGCTTGTTTATTATTACAGCTTAGGAAGGAGGAATGTGCAAACATTCTGTTATGGCAGAAACCATGCCTGCTCAATTCTCCCCTTTCTTTTCCTTTCTCTTCAGCATTCTTCTCCTTTAATTCCCCAACAGCCCAAGACAAATTCCAGCTACCAACAACACCCTTATATTCTCAGCATGAGAGAAGAGAATTGCTAATACCTTCTGGGTAATTTGTTTACTTTAATGAAAGCTCAGGACATATGTTGGTTCTTGGTATAGGTGAAGACATGGAAAAAATAAAAGAGAGAGGGAGAGAGGTGAAGTGAGCTAATTACCCATGGCCAGATCTGTAAGCACTCCAGATTTCTCAGTATCCTTTATTAACCAAAGAAAGGAGTGAAGTGGAGAAAGGTGGCTGGCTTGTCAGTTCTGCTCAGTAGCAGACATGCAGTTCTGGACTGACTGGGGGCACAGTGTTCAGCCAAATGTTTGATGTATCTTTTTACATGTTAGATTCCCATTTGATTAAAACGGCAACTTAATTTATGCCACCTTTGTTGTTTTTGCAACTTAATCGGACCCACTGCCTCACTGCACCAGCCCCTAGAAAATAAGTCCTGAGACTTTGGAAGTGATCCCTGCTGTGATAGCGTGATTATTTCTATAGCATCGGCCATTAAAGGAAAGGAAAGTGCTCATCCAGTTGGGTACAGTATTTAGTACTGAGAAGTGTTTACTATTATTCATGGACATCTTCAGACATTCAAGGGAAAGGGCTGTGTGAAACAATACAGTATGCCCAGTGTAATCCTCCCGACACCCCCAACCCGAAGGACACCTGGAATCTGCCAGTTTTGAAATTTCTGTATAACCATAGATCCAATGTGATGTTTTTTAAATCTCAAAGTATGACTTTTTTAAGTGATATGTAAGTCATACTTACCTCATAAGTGATGAGATATATAGTTGTAGTACTATATCATATTTATAAATACCTTTTTATTTATTTATTTATTTTGGAAACTGAGTTTTGCTCTTGTTGTCCAGGCTGGAGTGCAATGGTGTGATCTCGGCTCACTGCAACCTCCGCCTCCTGGGTTCAAGTGATTCTCCTGCCTCAGCTGGGATTACAGGTGCCCACCACCATGCCAGGATAATTTTTGTATTTTTAGTAGAGATGGGGTTTCGCCATGTTGGCCAGGCTAGTATCGAACTCCTCACCTCAGGTGATCCACCCACATTGGCCTCCCAAAGTGCTGGGATTACAGGCATGAACCGCTGTGCCTGGCCAAAATACACATTTTAAAGCCTCCATTTACTGATTCACTAAGCAGCTGTTGAATGCCTGTTCTATGCAGGTACTGCTGTTGGTGCAGAAGACACAAACTTACATCCTTTTGGGTCACTCTCTTCCTCTCTTCTTAGCCAGTCGGCCTCCTGGTAACACCCTGTACTTTGATATCCTATCAGAGACACTTGCTAAAAAAGTGGCGCCTGGACACTCTAGGCTTTCATCTGTCGGCTTGTCAACCCCATGGAAATAGACTGTCTGCTCTCTAATGGGTCCAGCAAAAGCCTGGGTGTGATTTTTATGGGTTGGCCCAGTTTGGGTCACATGATCACACCTGATCCTGTCTCTGTCATTGGTGGTTGGTGGGCTTTGCTTGGAAATGCTTGGATTAAATATCTACTCAGAGAGGTAGGGGGTTATTTCCTCACAACTACATGGTTTATTGAAAGGGTAACTCTTTCAGAAACAAGATAACAAGATAGGTAGGATGGTCAGGGAAAAAAACCCAACCAAACACAAAAACCCAGCAGATGGCTGCTACCCAGCCCGAACCTCCCTCATGAGGACCAGCCCTCAATTTTGCAGTCGCTTACTCAGCATCTCCACCTGGGTGTTCCATATGCACCTCCAGGTTCCCATACTTAAATCTGACTCATCTTTCCCCGCAGATGTATGTCTTCCCTTGTGTAGCTCATCTTGGTGAAGCATACAGCAATCCACCCAACTGCCCAAGCCAGGACCTGCTCGTTGACTTAGAGGCCTTAAACCTCTTCTCTCCCATGGTCAATCTGTCATCGGGCCTAAAACATTTCTTGTCTCTGTTCTTCTCTAGCCTTATTGCCACCTCCTTGGCTCAGATCATCATCATTTCTTCCCAGATGGCTGCAGTGGCCTCCTAACTAGCTTTCTTCTCTTTAACCTTGCCCCTTTCCAGTCCACGTGGATCTTTCTATGACTTAAATAGGACCATGACCACTCGCCTGTTTTAGACCACTCAATGAGTACCCAGTGCCTTCAAGATAAAACGCAAGCTTTTAAAACTTGGCGTACAAAGCCTACTTTTCCTTCTTTCCTCCCTCCCTTCATCCCTCCCTTTCTTCTCTCTCTCTCTCTTTTGTTTCATTCTCTTTCTCTTTCTTTTCTTTCCTTTTCTCTTTTCTTTTCTTTTCGAGTATTGCTCCTTTGCCCAGGCTGGAGTGCAATGGCGCTGTCTCGGCTCACTGCAAGCTCTGCCTCTTGGGTTCAAGTGATTCTCCCGCCTCAGTCTCCTGAGTAGCTGGGATTACAGGCATGCGCGACCACACCCGGCTAATTTTTATGCTTTTAGTAGAGGTGGGGTTTTGCCATGTTGGTCAGGCTGGTCTTGAACTCCCAATCTCAGGTGATCTGTCCTCCTTGGGCTCCCAAAGTGCTGAGATTACAGGCATGAGCCACTGTGTCCGGCCTCTTTTTTTTTTTGAGACAGGGTCTGGCTCTGTTGCCCAGGCTGACAGTGGTGTAGTGATGCGATCTCAGCTACTGCAACCTCTGCCTCCTGGGCTCAAGTCATCTTTCCACCTCAGCCTGCCAAGCTGCTGAAATTACAGGCGCACGCACTGTGCCCAGCATTTTTTTTTTTTTTGCATTTTTTGTAGAGATGAGGTCTAGCCATGTTGCCCATGTATTGATATTAGACACAATCGTTTATTCTATATATTCTAAATAATCTAATTTTTTACAAAGCACTTTCATTTCATAGCACATTTAAAAACTGGAAAAATTTCTCTTTCAAAATATTCAACTATGAAAATTGGAAAGCTATTATATGAGTTCACTGTGTCTAATATCTTAATAGATAATATCTTTATTTTTTAAAAAGAAAAGAGTCATTTTAAATTTAGAAAAATAAAATTAAAATGTAATCCCCCCTTTTTTAAAAAAAAGCAAAATATGTCTTTATCTTTCAAAGAAAGCCCCCTCTTCTGGCTTGGGGCCTGCTTCTCTGGCTTTCACAGCCTGCCAGTATTATGCTGATAATTCAGTGATGATTCTTAACTTCCCTGATTCTCTCCCTAGATTAGTGTTCTCTTTAAGAACAAGGATATTGAAGTTTGGCTCATTCTACACCCTTTCCATAGCTTGATCTCCTATTTGAGTTGAAAAGATAAAAATTGCATTTACAAAACTCCCTTGCAGCTGGGATATAGAAATGTGATGTAGGATCCATCATGCAGCTGGACCTGCACAAGACTTCAATTAGAATCGGGCAATGAAGATGGAATCTGGTAAGCTTGGTGCCGGAATGTCTGGTTCCTCTGGACCAGGTACAGTTGAGTTTCCAGGGTCCAGCCCCTAGCATGAGTGGCTATGGTAACGGTGCTTCCACTGGAACATGTCCTCGGTGCATTTGGTCATCTTTCTTAGTCTGCATATTTCCTAGCTGTGTTGCTGCTGCCGGCATAGACGCCATGCCTGGCCCTGGCCCTGGCCCTCCTGAGATTCTGTGAGCCACCCAATTTTTAAAAATAAAGAAACTTGGCCAGACACAGAGGCTCACGCCTGTAATCCCAGCACTTTGGGAGGCTGAGGCTGGTGGATCACGAGGTTAGGAGATCGAGACCATCCTGGCTAATACAGTGAAACCCATCTCTACTAAAAATACAAAAAAATTAGCTGGGTGTAGTGACATGCACCTGTAGTCCCAGTTACTCAGGAGGCTGAGGCAGGAGAATCGCTTAAACCCGGGAGGCCAAGGTTGCAGTGAGCTGAGATTGCACCACTGCACTCCAGCTTGGGCGACAGAACGAGAATCCGTCTCAAAAAAAAAAAAAAAAAAAAAAAAAAGAAACTCATTCTGCTTAAACTATTTAGAATGAATCCCATTGCCTGCAACTAAGTGCCCACAGTTGATGTCTAATGCATCTTTGCATTTGCAGTGCCCAGCACAATACTTGACCCATAATACATGCCACATGCCTATTTGTTGATTGAATGCTTTCATGGATACGTTTTTCTGTTCTTGGGTGCTCACTGTGTGATAAGGGAAGCCCACTTGAGAATAAATATTTCAAGGCAAAAGTTATAATAGAGTTGTGTGCAAAAGCCATGAAAATGTGAAGATGGAAGCACTAGAGACATTCCAGGGAAGGCAACATTTGAGGCGGCCATTTATGAATGAGTAGCAATTCACTAGCTAGATAAGGAGATAAAGGCCATTCCAGGTAGGGGAATGGCTATGCAAAGACACCAACATATGCGATGGTAGGACGTGATTTGGGAATGAGTGAGGTTGACTAGGATATCCTAGGTAGTCAAGAGATGACGAAGGAAGGGAGGGAAGGCAGGGTTTGAACAGCAGCAACCATTATAGAGGTGAGCATTTCTGGTACTTTCTAGACCCCTGATACTGAAACTGTTTCTTATATATGTTATCTCATTTAACCCCCTTTATTATCATTTTTATAGGTAAATTATGTAATTTAAGTTTTTCATTTTGCATGTCAAATGTGAAAACCTGTAAGAGGAAGTAGCTTGGATTGTACAACATGTAAAAATCCTTGAAATTTGTTGTAATTAAAAATAGTTTGCTTTTTAAAAATGGGGGTTAAATTTTATTTTGTTTTTTTGTTCTAATTAAAAATGACTGTTTTTGGCTGGGTGCGGTGGCTCATGCCTGTAGTCCCAGCACTTTGGGAGGCCAAGGCAGGCGGATCACCTGAGGTCGGTAGTTTGAGACCAGCCTGACCAACATGTAGAAACCCATCTCTCTACTAAAAATACAGAATTAGCCAGGCGTGGTGGCAAATGCCTGTAATGCCAGCTACTTGGGAGGCTGAGGCAGGAGACTCGCTTGAACCTGGGAGGCGGAGGTTGTGGTGAGCCGAAATCACACCATTGTACTCCAGCCTGGGCAACAAGAGTGAAACTCCGTCTCAAAAAAAAAAAAAAAAAAAAAGATCATTTTCTTTTTTAAGAATAAACATATTAGACACAAGGGAACTTCATATAATTGCTTTGCAGTTTCCATGATTAAATATTTTGAAAGTGTGAAATAATTTTTCAGTTTTAAAATACAGTATGAAATAAAAGTGCTTTATAAGAAATTAGATTATTTAGAATACACAGAATAAACTATATTGTGTCTACTATTAATCCTCATTCCTGTTAATAATCTCAGTTTATAGGTTAAGTGACTTGGCCAAGGTCATAGAATTGCAAGTGACAAAACTTATATTCAACACGTGGGGCAATGATTGGTTGCTGCCTGGTCCTCTCCCTTCCTGGAGTTCTTTAAGAGCTAGGATATTGTAGTTTCACTCATTTGATACCCGTCTGTGACTAACATGCAAAGAGTTTAGACTTCATCCTCATGTTAATAAAACCAGTGAAAGCTGGATAATAATATGAGTATGATTAGATCATTTTGGCCAAAGGATTGGAGAAGCGGAGCTTGAATGGAAGGGCTTGTTAAGAGTCTAGAGGAGATGATACCAGCTTCGACAAGTCAGGGATAGTGAGGATATGGAGGACTGAATATAACTGAGTAATATCTTAGAGGTGCAATAGACAAAACTTGGAGACTGTGTACCTGTCGCAGGGTTAAGGGTGAGGCCAAGGCAGGGGCTTGGGCAGCTGAATAGATTGCGACACCAGTGGTGTAAATAGAGAAAACAGGTGAAGAAGCTGGCTGGGACTTAATTAATGATTTTGGTTCTGGATGCCTTAAGATGTGATCCCTTCAGAACAATAGCTTGGAGATCATCAAGATATCCACTTGCCCAAATCTTTAGTCCCCAGGCCCCTGGAGCAAGGCCTGCTGCCCTGGGTGTCTTGGCAGCTGTTCAAGCACGACTGGAATCTGGCTCAGCATTAGGCCAAGTGAGCACAGAGCCTTGCACTGCTGCATATTTAAAATTACTTGTCAGGAAAAGGAGCTACAGAAAAGAAGGTCTGTGATGGGGCAAGGCAAACATTCGCACCATTCAATAATTCAGCGCAGAGCTGGTCTTGGCTGCTGAGTTCCCGTCACAAGGAGCATTTTTAAAGTCAAACCCAATTTCCGTGCTAAGTCATGCCTCAGCAAGCTGGATCATTGCCAAAAGACAAGAGAAGACTCCAGACCTTTCTATAAACAGGCCCTGAGAGATACGGGGTACTGCATGATAAAGCTGTCAGTCTGGTCGCAGCAGCCTGGCATGTGACTCATTTGCATATGTCACTTTCCTTCAGCGTAAGCCAGTCCATGAGCCTCTAATTTCAAATCCTGTGGGCAAATAAAGCTGTTCAGCACAACCTGCAACTCTCAGATTCAGGCCGTATTTATGGAGGGAGGGGTCTGGCCTCATATCCCTCATCTTTATGCTGCTCTGCTCCAGCTCACAGCCCCTCCAGCCGGTGGAGCTCTTTGAAGGGAGGGACATCTCAGAGGAGGGTCCCAGGGCTAGTCCCTTTGTGGGGCTGGGCCACTATATGGGAGAGAGTGGAGCTGCTGCAACTCTGGAAGGACCAGCTGAGCCCCGCTTTCCCAGTGCACCCCTCTGAGATGGCAGGCTCTGGGTGTAGGCTGGCCGCCTCCTTCTCCCCCTGGCCCTGCTTCTCTGCCCCCTTGGCTAGCCTGGAGCCCACCCTACCCAGACTTGGGTCAATTAATAAGCAGAGGACCTGTAAGGAGTCTTGATGGGATGCTAATAGCCCTGCGCAACCCTGCACAAGGTAGGGTATTGATGTTTGTTGCGTGGTGAGCTGCCTGCTTAGGGCTGGATTCAGGCCTTCATCCTTTTTTTGTTGTTGTTGAGATGGAGTCTCGCTCTGTCACCCAGGTTGGAGTGCAGTGGCGTGATCTCGGCTCACTGCAACCTTTGCCTCCCAGGTTCAAAGCGATTCTCCTGCCTCAGCCTCCTGAGTACCTGGAACTACAGGCATGTGCTACCATACCTCGCTAATTTTTGTATTTTTAGTATAGACAGGTTTTCACCATGCTGGCCAGGCTGGTTTCAAACTCCTGACCTCATGATCCACCAACTAGGCCTTCCAAAGTGCTGGGATTACAGGCATGAGCCACCGTGCCTAGCCCCATCCTCTTTTTATTTCCTTAGAGTTGGACTCTGGGCAAAGCTGCTGCCAGCAGGAGGAATCTGGCCTGGGTGCTCCAGCTGCTCTCTCCCTGCTTGCACTCCCAAGAGCTGGAGAGCTCCACATTTAAACTAATCTATAACCCATTAGCAGAGCCAGCAGCTAGCAGGAACTAGGAATAATAAAAATGTGCCTTAGTTTTGCAAGCTGGATGCCCGGCTTGGTGGTCAGGACACAGACTACTTTCAGCTCCCACCAGGCATGGTGGCTCACACCTGTAATCCCAGCACTTTGGGAGGCCAAGGCAGACAGATCACTTGAGCTCAGGAGTCCGAGACCAGCCTGGCCACATGGCAAAACAGGATGAAGGCCCGAACCCAGGGGAGGCGAAGTTGCAGTGAGCCGAGATCACGCCACTGCACTCTAGCCTGGGTAAAAGAGCCAGATCCTGCCTCAAAAAAAAATTTATTTTAATATACAGAAAGATCAGAAAATAATATGATGCTTTTGTATCTACTACCAAGAGTAAGCAGATAGTAACATTTTGTTATGTTTGCTTTAGATCTCTCTTTTCCTAAAAATAAAATAAATCACTATAGATAGAGCCAAATACCTCTACTCTCCTCTGCTCCCTGGAAGTAACCACTGTGCTGAAACTGGTGTTCATCTGTCTCTTGTAGATTTTTGTTCTATTATTATTTGTTTGTGTGTTTAAAAAGAATATGTTCTATTATATACGTCTAAAAAATCTCACTTATTGTGTGTATTTGTCACTTTTTTCCTACTCCATATCATGTTTATTTTACTCATTTTAAGGTAATAATTTACTTATAGCGAATTTTATTCTTTTTGGTGTAGTATAGACTTCTCTATGTTTTGACAAATATGTCCAAACATGTAATACCACCACAAGTAAGATACAGAACAGGTTTGTTACCCCAAAAAGTCACCATTAGGACCTTGATTTTTGACACGCATTTACCAGGCTCTAGAAAATGGAAAGCCTAGCCTTGAATCTCAAGAGTGTTTTGTCTGCCATTCTGCAGTGTTACTTCCTGCTTGAAGCAATCAATGCCTGAGAGCTGTAGGGGGGATGGTGGTGGAGAACTCGGAAATTCACAAGCAGGAATCTCAGTTAATACGCAGCTACCCTTGCCTGTCCCCCAGTTAAAGTCCTAGTGCCTAACCAAAGCTAGATCTTATGTAGGAAGGTAGATAGAGGACTGTTCTATTCTCCATTCTTTCTGAGTACCAGGAGTTACCAAGAAGGCTTCAAAGTTGGCCTTTAGCCCTGTTCCTTTGGTCTCCAACGCTGGGGGAGATGCGGATTGATTTCAGCCCCAGGAGCAAGGTGTTCTGCATTCCTATGTCCAATATTGCTCAATACAGTCTCATGGGTTCTTCCTGGTTGGGTGAGTGTCTTCTCATGGGATGTCTGGGCTCTTGCTTGCCGTCATTCACCCAGTGAACCAGTAGCTCAGTGCTTTTTCTCCCCCATGAGAAGAATGAATTCACTTGGATTGTTAAGTATAAAAGTGTCAGGGAAAGACTCTTTCAAACTGCTAACTCTAAGGCTTAACCTCTCCAGTAATGGACATCAATGCTCCTTTCTACTTTCTTTGTAGCCCATGGATCTTCAGCAACTATGGCTCCCAGGATGGTACATATTTTCCAAAGGAAAAATGGGTTATGATTGATTAGTTATGTCTGCATAAGAGATGGACACAGAAAGCAAGAGAGTAAATATAGCCATGCTGTGTTTACCAACCCAGACCCATGCCTTTGATGCTGTCATATTACTTCTCCAGGATGTTGGTAAAACAAGCCCTTCTATGGTGAAAAGCCTCCTTGCCCTTCTAGGATGCCCAGTTTCTCTCTCTCTTTTCTTTCTTTTCTTTCTTTCTTTTCTTTTCTTTCTTTCTTTCTTTCTTTCTTTTTCTTTCTTCTTTCTTTCCTTCCTTCCTTCCTTCCTTCCTTCCTTCCTTCCTTCCTTCCTTCTTTTGAGACAGGGTCTCACTTTCTCACTTGTCCTGGAATCCAGTGGTATGACCATAGTTCACTGCAGCCTCGACTTCCTGGGCTCAAGCAATCCTCCCAGCTCAGTCTCCCAAGTAGCTAGGATTACAGGCGGACACCACTGCCCATGGCTAACTTTTTTTTTTTGAAATGGAGTCTTGCTTTGTTGCCCAGGCTAGAGGGCAGTAGCGTGATCTCAGCTCACTGCAACCTCCACTTCCTGGATTCAAGTGATTCTCGTGCCTCAGCCTCTTGAATAGCTGGGATTACAGACATGTGCCACCACACTCAGCTAATTTTTGCATTTTTAGTAGAGATGGGATTTCACCATGTTGGCCAGGCTGGTCTTGAACTCCTGATCTCAAGTGATCCACCTGGCTCAGCCTCCCAAAGTGTTGGGATTACAGGCATGAGCCATTGCACTTGGCCAATAACTTTGGAATTTTTTTGTAGAGAGGGAGTCTTGTTGTGTTGCCCAGGCTGGTCTCAAACTCCTGGGCTCAAGTGATCTTCCTGCCTTGTCCTCCCAAAGTGTTGGGATTATAGGCGTGAGTCGCCATGCCCACCTGCCAGTATCTTATGGTGTCCAACAGCTAACTGACCTAGACTGACTGTCTGGAGGCAGCAATGGCGGACGTGTTCTTCTTGTGGCTAGGCTGAGAAGGTAACAGTGGAGTTGGCTCAGCACTCCTGCAGACCCTTCAGTTCTCATTGAAGGTCTTGGCAGCAAGTCCCAGGGTATTTTCATTATTTTGCATCCTGATTGAGGTGTGCGTCTGTGTGAGAGAATGAAGCACACACGTCCTGCAGCTCATTGCTTCCTCTGCTCAAAGAAAACAGGCATCCTGGCCTTGGGAATTCTAAGTTGCAATGGAAAAAAGAGCAGTCCCTTCTCTTATCCGCTTTTCTGTTGCATGTGCTGGCCCTGTTGGGGTGGGACGTCCACTGGGGGTTTGTTGACTTTTTGTTTCTGCTAACTGTTCACAATAAAAAAATCAAAGCAGAACCTCTGTGTTGTAAAAAGTGCTTAGCTAAAGTGTGCTGCAGATTTCTTCCTTCTGCCCCATGGGGGACTGGCAGGTCTCTACCAGTGCCCAGTAGAAGCAAAGCCTCTGCACAAAGAGGTGATGCCTTCACCCCACAGGGCTTCGGGGGACCCCCCTCGGGGAGGGGCGAATTTGGGGAACAGCAGCTGCTGAGGGCCAAGTTCCAGTGATCTTCAGTTCTTGCTCACTGCAGATCAAAGAAGTCTTGCTGTGTCCAGATCATATAAATATTGAACAAGGCTGCTTGGAATCCTTAAAGGAGTTTGGAGAGGAGGAGGAGCTCAGTGCAGAAGATGGTGTCAGAAAATGCTGACCCTCAGCTAAGAGCTAAAACAAAAGTCAGCAACAAAGGAATGAGAATGAATCTGATCAGACATGGCTTCTATTTTTGGCTTGAAATTTGCACACGCATTGCTTTTAAGGTATAAGTTGTGCAAGAATTTGGCTGTCTGGATCTGAACAATGAGAAGGAGAAAAGCTTTTCTCTTGGTTTGGTTTTCTAAACTTTCTTCCTTTATTTGGAAGTCCAGTATATCAATTTGAGGCTCCTGGTCTCACGCTGGCTTTCTGCACTTGCTGCAGGAGAGTTCTCTACCCACTCCCGGGCTCATGCTCTCAGTGATCTTTCATGAGGGGGCTATTCTCCAAAGGACCCCTGTTGATTTAGGAGTCATGTTTGCTGGTAAGCCTTCCCTAACAACTTGAATCTGGGCCAGGCCCCTCTCTCTGCAGCCTCACAGGCCCCAATGCTCACTTTCACCAGAGGACACATGGCACTGGCTTACATGTGTGTTCATCTCTCTCACTGCACTAGAACAGCTGGGGCAGGTTCAGTGCCTTACTCACCAGTATGCCCCCTGTCCCTAGCACAGCGCTGATACATAGCAGGTGCTCAAAATCATGTACTGAATGAATATACGAGAAGAAGTGTATAAGAGACGCTCCCAGGGCGGCTCTCCAGACAGAAGGTTCCTGAGTTCTCGCTGTAGCTTCTCTATACCTAGAGAAGCTGGTACCACCCAGGTCAGATGGGGTGAGGCATCTCTTGCAAATGTGAAACCCTGGGTTTACCTTTCCTAGTTGTACTTACCTATCTCCCAATTGGTCTGCTCTCCAGTGTAGCACAACCAATAGGCTACCTTATAAGACATGAAACTCTTTTCCTATGGGGTGGTGAGTCTGGGTACAAACCTTTTTGGAGCAAGTGATGGGCACATAGTCAGGCATGAATTCTACTCTGTGGTTTAGAGTTAAAGCCTCATTTCATGAGTCTTTTCACAGGCTTTTCAAATTCTCTCACCATCTCCGGCTGCTCTAAGCCCAGATTCTTGAGGTTTAATGTCTTTCTTCACATTTACCTTTTTGTTTCTTTATTTTGAGGTAGGGTCTCATTCTGTCACCCAGGCTGGAGTGCGGTGGCGTGCTCACGGCTCACTGCAGCCTCGACCTCCCGGGCTCAGGCTCCCACGTAGCTGGAACCGCAAGTACACACCACCATGCCCAGCTAATTCTGTATTTTTGTAGAGATGGGGTTTCGCTATGTTGTCCAAGCTGGTCTTGAACTCTTGGCCTCAAGTGATCCACCCTCCTTGGCCTTCCAAAGTGTTGGGATTACAGGTGTGAGCCACCGTACCCAGCCATATTTTACCTCATTTTCCTGGTCAAAGGCTGAGACATCTCTCATTCTCTTCTTTTTGGGTTTTTGGAAGAGCAGGGCATTTTGGGGTCGAGGTCCCTTGGTTTCCAGTTGAAATTCCTCTTCCTGTAACTCCCTGGAAGATGCTGCAGGTCTGGTCTTGAGTCCTCTATGTTCATACTTTGTGTCCTTCCCTGTGCTCTGTTCTCTGTCCTCTAGTCCTCTCTGGAAGCTCTGTCCACTGAATGCATGTGCCCAGGCCTCGTGTCCCATCGAGGCTCACCCCCTAGGCCCATCTGCCACAGCCCCTGCCCTGCAGAAGATTCCTTACTTAGCCACATCCTCACCTGGGCTGTTATCAGCTCTACCTCCCCACCGAGGGTCTCCCACTGATCCCCTCCCTCAACTTCCTGACTTCCACCCACCTCTGAGGCATTTGCCCAGCTGAGTCTCCCCTCCAGGTGCTGTGATTTGGGGAAAGGACTTGCGGTTTCAAATGGTCCTCATCTCTATCCTCACTTGCTCTTTCTGATGAAAAGGGGTCATTTGCCTTGAGAAAATGAGCAGGAATTTACCAGGAGGACAAAGGAAAACCTCATTCCAGGAAGAGGAAATAGCCAATGCAAAGGCCCCAGGAAGAAAAAGAAGTGAAAAAGGAATGGCCAAAAACTTGGTGTGACATGGGGTGGCGGGGGAAGCCTGGGGGACAGGGCTGAAATCCTTGCCTTGCAAATAATTTTGCAGGGAATCATCAACATCTCCTTGGGTAAGACTGTTATTTATTAGCTCTGTATTTTATATTGCATTCCTCAATTTATAGACAAAGGGCTAGTCTTGAAATTGGTAAAAACAATGATGAAAAAATTAATAAAAAATTGATTATTAAAAGTAGCCAAAGACCCACAGAATGAGTAAAATGTATGATTTTATATATAAAATATATAAAATCACAGTGAGCTGACTGTGGTCGCTCACCCCTGTAATCCCAGCACTTTGGGAGGATTGCTTGAGCCCAGGAGTTCAAGACCCGCCTGGGCTAACAGAGCAAGACACCGTCTCTACAAAGGTATAATATATATATATATATATATATATATATATATATATAAGACAGAGTATCACTCTGTCACCCAGGCTGGAGTGCGGTAGCTTGATCTTGGCTCACTGCAACCTCCACCTCCCGGGTTCAAGCGATTCTCCTGCCTCAGCCTCCTGAGTAATTGCTGGGATTACAGGTGTGCACCACAATGCCCAGATAATTTTTATATTTTTAGTAGAGACAGGCTGACCATGTGTTGGCCAAACTGGTCTCGAACTCCTTACCTCAAGTGATTCGCCCACATTGGCCTCCCAAAATGCTGGGATTATAGGCATGAGCCACCACACCTGGCCGCTACAAAGAAAAAAATATTTAAAAATTAGCTGGGCATGGTAGCACACACCTGCAGTCTCAGGTACTCAAGAGGCCCAAACAAGAGGATTGCTTGAGCCAGGGAGGTCGAGGCTACAGTGAACTGAGATTATGCCACTGCACTCCAGCCTGGATGACAGAGCAAGACCCTGTCTCAAATAAATAAATAAATACATAAATAATTTTTTTTTTTTTTTGACAGAGTCTTGCTCTGTCACCAGGCTGGAGTGCAGTGGTACAATCTTACCTCACTGCAACCTCCGCCTTCCCAGGTTCAAGCAATTCCCCTGCTTCAGCCTCCTGAGTAGCTGGGACTACAGGCATGTGCCACCACGCCCAGCTAATTTTTTTGCATTTTTAGTGGTGATGGGGATTTCACCATATTGGCCAGGATGGTCTCGATCTCTTGACCTTGTGATCTGCCTGCCTCGACCTCCCAAAGTGCTAGGATTACAGTCGTGAGCCACCACACAAGGCCATAAATAAAAGTTTTAAAAAGAACTCGGGATGGGTGCAAAAGAACCTAACAGTGGTTGGCCAAGTGCAGGTGGGAGAACTGTGGGAACCAGGGAGACAGGCAGCAGGGGCCAGGCACTACTCACTGTGAACCTTTTTATACACATTTCCTTGGATTTGAATCACGCAACTATGTACCCTATTCAAAACATCACATAAAAAATGAATTGCTTGTTCCCACAGTCTTCCTTTCAGAATAGTTCTTCTGTAGCCCGACTGCCCTGAGGAGCCCAGTATCCAGCTTTATGACTCACAAACCATTGCCGGTGATCCCAAGTGTTAAAAAATATTTCCCCCAAACTAATTCCTGAACACCTTTAGCAAAATAGCTGCCAGGGGTTACCCATCTGTGAACCATTACAGCTCCTCCCAGGTTGAAGGTGACCCCTGGTCTTTCTGGAGACTCTGAGTTAAGTGTCTGCGTTTCTCTACCTGCTTATCTTCCACACAAGCCATCAGTTCAGGTGGTGTCTCTATGGCCTTTATTTTGGTATCTTTCTTCCCTGAGCGTCTCTGCCCCAACGGGAACTGGCTGAGAAGTTCTGTGAGAACTTCTCACCCTTTCTGGGCTTTGGGGTCCCTTTTCCAGACTCCGTAGTTGGTGCAGATCCAATGTGCTTGTCCAACTTGAACACCTTATAAAAACATTGGAAATCACCCTGTGAAAATCCTGCAAACAAGGAGCAGCTGGACTGGGGAGAGCCAGCCAGTGACTAGCTACGTTCTCAGAAGTGCAGTGGGAAGCACCGTGTCCCAGAGTTCCAGGAGGTGAATGGCAAGGTTAACCTTAGAGGCCTTGGGATATGACTGCCTGAGACAATGGCCCTCTCCTCCACCAGAGGTGGTCATGAAATTGCCCTTCTTAGGATGCACAGTCAGACATTTCCCAGGAGATCTTTGGGTCTGGACTTTCCTCCTTTTGGCCTCATTGCCCTGTGTCTGTCACATCTGTCACTCAAGCCTAAGCTAACTTACTACCCACACTTCCTTAAGCAGATGCTGAATAAAAGATTAATGAGCTTAAATCCAGCCAGGTCGACTCATTTCCCTGCTCTTCTTTTTGAAAGTTGACCTTTTATAAGCATTCTGTTCATTTGCATGTAGCTTGTTTCAGTCTCAGAACGAAAGAGTTCTGTATCTTTGGTTACACATTTGAATTTCCAGCCAGTTATAAACTCTGAGAGTGTACAGGGACCACCTGTTTGCCATCTTTGTTCACTCACAGTCACTAACACACAGCCAATCGTCTGTAAATACTTGAGCGAATAAATGAATGAGAAGGTGAGTGGATCCCTAACACTATGTATTTAGATCATTTCTGTCCAATAGAAATGTTGATAATAGAGATGTTCCATAGCTGTTCTGTCCAATACTGCAGCCACTGGCCACAGGCAGCTACTGACCTCTTGAAATGTGGCTGGTACGGCTGGAGAACCAAATATTAAATGTTAATTAATTTTATTGAAATGATCATTCATGGCTACTGGCTATCATATGGAATGGTGTAGATACAGGCCATTAGCTTTATAATGTGATCATCTACATTGATATACTAGAGAACCTTTTTGAATTAACTCTTCTTCTTTCACAAGGCCAAGAAACTTTCAGCAAGTTTTAGAAGCAGTGACAAAGCATATTAGCACTTCCTATGATCACCACAGGCGAACAGAGGCCAAAAAGGGAAAGAGTGAATAGAAGCTCATTCCACCTGCTTTTTTCTGACAAAGTCTTAGCTCTCCCAGAGTATAAAGAGTCAGCCTCTTGGTTTCTGACTCACCCCAGAGCCACCCCATAGATTGCTCCAAGCCCCCACCGTCAGGCCAGGCAGAGTCAGGGGTGCGTCCGAGGGAGGTGTGCCACTTGCTGAGTCATCAGCACCATTTCTCAGAACAGGTGTTCTCGGTCAGCCTCCTGGGAGGGTGCCCCACCCACACTGCCTCCACCTGTAGGGGTGACCGCAGCCCACAGACAGGCATGAGCTTCCTTCCTGCTCAGGAATGCCGGAGGTGGTGTGGAGCCACCAGAAACGTATGCTCAGGGACCCTAGAGGAATGAGATCCAGAAGTTGGTTTTGTGCTACGGCAGAGGGGCTCTGCCGGAGGCTGAGTTCCCTGCAGCAACTTTAATGCCACACGAGGACCTTTTCTTTAGCACTTGGTCCATCTGGCTACACCCAATGTCTTCACTGGTAGTAGGCAGAGTACTTTCTCATACAGGGTGTGTGGGGCTCAACAGTCACAGTAGGAGGTGGCTGGAGAAGAGGCACTTATGGATGTTTTTATGTGTGTGTGAGGGTTCCTGGGCGATCCTTAGGTGCCTCTGTCGTCTAAGGGACAGAACAGGACAGCCTCTCCACACCTCCACAACCAACGTGAGCAGTGCTGGCGCCTGTCTGCCCAAGGAAGCCAGTTCTCCTTTGCTTTCTGGGTTAGAGAATGTTCACAGAGCAAGTTATGAATGCTCCCATGATGCCAGGTCACTAAGCCAGAGTTCCCAGGGCTGCCCCGCATCCTCTGCTCTCGCCCCTGAGGGATACAAGCAAAAGGTACCTGCCACCTAGCATGTCCCAGTCCTGTGCTACACTGTCCCCTCTGGGCAACTCAACCTGCTTACCAGGTCTCATCTGGAAGACAAAAAGATTGCAGCACCGGGTCCCTGACACAGCAGAACTCCCCAGGGTGCCTGAGGCCTAGGGTAGTGTCTAGGTGCAGTCTTGTTTCGACATAACCTACACACCCCGCAGGCCCAGCAGGCAGGGCGGGTGCAGCCTGAACTGCACATGACACACAGGAGAAGCTCCGATTCCCAGTTGCACAAACAATGGCTCATTCAGGGGCTCAGGGAAGCGCTGAGGTAGCTGAGATTCCACACCGAGGTGCCTCGCCCTTCTCTCACTCTGACTCCTCCCCCAACCACACCTTCAAAATCTTCAGGGCAGGGACTAGTATAAGTTTGGAGAATAACTGGCGTCCAGGTATCCAATCACTGCAGGAGTAAGATGCTGATGTAATGGCAGGCTAGTGTCAGCTTGTCCTCCAGGCCTTCGCTTCTTGAAATCCCATCCAGCTGTGCCTGAAAGTCCTGCGGTTTCCACCGTCCTACTTTTCAGAGCAACTTATCCCTGCAGACGGTGTGGCTATTTCTGGGTCAGGTGTGACTGTAAAGGCTGGTGTGAGCGGACCAGCCCGGCCATTCCAGAAGGCTCCTGTCAGGCTTCCTGGAGAAGGATTGTCTCAGTCTGTAGCTGTGGCTTTGTGCATTTCTTGGGATGCCGAAGGTTAATACCTCCAGAAATTGTTCCCTAAATAAAGAACACTTAATTGAGGGCAAAGCTATTTGTGCGGCATAGTCAGAGAATTTTAGATTTGGATAGATGAAGAGAATGTAGAGATCACAGCTTCGTTTTAAGGGTGAGGAAAACAATACCGAAGAGGTTGGGCAATTTGGCCAATGCCGCTCGCTTACAGGCAGAGCTACCAGAACTTTGAGTAGGCAGCTGATCAAGACAGTGCTTAAGTTCATGAGCTGAGATGGGCTTTGAATGACACAGGAGCCTTACGCTGGACTCCTCACATAGAAGAAGGGGTATGGAGTCAAAATTATTTTGGTTAAAGATTTCCTTTTCCCCTGTATCAGATACCCTAAATTTTATCATAGATTAAGTAGGGTAATAACATGTCCTCATCATCAAACATTTTGCTTTTTCTTTTTTCCTAGATTACACATACTGGATTATGTAATTTGTGATTCACTTGATTGACTGAATCTGATCGCAGGGGAAGACTCTCATCCACCTTCCATCTCCAGGGAAGATGGTGCTGGGATCAAAAGATGCTAAGACCTCTTAGGAGGATGACCTCCAAGGCTGAACAAGGGCCAAAGCTTAATCTGGCCTTTCTCCTTGACAACCTGCCAGTCAGTTCTCAGGGAATGTGGACTCTTACGTACTGAGAATGAGAATGAGAGGGTGATACCCTCTTATGCCTTATGTAAACTTTGGTTAGATGAACCAAAAGTTTGACCTAGGAAGAGATGTGCAGAGCCTCATTGCCATGGACTGGGATACTCCACGAGATGAGTGAAGCCTCTGCATTTTCTGTGAGCCAGATATTGTCTCTCTTCTTTATCTTGCCCTGGAAATACAGGGGCCTCTCAAAATAGGGTCTGGTAAAAGGATCAGCTAATGTTTTCTATAAGGTTCTTTCAAGAAAGTTTTTAAATTGTTCTTCTGGAGGTCATTCCAGTTCCATTTCTGAAATAGTTGCTGGTTAAGAATCTGGCAGCCACCCATCCTCCATGGCAGGCCAGTTCTGTGGTGGGAACCCTGCTATTCTGGACACGTCAGGGTTATAAACTGGTTCTGGGGCTTACAGTTGATGTGCCCCACTGAGCTAGGAGTGTATTTGATGTTATTTGGTAGAATTTCCTCAACAAGATTTTACATTCCAGGCGGAGTGTGGTAGTTCACACCTGTTATCCCAGGTCTTTGGGAGGCTGAGGCAGGTGGATCACCTGAGGCCAGGAGTTTGAGACCACCCTGGCAACTCGATGAAACCCCATCTCTACTAAAAAATACAAAACTTGGCTGGGCGTGCTGCAGCATGCCTGTAATCCCAGCTACTCGGGAGGCTGAGGCACAGGAATTGCTTGAACCTGGGAGGCGGAGGTTGCAGTGAGCCGAGATGGTGCCACTGCACTCCAGCCTGGGCGACAGAGCAAGACTCCATTTCAAAAAACCAAACAAACAAAAAAAGATTTTACATTCCTTCAGTCCAAATAGTGCAGTTTATATTTTCTTTGATTTCCCTTCTAGTACATAGCCTGAACACCCTGTAGATAGTAAAACTTAATTTGAGTTTTTAAAGGCTTAAATTAAGCAGAAACATATATGTGAGTAAAATAGTCCATGTGATGAACATAGAATACACATTTATAGTAAAACTATAGTGTTACTTATTCAAGTTGACAATGAGAAACAATGATTTTTTTTTTCTTTTTACGAAAAGTTATCTTGGTAAGGAATGGATTCAAAAGTCTGAAAGTTTTCAATGACATTCCTCAAAACTGTGATAGTAAATGTTGCAGAAAGCAATAATTTAGCTTGGAAGGTATAAACTTTGCATTTATATATGTGAGAAAGACAAATAACACCTCTGAAATCTTAAAACTAATACGATTAAAAGTGTGGATAGGCCAGGCGCAGTGGCTAATGCCTGTAGTCCCAGCACTTTGGGAGGCTGAGGCAGGTAGATCACTTGAGCCCAAGAGTTTGAGACCAGCCTGGGCAACATGGTGAAACGCCATCTCTACAAAATATACAAAACTCAGCTGGGTGTAGTGGTACGTGCCTGTAGTTCCAGCTACTCAGGAGGCTGAGGTGGGAGGATCACTTGAGCTCAGGAGGTCGAGGCTGCAGTGAGCTGTGATCATACTCTACACCCCAGCCCTGGTGACAAGTGAGACTCTGTCTCAAAAAAAAAAAAAAAAAAAAAAAAAAAAATTGGCCAGATGTGGTGACTCACACCAGTAATCCCAGTACTTTGAGAGGCCGAGGTGGGTGGATCATGAGGTCAGGAGTTCGAGACCAACCTGGCCAACATGGTGAAACCCCCAGCTCTACTAAATATACAAAAATTAGCTGGGTGTGGTGGTGCACATCTGCAGACCTAGCTACTCGGGAGGCTGAGGCAGGAGAATGACTTGAACCCGGGAGGTGGAGGTTGCAGTGAGCCGAGAGACTCTCTCTCTCAAAAAAAAAAAAAAAATTGTTGATGTTGAGAAATGCCACAGATATTGAACTCATCCTTAAAATTAGACGATTTATCATTCTAGCATGTGTTGAAAGGATAAACTCGGCAAACATGTCAGGTATTTGAACAGATCAGGGAAAAGTGTGTCTTGAAAATGCCCTCCCAGAGCTGGAGAGCCGGGGCCAGGATGTCACCGAGAGCCACCATATGTCATCCTTTCAAGGGGCTTTCACATACCTGAGGCCTGATGCTTGCTCGAGAAAGCCGAGTCCCCCGGAGGCATTTGCAGCCTGTGTACACTTAGACATTAAAGACAGCATCTGGCTCCTGTTCTTTAAGCTGAGTCAAAGGCAGAGTGGTGCCTGATCATTTACTTTAATTTCTAACAACATGGGGCGTATGCAGTCCCGGCTACAATGACATGATCTCCAGCTGATAAGGCAGAGGACAGGAGGCAGGGACTCAGGCTCTGGAAAGCAGCACTTTACTAGGAGACAATGAGCAAGAGTAGCTATCATTTTCAAGTCCAAATTGCTCAGCTCTGGAAGATTCTGTCAGGGCAGGAGGCCGAGGAAGGTTGAAAACAGGAATTGTTTTACTCTCTTGGACATGGTAGCAGATTGAATACCAACAACAGCGCGGCACTTAATCGTTCTATTGGGCTGGAGATGTTTTAGCCCAAGGTCACTTATTTCCAGTTTGAAGTATAATGATCTAAGTTGTTGCCTTAACATTTTCAGATGCATTTTTGAGCTGAACTTTGGCCAGGCTGTCAGGCAGGTGCTTGGAGATATGTTGTTAGCTTTGGAAACTGCTCCTTCTGCAAGGACTCGTGTGGCCTGCAGTGGGTAACCCGTCTCCAAAGCTCCTCTTTGGGCCCGGAGACCTCGGTGCCCCTCTGGCCTGCTTTTGTCCTGGTTCCTGGTTCGAGCCCACAGAAGTCTGTCACCTTTGCTTTTCTGAAGGACTTTCACAAGTCTGGAAAAAACAAAATGAACAAAACCCAAACAAAAACAGACACGTGGGGCTAGATTTCTGCATTTGGATGCTGCTTTGACTACAGTAACGTTCATTCCTTAGAAATGTGCCACTGCCTTTTCTTTTCAGTGGTCATGGCCAACTTTAACCCAAGGAGATTTGGTGTCTGAAATACTGAATGTTTTCAGGCTGTGATGGTCTCAGCCCAAGAGTGATGGGAGCAGGCCCAGAAGAAGAGGCTCTCATGGGCGTGACTCCCTGGCCCACTCTCCATCCCTTGGGAATAGACTTCCATCCTGCTTTCTTTGTTGGGAACTCCATGAGCAAATGGAAGCTGGTAAAGTTTGAGTCTCCTGTAAAACTCTTCTTCCCTCTCCTGGGTGAGACAGGTCTTGAGGGAGGAACTGCTTCATTGCTGAGTTATGCAGCACACACTTTCGGTGCGTCCTGAGCTGAGCTGAGTTGTGTAAGATCAAGAGCAGAGGGGCCTTTGTTCTTGACTGTTGGGAGCTCCATGCAGAGATATGGAACACCAGAGGCCTCAGATGCAGATTGAAGAGGATTTAACCAAGGCCCATGACTTTCTGGGGACATCTCTTGCCAGGCTCAATATCTGGTGGGCACTAGGTCTGTATTCACTCCAAGAGTGGTACTGACAATGTTCCCTTTCGGCTCAAGATGAATTTTGAATTTTGAAGTGCACTTCCAAAATATATACTTTTAATGTGTAGCAACCAGCTCTCAGGGTGGGGGAGAAGCTCTGATTTTATACTGTTTGACAATTTCTGTGATATAAATACTCTCACCACGGCTGACTCAAAGCTAACAACATCACGTCAACTGGCTTGCAAAATTCCTGAAAATTAACAATGGGCTTTTGCAAGTCCAGCTGCAGCTCACCACTGGCTCTAGCCCAGCACGGTGTTACCGAAACCGACCTGAAGACACAGAGCTTTGGAGCCGACAGACCTGGGGAGGACTCCAGGTGCATTCTAATTCTCCTCTCTCTGTCTCACCAAACTCTTGAATAAAACCCACCTGCACGTGGGAGACATTTTAATGGACGGACAGACTCCCTTCACTGAAGATAAATTATTATTTCTTGGTACAGTGGACGGGGAAAGAGGAAAGTGGGAATTCCACCGCACACGTCTCTGTGAAGCACTTTCTGTGTATCAGAGTCTGTGCGAGTTGGGAGAGATTCAAGAGGAATATGACCTGCCGTCGTGGAGCTTCCAATCTGAGTGGAGAGACAGACAGAACAACCACTAACTACAGAACAGGACAACATGGAAAATGTCCTGTAGTATTTGATCTGAGGAGAACTGAGGGAGGGCAAAGGAGAAATGATCAATTCAGATTTACGGAATTGGAAAAAGGCATCGTGTGTTTGATGAATGGATGTAAGTCTTCCAGCAGGAGGTCAGATGTGTAGCAGGAGTTCCCTAAACATTGATTCCCATCTAGGGTGCCTTCCACTCCAAGAATTCTGTGTCCTAGTACCAGTGTACAGAGAAAACTGAGTAGATGCTAGCTGAGCTGTGCCTACAATTATCTGCAAAATAGAGGCTAAAAAGCCGAAGACCTATTTGTAGCTGAATTACCCAAGGCTGAGAGGCTCTGCCGGGCAGGATCCGGGTTGGCCGTCCTTGCTGTGCAGAAGCAGTGCACAGTTTTCTGCTATCCATCTCAATGGAGCTGGGGGCCATGGCATCCCAATCACAGATACTAGGGGGCTGGGGGAGGTGTTGAGATGGGGGAGCATAGTGGGGGTGGTTATCTCTCCAGGAAGGAGCAGAACACAGTGACATTTTCAGTACCGGCCTTTGCAGTCTTTGCAGATGTGCTGCCTGCATTCCAGTGTCCTCCTGAAGGGAGGATTGGAGAACGGGCTCCAGTAGGAGGACGCAGACATCACACAGATGGGCAAGGCCCGCTCTCCTGTGTATGGGGGGAGAGAGTGTGCTGTGGGGCTGAAGGCCGAGAACCTGTTCCTAGGGTGTGCGAGCGGGTGAGGGAAGGAGAGGGGAAAGGGAAACATCTGATTATATGAGCCCAAGCCCAGGACCAACAAGTGAAGCCCACCCCCCCTCCCCCCAAAAGGCAGCATGAGTCTTCCTTATCTTGAGATTTAGGGGAGTTCTTGCAGTTTGCACTCTGGGAATTCTCCTCAACCCTCCCACACAGCAAGGAAGATGCCTGGCAATGTGTGTTTGTCTGCCTGACTGTCTGCTGCCTGGGAGAGGCTCCCGCTCCAGCAACTCTGCCAGAATCTGGAGCCCTGGATGGGTGTGTGGGAGTGGAGCGGGGGAGGAGGTGCCAGGGAGGCTCTTTTGCGCCTCTCACTGGTGGGGGGAGCATCTGTTTGGGGATGAGAGGCACAGTGAGAAGGTGCTTGAGCTATTAGCTGGTTCATCCAGCTCACTCACTCTGACGGGGCTAGGAAGTAATAATTTGTAAGTTCTGGTGTGTGTGTGTGTGTGTGTGTGTGTGTGTGTGTGTGTGGAGAGAGAGAGAGAGAGAGAGGAGAGAGAGGGAGAGAGGGAAGTCATGAGGAAGCGACTTGGGATAAATAGGCAATACTTGTCTTTAGCAACTCTTACCCTAATCCAAAGTAATATCAATTATTTTACAAACATATTTATTTACAAATATATTTATTTTACAAATATATTTGGTTTTGTTGATGGTTTGTTTAAGGGATTGTTGAAGGATGAAAACACTCGCTGGAATAATCTGGCCCTCCCTCCCCATTTGACTCAAAAAACAAAAAGCAAAAATCTTTAGAGAAAAATGTTCAGTCTCCCCGTTTCTTCCGACTCGCCCGTTACCTCTCACCACTGCAATTACTCTCTCTCCTTCCCTTTGATCCCCCTTGCCAATTCACTCTGTTTAATCATTCATTCATCCACTCATTCATTCAATCAGTCAACCAGTTGGTCCGTCAACAGACATACCGCAGGCACACGTGCCAGGCATTTGTTTGTATGGGTGGAGGCTGTTAAATAAGCTGATTTTCATTTTCATTTAGTCTCAGAAAGAGTTTCCGAACAGTTTATTTCACTCCCAAAAGGAGTATACTCCTCTCTCAGGGAAAATGTCTGATTATCTGAGGCAGTAAAGGCAGCTGGGATGCCCTAGAGGATTCCTGCATCCTGCCAGGCTTGGCCGGTGTGGCACCAGGGGCTCTCGGCGATGCAGAGATTTCATGATTGTGTTGTTATAATTTTTAATGTAATTGGATAGACACCAAGGAAGGACTGTGGTTCCTAAATTAGACTTTCCCCCTTAACTCCCAAGTGATCAATCCCAGTAAAGTCAAGTCCAGACGGCTCCCTGACTCACGCTGAGCTCTCCCTTCTCTCCAGTGTGTGATTACCAGATAGCTGTCTAGATTGAGCTGAAGGGATTCAGAAAAGGGCAGTATGAATTCTCCAGCATGGAGGCAGACTTTGTGGAGAGGAGGCAGGGCCTGTGTCGATGCTGCTCACACTATTTCCAGGGCTTGGCACCATTCATCCTCAAAAAGGCTACGGGTCCTCATTCAGAACTAAAGGTAATGATTGAAAATTATGGACAGGACAGGCTGGGTGCAGTGGCTCACTCCTGTAATCCCAGCCCTTTGGGAGGCTGAGGCAGGCAGATCACGAGGTTAGGAGTTCGAGACCAGCCTGACCAATATGATGAAACCCCGTCTCTATTAAAAAATGCAAAAATTAGCCAGGCATTTAAAAAAAAAAAAATCAGCACTCAGGAGGCTGAGGCAGAAGAATGGCTTGAACACGGGAGGTAGAGGTTGCAGTGAATGGAGAGAGACTCTGAAAAAAAAAAAAGAAGGAAAGAAAGAAAGAGAAAGAAAGAAAGAAAAGAAGAAAGAAAGAGAAAATTATGGAATTATGGACAAGACAAAAAGGCAGAAATCAAACACAAGGCTATTTTCTCATCGGAGATCTGGCGGCTTCTCCAAGTCACACTGGGCAGAGGGAAGCGGAGTTTCACTTCAGGCCACATCGATTCGCTCTAACAAGCAGGTTTTTGCATCTGCGGTCTGGGGACCTGCGAGAATGAGCTCCATGCTGGCTACCCTGATGACATGAACCCTCTGCCCGTGGCCCTGGCTGCACTGGGTGCTGGGGAAAGCCTGAGTTTTGGGGTGTGCCTAGGGCCAGGGTTCAGGCCCTTATCTCCCTGCAGCCTTGCCTGCCTTCCCTTGGCCTGGTTAACATTCTCATCAGAAAAAGCAGTATTCTTACTTTGAGTCCCAGTGATTTACATGGAGAATAATAAATTCTGGCTTAATCGTCCCTCCAAAGATGAAGAAATTCTCCGCCGAGCCCACCTTTCTCTTGACTTCCGTTCATAAATCAAGTATGAATATAAATTGAAGTTCTCCCCTTCCTTCCATGCCAGAGGCTGTTCTGCAAAGCTGCCATTCACAGGGAGAACTGGCAATAAAGTGTCTGTCAAAAGGACTGTTTTTACAATTGGGACCTGCCTGTAGTGGTGATGAGGTAATTTCTTCTTAAGCTTCTGGTATCCAAGGAGAGAAAAAGAACAGCAAAACAAGCTCTGCTAATAAAGGTGTGAGAGTCTCTGGGTGTTTGCTGTTATTAAAGAGACCTTAAGGAAGGCTGCTTCTGAGCTAAAAGCAAACTTTTGTCAAAGGTTCATTTTAGAAGGTTCAAAAGACACAAGGGAGAGAGAGAACAAGAGGCAGGAAGAGTCAGGCACAGAGAAGGGATGGGAGGAAGAGAGGGAGCCGACAGGAGTGCCCTGCTGTGCTGGGAGTCACAAATGCAGACTCGGGCAGTTTGATCACTGGAAAAATGTTTTCTGTTAAGCGTTGGTGCAATGGAAGAGAGAAATCTCTCGATTTTTTAAAAAAGATGTGCTATTGCTGCTGCTGCTCGGTTCGCCTAGAATGCTCTTTTCTGCCCATCTTTAGCCCATCTGTTCTAAATGGCTCAGTTCAAATGACCCCTCCTCCGTGAAGCCTTCTTTGATATCCCATGAGCTACATAATTGTTTTACCTTCTGTAGATCCATAGTAGTTTTTTCTTTAAAAAATTTTTATTCAATTTTATTTATTTATTTTTGAGACAGAATTTTGCTCCATCCAGGCTGGAGTGCAATGGCGTGATCTTGGCTCACTGCAGCCTCCGCCTCCCGGGTTCAAGCAATTCTCCCTGCCTCAGCCTCCCAAGTAGCTGGGATTACAAGCGTGAGCCACTGCACCTGGCCTATTTTTATTTTTTGAGACAGAGTCTCTCTCTGTCACCCAGGCTGGAGGGCAGTGGCATGATCTGGGTTCACAGCAACCTCTGCCTCCCAGGCTTAAGTGATTCTTACGCCTCAGCCTCCCAAGTAGCTGGGACTGCAGGCATGTGCCACCACACTTGGCTAATTTTTGTATTTTTAGTAGAGACAGGGTTTCACCATGTTGGCCAGGCTGGCCTTGAACTCATGACCTCAAGTGATCCAACAGCCTTGGCCTCCCAAAGTGCTGGGATTACAGGCATGAGCCACCGTGCCCGGTCAAAAAAATTTTTTTTAAATTGTGGTAAGATACACACAACATAAAATTCATTGTCTCCAAGTGTACAGTTCAGCAGTGTTAAGTGTGCCCACAGTGTTGTGCGATCACTCTCCAGAACTTTCTCATCTTGCAAAACTGAAACTCTGTGTCCCTCAAACAATGCTCTGTTTCCCAGTCCCCCTCAGTCCCGGCAACTACCATGCTATTTTCTGTCTCTTGACCACTCTAGGTACCTGGTAAGTGAAGTCATACAATAGTAGTCTTTTGTGACTGGTTTATTGCACTTAGTATGATGTCCTCAGGGTTTACCCATGTTGTAGCATGTGTCAAAATTTTTTTCCTTTTCAAGGAATAGTAATTTAATTTAATTTTTAAATGGCATTTATAACATGTAGTCTTATTTTTAAGGTATGTGTGCATATTATATCTTCCCTATGGAATACGAAATTCTGAGTTTCTCTCCCTTGGGAGTTTCATTGTATTGCTTCTCAGCCTTTTGGCTAAGATCGAGAGTGGAGTCCCATTGTACCTATAGCTCAGTGCCTGGCAGAGACTTTGTGCTAAAGAACATTTGTTGTGAGGTCCTAGACCTCTCTGTCTCCTCCATTATCATACCCCAAAAAGGCTCAACAGCAATATTTTTTCTTTGATTTTTTTTTTCTTAGAGACAGGGTCTCACTCTGTCACCTAGACTGTAACATAGTGACGTGATCATAGCTCACTGCAACCTTGAACTCCTGAGCTCAAACAGTCCTCCCACCTCAGCCTCCCAAAATGCTGGGACTACAGGTGTGCGCCACCACACCCAGCTAGTTTAAAAATTTTTTTGAGAGATGGGATCTTGCTACTTTGCCCAGGCTAGTCTCAAACTCATGGCCTCAAGCAATCTTCCTGCCTCAGGCTCCCTAAGTGCTGAGATTATAGACATGAGCCACCACGGCTGCCTCTGTGGCAATTAAACCTAGTCCATGTTGTCAAGGAGAGATGAGCAGAAAGGGATTGGGTTCAACAATTTTAGGCTCATCTTAGCCTTGAACCAGGTCCTCATCTTCTCCTGGCTTGAGCCTTCTGCTTCCTTTTGGGAAACACCTTCGAGACAGGAAAGCAGACCTGATCTTAAAAGAACAGAAGGCCTGGACAGAAAGAGTGAGGCGTGCAGGGGACAAGTCATGCAAGAATAGAAGCTGGTGTTTATATTTGCCATCCTGTAAACTTTCTGGGTGTGTGTGTCATCCTTGTTAATAGGCATCTTCTGATAAAGTTGGGGTTGGTAATGAGGGCGGGGGGGCAGGGGACTGTGGAAGTGTTGCCATTAATCATATTAAGCATCTTTTCTCACCTTCTCCCCCAAGTCATCTGTATGGAAGATTTGCCTATTAGGCAACTCAGGAACAATAAAGGAAGCCTTCCTAAAATTTGGCTTTGGATCTTGGAGAACTAACTGTAACTTTATGCTTGGTCTGTAAAAGCTATTTTTGGAGTTACTTTAGTTAGCTTGGCTCCGAACCCTGCCCTTTCCCTTTGTTCTCCCACAATCATTTGTAAGAGAGGATCATGGAATGAATACAGGCGTTGAGTCGAGCAGTCTGTGTTCCACTGGCGGGTGACCTGGGGCAGGCCATTTCACCTCACTGAACCTTAGTTTCCTCACCTGTACCCTGTAAGAAATATCACCTTTCTTACCAGGCTTTTCTGAGGATTTCATGACGTCATGTTCAGTGCCTAGTATGGTGTCTGAAACACTGTGGGTGGATAATATGCAGGAATTTCTTCCTCTTCTCCTCCTAAGTTGACTTGATGCCCGCCCTGCTGAAGACTGTGGCTGAACTGGCTCAGTGTGGGTCCAGTACTCCTGGCTTTGTCTGTTCCCTAGCTGCCTGCCATCCCCATGGACAACCTAAGGTAGTTTATCTTTTTGGAACAACCGGACTCATTAGAGAAGGGCATTCTGGGGTGGAATAAGGCCTTTTCAGGCCCCATGGAGCCTTTTTGAAAGATGAAGTTCTCAAACCCACAAGAGAATTCACAGAAGAGCACACCACCCACAGAGATTCCCCGCTCAAGTGCTTTATCTCCACGTGGGGCAGATGGCTTTTTGTCTGCATATGTTATTGGAGCTTTTGGAGTCCAGCCTTCAAAAAGCTCTAATTTTTGGATTCGTATCACTTTGATTAGAGAAGCCTAGTCCCAAGGATTAGCAAGTGTGTAGGTGCTCAGCCAGCCCAGAACAAGCAGAGCCATGACAGCAGTTTCTGCAATGATCTAACAGAGTTGGTGCCTTCATGGACCCAGAAGGCCTAAATCAAATAGCCCCTTTGTCACTTTCCTTTATCCTCTTATCATACTCTTCCCTTTGGGACATTAGAGAAGGAACGTGCTTCCTGCAAAGGGGGCAATTTGCAAGCTTCATGGAAGTGGCATTTGAGTGTGGCCTTGAAGGATGGGTAGGATTGGGAATCGCAGATTAAATTTAGAGGAAGGCATTTCTGGCGGAAGGAACACAGAAGTGGAAATTTGTAGCAGCATTAATGGAGAATAATTTGGGGAATAAGATAGACAAATGGAATAATAAAATTACCATTAATTAAACATTGTGGGAGTCATTCTGTTAGATGGTGCCCGGTGATCTCTGCCTCCTGTTCTTCATGCTCTTATGTAACCCCTCTCCTTGAGTATAGTCTGGATTTACTGACTCACTTTTAATACACAGGATGTATCAGAAGTAATGGATATTCCTTCTGAGAATAGATTATAAAAAGACTGGCTTCCTTCCTGGCATGTTCACTTGCTTTTTCTTGAACTGTGTGCTCTGAACAAAGCTGGCTGCCATGTTGTGAGGAAGCCCTGTGTGGAAGACCACATGGTAAGGATGGAGGCCTGCCAACATCCATGTGGTGAGCTTAGATGCACCCCCCTTCCAGTTTCAGCGAAGCCTTCAAATGGGACTACTTGACCCACTGCTTGACTACAATCTCATGAGAGATTTTGAACCGGAAGCTAAGCTGTGTCGATTCCTGACCCACAGAAATAATGTGAGATGATAACTGCTTGTTGTTTTAAGTCACTAAGTTTGGAGGTGACTTGTTTGCAGCAATAGATAACTAACATAAGCACGTACTATAATGTGCCAGACACTGTGATGAGTCCTTCATAGATCGGACATTTAATCAACAATATTAGGTGGATATTATTATCCTTTTTTTTTTTCAATTAAGAAAACTAAGGTTTAGGCATCTGCCTAATTCCTGTTACATATCTAGTAAGTGAAGGATCTGTGATTTGATCCCAGGTAGTCTTGTTCCTGGGTATATGCCTGCAACACGGATACTCTACATTCTACGAGCAGTGCCTGTGGTTACAGTTTGGTCCACTCCTGCTGTCCCCTGCGTTGCCCCGCCCCACCTTCCCTGAAGTCTGCCAGCCATCCAGCCCTCATGTCTCAGCAGAGCCTGAAAGGAGTCCTGGGTATTCCTCTTAAGTGTTTTGAGCAGAGTCTCACTCTCCACACTCAGTTGCCTCAGCCAGGCTGTGCCACCTAAATCCAGCTCCATACCTCTGTGGACAGCTGTGGCCTGGCCCCTAAAAACCCAGCCTCTTGTCCTTGCCACCCCTTGCCCTGGGCACTTTCTGGGTCTTAGAAGCCCGGGGATAGTGGTGTGATCCTCGGGTGAGGTAACAGTACCGTTTCTCTGACCCTGGGCTAGAGGTTGTTTCCTTGGAGGCCATATTATCTCTTTCAGACCTCCAAAATACAACTTTTCCATTGATTCATATCATGGGACTGTGGGAACCCAGAGGGTCCTGCTTCCACTCTAGGGGACAGAGAACCCTAACCCTGTGGGTGCCTCCCTGGTCTACCCAGCCTTACTCTGCTTCCTCCACAGTTTAACTGGACACTGGTTTGTTTCAGGGTATTCCTGGGAGACTTAAGCTTGCCTCTGCCCCTCAGTCATGTGAGAGAGCCCCTCCTCAGGTCTTTGCGGGGAGGCAGGGTGGAGATGTGTGGGACGCCACATGCTCAGCTCTGGGAGACTGTGGCATGCCTTCAGATCACAGTATCTACTGGCAATGTCATCAAGACCTTTGGCACATGGGCTGAGTCTCAAGAGGTCTATAAATGAGTGATTAGCTCTGGCTAATACTACAAACAAAAAAACATACTCATTAAACTGAACTGAAGAGTTAGAACTGATCCTGCCATCTCTGTTCTCTGTTAAGCTTTGGCGGGAATGAGCAGTGCCCTATGGCACAGGATGAGCCTACAATGGGCAGACCAATGTCCCAAGGCAAGCTTTCCCTTGTGGCGGGAGAACTGGGCACTTGTCCCAGCTCCACCACCTGCTGTCTGGATGATCGTGGGAGGTTCATCTCACTCCCTGAACCTGCTTCCTTTTATGTTAAACCAGGAGGCTGGAGCAAGTCACCACCAAGATCCTTCTAATCTTGACTCTGGTTTTATGGGACTTTGTATTAATAACTGTTTCTAGGGCTGGCCGATGAGCAGGTTCATCCTCTCCTCTGCTCACAGGTTCCCCAGTCCCCTGCCTCTTCTAGAAGCAGTGTTGCTTTATCTGCCAGCATTTCACATAGAAGTGCTCTGTGAGTTAGAGGCTGAAACACTCAAGGCCCAGCAACAAAGTCTTGGGTAAAGGAGCAACGTGGCCGGGCGCGGTGGCTCACGCCTGTAATCCTAGCATTTTGGGAGGCCTAGGTGGGTGAATCACCTTAGGTCAGGAGTTCAAGACCAGCCTGGCCATCATAGTGAAACCCCATCTTTATTAAAAAAAAAAAAAAAAGGAACAACGTCTTCTGGCTTTCCAGATCATTCTCAACAAACCAGGAGTTTTCTTTCAGAGGCACACACACTGTAGCAGCCTCCAAACACCTGCAGCAGCCCTCCTAAAGCCCAATAGGAGGTGGGGAAAGGGGCGGCACGGTGACTGACCTTTAGCCAGGTCCCTCCTCCTAGGAATCAGGGGCCATGGTGGGGGACCCGCAGGACAATCCTATCTGTAGACTCTATTTTACAGAGATGGGAAGTCAAAAAATGCTAGAATCAAGACTCAAAACTCAGCTTTTTGATCCCCCAAGTTCATGAGTGAAGACATAATTTCATTAATTCATTCCACCCATATTTATTAAAGGAGTCTCAGTGGATCATCTGAGTTGACTGCAGGGTTGTTTATGAAGCAGAGAAGTAAAATGCTTCACTAAGCCACACAGGTAAAGAATGCATTTGACTTGCATTATACATTCAGACACCTTTCTCTAGTAGGATTGACACAGCACCCATTTAAAATAAATTCAAGGCTGGGTGTGGTGGCTCATGCCTATAATCCCAGCACTTTGGGAGGCAAAGGCAGGAGCTAGCTCGAGCCCAGGAATTTGAGACTAGCCTGGACAATATAGTGAGATCCCTATCTCTACCAAAAAAATAACAGTAAAATTAGCTGGGTGTTGTGGCACACACCGTGGTCCCAGCTACCTGGGGGGCTGAGGCAGGAAGGTCACATGAGTCTGGGAGGTCAAGGCTGCAGTGAGCCTTGATTGCACCACTACATTTCAGCCTGGGCAACAGAGCAAGACCCATTTTGAAAAATCAAAAATAAAGATAATAAAATAAATTCCAGAAAATGACAGCTGGGTTACTCTGCCTTCCTCTGGTTTCTAACAGGACTTCTCCTATTCCAATGGATGTTCTCTGGCCTCTGAAACAGCAGCCCCACCTGGTATTGAAGGGCCGGTGTGTAAACAATCTTCCTTCTATCTTACCCTGGCTGGCTTTATCAGATTAGACTCGCTCCCTGGAGCCCCTTGTGAGGACTGGGCTGGGATGGCAGGGCTGAGAAGGAATTGCCTTTCTACCCGCTTCAGGGAAGGGCCTTCTCAACTCCACTCTGCCCGATGCCCCCCAGCGAGAAAGCCAACCTCCTGCCTTCGGAGGATTTGGCCCTAGTAGTGGGTCCATGTCTTTTCTACAAGCCCTTTTCCTATGGCCTTTAGGGGCACATGACTTTGAGGAAACCAGACAGCCGGGGGGACGTGAGAATTGGCCGGTGCTTGCAGGACAGAAAGCAAACGCTCTGAATGTGAGCCAGATGGCGGGTCCTCCACGCAAGGCGGGGGGCTCAACACTTCCTTTCATGCTAGCAGTACTAGCTGCTCCACCTTCGTGAAATACTTTTGAGAGCAGAACAAATGATCTTTCATTCGAGAAGCCCACAGCCCTTAATTCTCATAGTATTTTCGCCATCATCCTGGGCCTTGGTCAGATGGAAGAGCAGCAGGGGAGGGAAAGCATCACTTTGGTTTCTACCTCCCAGCTGCGGCAGGTGCAGAGCAGTGCACTCCATCAGCTCCTTGCCTAGGCAAGACAAAATGAGGTCTCCTCTCTCCCTCTCTCCCTCTTTTCTTCTCTCCCTCCCTTCTGCCTTCTTCCTTCTTTTCTGTCCTCCCTTCCTACATTTTTTGAGTGAGGGTCTTCTGCCAGACATTGTGCAAAATTCGGGGAGTTCAAGGTGCAGGGAGAAGGCCTGGCTCTGCCCTCCTGGCCCTTCCAGTCCAGTGGGGGAGAAGAGGCCCCCTGTCAAGACATGGCAGCTGTGAGGAATGCCACAAAGAATTCCTGAGTGACAGCAATGACTGAAGTGACCCGCCTGGGTGGGGTGGGGGGCAGGGTAGGCTGTCCTTCAAGAATGATGTTTGGGCTGATACCTGAAGGGGCAAACGGGGGATGGAAGTGAGGGCATCCCCCGGTGGAGGGGGAGACCGTGGGCAACGCGGACAATGGCTGTGAGGGAGAGCCCAGGAAATGGGAAGGCCACCAGTTTGGCCCAGTGCAGAGAGGTCAGGGACCAGGCATTGGAGGGGGAGGCTAGTGCAGAGGACCTGGCCGCCACAGCCACGGTCAAGTTCGTGTTTATGCTGGGAGCCTGGGGCAGAAGGTGAGAGACTGGAGCGGGAGTGGCCTTCAGGGGCACACTGGACGCTCTTAGGGTGCCCAGTACAGTGTCAGTGATGGGCTGGGGCCCTCTGCCCTACTTGTCAAGCAGTGTCCACGGATAAGGGCGTCCCGGGGGCGACGTGGGTGAGGAGATGGGGGGAGCTGGGGGCAGGGACAGGGACGGAAGGCAGGAGTATCGCCCTCAGGTCACTTTCTCTCCCCCTCCCACTCCGGAGGCCAAGCGCCCCGGCGGGAGGCTTCCCTGCTCGCCCCGGCCCCGCTGACACCGCAGGTGCTGTGAGTCACCCACCTGCGTGGTGAGTCAGGGGAAGGAGGCCGGGAAGGCAGGTGGGCGGCGCGGCAGGGCGCCCGGCTTCGCGGGGGAGGGGAGGGCTCCCTCCCCCACGCGCCCCTCTCCCGGGAGCGGCTTCCAGAAACCCGTTTGCCCATCCCCGGCAGGAGGCTCCTCCTGGCTTCTCGCTCCCTCTTCCCCCTCTCCCCCGACCCCCTCCCGGCTGTCAGCCGACTGCCACCGTCACCATGGCTACGCGGCTCCCGCTCCACTCCACAGTCTGCAGGAGTGGAGCCGGGGGAGGCGGCTGTCTCCTAGGTCTTCCTGCTGCACCGGGTTCTTGGAAAATCAGCTCCTGGCTGCATGCTGCAGATCCCAGGCCCAGCCTCTTACCTGGAAGGCTCCCCTGGAATGAAGGCAGGATCAGGAAACAGGACCACACACATACTAAGGAAGCTTATCTTGCCTGGCTTCCCTTTTTTAAGCACAGATGCGTACCAGTGTGCTGGACATGACCGATGAACCAAGATTTGAGGAAGGCCACCCGCTGAGTGACTGGAGGTAGACTTGGAAGGCTTTGGCTGTCATAGGCAACTTAGGGCCAGAGAGACCTGGCTTCAAATCCTGGCTCTTATCAAACGGATAAACTGGAACAAACGATTTTACCTTGCTGGGCCTCAGTCTCCTCATCTGTAAAATGGGGATAATCTCCCCTTGGCAGATTGGGATGAGGATGAAAGATAATGTTCACAAAGTATTTGACACACAGCAGGTGCTGCTAAATGTTTGTTGTTGTTGTTATTATCGAGTTTAGAGCCTTTTCAGATGATCTACAAGTGTTTGCTGGTGTGAGGGTGGCACAAAGCAGTTCTCCCCAACACTGATTGAAAAGACTGCTTGGACTGTGAATTTCAAGATGGTGTGGTACAGCAATTTCCACCCTCTTGTCAAATCTCATCTCTGCTGGGAGACTACGTGACCCAGAACCACAGTAGAGGAAGATGGTGGAAGGTGAAGGCATGAGCAGAGAAGAGGGAGGTCCAAACTGAGTGCCTAGGAACAGGGGGTGACCTACATCAGAGAAGCCAAGTGCTATGGCCCATAGAACCTTGCTAGGTCTCAAGAACTGGGACATTAGCTGTGGAAGGGAGTAAGCTGAACACAGATTATTATCATCATTATTTTTTGTTTTTAAACAGTGTTACTCTGTAGGCCAGGCTGGAGTGCAGTGGCATGATCTCGGCACACTGCAACCTCCACCTCTCGAGCTCAAGCAATTTTCCTGCCTCAGCCTCCCAGGTAGCTGGAATTACAGGCATCTACCACCACGTCTGGCAAATTTTCGTATTTTTAGTAGAGAAGGAGTTTCACCATGTTGGCCAGGCTGGTCACAAACCCCTGACCTCAAATGATCCATCCTCTTCGGCCTCCCAAAGTGCTGGGATTACAGGCATGAGCCACCAGGCTGGCCTCACAGAGGGATTGTTTAGAAGTATTTACAAAAGGCAGATAGACTTGCAGGTCTCAAACCCTACCCACTCCTGCAGGGCAGGAGGTTCATTTTCTAGAGAAATTGGACCAAAAAGACTTTGTGCTAATAATACCAGGTTCAGAGGGAGGCTGGGATGGGGTGAGTTTGCACAATGAGTGAGTGATTCCCTGACGTAACCTCAGAACAACAGGGGCAGGAGATTGAAGGATTTCTTTTCTGCAAAAAATGGATCCACTCAAAAAAAAAACAACCTATATATATTGACATTTTGAAAATGTTTTATTGTGGGTATATAGTAGGTGTGTTATATATATATATATATATATAGACACTGGAGGCTCCTAGTGAAAAATCCTATTATCTATCTGATCACCCTGGAATAAAATCCTACCCATGTACATGGAACTTCCAATCAGCTCTCAGTTCTTCAGGGCCTCCTTAAATTTGAGGTACAGCCAGGGATCATCACTGAAGAAAGTGTCCAGCATCAAAGAGGATAAAATAATCAAAAAGGAAAACAAAAGCATCTAATGAAGGCAGCAGAAATAATGAAGAAGCAGAAGCTGAAGATAACTTATAATTAATATCTTTAGAGGTGGAAGGGAAGACGTTACATCCACAGGATGTGATGAAAAAGGAACAAGTAGGGTGAGAAAGAGTTCCAGAAAGTTAAAAATATGAGAGCTAAAATTTCAAAAATTCTGTGGCAGTGTTGGAAGATAAAGTTAAGGAAATTTCCCTGAAAGTAAAGCAAAGAAGGGCAATAGGAGAAAAAAAAAGATAAGAAAATCATAAGAGCAATCAGGAAGTTCAATATCCAATGGATAGTTTTAGAAAAAGAACAGAGAACATGGTGGTAAAAAAATTATTTAGAAAGAAATACAAAAAAAAAAAAAAAAAAAACCGTAGAAGAACAGAAATCTTCAACTGAAATGTTCCAAATGGCTAAGATAATTACTGATGACAGCCCTGTACCAAGATACACTATTGGGATATTGTAGAACTCCTAGAGATGAAAAGACCATAAGAGTTTTCAAAAAGAGAACTAAAAAGCTTACATAGAAAGGATCAAGAATTGGAATGACACTGGACTTCCCAACAGCAACATGGGAAGCTGGAATACATCAGAAAAATGCCTGCAATATCCCCAGGGATATTTATTTTTGGCCTAAAATTCTATTTCTAGCCACACTATCAATCAAATGTGATTGATAGTATCAGTCACTACCAATCCATAAAAACATTAGCAAAATACAAAAACAAAAATTACATGCAAAATACAAAATACATCTAGTGTATCCTTTCTTGGGCAGCAGCTACTGGAAGATGCTCTACCACGAAAAGAGAAGGCTTCTAATGTAGTGTGTGTGTGTGTGTGTGTGTGTGTGTGTATGTGTGTGTCTGTGTGTGTGTATTTTTAAACAGTCTAGCTCTGTTGAGCAGGCTAGAGTTTAATGGCAGGATCTCAGCTCACTGCAACCCCTACCTCTCTGGTTCAAGGGATTCTCCTGCTTCAGCCTCCTGAGTAGCTTGGACTACAGGTGCCTGCCTCCACACTGGGCTAATTTTTTGTATTTTTAGTAAAGATGGGGTTTCACCATGTTGGCCAGCCTGGTCTCGAACTCCTGACCTCATGTGATCCACCCACCTTGGCCTCCCAAAGTGCTGGGATTACAGGCCTGAGCCACTGAGCCCAGCCGGAAGGTGTCTAATCTAACAAAGGGGAGAGGCACAGGGAGGTTCCAGGATGAAGCTACGGCCGGCCTTGGGACCGGACCAGCTGGTCCAGGTCAGAGCAGAGCATTGCAGGCCTCTGGGAAGAATTTCTCCAGGGAAACAACCGACTGACTGTAGCCAGGTTTGAGATGTCAAAAATTGTATAAAGTGTTGATTTTCAGACTTCTCAGAAATATGGAAAGACTCAGATGTTTAGAGAAAACAAAGCAAAAGCAAAATATGAAGGAAGAAGAAAATGTTGAGAAAAAGAAATGTATTCTCATTTCACTACTTGGCTCAATAGTGCACAATGTTTACATTATCATAATAATGAAAATGCTACATGTGGATTTAAGAAAAAATATGATAAACAATTGGGAGGATAGAAAGTACAGGGAGGGGAAGAGTGAGTGATCTAAAACATTCACTTACTATAGTGGGAAATAAGTGAATCAAGAGAGAAGTATTTGCCTGCTATCTAAAATTATAAATGTATATTTATTTATATATACACATATAAATCTATGAATGCTGCTTTTGGGGAACTAAAGAAAGATAGGGTAGGAAGGACATCAAGGGACTTTTACATGTATTTTGGTTTTTGTTTGTTTGTTTGTTTTTTGAGACAGAGTCTCGCTCTGTCACCTAGGCTGGAGTGCTGTGGTGCCATCTTGGCTCACTCCAACCTCTACCCCCTGGGTTCAAGCAATTCTTCTGCCTCACTCAGCCTCCCTAGTAGCTGGGATTACAGGTGTGCACTACTATGCGTGGCTAATTTTTGTATTTTTAGTAGAGAAGGGGTTTGTTTTGCCGTGTTGGCCAAGCTGTTGTTGAATTCCTGACCTCAAGTGATCTGCCTGCCTTGATCTTTCAAAGTGCTGGGATTACAGCATGAACCACCACACCCTGCTGATATTTTGATAGAATATAAATAAAAATTAAACATCCAGTAATGGCAAGAAGGCTGGATCTGTGTTGGTCAAATGATGGCTTTACCTCCCCAATACACCTGTGGGGTGATTTTCAAATTTCTCAGTCATCAAGTCAGCAAATACAAAGTGACAGATATGTGCATAACATTAGGGGAGTTTCTGGAACTGGGACTACCATTCCCCCTATGGGGAGATGCCAACAGCAGCAACTAGCAATGGCTGCCACAGGTTTTCAAGGCACCACAGCAAGTTAAACACCATGCTACTCCCTGTTTTCAAAAACAAACACCAAGACATAGATTCAGGATTTGCTAGACGTCTCTGATGTAGTAAGTGGTAGAGGCAGGATCCAACGCCAGGTCCTCTGTGGCAGATTATCTTTTCAAAGATAGACACATCCCTTACGCTCTTCTACCTCTTCATCAAAAGCGGAGTCTATGTCTCTACCCGCTTGAATCCGGAAAGGTCTCGGGAGAGCGTTGACCAACACAGTCGAGTGGCAGTGATGCTGGGGACTCTTAAGGCAAGTCCCTTGTCAGAAGGCTTGCAGTGTTTGCTTTGCTCTTGTGGAATGTTTCCCCAAAACACTGTCTTTTGGAAATGGGCTGCTATCCTGGGAGAAGACTAAGTCAGGTGTGGAGGCCATATGGACACTCCAGTCTACATTTCTGCTGGCCAGCGTCCACTGCCAACCATGTAAGAAAGTGGCCATCTTGGACCCCCACCCCAGTTGAGCCTTCAGCTCACTCCAGCCTCAGTCACTGACTAAACTACGTGCCAGACCCCAAGCGGAGCCTCCCGGTTGAGGTACCCACCCACAGCACAGTGAGATGATAGGAAGATTGTTTCAAGTCACTGTGCTTTGGGGGATTTGTTATGTAGCAATAGATATCTAGAGCATAATCTGACATCAAGGTCCATATTCTTCCCTGAACATCACCCTATAAGCAGACACATATGGGACAGTTTTTATTGTGCAGAACTTCTCTCTACCTTGTAGGACTCCTGGCATTCCTTGCCCACAAATACATCTGTTTCCCCATACCACGGTGATAACTAAAAATGCCCTCAGGTTTTTCCAATGACTCCTAATGATAACATCCCCCAGGTGAAGTCTCTAAGTAGACAAAACCACCTTGAGATGGTTTAAAACTGAATTCAAAACCTCCAGATGGAAAAGAGAGAGGGTTTTGTTGTTTGTTTTTTGAAAACAAGATCTCACTCTGTCACCCGGGCTGGAGTGCAGTGGCACAATTACAGCTCACTGCAGCCTCTGCCTCCCAGGCTTAAGTGATCCTCCCACCTCAGCCTTCCTTGTAGCTAGGACCACAGGCATGCACCACCTCAACTAATTTTTTTCTGTATTTTTTGTAGAGACGAGGTTTCACCATGTTGTCCAGGCTAATCTCAAACCCCTGGACTGAAGCGATCCTCCCACCTTGACCTCCACTGTATTGGGATTACAGGCATGAACCATGGAGCCTGGCCAACAAAGAGTTTTGTTAGCAGGGAAGGATAGAAAGGAAAAGCATGGGCCAGGCATGGGCTCTCTACTAAAAAATACAAAAATTAGCTTGGCGTGGTGGCGCATGCCTGTAATCCCAGTTACTTGGGAGGCTGAGGCAGGAGAATCGCTTGAACCAGGGAGTTGGAGGTTGCAGTGAGTTGAGATTGCATCACTGAACTCCATCCAGCCTGGTGACAGAGCAAGGCTCTGTCAAAAAAAAAGGAAAGAAGGAAGGAAGGAAGGAAGGAAGGAAAGAGAGAGGGAGGGAGGGAGGAAGGAAGGAAGGAGGGAAGGGAAGAGAGAGAGAGGGAGGGAGGAAGGAAGGAAGGGAAGAGAGATGGAGGGAGGGAGGGAGGAAGGAAGGAAGGGAAGAGAGAGGGAGGGAGGGAGGAAGGAAGGAAGGGAAGAGAGATGGAGGGAGGGGAGGGAGGAAGGAAGGAAGGGAAGAGAGAGGGGAGGGAGAGAGGGAGGGAAGGAAGGAAGGGAAGAGAGATGGAGGGAGGGAGGGAGGAAGGAAGGAAGGAAGGGAAGAGAGATGGAGGGAGGGAGGAAGGAAGGAAAGAGAGAGGGAGGGGGAGGGGAGGAAGGAAGGAGAGAAAGGGGAGGGGAGGGAGGAAGGAAGGGAAGAGAGAGAGAGGGAGGGAGGGAGGGGAGGGAGGAAGGAAGAAGGGAAGAGAGAGAGAGGGAGGGAGGGAGGGAGGGAGGAAGGAAGGGGAAGAGAGAGGGGAGGGAGGGAGGGGGAGGGAGGGAGGAAGGAAGGAAGGAAGGGAAGAGAGAGGGAGGGGAGGGAGGAAGGAAGGAAGGGAAGAGAGAGGGAGGGAGGGAGGGAGGAAGGAAGGAAGGAAGGAAAAGCATGTAGGGTATAGTTACCAAAGTTCAACTTCAAGGCATCTCCTCTGCCCTCCCTCTGAGATCTAAATTGCTGGTTGAAATCGCTTTGGCTCTCCTCTCCAAGCCTGGTGGAAACTGTTGTAACTATGCCCATGGGGGGAAAGGGTGTTGATGTGGGAGGGAGCTGGGAGATTGTCTAGTCTAACCCTCTCCCTTCACTGAGCCAGAGAGGGGATGTGCCAGGACCCCCAATCCAGGTCTGGCATTCTTTCCACCACTTTAACAAGGAAACGACTGTGACTGAGGTTCTTTAGGTGGAAAATGGACACTTTTACCTTTGGCATGCAGGATGCAGTTGTCCACATTGGCCTAGCGTGACTGCTGGTTGTGTGAGTTTGCCAGGGCTGCCGTAACAATGTACCACACACTGACTGGCTGCAACAACAGAGATTTATTGTCTCTCAGTTTTGGAGGCTAGGAGTTCATGCTCAAGGTGTCAGGAGGGTTGGTTCTTTCTGAGGACTGTGAGAAAGAACCTGTCTCATGCTTTCTCCGACCTTCTGGTGGCTCACTGGCAATCTTTGGCGTTTCTTGGCTAGCGGATCTCTGCCTTTATCTTCACATGGTGTCCTCCCTGTGTCTGTGTCCAAATGTCCTCTTTTTATAAGGATAACATTCCTATTGGATTAGGGCCCACACTCCCTCACTATGACTTCATCTTTGTCTTAACTAAACTAATTGCATCTGCAAGGACTATTTTCCCTCCCTCCCCTCCTTCCCTCCCTCCTCTCTCCTTCCTTCCTTCCTTCCTTTCTTTCAGGGTCTCACTCAGTCACCAGGCTGAAGTTCAGTGGTATGGTGATGACTCACTGCAGCCTCCCGGACTCAAGCAATCCTCCTACCTCATCTTCCTGAGTAGCTGGGACTACAGGCACACACCACAACATCCAGCTAATTTTTTTATTTTCTATTTTTGTAGCGTTGAGGCCTTCCTATGTTCTCCCTTGAACTTCTGGGCTCAAGTGATCCTCCCGCCTCAGCCTCCCAAAGTATTGGGATTACAGGCATGAGCCACTGCACCTGGCTAATTTTCTTTAAATAAAAACATATTCTGAAGGACTTGGGGTTAGAACTTCAACATATAAATTTGGAGGCGGGGGGTACACAGTTCAACTCACAACGCTGATGTGATAAACTCAGGTGCTGTATGTTTCCCATGGGAAGTGTAACCTTGAAGATCTTCCATTTGTATCTTGCTTTGACTCTTGGTTTAAAACTCTGTATAAAGCAGTGGATCTACCTGAAAAATTGTATTAGCCCAGGTGAGACCAGGAATCTGTCTCTTTTCCTGAGACAGCATGTTGCAGCCTGAGCTCTGCTTTGGCAACTATAGAAAATCTTTGGCAGGCCTCTGACCTTCTCAGTGCACACACTTGTGCCAGCTGTGACCTACCTGTGAGTCATATTTTGCTTTAAGAAGGATCCCAAAGTGTATTAGCTGGCTGAAAACTCCTGAAAAATGCAGCCCCCGGGGGGGATGGTGCGCCTTACAGCTTTAGAAGCACAAGGTATCTGTGGACAGGCAATGGGATTCCAGAGAATGTGGGAAAAGCTTGATGTCATTGCAAGTCCAGGGAGATGTATTCAGTTATTTATTTATTTATTTATTTGAGACAGAGTGTCACTCTCTTGCCAGGCTCTAGGCTGGAGTGCAGTGGTTCGATCTCGACTCGCTGCAACCTCCGCCTCCTGAGTTCAAGCAATTCTCCTGCCACAGTCTCCTGAGTAGCTGGGACTACAGGCGTGCGCCACCACGCCCAGCTAATTTTTGTATTTTTAGTAGAGACGAGGTTTCATCATGTTAACCAGGATGGTCTCGATCTCTTGACCTTGTGATCTGCCCGCCTCGGTCTCCCAAAGTGCTGGGATTTCAGGCATGAGCCACCACGCCCGGCCTTCAGTCATTTATCTATTCATACATTTTTTGAGCAAATTCTTAGTGAGCACTCAAGATAAGCCAGACACTGAAATCTCGTGGGGGAGGAAAAATATCCAGACATACAATTTCTAATTGTGACAAATGATGCAAAGGCAATTGACAGTCTGCAATAATAAGGCACAATATGGGTATCGACTTTAAAAGGTGGTCCTGGAGCCCTCTGTAATGAGGCATTGTTGAAGCTGAGACCTGAAGGGTTTAGAGATGCATTCCAGGTGGCAGGGCAGCTTGCGTGCAGCAGGTCCTGAGCTGGGGATGAACCTGGTGTGTTTAAGGAAAAAAACAAATGTTCAGTGGAGGAGGCAAAGGGTGAGTTGGAGAGCGAGGTATGAGCATGGACAGGGAAATAGGATGTTATGTGATAGATGAAAAGCCCCTGAGGAATTTCAAGCAAGAGAGTGATGTCATTTGACTTCTGTTGTGGAAACAATGTCTCCCCCACCTTCAGGATGGCAAGGATTAAAGTCTGAAACACACAAAGATATGGGAAACAGACTTATCTACTGCTGGTGAAAGTATAAACTGATACAGACCCTAAGGGGAGAAATGTGGCAGTCTTTATTAGAATAAGAAATGCACATTCCCTTCCATCCAGCAACTTTTCTTTCCTGAATGTATCCTACATGGGATACATTATGGAAGGTTACTCATTGCAACATTGTATATAATTACAAAAGATATATGGAAGGTTACTCATTGCAACATTGTGTATAATTACAAAAGATCAGAAAAAAAAAAAAGACCTAAATATCAATGAAGGACTAAATCTAACAACATCTGGGTAAGCATACATTGTTTATCCACACAATGTGCTGCTATGCAGCTGTGGGGGATTGAGTGAGTTCTTTATGCACTGATACTAGTCAGTCTCTGAGATATGCATATAGTCAGTTTTTAAAACCATGTGTATAGTGTATATATCACTTGTATAAGTATAGAATGTGTATGTCTGTGTGTGTGTTTGCTTGTGTATCCACTGGGTCCCTGAGGAAGCAGACACCAGGTTGGAATTAGAAATGCAAAAGGTTTATTGGGGGAAATGACTGCCGCAAACAGGGGAGAGAGAGCAAGGAGCAGGGCAGGAAGAGCTGTCAGATCCCAAGCTGGTTTTAAGCCTGGAAAAGGATTGGGAGAAGGAAGGACGATGGGGTAGGAAGAGGCTCAGACTGCAGTGCAGCTCTTGAGAAGATCTCCACTGTAGAGCCAAGAGTCCCATTCAAGGAGCCTTGTGTCAGGCAGAACTGGCCCTGCTCAAGTCCTTCCGCTGGGCTCTGTCATTGGCTGGGAGGAACCCCGGGGAGAATTTGGCCTCAGTGTGACCACTGCAGTGGATTCCAAAGTGCAGCAGCCAGAGGCTGTCAGCGGACACTCCTCACTGTAGCTTCTCTCTTGAAGACAGGTCTGTGCCGCCACTCCATGGCTGCCACAGACTTCTATGCACAGAGCATCTCAGGAAAGATGTAAGGTACAACACTGCACACCGGCCACCCTGGAAGAGAGGAACTGGGTGGCCAGACCACAGAAGTGGGAAGCAGACTTTTCACCATGCCCTCTTTCCCACTATTTGAATTTTTTGTCAACATTTAATTGAGTGACATTTAGTGCGTTCACAATGTCATGCAACCATCACCTCTGTCAGTGCCAAAACATTTCATCACCCCAAAATGAAACCCTATACCCCTTAAGCAATGATTCCCCATTCCCTCTTCCCCCTCCTTCCCTCAAATGCTGGCAACCACCAATCTGCTTTCCATCTCTGTGGATTTGCCTATTCTGGGTATTTCATATAAAGAGAATCATACAACACCTGACCTGTTTCCTCTGATCTCTTTCACTTAGCAGAGTGCTTTCAAGGTTCATCTATGTTGTAGCATGTACTGGTACTTTATTTCTTTTTATGGCTGAGTAATATTCCACTGCATGAATACACTGCAATTTGTGCATCCATTAATTCATTGATAGACATCTAGATTATTTCTACCATATGGCTATTTGGATTAGCGCTGCCAGGAATGTAGATGACGGTATATTTGTTTGAATACTCACCTTCAATTCTTTTGGCTATATACCTAGAAGTAGAATTGCTGGATCACATGGTAATTTTATGCTTATCTTTTGGAGGAAATGCTAAACTGTTTTCCAAAGCGGTTGCATTGTTCTGCATTCCTATCAAGCTTCTGATTTCTCCACACCCCCACCAACGCTTGTTATTTGTTGTTTCATTTTTGGATAGCGGACGTCCTAATGGGTAGGAGATGGTATCTTATGGTTCTGAGTTGCATTTCCCTTATGATGAGTGGCCTTGAGCATCTTTTCCTATGCCTATGTACATTTGTATGTACACATCTTTGGAGAAGTGTCTATTCAGCTCCTTTGCCCATTTTTTAGTTGTCTTGCTTGTCTTTTTGTTGGTGAGTTGTCAGAGTTCTCTATATAATCTTCATACTAGGCCCCTATCACCATTTGATTTTTATTCCATGGAAATGTGTCACCGCCTCAAAAAGGAAATAAGTTTTAAGATGCAAAAGAATAAGCAAGTCCTTAGTGCAGACACTAAGTGTGTGTGGAAGCCAGGGAACTAGTCAATAAGCTGCCTCAGTGTCCAGGCTGGAGACGGTGGTGGCTTAGGCACGGCGGGGACAGTGGGAATGCAGAGAAATGGGAAATGTGAGATTGAATATGGTTTGGATCTAGGGATGTGAAGAGAGAAAGGGAGGAATCAGGGTTCTCGTTTGAACTTCTGGGTGAGGGTGCCGTTTACTGAGAGGAGGAACAAGCTCAGGACAGGGTGTAGGAGAATGGAATGAAGGGCTTGGCTTTGGGCACGTTAGGTCGGAAGTGCCTGTGAGTCACCTGAGTTTCAAGGCTGCACGGGCAGTGTGATCTGTGAGTGTGGAATTTAGATTTCCTGTTGATCCTTTCCCTTCAAAATACTGCCAATATCTGTAGAGGACAACTGGCTGTTTCCAGGTGGGAGAGGAGGCAGACACACTCCTGGGAGGGGAGATAGGAGGAAGAAGCCCTGACGGCAGATCGTGGTTGATTCTGGTGCCAACACAAGGGGACTTAAGCCTGAGAATGGCATGACATGGTTTGCATCGTGGAAAGATCTCTCTGGTGGCAACAGGACAGACAGAGGAGAGGGAGGCTAGAAGGAGGCAGAGGGGGAGGATGAGAGCAGAAGCAACACAGGGCCCATGGTGGTGGAGACAAGGGTATGGCTTGGATATGGCTGAGATGTGGGATGGGGAGGGGTGGGTAGGCTACAGCCACTCCCAGCTTTCTGACCCGAGCTTCTGTGCGGGCAATGGGGCCAAGTCCCAGAAGCAAATGGAGGAGGAAGGTCAGGCTGTGTGGGAGGAGGAAGAAGGAAGCCAATCCTTACTGTTGGAAATAGATGCTCAGTGCTGCAAAGAAAAATCAGCACTGAGACAAAGGATCTTTCAGCAAGGCAGTTTTTACTTCCTGGACTACAGGAAGGGTAGTCTTGCTAGCCATCATGCCACGAGAGTACAATGAACAAAGGAAAACACGCAAATTTATCCCTTCCACATTTGGGGTCATCCTTACTGGTATGTTTGACCTCCATTGGGTGGAGCCAGGCCTCACAATCTAAACTAAAACCCTGTTGGCCTATAACTTAAAACTTTTCTAAAGAGGTAAAAGCAATGGAGAGCTGGGACATGCCTGTGAGCACAGATATCTTGGTTAAAGTATGAGAACATAGAATGTACTACATGCCTATAAGCATGGCATGTTTAACAACTACATAGGATGGGGCTTACTTAACAAAGTTATCAGCACACCTATTCTTTTTTTTTTTTAATTTTATTTTTTATTGCATTTTAGGTTTTGGGGTACATGTGAAGAACATGCAAGATTGTCGCATAGGTACACACATGGCAGTGTGATTTGCTGCCTTCCTCCCCATCACCTATATCTGGCATTTCTCCCCATGCTATCTCTCCCCAACTCCCCACCCCCTGCTGTCCCTCCCCTATTTCCCCTGACAGACCCCAGTGTGTGATGCTCCCCCCTCCCTGTGTCCATGTGTTCTCATTGTTCAACACCCGCCTATGAGTGAGAACATCACACCTATTCTTTAACAAGAAAGGAAACGTTAAAAAATGGGGGGGTGGGGAGGGAGGGAGGGTGGGGAGGGATACATGGGGAGAAATGCCAGATATAGTATGCACCTAAAGTAAAACAAATAAATTAAAAATAAAAATAAAGAAATTTTTCTACGTCCCACACTTAGGTAGCATAAACCTGACTCTTCCCAGGGACAGGCTTGGTGTGGTGAGAATCCGTTTCTCACACTGGCTGTCGCCACTTCACATGGTAGTCTTGTGCCAGGAATGTCAGGAGATCCTCATTCTACCAGGGTCAGTGACTCTTCCCCCCCCCTGGGCCCCACATCAGCCCCATCACCTTAAACATGCTGCCATCACACATCTTGCTTCTGCCACCTTCCTGTCCTGCTGTACTCACCCCTGCAATGTCCTCTCGACCTGACCCGGCCTTCAGTGCCCCCATCCGTCCTTGACACAGAGGCCAGTCTTCATCCTTATATTCTGCCAAAGGCACGTCACTGCCTTCTCCCCACCCTCTTGTCAAAATCCAGTGGCTTTTGCTGCCTGAGAGTTAAGCTTTGTGGTTCTCACATTCTGAGCTCCCCCTTCTTCTCACCTGTTAATATATTTATCTTCTTTCCAAGCCCAGCCAAAGTCCTTCCTCCCCCAACCCTCCTCCCTCAAAGCAGCCCTCCACAAAGCCTTCTCGGGCAGACTGAGCCCCTTCTCCTGAACTCCGCAGGACCTGGAGTCTGCTGCAGAATCCACACTTCCTAATGTGGGGCCCTGGGCCCTTCACTGCCTTCCCCACTTGGCTCTTGGAGGTGGATACCAAGACTCGTGTCTAGGGCGTCCTTCACAGAGAAGCCAGGTGGCAGGGAGACGGTGGCCATCTGCTTCCACCGTCCCCGGGCCACGGCTCTGTGTTCTTCCCTCCCAACGTATCCTCCCTCGATGCTTGTCTTGATAGACAAGAAAGACTGCCCACCACAGCCCATGACCTAGCTCTGCTGTTCCCCAATCTGCACTGCCAGCCGTTCATTCTGAGCAGCCTTGGTGGTGTGCGGGCAGGCCTGATGGAGGATCCTGCAACCTCCGCTTCCTGAGTTCAAGTGATTCTCCTGTCTCAGCCTCCTGAGTAGCTGGGATTACAGACTTGTGCCACTATGCCCAGCTAATTTTTGTATTTTTAGTACAGACGGGGTTTCACCATGTTGGCCAGGGTGGTCTCGATCTCCTGACCTCGTGATCCACCCACCTCGACCTCCCAAAGTGCTGGGATTACAGGTGTGAGCCACTGCACCTAGCCAGGAACAGATTTTTAAGAGTGAAATGTTTTGAGAGGGGGGAGGAAGCCCAGACACTGGTGCTGCTATCAGGTGAGAAGGTTAAACAAGGAGCTCAAAAGGGGAAGAGGAGAAGGTTCAAGACAAATTACCCACCTTCCAGTCTGTACCAGAAGCTGGATGACCATGGCAGTCAACAGCCACATTTCTCCCCAGATCCTTCCCATCTCTCTGCCTACCACCCAGTGCCTGGCACAGGGTGCTCTTTGGTAAACACTAGTTGGATGCATAGCGATCTACGGAGCACCAGCTCTGACCCTCACTCTAGTCCCTCCATCCTCCCTTCCATTTTCTCCCAATGTCTCCATCTTTGCCTCCTCTGGCTTGAAGCAAAACTTTATTCCAATGTCCTAGTTGAGTCTCGGGCCTATGAGTGCAGCAGTCGGGGATCTCCTTACCCTTTCCAGAGCATGGTGCATTTGGAGGCTGGACACTTACAAGGTGAAGGCAAAGATGCAAGCTAGGAAGTGCACATTGAGGTGGAGGAAAGAGACCAAGACTCGGAGCACAATTACTCACAGGAGTTATGCCAAGGGGGCATCCTGGGCAGCATGAAAGGTCGGATTGCTTTGCAGTGCCTGACTGTGAGGCTGAGCCATGAGAGCCCCCTTCCTCTTCTGTCCCTCCCCCAGCCTGCCTGTCTGAAGAAATTGCCAGCTCCCTCCAGAGAAGAGCAACCAGTAGCCCAGGGTGGAAGTAGAGGGGAAGACGCAGGTCTCAGAGCTGGGAAGTGGGTGTGGGAAGTAGAAAAGTTCCTTTTTAAAGTTTCCTTTCTTGTTAAAGAATTTGTTAAGCCCTATCCTATGTAGCTGCTGAACATGCCATGCTTACAGGCACGTAGTACATTCTATGTCCTTGTACTTTAACCAAGATATCTGTACTGGACATGCTCACAGGCATGTCCCGGCTCTCCATTGCTTTTACCTGTTTAGAAAAGTTTTAAGTTGTTAGCTAATTTAGATTGTGAGGTCTGGCTCCACCCAACAGAGATCAGACACAGCAGTAAGTATGACCCCAAATATGTAAGGGATAAATTTGCGTGTTTTCCTTTGTTCATTGTACTCTTGTAGCAAGATGACTAGTGAGGGTACCCTTCCTGCAATCCAGGAAGTAAAAACTGCCTTGCTGAAAGATCCTTTGTCTCAGTGCTAATTTTTCTTTGTGGCACCAAGCATCTATTTCCAACAGTGGGGAAGGGCGAGGGGAGTAGGGGGGTCTGAGAGATTGAGAATCCAGCAGGAAGGAGGAAGGAGAGAGGGAGGTCTCGAGCGAGGGCTGGCAAGCTGAGGTAGAGGCCACACACTGGGCATTTAGATTGTCTTTGGATGGTCTTCGCCATATTTACAGGGGCATTGTTCACTAAAGCCTACTTTTCTCAGGGCATCCACAGTGACTCCTCTAGAACAGGACCTAGATCATGCCTCTCCCGCACTCCAACACTTCCGCGCTTTCCTATCTCACTCAGATGAAAAGCTAAAGCCCATAAAATGGCCCACCTGGCCCTAAGTAATCTGGCCTCCCATCCAGACCCTCTGCTCCTTTTCTGACCTCTTCTCTGCCCACTCCCCTCTTTCCCTCAGCTCCAGCCTCCCTACCTCCTGCTGCCCCGAGACCTCCCTCAGGGCCTCTGCATGTCCTTTTTGCTGCCAGCTCACCCTTCCCCTGATGCTCATGTGGCCAGGAGCCCCACTTCTGCACTTCTCTGCTCAAATGCCACCACGTGGGCAAAGCCTTCCTTTACCATTGTTTATAAAATGGGAACTCTACTCCCACCCTTTGCACCTTCTAACCCCTATTCTCTGCAGTTTTCTCTACAGAATGCAGGATCTGGCACACTTTATATTTCCTTTGCTGTCTGTCTTTTATTTATTAGGATGTAACTCCAGAAATGCAAACACTCCACTTTGTTCTCTGATATATCCCCCAGTCACTAAATCCATCTGGGCACCTAGTAGGCCTTCAATATTGTGAAGCGAATGAATAAACAAATTATTTACAATTTTTTTCTCCACAATCAACATATTTATATAAGAAAAGTCTCAAAAATCACTTGCGGCCAGGTGTGGTGGCTCACGCCTGTAATCCCAGCACTTTGGGAGGCCGAGGTGGGTGGATCACCAGGTCAGGAGTTCGAGACCAGCCTGGCCAATATGGTGAAATCCAGTCTTTACTAAAAACACAAAAATTAGCCGGGTGTGGTGGCACGTGCCTGTAGTCCCAGCTACTCAGGAGGCTGAGGCAGAAGAATCGCTTGAACCCAGGGGGCAGAGGTTGCAGTGAACTGAAATCACGCCACTGCACTCCAGCCTGGCGACAGAGTGAGACTGTCTCAACAAAACAAAACAAAACAAACAAAAAAATACTTGGATTTTTAGTGCCTTGTTTTGTTTCAAAACTCATCTTGGAAAAATAATTTTATTTTCATGGTTGGGAACTACAGTGACAGAAGGTGGCCAGAATCTCTGGGACCTGCTGCTGGCCATGCTGTGCCTTTCTCTAATGTCTTAGCAGAGGCGTCATCCCACAGCAGAGCTACTGTGCATGAGGAGCTGCTGCTGTGAGCTGCATGTCGACTCTAGACCCATCACCAGTTTCCTCCTGCTAGCATGACGCCAAGTACTGTCTCTTCTCATAGATCATGCTGGCCAAATCCGAGGTCAGAACTCAGGGGAAATTCCTCTGATGTTTTGGAACCAGGAAAAACCTTTGATAAATGGCTGCCCATGTCCACATGGCTGCCCACGCCAGAGAGGGCCTGACCACAGAACAGACAATGTCTGATGCAGTGAGCCTTCTTGGCTCTGGGGGACCTGCCACCCTCTGTGGGTCACAGAGCCAAACTGTAGCTTAGCTCCCTGCTTTGCATTTGGGGAGAGTGTGAGATTTCACCCAAACTGGCCAAGATACTTAAGACTGAGGCCAGCTGAGAGAAGTAAGAGGAGCGTGTGGGGGAGGGGTGGAGAGAGAGAAAGTGGGAGAGCGTCTATGTTGTGTGGTCGGGTGGGAGTGGGTGGTGATCTCTCAGGGGTGGGGAGGAACGGCGCATGGGTTTGGGAGTTCAGTGCAATGTGGGTTCAGGTCCTAGCCAGCCCCTTTATGATATGTACAAGGATGGGAAAGCCATTTCACTTTGGTAAGTGCCCCGTTCATGAGTTGTCACATGGCAGGGGTTTGGCCCAGTGATGCTTCAGATACCTTCTAGCTAAAAAAAGAAAAAAAAGCACAAAAATTCTATAGTCTCAATATCCAAGGCTGTATTTCGGCCACTACGCATTACCCACTAAAGATGTTTTAAATATGTCTTTGGCCATGTAAAGCTGAATATTTCTACTGTCTCTGGAATGGAGGTTGCATTTTGGAGAACTGGGAAGTTGAGGGGGGAGTCTTTCCCCTTCCTGTTCACCCTGTCTGGGTCCACTGACCCCTTGATTATAAAGTAGAGGGTGTGATTTTGTATGAGTGTGTGTGTGTGTGGCAATGGAACATGGCAGAATGGCAGGCCCCCAGCCAAGGTCTCTGGATGGGCAGAAAATGTGCAGAAAAGAAGATGTCCATCTGTCCATCAGCTGTGGCCCCGGCTTCTCACGCTCAGCATACTGCTGCTCCTCAGGACTGGCTGCATCTGGAGGCTGGGCTGACAGCCTATATTGTTTCTCAGGATCCCAGTAAAGCGGCCGGAAGGCGAGGGAAAGAAGGGAGTAAATCAGCCTCCTCCTCTGACTCATGGTCGTAACTTGTCAGCACATCGACAGGTTTTTTGTTTTTTGGTCAAATGCCGCTTTTGTTGGATGTCTGAGTGAAAAGCACAGTACATTCACATAATCAAAGCCCTGCCGTATGTGTGTGCGGAGGGGGGCAGTCAGTTTTTATTGTATGAGCAATTGTATATTCCCGAAAGCCAGAATAATTTGAGGCATAAAATCTAAATAGATTTCGGCTATTAGATGGCGTGAATGCATTTTACGAGACCGAGAGAGAGATGGGTGGCAGCTCACCTTGCAGGGGACAGTGGTACGGGCAGGGAGGAGCTGAGTGGCATGGGCTTTTGCTCCTCCTCCCCCCCCCACCCTCTGAGATGGGTGGCAGCTCACCTTGCAGGGGACAGTGGCATGGGCAGGGAGGAGCTGAGTGGCATGGGCTTTTGCTCCTCCTCCCCCCCCACCCTCTGAGATGGGTGGCAGCTCACCTTGCAGGGGACAGTGGCATGGGTAGGGAGGAGCTGAATGGCATGGGCTGGGCATGGGACACTCCATCTCCTCCAGGACAAAGGCTGTCTTCACCTCTGACCTGCAGTATCCTGTGTCATCTGGGGCTCACCCTGGGCACTCAGGAGGTGCTGGTGAAGGAGTAACTCAGAAAGGGCAGGACGAGCGATGAGTGTGTGCATATCTGGGGCCCCAGAAGGCTGTAGGGGCAGCTGCTTGACTCTGGCCTGTTAGCAGTAGGCTTTCTGACCCCTGGGCTGTATTTATCAGGGTCACCAGTGAGACTTACTAACCTTCAGCCCCCAGAGTTGAAGCTCACATCCTCAGACCACACCAAGGTGGAGCCATCCACTGACCCCAGCATCACCCCCCTTTGTCTCTGCAAGACTGAGCACCTGCTGATCTGTCACCCTCTCAACTGCACCAACTGCAGTTCTTCAGCATCCATGGTGATTTCAACATCTGTGGGAGAGGGTCCGTTAACACCCTGTCCTCTCTTGGTTCTCTCTCCCATCTAGACCCTAGACCTTCCTGTTACTAAGAACTGCAAAACCTTCATAGCTCTTTACTCCCCAACTTCTCAGCTCTGCTCACTCCTTCCAGAACCCAGCTCCCACTGTTCCTCAACCAGACTATGACCTAAAATCACCAATCTTATCACGTTTTAAGCGTCTCTCATCACTCTCATGTTCTCCATTTCCCGCTTACTCAACATAAATTCCATAGTCAACCACCATTACAATGACTCACATTACACATGAATCATAGGAATGGTAAGTGTAACGTAACTGCATGTCAAATCTGTACCCTCACAGGCACATTAACTCCCTGACCCTCTCCCATCTTGTGGTGCTCACAAAATTGCAGCCCTGGTTGAATCCAACCCTCTGTTTATTCCACAGTTGTCTGACCACCACCCCCCATCTCAGCTATCCATCCCCCACAGTTGAACATGGACAGAAAAAGACATTACAAGCATGCTGATTGGTTTTATTTTAAATTCAAGTGAGTCCTTCATGCTTACTGAAAATCCAACTGTGCTCCCTCATCCATTCATTTTCTTTTTTCTTTCTTTCTTTCTTTCTTTTTTTTTGAGACGAAGTCTTGGTCTGTTGCCCAGGCTCGAGTGCAGCAGCACGATTTCGGCTCACTGCAACTTCTGCCTCCTGGGTTCAAGCAATTCTCCTGCCTCAGCCTCCTGAGTAGCTGGGACTACAGGTGTCCACCACCACGCCTGACTAATATTTCATATTTTTAGTAGAGATGGGGTTGCACCATATTGACCAGGCTGGTCTTGAACTCATGATCTGCCTGCCTCAGCCTCCCAAAGTGCTGGGATTACAGGCATGAGCCACCGCACCCAGCCCATTCATTCATTTTCTTATGTTCCTAGATGACTACTTTTTCACCATCTGTCCTCCAACCTCCAGCATCTCCATCTCCATCCTCACTTTCCATTGTTAACATTGCTTCTAATTTCACTTAGGAGAATTAAAGGGAATTTCAATCATTCCATGTATCATATCTAGTCACCTAATGGCAACCAAACCCACACAGTCTCCTTCCTTTCTGTGATCATGCATGACCTCCATCTCCCTGCTTGTGGTAGAATCCACAGAGCCTGTGAATATGTTAGCTGACATGACGAAAGGGATCTTGCAGATGTGATTTAAGGTAAGGGTCTTGAGATGGCAGGATTATCCTAGATTTTCTGGGAGGGGCTCATTGTAACCACCAAGGTCATCATTAAGAGGGAGGCTGCAGTCAGAAAAGGCCTTGTGCAGGTAGAAGCAAAGAAAGATTCGAAAATGGCCAGGAGCCAAGGAATGCAGGTGTCTTCCAGAGAAAAAGCAAAGAAATGGATTCTCCCCTAGAGCTTCCAGAGGAAATGCAGCCCTCTGGATAACTTAATTTCTGACCACCAGAACTATAAAATAATAAATTGTGTTTGTTTTAACTTACTAAATGTGTGCTAATCTGTTACAGCAGCAATAGGAAATATTACATCGTTAAAGTCACCGGCTCCTCTTGCACTCCTGCCAGCAATTCTGCCCTCTCTCCGGCATCATCACATTTTCCCTCTTTGGATATCCGATTAACACATAAATATATTGATTTCTTTAATTAAAAAAAATTAAGCCCAGAACCTCTCTTGACTGTACACTCTGCTCTAGCTATGAGTCCATTTCTCTGCTACTTATTGTAGCAAACTTCTGAAGTCTGTCTGTCCTCTCAATCTCTGTTAAACCCTCACCAATCAGGCTTTTTACCTTCCACTCCCGCTGCATTGAAATTGCTCTTGCCAAGGTCATGGATGACCTGCAGTTACTACATCTAATGATCCATTCCAGGTTGTCTTTTTTATTTATTTTTTTGAAACAGGATCTCACTCTGTTGCCCAGGCTGGAGTGCAGTGGCGCAATCACAGCTCACTATAGCCTCGACCTCCCCAGCTCAAGCAATCCTTCCACCTCAACCTTTCAAGTAGCTGGGACCGTGGCTGCATGCCACCACCCTCGGCTAATTTTTCTATTTTTTGTAGAGATGGTGTCTTGCTATGTTCCCCAGCTGGTCTCAACTCCTGAGCTCAAGTATCCTCCTACCTTGGCCTCCCAAAGTGCTAAGATAACAGGCATAAGTCACTGCACCTGGCCTGATTTGTCTTTTTGATGGACTCATCACAGCATTTGACCCGATGTCTTCACATCTTGCAGCCCTTGCTCCATGGTGTCTGGGACATAACACTCACTTAGTTCTCCTCTTCCTCCCTGGCTCCTTTCTGTCTCCTCTATGGGGTCTCCCATTTCTTGGATCTCTAAATATTGGGGTGCTGCCCTGGGCTGTATCCTCCGATCTCCCTTCTCTGTCTGTCCTCAGTCCTTCCATCCAGTCTCATGTCTGGAAATGCCATCCTTCTCCTCCTGATTCCCAACTTGATGTCTCCGGCCAGAACATCTAACTCCAGGCTTGGACATCCAGCCCTGCGAATGTCAGATCTGTGTATCACATCTGCCTCTCTAAAACGGGACTTAGTCCAAGCCTCTCCTCCCTCAGGTTCTCCCCAGCTCAGCTCCTGTCCCAACGTCCCTTTAATTTCTCAGGGGAAACACCTCGGAGTGCGGAACCCTTCGCTGTCAGCAGATTCACCTCATCAGCAAAATGCTTGACTCCTTGAAAACTCTCAGTGTTTGACATTCTCATGTCTTCTACCACTTCCACTACCTTTCCAGCCGCCTTTATCTTTCACCTGCACTAAAGTGAAGGTCAGACTACATCACACATCTGGTTATTTCCATGGATTATCCATGGATTTCCCATCTGAGTAAAGGCTAGAATCCTTTTTAGGCCTGACAGGGCCCCACCTGACAGAGGCCCCCTCTCCCCCCTCTGACTTCACCCCCTGCCACTCCGTCTGCCCGGTTGGCTTCACTCCACTACCCCGGCCCATTGCTGATCCAGGGCCACCCCCGCTCTGCACACCTCCACCTCGGGCCTGCTCAATGTGCTGTCCCCCTCTTAGCCTCCTGTGGCTAAGGTAACAAATTATCACAAACTCAATGGTTTAAACCATCCGGAATGTACTATCTTACAGTTCTGGAGAGCAGAGGTCCTAAAGTCTAGGTGTCAGAAGGGCTGCGTTTTCTCTGGAGGCTCTGGGGGACAGTCTGTTTCTTTGCCTTTTCCAGCTTATTAGAGGCTGCTTTCCGTGGTTCATGGCCGCTTCCTCCATCATCAAAGCCAGCCATGTAGCCTTTTCCAATCACTCTCATCCCATCATCACTTCACTTTTTCTGCCTTACCTCCCTCTCTTTTTTTGAGATGGAGTCTCTCTGTCGCTCAGGCTGGGAGTGCAGTGGTGCGATCTCAGCTCACTGCAACCTCCGCCTCACGGGTTCAAGCGATTCTCATATCTTAGCCTCCCAAGTAGCTGGGACTACAGGCATGAGCCACCGCACCCGCTCCCTCATACCTCCCTCTTACAAGGACCCTTGAGTTTACATTGAGACCACCTAGATAATCCAGGATAATCCCAGCATCTCAAGAATCTTAATCTAATCATGTCTGCAAAGTAAACTAACATATTCACAGGTTCTGGGGATTAGGACATGGACATCTCTGGTAGCCATTACTCAGTCTGCCACACTCCTCTATCTTGAATATTATTTTTCTAATTATGATTATGATTTTGATTATTGTTTTTGAGATGGGGCTCTCTCTGTTTGCCCAAATTGGAGTGCAGTGGTACGATCACATCTCACTGCAGCCTCGACTTCCTGGGCTCAAGTGATCCTCCTGCCTCAGCCTCCTGAGTAGCCACCAGCATCCTGGCTAATTTTTTTTTTTATTGTTTGTAGAGACAAGTTCTCACTATGTTGCCCAGGCTAGTCTCAAACTCCTGGCCTTAAGTGATCCTCCCACCTCAGCCTCCCAAAATGCTAGTATTACAGGTGTGAGCCATCACAATTGGCGCTTCCTCTAATTATTAATAGATCTCCCTTGCTTCCTTCAGGTCAACTTAAATGTCACCTTCACATCAAGACCACCCTTGACTATCCCATATAAAACAGCCATTGGCCAGGTGCGGTGGCTCACGCCTGTAATCCCAGCACTTTGGGAGGCAGAGGCAGGTGGATCACTTGAGGCCGGGAGTTCGAGACCAGCCTGGCCAACATAGTAAAACCCCATCTCTACTAAAAATACAAAAATTAGCCAGGCATGGTGGTGCATGCCTGTAATCCCAGCTACTCAGGAGGCTGTGGCACTAGAATCACTTGAACCCGGGAGGCAGAGGTTGCAGTGAGCCGAGATCACACCACTGTACTCCAGCCTGGGTGACAGAGTGAGACCCTGTCTCAAAAAATAGAAAATAAAACACCAGCCACCTCCTACCCCAACCCTATGCTCCCTTTCCTCCCTACCCTGTTATTTTTCCTGTAGCATGCATCACTCCCTGACATACCATGTACTTTCTTGTTTGTTTTCTGTAATGAACATAAGCTACATGAGGACAGGGATGTTTTGCTGCTAGATGCCCAGCAACCAGACTGTGTCTGGCATGTGTATATAGTCAATAAATAATTGCTGAAAGAAGGAATGGCTGACAGCAGTGCCAGTCTCCCAGTCCTTAGTATTTGGTACTCAGCTGAGCCCTTAGGAGATCATCAAACACCAGCAATGAACTTGTAGAAGGCAAACTCCAAAAGCAAAGAGGCCGAGCTGTGCAGCCCATTTTAATCAGATTCTTCATAACAGTTGCTGCGTAATGAACACTTACTCTGTGTGTCTCCCTGAGCCCAACACTGTGCTGTGTTGTCTCGCTGATCTCCTACCAGCAATGTGGGTGGCACCGGATGCCTGTTTTTCAGAGGAGGTCCCTGGGAGTTTAAGCGGCAGCGGACCCGCCCCATCTCTGCTGAGTCCAGAACTCATGTTCTAAAGCAGATGGAAGTGTCCTTCCGTTGAAACCAGAAATAGCCTCCCCCTCCACCCCTCAACACAAGAGCGGTTGTGCCAACACTCTTAGTTCTTGCCATAACTCCAAGAAGGCGGGTCAGTCAGATGCTCCAGCTCGAATGACGCAATAATTTTATTCCACTGTTTCTGCCCTAGTGTAAGAACCTGCCTCCTGTCCACCCATCCAGAGTGCCTGCCCCTCCCCCAGCACACAGGGTTAGTGGCTTCCACTCCTCCCAGGATCCCTAAGCCCCTCAGTAAAGGTTTGAGTGACAGATCAACGCCCCTGAAGTAGTGCTTTATTTCATTTTTAAACAGCTTTGATTTTTCAGTCAATTCCCTAAATGCCACCAGAACACAAAGATGTCATGGAATTCCAGGAAGTTCCAATGGTTTGTTGAACAACATGCTCCTGTGGCTGGTGGCTTCTTGGATTCTCTGTGGGGCAGGCCTGGGGCAGGGGATATCCCCCATTCTCTCCCAGAGGTCTCTCCCAGAGGTCCACTCCCCTGTTCAGGAAGGCCACCCCATAGCCTTTAGGCCCAAAGGGGAGCAGAGCGTCAAGGCACCCATATCCATTTCCGTGCATACATTAAACTTAGCCCAGCAACCCAGAGCTCTTACATTGCAAAGGGCAATAAGTTTGAAGAACAAAACTATTTCCTTGGACCCTTTTCTATTTTTCTAAATTCATCTTGATTTTTTTTTTTTACTTCATTGTGGTGTGGGGGGATTTTCTCTTCTTCATAATGGTTTTATTTCCCATAACCTTAAGAATGAAAGGCATCTCCAGTGCTTGTTGATTTGTTTCTCATTCCCGTAAACTTGCCCTACTCCTGAGTTAACTCACCTTGAGCCACAGGCCCAGAACACCAACGATCAGCTAAAGCAGGGGAAGTGGCAGCAATGGCTGGAGCGCACGGAAACCAGGAAACAGGTTATAGAAGAGCATCCTTTCAGGCTTCGGGCTGTTTCTGTTCCTTCAGGAAGCCTCAGGCAATCAATCACTCTCGCTTTTCCTAAGAGAAAAGGACTCCAGCCTTTTCTTAATAACTCATTCCTCATTATGACAACAGTGTTTCTCTTCATCAACAAAATCGCTCAAGCTGAGGCTCCAGCCTGTTTCCTTGGCATTGCTGTGTCCCAGGTGAGCCTTTCTTCAGTAGATTTGTATTATTTTCCCTTTGATTTTTCTATTTTTTAAATCATTACATCCTTTCTTCACACCATTTTTTGGGTCCCCCCCCTCCATTTTCCCTCTCTTTTCTAATCCTCTTCACTTCATGGTCAGAGCACCAAATATTATTACATATGTTAATGTTATTAAATAGGTTTAATGTACTAAATTCCTGTTTAATACATTAAAAACATGTATGTATCAAACATTTTACATTAATAATCTTTACATCACATGTGCTGTAGTGAACAGCTCATGTCTATTGAACATATACCATATGCCAGTTTGGTGCCAAACACCTACAATGCATTTTTCTGCTGAATACTCCTAGCTACCATGTAAGATTGTTGGGGTTAGGGGGAGCGGAGGGGGGGGGGGGATGGGGAAGTAAGGTATTCAAGGCACAAAATTTAGGGAGATAGTCATCTTCGGGGTCACAGAAGTGCAGCATCAGCATCTGAGAATGTCAGACTCTGGTCCTGGCTCTGGTCCTTACTGTTATCTCCATCTCCATTTTAACATATAAGGAAATGAGGCTTACAGAAGTTGGCTCTCTAGCACAAGGTCACAGAGCTACAGGATAAACAGAAGATGAAGGTAGGACTAGTTGACTACAGAGCCCAAGCTATAGGAATTATAGTAACTATACACTCAGAGCACCCAAATTTTTTTAAAGGGTGCCATTCTTAAATATGAACAGAATGAAGGGACAGCCAGGCATCTTCAGACACAGGTTAGGCTTAAGGAAAGCCTCTCACACAAATACCAGGGATCCAACTAACCAAACAGAAAAGAAACTCAGAAAACTCCAAAGCTGAAATAATGCAGAAAGCAGAAGAAAACTCCAAATAAACTAGAATCAATATCCTTAAGGAATTGGAAGATACTTCATACATGAAACAAGAACAGGATTAAAACAGGAGCATTTATAGAATAAGAAAATGCTTGTATAAATTAAGGAGTTCATAAGAGAAATGAATGCTTTAATAGAAGAGTTGAATAGTAGAGCTGAAAAAATAGAATAAGAAGACAAATAGATGAGCAATAAGGAGAGAAAAGATTAACAAAACAAAATAGACAATCACTTCAAGAAGTCCGGCCTCAAATGAATAGCAGTTTCAGAAAGAAAGGAGAACAAAAATGGAGACTAGAAAATTATTGAAGAAATAATATCATAAAATTTGCACCAAGTGCCTGGAGCGTTGGATAAAACATAGATAAACCAACATAAATTTTTAGTACACCAGGGATAAAGCAGTGATTGTAAAATTTCCAGAAGAAAACATGCAGGATCAGGAATCCAAATAGCATTCAGATGTCTCACCAACACCATTGGAAACTAGAAGACAACAGAGCAAAGCTTTCAGGATTCAGAAGAAAAATGATTTTCACATCATCAACTAAATGTGAGGATGAATTCAAGAGTTTTTCAGATAAGAAAAGTCTAAATAAATTCACTTTCTGCAGATCCTTTCTCAAGGAGTTACTAAAGGTTGTGCTTCAGTAAGACAAGGGAGTAAACCAACAAAAAGTGACACAGGAAACAGCTAGTTTAACACAAGAGAGAGGTGAAGGAAATTCCAGGGCAACATAACATAGTAGGTCTAGACAGCAGTCCCCAGTCATTTTGGCACCAGGGACTGGTCTCATGGAAGGCAATTTTTCCATGGACTGAGATGGGGTTGGACAGGGTTGGGGGATGGTTTCGGGATGAAACTGTTCTACTTCAGATCATCAGGCATTAGATTCTCATAAAGAGCATGCAATCTAGATCTCTTGCATGCATAGTTCACGGTAGGGTTAGTGGCCCATGAGAATCTAATGGCACCGCTGATCCGACAGGAGGCGGAGCTCAGGCGGTAATGCTCAATTGCCCACACTCACCTCCCGCTGTGGGCCCGGTTCCTAACAGGCCATGAATCAATACCACTCCATGGCCTGGAGGTTGGGGACCCCTAGTCTAGACACCTGTCTGTTCTGAGTGAAGCAGCAGGATGAAGGTCGCTAGACATCTGGATTCAAGCATAACAAGGACAGAAGATCTGATTGCTTGTTTCATGTGTTTGACTATATTAAGAAGAGTTTCAGAAGAGGTTGGAAGAATTCACAAAAAGGCGCCTAAAAATTTGAGCAAACATACACACAGTGATTATTCACTCCAGCAGAAACAAAACAGTGTACAAGAAAGGAAATGTCATTATAGTCAACTCTGAGGCTTCTCTGTAAACAATACTTCTATTTACGGAGGCATATCAACATAAATTCTGGTTATCAATTTATCCAAAAAAGGTGAAATACTATATTGAAGAATGATTATGAATGTGCATGTGTGTGTGTCATGTAAAAGCAAAACTCTCCTCTTCCATAGTAGGAAGTTAATATGTGTGTAGGATGAAAGAATCAAGAAATATATTACTTAAAACTATGGAGAAAGGCTGGGCACAGTGGCTTATGCCTATAATTCCAGCACTTTCGGAGGTTGAGTTGGGGTGATCACTTGAGGCTGGGAGTTTCAGACCAGCCTGGGCAATATAGTGAGACCCTGTCTCTATAAAAAATTTAAAAATTAGCCGGGCATGGGGGTATGCACCTATGGTCCCAGCTACTCAGGAGGCTGAAGCAGGAGAGTCATTCGAACCCAGGAGTTCAAGGCTGCAGTGAGTTGTGATCTATGCCACTGCAGTCTAGCCTGGGGTGTCAGACAGGGCAAGATACTGTCTTTACACACACACACACACACACACACACACACATACACACACACACACACCCCTATGGAGGAAAATATCAGAAAAGTGTCTAAAAAGAGTTTAAAGTGTTGTAAGGAATCTCTGCTTTTCATGATAAACCTTGTAGTACCTATTGATGTTTGAACAAGATATACATATTACCCTGATCAAAACTAATATGAGGCCAGGTGCAATGGTTCAAGTCTGTAATCCCAGCACTTTGAGAGGCTGAGGTGGGAGGATTGCTTGAGTCCAGGAGTTTGAGATCAGTCTAGATACCGTCTCTACAAAAAATAAAATAATTAGCCGGACAAGGTGGCTCCTGCCTGTAGTCCCAGCTGCTTGGGAGGCTGAGGTGGGAGGACTGCTTGAGCCCAGGTGGTTGAGGCTGCAGTGAGCTGAGATCGTGTTGCTGCCCTCCAGTCTGAGCAACAGAAAACAGAAAGAAAAAAGAAAAGAAAAAGAAAAAGAAAACAAAATCAATATCAAAAGGTAATTTTAATAGTAGCATATTTACTTGCGTTTTCCCCCCGATCAAACTAGAACCTAGAAAGGAAACATATCACCCTCTTTGGGCCTTTTTGCTCTCTGAGCAGAGACTCTGACTCTTCCCTCTCCCCCTTTATTGTAGTTTTAATAGCCCCAAATAGCACATAATCCTCAACCCAATATTTGACTTTGAAATTAATTTTACAGTTATATTTGACTGCATGTAAGTCGTAAATTATATTGTGAAAAACTAGATGGTGACAAATTGAAATACTGTCACCTTTTCCACTGAGCCTTCTCCAGATTAATGGTTTGCTTTAAGCGTTCTCAGCTGGAAAGCGTCACTTGCAGCAACACGGTTCCCCTCTCTTACTTTTGCCCTCACTGAGGTTCCACACCCTGCTTAGTACCAGCTGGCAAATGGAGAGGTCCCAACCCTTCAATCACCTTTCAGCCACTAACTCAAGAAGTGTTTACTCTGCATCCCACGATGCTCAACACTGACTCAGCTCCTAGAGACAGCAAAATACCGGAAATAGTTCCTGCCTTCAGGGAACTTAAAATCCAGTTAAGAGAGGAAGCCATGGGCAAAACAAAACAGCAACAACCAAACAAACATTGGCGAGCAAAGCAAGACAGAACTGTCTGCAGAATTAAGCGTGCAGCTGTGACGTGCAGGACGATGTGCTGTTTGCATCCGAGTAGGAGAGACCTGGGGTGGTGGGAATGGCCTGATCAAATTCCAGGGAGGAGGCTAAGCTTGGCCGGGGTGCTCGGAGGCTAGGTCCTATTTAAAATGATCTTTCTGGAGTCCCCTGGCTCAGCACCCCACACTATTGCAAAATTAGCCATACCCTCTCTGGGCTACCACTGGAGTTTGAATACGCTTCTGATATTGCCGTGGCCATATTGCATGACAACTTGTAACGGTTCGTTTACCCCACTTACCTCAAGATGCACCAGCTTGCTGGCTGTGTGTTTTGGCAGCCCCAGTCCCCCGCTCAGCCCAAGGGCTCAAGAATGTGAGCCGAATGAAAGAGTGAATATTGTTTAATGCAGTGGGGGAAACTGACGTCTATGGCATAGCATGTGACACTGGAAGTGGGTTCCCCCTGTCCTGCTCTAGCCTCCCTTGCCCCCCCCCCCCCCACCCCCCCGCTGGATTTGCATCTGCAGGTGGGAGTGGATGTGGGAAGGCTTGTGGAGGAGCAGCTCAGAAAACAGACAGGACAGGGGGTGAGTCCTTCCTAAAGCTCATCAGGTGGAGAAGCTGAGGTCCTGCCGGGTCTGGTACATTGCAGATCCCCAGGGTATTCACAGATCCCCCTCATCTCAGGTCCTGGAGGGTCGGCCACATCTGCCACGTGAAGACACAACAGGTTGAATGTCCTCTCCTGATTTCTCTAAACTGCAGAGCAACCCAGCGGTGGAGGGGGGCCTTTGGCGGGGCGGAGCTCTGTGTGCGGCCAGCATTGATTGGCTCCCAGTTCTGGGGGTCTTGGGTCACTTGAGGGCACCTTGTGAGAAGAACAAGATCACCCAGAAGATATGGCCAAGCACACCCCCTCTGAGACTGTGCACGGCTGTGCCCCGGGCAAAGCTGGTTCACTTCCTCGTGGTCCATCCTGCCAGTTACCTAATGCCAGCCTCTTCATTTGTAAAAGGGCCCTAATAATAAAGAATCATGTGTCGTCCACGAGCCAGGCTGAGATGATGCAGGCTGCAGCCAGCACGGTGCCTGGCACGAGATGCCGTCCTCGGTGGCTGAGTGGCCATGGCTGATGCTGCTGTCACTGTTGTCCCATCCCCTCACTGTACTACTGGCCTTCACATGTAGGGGCGCAGAGCAGCTCCTGAACACAACAGGAGTTCTAACCATGACTTGCAGTTTTTATAATTCTGTTTTCTCTTGACCCAATTAAAAAAAAAAGGAGGCTTTTAGTCTGTGTTCTCTTGGGCCTGGAGGCTGTGCTAGTTTGCCCGGCTGCAGGTGGAATGTGTTAACCAGAGAGTGTGCTGGGGGCCCTCTGAGCACTGCGGAAGGCCACGCTCTGCCAAGGTCAGGGTGCAAGCCAGCATCCTGAGGGGGAAGGGTGGAGGGAGGGAGGGCTCAGCATGGGCAGCCTCTCCGCCATGCAGCCTTGGGGGCCCTTCCTGACCGCCCCTGGCTGTCCTGGAGCCACCTGAGACATTTTTAGAACATGTTCCTGTCCAGACCCACCTCCCACTAGGATTCTGAGTCCCTTGGCCTGGGATGCAACCCAGTCATTGGTATTTTTAAAAGGATTCTTACACGATTGTGATGTATGTGCCACCAGGGTTGAGATGCTCTGGCCTAAGGGGATTCGGCTGTTGAGTTAACCCCTTCTTGTAAAGAGCTCCTTGGCCGCGGCACTCTGCATGTGGGACACCTGCACTCAGTCAGGTGGCTCAGGTGTACTCTTGGCTTTTTCACTCCAGGCTGTGTGTGACCTTGGGCAGGTCATCTGGCATGTTTAATCTTAGTTTCTTTATGAAATGGAGAAAATAGCAGTCCCTCTCTGACAGCACTATAATCAGAACTAAATGAGGCCAGGTGCAGTGGCTCACACCTGTAATCCCAGCCCTCTGGGAGGCTGAGGCAGGCAGATCACCTGAGGTCAAGAGTTTGATACAATGTCTGGCCAGCATGGTAAAATCCCATCTCCATTAAAATCACAAAAATTAGCTGGGCATGGTGGCAGGTGCCTGTAATCACAGCTACTTGGAAGGCCAAGGCGGGAGAATTGCTTGAAACCTGGAGGTGAAGGTTGCAGTGAACTGAGATCATGCCACTGCACTCTAGCCTGGGTGACAGAGTGAAACTATGTCTCAAAACAACAACAACAACAACAAAAAAAAAAAAAAAAAAAAGAACTAAGTGAGATGAGGCATTGTATTAAGGTTCTCTAGAGAAACAGAACCAATAGCATGTATATATGACATAGAAGAGGGGTGGGGAGAAACGTATTATAAGGAATTGGCTCATGCTATTATGAAAACGGACAAGTCCCAAGATCGGCAGTTGGAAGCTGGAGACCCAGGAAAGCCGGTGTTTAAATTCTGGCTCCAGCCTGAAGACCTACCACCCAGGAGGGTCTTGATGGTGTAAGCTCCCAGATAAAGGCCAGAAAAGGTGATGCCACAGCTCAAAGCAGTCAAGGAGGAAGAGTTCCTTCCTACTCAAGGGAGATCAAACCCTTTTGTTCTATTCAGACCTTCACCTGATTGGATGAGGCTCACCCATATTAGAGAACACCATCCGCTGTGCTCAGTCTATCAATTCAAATGTGAATCTCATCCAGAAACACCCTCCCAGACACACCCAGAATAATGTTTGGCCAAATGTCTGGGTGTCCTGTGGCTCAGTGAAGTTGACACATAAATTAACCATCATAGACATGTGAAGTGGCTAGCACAGTACTTGACAAATAATTACTGTTAATTGCTATTATTAATAATTATTGTCACTTGAAGACAGCGCTGTTATTTCCTGCCTGATCTTGCCAGTGGAGAAAGCCTAGGATCATTCAAGGCAATTCTCTAATGGATTCTGCAAATTACCATACAGATAGTGCCACCCTGTAGATTTCTTTTCTCTCCCCTTTATCCAGTCCTCACAGGCAGGCCTTTTTGTCCCTAGTGGACAAAAGTGGGGACAGCAATTTTGCCCCATCATATACTGTTTCCAAAGTATGTTCTAGGAGTTATCTCATTGAACACTGGCCTCTGCCTTCATGAACATTCCTCAGCTACTTCTCAGCCTGAGTGACAAACTGAAACATGTCTCTGGGCACAACCAGGTTGGACAAGCCAGAAAGACAGGCAAGTTGGGCACCAGCTCTTGCCTTATGAGTTGTAAATCTCAGCCACATGTGAACATGCTGTACAATCACTCTTCACCTGTGCAGTAATTGGGCTTAAAAGAGCAGTCCTCCTTTCTTTCCAGAGAAGAGTGCAGTGCCTTGGCTACATGCCTCCTGCCCCAGCCTGGAGGCTGAAACTATCTTGTGGCTGTGAACCTGTGCTCACCAGCACTCTTCCAGACACCTGCCCCTGCAAAGGAAGGAATGGGGCTGAGGAGCCTGGGTTCCAAGAGATACCTGGAAACAGGGTACATGGAGGCTCCAGGTGTGGGCATGCAGGGTGATGAGAGCAGCTGCAGAAACCCAGAGTGAATCCCTGCCTGAGGCTGCATCTCTTCCCCGAGGTGTCTGCATCTTTTCCCTGGGTGTCTCTACCTGGTGAGCCGCCAGAGCCTTAGAGCAGGGGTCCTGGCTGGACAGCTCTCCCCTGGGTTCTGGAGAGATGGACAGAAAGGGACACACATGAGGAGGAGGGAACCAGGAAGGGTCAGAGGTCCTTTCCTAAGGTGTCTGGTTAGCAGAGGTGACTGCTTAGCAGAGGTGGCTGGTTAGCATAGGTAGCTGGTTAGAGATGGCTGTTTAGCAGAGGTGGCTGGTTAGAGGTGGCTGGTTAGCAGGGCTCCTTCCAGCTGGCTTTGCCATAGTTGCTCTCAATCTCTCAGACTTGACTGAATCCCAGTGACAGATAGTGGGAACCCAGGCCAAGGCAGTGGCAACAGAAGTGATGGAGACAACCAGGAAAGACACTGGAAGAAGAAGCTGTTGCCCTTGGAGGATATGACTGGAGTGCCAGGAGACCAGAAATAGGGTCACCAGTGCCAGCATCACTTTAAGAAGGGGGCTCAGACTGGTGAACATTACTGACTTGTGTTTTCTGCCTATAATTTGTGTAATAACAATAGCAGCTACCATTTATTGACCATCTATCCTGTGCCAGATGCATTACCTACAATAGCTTATTTAATCATAAGCCATCAGGCAGGGACCAGCATTCCCCTGGCAGACGGGACCGCTGGAGCTCGGGGAGGCCACATGACTCGCCCCAGGCCCCAAAGCCACTGAGAGGCACACCCAGCTCCGAGGCTTCACAGCCTGTGCTCCTGTCCCTGTGCCACACCTTTAATGTAACTAGCAGTGTTCTCTGCAGAAACATCCAACTCCTTGTTTCTGTCTTCTCATGTATTAGCTAAGTTCGTCCCAGAGCTTGGGCCTCCCCCTGACATTCCCAGGGCCACAGGGCATGGCCAATAATTGTCATCACCCTAATTTCTTAGGAGCATTTTTGAGGAGAAGAGCACATCAGTTAAAACTGTATGCGCATTTCAATAGCACATTCACAGGCACTGAAACTGTTAATAGAGGAAATTGAACAGAGGACTTCACTTTATTTTCTCTACAAGCCATTCATTCCTTTCTCCATATAGTCATGTATTATTTACTTATTCAGTACAATATAATGGCTAATAATTTGGTCTCTGGAGCCAGGCTGCCTGGATTCAATTCCCCATTGATGAGTGTTATGAACCTAATCTTTCTGTGTGTCAGTTTCCCTATCTGAAAAATGGGAATAACACCTCCTAGATTTGAGGTGAGGGTTAAGTGGATTAGTATACTTAAAACACTCAGAACAGTGCTTGGCCCCAGCACATGCTAGCAAGTCCAATGGGGCACAGTTCCTGCCCTTGAGATGCTCACAGTTCAAAGAGGGAGTCAGGGATGCTCTATCCACCCCACCGACCAGCCAGGATGAGGACAGGATGAAGCCAGATCTGCTCGGCCTCTCCAAGGATTTTTCTTTCCGAGGCAGATGCCACAGCCTTGGGGCTGGAGCCAAGAGGGGCAGAGCTCTGCCTTTACAGCTGAGCAGCCTATACCAGTTCTGCCCTGGGGAGCTAGCTCCAGTCTCCAAGCCTGAAGGCCTGTTTGAGGCCATGTAGCAGTATGCATTCTCTGACTAGATTCTTCTCCCCTGAACCTAGAAACACCTGCCTGGTGGAGGTAGGAGAGGCTTTTAGGATGCCGGGGTTGGCCCTAACAGGGGCTCTCTCCCCAGGGAGGCTGGCTGATGATGGAGTCCCGGCACTTGCAATGCTGACCCCAGGCACCTCACAGCAGAAGGCAGAGCCCAAGAAGAAAAGTCACAGCCGTAAGTAGGGCACTGGCCTGGGCTTTGTCTTTTGCTAAAGACACCTGCTGCCCCTAGTGCTTTGTGTCTTTGGATCCGGCTGTCGCTCCATTGAGGCGACAGCCTGTGATCTCCTCCTTTTGCTGGAGCTCGAACAGAACAAGGCTGGAGTCTCATTTGTCTGTCGGAGACTTTTAGAGCCTGGCAGCTTGAAAAAATGAAGGGACAAAGAAGCCGGCCAGCAATTAGGTAATGCCGGCCTGCCTGCCAGGCCCCTGGCATGGAGCTACCCTGGAGTTCACTGGGGAGAGCGGACATGGGGATTCTGGGGCTGGAGGAGTCCCAGCATGCATTAGGGGAGCAGCCAGGATGTGTTGGGGTGGACAGACCCTAGGAAGTGGCCAGTGACCTCAGTCTCCGAGCCTCACCTGTACAATGGGGTGGAAAAATGACAGTCATACAGGGGGGTATAAGGCCTTCACCCAATCCTACTGTGATCACAGGTGACATGACAGGTGGTCACTGATGCCCAGTCCCTTCCCTCTCTACTGTGCCTCTAGGGCAGCCTGAGCACGGAGCAGCTCTGACTCCCCCTCCTCCCATGTTGTGAGCTGGGCAGCCCTCCTCTACAGCTCTCTGGGCTGCAGAGAGCCCCTCTCTAGGCACCAACTCCTCTGGAAATGGCAAACGCTCCTCCGCCACAGCTGCCTCCTCCCTCGTAACTTCCCTCTCAGGTTCTCTGTTGTGGACAAACAAAATACTTTGCTTTTTCATCTCTGGATTTTCTCCTAGGCTTGTCCTCCTATCAGAAAAATCTTTACTGGTGGGCACAGTGACTCACGTTTGTAATCCCAGCACTTTGGGAGGCCAAGCCAGGAGGATTGCTTGAGCCCAGGAACTTGAGACCAGCCTGGGTGGCACAGTGAGACCTCTACTAAAAACAAAAATTAGTTGGGTATGTGGTGGCATGTGCCTGTGGTCCCAGCTACTCAGGAGACTGAGGCGGGAGGATCCGCTGGGCCCAGGAGGTCAAGGCTGCAGTGAACTGTGATGGTGCCACTGCATTCCAGCCTGGGTGGTAGAGTGAGACCCTGCCTCAAAAAAAAAAAAATCTTTACCAAAGGCCTAGCCCTTCCCCTCCTGCAAAGTTCAACTCAACACACTCCCCCTCAGATGCGCCTTGGGAGCTGACACAGCCCGAGGTCTCTTCCTCAAATATCTTCGTCCCTTCTCTGCAGCCACATATTATTTGAGTGTTTTGGGGTTTTGTTGTTGTTTGTCCATTTGTTTGTTTGAAGCCCAGGAGATCTCTGGTCCTGAGTTTAAGTTCTGGCTTCACCATTTACTGATTGACTGTGGACAAGTCACTTAACTTCTGTAAACCTCAATTCCCTCATCCAAAAATAATTTATAGAAATGTTCCCCCCATCTGTTGTCTCTGCAGCTCTTCAGGATAGTCGTATAGCCTAGGAATCATGAGACAGTCCTACTTTGCAAATGAAGGGACAGAGGCTTTGAGAAGTTATGCTGCTGCTAGGACAGCACCTTGACATGATTCCTAATTTCCCTTTCTATGGGGTCAAGGGAGAATCCTTTCTCATTTTGCTTCTCAGAACTGTTGTGAGGATCAAAGGACACCTTCATTTGTTTTCTCAACAAACATTTATTAAGGCCTCAGTGTGTCAACCTCATCTCTTGGAGCAAAGGGTTCCATCAACTATAAAAATCTGGGCGGACATGAGCTAAGGGTCGGGCATCATGCCCCAAGCAGGGAGCCTATAGGTCCTGGCAGAGCATAGCACAGCACCTGGCACAGGGTGGCTGCAGTCTCAGCCCAGTGAGGAGTGGTCCTCCTCCCTCTTTTCGGGCCTTTCTTCCAGGCCCCTCACACTTCATCCTTACAACCACCCTGTTTGGGAGGCATCATTAGCCCCATCTTACAGATGAAGAGAATACGGAACCTGGAGGGCATGGTCACCTGGGAAGCTTTAAAAGCCCAATTCTTAGGCGGAATCTCAGACTATTAAATGAGGAACTGGGGGGTGGGGAGAAGGGGTGGCCCCAGGCACCAGTATTCCTTCTACAGCTGTCCAGCCAGTTCCGAGTGCAGCCTGAGAGGACAGCACTGGCTTAGAGGCTGGGCATCCGCAGGGGCTTCTGACAGATGCAGTGGATGAGTCCAGAAGCTGAGCAGTCAGCTTGCAAATTGTCCAGGTCCTTCGATTTCTCTTTCTTGAAGGCAGTGTGGTGTGGGGGAGGCAGTGTGTGTCTGGGGTGGTTCTGGAGCTCCCCCTCTTATCTGCCTGTGGTCCTTCCTAGCTGGGTGACCTTGGGCAAGTTGCCTTACCAATCCCAGCCTGTTTGCACAGGGGTGTCTGGGGGGTTTACTGGTGGCATTCGAGTAAAGCAATTGGTACCTATCAGAGGCTTCATAAGTACTGGCTGCCTCTCTTCTTTTCCCCACCTCTGCTGCCCATGTTGGGGCCAATTCTGTTTATTCACATCTGCTCCAAAGGAAGTGAAATTCAGCTCACTTCTCCTTCTTATGGGTAGCATTGCTCAAGGGGTGGAGGGAACACGGGAATGGGCAGGGAGGAGTTTTGAGATGCGAGTGGAGTACCGCTATCCACAATATGCAGCCTCCAGGACTGGCTGGTCTTTTCCAAGTTTGGTCCAAGTCTGGGTGTGGAGAGTGAAATGAAGGAGAGACAGTCTGCTCTGGGCCATAGGTGCTTGCTAAGTGCTGGGGCTTCTTTAGTAGGGTGAGGGCAGTGGTCATCTTTCTCTGTCCTTGGAGGTAAGTTTGAGAAGCAAGGATTAAGGGCTGCCTGGAGGGCTTGCTGGCCAATAGGCAGCCAGATATAATAGCTTCACCCCCAGAGGCAGGGTTACTCCAGGGTGAAGCTTAGCACAGAGCCTGGTACGTGCTGGAAGGCCTGTTGCTTGCCTTGAGGGAGTATTCCATGTGCTTTTCTTCCCTTTGTCCCCCAGCTCCTTGTGCAGGACTTCTTCCCAAGTCTGTTAGAGGCATCCTCATCATCTCAGGAAGTTCAGGGTTTCACAGGTCTTTGATTATTATCTTAGTGAGCTTGATCTGCCATAACAAAATATTATAAACAACAGGAAAGGAATTTATTTTTTCATGGATCTGGAGGCCAGAAAATCCAAAATCAAGATCAAGATGCCAGCAGGGTCGGTGTCTGGCGAGAGCTCTCTCCTTGGGTGGCAGATGGCTTCCTTCTCTGAGAGAGAGAGAGAAAGAAGAGAGACAGGAGAGGAGAGGAGAGGAGAGGAAAGGAGAGGAGAGGGGAGGGGAGGGGAGGGCAGGGGAGGGTTAGAGAGGCCTTCTCTTAGAGAGAAGAGAAAGAAGAGAGAGAGGAGAGAGGAGGGGAGGGGAGGGGGAGGGAGAGAGAGAGAACACACCCAAGCTCTGTGATCTATTCTGATAAAGGCACTAATCCCATCATGAGGGCCCCACCCTCATGACCTCGCCTACTCCTAACTACCTCCCAAAGGCACCACCTCCAAATACCATCACACGGGGTTAGACTCAAACATACAAATTTGGAGGGAGTAGGGGTCCACAATTCACTCCATAGTAAGAATCAAAAGGGAAGGTATGTGGAATGTATGGTATGGAGTTTTATTAACAATAAACTAGAAAGAGAAGAGACAAGAATGAGACATCACCGTCCCCCTTCCCCTCACCCCCAATACTGCTGCTGCCTACATGAATATTCCAGCCCCAAGAACAGGAGAGTCACCTGGAGGGGTGGGGTGGGGAAGGAGACGGTTTGAAGAAGGTTAGAGGCAACAGACCTGAGTAGAAGGTGTAGGGGGAGGAGAGAGGAGAGAGATGGGGCAAGGAGGAACAAGTCAGTGAGAGAGGAGTTGCCACACATGTGGGTCAGTGTCAGGCTCCCAGCCAGATACCAGGCCAGTGTGGAGGCTAAACCCACGCCTCGGAGGAGCCAGTGTTTGCAAACTCGTTTCCCTACCTCCAGGGGGCGCTGCTTACCCCCGGAGGGGGAGCCACGTTAAATGAATTAATTCAAGTAAAGTGTTTACATTAGTTCATGGCACTTCCCTGGTTCGAACGTGCCTCTGTGCAAGGCTGCCTGCGTGTACCCCGCGGATCAGATACTTGCTTGCACCCAAGGCTTTTCCTAAGCCCATCTGAACTGCCCCATATAAACACTGATTTCCAAGGGCTAGGAAAGCCATAAACTCCCTCAAAAATAAATAGGGCCGGAGGCAGTGGCTCATGTCTATAATCCCAGCACTTTAGGAGATCAAGGAGAGTGGATTGCTTGAGCCCAGGAGTTCGCGACCAGCCTGGGCAACAAGGCAAAGCCTCTTCTCTACAATTTTTTTTTTTTTAATTAGCTGGGCGTGGTGATGTGTGCCTGTAGTCTGAGCTACTTGGGAGGCTGAGGCGGGAGGATGGCTTGAGCCTGGGAGGCAGAGGTGGCAGTGCACCGAGATCGCGACACTGCACTCCAGCATGGGTCGCAGAGTGAGACCCTGTCTCAAAAAAGTAAAAAAAAAAAATAAAAATAAATTAATAAATAGAAGAAAGCCTTTGCACCCAAAGGCAGGGTGCTAACAGGAAGGAAAAATCCCAGCCTCACTGCTCTGAGGGGTCAGGAGAGTAGGGAGGCCACCTCTCTTGTTTTATAGTATCAATACATGTGATTATATAACATCAGCAGTAGTGTCTCAGTTAGATACTGAGGCCTGGGAGCCAGATTGCCACGTGTAGGTTCTGGCTTTGTCCCTTCCTAGCAATGTGATCTTGGGCAAGTTTCTCAGTATCTCTGTGCTTCTGGTCGGACGCGGTGGCTCATCCCTATTATCCCAGCACTTTGGGTGGCTGAGGAGGGTGGATTACGAGGTCAGGAGTTTGAGACCAGCCTGGACAACATGGTGAAACCCCATATCTACTTAAAATACAAAAATCAGCCAGGTGTGGTGGTGCGCGCCTGTAATCCCAGCTACTCAGGAGGCTGAAGCAGGAGAATCACTTGAACCCAGGAGGTGGAGGTTGCAGTAAACCGAGATCGCGACACTGCCCTCCAGCCTGGGCGACAGAGCGAGATTCCATTTCCTCCTCTGAGAGCTGGAGATGAAAATAATCATTCCCATCTCATGAGGTGATAGCAAAAAAATTAAATGAAATAATTCAAGTAAAGTGTTTAGCTCATGGCACACATAGTTATTGCTCAAAAACTTTTAGCCATTCTGAGCGTCCTTGGGGGCTCTCAGGGATCATGCCTGACAGCCAATCAGGAGAGAGGAGGCGTGGCCAAGGGCGGGGGCTCGGAGGGAGCAGGCCTGGACTGAAATGGGCCACCTTGGTACCTCGCCCCCTACGCTGCAGTTTCCTCCTTTGTAAAGTGCGAATTATGTAAAATAACACTTGTAAATCTCTTCATATAATAGCCAACACGTAGTAAGTATAAGACAAATGCTTACGTTTACATTTTTTCAGACAGGAAAACATGCACAGAAGTTACAAACTTGCCCGGAGTTCACACAGCTCAGGAAGTAGAAATGCTGAGATTTGAGCCAAGGCGATCTGCCCCCAGAGACATCTGTGCCTGCACTTCAAGCGAATTGTTGAAAATGTAATTTATTTTTTGTTAACTTTTTTCATCGCGGGCTGTTAACAGGATAAGATGACATTTGCCAAGCAAAGGGATAAATCTGTCTTAACTCGAATTTTCAGTGTATTTTTTTCTCTATCCTCTTTTGATAGAATAGCAGTCTTTAAACTAGAGATTATATAAAAATCCACTCGAGCTGGCATCCATCTAGACATAATAGACTCTTCTGGGTGTTTATTAGTGACTGATAGGCCTAAGCTACAATATATCCAGATCCACATACCATCACAACATCCCTATACAAAAGGTAGAGGAGTGTCAGCTGATGCTGCTTATTTCGGGTGGTACTGGATAACACAAAAGTACAAAGGAAGCGTTTAGAAGCTCCTAGGGAACTGCTGTAGAGAAGGTTTGGCCTGTGCTTATAAACACAGACTTTGGGGCCTGGTGACCCGGGGTTGTCTCCCATCTCTGCCAACTGCTAGCTGTGTATGTGGTTAACACATCTGTGTTCATGCGATCTTCTACAAAATCAAAGTGAAGTGTACCAACCCCCTGCTGGAAAAAACCCTGGGGCACTTATTCAATGTAGGTTTCGTGGCTTTACCCAGTTCTGCTGAATCTCATCCTCTGGGAACAGCACTGCGGAATCTGCGTTTCTGGCAAGGCTTCCAGATGACTCCAGGTCGGCCGACTCAGCCTGTACCCCCAAACCTCAGGCAGCCATGGGACGGGGGCAGCACAGGAACCTTCCTGGGCCACGCTGCTCCAGGTCTGTCTTGGAGCTTTGCCTCAAGCCCCTGGGCGGGTGACTTAAAAGCAATAAGCCCCTGGGGGAGGCGTCCTCAGCGCTTACGGCTGCTAGCTGGCTTTCTGCGTGAGTGCTGGGGGTGATCTTCCGGATGGACTTGCACTGGGTGAGGGCGGCCTGACTCCCCCTATCCCCTAAAAGGCTTTGTAGAGTACAAGCCACCTTTCCCTGGCTTTTGTCCCTGCCACCGCATCAGACGCGCCAGCTTCAGGAAAGGACCGCATCCTTCTGGGCGGGGCCGTGTGGCGGCCCGCGGGCTCTGCCGCCGTGATTCAGTTCGGGAAGGCTGACGCTCAGGCCTGGGGCCCGGGACTGTGCTGGCACCAAACAAAGGAGCGCTAGCACGCGCCCTCCCGGGGCCGCGCCGCACCTGCCGGGCCGCCTCGCTCCTTCCCCCTCCCGGAGCCGCACTGGCTGTTGCGGGGCAGCCTGGGCCTGCGGCAGCTGCAGTTGGCTCCGCGGCCGCCCCCTCCCGCCCCCGCCCTATGAGTCACCGGCTCCTGGCCTCGCCCCCGCCCAGTCCGCTCTCACGCCTGCGCGCGCCGCTCGCCGAGCTGGGTTCACTCTGCAAGGGGCACTCGATGAGGGCGGGGACCCCCGAGGTCGCGACCTTCCTTGGCTGCGGGACAGCCGGAGTTCCCAAGGAGGAAACCCCTGCCCCTCAGTCCCCTAGCACGCACCGGCGGAAAGGACACCCAAACTGTCACCGTCCTGGCACTGTGTCTCCCCTCCTCCCTGATGCTGGTCACACCCTCCTGCGTTGGCTCTGTCTCGGGAGGGTGTGGCAAGTCGCTGGTGCCCACCTCCCCCCACTGCCTTCTCAGAGGTGGCTGCTCATTAGAATCACTGGGAGCTGTTAAAAACTCCTAATGCCCAGACCAATGAACTCAGAGCCACGGGGGTGGAGCCCCGGCACCTGCATTTTGTAAAGTTCCCCAGGTGACTCCACTGTTCAGCCAGAGTGGCAACTACAGACCCAGACCGAGGCTTCCCAAACTTTGATGGGCTTTGAAATCCCCTGGGATCTTGTTAAAATGCGGACTCCCACTCAGTAGGTCTAGGGAGGGGCCTGAGAGTACGTATTTCTATCCAGCTCCCTGGTGATGCTGCGGCTCTGGGCTGAGAGTTACATCTGAAGCCACTCAACGCTCCCCCGGCCCTTTACCTCTTGGGTGGAAATAGAGAGGGCGTGGGCGCCGCAGCAGATGGACAAACTGCCACTCGCTAGTTTGGTGGAACTGGGCACTGTTCTTTGTGTATAAAATGGGGTGGGGGTGGGGAGCAACACTCACTGCAAATTTCTGGTGGGGGAGGGGAGATTATGCCTGGAAGATGCCTGGTGCCGTGAGTCCTCGATGAAGGTCAGCTGTATTGGATGGTTTCGCTCTCTAGTGGCCCTCTGGGCTGAGTTGGCCAGGGAATGACAGAGGCAGAGGAAGGAAGCTTCCAGTCTCCCTCCTCTCCTCTCTCATAGGAAAACTGGGCTGAAAACCACACTCCACTGTCTCCCGGGGGCTGGAAGGGAAAGGTGGTATTGCTGGGGTGTGGGAGCTGAGGGATGGGGGAGCTAAGAGCCCTGAGTGGCCCTGAGGAGGTTAGTGGGACTGGGGGTGGGGGCTGAGTCCCTGAGAGAACAGGTCTCCTCCTAGGGCAGCCTCTGAGGGTTACAGGGGGGACCTGGCAGGTGCTAAGAGCCACAGAAGGCCAGAGAAGAGGAGGTCACCTGGTCAGGACCCCAGGAGACACAAGGAAAGGGGGGGTGGAAGCAGGAGAGGGGACTATGTGTGGGGAGTCTCATTTCCTCCTCGGAAATGTTGTAGCAGAGTGTTAAGTGTGCCAATTTCCTGGAGGCCATCTGGGGCTGAATCTCGTCCCTCCCGCTCACTGGTTGGGTGGCCTTGGCCAAGGAGGCTTAAGCTCTCCAGTCCTCAATTTCTCCGTCTGTAAAATGGAGTTATTATCACCAGTAACTCACAGGATGCTGTGAGGACCAAACAAGACAATCGTGCAAAGCTCTCAAGCCAGCAGCTGACACAGAGTGAGCCCCCTATAGGTGTTGATGTGACGACGATGATTCTTCCATTGCACAGATGGGCAACCTAAGCCTCAAAGGGATTAAGTAACACCCAGGTCTGTGCTCTCCTCTCTGTCATGCAGGTGGAAAGGTGCCTATTGGGCTCTGATTAGATCTGGACACACCTTTTTTTTTTGGAGACAGAGTCTCACTCTGTCTCCCAGGCTGGAGTGCAGTGGCACAATCTTGGCTCACTGCAATCTCCACCTTCCAGGTTCAAGCGATTCTCCTGCCTCAGCCTCTTGAGTAGCTGGGACTACAGGTGTGTGCCACCATACCCTGCTAAGTTTTTTTGTATTTTTAGTAGAGACGGGGTTTCACTGTGTTAGCCAGATGGTCTCAATCTCCTGACCTCGTGATCTACCTGCCTCAGCCTCCCAAAGTGCTGAGATTACAGGTGTGAGTCACCGTACCCAGCCCTGGACACACCTTTTAACCAGTATTCTGAGTTGGCCCAGGGCTGACCATGCATGCTGGTGGCAAAGTCCATTCTTGGTCTGGTTCTCCTGAGGCTCCAGCCAGAATATATCTCATTTAGTGGCTCAGTGAAGGGGTTGGAAGTCAGAGGTTCTGGATAAAAGCTGGTTGCCTTCCTCAGGACTGGTGGGGCCACATGTCATGAGATTGTGTGTGACATGAGATATGCGAAGGCTCTGTTGGGATCTGCCCAAATGCCAGGTGCAGTTAGGATGTTTTCTTATTCATGCACATGAGATCGTAAGATTATGCTTTCTTTTAAATCACTGTATAGCTCTGATGAACAGCTCAGTAAGCAGGGTTTAAAAAAAAAGCTTTCTTCCACTTGGAGCCCACAGACATGAAGCAGGGGACCTGGGGCTGAGAAGTGGAGCTCTGGTCCTAGAGCCACCACCCTGGGTTCCCACGGTCCACTCCGAATGTTATAACCATGCATTGTTCTGTTTTATTTATTTATTTATTTATTTTTGAGACAGAATCTTGCTCTGTCGCCCAGGCTGGAGTGCAGTGGTGTGATCTTGGCTCACTGCAACCTTTGCCTCCTGGGTTCAAGCGATTCTCCTGCCTCAGCCTCCCAAGTAGCCGGGATTACAGGTGCATGCCACCACACCCAGCTAATTTTTATTTGTTTTAGTAGAGATGGGGTTTCACCATGTTGGGTTAGGCTAGTCTCGAACTCCTGACCTCATGATCTGCCCGCCTCAGCCTCCCAAAGTGCTGGGATTACAAGCGTGAGCCACCACGCCCAGCCTTCATTGTTCTGTAATCATTGCTTTTCATGTCCTTCTCCCCGCCCCCAGACAGTCAGCTTTTTGAAGGCAAGGACTGTGTCCTATTCCACCTTGAATTCTCATCACCAAGCAGAACACCTGACACCTAATCTAGTCAGTGCTTACCAAGTGCTCATTACCAATGCAAGAATAATACAACTGTGAAACCTGGCAGGCACCTCATTCCCTGGGCCTCAGTCTTCTTCTCATGCAGAATGTGGGATTGGACTAAATTGGATCTCCTAGGCTGCCTCTGACTCTAACACAATTCCCCCCATTTAAATTATTCTTCATCTGGATGTAATCCACCTTGCTTCTCCATCCCAGGTGCACATTTCTACATTTGACCTTGAATCTGTGGTTTGCTTCTGGCTCAGGTGGGTGGACAAGCTTTACAGAATGATTATAAATGCTCTGCTAGTTGAGGCCTGAAATTCCTTTATCACTAAATTCTTCTTGACGCGGCCATTGGTCTGTTTTTCACTAGCAGTACATTGGGCTGATCATTTTAGGTGGCTGGAGCCGGTTTTCTCTTCCCCACTCACCATGGGCCTCCGTGACATCCTTGGGCACATCGCCTTTGTGTCCTTGGTGGACTGACCACACCTCTGCCTCCTTTTCTTTGCCTGGGCTTCTCTCTTGGCAAAGAAAATGTGCAGGCTGCTTAGATTAAGGGAAGGTGCCCCCGCCCCCCACTGGACTCGACAGGTCACATAGGCCCACAAGACTGTCATCTCCCACAGGAAAAGATGAGTGACGCCAGCCCCCGTCCCTGCTAAAATACCTCCCACGTTTAATTGTTAGGCTGAGAGAGTCAAAACACAACATAATGTCTAAAGGGAATCTTTTCCCTTCCAGGGAAAGCAGCCATAGTGGGATTTTCTGTAATATTAGCTTAATGCTTGGATATCTGCCGCTGCAAATCACTATGTGTGATAGTCTGTAGAGATGGCCACGAACAAGCCACGCTGTATTCACATGCGTTCCTCTCATCACAGGGTGGAGTCAGTGCCCCTCCCCTTGAAACTACACTGCTCAGACTGGCTCTGGCCCAGAGAATGAGACAGAAGGGGCACTGTTCCAGTTCTAGGCCTAGACAGACTGGCTTGGCAGCTTCTACTTTCCCTCTCTTGCCACCCTGAGCCACCATATAAAGTCCAGGTTGTCCTGTTGGGGCAGAGAGCCTGCAGCCAACTTCAGGGCACCAAGTATGAGCGAGGCCCTAGTCGCAGAGCAATGCCCTAGTCATACTCAGGCCAGCCTGCCCGTGCCACATGGAACCATCCCCCAGATGGCACTGCCGGCCTCTGCCCAAACTCCTGCCTCACAGAACTGGGAGCAGTAAAAATGGTTTTGTGGTTTAAGCCACCAGATTTTAGGACAGTTTGCTACATGGCCATAGTTAACAGAAACACCATACTCTAATTTCTTCATTTGCAAAATGGTGGGTCTACCTTGCATCTTTAAGGTCAGGCCAGTGCCTCCGTAACTCATATCCAGCTCTCTTTCCACAAATGAGCATTTTAACATCTGGCCCCCAAACAAGAGTTTGAAATTAGGAATAAACTCCCCCTAAAGCTCAGAGACTACCACTAATACAACTAGAATTCAACAGGGAAAACAGAAGAATGTACCATCTCAAAGCACGGGCTTTGGAGTGGGAGCTCCCCTGGCTTTGAGTTCTGGTTCTGCCACGTCCTGGCTGTCTGATCTTGGACAAGAAGTTTCTTCTACAAGTCTCAGTTTCTTCGTCTCTAAAATAGGGTAATAATAGTACCTACTCATGGCATTAATGTGAAGATTTACGGCCGGGCACGGTGGCTCATGCCTGTAATCCCAGCACTTTGGGAGGCCGGGGTGGGCGGATCACCAGAAGTCAGGAGTTCAAGACCAGCTTGACTAACATGGAGAAACCCCATCTCTACTAAAACTACAAAATTAGCTGGGCATGGTGGCATGCCTGTAATCCCAGCTGCTCGGGAGACTGAGGCAGGAGAATCACTTGAACCTGGGAGGTGGAGGTTGCGGTGAGCCGAGATTGCACCGTTGCACTCCAACCTGGGCAGCAAGAGCACAACTCTGTCTCAAACAACAAACAAACAAAAAAGTGAGGATTTAATAATTTAATGTCAGTACATTGTGTAGCATGGTACTTGCACATTGAAGGTATTTAATAAATGGCAGCTACCCTTTTTATTGGAGCCTATAATATGTTTTGCTTTTACATCTGTCTACAGAGGGAGTAAAAAATAACCGAAATGCAATAACCGAACCCTGCGCCCCAGCCAATAAGAAAATGAAATCACACATCACCAGGGCACTCATAGCAATGGTAAATATTATCTCTGTAGGTTCAGAGAAATTTAAAGGATTTTTTCAGTGTTAAAAAAAAACTGCGTGGGAGGGGCAGAGGGAAGAGGCTGAATCATTACTTACTTTGTTTCTAAAAGATAATAATGCTCCTTGAATTTATGCTTAGAGGAAGGTCAGATAAAAAAGATTAATAATTAATTTGTGGCTTTTTTGTCAAAATAAAGCACAAAAAGTAGGCCACTGATGAGCACATTTCTCAAGAAAAATAATAGTGGAATAAGAAAAATCAGAACCTAACCTTCTACCATCTGCCACGATGATTTTGTAGCTTTCTACAAGCATCTTATTAGCATCTTCTAAGAGGCTGATTGTAGTCACCAGCACAACGATGAAGACAGGGGCACCACCACCCACACATGCCCACGGCGTCCGCCTGCTCTGGCAGCGAGGTGGCTGCGTGGGAACTTGGTCCTCTCTCTCCATTTCCTCATTTCTTTACAGGAATGCATCAGTCAGACAAAAGCTCTGTTTCAGCAAGGAGAGAGTTACTCTTCACAAAATAGCTGTTGCAGGCAGTGAGAACAATGAGAGAGACTGGCCTAGAGGAGACGAGAATAACACTTCAAACCCACATTTGCTTCTAGTTCTGAGCCTCGTGGATCTCCTCTCTCCCAGCCTAATCAAGTGCTACATTTTTTGGAGCTTCTAAAACCCGGCACTGCCAGATCTGAAGTACAGGAAAAATGTACCCTCCCCCTGCTTCCAGCTCCTCAAATCACCTGCCCACCTTGCTTTCCAAAGGAAAGCAAGACAACACAAGCCTTTTCTCAAATGGCTGTCACCTACTCAGGGGCTATGAAAAGAATTTAGAACTTCGAGATGAAAATGTCACAGGAGAAAATGAAGTGAAGGCCAGGAGATGATTTTCGAAGAAGTTTTAAGAAATTCTGATTTTTTTACTATCTCTTTAATTCAGTTTTTCTAAGTGTGCGAGGCTGGAACATGTGCGTGTATGTGTGTATGCATATACATATACTGCATACGTATATACACACATGCATATATACACCATATACACACACACATTTACATATACATATGCAAATCCATGTGAATGAAACAAATGCCACCCAGTGATTTATTCTGTCCAGGAAGGCTTGAATCCATGAGAGTCTAGAAATGCACTAAACCTTTCAGGCACTCATGATTCAAGTGGTCCTTTTCACTGGGTCTAGAATTGTAAAGACTCAGGCCCAAAGAGTGGTTTGATCTGGTCTAGCGTGATTTTAATCTGGAGTCCTTGGTCTCCTTGTCTAGAGATGTTCTAGCTCCCCCAAGCAAAACACTGCCCATCTGGTGTCTCCTTGACTGTAAACACTCTGGCCACATGAGCTGGGGGTTTTTCTTTGCGGGGATCTTTAGAAGACACAAGGGCTAATAGATACCCAACAGGGAGAGTGATAAAGTAAAAATAGACCACATAAGCTTGAGTGGTCAGTTCATTTAAACGCCATGAGACCTTGCATTGGAACTTTTTTTTTGAGATAGAGCCTTACTCTGTCTCCCTGCCTCCGTCCTTGCTGTAAATTAGATCATCTTCACATCTCTGCTTAAAACCCCTCCACGGCTTCCTGCTGCTCCAGGGGAAAATCCAAACTCCTTTCTATGGTCTACATGGTCCGACTTCGCCTGGCCTCCTCTTCCTCCTCCAGGCCCTCCTGCCTGTTCTCTCCTTATTCTGTGGTGGCAGGATGTTTGTTTTGTTCATCGCTGGATCCTCATCGTCTAGAAGGGTGCCTGACACATAGCTGGAGCACCTTACATATTCATTTGTTGAAGGAGTGAATGAATGACTTGTGTGCCTGGCTCAGGTACCTTCTTTCTCTCCTCCAAATCACACTTTTTTTTTTTTTTGAGATGGTGTTTTGCTCTTCTTGCCCAGGCTGGAGGGCAGTGGCATGATCTCCGCTCACTGCAACCTCTGCCTCCTGGGTTCAAGCGATTCTCCCACCTCAGTCTCCAGAGTAGCTGGGATTACAGGTGTGCACCACCACGCCTGGCTAATTTTTTGTATTTTTGGTAGAGACGAGGTTTCACCATGTTGACCAGTCTGGTCTCGAACTCCTGACCTCAGGTGATCCACCCGCCTCAGCCTCCCAAAGTGCTCGGATTACAGGGGTGAGCCACTGCACCCGGCCACCACCACACTTTTTCCTTCCCCAGGGCAGTTGCACCTACTGTTCCTTCTGCCTCTAGTCTCTTTCCAAAGCTCTGCAGGGCCACATCTTCCCTGTCTTTCAGGTCTTAACTCAGTTGTCAGACACCAAAGAGAGTAGCACCCCTCCACCGTGTTCCAGCATATCACTCCGTTTCCCATAGCATCACGTACAAGCACCTGAAATAATACAAGGCACTCGCTCTGTCATCCAGGCTGGGGTGCAGTGGTGCAATCTCAGCTCACTGCAACCCCCGCCGCCCAGGCTCCCACCTTAGCTTCCTGAGTAGCTGGGACTACAGATGGGCGCCACCACGCCTGGCTAACTCTGTATTTTTGGTAGAGACAAGGTTTCACCATGTTTCCCAGGCTGGTCTTAAACTCCTGAGCTCAAGTGATCCACCTGCCTTGACCTCCCAAAGTGCTGGGATTACAGGCGTGAGTGAACACGCCTGGCCTAATTGTCAGTGTTCATTTAGGTTGAATTGCCCATCTTCCCCCATGAGATTGTGTTTTACTGATGGGTACCTTGTCTGTCTTATTCATTCCTCTATCCTAGCACCCAGAACAGTGCTTGGCACTTAGTAGGTGCTCAATAAGCAATTGTGAGCTGACTGAAGTGCACTTCAGATTGTTGTGAAGATTAAATGTAGATTAAAACACTGCTTTGGAAAACTGGCTATTTCTTTTTTCTTTTTTTTTTGAGATGGAGTCTTGCTGTATTGCTCAGGCTGGAGTGCAGTGGAATAATCTCTGCTCACTGCAATCTCCATCTCCTGAGTTCAAGAGATTTTCCTGCCTCAGCCTCCAAGGAGCTGAGACTACAGGCATGCATCACCACGCCCGGCTAATTTTTGTATTTTTAGTAAAGACAGGGTTTCACCATGTTGGCCAGGCTGGTCTCGAACTCGTGACCTCAAGTGATCTGCCCGTCTTGGTCTCCCAGATTACTGGGATTACAGACATGAACCACCACACCCAGCCCAAACTGGCTGTTTCTAATAAAGCTAAGCATACACTTACAGGGAAAGTAATTCTACTCCTGGGAATATACACAAGATAAATGAGTACACACATCCAGACGATGCCTTGCACAACACTGCTCACAGCAGTCTGATTCACAATAGTCAAAAACTGGAAATAATCCAAGTGTTCAATAAGGAAACAAACAGATTGTGGTCTGTTCATAAGTGAAATATTGCTGACTATATTGAAGAAAGACCACATTAAGAATGACTTAAATACTGTTACATACAATCACATGGTTGAATTTCATAGACAATATGTTGGCTAAACACAGCCACAGAGAAAAAGGGCATACTGTGTGATTCTATTTATATGAAATTCCAGAGCAGAGGAAGTTAATCCCGGCTGTGCCCAGTGACCCCTTTCCAGTGCTACTCTCAGGCCGAGAGTGACGCACAAGGCTTTTTTGATACCCGGAAGTGAGACAAACTCGTAAAACGGGGTAAGGATTTGCATTCACAAATGGTGAAGGGGTCAGTGCGGATACTGCGGGGTGGAAAGAATGTCTATCGCCTCAGTAATTTTGGAAAGCTATGTGCCAGGCAGCCTGGGCCAACAAAGGTTTGTGGAACAGCTGGAAAAACACAGAGCTTTCAAAGAACACCAAGGAGGATGCTGCGGCTTCACGCAGAAATCAGATCTGGAAATGTAATGCATACGAAGAGCGTGACCCAGCAGTGACCGTTGCTGTGGCAGGTGGCTTCCTGCCCAGCTGGGGGCAGGAGGGTTGCTGGGGGGAAGTGTGGTAAATCTTTTCTGTGCTGCGGGCCCTTGTCCTCCAGGCGACATGGGCCTGGGCGTTCCTCCCTCTAGCGGTAAGCAAAGCTCCTTCGGGGGCCCTTTCTTGCTTCATCTGAAACTGTGCAAAGAGTGATCAAAACAGGAAGAGGCCTGTCAGGTGTCTTCGTAGGAACCAACCAAAAGATCAAGACTCCTTCCCGCTCCAAGCTGCCAGTGGTACTGCACAGAATGGCAAAGGCCCTGCGTGACCCTCGCTCGGCAGCCTCTCCTCGAGCTTGCCCATCAGCTCTCTGTCACGCTGCAGCAGTGGCTTTAGCCAGTTGGGAAACCCAGAGATCAATATTAACTGCTCAGTGTGCAGCCAGAGTCTGTGAAACCTACAGTAAGCCGAATTCAGAAAATGTGCGATGACAGGGCCACAGAGACAGAGCGAAGGGGAACAAGCTCCCTGGGGGCGTGGGTATGCTCCACGGGGTCCATTTGGTTGCACTGGGCATTATGCTAATCCCGTGCAGGTATTTACTGTGGCTTCTCTCCTCAAATGCACTTCCCTCCAACTGATCAAAAAAGTCCCCACTTTCTGGAGGGTTGGGAATGTGTTTTATTGTTCTTCATAATACCCAGTTTTGGATATGGCTGCCATATCTGTCACCTCATTGATCGCCCAGCGTTAATTCAGCCGCTCTGGATGGCTAGACGAGTGTCCCCTTCTTCCCTCGAGGCTCCATATGCATCCCTTCTGAAGCTGCACGCTCAGTCAAAGGGGGTGACCATCCCCAATAGAGGACTGGCCAAGGGTAGAGAGCAGCTGGGCTTCCCTGCTAGAACCTCCAGGCAAGCTCTCGATAACAACCTGTCTTAAAAAAAAAAAAGATCCGTTAAGTGTGCTTCAGAATAAGTGGATAAGTACAATTGAGGAATCCATGTATAATTTCAATCATCTTTTAGTTAAAAAAAAAAAAAAACGATTTAACCCAAAGCATTTCCACAGGGCTACTCCAACCTGGAGCTCACCAAGTAAAGCGGAGGAGAGGGGCCAGAAGTTTGAGAAAATGGATTTCAGTTTGAGTTGAAATACTGAGTAGAGTCCTACCTAAAGTTGACTTTATCCCCAAGTGAAATGGAGAGCAATCAAGAGGGTAACGTATGAGATGAGTCATTCGTGGGTGTGATGGGGAGTTAGTGAATAAGCAGTTTCAGAGAATCAAGAGCCTGCAAATCCATCAAGATAGTCGAGAGACAGACACATGCAGCATCCTAGCAAAGCGATAGCCTCTGTCACTTGCAGTGGTTAAAAGACATGAAGACAAGACACCATCAAGCCCAAATCTTATTTGTTACAAAAATGGTTGAAGCTAATTATGCTGACAATAAATTATATCAACCAAGAGGAAGTCTAACTAGTTTTACTTTATTTAGATGACGTATCTGGATTTTTCATGTTCATTGGACAGGAAATTGCTCTGTGTCCATTCCAAGTATTTCTGGTGAGATATCAAAGTTCCTGGCTGCAGGGGTGGGTTCGTTCCTCATGCCCCAGTAACAGTGATCAGAATAAAAAGGTTGAATGCAAGATCTAATAGGCCAAATCCATTGATATGTGGATGGTGGGAGGAAAATGCTTTTTTTGGGTGTGTTTGTTTTTCTTTTTCTTTTTTTTTTTTGAGACGAAGTTTTGATCTTGTCGCCCAGGCTGGAGTGCAGTGGCATGATCTCAGCTCACTGCATCCTCTGCCTCCCGGGTTCAAATGATTCTCTTGCCTCAGCCTCCCGAGTAGTTGGGATTACAGGCATGCGCCACCACGCCCAGCTAATTTTATAATTATTTATTTCTTCTATTGAGATTTTTATACTGGGAGGATAGACATCTGAGGCTGTGGTGGGAAGAGCTTTCTGTAGAATGAAAGGAAGCAGAGGGAAGCAGAGAGGAGAGGCAGACAAAGAGATTTAACAGCAGTGGTTTCCAGCCTTGGCTAAACATCGGAATCAACCGGGGGAGCTCGAAAAAATACTGGTGCCTGGGTCCCAGTCCCGGAAATTTTCATTTGGTTGGTTTTTGGTGCTGCCTAGGCCTTGGGACTTTAAAAGCCGTCTCGGTGAGTCTGATAAGCAACTGAGGATAGAAACCACTTGTCTTGAAGCAGCAGGTTACATTTGATCCCGGGGCATGAATTCCAGCCGCTTTTCCTTGTTCTGTAACCCATCTTGGCATCCCCCGTTGCCAATAACTTCTCTCTCTCTCTTTTTTTTTTGCTTAATTTAGTTGAATTTTTGTTATTTGCAGCCAGAAGAAGTCTAAGAAACCAAAAATACTCTGTAATCATAGCTAACATTGATTCAGCCTCATGATATGAAGGCACTGTTTGGAGTGCTTACTTGTATTAACTTGTTTAATCTTTACTGCGTCCCTAGAATTTGAAAGCCATTATTGTCCCCATTTTACAGGTGAGGAAATGAGACATCAAAAGATTAAGTGACTTGCTAAAATTTACACAGCCTATGAAAGCTGACCTGGAATGTGAACCAGAAATTGTCCTTAACCAGATCACCTCACTGTCTCAGGGTAAAACTAAGTAAGGAGGCAGAGTCTCTGCATTAAATCCCAAAATGAAGTCTTCAAACAGCCATAATATAAGTGCTTTTTAAAAATAATTTAAAAATTTTTTTCTCTTTTATAAAGATAGGGTCTCACTACATTGCCCAGGCTGGGTCTCAAATTCCTGGCCTCAAATGATCCTCTTGTCTTGGCCTCCCAAAGTGCTGGGATTACAGGCATGAGCCAACACACACAGCCACGAATGCTTTTCATAAGGAAGAAGCTTTTGGCTGTAAGAACAGAAAGTTCCAACTCTACCAACTTGCGCACATATTTACTATCTGGAGGTGGGCCAGTTCCGGGACTGGCTGTTGCAGTGGCTCATTTGAAGGCCTCAGGTCTCCAGCTTCCTTCCCCCTTTCTGCTCTGCCCTGCTCAGTGTGCTGGCCTCTTCCTCAGGCTGGATACCCCCAGCTAGCAAGGGGGCTGCAGAGCCCAGACATCACATTCCCATAGAACAACCACAGGCGGAGAAGGGTGCTGTTTATTCACCGGTGTCTCTTCTTACCAGGTATTATAGAAACACCTTCTGCAAAAGGCCTCCGCTGGAATTTCCCTCATGTTTCATCACAGGGAAGGGGGGAATGGGAGCACCAGGATTCACTTGGGTCCATGGGGCACTGTGGAGGGTGTCATTTTTGGCTGGCACAATAATTCGGATAGGGCTATGACCATGTAGTGGGCAGAGACTAGAGATGGTAGACAACCTGTAATGTGTAGGATGGTCACACTCTGACCTGTATGATTTTTGAACATCCCACTGAACATTTGCACAAGTGAAAAATCTTCAAAATTATAGGAGTCAAGACCAAACTCTCTTTCATATATAAACCCAAAGCATTTTAAAAACACACTGTATTTTCCAGGAAAGCAATTGCTGTGCACATCAAGAGAAGACCTTGCTTTGTTTTGTTTAGAATTTTTCCAGGAGTTGTTCGCTGTTTTGAAAAATCGTGTTAGCAATGTCAATACCACTCATGGAATTCGAGCTTCCAGTACTATACACCCGGTTGAGCCTGCCCTGGTGGCTGCCACAGTCACTGCGATTCCAGGTGTGGATCCTAACATCCGCAGTGTTGTTACTTCTTTCAGCGCAGTCCTGCTGAGCATTTGCATGTTGAAATATGTGTGTTTTTTTGTTTGTTTGTTTGCTTGCTTTTTCCCTTCTTTTTTTTTAAACTATACTTTAAGTTCTGGGGTACATGTGTAGAACGCGGAGGTTTGTTACATAGGTATACATGTGCCATGGTGGTTTGCTGCATCCATCACCCCGTCATCTATATTAGGTATTTCTCCTAATGCTATCCCTCCCCAATCCCCCCACTCCCCGACAGGCCCCCTTGTGTGTGTTCCCCTTCCTGTGTCTATGTGTTCTCATTGTTCAACTCCCACTTATCTTGAACTCCTAACCTCAGGCGAGCCACCCACCTTGGTCTCCCAAAGTGCTAGGATTACCGGCGTGAGCCACCGTGCCCAGCCTCAACTCCCACTTATGAGTGAGAACATGCAGTGTTCGGTTTTCTGTTCTTGTGTTAGTTTGCTGAGAATGATGGTTTCCAGCTTCATCCATGTCCCTACAAAGGACATGAACTCATCCTTTTTTATGGCTGCATAGTATTCCATGGTGTATATGCTATTTTATTATACATTATTTCTCTTTTAATTCTACTTCATAATGGTTATTTAATTTTAAAAAGTATGTGTACAGATAGTTTATGTTGTATACAAATTTCATTTCAGTGTAGTAAAAGGGACATCATAAAATATTTGTAGGGCTGGGTGCAGTGGCTCATGCCTATAATCCCAACACTTTGGGAGGCTGAGGTGGTAAGATTGCTTGAGCCCAGGAGTTAAAGACCAGCCTGGACAACATAGAAAAACCCCATCCTTACAAAAGATTAAAAAAAAAAAAGCTGAGCCTGGTGGTGTTCATCTATATTCCCATTACTCAGGAGGCTGAGGTGGGAGGATCATTTGAGCCTAAGAGTTTGAGGCAAAAAAAGATAAAAAATATTTGTTATAAAAAGAGGGTATTGGATCCAACAGGGAGGAGAGCCACTGTTTGGACCAGTGAAGATTCATCTCCTGGGGCCTCGGATGGGACTCACCTCCCTGAAGCCTATCCCTAGGCCGAGGAGGATGAGTGCCAGGACAGGGAGGGTTCTTTGGGGAAGCAAGAAGTGAAAACTGGCCAGGGGGTAGCAAGAACATTTTCTGCTCCAGGGAGGTTCCATTCAGTGCCCTCCAGGAGGGGAAGAGAGACCCTGGATTCAGTAGCTGCAGCTTTCTAGGCAGGAGAGAGGAGTTTGTTGTTGAGAAAGACACAAATCCTCAGGTCCACTGTCACCTGGATAAAATGCCATTGACTAAACTCACCTTTGTTGCCTTTTTTTTTTTTTTTTTTTTTTTGAGACGGAGTCTTGCTCTGTTGCCAGGCTGGAGTGCAATGGCAGTCTCGGCTCACTGCAACCTCCACCTCCCAGGTTCAAGCAATTCTCCTGCCTCAGCCCACCGAGTAGCTGGGACTACAGGTGCATGTCATCACACCCAGGTAATTTTTGTATTTTTAGTAGAGACAGGGTTTCACTGTATTGGCCAGGATGGTCTCGATCTCTTGACCTCGTGATCCACCTACCTTGGCCTGCCAAAGTGCTGGGATTACAGATGGCTGTGAGCCACTGTGCCTGGCCACGTCCTTGCTTTGATTCCAGCTCCATGGAACAGTTTTCTGATTACTAATGTGGCATTCTGGATACACATTTTTGTTTTTTTTCAAGACAGAGTCTTGCTCTGTTGCCCAGACTGGAGTACAGCGGTATCATCTCAGCTCACTACAACCCCTGCCTCCTGGGTTCAAATGATTCTCCTGCCTCAGCCTCCTGAGTATCTGGGACTATAGGCATGCATCACCATGCCCAGCTAATGTTTTGTATTTTTAGTAGAGATGGGATTTCACCATGTTGGCCAGACTGGTCTCAAACTCCTGAAATCAAGTGATCCGCCCACCTTGGCCTCCCAAAGTGCTAGGGTTATAGGCGTGAGCCACCGCACCCTGGCTACTTTGATACTAGGAAGAATTAGCCAGGTGGCTCCCAATGCTAGTCACTAGTGTTCAGGTCCCTGGAAGGGGCATTCTCAGTTGTGATCAGATGTACTGGTGCTCTGATCAACGCATTATTCCCTATGGATCTGGTTAAGTCGGTAGCTCAGAACTGACCTATTCTGGGTGTCCTGACACAGGGGAGTTCTGGGACTTGCAAAGCCGAAGAGGAAAAGACCGCCTCCAGGTGCTGCCACCTGAAGAGGCCTTTTCTGGGTAACTGTTGGCTTTCCTGGATAACAGGGGCTTTCAAACTTCTCCTGGCTGTGCAACCCCTGAAAAGAACATGAAATGTCATACAAATGCCCACTCTGCCAAGCCAGTTAAAGGGGAGCTGTACTACCTGGGAGCTGGGCTGGGAGGCCTGGAGACAGCTACTGCACATCCTGAGAGCCTCTCCCTGTGGTGGGTGAAGGCTTCTGGAAGATGTACAGGCTCTGACCGCTTTTGTCCTCTTTTTAAGTCACGGGATGCAATCTTGGCCTTGGCCATCTCCCCGTTCCTCCATGCGGGTGTAAGAGGGAGCCACCCACACAGAAGCTCTTTCCTACTCAGACTTGATTCCTCTTAGCCCCACCCCTGGGGGGTGCACCCAGGTGGGGGCTCCTCTACTCACTGCAGAGGTAGAAGGGCTGTGGGCAGGCTTTCCCGGTTAGGCCTTGTGTTAGTCCGTGTGCGCTGCTTTAAAAGAGTGCCTGAGACTAGGTAATTTACAAAGAAAGGCGGCTTATTTGGCTCGTGGTTCTGTAGACTGTGGACAAAGCATAGGCCCAGCACTGCTTCTGGTGAGGCCTCAGGAAGTTTCCAGTCATAGCGGAAGGCGACGGGGGAGCCAGTGTATTACATGGAGAGACTGAAAGCAAGAGAGGGAGGAGGTGCCAGGCTCTTCTTAAACAACCAGATCTCATGTGAACTCAGTGTGAGTGCTCACTCATCATCGCGAGCACAGCACTAAGACATTCTTATAGTGTTACGCCCCCACGACCCTAACACTAACACTAACGCCCAGTAGGCCAACCTCCGACGCTGGAGCTCACATTCTAACATGAGATTTGGAGGAGACAAAACATCCAAACCATATCAGGCTCCTTCCTCAACATTTCTCTTTTGCATCGTAAAGGTGGAGAGGAAAGAAGTCTTCAGGCTAAGCCACAATTAAATGGTCAGTGAGGAACAGTTAAAGCAAGCACCAAAATATTAAAGACGTAAAGAGCTTTCACTAATACCAGGTCTTTTGTAGGTCAGACCACCAGCTTTACACTCTTCTTAAAAAAGGAGGGGGCAATTTCCTGTCCAGTCCCGAAGGGAGCATGGTGCAGCCTCACTGCATGGAGAATGCCGGAAAACCAGGGGTCTTAAGCTCAGAAACAGTCTGTGGCCCCAACAAGCCCCAGGGCCTGAGACCCCAAATGTGGAAGAAATGTCTGGTAGCCACAGGGCCCAGAGGGTACCGCAGCACTGGGAGACAGAGATGGCATTAGTTCCCAGGGCAGTGGTGGCCATCAGGGCATGCCCGGGAGCTCAGGGGTCTTGGCAGTACCAGGGAAGCTCCTTCCCTCACCCAGCAAGCAGCTGAGGCTACAGAGACCAGGTACCTGCTCACGAACATTCATCTGACCAATACTCATTATTGAGCGCCTACTGTATGCTGAGCTGTTCCAAGTGCTCTAGATGGGCCTGGCTCTGAAGGACTGGGTGGACCTCAGCAAATACCTCTTATAAGTGTGAGTTTGCTTTATGCTTTTCTGTGTACAAATGGGCTTGCATTGCTTTTAAAATCAGGAAAAAAGTTATTAAAGAAAGTTATTAGAAATTGTTTTTGAATAAATATCCACAAGGAAATAGAAACGTGAAAAGGAAATGCTGGATAATTACACATCTGCAAGAGCAGTGGACTCTGTACCCTGATGAGGCCTCAGGAGGTGTGGTCACAGAATCAACACCAGATGGTCCTAGAAGAGTTGATTGTAAACTGTTGTCAAAGAAATCACAGGAGAACTAGCTGTTGGTCAGTCTGATGATGTTTCATTCATGCATTTCATTATTCATTCAAGAAACTTTTTTTTTTTGTATTAGATTCTAAGAATATAAAGATGGGTAAATTACCATCCTGTCCTCTAGGACCCCACATTTCTGTTGCAGGGCAGATATGTTAATGGTTACAAACAGCAGAATGTTGCAGGTGCCATGGTAGAGTTGGGGACTGGGTGTGGAAGGACCACAGGAGAGAGATCACCATTTTATCTTGGTCCACAGCACAGAGTCTTTTACACAGTAGGCTCTCACTCCGTTACTGAACAGTGTTCAGGCAAAGCTTCATGGATATGGGAACCTGGTAACCTGAGCCTTGAAATGATGAAAGTTGACATCTTTGGTTCTTGCATCTGTTCCAGTTGCCTTTACTTTTTTTTGAGACGAAGTTTTGCTCTGTTGCCCAGGCTGGAGTGCAATGGCACGATCTTGGCTCACTGCAGCCTTTGCCTCTGAGGTTCAAATGATTCTCCTGCCTCAGCCTCCTGAGTGGCTGGGATTACAGGCATTTGCCACCACGATCAGCTAATTTTTGTATTTTTAGTAGAGACGGGGTTTTATCATATTGGCCAGGATGGTCTCAAACTCCCGGCCTGGTGATCTGCCTGCTTCGGCCTCCCAAAAGGCTGGGATTACAGGCGTGAGCCACAGTGCCCGACCGCCTTTGCGTTTTCTTGGCAGCATCAGTAACTTTTAGGTGTTCTGTGACCACTGCTGGTCTTGTTTTCATCACATCCCCATGTGTGCTTGCATTCCTCACACTAGTTCTTTATTTCATTCTGCTCTCCTTCCATTGCTACCTGCTCTTTCTTCATAATTTTTCACTCCTACTCCGTAAAAGCCATGTCTTCTTATGTCTTAACAAAGATGCAAAACGGTTTTTTAGAATTATCTTCTGGTTCTTGGAGTACATCACTTTCAGAAATAGGACCTTCCTCTAGACTTCTGAATGAGACATTCTGTTTTCTCTAATCTGCGGTACTGCAGAACTTATCCTGCAAGAAGGGAAATCTGTTCAGATCTACTGGTTGCCAAAAGACACAGTGTGACTTTCTCTTGACTCCACTCACTTTCCATTTGGACGTTTGTGGAATCTCATTCTTTGATACACAACTGGAAGATAGCGTGGTATACAGAGGTTGGTGCAAATTCCGATGTCTACAGAGCACGTATTCCTTTCATGCAGCTTTCTAGGATTGAGGCAGTATCTTCTCCTACAACTAATACCTGCCTAGTTGACATTCTGAATAAATAAAATGTGTATGTGACACACACACACACACACACACACACATAAAATTGCCCTGTCGCCAGCCTATGCCTGACCACCCCCCCCACCACCATGCACGTATGTACCAAACTTTCTGCAGTTTTGTTTTCTTAGAATTTATTTGTTAAATGGTGATGTGCAATTTCTAAATAAATGCAAAAAGAGAGGAATTGTTGGTAAGGTCAAGAAGAGGAGAATGGAGTGCTGCTTTGAAACACAGAACCCAAGCAATTGAGGGATGGAGTCCAAATTCTTTTTGGTTGATCTAGACCCTGGGCTTCTAAACCAGAGGTTAAAAAAAAAATCTAGAGAGAAAGAAAATATCTTCCTTCTGCATTCAGGATCTTTGAGGGGATGGAATATGTACTGTTTCTGTGTTTGATGCTGAAGTTTTCCTTATAGAACTTAGAATTTGTCTACATTTCTTCCGTATTTGGGCAGTGGATTTTCGAATTGTTTTAACCTCTGGTGGGGTTACATGCTTTTATTCTTCGTACGTTCTAATTTGGTATTTTAGTAGAAAGTCGACAAAGGTTATATTAGGAACTGATAAGAAGATTCAATTTGAAACCAGAATCCCTGACTTATTATGTATTTATTCATTCACTGATTCATCCAACTAATATATATATATATGTTTTGAAAGTCTCGCTCTGTCAGCCAGTCTAGGGCGCAGTGGCATGATCATAGCTCACTGCAGCTTTGAAAACTCCTGGACTCAACCCATCCTCCCACCTCAGCCTCCTGAGTAGCTGAGACTACAGGCATATGCCTCCACACCCAGCTAGTTATTTTATTTTATTTTGTAGAGTTAGGGTCTCACTACATTGACCAGGTGGCTCTTGAACTCCTGGCCTCCAGTGATCTTCCTGGCTTGGCCTCCTAAAGTGCTGGGATTATGGGTGTGAGCCACCACACCCAGCCTTCCAACTAATATTGAGTCCAAATTATTTGCCGGGTCCTATGGTAGACACCAGTAGTAAACACCCGACCCTGTCTTCATGAAGCTTATTGTCTAGTGGGTGTTTCAGGCTCCAGGGAATTCCATGCTCCAGATTAAGTACAAGTTCTATGCTCTGGGCTATGAACCAGATGCCATGGGAGAAGACACTTGGGATGATAGGTTGAAGGGCTGACAGGATTGAAGGGTCTTGATAACATGTTCATAGGTTTAGACTTTGAACTTATGAACCTTTAGATGGGGGAACCTCTGAGAAATTTAGCGCAAGGAAGTGAGTGACTTGTTGAAAGCTGTGATTTAGGAAATTACTCCTGTAGCCAAGTAAGGAGTGAATTGAGATGGGAAGAGAGGGAGAAGCAGTAGGACCAGTCAAGGAGGCTATCCTAGGAGGCCAGTGGAGATGCACTGAGAACGTGAATTAAGAATTAAGGATATGAACAGAAATTTCTCAAAAAAGACATTTATGCAGCCAACAAACATATGAAAAACAGCTCACCATCACTGGTCATTAGAGAAATGCAAATCAAAACCACATTGAGATACCATGTCACGCCAGTTAAAATGGCGATCATTAAAATCAAGAGACAACAGATGCTGGAGTGGGTGTGGAGAAACAGGAGCGCTTTTACACTGTTGGTGGGAGTGTAAATTAGTTTAACCATTGTGGAAGACAGTGTGGTAATTCCTCAAGGATCTAGAAATAGAAATTCCATTTGACCCAGCAATTCCATTAGTGGGTATATATCCAAAGAATTATAAATCATTCTGTTATAAAAACACATGCACACATATGTTTATTGTGGCACTGTTCACAATAGCAAAGACTTGGAACCAACCCAAATGCCCATCAATGATAGACTGGATAAGAAAATGTGGCACATATACTATGCAGCCATAAAAAAGATGAGTTCATGTCCTTTGCAGGAACATGGATAAAGCTAGAAACCATCATTCTCAGCAAACTGACACAAGAACAGAAAACCAAACACCACATGTTCTCACTCATAAGTGGGTGTTGAATTCACTTGGGTGTCCATGTGCTAATGAGAACACATGGACACAGGGAGGAGAACATCACACACTGGGGCCTGTCGGGGGTTGGGGGCTAGGGGAGGTATAGCAGGGGGTGAGGGGATAAGGGAGGGGGATAGCATTTGGAGAAATACCTAATGCAGATGATGGGGTGATGGATGTAGCAAACCACCGTGGCACGTGTATACCTATGTAACACACCTGCACATTCTGCACATGTACCCCAGAACTTAAAGTATAATAATATATATTTTTTTAAATCAACAACAAAAAAAGAAGAGTAGAAACAGAGCAAGACATTTTAAAGGATCTGGCAATTGGCTTCATGTGGGTGACAAGGAGCAGGAACACTGGAGACGGCACCAGGATTTCAGGTGCCTGGGGGAAATGGTGGTGCCATGCACTCAAAAGGGAAAGGTCAGAGCAGAAGCAGCACTGGGAAGAGATGGCAATGGTGTCTTTGGATGTGTTGAGAGGATAATCCCTACCTGTCTGCTCTTTCCTTCACTTATTTTTATTTAGCTTGTTAACTCCAATCTTAGGTTCTAATAATGGGGCATTGAAAGTTTCTAAAATAAAAATCCAAATAAACCCCCTTGAAAAAGATACCAAGGCTGAATCAACAGTAATTATGCTAACTCATCACTTGATTCCATATGCTTTCGGGTCACATGTAGCTAGCTGGTGCTTTTCATCATCAATATGCCCACCCACCCCAAGCAGTCAACTTACTTTGCATTCCCAAGGGGTAGGTCTTAGTTGTAATTTTCCGTATGGAGCCAGTGGGCCTGAAATGTAGGGGCCTCTGCCCAAACCACAAAGAGTATCAACTGTCAGGACAGAAACGGTATTCCAGAAATCTGATTATTCAGTCTTAAATAGTCACAAACTCACGTATTTGAAGGGAGAGGGCAAGCATAAGCTTGGCGCCATTTTAAAGTTATTAAAATCTGGTTCTATTCTTCAGTATGTCGATTCCCAGGAACATTCCACTCTGATTTTCCAACCCCTTAGGTCTGTGGGTTATAGTAAAAGAGAACCTGCAGATTAGTTCCGATTAATTTCCATCATGAGAGTCAACTCTTGCTTTTCAGGGAGAGATTAGAGAAGGGATGACATGGGTAATTAAAATCCACAGATAGCACAAACACCCAATGTAACCAGCAATTTCAAATCCTCCTCCACTAAATTTTTCTTATTAGAGGTGTCAAGTAGCAAGGCTCAGCCCACCTTTGGGGGCGGGATCTAACAAAATGTGAACGCATTGGCAGGCAGGCAGGTGGGGAGCAAGAAGATGAACAATGAGAAGAAGCTGGGGGTTGTGGGCCTTCTGAGATGGAAAATCGCCCAATCTTGCCCACTCTCTGATGCTGTCATTTAGAAGAATCACATCAGCACCATTAGTTTACATTGTGGGCTGCCAGGTAAGATTTTTAGAAAGGCCAGCTTACTCTTTGTTCATCACAGAAGAGCAGCTCACTGATCAAGAGCCCCACCCTTGCAGAGAATGGGTTTGCAGGGAGAAAGAGGTGACATGGCAGAAGTAGACCTCCAAGAGCACAGGCCTTTCTTATTTGCCTCTGGCCTTAAGTAAGCTCTGCCAGTTTCAGCTATTGATGTGACGTGGGCTCAGCCCAGCTTGCAGCTGCTACCACTTTAGATTCTCTCAGACATAGCCTTTCACAGCCTTCATAGGGCCTCCCATTTGCCTGGCATTCAAGGCTGCACATTACCTAACCCAAATCACACCTTTCTTCTCACTGCTCTCCAAACCATTCACCACCTTTGGCCAGGTTCACCCCCTGGAGGGCAACATATCTGTATTTCTTACCACCTTGTCTTTGCTCCTGTCATTTCCTAACCAAATCCCCCCCACTCCCCAATTCTCTACCCACTCCTCTTGCTGGAAATGGAACTGCTCTTCAAGCTCCAGGTCCTCCTTAAAACCTTCCCTATTTCCCCCAACTCAAAGTGATCATTCCTTCCTATGACAGCACTTTATTGGTATGTCTTTGATGACGCCACATTATGCTTTCTATTATATCACGGTAGCTTATATACCTTATATATAAGGTATGTGTTCTAATGTTCTCTGAAATGTGGGTCATGACCCATTAGTGAGCTTTGAAATCACTTTAGTGGGTCATGACCTGAATTTTTAAAAATGAAATAGAATAGAACATTTTAGAATACATTACACATAAGCATATTTCCCTCTTTCGTTTATGATCAAAAAGCTTGAAAGTCACTGCCTCAAGTAGTAGTGATGTTTTCAGCTTTTATATAACAGAAAGCCTTGATCCAACCGGCTTAAATAACAAAGACTATATTATCTTACATAATGCAAAGTGTGGAGATAAGGCAGCTCTAAGTTTGGTTTATTAGCAATCTTTTTTCTTAGATCTACCTCATTTGTCTTATTAACAATTTAGCAACAGCATCAAGGACCCAGATTTTTGCCGTCTCTGTCGTCTTTCCAGCTACCTCCCCTCTTGTTTGCAAGATGGCTATAGGACTTTTTTGCATCATAACAACATCCATAGAAAAAAGAATCTATATATTCTTTGGGTCTCTATGTATTAGCAAAAAAAATCTTTCCTAGAACTCTCCCTACCCCCAGATCTTCTATATTGCTGTTTGAAATGAAGTGAAATCAAATGCATGACATGCCTAGTCAGGAGTGGCAAATCAAAATTAGTCTAAAGCAAAATTAGTTTTGATCAAGATAAGAGCATTTTCCATGAGCATCTCTCTGGTTCTACTGGTCAGGGAGAAGGGGAAATTGATGGATCTGGATCTGGGATAGGCCAGCAAAATTATCTTCCAGCCACACACAAGGTGCATCTCAGGAGGGCCAGGGTCCCTTTCTCTGCAATGCTTCTCACGTAGCAAGTCTAGACAGTCACCTCCACTTCCAGTGACAAATGAAATCAATCACTTTCCTCAAAGTATGAATATTCATGGGACGCAGGGACCAAATATCCAATTTGAGATACTAGAGGCTTTCTACAGACATAGCTCGTTTTTTGTTCCTAGATAACTCACCAGAGGTTAACATTTTTTCCAGGTCTTAATTTTTCTATTGAATTACCAAGCGTAAAGGACTAGATCGACAACATCGTACATTTTAATACAATTTGAATAATAAGATACATATTTGTCACAATGCAGATGGCAAATGAAGGTTCACAGATGGAATTGTGGCTCTCGAGACGAGATGGTGAGCGTGTGGCGGTGGGTGTGGAGAGAGGCGGTATCAGAGGTGGAGAGACATTACGTCATCTCAGATACGGGGTTTCTTTGGGAACTCTGGCAGGGTTATTGCTGAATCATTCCGTGAGGCAAATTATTGGTGTGTTAGCTGGACAAGGCTCACTGTAATTATGCCCTTGTATGTTCCACCACTCCCCTTGGCATTTCTCTGCTTATGTTGCCATTTAAGGCCAGACTTAACATGAACGCATAAAATCATCATATCTTCAAGAGTCAGTGGCAGAGACGATGAAGGCAGTGCTGTTTTTCCTGTCTTGAATACACGCATGTGTGCATGTGTACATGCGCATATACAGACACACACAGATCCCTTATCAGGGAAACCACAGGTTCAGAGGACTTTGAACTGTGGAAAAGCTTTTGCCTCTGAGATAGTTAGAATAATCTTTTTGTTTGTTCCTGTTACAAATGCAAGACCCTCCCATCTGCCCAGTAGATAAAACACCACTGTGAGTGCTTTGCAATTCCTTGAAGGCTGCCTTGTGCTTGGGAGTACCAGACAGACCTCATCTCACTGCCAGACATTAGGTGCTGTCAATGCATCTAGTCAGCCAGTGTGGCCCAGGATGGGAAGGCAGCAGGCTCGGATTTTACTCTTGCTTATGTTGCTAACTTATGACCCAGTTGTTAGGCTGTGTTGGGTCAGTGGGCCCCAGGCACAGTCCCAGCTCTGCCAGAGCTTGCTTAAATTCCATTTTCAGCTTCAGGGGCTTCATTTTAAGAAGGTCTTTGGCAAACTGGGCAGCATGCTGGCTAGAAAGGGCAGGCTGCGAGATGTCTGGAGACCATGAAGAAACAACAGGAGTAGTAATTATTGTATAAGGTTTTCCATTGCATTATCCCATTGGATTTACTCAATATTTCTTTACTTTTTATTTTTAAACAGGGTCTCACTGTCACCCAGGTTGGAGTACAGTGATGCAATCATACCTTACTGCAGCCTTCACCTCCTGGGCTCAAGCGATCCTCCTGCCTCAGCTCCTGTAACTACAGGTGTGTGCCACCGTGCCTGGCTTGATGTGCTAAATCTTACAAGGTATTTATACTTATTTGAAAAAGATTCTAGAGACCTTAGATGGGAGAGATTGAGGCTGGTGCCAAGGAGCCTTCTTCAGTGGATTATTTAACAGATGGCTTGGGACAGCTTGGAGAAGGAAGTGGTCATTACAGAGGGCTGCTGTGGCTTCACCCTCATTTCCTTTCTCCAGCATGACCCCGTCATTGATTATAAGAGCTCATATATATGAAGCACTTTCTATGTGCCAGCACTATGCTAAGCCTTTCAAAGCATTTAAACTTCACAACAAACTGTGAGGTGGGTGCTGTTATTATTTCTATTTATAGATGAAGAAACTAAGCCTTGGAAAGAGAAGCACCTGCGTTTCTGTTTGTCCCTGTTCCTTCTGTTCCTTAAAAGCCTGGCTCATTCTCATTCTTCAGGACTCAGTTCAAGGTCAACGGCGAGGCTTTCCCTGCCCACCTATCTAGCAGCCCACTGCAGACCCCAGGGCCCTGGTAAAAACACTCACCCATGTCCTTTTCCTTCACAGGATATATTAGAATCTGCAGATATCTTTAAAAAAAAAATTTTTTTTTTAAAGAGATGGGGTCTTGCTGTGTTGCCCAGGCTGGAATGCAGTGGCATGATCACAGCTCACTGCAGCCTTGAACTCTGGGGCTGAAGCAGTCCTCCCACCTCAGCATCCCAAGTAGCTAGGACCACAGGTGCAAGCCATCATGCCCCGCTAATTTAAAAGAAAAAAATTATAGAGACAAGGTTTTACTATATTTCCCAGGCTTGTCTCAAACTCCTGACCTCCAATTTTCCCACCTTGGCCTCCCAAGGTGTTGGATTATGGCGTGAGCCAAGGTATTTATTTACTTATTCTCTTGCTTATTTTCAGTCTCTACTATTCAGACATAAGCTTGGTGAGGACAGGGACCTTGTCCTTCCTGTTTGTCCTATGTTGGTGTCTAGCAGGGTGTCTGGAATATAACAGGAACTCAATAAAATATTTGAATGAATGAATGAGTGCATGCATGAATGACTGTAATTCAATAATGGGATTTGGGCCCAAGCTTGTCTCATGCCAGAGACCAAGGGCTCAACACCCCTCTGTTCTGCTCCTGTGATTTACTCACTCACCCATTCAACAAGTTTCATTAAATTATCAACAAATGCCAGGCACTGAAGTAGGTGCTAGAGAATCTAATGAGTAAGACACAGTCTCTGCCCTTGAAACTCTCACTTCTGAAACGTTTAGGTAGTGGTTGGACGTAGAAAATTGACCCACCTTATAATAGAGTTAAATACAAAGTGACATAGCAACAAAAAGAAGGGACCACCTAGCTGCCCCTGCCAGACTGGGAAGACTTCTGCAGAGCTGGTTACTTTGAACCTGACCTTGAAGGAGAATTCTGGGCTGTTGGGAAAGCAGTCTGTGTCTAGAGACAGGGAGGAGAACACACGAGTGTCTAACGAGCGGCATGGGACTCTGACGATCCTACACTGTTGAGTCACATCTTGATCTCAGTGCCTAGTTGATAGGAGGGCCACTGACCAACTGACCACTTAGTGGGAACATCATGAAGGGGAATTTTGTCTGGGGTGGGGGTAGGGGGCACTGGGCGTGGTATCTGGATGGCCCCTAACTGTCCTTCGACTCTAAGAGTGATGTGATTGGGAGGACTGTCTCATGGAAAAAGGCACCAAAACACAGAACCAGACTATAGGGATATACTCTTGAGGACAGAATTCATGTGTGTGTGTGTGTGTATGAATATGAATATATATATATATATATTCATAGCACAGCCATATTCTTGCCTTAAATTTAGAGAATTTCTTAATGAGAAGGATAACTACAACCAAAATGTACATATTGGTTTGTAGTTTCTAAAGCATCTTCTCAAACATCATCTCATTTTATCCTCCACTAGACTGCTAGATATTCTGAAACTCAGAAAGACCATTTATTATTCATTTATTCAGTTAATGTGTATCGAGAACAAAGCCCCAGCCCAGAACTTGGCAGTGCACAGGGGTATAGTCCCAAAAGTGCTTAGGTACAAAGACGAAATGAAGGGCTGTGACTCCATCCAGCATGTGGGAAAGGACTCCACCCAGGGACCCCTGCGTCATGCTGAACATGGCAGCCAGCAGCCTGGGATCCTGAGTCAGTCTTGTCCTGTGCTCACTTTCCAGGCATTGGGTAATTAGTGAGATCATTACTACATGTGTCCTGGATAGGTTATAGGCTGGCTGCTAAGACAAAGACCCTTAAATAGGTAGGACTTCACCGAGATGAAAATTGATTTCTCTCTCATGTAGCCCTCCAGCTAGGTACTGTGGCTCTGCTCCAGGAAGTCATGCAATGCTAGGCTCTGTCCGCTTCATTGTTCTGCCTGTTCTAGGGAGCTGAACCCATCCAGAGGGTCCAAGATGATTCCTCATCATGATTCATGCTGTGTTCAGATGCAGCTTGATACAGATGCTTAAATGACATCTCCAGGACCTGGGCCTCTCTCAGTGTGGCTCCCTCATCAGCTGAATGAGAATCTCCTCTGCACCCTCAGACAGGCTCTTCCGCTGTGGTTGTAAGAGGGTTTGGGCAGCTTCCTCTTTTATATGCTCTCAGCTTAAGTCCAGCATCTCCCCCTCTAAGAGTCAAATGAAAGTCCCATGCTGCCTCTCAGTGACCTGCACCAATCCCAGTGGTGGGACAGGAGAATTTGTTCGCTAAGACTACTAGAAACTCCCCTGCAGCCTGCCCCCACAACTGTGTAGCTGAGAGTGAGGGAAGGATGAGTTCCTACAGAAAATTCTCTATATTGTGTGACCAGGAGAAGGAGGAACGACTGTAAAGTAGTTAAAAAAAAAGCAAGGCCAGGCGTGGTAGCTCACACCTGTGATCTTAGCACTTGGGAGGCCAAGGCAGGTGGATCACCTGAGGTCAGGAGTTTGAGACCAGCCTGGCCAACATGGTGAAACCCTGTCTCTACTAATAATAAAAAAATTAGCTGGGCATGGTGGCAGGTGCCTGTAATCCCAGCTACTTAGGAGGCTGAGGCGGGAGAATTGCTTGAACCCATGAGGCAGAGGATGCAGTGAGCCGAAATCACACCATTGCACTCCAGCCTGGGCGACAAGAGCAAAATTCCACCTTAAAAATCAAAAACAAAAACAAAAAAACAAAACACAACTCATATTTCTTCTCCCAATCAATTATATGTACTTCTAGAGTCTGTGATCCATAGCAGCTGTCTTCAAACTCCCCAATTTTGACTATGCCCCCAATAAGCACATTTATTTCTTTGTAAGTATGCACATGTGCTATTCTACTAATATATCTCTGTGCTACAGACTACCAGTTGTGCCCAGAGGTCCATCCTTTCCTACTTCCTTAGTATAGCATTCCCTAATGGGCACATGGCATCCTAGAATAAACTACATTTCCCAGGACCCCTTGCAGCTAGATGTGGTCATGTGACTCAGTTTTATCCAATGAAATTCAGAAGAGGGGGGGTGCATTTCCAGGAAGTGTGCTTAATGGGAGAGCATGCAGTTCTTCCCTCCTTTTTTCCTTCCTGCTGTCTGGAGTGTGGATGTGATGGCTGGACCATGAACCAAATCCTTGGATAATGAAGTGAAAGCCACATGTTGAACATCTTGATGCAACCAGAGAAGACACTTTGCTAGCTCTGGGCAACATACCACCAGACTCTATTTTATTTTATTTATTATTATTATTTTTGAGACAGAGTTTCACTCTTGTTGCCCAGGCTGGAGTGCAATGGCACAATCTCAGCTCACTGCAGTCTCTGCCTCCTGGGTTCAAGCAATTCTCCTGCCTTAGCCTCCTGACTAGCTGGAATTACAGGCATGCACCATCAAGCCTGGCTAGTTTCGTATTTTTAGTAGAGATGGGGTTCCTCCATGTTGGTCAGGCTGTCTCGAACTCCCGACTTCAGGTGCTCCAGCCACCTCGGCCTCCCAAAGTGCTGGGATTATAGGTGTGAACCACCACACTTGGCTGGACTCCATTTATATTCGAGAGAAAGGAACTTCTCTCTTGTTTAAATTGTTGTCGTTTTGAACATTCCTTTCTTTTAATCACAGCCAAGTCTAATCTTATCTGATATGATTATAATGCATGTACTAAAATTGATATAAAAAAGAGATAAAATAACTATAAAGTTATGTTTGATAACTTTGGGAATTCTAATATTTTTGGTACCACACTGGATAGAGTCTCACATCTCTGGAGTCAAGGCTGCGTTCCTGCCTCTCCCTGCCCATTTTAGAGACCTCGGTCTCCTCAGCCCTTGCTCTGTGGTGCCCAATAGGGTTAGTGACATTTGTGGCTGTGCATCTCCCCTCCTCTGAATACACTTTGCTCTTTGAGGAAGGAGCCCTTAAGGAAGTTCTCTGAATCACCGAGCACAGCTAGGGCAGAATCACCCTCAGTCCTTGCCTTTTGCTTACTCTTTTTCTGTCATCCAGACCTTGCTTTTGCTGTGAAGAAGACAAGAAACTCTGAAGGAATTGAAAAGATGAGATACGATCTGAATTTAAAGAAGTGGGCAATCTGTAATTGTCAGAAAAACAGATGTGCACTTCCAGCCCGTGCTGCTGCTGCTAAGGTGCACCCACTCACGAACCCACTTCTCCGAGCACATGACTCTGCTAGCTCTTCGGGGCTCTGCAGGGAAGGAGTGAGGGAGGGGAAGAGGCAGAGAGCTGGGTTGTCTGAAAGCTTTCCCCCAGGCCTCGCCTTTCTCTTCCCCTGGAAGGCGATGCCCATGAGGTCATATCCATCACACCACCTCAGACAGAGATTGTCAGGATGAACTCAGTTCCGTCACTCTGAGGCCGAGGGTCTGCTGATCCCCATCCAGGCTGAACCTGAGAAACCAGACCCTGCCTGGTCTCTTTAGGATCTGGGCGAGTCCATCCTCCCTCCCTTCTCCCCCGTGAGGCACCAGTGTCCTGATTGTATCACAGCTTCAAAATTCCCTGACTCATGCCATCCTCGATTTTAGAAAAGAGCTTATTCAAGTGGTGTAGGCTGCATGCTCCACCCCCTCCCACTCAATCCAGCGAATGAATTACAGCACCCATGTGTGGCAGAGAGGCCAGGGAAGGAAGGGGCTGGGAAGCGGGAGAGGGGCTCCTGGAACCAGAGGGAGAGGCCCTCGAAGAAAATTTGTGATGATCTCATTATGAAAAAAGTCTCTTGGTGCCCAAAGAATGGCTGGCCCTTAATCCCAAGTGTGGGCGGTCGGAAATGAGGAAGACCTCTGAGGTCATCCAGGTCTGCTAGGGAAAACCAGCTGAGCTGGGAAAGAAGGCATCCCCTACCCCCATCACAGTCTGATCTGGGCTGTTCTCCCACACTTTTAGGTAGCCAGGCTATCATGTGATTTGCTGGTAACCATGGCAACAAACCTTGTTTCACGAAGTATATGGAGAGAAACCCCACAGAAAGAGATCGGTGTTGTTTTACCCAGGGCAGCTTGCCTCTAACTCAGTCTGTTCTCCTTACTGCTGTGGCAATTGTTGTTGTTGAGGAAATGGCAGTGATTTGCTCTCTTCTGAGCTGGAGACATTGTGGATGTTTTTGTTCTCCTCCTGCTACTCGTCTCCCCTATTTCGGAGCACAGTCTCTGAAGATGAAAGACAAAAATAGCTCTCTCCAAAGGAGAGGATGCTAATGCTATTTCTGTGCTTTCAAAGATGGGCTTTTTGATTATAAAAACCTCCACCTCTAGTAACTTAAACCTGGTGGCAAGTTCTGCTTTCTGACCACAAGAGAAAGCACCAGCCACTGGGGTTCACACACTGCTGTCTGCCATGAGAAGCCGCAGAGAAGTGGTCTGCGCTGGGAAGACTGAACAGCAGGGAGCGGGTGTGCAACGCCCACCCAGCCGTGGGCACCGCCACTCTCCGGCTCTCAGGCAGAGCTAGAGGAAGTGGTTCAGATATTCTTTGTTGCAAGCGAAGGGCATAATTATAATTTGGCGAAACACCCGTTGTTAAGTGATCCAGCAGCCAGCAGACAAATGACTGCTGCGGGATAATGTCTGAGCACGCACAGCGGGCCCTCCAAGCCACCCGTCCATCTGCCTTTACAGAGACAAGCCAGTCAAGTGCTGCCTTTTTAGGAGAATGCCATTCCTGACTCAGCCATGTGTGACCTTGAACAAGTCCCTTAGTCTGTTTGGCTGTCAGTTTCTCCATCTTTAAAATAGGGAGAGTGATTTTTGGGTAGCCGTTCTCACCAGGTTTTGATAATCATATTTGATAATATGGAAAAAGTACTTTAAAATACAAATTAAAAAGGATAGTACTTCAAAACTATAATCACTACAAAATATCATTATCTTTCTTTTAGTTGTGGAAGTATCCATTTCTAAAGAATTCAAAAAGTCAGAACGGATCAGTAATTAGGTCAAAAATTATGGTAGTGCCAACCGACAGAAGTTACCGCTATGTGATTTTTAGCTAACATTTAGTGAGTGCAAAGCCAATTGTGTATTTCACTTCATCTTCACAACACTTCCATGGGTGTCGTTGATTTGCATTTTGCAGATGAGGCTCCAGTGATAGAATGAGGATCCAGCTCCTGGATAGTCTGATTCCCCGAGTCTAGGCTGTTAACCCGCTGCTGGAACACTGTGCTGGGGCCATTTCATTTGAAACATTCTCTGTGCTGTTGGAGGGCAGTTACCAGGTGGTTTCCTGGGAGCTCATAGAGCAACATGGCGCATGTGTGTGTGTGTGTGCATGCATGCGTGTATGTGTGTGTGTGTGTGTGTATTTATGTTTATAAAGAGGAGGCTGCCTTGCTTCCTTATTTCAGGGTCACTGATAGCGGGGTCCCATGCTAACATGACCATCTTTTAGGGTCTTCATGGAGAACTTCTAGTTCAGCCAAGAATGTTGTGTCTGGCCTGGTTTCGATGGTGAGAACCGAAGTACTGTTAGCGAGTGTGCAAAGCCAGAAAAACGGAGTCTCGTGTCAACACTGTCGAGGCAAAGAAGCAGAGTCAGCAGGTTTGAAAAGCCGGGCCACCCAGGTTCCATCCCCTTGGACTGTCTAATCTCACTGTACTGGTCACATGTGCCCTTCCAGAGTCACTCTAAACTCGTGTCCTTTTATGGCCTGGTGGGTTCACCCCCCTGGACCACATCAATGGTCCTCCTTGCCCTTTGTTTTCTGGCTGCATTTGGGTGATGGGGAGCCTTGCCAGGAGAAAAGTGAGGCCAGGGCATTATACTCCTGGCTCCCTCGTCCTGGGTGGCTGAGGTTGGCTGCCCTTCAGTGATAACTTCCAGCTGTTGCTAGCCCTGGGGCATCATGCTATCCCTTGCAAAGTTTCTTACCTTGCTTATACTTTCATAAATGTCCCCTTACTAAACTCTCCTCCATTACCTAGCTGAAGTGTGCTCATCTGCCACCTGCTGGGACCCTGCCTGATACAGTAGGATGAAGGACCTGCTTCCTAGGACTATTGTGACAATGAAATGAGTGAATACGTGTAAGACAGGTGCTCCATGTAGCTAGCACATGGAAGTGGGGATTAGCCCCCTTTCCCAGTGCATTTTCAAATGCCCTCTGCAGGGTTACAGTATGGCCAGCAAATACTCTGCTTGGCAGAGTGGTTTGTCCAGTAGCCCCACCTCCATTGTCTCCCCAGCTTTGGCTGCCTTGCAAAGGGAAACAATGTGGGCCGGGCGCAGTGGCTCACGCCTGTAATCCCAGCACTTTGGGAGGCCAAGGCGGGCAGATCACGAGCTCAAGAGATTCAGGCCATTCTGGCCAACGTAGTGAAACCTTGTCTCTACTAAAAATACAAAAATTAGTTGGATGTGGTGGTGGATGCCTGTAGTCCCAGCTACTAGGGAGACTGAGGCAGGAGAAGTGCTTGAACCCAGGAGGCAGAGGTTGCAATGAGCCGAGATGGCGCCACTGTACTCCAGTCTGGCGACAGAGTGAGACTCCATCTCAAAAAAAAAAAAAAAAAAAAAAAAGGAAACAATGTATATTCAATAAATTGAAGTCGGTGATTTGTATAATGGGAAAAAGGGAGAAAAATTTATTAAGTTCATTGAAGGTGCAAATGTAGGGTCAAGTAAGCATATACAGAAGTTATTTATCCTAAAAAATATATTAAGCACCTGCCAAGTGCAAAGAATTTGGCAATGAATAATATAGCTGTGGCCCCATTCTCTCATAGAGCTCCAGGAGGAATGACACACAGTGAAACAGGATACTGAGCAATCTTTTCCTGGGGGAGGTGAGGTATCGACGGAGTTTGAAAGGTGAGTTGGAAACAGCCAGATTGGGGATAGGATGGTAAGCATGGGGGCCTCTCGGGCTGAGGGGATCCCACAGCAAAGAAGAACGCAGCTGCAGAACAACCAGTAGAGGAGCGAGTGTGACTGTGAGTTGCAGGCCGGGGCTGGACCCTGGCAGAATTTGTCTCTTGTATGGAGAAACCTGGACTACAGTGATAAGTTTACGCAGGGGAGAGACACGGTCAGATGTGGGTTTTAGATGGATCCCTCTGGCTACTACGTGAAGGACAAATTTAAAGTGCACAAGACTCCCAGCTTTTGGGGGAGGCTTAATAGTCATCAAGGCAGGTGACATGAAAGTCCCAACAAGGTCACGTGTCCAAGTGATAGGGAGGAGGCAACTGTTTGAAGAAATATTTTAAGGGGTAAAATCTCAGCACTTAATGACTGATTGGCTCTGGGATATGAAAGGAAGAGAATAACACTCCTCACCCAACCCCAGTGTAGGTGCTAGGGCTGATGGATGGATGGATGGATGGATGGATGGATGGATGGATGGATGGCAGAGCCACCAACTGAGTTGGAGAATGTAAAAGAAAAAGCAGATTTGGGAGGTGTAGTCGCTCTTGTCTGTCTGGGACCTTTTGCACCTCTGGCCTCACTTTTCTGTGATAATGAACCCCAAGAGAAGTGGGGCCATGATCCAAGCCAGGCCTGTCAAATTCACTCCTGGGAGCTTAAATCTATACAGTGACCTGGTTCTCATCCAACAGTCACCAGGTTATTCAGTGATCCCCTTGATTCTAGGAACCACCCTGCAATCCTTCCAATTAATGAACTAGTTTGGATCAGTTCCTGTTGCTTGCCACCAAAGACTCCTAATGGACAGAGGAAGAGATCGTTTCTGGAGCTGATGAGTTCAGGCCCATGTGACATCCATGTGATGACCAGCAGCTCCAGGAAGTATGAATCAGAGAGGAAAGGTCTGGGCTGGAGTTATCAGCATATGAATCATGATTGAAACTAGGAAAGCATCAGACCACCAAGAGAGAGAATAGCAATGGGCAGGAGAACAAGTAAAGGCTGGAGAGAAGAAAGAAAAAGAAGAAACAGGAAATTAAATGGCCAGACAGGCCATGGAGAACCAAGAGAGCAGGATTTCCTAGAAACCAAGAAAGTGAGTTTCAGGAATGAATACTTGAAGATTTTACACACAACTGAGAGGCTAAAGTAGGGGCTGAACTTTGGACTTGAAAAGTAGATTGTTGATGACTCATGGGCAATCTCACCAAAGGAAGACGGAAGCCAGGCTGTATGAAGTGGCAACCAGCACGGGAGGCGGAAGGGGAGGAATTGGAGGGGAAGGGCTCTGGGCAGTTTTAAATGAGAGATGAAGAGACAAGATAGTCCTGGGGCGAGGCTGGGTCAAGGGAGGGCTTATGTTAGTAACTCCAGTCAGGATTAGCCAGATGCAGAAGCCTTCCATCCAAAACCTACTACCGTGAGGTCTGAGTGAATCAGTACTTGAATGGTAAAGATAACCCCAACCACACAGAGTACTCTTTCCCAGGTTGGAATTTTGCCTGCTGTCAGATGCATCATGACTAAATGTTGGGGGTGGGAGGGGCTGAGGAGAATGCTGGAAGTATATAAACTGGTAGATATCTTGTGCTACTTCATGCGTGATCTAGTTTCTAGACAGGTCAAAAGCAAAACAATAACAATAACTAAGTGAAGAAAAGAGGACAAATTGTGTTTCTTCTTTTTGTATTCAAATTAAAAATCCTCTTCCCACCCCAAAATTCAGGAAAAAAAAAGTCTCAGAAATTAGTATTAAAAAGGACAATAACTGCTCTTATGTTAGAGTATGAGAATATATTCCTGTCCGGCCACGGGGGCTCACGCCTGTAATCCCAACACTTTGGGAGGGGAGGTCCTGGGAGGGGGGAGAGGAGCTGAAGGTTAAGTTGATCGCCAATAGCCAGTTAATCATATCTATGTAATAAAGCCTCTGTAACAACCCCCTAGGACCGGGTTTCTTTTCTTTTTTTGTTTTTTTTTTGAGATGGAGTCTTGCTGTATCACCCAAGCTGGAGTGCAGTGGCGCAATCGTGGCTCACTGAAACCTCTGCCTCCTGCTTTCAAGCAATTCTCCTGTCTCAGCCTCCCAAATAGCTGGGATTATAGGTTCATGCCACCACACCCAGTTAATTTTTGTATTTTTAGAAGAGACGGGGTTTCACCATGTTGGCCAGGCTGGTCTCAAACACCTGACCTCAGGTGATCTGCCCGCCTGGAATTCCCAAAATGCTGAGATTACAGGCGTGAGCCACCACGCCTGGCCAGGACAGGGTTTCTGGGAAGCTTCCAGATACCTGAATCCATGGAGGTTCGTGGAGGGTGGTATACCCAGAGAGGGCATGGAAGTTCCATACCCCTTCCCACATACTTGCTTTCGTATCACTTCCATCTGACTGTTCATCTGTGTCTTTTGTAATATCCTTATAATAAACTTGTGTTGACAAAAAGAGTCAAACTCTGTGAAATATTTGAAGAGATTTATTCTGAGCCAAATATGAGTGACCAATGGCCTGTGACACAGCCCTCTGGAGACCCTGAGAACCCATGTGTCCAAGGTGGTCGGGGTGCAGCTTAATTTTATGCATTTCTGGAAGACATGAAACATCAATCAAATACATTTAAGATACATATTGGTCCACTCCAGGAAGGTGAGACAATTCAAAGGAGGTGGGGTTCGAGGTTATAGGCAGATTTAAAATTTTTCTGATTGGCAATTGGTTGAAAGAGTTATTATCAATAAAAAGGAATATCTGGGTTAAGATGAGAGGTCATGGAGACTAAAGTTTTATCATGGAGATAAAGCCACGAGATAGCAGGCTTTAGGGAGAGGAGAATAGACTGTAAATGTGTCTTATCAGACTTAAGGTCTGTGTTGATGTCAGTGCTGGTCGGCTTTCCCTGAATTCCAACAGGAAGGAGGTCATAATGAGGCATGTCCGACCCCCGACTCCAGTCATGGCTTGAACCAGTTTTTCAGGTTAAATTTGGAGTGCTCTGGCCTAGAGGAGGAGGCCCATTCAGATGGTTGAGCACCTTCAAATTTTATTTTTGGTTTACACCAGTAACTGCAAGATTTTTTCTTGAGTTCTGTGAGCAGTACTAACAAATTAATCAAGCGCAAGGAGGGGGTCATGGAAGCCCCAATTTATAGCCAATTGGACGGAAGTATAGGAGACAACCTATGACTCTCGACTGGTGTCTGAAACATGGGGCAGTCTTGTGAGGCTGAGCCCTCACCCTGTGGGGTCTGATGCTATCTCCCTGTAGACAGGATCAGAACTGAATTAAACTGAGTCATTGGTTGCTGGTGGGGGAGAAATCCCCACATACTTTCTTGGTGACCAGAGGTCACAGAAGTCTTCTGTGCTGATTATTGAGTGAGAGTACAGGAGCAACTGATTTTGTTCATCCCTGTATTCTCAAACCATGTAACTCACTTTGGCTTATAGAAACATTAGTGGATGTGATGTGAGCAGAGGCTTTAATGTGCTTTTGGGGCTTGGCTTTGCCTCTTGCACTTCTGCCATCTGCCACAAGATGAATCTACCTGAAGAGCCTCTGGTCCCAGAATGAGGCGACACTTGGAATAAACCTAAACACAACAAGCAGCCTGGAGTCAAGTCTATCTGGTCCCAGCCACCCAAGAGAGTCATAGCCAACCTGCGCACACATAAGCAACACATATTTATTAAAGCACTGAGATTATGTGATTGTTTGTTACACAGCATTATAGTAGCAGATATCTGACTACAATAATTGCTCAGATGTGAAACTGTAATCATTTTTTACATTTGCATTTCCTTTACCCCCATCGCTATTCCTCGTCAGGTCCTCTGAAGCTCCTTTGAATCATCTTCCATGTCTGTTCCCTGATGTCCATCCCACTGTCATCACCCTTCATCACGTCATAGTTGGGTTCTTACAATAGCTTCCTTAATGAAGTCTTATTGCTTCCCCATCCACTCTTTCCTACACAGAAGTGTAGCATGAACTACCTTACAAAGTCCTCACACAACAGGAAACCTCTGCTTCAAAGACTGAAAATGCTTCCATCTTTTTAGAGCCAAAGAAGCCAAGCAATTCAGAGCTATATTTTATGCATAATTTTAATAACTATTCTTAGCCTAGGGCCTGGTAAAATTAGTTCCCCTGCTTTCCATAGCTCTTGCCTTTTACCTTTTGGGGATGGTCCTAGTGATTATGGGTCATTTTATTTCTTCTCAAATCATATTTTAGAAGTAACAGATAGAAGCTTTGCCTTGCATCAAGGTCAAACTTTTCTCCTTGATTTGCAAGCCCTTCTATAATTTGGCTTCACCTCACCCATTTTTTTTTTTTTTTTTTTTTGAGATGGAGTCTCACTCTGTTGCCCGGGCTGGAGAGCAGTGGCACAATCACTGCAACCTCCACCTCCCAGGTTCAAATGATTCTCCTGCCTCAGCCTCCCAAGTAACCGGGACTGCATGCCACCATGCCTGGCTAATTTTTTTATTTTTTAGTAGAGACAGGGTTTCACCATATTGGCCAGGCTGATCTTGAACTCCTGACCTTGTGATCTGCCCGCCTCAGACTCCCAAAGTGCTGGGATTACAGGCGAGAGCCACCATGCCTGGCCCACCTTATCCATTATTTGACACAAAATAACAAAACTTATCCAACACTTACAGAATTGCTTATTGTGTGCCAGACATCACTTTAAGTGTTCTGCACATTGTATAGGTTAAGATTAGGTTCGATCATGAGTAATAAGGACCCCGAATAACAGTGGTTTAAATAAGATAGCTATTTCCTCTCTCTCATGTAAAAGTACACAAATAAGTAGCCAAGGACTGATATAGTGGCTTAGCTCATCAAGTCTTAAGGGACACAGTTCCTCATTCTTAGGATGTTGTCCTCATCCCCCACAGTCCAAAAAAGCAACTAGAACATCAGACATCACATCCACATTCCAGGCAGCAGACTACAAGGTACAAAAAAAAAAGGAGTGGAGTATATGCCAGACTGGCAGTGGCTCTGGCCTGTAATCCCAGAACTTTCGGAGATGGGCAGATCACTTGAGGTCAGGAGTTCAAAACCAGCCTGGCCAAGATGGCAAAACTCTCTCTACTGAAAATATAAAAATTAGCAGGTTGTGGTGGCACATGCATGGAAGCCCAGCTACTCAGGAGACTGAGGCACAAGAATTGCTTGAACACAGGAGGCAGAGGTTACAGTGAACTAAGATTGTGCCACTGCAATCCAGCCTGGGTGACAGAGCAAGACTGTCTCAAAAAAAAAAGAAAAGAAAAAAGTACATGCCAGTTGCCCTTCCCAGGTAGTTGTCAGATAGCATCTGCTTATAATTCATTGGCCAGGCACAGTTATACAACCACACATAGTTGCAAGGGAGTCTGGGAAGTCAAGTCTTTATCCTTGGCAGCCATGTGCACAGCTGAAAACTGGGAGTCTATTATTACAGAAAAGAAGGAGGAGGGTAGTGTAGGATTGCTGACAGCCTCTGTCTCAGATATATCCACTCACCTTATCCTCCAGACAATGCCTGCAGATAGATACTATTCTTACACTTGTTTTGAATATAGGGAAACTGAGGCACAGAAAGGCTAACAACCTTGGCCAAGGTCATACAGCTAGAGTGAACTTAGGGGACCTGACTCCAGAGCCTATGTTCTTCGCTGCCTGCCACACAGCTTCCATGGGCATCAGTCTGGCCCATTTGAGGCCCAGGAACTGCATGCGTATTCCCTAGCCGTGCCTTCAGCCTCTCCTCTCTTTCCGGAAAGCTGTGTTCTGTACCCTCCCACTTCCTTCAGGGCCCTGGTTCAGGCTCTGCCTGCTCCTGGTTCTCACTGATGTCCTCAACATCTTCCCCACTGTGACATCATTTTATGACGTACAAGGCCTGAGAGGAAGGGCCAAAGACTTTATGCAGCATTTGGGCATTTAAGGAGTGTGACGAAGGGGATGCAGGTGAGGGCACCATCACTAAAGCCCCTCCAGTCATGCCTCCCCCTGTCTGCCCTCCACCAAGGGAGGTGCTTGACAAAGACCGCCACCTATGACTCTGATTCTTTGGACAGGGCCCTGAATGGCTGAGTTAGAAGCTTCAACTCCTTTGGTCTGGAACATAAACTGGTCGTAGAATTTGCTTAGTGGGGGGCAATGCTACTATGGAACAGACATGAAATATCATTCTTAGAACACAAAGCAAAAACAGTATTCACCAAAGGAAATGATTTTTATTGTTAGACAAAATATTTCTTATCAGAGCACACAAAAATCTAGAGAGCAGCTGCATTTTCAGAACAAACAGATGAAATACCTTTGGTAACTGCTTAGTCTGGGAAAGCCTAAATTGTTTGCAGAATTGAGTTGAGAAGATCTCCGGAAAGAACAGAGAGCTAGTTTCCTACATCTGCGGGGCCTTTACAGAACAATGTTCAGCTGCCTCCTTAGGAGCTTTAGCATGGCACAGTGGAAGGCACTCTTAGGTGGCAGCAATGCAGAGCTGTGGAAAGGCCAAAGGCCAGAGGATTTGAGGCAGATCAGCTCCTATCTGTGAAGCAGTGTAGTGGGAGGCGCACAGACTCTGGAGTCACACAGACCTGGGTTCTAGTCCCAGCCTACCTCTGCCAGCTGTGTGACTTTGGGCAAGTTGCTGAACCTCTTTGTGCCTCAGTTTCCATATGTGCAAAATAAAGAAGCTACATTGGAAGACTTCCAAGATCTTGTCTAGATAGAAAATTCCTTGGTTCTAAAAAGGTGGCTTATGTGCATAAAATAAATAGATGGAAATACAGTATTATCTCTTTGGACTTTGCTCTCGAATCTGTACTAATACTGGTTATCAAGTATGCACAGCCAGCCTGCTTCTGTTGCATTGCATGATGGCATGTAATGATGGAACAGGGCTGACATGTTCACAAACGCACTTTTCTCTGTGGGTAGGAGGGGGAAAACAGTTCCATTTAGCTGATACCACTAATTTTTAAAGAAAACCATATGAGCTAGAGAACTGAAGATGAATGTGGGAGCTATGAGTCAGCCACTGAATTAATTTTACATTATAAATGACACAATTTTAAAGTTTCTTATATTTTATAATACTTGAAATTTTTCTTTAAAAGAGCACACCCGATACATGCCGATACATGTTAAAAAGATTGAACATTTACTCCCATTCTAAAGCATCTTTAAAACAATGACTGTGCTCTTAGCGATTTTTAATATAAAATACATTTTCTAGCAGTCTTATGAACTGCTAACAGCACTTTTTGTGAAAACTGGCTACTTCCTACAAACGCGCACGCGCACGCGCACACACACACACACACACACACACACACACACACACACAGTTCTTGTTATCTTTGTGGATTTTTTTCCTTTTTCTCAAATTGTTCTATAACGGATAATGTTGCTTAAAAAGCTCCAGCATTGGCCGGGCCCGGTGGCTCACGCCTGTAATCCCAGCACTTTGGGAGGCCAAGGTGGGCGGATAATGAGGTCAGGTGATCGAGACCATCCTGACCAACATGGTGAAACCCATCTCTACTACAAATACAAAAATTAGCCAGGTGTGGTGGCATGTGCCTATAACCTGAGCTACTCAGGGGGCTGAGGCAGGAGAATCACTTGAACCCAGGAGGCGGAGGTTGCAGTTAGCAGAGATTGCACCAAGGCACTCCAGCCTGAAGACAGAGTCTACTCTGTCTCAAGAAAAAAAAAAATCCAGCATTTCCATGAGAAATGCAATATTCAGAAAACTTCTGGATAAGTAATATTTACATATAGTTCCTTTACTCTTAAATATCTAACTCTTAAATAGCATATATGAGAAATTGTTTCCTTTACTGTCGTAGATTCAAAGTGGCATCACACATTTTCAGGTAGGGAACTAAAATATAAGACCTAGAGATTATATAAGAAAGATCCATGCTGGCCATCCTTACCTCAAAGCAAACCAAGACCCAGAGGCAGAGAAGAATTTCAAAGCCTGACTTAGAGGATTATGGAAAGTAATTATATCAAATCAAAGTTTGGGACAATCTTGGACTACGGAAAGAAGAAAAGAACATTTAGCACATTGTTAAAAATAGATACTCATTCTCTTTTAACCGAAGACAGTTCTTTAACATCTTACATTAGCAACACAGACAGATTGGACCCAGTTTTAGTTCATTCTCTGTCACTTAACCATTCCAGGCCTCAATTTTTGCATCACCAAAATGGGGGTGATATTATTTCCTAGCAGGCTAAGTGTGCAGCTGACATGAGACAATGCATGTGCAATGCTCTGTAAATCATACAGCACTTCAAACACAGAGGTCTGCTGTTATGGGTCAAGGCTGTCAGGAAAGCTCATGGTTAATGCGAACGACCCGGAAACGACTCATTGCTGTTTAATACACATGTTTTTGGTATCAAAACTGCAAGCAGGATTCAGTTTGAAAGAGCATGATTAAGAGAAAAAAATCTGCTCTGCAGATTCCGACTGTGATGTGGTGCCTGTTTCTTGGCACAGACCTCCCACTTAAACTAATTAAAGTTCCACACAGGTAGAAAACGAATGCTTGACTTGAGATCTGCCATGTGGACCTAAAAGATGGGATTGTCTATGGCTCTTTTATTTTGGTTAAAAGAAAGCAGCATTTGCTTTATTTAAAAAAGAAAAGTAGGGGGAGGGGAATGTATGTGGGCTTGTTTAAATGCTGAAGAAAATTGTTCTAAGCAGCTGGAGGAATAAAAGGGAGGAGCACTAAAGAAAGAATGTGCTAAATCTAAAGATATAAGAACAACACCCAGGAATTGATTGAAAATGCTTTGGTGACAAGTGAGGCATGTAATGATGAGAAAGCAGCATGTGTGCATATTGAGGAGGTGCATGTGGAAAACAGGTTTCTGCTTTTAATTAGCTTTGCCGCTGGGAGGACCTTCTCCCTCCACTTTCTGTCCAGCTCTTCCCGCCCAGAAGTCCACTCTAGGTTCTTGTGATGTGCTAACGAGGCTGCAGGACAGCTCTGATTGAGAGAGTCCGTAATGCCGGCTCAAGGCCACCTAGAGAAGTGTTCTCCCAGCTTGACAGATGCCCTCTAAAGAAAAACCTGCAAGAGCACCAACCTTTTTGATAGTGGCTTAGATGCTTGAAGCCTAGTGTCATTCTTTGGGTAAGATAATGATTCTTCCCTGCCTGGCCCACCTATGACCCCTTCTGAAATTTAAAAATTTTCAGGAATATGTTGGAAAGTCTACTTGTTTTTCTTCAATGTCTGTCCTCTTTTCTCTCTTGACAAGAATCTCGGTTTTTACTGATTGCACAAAATAAAGACATTTGCCAGCCTTCTTTGCAGCTGCAGTGTGTATGTGTGTGTATGTAAGGGGAAGCGTTGGGTGCAACCTCTGGGGATGGAGTATCCCCATCCTCCTCTTTCCTGTCTAGACCATGCAGATGATGGCCATCCCTAGAGATAATGAAGCTAGACGGGAGATACCTGGGGTCCTTGACACCGTGGACCCGCCATACTAGTCTTTGGCTGCAAACTCACACATTGTCATGGAAGAGAAATAAACCTCAATATTGCTTAAGCCATTGATACTTCAGGTCTCTGTTGCACACAGCTGAACCCACAGTCCAACAAATGTTATCTTCTTGACTAACTCTTACCTTCTTACTCTGATGATTTATATTCAGAGAATAAATTTAACTTTGTCTATATCTGGGGTAAAAAAATTTTTTTAAAGAATTCAACAACTCTTCAATAAATCTGGTTCTCTCCAAAAATACTCCAGAATATTCATGTGATTGGAAAACTGGGCTACTTAGTAGAAAAAGAAATGTTTTGTCTTTTTTTTTTTTTTTTTTACAGGGGGATTCTTTGGGAAGCAAAGATCTCCAAAATTTAGTCTTCAGTTGTGTCTGCAGAATGCACTTAGTACATGTTTGGTCAATTCAATGTTTGTTGGTGAATTTGGCCAGCAAAAGAGAATGTGAATGGACAGTGTAAGATGGTGGGCTGAGCTTTGGACATCAACAGGGGAATAAAAATCAGTTCAGCTCTTGCTAAAATAGTTTTCCATTATCTGAATCAGAACTGAGCACAAATGAGTCACCAAAGTTAAAGCTGAAAAACAACTAAGTTGGGCTAAGAGTACAATAAGCCAAAGCCCAGTCTGTTATGTACTATTTTATGGAATTATGGGGAGATAAAGAAGCTTTAGAAAAGAGTAAGGTGGAAGAATCTACGTTGGGCTTGTGTGTGTATATCTCAAGACGTTTTCAAAAGTTCATGGAAAATGTATGAGAAAACTATGCATGTATTTCAATTTTTTTTTTTTTTTTTTTGCCAAATAAACTCATACTAACTTGTTATAACATGTCTGAATAGGATCTAGTGTGAGGCTCTCAGAATGATAACACATCAGCTTGAAAAGAGCCCCTATGAGAGCAAATGAATTTTGCTAAAATTGAAGCAAAAACAAATGTGTCAAATTTATGGTGACACTTGAGTAAAAGAATGGTGAAATCACTGATGCTTTATGAAGACTTTAGGAGTAAAATGCCCCAAAGAAATCAGCAGTTTACAAATGGATAACTCGTTTTAAGAAGCAATGAAATGATGTTGAACATGAAGCCCATAGTGGCAAACCATCCACATCAATTTGTGAGGAAAAAATTCATCTTGTTCATGCCCTAATTGAAGAGGACTGACAATTAACAGCAGAAACAATACTCAGCACCACAGACAACTCAATTGATTCAGCTCACACAATTCTGACTGAAAAAATCAAAGTTGAGCAAACTTTTTACTCAATGTATGCCAAAATCATTACTCCCAGATCATCCGCAGACAAAAACAGAGCTTTCAATGAAAACTGGAAACGAGTAACATCAAGATCCTGAAGCATTTCTTTAAAGTAACAAGAGATGAAATATGGCTTTACCAGTACAATCCTGAAGACAAAGCACAATCAAAGCCATGGCTACCAAGAGGCATAAGTGCTCTAGTCAAAGCAAAATTGTACTAGTCAAGAGCAAAGATCACGGCAACACTTTTGGGGGATGATCAAAGTATTTTTCTTGTTCACTTTCTGTACGGCTAACAAATGTTAACATCTGCTTATTATGAGAGTGTTTTGAAAACGTTAGCCAAAGATTTAGCAGAAAAACACCCAGGAAACCTTCACCTGAGATTCTCCTTCACCATGACAATGCTCCTGTTCATTCCTCTCATCAAACAAGAGCAATTTTATGAGAGTTTTGATGTTAGGCATCCACCTTACAGTCCTGATTTGGCTCCTTCTGACTTCTTTTTGTTTCTTTCCTCAGTTAATAATGCCAAAACAAACAAACAAACAAACAAAACAAAACCCGAAAAACCAAAAAGGCAGCATTGACATGGTTAAATTCCCAGGTCCCTCAGTTCTTTAGGGATGGACTAAATGATGGCTAGTATCATTGCTCACAAAAGTGCCTTGAACTTGACGGAGCTTACGTTGAGAAATCAAGTTTTATTTTTGAAGTCTGCTGTGTGTGTATATGTGCATGTACATTCCTAAGCTGGAGTATAACATCACTTTGGACAAAATTCTTCATATTAAAATTCACTTCCAGAATAAAGAAGTTCACAACTATAGGTCTCAAAAAGTATCAGAATAAGAAAGAGGACTAGAGATCTCTCTCTCCAGGTTAAACATCATTCCATTATCGATGAGGTTTAAATGTGGATGCTCAAGCAACTATATATTCACCTAAACTGAGTAACAACGCAGTCTACAATTCTCCATCATATCCATCATATAATGTGAGGCTATTTGAAGTGATTTTGTCACATGTAGGGTTAAACTCCATAGCCAGCACCCCTCAATGTACCCAAACAGGCACAGTCTACTTTTCCTGATTCCTTTTTAAATCTCACAAATTATCTTTTAAAATAAGCATTGTATAATTTTTTCCAGGAAATATTCAATTTTATTAGCTGGTATTGTCCGTGAGTCACCTTTTGGACAACTGGGTTGACATTTCCTTGATTCCTGTCTTTTGGTCACTCTATCGTAAGTTTTAAGGCTTATGGCTATGCAACTTTATGTGCATATGTTTTCAGTGCCCCAAAAGCAAATTTTTAGGGCCTAGACACACGTTTTTGTGTTCTCTTTAACCATGTTTGTTTCATCCTTTCTAATTTTGAGAAATGAGAACACTACCTTTCATGAAGAAGAAATGGAAAGTAGGAGTTATTTGTTGATATGAAAGGATAAGAAGTATCACATGGAATAGAGCCTTTTAAAAGTGTTATTTTTCTAGAGTTTAAACAGCAGTAGTTCTCAACCCTGGCCACACATCAGAACCACCTGGAAAGCTTACAACAAGACAAAAACAAGCAAACAATCAGGCTGATCCCCATTCCAGAGTTCCTGATTTAATTGGTCTGGGATGGGGCATGGGCATGTGTGTTTTTAAAAGTTCTCCAGGAGATTTTAACAAGCAGAGTTGAGAATTACTGCAAATCTAACCATTAGAAAAGTATAACCTTTCTTTTTTTAAAGATCTGACTTCCATAGGAAATCTTCTCTGTTGTCGCATGAGTTACATTGCAGCAAAGCTTTGATAAAAAGGGATTTTCAGGCTGTAAGCTCATATACTCATGGAAGCTCTGAGCAACAAGAGGTGTTAGCTGACTTAGCTCAGTGGTTCTGAAAGTATAATTTTGGATAGAATCACTTGAAGAATATATTGAAAATGCTGATTTCTGAAGCTCCCTTCCTGACCTCCTGAAGGTTCTAAATTGCTTGGGAATGTAGGTAATGGGAAAGGTACCAGGACCTACATTTGTAACACGCAGGCGGGCCAAGCAGTTCTAATGCTGCTGTCTCACTCTGAAGACCACAGCCTTACCCAATGGGACACACACAGCCTTGAAAAGCATGGAGGACTACACCTTGAGCAAGATTTGATATACTGAAAGTAAAGCTTTTCAGTTTTGGGCATGAATGGGCAATAACCTCACAGACTAGGGCTGGCTTAGAGTTCAGGTCTATATCTTGACCAGCAGATCTAAAAGGAAGATCTTATTCTGGGTCAGAAAAACAGATGCTGACAAAACTGTCTTTTTTGAGGTTCCCAGCATTTCTGGGGTCTTTCTTTACCAATCCCTCCCAACTGCAGTGTTCTGTTCATTTGTCAGCTGTTGTCTTTACATTACTCCATTTAAAATTTTTAATCTCCAAACATAACTTCTCTTTATATTGACCAGTACACATTTGAAAGCCTCAGCTTTTCAGGAGTTGGCCTTTCAGCCAATTCCTAGCAGCTGGTGCTGTTCAGGTACCCTGTGAACGCCTCTTGTCTGTCGGAGAGCTCAATGCAATCCCAGGCCTTGAGAGGTACCTGAGCTACTTCTTTCTCACAACAATTGTAAGTGATTGTGTGACAGAACAGTTTTTCAGGGCTCCATTCCTCTTGCACTATATTCCCTTCTAGTTTCTGGCCATGGAATCATACCTATAATTTTCTGAACTTTGCACAGTCTATCTCACTAAAGTTAAGTCTCCTGGACCCCAGTGCCTGACTCCATTCTACCTTGGAGTGTGTTGCCCGATTACCCAGGGTCTCCCTGCTAGAACCTGGGTATAGCTTTTGCTCTCTTCTGAGTTTTCACACTTTTTTACTTGTCATGATACATCTTTTACATGTAATTGGAAACTCTACAATGATACAATGTTCCTTCTTGGTGAGAATTAGATAGTAGACCCTCATTTTTTTTCATTCATTTTCTCAGATATGAAATTGTCAAGTCAACAATTTGCCAAATGCACTTTCTGAGCAGACTGAACATTCTAGTAAAGGCCTAGAGAGCTGAAAAACATTTTTACTACATCTTGCTGTCTTAGTTTGAAACTGGGGTTAGGAAACATGGCCTACGGATGGTAGTGGCTTGTGGTTCCTGGTTTTAAACTGCTCCCATGGTAGAATCACCTGAGTCTCTTTCATCTCCACACAAATATTCTCCATCACGCTTCTTCACGCAGGCTTCTGGTTCTGTGTATTTTCAAACATTTTGGACATATACTGCTCCTCTGCTATCCTTTCTCTCAGGCCTTCCACATTCTAGTCCTGAGCCCTGTGTTTCAGGGGTATCTAGCAAATCCTGATTTCTTCCAGGTGTTAACATCTCAAGTCCCTTTGCTTCATATTCACACTTGAAATCAGATATGACATTCCTTACTTTTTCCTCCTGTTATTTTTGCATGCAAATTAAGAAATTCTCCAATTACTTTGTGTCACAGGTTTTCTTACAAGAAACAGGGTTTACAGTTTCACCTGAGCAATTTTTCCACCCTCTTAAATTGCAGTTTACGGTCTTCTTGGTGAGGTTACCGAATCTCTGGCAAGCATATATTCTTTCCAGTCTTCACAGGGCAAGCTTTGGCCCTTGCTAGGTGTCCATCATTGTGCCATGACATTTGCTCCCAGGTCATCTGCTTGCAAGAGGCAATCAAGAGTTTGGGAAACCCTTACAAAAGAAATGACAATAGTTTATTTTTGGCTCCTGACATTTTGTGCTCCTAATACCCAGTTATCCTTTCTGCCCCACAGTCAGGATGCCTTAATTGGCAGTAAATGGTGTGGCTATAACCCAGAAACAGACATTGTTACTTGCTTCAGTGTTGGTCTTAATGTCCCTGAGGCCTAACTGCTGACCTTGTCCTCCTTGTAGCTGCGGCCATCATTTACTGAGGGGGGAGAAGTCCTCTGCCTCCTACTGTAATGGTTTTCTTATTGAACTCCTCAAAGGCTGGCCTTGTTTAGGTTAGGTTATCATTCAGCATTCTTTGGATTCATTACCTCCGATCTAGGTCAGAAGACACCTAAGTGACACCACCCAGGTTCAACCTCCAAGGGTTTCCATGTGCTGATAGAAAACCTGTTTTCCAGTCACTCAACGTCCTGACTGAGAAGGAGGCCCTGCTGACCTGGGCCTTCTCCACTCCCATGGCTGGGAATAACTTTTGTTCTTTTTTTTTGAGAGTCTAATCCTGGCAAAGTGGGATGAAAATTATTAGTCCTAATGTTCGTTTTACAACAACTTTCTTAAACCAATCTCTGCCTGTAATCCCAGCACTTTGGGAGGCTGAGGCGGGTGGATCACCTGGGTCAGGAGTTTGAGACCAGCCTGACCAACATGGAGAAAGCCCATCTCTATTAAAAACAGAAAATCAGCCAGGTATGGTGGAGCACACCTGTAATCCCAGCTACTCGGGAGGCTGAGGCAGGAGAATGACTTGAACCCAGGAGGTGGAGGTTGCATTGAGCAGAGATGACGACACTGTACTCCAGCCTCAGCAACAAGAGCGAAACTCCATCTCAAAAAAGAAAAAAACAACAGCAAAAAACTTAGGATTCCCTTCCAGTGATCACTTCTGCCTCTAGTGATTAATCATCTCTCAGTTGTCTTTCAAAACAAAACTCTTGAAAAGAAAGTTCTATACATGCTGTTTCTACCTTCTCATCTCCCATTCCTTCTTTAACCCAGGAATCTGGCATGCATCCTCCCCACTCATCTGCAAATACTCTCAGGTTGCCGAGGCTGCACTATGCCCTCAGGTTAGGAGCCTTTTCTCTCATCTCGCTTGCCCTCCCCTCAAGGTCATTTAACTGAGTGCTCCCCCCAGAAACACCCTTCCCCTGCTGCTTCTCTCCTTTCTTGCCTCCTATTCCTCTACTTAACCTCTGAATGTAGGGGCTCCTCAGGGTTTGGTCTTGAGCCCTCAGTTTTCTATCCATAATCCTTTCCCAAGTGATCAGAACGCTAAAGCTTTAAATACTTTCTACATGTTGACAACTCTGGAATTTATTATCTCTAGCCCAACCTCCCTCCCAGAATCACATATGCTTCTGGACATACGGGCTTTAAGTACGATTACCCGACACTGCCACTCGGCCAATGGGCATCCCAAACTTACATCCAAAACTGAGTTCTTAATTTCCTAGCACATTCCTCTCAAATCTGTTCCTTCTCCCATGTTCTCTATCATCTCAGTATATGGCCTTACTATCTACCCAGTTGATTAGAACAGAGACCTGAGAGGCATCTTTGATTCCTCTTTTTCTTTCATCCCATACACAGAAGCCATCAGCAGGTCCAAGTTTCCAACATCTTCCACTTGGATTGCTGTGATTACAGATGACTCCTCATCTGTCTCCCACCACCACACACACTCGCCATCTTCCAAAGGATCCTCACACAGCAGGGAGCGTGCTCTTCACAGAACATAAATCTGATCACGCTGCGCCCTTGCTCAGGACATTTTCCCCCTCTTCCCATCACATTTAAAGAGTCCAAAAGCCTCACCATAACTGACGAAGCCTTGCCGCATTTGGCTCCTGCTCTGCTCTAAACCTCATCCCATGCCATCTGGTCCCCTGGAGTTTTCCCTTCACTCTGGCTCTTGGGCCCTCTTTCCTACTTCAAGGCCTCTGTACCTGCTTTCCTAAGCCTGCAGAGCTCAGCTTACCTGTCCTCCTAAGAGGAATGTGACGACCACCTGTGTAGAGGAGGCTACACCTGCTGGACTTTTCCATGGTGCCCTCTGTCTGCCCTCGCAGACTATACACTGCACGAGGCAGGACCCCTCCTATCATGCTCAGGGTTGCATCCCCAGTACCTGGCACCTAGGTGATCAGTACTGAATGAATATCTAGATGTGGGTGTTTGTGCACATTGGATTCCTAAGGATCTACCTTCAGATGCCACAGTTCCCAAAACGGTATTCAAATTGGTGTCTGCAGCACTCACTACACTATTTAGCTCTCCCTCCATGTGACAGCCAGCTCTGGGAGGCTGGCCCCTTCAGACCTACCACTGTCTTTATGCTGAGCCACACTCTGTCCAGGGCCCTGCCCTCTCCCCCAGCTACTGACCTAGCACTGGGGGTATAGTAGTGGCCCATCCCTGCCCTGTAAGGGATTCTTCTCTTGGGCAACTTTTGCCTGAGGACACCATGGGCTGGTCAGCGGCTTTCTCAGAACTGTGCCGCAATCGGAGGCATTTCCTATCCAGCCCCTCCTTCCTTTCCCTTTCTCCCCTCACAGGTACGAGACCTGCATTAGGGTGTGAAGGGTGTCCTGGCCTACTCCTGCCACCTCCCCCTTTATCTTTCCAAAGTATCCCCTAATCTATTACACTTCTAATCTAGCTGAGGCAACAGCTTCCCAGGGGCGCTTTTGAACCTTGAAATATCAGTACCATAAAACATGGTCCAGAAAAGCTAACTTTTATTTGATAGTATGTATAAAACCATCTGTTCATTTCCCATACCTCTTCCAGACATGACCTTCAACTGGATTAAACAGAAAAAACAAAAAACAAACAAAAAAACCACCTGTGCCCCAGAGCCATTGGTTTGCCACCCAAGGCTTTGATCACTAGAAATACATTCCAGAAGTCATTTAACATGCATTCCTACCGGAGTCAGCAGAATGTGTAACCACGGACAGACAGCACATTCTGGCAATTCTTGGGCCCATGCTCCAGAAAGGCAGCCTTAAGTTCATACTCAGGCTTATAAATAGCCAGTCATCAACTACTACCAGTTGTCTTGGTACTAGTGACATAATCTTGTAGCTGCTGGTGACTAGAAAGTGTCATTAATTTTGTGGAGAATAAAACCTGCTCTCTTCCTCAGAGGGGGAACTGCATTCTAATTTTGTAACTTGTGTGATGTGGTACTTCCCCGCTTCCCTGACTGCAAATCAGTATTTATTCCTGCTCTGCCTAAGTGCCATGAATACCAAAACCACTGTCTGTTTCGTTCACTGTTATAACCCATGGAATGTACTCCGTAATTATTTGTTGAGCAAATTATCACATAGATGCTTTCATATTATCTCACTTTAGCCTCAAAACAACTCTGGGAGGTGTGTATTATCTTCATTTTACTGGAACTCAGAAAGATCAAGTGACTATTCCAAGGTCACTTGGTACTCTCCAATAATTCAGACAGCAAATATTCAAGCAGCATATCTGCCAGGGTCAGAAAATTCACTTGCTTACTGTTTGGCTAACATTTATTGAATACTCTTTTTGGTCCCCCAATCTTTTTGGCAACAGGGATGAGATTTGTAGAAGACAATTTTTCCATGGACAAGGTTGGTGGGGGTTATGGTTTCAGTAAGGTTCAGGCACATTACATTTATTGTGCAGCACCTTATATTATTACATTGTAATATATAATGAAATAATTATACAACTTACCATAATGTATTAATAGAATCAGTGGGAACCCTGAGCTTGTTTTTCTGCAACTAGACAGTCCCATCTGTGGGTGACGGGAGACAGTGACAGATCATCAGGCATTAGATTCTTTTAAGGAGTGTGCAACCTAGATCCCTCACATGCACAGTTCACAATAGGGTTTGCGCTCCTATGAGAATCTAATGCCGCCACTGATCTGACAGGAGGTGGAGCTCAGGCAGTAATGCGAGTGATGGGGAGTATCGGTAAATACAGATGAAGCTTCACTTGCTCGCCTGCCCACCCCTCACCTCCTGCTGTGCAGCCTGGTTCCTAACAGGCCAAGGACCAGTGAGGTGGAGGGAGGGGACCCTGCTCTAAGCACTTAATGTTTTTATCACATTTAAGAGAGAGTTAACTATTAGTACCACCCCTACTTTACAAATGATGAAACAGATTTGGACAGGTAGAGTGACTTGCCTTAAGGCCATACAGGGAAGAGGTAGGACTGAAACTGAAATATAGGTCTCAAAGTCATGCTCTAAACTCTTACTCCATTTGGCTTTTTTTCCAACAACAAAACACAATCATTCCTCCTACCAATTTTTTTTTTTTTTTTTTTTTTGACAGAGTGATGGAGTCTCATTTTGTCGCCCAGGCTGGAGTACAGTAGTGCGATCTCGGCTCACTGCAACCTCCATCTCCCAGGTTCAAGAGATTCTCCTGCCTCAGCCTTCTGAATGGCTAGGATTACAGGTCTGCACCATGAGGCCCGGCTAATTTTTGTCTTTTTAGTAGACACTGGGTTTTGCTGTGTTGGCCAAGCTGGTCTCGAACTCGTGACCTCAAGGCATCTGTTGGCCTTGGCCTCCCAAAGTGCTGGGATTATAGGCATGAACCACCATGCCTGGCCCACACATTTCTTTTAACAAAGAAAAACAGTGTATCATCTTTGAGAGACTAATGAAAAGTCAATAAAACAAATAGGGTAGAAATATAAATCACAGAGCAGAATTGTATTTTACATTTCATTTAAAAAAAAAAGCGGCTGGGCGCGGTGACTCACGCCTGTAATCCCAACACTTTGGGAGGCCGAGGTGGGTGGATCATGAGGTCAAGAGATTGAGACTATCCTGGCCAACATGGTGAAACCCCATCTCTACTAAAAATACAAAAATTAGCTGGGTGTTACGGCGCATGCCTATAGTCCCAAGCTACTTGGGAGGCTGAAGCAGAATCACTTGAACCCGGGAGGTGGAGGCTGCAGTGAGCTGAGATCATGCCACTGCACTCCAGGCTGGTGACAAGAGCAAGACTGTATCTAAAAAAGAAAAAAAAAGAAAAAGAAAAGAAAAAGGAAAGGAATGGCAACAAAAGCCAAAACTGCAAAATTGACAAATGGGATCTAATTCAACTAAAGAGCTTCTGCACAGCAAAATAAACTATCATCAGAGTGAAAAGGCAACCTATATAGAATGGGAGAAAATTTTTGCCATTTATTCATCTGACAAAGGGCTAATATCCAGAATCTACAAAGAACTTAAACAAATTTACAAGCAAAAAACCAACCCCATCAAAAAGTGGGTGAGGGATATGAACAGACACTTCTCAAAAGAAGATATTTATGCGGCCAACAAACATATGAAAAAAAGCTCATCATCACTGGTCATTAGAGAAATGCAAATCAAAACCACAATGCAATAGCATCTCATGCCAGTTAGAATGGTGATCATTAAAAAGTCAGGAAACAACACATGCCAGAGAGGATGTGGAAAAACAGGAATGCTTTCACACTGTTGGTGAGAGTATAAATTAGTTCAAACATTGTGGAAGACAGTGTGACAATTCCTCAAGGATCTAGAACCAGAAATATCATTTGACCCAGCCATCCTATTACTGGGTATATACCCAAAGAATTATAAATCATTCCTACTATAAAGATACATGCACACATGTTTATCGCAGCACTGCTCACAATAGCAAAGACTTGGAACCAACCCAAATGCCAATCAATGATAGACTGGATAAAGAAAATGTGGTATATAGATTCAACACTAACCCCATCAAGCTACCAATGACCTTCTTCACAGAACTGGAAAAAAACCACTTTAAACTTTATATGGAATCACAAGAGAGCCCGCATAGCTAAGACAATCCTAAGCAAAAAGAAAAAAGCCAGAGGCATCACACTGCCAGACTTCAAACTATACTACAAGGCTACAGTAATCAAAACAGCATGGTACTGGTACCAAAAGAGAGACATAGACGAATGGAACAAAACAGAGGCCCCAGAAGAAACACCACACATCTACAACCATCTGATCTTTGACAAACCCAGCAAAAACAAGCAATGGGGAAAGGACTCCATGTTTAATAAATGATATTGGGAAAACTGCCTAGCAATGTGCAAAAGGCAGAAACTGGACCCCTACCTGTCACCTTACACTAAAATTAACTCCAGATGGATTAAAGATTTAAACATAAAACCTAACACCATAAAAACACTAGAAGAAAACGTAGGCAAAACCATCCAGGACATAGGCATAGGCAAGGACTTCATGACTAAAACACCAAAAGCAATGGTAATAAAAGCCAAGATAGACAAATAGGATGTAATTACAATTCAGAGCTTCTGTACAGCAAAAGAAACAATCATTAGAGCGAATCGGCAACCAACAGAATGGGAAAAAATTTTTGCAATCTACCCATCTGACAAAGGGCTAATAACCAGAATCTACAAAGAACTAAAACAGACATACAAGAAAAAAACAAACAACCCCATTCGAAAGTGGGCAAAGGATATGAACAGACACTTTTCAAAAAAAGACATATATGAGGCCAACAAACATATGAAAAAATGCTCATCATCACTGGTCATTAGAGAAATGCAAATCAAAACCACATTCAGATACCATCTCACGCCAGTTAGAATGGCGATCATTAAAAAATCTGGAGACAACAGATGCTGGAGAGGATGTGGAGAAATAGGAACACTCTTACACAGTTGGTGGGAGTTCAACCACTGTGGAAGACAGTGTGGTGATTTCTCAAGGATCTAGAAATAGAAATTCCATTTGACCCAGCAATCCCATTACTGGGCATATACCCAAAGAACTATAAACCATTCTATTATAAAGACACATGCACACGTATGTTCACTGCAGCCCTGTGTACAATAGCAAAGACCTGGAACCAACCCAAATGCCCATCAATAATAGACTAGACAAAGAAAATGTGGTACATATATACCGTGGAATACTATGCAGCCATAAAAAACGATAAGTTCCTGGCCGGGCGTGGTGGCTCACGCCTGTAATCAAAGCACTTTGGAGGCCAAGGTGGGCGGATCGCCTGAGGTCGGGAGTTCAAGACAGTCTGATCAACATGGTGAAACCCTGTCTTTAAAATAAAACAAAGAACGATAAGCTCGTATCCTTTGCAGGGACTTGGATAAATATGGAAACCATCATTCTCAGCAAACTGACACAAGAACAGAAAGCCAAACACTGCATGTTTTCACTCACAGGTGGGTGTTGAACAATGAGAACAAGTGGACTCAGGGAGAGGAGCAACACACACTGGAGGCAGTTGTGAGGGGGTAGGGGAGAGACAGCGGGGGGTGGGGGAGGGAGAGTAGGGTGGGGAGGGGATAACATGGGGAGAAATGCCAGATATAGTATGCACCTAAAATTAAATTTAAATTAATAACAATAACAATAATAAAAGAAAATGTGGCACATATACACCATAGAATACTATGCAATCATAAAAAAGGATGAGTTCATGTCCTTTGCAGGGACATGGATGAAGCTGGAAACTATCATTCTCAGCAAACTGACACAAGAACAGAAAACCAAACACCGCATGTTCTCACTCATAAGTAGGTGTTGAACAATGAGAACACATGGACACAGGAAGGGGAATATCACACACCTGGGCCTGTTGGGAGGTAGGGGGTTAGGGAGGGGATAGCATTAGTAGAGATACCTAATGTAGATGATGGGTTGATGGGTGCAGCAAACCACCATGGCATATGTATACCTATGTAACAAACCTGCACGTTCTACACATGTATCTCAGAACTTAAAGTGTGTGTGTGTGTGTGTGTGTGTGTGTGTGTGTGTATAAAGGGGATTTTACATTTTACAAAAGCACTTTTCCAAAATTAAAAAAAAAAATCCTCCTCACAGTGCTGTGAGATGGGAGAAGATACTCCTTTAAAGCTAAGAAACCTAGGCCTCGGAGACTTTAGTCACTTGCTGACAAACTGAGGAGAGCTTCTGAATGACTCCTCTATCACTTCTCCATACAAAAACCTTTCCCACAGACACCTGGTCTTCCAATCTACATCAAAGGACACCAGCGTAGAAGCTTTTGTGCATACTTTTAGCCTAGGAATTTTCTCAAGAAAATAATTACAATCACATTTAAGAATAAAATGGATCTCAGGGTTTAAACTATTGATCAGAAAGGTTATCACAAGGTCAGTATTATTTTCCTGTTCAACCAACAGTGAGTGTGAGTGGCTCAAGGTGAATTCTATTTTCATGCTACCAATAAAGTCTAGTGCATTTACATATATATAAACATAATTTATAACTCTGTTATTTTATAATTTTATAAATTGTTTTTAAACTATTACTTCATGTTTATGTGCATTATATATATATATATAATCAGATTTTATATATAATTAGTCATAAACTGCATAACGATATTTTGATCAATGATAGACTACATATACAATGGTAGTCCCGTAAGTTTATAATGGAGCTGAAAAATTCCTATCATCTAGTGACATTGTAGCCTTTGTAATATGTAGTGCAATCTGTTACTAGTGTTTGTGGTGATGTTGGTATAAACAAATCTACTCCGCTGCCAGTCATAAAAGCACAGCACACGCAACTATATACAGTGTGTAATACTTGATAATAATTGTGCTACTGGTTAATGTACTTACTATACTATACTTTTCATTAGAGCATACTCATCTCCTTATTTAAAAAAATGTTAACTGCAAAACAGCCTCAGGGAGGTTCTTTAGAAAGTATTCCAAAAGAAGGCATCAATTATCATAGATGACAGCTCCGTGTGTTAGTGCCCCTGGAGTCCCTCCAGTGGGACACGATGTGGTGGTAGAAGACAGTGATACTGATGATCCCTGACTCTGTGTAGGCCTACGCTAATGTGTGTGCTTGTGTCTTAGTTTTAACAAGAGTTTAAAAAGTAAAATAAAAAACTTTAAGAATAGAAAAAAGCATACAGAATAAGAATATAAATAAATATTTTTGTATAGCTGTCTATACAATGTGTTTGTGTTTTATTACAAGGGTCAAAAAGTAAAAAGTTTATTAAGTAAAAAAGTTAAGGCTGGGTGTGGTAGCTCACACCACTTTGGAAGGCCAAGGCAGTTGATCACTGAGGTCAGGAGTTCAAGACCAACGTGCCTAACATGGTGAAACCCCATCTCTACTAAAAATACAAAAATTAGCCAGGCATGGTTGTGGGCACCTGCAATCCCAGCTACTGGAGATGCTGAGGCAGGAGAATCACTTGAACCCGGGAGACGGAGGTTACAGTGAGTTGAGATTGTATCACTGTACTCCAGCCTGAGCAACAGAGTGACTCTGTCTCAAAAAAAACAAAAAACAAACCAAAAAACCAAAAAAAAAAAAAAAACCCAACTTACACAAATAAAAAGTTACAGTAAGCTAAGGTCAATTTACTATTAAAGAAAAATATTTGTAGCCTAAGTGCACAGTGTTTACAAAGTCTACAGTGGTATACAGGAATGTCCTAGGCCTTCACATTCGCTCACCACTCACTGACTCATCCAGAGCAACTTCCCAGTTCTGCAAGCTTCATTCATGTTAAATGTCCAATACAGGTCTAACATTTTGCATTTTTTACACTGTATTTTTTTTTTTTTTTTTTTTTTTTTTTGAGACGGAGTCCCACTCTGCCACCCAGGCTGGAGTGCAGTGGTGTGATCTTGGCTCACTGCAACCTCTGACTCCCGAGTTCAAAAGACTCTCCTGGTTCAGCCTCCCAAGTAGCTGGGTCTACAGGCACCCCCCACCATGCCCGGCTAATTTTTTTTGTACTTTTAGTAGAGACAGGGTTTCGACATGTTGACTAGGCTGGTCTTGAACCCCTGACCTCAGGTGATCTGCCTGCCTCAGCCTCCCAAAGTGCTGTTATTACAGGCAAGAGCCACCACGCCTGGCCTACACTATATTTTTACTGTATCTTTTTTATGTTTAGATACAAAAATCCTTAGCATTGTGTTACCATTACCTACAACATTCAGTACAATAACACTCTGTACAGGTTTGTGGCTTAAGAGCAATATAGCTTAGGTCTCTAGTAGGCTATACCATCTAAGTTTGTGTAAGACATTCTAGGATATCCATAAAATGACAAAACTGCCTAAAAATGGATTTTTCAGAACATATCCCCTGGTTAAGCAAGGCATGATTATATATAAGTTTACGTGTAAAGTATAATTACTTAGGGTTACAACACTGACGATCATAGGTTGTTATATATAAATACGGCATAATCATTTTCAAATATCTATGTCAATGTTTTAAATATAAATTGAGCTTACTGTGCCTAAAAAAATTAACACCATCACAGTACATTTTAAGGTATGAGCATGTCTGCTACACAATAGGTTTAATTGGTAATCAGTGCTTTAGGCCTCTCGGAAGGAAGTGTTGATCCCATATGTGAGGACATTCCCTGTGTGACACTACTTGATTCAAGTCAGGGGTCTGTAATTGCTCTTTCCTTGCCCCTCAGCTTCCACTCCTGTTTTCCCAAAACCATACTCCCTTGACCTCACGGAAGCATCTGGGATGCTGACTACCACTGTTGAGAATGTATTTAATCCACACACTGGTACAAAGCAGGTACTCAATGAACGGATGGTAGTTTATGATCCTGACAACCCAGCCTCAAACCCAAACTCTTCTAATGTCTGAGAACCTATATGACCCTGATGCTCCTCCTACCCCTTCTGACTGTTCTATTACTTCTACTAGCTCCTTCTCTACTTATCCCCTAAAAGTGAGGGCTTTCCAACACTTTAACTTTAGTTTGTTTACTCTTTTCACTACATACAGCCTTAGAGGTATATTCCTAAGACTTCACCTTTATTCAAATCTCTCCAGTCCTGACTTCTCTACTCTCAGTATCATGTTCCAAACTACATATGCTAAGTGTTCAAAAAATGTTGCCATGTGCCCTTTACCAGTGTACTTTTTCAAGGGTACACTTTCACATGCTTTGCAGAGTATTTTTTTTTACACAGCACGGACCCTTATGCATTTCATTTGCTTTTATTGACTTATAAAGATCTATGTATCTGTGAGCTACTAAAAATCCTTTAGTGTAAAATCAAGGTTTTTTATGACAGGTTCTATGACAAACAGCAATGGCTGAAAGTGAGGTGTGTGTCCCACGTGGTGATGTAAGTCGATCTACTGAGATGCAAAAAGAAAATATTAGAATGCTGTTCATCTCATCCTGTGAATGCTTTATAATTAAAATGGAAGTATGTGCATATAATTTATGGATAATTACACTGACAGTATAGTCAAGATGTTTTTTTTTTACTGATACAATTTTATGATTTAAGTTGTAGAGTCCACTGATAAAGAATGATCCTGACCTATAGTAATAATATTGAAACACCACTTGCCAGGTGATAAAAGAAGTATTTCTAAACTAAGGTTGACATCTAAGAGCCTATTAAAACATTGAATACACATATGCTCTACAGTCAGAAGTGTATCTCATATCCAAGTATGATGAAGATACCCTGACACCTATTCTGACTCAATATTCTCTCCATTTAAATTTATAAGCATCTGACAAAGATAAGGACAAGTATAGAGCAAGCAGTTTGTATGTTCAAATAAGTCAATATAAGAGTAGCTTTTCCCATTTGACAAAACATGCTCATAGTACATAACTATCTTATGGGCTCCCAGCATTGCATTACTCAATGCAAGAGGACTGCTGAATGAGAAGGATCTCAGAGCCTGTCTACCTGATCTCCTACCAAATGCTAGAAAACCCTGCTGCCCTGCCCCAGACATATGAGATAACTTCCATCCATGGCTTTCAGATCTGCTCTCAGAACAAGACAGCACAGTAGCTTTCCAAATGTCTCCCTAGTAAACATGGTTTACAGTCGACTCACCATCCCTTACTGCCTCCCAGCATTGTGTGGAATCTAGGCAATGTTTCACTTATAAACAGCAAAGACAAAGACATCCAGAATAAAACACCAACTTCACAAGAAAACTGGCTCTCAACAAATAAAAATGTGTGATTAACATGTGTTCTCCTAAACTAAGATTGCATTCCTATATTTTAAAGCAAAGAAGTCATACTTGACTCATAATAAGACTTTAATAAACTAATGCATTGGCTCTTAACCTGAAAAAATGCCAAGAGAGACTGTTGCCCATATTTTGTACTTGCAAAATGTAATTTTGATAAATTCTAAATGGATTTAACATTTATTCCATTTAAACTGCTTCTTGGTTTTACCTTAGCCTTTTAGCCTGAAATCTTTCTGAACTGTGATTCTGTATTAGCTTTCCCTCCATACTTTGTGTTATCTGTAAACAGGTAACACACATATTACACACACTCTTAAAGCGGCCAAGATATGAGAGTGCAGAAATTCAAAATGAGTTTAAGTACACTAAAATGTACTATTGCCTGTAGACAATCTTGCTATCAAAATTACCATAAATTACTCTGCCTTGCTAAAATTGAGATGTATCATCAAGCTGTCCCTTGATTTCCTCAAGCATATTTTTATATGCAATTCAAAAAAAAATACTTTGTAAATTATAAAGGTTTCTACATATACAGCAATACCTATATGAGCCCTCTTCTTAATAGCTTTAGTAATCTAAAAGAGTAAATCCAAAAAAGTTATTAAAAAGTAATCTATAAAGCAATGAGAATAGTTTGTTGCAATTTAGGGAATGCCACATTGAAAGATAATAGTTTCACACTGTCATAAACATTCAAGTAGATACAAAAATAAGACTACTTTGTTCCCAAGGATGGTAAAGAACAGTATACTGATGAAAAGATGAAAAGGTCATGCCCAGTGACTTTGAGAGTTACAAGGAGTGATGCTATCAGATGGGACAGCATTAGAGAAAGGGCACAATAAGAATGGAAGAGGAAAAGAGGGCACCCCAGTTAAGATGCAGAAAGATTGTGCACAGGCAAGAAAGGCACAGTGAGAGTTACTCAAGGAACAGCAAGTAATTCACTCAGCAAGAGCATGGGAACAGTATGGCAGAAGGGGCTGGCTGGAAGTACATGCTGGGATCAGACTGTGGAGGACCTGTCAATCACAACCCAGGAGTATGTGTTCATCTGGTGGGCCACGGAGAGCACCTACGTGTTTCAGAGGGGGTTGTGACTTGAAGTGTTTTAGAAGAATTTCCCTTGTCACAAAGAAAACAAACATGATGGGGGGAAAAAACTAGAAATAAAACTACACATGAAATTTGTCCAAGGCCTAACTGAGGAAAAAGGGTATTCACAGTAAAAACAAAACATACTTATTTACCTAGAGATCAAGAGCAAATTTACAATTTTGCATTTTCTTCAATATTTTCTTTTGTGCTTTTTAGAAAATCAAGACACAAATGACTTATCCTCTGTCTTCTGCACAGCTTCCTGTCTTTATCGCTTTCCTAGATTGAAAGTGGTTCAGACTAAATGTCAAATTCTGCAAATTCCTATAGCCTTCTGAGTCATAATTCATCAAAGCCAAGTAAAAACCCAGTGAAATCATATGTCCTCTTAGTATTTCATCATATTGGGTTCATTTTCCACAATGAGAGTTTTACAAAATACACGGCAAATAAATAGGAGTTGCTTAGGCAGTGCTAGTGCTCATTCCTTGTTATTACTGCTTAAATGAAAACAAGTAAATACATTTCCTTTACTACTTTTCAGGAACTTTTTGCCCTTCTAAAATTTAGTCTCCTGACACTATTTTTTATAGTTTGTAGTCTTCTTTCGCATTTATTACTGTATATTCCTTTTTCCCACATTAGTACATTTTTCTAAATGCTGAGGTTCATGAAAAAAACAGAAATCAGCATTCGAGTTAAGCCCTGAAGATTAAGAAGCATTTCCACAACAGAAGACTGGGGTTGGATGAGAAAAAAGCATTTTAGTCCTAAGAAAAAGCACAAGCAGAAATGGGCAAATGTGAGAAGCGTATGTGTAAAGACACATTGTGTTAGTTTCATTAGAGGGAGGAGGGAAAGGAAGACAGTGGGAAGAATGCTAACAGTTACTGAGCACTTATGACTGCACAGGAGCTTATACTCATTATTTCATTTGCTTAACTTAAAACAGTCATTTGAGGTAGGTATTAGTTTCTGCATTTTATAAGGTGACTGAAGATACTGCAGCTCAGAAAGGTGAGGCAAACTGTCCAAAATGAGCAAGGAAAAAGCAGAGCCAGATTTGAACTTAGGTGTTTACCATTTTTCTCACTGGGTCATTCAACTACAGCTTTAAATTCTTATGTTTGGGCATTTTCTATCCTAAATAAGAAACTCTCTTGCTATCAGAAATGTTCCTGGCTATTCAAACCGAGGCTTAACAATCTGTTTTGTTACTAAGAAAATCCACATACACAAATATTAAATAATAGAACCTAATAAAATATAGATCCCAAATATAAAAGGTTATTTTGTTACTGTAACTTACTAAACTGACAATCTAATAAAAATACTGTTTCTTAATAGCAGTCAGGTAACAATAAAAAACATATCTCACGGCCTGGTGCAGTGACTCACGTCTGTAATCCCAGCACTTTGGGAGGCCAAGGCAGGTGGATCACCTGATGTCAGGAGTTTGAGACCAGCCTAGCCAATGTAGTGAAACCCTATCCCTACTAAAAAAAAAAAAAAAAAAAAAAAAATACAAAAATTAGCTGGGCATGGTGGCATGTGTCTGTAGTCCCAGCTATTCAGGAGGCTGAGGGAGGAGAATCACTTGAACCCGGGAGGTGGAGGTTGCAGTAAGCTGAGATCGTGCCACTGCACTCTAGCCTGGGTGACAGAGTGAGAGTCTATACTCTAGCCTGGGTGACAGAGCGAGACTCTGTCTCAAAACAAAACAAAACCAACCAACCAACCAACCAACCAAAAACATTTCACTAGTCTTCAATAGAAATATGCCTTAAATGCAAACTGGATTTATACTTTGACAGTTAAGGCTTCCAGCAAGTGGTGCACACAGAGCCTACACTTTTGTTCTCTGCATAAAATAAGTTACAAGTTTCATAACTATAGTTATCTTGTGTTTCCTGGCAACTTTTGGTTCTTCCAAGTTTACTGTGGACAGCAGATTAAGTATAGTCGGAAGATCCCAACAAATAAATGGGCAACAGATAATTCACAAAATAGAAACTGTATCTGGCTAGGAAATGTAGTTAAAATATTCCTGCTCCACTAGAAATCAAGGAAATATGCAATGGTTAACCTACCAAATTCAGGAAAAACTACTAGTATTCAAACACAGGTAATGCAGTAACACGCAAACATTGTTGGTCAAGTATTGTCTGGTCCTATATACTATTTGCAGTCTGCAACTCTGGTTCTCTCTCATTCACTATTTTAATAAAGTATTACACACTTTTCAGAAGAGCTTTAAAGTTTTACGATGTATAATTTTACATGTAGAAATAAAGCCTTCTGCACAAATTAGAGAAAACTTAAATGTCCAACAACAGGAAAACGGTTAAAAAACTATGGGTAAATCTACCCAATGGATCGTTATGCAGTCAGAAAAATTCTACTTTGTACAGTTTGTAACATGAAAAACCCACCTGTTGTTAAATGAAATAGCAAAATACAAAAACATAATACCCAAAAAGTGACTACAAAAATTCAAAAATGTGCATTAACTTAAAAAAAAATCTATGTAGTAAGAATGAGAGAGAGGGAGAGGGAGGAAGAGACAGACATGGATACTATTCCAAAATGTTTTGTACTGGTAAATTTTTAAAATTCAACTTTACCATATTCTTCAAATTTTTATATATGAGATATATTTCAAAATATATTACTTTTATAATGAAGTAGAGGACAAAAATGTCATGTACAGCCGCACTGTAGTCTGGGGTTATTTAGTACAGGGACAAACATCCCTAAACACAGCTTTTTGGGCCTTAGTAGCATCACTGCGTTAGAGCATAGCAAAATTCTTGCCCATTAATCTACATTCATAATAACCTAGAATAACCAAAAGTTAAATTATGGACAGTAAACTGTTAAATAGGGAAACACATAAGAGGTTGTAAAAAGATCTCTATCAAACCAGTACCAACACGGTATTGCATTAATAAATGTAATATAAGTCTTCCTGACATACTTGCACCACATCGCTCTCCTGCGTCCAAACCCTGAAACAGTCCTCAGTGTCAGGAGTAATTTGAACAATTTGAACAATTTTCTGCAGTGTGCATGCACTGCACAATCTCGTCCCATTCTAATGATTCTCCCCCACTCTCTTCCATGGGATCAAAGACTCTCATTCACAAGCCTTGTGCTCGGGCTGGCCTACTCACTTTCTCTCTCAAAGAAACTTTATATGTACTTTTGCCCACTCAGCCACCCACACCTGATTTCCCTATTCCTTTCTACTCCTGCCTCAGCTGACTCCTCAATGCTGCAGACACAGACTGCCCTCTTTAACCCACAGCCATCTCATATACACATAAATGCACACATATACATACACCTCACTAAGTTGTTGTCTATAAAACACACCAAGCACTTAGCCATATGGCCTAAAATTAGGTAAATAAAAATATGTATTATCACCAGACTGCATCCGAATTTCCAAAGATTAGGGAACTTTGCTATATTTCTTTATATAATACATTGTTTTTATATAATGCTCTACAGCTTATATTGCAACTTAACATATACGATTTTCAATAAATACCTTAGTGACTTAAACTTCTCAAAGAGTTCATCCCCCAAAAGATGGGATGAAGATATTCTCCTCCCTACAACCCTCAAATAATATTAGTTAATGGTAGAAATAACAATTACTTCACATGGAGATAATTAGCAATTATCTCCATGTGAATATAAAGAAAGTGTCCAAAGTCTGTTTCTGAATGTGCAGATTTTAAATTTGGAGCCATAAAGTATAAAAAGAACAGAAGCCAAAAAAATGGCTGTTAAAAAGAAAAAAAGAGGATAACTCAGTAAAACAACTTATCAAAAGAACATTTAAAATAAAAAATATTTTCAATTTAATGTGGTAATCTATAATTAAAAATGACAGGATGAACTTTTAAAAAGTCTATTTTCTTTGTTAAGTAGACAGATGTTTTCACTAAACCTACACACTGAAAGCTCTTAAGATTTTTCTGAAACTTTTACAATAAATAAAATTAAGGTAGCTTAAACTATTTCAAAATATAAAGTTATAGCAAACACAACTCCCTGGTGTTGATCTTCATTGCCATATACTGTTAAAAGGTACATGACCAAAAAATACTGACCAAACTAAACCACTTTCCAAAAAAATCAGAAATCTAGTACAAATAAATTAATTCAGACTGAGTAGTTTAAATATAGTATTTTAGTTATAGTTTGGACTGTGTTTGATCACTGTGTTATAGGAAAAGGCCATTAACCACATTTTAAAGTAGGTACAGTATATTCCGTGTGTGTGTGTGTTTTGAGGCAGAGTCCGCTCTGTTGCCCAGGCTGGAGTACAGCAGTGATAAGATCTCAGCTCATTGCAACCTCCGCCTCCCAGGTTCAAGCCATTCTCTTGCCTCAGCCTCCTGAGTAGCTGGGATTACAAGTGTGTGTTAACACACCCAGCTAATTTTTGTATTTTTAGTAAAGACATGGCCTCTTCATGTTGGCCAGGCTGGTCTTGAACTCCTGATCTCAAGTGATACATCTACCTCAGCCTCCTAAAGTGCTGCGATTACAGACGTGGGCCACTGCACCTGGCCACATCACATATATTAATGAAAATTAAAAACAAGGTTTTTCTTAGGTAAAATAGTAATGTTGACAAATTTTATCTTATGCCACATCTCAGGTTTGAATTATGATGTCATTAATTACCTATATAGACTCTTTAATATAAAACTAGAAGTATTACTTCAAATCTTCAAATCAAGGACTTATCCATCCAATTCAATTAACTGACCTAAGTATTTTTCATAATTGTATTTTTATGTTAATAGCCAATCACTTCCACTCTTCCAACAATTCCAACCTTACTTAATTCTATATAGTAAGGTTTCAAAATGACAAGTTTTTTCCATCCAAGTATTCTACCAACCTCAAAAAGACAAGGACTGCAGGGAAAACAATGAGAAATGAAAGAAATCTCTTGCTACCCTCAGATCTAACAAGCTATACTTACGAGCCAATTCTAAGTTCAGAAAGAAAAAATAAAGTGGGAATATAAAAAACTCTTAAAAATGTGGAAGAAATTAGACTAGTTTAGTTTTCTTTAATATCTTCTTTAATATGACATTACAACACACAACTGAGCCCCTAGTGTGTTAGTTAAACATGGGGATGTATATCCATATGAAGAGAATGGAAACAAGTTTAATCTTAACCCCATTCCTTTTGGCAAGTAATAGAAATACAGCATACAAATGGACCAATTCTCTCTCAGTGTATTTTATCAAGTCTTTGAAGACACCATAACAGTTTTATAATGAACTTTGCTATAATCTGTTAAAGAATCCTCAAATTAAATTACAGGGATGTTTCATTTTAACTCAAACACAGTAAAACGGGGATTGTACTAATAATCCCCTCATGAAGTATAAGGATTAATGCTCATGTAAGACCAATGCAGCTATTTCCCTATCACTGAGATACAGTGTTAAATATGGTGTCTTCAGCTGCTTATAAAAATAGGGTTAAATATAAGAACAAAAGAACTTTCATCCTGAATTACAGTCAGTAAAACAAACGAAAAAAAAAATTAAACCAAAACTTGTTAATGGTTTTATATGATTTGTCACTAAACATATACATATGCTCAAAGCACTTTTAAAAAGTTTTAAGTTGTGATTTAACCAGAACTTCTGCAATACCCATAAGAAATTAGGTAAAATTCTAACGTTCTGGTAATCAACATATTAGGAAACAACAGATATTAAATTTGAAAGGAAATTAAATACACAAAATAAAAGGACTATTTTAAAGTAAGGGCATAAGAATAGGAGTTGCTAACTATAGCACTGAAGCTTTTCCTTGGAAACATCTTAAACTCACAGGGAAGACAAACAAGGTGGGCAAAATATGCAGAGCTAAAGCAATGACAAGTTACAGCAGAAGAGGGAATGCATTCTGTAATCCACAGGATCAGATATGTGGCTCTAAGCAGTTACCAGGAAATATTTTAGTGTTCTTCCTATCATGTTAATTTAAAATTTTAAACTGCGTTACAGTAGTTTTACAAGAGCTGACACAAGCAAATTACAAGAACTCTAAAATTAGCCTTCCTTAATTGGGTAGGATTTACCGTATCCATATGAACAAACCCATTTCCCCATCCTGAGATCTAAAAGAAGGTGAATATTGACCCATTTTAATGCTTTTCAAGTTCAGACGGTCGTCATACTGTACATCAGTCTTTTGATTTTAGGAAATAGCACAAAGCAAACTCCTAAAATCAACTCACTTAGAAAAGAAAGGAGGGAGGGGGTTCTAGGAATTCATCCAGCCACAAGTCATTCCAATCTTCCTGTTAATGCAAAATCTGTTTGTATAAACGGCCAAACAACTTCCAAAAACCTCAAAAATTATGTTTCAATTTCAAATTAAAGAACTTCAAGAATTTTCAAAGAATCTAGTATCAAAACAGATCTTTACCAATTCACATTTGTTCTATATTTTGCATTAAACAACAGGCTTAACGATTACTTCATTATGGCATACACATCAGAACCTAATCTTTCAGAAGAGCTCACTAACAATCCAACTGCTTTTAGGAATTTATCAGTTATCTACAGGGAACACCTGACTGGCAGTTAGAGCCAGGTCATACTGCAATTTTAAATATTCTAACTCGGCTGGGTGTGGTGACTCATGCCTGTAATCCCAGTACTCTGGGAGGCCGAGGTGGGTGGATCATGAAGTCAAGAGATCGAGACCATCCTGACCAACATGGTGAAACGCCATCCCTACTAAAAATACAAAAATTAGCTGTACATGGTGGCGCACGCCTGTAGTCCCAGAGACTGGGGAGGCTGAGGCAGGAGAATCACTTGAACTTGGGAGGCGGAGGTTGCAGCGAGCTGAGATTGCACCACTGCATTCCAGCCTGGTGACAGAGCGAGACTCCACCTCAAAAAAAAAAAAAAAAAAAAAAAAAAAAAGCCAACAAAACAAAACACATATATATATTCTAACTCAAACACAGGAAATAATCAGAGGGGGGACAATGATATTTAACTGCAATATACTAAGGCAGCAGATAAGTCATTTTTCACCTAGATCATCAGCTGCCAATAAAATCGTATGCATAAGTTTAATGAATGAGTGCTCTAATTTAACTAAGGAACCTGTCATGGAGTTGAAAAAGGGATATAAGAATTGCACTTGCAATTCTAGCTGATGAATTCATTAGATTTTTATAAGGCAAATAATGTGGAAAGTTAGAACAGAATTTCTAAAACCATTTATCCTGTGATGTTGTAAATCAAAGTACTACTTTATTAAATGAGTTATTTTACACAATATGAACATCAATATAATTACAATTGTAAAAAAATTTTTTATAACAAGGATGGACTGATTTTCAGATTTCCAAATCAGAGTCAACTGTACATTTACACAGAATTGTCTTTGCATGAAGCCCAAAAGGGAACAGCATAAAAATGAGTGTTTCTGTAGCCCCTTTATTTTTGCTGATCAACAGTTTGTTAGAAAAGCAGCTGCAGGTATGTTACCTAAGGTCTGAGACAGTAGAAGACTCAAAGGTGTCGTGAATTCACCTATAAAACATAAGCAAAATTTTCAATGAATGTTACCATTACACAAATGCAACTTATATGCATTTCAAATAACGAAGAAGAAACACTATGAAGATAGCATCTGGTAAACTTGTCAACTGGACTTTATATACAGAACTTTGAAGAATTTATTTTAAAAAGAAATAATTCTCAAACACACAATGCACCCACCACTAACTCTACTCTTTACGGGGGGAAAAAATTCCAACCAAATATAATGTGTAAAGTACGATTTTCAAACAACAAATTTATAAACAAATTTACATGGCACATATCTACATTTTGCCCTATATTTTAATACTCAAACTCTGCTAAGGGGATGGGTTGGGTGGAAAAAAGAAGAACATCTGCTAATTATTATAAGTAAAATAACTGTAAAAAGGTGCTCAGGAACACTGGTGTACACTGTTTCTGAGAGGAAAACTCTCAAATATCTTTGTAGTCACTATTTCCTTTAAACTGGTAAGTTTCATCCATTCTTGGACCAGAGTTGGCCAGCAGGTATTAATCTCCCCATTTCTGGCTACAGTAGTAAAAATTTGGATGTTTCAAAGGCATTGAAAGGAAATAGTCTGAGAAAAAGGGACTTTTAAGTTACACATTAACTTTAAAAGGTGGAAGCAATAAAGTCTCAGAAGGCAGAAATTAATTTCACAATATGAGAATACAGTTTTGGTCTTTTTACAACCCTGATATTAACAAACCAACAAACAAGAGGTCAGTTACCTGTAAACAACCTTATGCCTGAACATCAGCTAATTCTGGAGGAAGTGGAGTCTTAGGATGCTTGCTCTCAAAGTGCTGCTTGAAGGTCTTAGGGTCTGGCATTTGTGTCTAACAAAAAAATTGTGCAAAACACAGCTAGACTTTATTTATGAAACAAAAATGTGTTACTTTTTAGAATCCTGAACGTTCTCATGATAGACAATTATCACAAAAATATCTTTAAATTCCTACAACTCAGTGGCTGGCATATGAAGAGGGATTTGTGGTAAAGAAATTCCTAACATTCCCACATTTCACCTATAAAGAAAGGTAGGTCACACAGAATGTATTCTGCTTATCTGATTAACAGCAAACAACGGGTAATATTTACTGAACCCTTACTATGTTAAGCATGTTACCTTAATTCCTACAGAACCTTCAAAGTAATCTGTAGCTCTTTCTAGCATCCTCATTTTATGTGATAAGAAAACTAAAACCCAGAGTTTAATTTGCCCAAGACCTTATTTTAACTTAGGACTAGGTATGTGAAGTACTAGGTATGTGACCTCTTAAATACTATACTATACTGATTTCCCTTGACAAGAACCTTCAATTATTTATTTTTAACCCATTCAATTAACAAAATATGAAATAAAAGTCTGTGGGTCTGAGTTTTTAAATATGAAAATTACTCTAGCACTTTTAGGTTAAGATACTTCTTCATTACTAATTGATTAAACTGTGCACTCTGCCTCTTTCCAAACAATCAGAAGCTGCTCAATTTAATGATTTTGAGTGTATATGTAGTAAACTAACCCCACTATGGTTTCCTTTGGCACTGCCATTCCCTAACTTCAATGGTAATGAGCTTAAACAAACAGGCAAGAGACTCTGATTTGGAATTTCAGAAGTACTTCTTTGAGAGGCAGTACAGTAGTGGTCCAGAGGGTGGACTCCAGAGCTGAACTGCCTGACTTCAGATTCCAGCTCTTCTACTAACCAGTATGGTGACCCCACACAAATTGTTTTTAATTTCCATGACTCAGTTTACTCTTCTATAAAATGAGAGTAATAAAAATACTTTATCTCATAGGGTTGTTACGTGGATTAAATGGGTGAAACACCTGGATCTATGTCTGGCATATGGTAAGCACTCAAAAGTTGCTGTTGTAATTATTGTTTTTCAAATCTAATAAAACACATTAATTCTAGGAAAAGCTCGCAACATGAATATACTCTATACAGTTTTACAGACATCCTAATTACGGATTTAGTGAAGGAGGAGGGAAAAAAAAAGCCAAAGATATTACCAGAGGTATATTTACTAGCATATCATATAGCTCTAAGAATGCAGTTTAGAGCTATACGATATGCTAGTGAAGTGTATCATATGCCCTTATGAAGACATCTTTATTCTATAAGAGTAAAGCGATTTTGTTTTGTTCACTCCTTTTCCCCAGCACCTAGAGAATTTTGTCTGGCCACAGAAGCCATTCAAAAGATATTTGTTGAAAGGATGAATGACATAGATACCTAAAATAATCAGCTCTTGAACCTATTATTTCAAGTAAATCATCTATTTTGCCATGGTTTCAAAATTTTAATCTACACAAACCAATTTATAATGAAAGAACTGCCCACGGGAGAGCTGTATCTTTCAATTCCCCTTACCCTACAGACAGTGCAGGTATATATTAAGGCAGCTTTGGCAGCAGCCTTTTGGTCATGTCCTTGTTTCTTCTTTGTCCAGCTTGCTTTTTGGCATTTTTCTGCTGAGACTGAATCTTCTGCTGTCCACGAGCCATATCTAAAAACAGAAGGTAAAGCATTAGAGTGGCTTATTTACTCTAATACAGAGTAATCTAAGCATAAGAACGTTCTTAGAATTGAAGCCTTAAGTTTTATAGAAACATCTGGCAAATAAAAATGTATAGGTATTAAAATTCCCACATACAAATACTACAAAAGTATCTACTGGCACAACTCTGCGGAAAGCTAGTTGGTAGTTGTTTATTCTATGAGCCAGCAATTCCACTCTTGGTATATATCCAATAGAAATGCAAATGTTATGTACCCAAGACATGTACAAAATGTTCGGAGTGCCTATTCCAAAACTGGAAACAATCTGAATGCCTATCAACAGTAAAATGGATGCACAACTTGAATATATATTTTTATAGTATTTATACAACAGGAATACTATGCAGCATTTAAAAAATTGTTACAAGTAACAACTTGGTTGTATCTCAGTGTTAAAGGAAAGAAGCCAGTTGTGGAGACTATACATTATTTAAAGTTCGAAACAGGCAAGGCTAATCTACAGTGAAAGGAGTCACCTGGGGGGTTATGGTTAATGACTGGGAAGACAGTGCAAGAAGAGGACTTACGGGTTTCTGAAAATGTTCTCTATCTTGAATCAAGTGTGTTTACTTGTAAAAATTCATTGAACTGTACACTTAAGATTAACGCACTTTACTGTTATGTAATCTTCAAAAATTTTCTAAAAAAGATTAGCCACCCCCCATCATTTATTTGATCACTCAACAGAGGTAATTTCCCTTCCCAGTATTCACTGTGACTTGCAATTGTGATTCTTATAACTTTAAGGAAGAGCCGACAGTTAATCCTTCTAAAGGAGACCACTGAAACAGGTGGAAACTGTTCTCTTAAATACTTAGTTTTCATAAAACTACTGTTATTTTTTTTAAAACATTGGTCTTGCTGGATTGCTGCACAAATTATAAAATAAGATTATTAGCAAGCTACTAATTCTAGAAGTTTCTTTGCTCTCTAGTAGTTCCAAGCTGAGGGAATGAACGTGGTTAAGAGGGTTCTTTTACAAAGCTGAAAGATACCACTTTTTATTACTGATGATCTGAAGTGAACCCAAATGGATTTAAAAAATCACGTCGCTGAAAAAAAAGTTACTTTTACTTTTCCATTTAAAGGCTTTTATTAGACCACACAAGTTAAACCTGTTCATAAAGAGTCTTTCATGAGTCTCAATTGCTTTTTAAATATATCAAAATTGGATCCTAAGAATTCATATATATATAGTTTTGACTAGCACTGTAACTAAATGTAAATTATTGCAGGACAGGAACATACAATGGATTTATATTAACTTCACCAGGGAAGCGTGAAGCTTTTTCTGATTGGGACCATAATTAGTTAATGGATATGAGGTCAAAGCATTTCATAAAAATTATTGAGCTCCTATTCCCCAAAAAAGGTAACTGAAAAAAATACGCTGATTGGAGAAGTTCCCACTAGCATTAAAAAAAATGAACTGAAAGATAAAATATAAAAGAGAGTCAATGCTTTCCAGGATAGTCGGCTGAATCAACTGACAAAACATGGAGTTTTTATGTTAGGCTAGCATACTACATACTAGCCTAATACATTTTCAATTGTTAGCATGCTAGCCTAATACGAGAACCCCATTCCCACCAAACAATGGTAAATATTGCTAGCTGTATCAGTCCTTGAAGACTAAGCTTCCATTTTTGCTTAAACAAACAAACAAAAGTAAGGGCGTGGTGGTTCTCGAGCCTATAATCTCAGCACTATGGGAGGCCAAGGCAGGCAGATCACCTGAGGTCAGGAGTTCAAGACCAGCCTGGCTAACATGGTGAAACTCCGTTTCTACTAAAAATACAAAAAATTAGCCAGGGGTGGTAGTGTGCATCTATAATTCCAGCTACTTGGGAGGCTGAGGCAGGAGAATCACTTGAACCTGGGAGGCGGAGGTTGCAGTGAGCCGAGATCGAGCTATTGCACTCCAGCTTGGGCAACAAGAGCGAAACTCCGTTTCAAAAAAAAAAAAAAAAAAAAAAAACCACCCCAAATCCTTATTAATTCGAAGCCAAACAGCACATTTTAAAAAAAAATGTGTAAGTCCGATGTTACTGCAAGCTTACAAACCTATTAGCATGGAAAGAGGTTTGGATACTTTTGTATAATTTGGACTACAGTAGTCACATGATCAATCTTTACGTATACCAATGTTTTATAACATTTTTTTCTGTCTCAGTGTCTTACTATCAAGACCTTGTAACAAAGTAATCAGTCCTGTCACTCATCTTAACTCATCGACACAATGTATTTTATGTATGCTGATACACTGATTTTGTGGGAATTCTCGTTTTACGATTAAAAAAAAATCTTCAAAAATTAAGCCACTAATTTCAGAAGTTTCTTTGCTCTCTAGAAGTTACTAGCTACTTTGATATTTCCATGTAGGGACTCGTACAAAGCAATGTCACTAGATACGCAAAATTATTTTTAACTTTTGCACTTAGGACTTTCCCTAAAATATAACATTACACAATAGAGTTAACCCATTTTCCATTGTCACCAAACAGCAATCAAAAAGCCCGAAGAGACTTAATAAATAAAAGACAGTAGTTACTTGTTCTTATTCTGAAGACAGAAAACACCACATAAAGGAAATTGAATCAAATAGGCTAAATGCATGAGGTAGGCCCCTAACTTCTGACAACACGCCACATCGATTTCCTTTCTGAAAGCAGAAACTCAAATGAACCAACCACCTGCTTTTGGACAGCTCAACTTAAGATTTGCTCTCAAGCCAACAGCATTTTCTACAAAATCGTAAGCAGCTACAACCGTTCCTTGATTAAACGCGACAAACTGGAGGGAAATAGTCATTTACAAATACCTACATGCTGGTTTTTAACGCAACTCTTCGTGTGGTTTTCCGAGGGGGCTGCAAAGAAGGAAGTAGTAAAAGGAACGAGTTCTAAAATGAGGCACTCTCGTAGGAGGCAACAAGTAAGCACTGCCCCAAAGCTCCTTTAAAACCAACACAAATGAGTAAGAGAAGAAAAGGATTTTGGGTCCAGGAAGTAGGCACATTCTCCATAACCATCTGAAAGGAAGAGGTCCAGGCAGCGCCTCATAGACTGACCCTAGCTTTCAACTCCATCGTTTTGGCGAGAGTAGAGGAGGAACGCACCCAGAGTGAGGTCTCCTTCACCCAACACTTCTCCGACCCCAGCCGCAGCCTGGCGCACCTTCCTTCCCAAACCGGCCTCCCGCCTCGGAGACCCCCTCCTCCTCCCTGCCACCAAAGGCCAGGCAGCCCCCACCTAGCCAGTCCTCAAGGACCCTGGTCCGAGACGCGCCTCCCGGACGCCAAGACTGCTCGAAACCCGGACCCTGCGGCCACCGGGAGCGCCGGCCTCCGGCAGCCGACCGGCGACTGTCGCCGGGGGTAAGGTTACCACTCCGCTCGCGCGGCTGGCCTGCCACCCGGCCACCTGCAGGGCCTGGCAGGCGCCCGAGTTCACCCTCCTTCTGGCGGCCCGCGCCGGGCCGGGCCCCGCCGCTCCCCGCCGCTCCCCGCGACCCCTCGCGACCCGCGGCAAGTCCCGACGGTCCCCACCGCCCCCCGCCGGCCGGCCCCCGCCCCGTTTCCCGGGCGTCCCGCGGCGTCAGCGCCGCCCCCGCTGCCGCTCACCCGGGCCGTGACAGTCTTGCGTCGGAGAGACCGCGCAGCGCGAGAGGGCAGGGGGAGAACGCCGGAGAGAGAGGAAGGGGGAGCGCGCCCAGTACCGCTTGGGCCTCCTCCACCCGCCGAGGTGGGGAAAGAGGAGAGCCGGGAGCACAACAGCCCGCGCCTCGCACACCCGCCGCCGCCGCGCGCCCGCCACCGCCTCAGCCTTAGGGGAGGCCACTACGCCTCGTGCCCGCGCACGCCGCGCCGATCTCCCCAGCGCCCCCGCCCCGCCCGCTCCTCGTAGCCCCGCCCACTTGCCTTCCAGCGGCAGCCTCCTCCCCGCCCCCACCCCCGCTTGCATGCCTGCGCCCTGGTCCGTCGCGCGGGCCAATGGCAGCGCGCCCCTATTACATAAGAGCGATGGCTGATCCTGGCGGACGTGAACTTCGGGGTACGTCGCCCTGTCCCCGGGCGCCCCTCCTCTCCGTCGCACTGTGTCGGCGGCTTCTTCACCTGGTCCTGGGAGCCGCGTGATTCCGGTCCTGGCTGGTGACCGGGCCGCGGCGTGTTTCACAAGTCCCTCCCTCGCTCACCCACTCGGGCGGCAGCCGGGCCTCAGGCCCCGCGCCTCTTTTCCCGCGCCTCCCTGGCTGACGCGCCAGTCTCCGCGGCGCCCTCCTGGGCATCAGCTGAGGCGCTGGCCTGGGAGAGGAGCACGGTGCCGCGGCGGCTGGGTCACAGTCCGGGAGCCCCGCCACCCGGGACACCGCAGCCCGGGTCCCCAGCGAGGCGGGCTACCCAGCGGCTCCGAACGCGGACGCGCAGTCTTTGTTCTCTCACCAGCCGCCCTTTATCTCACTCATGGAAACCCCGGGTGTTTTCCCAAGCTGGGGAGTTTTAGTGAATAGTGAATTCAAGATTCAAGCCTGAGCCCCATTAAAAATTGCTGGCTAGGGCCGGGCGCGGTGGTTCACGCATGTAATCCCAGCGCTTTGGGAGCCCGAGGCCGGAGGATCGCTCGAGCCCAGGAGTTCCAGACCAGCCTGAGTAACATAGCGAGACCCCAGTCTCTACACATAAAATAAAAAATTAGCGGAGCATGGTGGCCCGCGCCTGTAGTCCCAGCTACTCGGGAGGTGAGAGAACCGTTAAGAGCCCAGGAGGTGGAGGTTGCCGTGAGCCAAGATCGTGCCACTGCACTCTGGCCTGGCGACACAGTGACACTGCCTAAATAATAATAATAATAATAATAATTGCTGGCCAGGCCTCCCTGAGGGGTTTAGTCTTACTGCTAACAATATACAGTACGGAGTTGCTAATACTTTGGCTAGTGTTAAAGTTCTTTGCTGTCTCTCCCTCTCTAGCGCTCGCTCGCTCTCTCTATTTACAGGCAATGGCAGCAAACTTTCAATAGCTGATCAAGAGCTATGGCGATTCTAGCCATGATTACATTTGCTGATTATCTGGAAACAGTACTTTAGACATCAGCTTTTTTTTTTCCCCTCGAAGTCTTGCTCTGTCGCCAGGCTGGAGGGCAGTGGCAGGATCGGCCTCCCAAAGTGCTGGGATTACAAGCGTGAGACACTGTGTCCGGCCTTTTTTTTTTTTTTTGAGACGGAGTCTCGCTCTGTCGCCAGGCTGGAGTGCAGTGGCGCCATCTCGGCTCACTGCAACTCTCCCCGGTTCATTCAATCTCCTGCCCCAGCCTCCCGAGTAGCTGGGTTTACAGGCGTGCACCACCACGCCCAGCTAATTTTTGTATTTTTAGTAGAGACGGGGTTTCACTATGTTGGCCAGTGTCGTTTCGATCTCTTGACCTCGTGATCCGCCTGCCTCGGCCTCTCAAAGTGCTGGGATTACACCGTGCCCGGAGGACATCAGCTTTATTCTGCTTACTTAACCCCCTCCCTCGCACATTAGTGTTTAATTAGAACTGTTAGTGACAAAAAAGAAAAAAAAAAAGCGTTTGCATTGGCTATTCTTAACTTGCCTGTAGTGTTGTTTCCCAAGTTTGCCTGTCAGTGACCAGGAAATGTTAGTTGAATATTTCACAAAATTGTTTAAACTAGCCAGGCGTTAGCTGCTTATTGCATTTGAGTGGAGAAAAATAGGAAATGAAACATGGCGTGCAGCCAGGTGTGGTGGCTCAGACCTGTAATCCCAGCACTTTGGGAGGCAGAGGCCGGTGGATTACCTAAAGTCAGGAGTTGGAGACCTGTCACTGCTAAAAATACAAAATTAACCGAGCGTGGTGGCGCATGCCTGTAATCCCAGCTACTCGGGAGGCTGAGGCAGGAGAATCCCTTGAACTCGGGAGGCAGAGGTTGTGGTGAGTTGAGATAGCGCCATTGCACTCTAGCCTGGGCAACAAGAGAGAAACTCCATCTAAAAATCAATAAATAAAATAAGAAAAAAGAAAAATAAACATGGCGTGCAATGATCCGGGTGTTCAGTTCTCCCTCTTCATCCTCATTTGAGCTCCTCTTACCTTCACTTTTCATGCTCTTCCTTCCTTCTTACAGTTTTAAATTACTCTCTAATACTAGATTGTAAGATTATTTTCATCACCGTATATGCAGTGTGTTAAACGTAGTAGACATTGAATAAATGGATATTGACCAAATGAACCAAGTGTGTCTGAAGAGAGCAGCTTTTAAATAGACACATCATGGAGCTCTAGCTTAGTCACAAATAGTCACTATAACCATAATGGTTATATTAATCTGGCTGATAGAGGGATGAGGTACTTGGAGGCCCTAGAAATGGGAACTTCAAAGATCTGTGTTTGTCTAGCCATGAATGACAGTAGACAGTGGAAAGGGACAGTGAAATCTGTCTGGCAGAGATAAGTCTTCTTAACTAGAGAGGTGACTCCTATTGTGAGGTAGGTTAATATGTCACACTTTACCATGGCCTAGATGAAATATGTATTCAAGCCGTTGTTTTTAAGTGTTTGAGTCATTTGAGAATTTGGTGAAAGCTATTGACTTTGCCTGCAGAAAGTTCATGTACATATAAACTTATCCTCATAGGTACTGTTTCTTAATCTCAGCACTGTTGAAATTTGAGCTGGATGATTCTTTATTATGGGCATCTGTCCTGGGGATTGTAGGATGTTTAGCAACATCCCTGTCTTCTACCTGCTTATGCCAGTAGCACCTCATCTCCAGCTGTGACAACTCAAAATGTCTCCAGACATTGTCAAATGTTCTCAGGGGGTCAAAATCTCCCCTGATTGAGAACCACTGCCTAAAGGTTATGGTATAATGGTAACTTTGTATGATGGTTAGGGAATTTGAAATACAAAGAAAAAAATGAAAAAAAGAAAACAAGGAATGGATAAGATTCAACATCTGTGAAGTGACACACAGTAAATGAAAGGCGGATGAATTAGCATTACTACCAGCTGGTGTCCTACTTACGTTATAGAAATGTGACAGGCAAATGCAATATGAACTTCTTAGAAGCATTTTTATACACATTTCTGGCTTTAATTGTGAATGCTACAGTGACTCTCCTGTTTTTCTTCTGCTGCCTTTAGACAATCAGTCAAGGTTAAGATGCAATAAACATGTGCCTATTTTCTATCCAAAATCACAATCAGATTAAAATGCTTCTGTAAAGACCTGAAAGGTTTATTTATTTACTTGTATTCATGTAGGATTTGGGGGAATAAAAGAATTGGTGATTAATCAACATATTATTTTTCTAATAAATAGATTATTCTGACAAATGCATAGTGGCAAATAATAGCAACAGCAATAATGACAACAATAAACTTACAACAGAAATGGATTTTTATTTTTAATCACCTCTTTCTCCTCCACTTGCTTCTGCTTGTTGAGATTTCTCACACCTGCAACCTGGATCTTCTTGTCTTCTTTATATTCTTTCCCCAAAGGAATCTCATTCACTATTGTGGCTTAAATAGCAAGCTTCAGATGACCCCCACATTTCTGTCTCCAAATTGGCGTATCCAAATGCCCACAACTCATCTCCTCTGATGTCTTATAGACATTCACATTTAATACTATATTGTATTGAGCCTAAGGAGCGATTAATTGTAAGTCACATGTATGTCCACTAAGATTAAAAAATACTGCAAACTGAATTATGACAAAATGCTAATATCCTTGATTGTAAGATGCATCCTGATTTTAGTGACTTTAAAAATAGTCTTGAAAAATAATGTGATTTACTAGAATAGCACCAAAAAGAATACTTAGGAATAAACTTACTAAGAGAAGTGCAAAACTTATATTCTAAACTCTAAATAACATTGTTGAAAGAAATTAAAGAAGACCTAAATAAATGGAATGATATCTCATGTTCATGGATCAGAAGATTTTGTAAAGATGGCAATAATCTGCAAGTTGATCTACAGATTTGGTGCAACCCCTATCAAAATTCCATCTGATATCTTTACAAAAGCTTATTCTAAAATTCATATGGAAATTCACGGAGCCCAGAATAGGCAAAACAACCTTGGAAAAGATTCCAATTTTTTGGAAAAAAAGAGCAAAGTTGGAAGATTCACATTTCCCAATTTAAAAACTTATTACAAACCTACAGTAATTAAAATAGTGTGGTACTGGAATAAGATTAGACATATAAATCAATGGGATAGAATTGAAAGTCTAAAAATAAACCTTCATATGTATAGTCAATTGATTTTCAACACAGGAACCAAACAAATTCAATGGGTAAGGAATAGTCTTTTCAGCAAACGGTGCTGGGACAACTAGATAACCACATGTAAAAGAATAAAGTTGAATCTTATCTTCATAGCATATACAAAAATTAACTCCCAATGGTTCGAAGGTCTGAATGTAAGTGCTAAAACATAAAAGTCCTAGGAGAAAATATAGGAGTAAATATGCATGACCATGGGTTAAAAAGGCCTTTTTGTTTGTTTGTTTGTTTGTTTTTGAGATGGAGTCTCTCTCTCTCTTGCCAGGCTGGAGTGCAGTGGTGTGATCTTGGTTCACTGCAACCTCCGCTTCTCAGGATCAGGCGATTCTCCTTCCTCAGCCTCCTGAGTGGCTGAGACTACAGGCACGTGCCACCACACCCAATTAATTTTTGCATTTTTCTTAGATACGAGGTTTCGCCATGTTGGTCTCAATCTCTTGACTTTGTGATCCACCCACCTTGGCCTCCGAAAGTGCTGGGATTACAGGCGTGAGCCACTGTGCCCAGGTAAAAAAGCCTTTTTAAGGTATAACATCAAAAGCATTAGTGACAAAAGAAAAAAAAAAACAGATAAATTGAACTTCATCAAAATTAAAATACTTATACTTCAAAAGATACCATTTTTAAAAAAAGACCACCTACAGAATGGGAGAATATATTTGCAAATTGTATATCTGATAAATGACTTTTATCTAGAATATAAAAAGAACGCTTACAACTTCATACTAAGAAAGCAAATACCTAATTAAAAAATGGTGACAGATCTGATTAGACACTTCTCCAAACAAGATATCCAAATAGCTAATAATCACCTGAAAAAAATGCTCACCATTCTTAGTCATCAAAGAAATACAAATCAAAATATGAGATAATATTATACTTCACACACACTAGGATGGCTATAATAAAAAAGACAGATGATAACAAGTATTGGAGAGGACATGAAGAGACTGCAAACTTCATACATTCCTGGTTATAAAGTAAAATGGTATAGCTTCTTTGGGAAACAGTCTGGCAGTTTTCCAGAAGTTAAACATAGAGTTATCATATGACCTAACAATTCCAATACTAGATATATATCCAAGAACAATGAGAAACATACATTCACACAAAAATTTGTACATTTTAAACAGTGTTATTCATAACAGTCAAAATAGAAACAACCCAAATATTCATCAGCTGATGAACTGATAAACTATGGTATAGCCATAAAATGAAATATTTGGCCATAAAAAGGAATGAGGTTCTGATACATGCCTCAACTTGGATGAACCTTGAAACCATTATGCTAAGTGAAAGGAGTCTGTCACAAAAGACTATATATTATGTATATTTTATTTATATGAAATGTCCAGAATAGGCAAATCTATAGAGACAGAAAGTAAATTAGTGGTTGCTTAGGGCTGACGGAATTAGGGAAAAATGGGAAGTTACTGATAATGGTTATGGACTTTCTTTTGGGGAAGATGAACATTTTTTTTTGTTTATTTGTTTTGAGACAGAGTCTCGCTCTGTCACCCAGGCTAGAGTGCAGTAGTGCAGTATCAGCTCAATGCAACCTCCGCCTCCTGGGTTCAAGTGATTCTCATGCCTCAGCCTCACAAGTAGCTGGGATTACAGGCATGCATCACCATACCTGGCTAATTTTTTTGTGTTTTTAGGAGAGATGGGGTTTTGCCATGTTGGCCAGGCTGGTCTCGGGCTCCTGGCCTGAAGTGATCAACCTGCCTTGGCCTCCCCATGTGCTGGGATTACAGGCGTAAGCCACCATGCCTGGCCCAAATTATCATCTTTCATCTGATTTGTGTGGGGCAATAACCTACCAAGAAGTAGAGAACATCTTCAGTTTCCTTTTAATACAGTCACCATTAGACAACCAGAGTGATCTTTTAAAAATGTGGAACTGCTCATGACGCTTCTGTGCCTAAAATCATTCACTGGCTGTCAATGGCACACAGAATAAAACAATATTCTTATCATGGCCCACTAAGCCTTGTCTGCACTCCTGATGCTGTTCTCTCTTGCTGTGTTCCAGTCTTAATGATCTTTAGTTTATCAAACCAACCCAATTCTTCCCACTCTGAGGCCATGGCAGATTCTTTTCCCTCTCTCACGGTATGTTCCCCCTACTGTGGCTATTTCCCAGTCACTCTTCCAGTTCCAGCATCAATATCACATTGTCAGAGAAGCTTTTCTTCCTGAGGTTCTTCCTTCCTTGAGCCCCCATCTGAATGAGGAGTCCTTGTACTTTTCATCCTTTGCATTTATCATGCAGTGTTATTTGTTTCATGCAATGTTTTATATATATGTATGTATAATATATATGTGTGTGTGTATATATAAATTTGTAGAATTTCTCCTTTCCATTTGATTCCTAAAATAATAACATGTAACACTTGTGCTGTACTTACTATCTCCTAGGCACTGTTATATGTGCTTTATGTATTTTTATTCATTTAACCTTCTCAACAGCTCTCTTGTAGCTAAGGTACGAAATGGCTAAGTTATCTAAGATTACACAGCTAGTGAGTGGAAAAGCTAAGATTTGGGCTTTTGGCAGTCTTTTTCCTGAGGCTGAGCCATGGTCCTGTGTACATTATAAGGGTGGTTCTGTATCTGTTCTTTTACCCCTGTGTAGCCTGTATTTAGCAGAGCACCTGGCATGATGTAGGTACCCAATAAATATTTGTTGAATGAATGTAAGTCTGGACGATTCCTTTAAACTCAGTTAGGAGGCCTCTTAGGTATCATGGATTATGATGTACTTTCCTAAAATTAGCGGTTATCTTACTATATTGTACTTTCCTGTTTATCTAGTTACACCTCCATAGATGATGAGCTCCCTCAGGTCCTGAGTTATGTCTTGTTAACCAGCATCTAGTACAGTGCCTGGCACTTAGCAGGTATTTAATAAGTACCTGTAAATGGATGAAATCAGAGAGTTGATTATGAATGAAATTACAAGTATCAATGACTATCCGTGAGGCCAGTATTTGAAAATTTGAAATGACTACCCCTGCCAACCAGTTAGAGATGGAGGCTTGAACACATGCATTCAGCCCTACTCTTTCTTGAAATCCCGCTAAAAATAATGGTAAAGGAGTTTATAAGAAGGCATAAACTCATGAAGACAATGAAAACAGAAAAGAAGCCTAGGTAGCAGAATTTTGGAAGCTGCAAAGTAAGTGAATAAGTGGTAACTGATTTAGGAGAGAAGAGGGTTTCTGGACTGAGGGGGCAGCAAGCAATGAGTGGGCGTAGCACAACAGAGGGCTAAGTGAAAATTTAAGGTGAATGTTGAGAGATGCTTCTTCCCTGTCTCAGCTCTGAGAATGGGAACAGACAATCTTTTGCCTCCAGCCAGGAAACTGGAAGAGTTTTCTTGGGGATTAGAACCAAACCCAGTGAAAATATCTAAAGATACTAATACCTGGGGTTCTCCAATAAGACAGTACAGCCAGGTAATCCTGCAATGAATCCCATGTTTGAAAAGTGCCACCTACATGTGTCAATCTTCCAATCGGATGTTTAGTGCCCTGTTCTTAAATGTGAACACACAGCCAAGGATAATCTGACATTTGAGGAAAGCCACTTATATGAAACACAGAGTCCCCAAACTTTCAGAGAAAAAAGCAAGAGAAAACAAACTATGATGGGAGAAGAAAACGTCAAGAGAATCTTCAGAGAGACATGAACCTCACAGAGATGATAACACAGTCTGTCTCTCTCTCTTTTCTCTCCCTCCCTGTCTACCTACCTATCTGCTAGTAGAAATGGAAACTCAAGAAAGGCTGGAAGATAAAATTTAAAAAATATCCTAGAAAGTTGGCTCTTGAAGAACATGGGTTTGAACTGTGTAGGTTCACTTATATGTATATTTTCTACTGCCTCTGCCATCCCTGAGACAGCAAAATCAATCCCCGCTCCTTTTCCTTCAGCTAAGCCTACTTAATATGAAGATGACAAGATGAAGACCTTTATGATGATCCACCTTCACTTAATGAATATTAAATATATTTTCTCTTGCTTATGATGTTATTAATACTATTCTTTTCTCTAGTTTGCTTTATTGTAAAAAGTGTATAATACATGTAATATACAAAATATGTGTTCATTGACTATTTACATTATTGGTAAGGCTTCAGGTCAATGGTAGGCTATTAATAGTTAAATTTGGGGGGAGTCAAAAGTTACATGTAGATTTTTGACTTTGTGGGGAGATTGGTGCCCCTAATCCTTGTACCATTTGATGGTTTAACTGTAGGACGAAAAGATAAATAGTTAGAAAATATGAAAGAAAAGACAATAGAATTAAAGGATAGTTTCAGGAGGCCCAATATCCAACTAATAGAAATCCCAGAATGGAAAAACTAAGGGGAAATCATTTTTAAAAAAGCTAATAATAAAAAGTGGTACCACACTGAATTGCCGGCAAAGGGCCCCAAGGAGTGCTAGCACACTGGATGGGGAAAACCCACACTAAGGCACATCTAAATGAAATTTCAGAATACTAGCAATAAAGGGGATAGCCTATAAGCTTCCAGAGAGGAAAAAATAAATTAGTTTCATCAAAGAATTAAAAACCAGAATGTTACTGGTTTTCTTAACAGCAATATTGAAAATTAGAAGACAGTAGAGAAAGATATACAAGGTATCAAACTATTTACCTCCTGGGCACCCTTCCTCACTGAGGTTATTGAAGGCTATGCTCTACCAAAGTAAGGGAGGAAAGAAAGTGGATGATGTGGGTTCCATCCCAAAAGAGAGATGAAAGAAATATGCAAGAAGAGAATGAAGATCCCAAGATGGCAGCCTAGAGAAGCCTACAGCCAGTATAGTTTTTGCTGAAGAAATTTCAAGTAAATAAAATTGATGGAATACTCCATAAGTATGAATTTATGGAGAGCTTTTATAACTTGGATCGAATTTGTAATAAGGACATTTTAAAAAGCAAAGAATAGCAAAACAATTATCAGCTACTGGGAAGATTAAACGTTGTGCAAGAAATACAAGTTAATCATAGTGTATTACATGGCTCAGCAGTGACTAGCATTTATGTAATGATGTAAATATGAATTTCACCACAGTTCTAAATGCAAATATAACTTTATTGGGAGGATAAGGAAATGAGAGGTTTGTATATGCAGTGGGGGACAAGTGGTGGGGGTTGGGGAAGTGAAAGAGAGCTAAATTCTATCTACCATAGTGGAAAGTCCATAGATAATGCCTAAGACTGGGGATAATTTTTAAGAAATAGTAGTATAAGAATGTTATTTAGAAGTATGTAGATAAATATCAAAAGACTTAACTAAAAAGAATTTTAAGTAGTTGTTGCTGAGAAGAGGGAATTTGGCAGGTAACAAATTCTGTTTTTCATAACTAGTGCTATAGGACTTGTTGAATTTTTAAACTGTGTGCATTTTTACAGTGATAACACAAACTAAACTAAACAAAGTAATTTTTATTTCAAATAATCTTCTAACCATGTTTGTTTCTAGGCAGTGTGTGTGACTTCATAGTCCTCTGTACTTCAGAAAGGTGGATTAATAAGTCCAGGTATTATAACAAGTGCAGGTATTGTTAGCACCCTTGGTACCTCCTTGCAATTAGAGTCTCTACTTTTCATTCCAGATAAGGACATGCCTTTATGTTTAACCATTCCATTTTTCTAGTTCTCTACATTCCATTCTTACAGTTACATACTCAGGCAAACTAGGGAGTATTTGCCTGAACAAACTAGGGAGGAGAGAGCATCCAAATTAAATGTGCCCATCCTTTCTGTCTTTCCATTATTACTCTTGAGCATGGGGGGAAAAATAAAACATGCAAATCAAGAATGGAGTGATTCATTCTTCTCCAGGTAGGAATTCATACAGATGTCTTTTGGGTGAGGGCTTTTGCCTTGATCTTTAGCATAACGCTCTCTTGATCTGATGGATGACTTTAATTTTTTCTAAGATCTGTTGACTGGATTGGTGATAACAGGATTACCTCACACAGAAAAATCTGTCCTGAGAATGGCTTCTGCAGTTTTTCCTAACTTCTGATGATCTGTGAAGATATTTTTATAATGTCTCCACTTTGAACCATTACTCTGAAGGAGAGAAGACAATAAAAGAGAAAGCAATCCTATTTGCAATAGCTATAAAAAAAAATGTAAAATGCCCAGGAATAAATGTAACCAAGGAGGTGAAAGACCTCTATAAGTAGAACTACAAAACGCTGATGAAAGAAATTGAAAAGGACACAAAAATATGAAAAGACATTCTATGTCATGGACTCAAAGAATTAAGATTGAGGAAATGACCATAATACCAAAAGTGATCTACAGATTCAAAGCAATCTTTATCAAAATATCAGTGAAATTCTTCACAGAAATAGAAAAAAAATCCTAAAATTCATATACAACCACAAAAGACTCTGAACAGCTAAGGCAATCCTGAGAAAAAAGAAAACAAAAGACAAAAACAAAGCTGGAGGCATCACACTACCTGATGTCAAAATATACTACAAAGCTATGGTAAGCAAAACAGCATGATACTGACATAAATAGACTCATAGACCAGCAGAACAGAATAGAGAACCCAGAACCCAGATATAAATTCATGTATTTACAAACCAACAGATCTTCAACAAAGGCACTAGGAAGATTCATTGGGTAAGGGACAGTATTTTTAGTAAATAATGATGGGAAAACTGGATATCCATATGCAAAAAAAAAAAAAAAAAAAAAGAATCTAGACTCCTATCTCTCACCATATACAAAAATCTACTCAAGGTGGATTAAGGACTTAAATGTAAGACCTCAAGCTATCAAACTACTATGAAAAAAAACACAGAGAAAATGCTTCAGAAAATTAGTCTGGGAAAAGACTTTATGGAGAAGACTGGCAACAAAATAAAAAATAGACAGATGGGATTATACCAAACTAAAAACTTTCTGCATAGTAAAGGAAACAAGAGAATGAAGAGACAATCTACAAATGGGGGGAAAATATTTGCAAACTTTTCATCCAACAAAGGATTAATATCCAGAATACACAAGGAACGCAAACAACTCAATAGCAAATAATAATAATAATAATAATAATAATAATTCAATCAAATAGTGGGCAAATGAACTGAAGAGACATCTCTTAAAGGGAGGCATACAAATGGCCAACAGAAATATTTTACAAAGCTCAATATCACTAATCATCAGGGAATACAAATCAAAACCACAGTGAGATATCATCTCACCCCAGTGACAATGGCTGGGGTGAGATTATAGAAAAGACAAAAATAAGGGGCGAGATCTCTTATACACTGTTGGTTGAAATGTAAATTAGTACAGCCATTATGGAAAACAGTATGGAGGTTTCTCAAAAAACTAAAAATAGAACTACCAATGTATATAACCAAAGAAAAGGAATCCAGTAGGTCAAAGAGATACCTGCATTCCCATGTTTATTGCAGTGTTATTTGAAATAGCCACAATATGGCATCAACCTAAACATCCATCAACACATGAATGAATAAAGAAAATGTGACATACATATATGTATAATGGAATTTTTTTAGCCATATAAAATAATGAAATTTTGTCATCCACAGCAATATGAATAAGCTTGGAGGACATTATGTTAAGGGAAAAAACCCAGATTTATTTCACTTAAATAAATAAATGAAATACAGACACAGAAAAATAAACACTACATGTTTTCACTTGTATGTGGAGGCTAAAAATGTTGCTCTCCTAGAAGCAGAGTGTAGAATAGTAGTTACGAGAGGTGGAAAATGGCAGGAGGGGAGAGAGAGTTAGACAAAGATTGATTAATAGATAACAAAATACAGCTAGAGAGGAGGAATGAGTTCGAGTGTTCTATATAGAATAATTATAATAATTATAATCAACAACAATTTACTGTATACATTCAAATCACTAGAAGAGCAGATCTTGAACGTACCCAGCACAAAGAAATGATAAATATTGGCCAAGCACAGTGGCTTATGCCTGTAATCACAGTGTTTTGGGGGGCTGAGGCGGGCAGATCACGATGTCAGGAGTTCGAGACCAGCCTGACTAACATGGTGAAACACGTCTCTACTAAAAATACAAAAAATTAGCTGAGTGTGGTGGCAGGCAACTATAATCCCAGCTACTCGGGAGGCTGAGACAGGAGAACCATTTGAACCCAGGAGGCAGAGGTTGCAGTAAGCCAAGACCACACCACAGCACTCCAGCCTGGGCAACAGAGTGAGACTCGGTCTCAAAAAAAAAAAAAAAAGATAAATCAGTATATGCTAACTATTGATTATTATACATCGTATAGATTTATTGAAATGACACACTGTACCCCACAAATATGTACAATATTATATGTCCATTAAAAATAATAGAAACAAAAAAGCAAAAAACGAAAAATAATAAAAACAAAAAATATTATAACTTTGCTAAGTATGATATACAAGAAATTTATTGTCTATACTCTTCTTATTTCCAAAGTAGATTTGGAGTACCCAATTATCCAAGTGTTGGTTTTATTTAGCTGACATTTTAGCTTTTTTCTTTCACGTAATTTCCGAAAGTCAACAAAGAACGTGAATTGATTAACCTTAAAGAGAGCTATCTTTAGTGGCTTGGAATTTAAAGTACAAATAAATGAAGGATGTCTTTCATAAACAAATGATGTGTCATTTGGGACAATGTGATATGATGTGTGGGTTCAGCCAACACAGCCATCAGGATACTGCAGCACACCTGGCATAGTTATAATTTTCAAGATGGGTGTGTGTGTGCATGTCAACCTTGCTAGTTAATTTCATCATTGATTGGCCTAAGCTGTTCTTTTTTTTTTTTTTTAATTTTATTTATTTATTTATTTTTCTGTGGCTCAGCACTTTTTTATTATTATTATTATTATTTTTTTTTTCTGTGGCTTGGCCTAAGCTGTTCTTATGTGTTCAGCTTGGCTTTCTGTCAGTGGGGGATGAGTGGATGGATAGATTGGATCCTTCCTTTGCCTGATCCATCTTCTGACCCATGACTTACATGTGTCAGATGTTTGGCTTATGAATTGAATCTGTACTCATGTTAGTGCATTATTGTCTGTTCCACTAGAGAGGGAGGAGGCCTCAAGCCTTGTCTCATTAGCCCTACAGTCAGCTCAACTGTCCTAACAAACTACTCATTTCAGGAGATGTGAAATGTTTGCATCAACTGGGCAAATTATGCTAACTTACTGTGGCTCAGTTTCTACACTTGTTTATTAGGACAATCTAAGCCAACATTTTGTCCAATAGCATATGTTGACCATATATAGGAGTGCCTGCAAGTAGTTGCCTTGTTTCTAAAATAACCCAATGATGCTAAAAGCCCAGACTTCATCACTATGGAATATATCCATGTAACAAACCTGTACTTGTACCCCCTACATCTATAAAATAGGTACATAAAATAACCCAATTAACTGGAGGGGAAAGACAGTATACCATGTTACAAACCGTTGTATAGACTAAACACTAAACAACTTTTTCAGTTTTGAGGTATTTTAATATTTACTGTATCAGTGGGGGATGTATAGATATACTCAGTTCCTTCTCTTGCCGGATTCATCTTTTGACCTATGGCTTACATGTGTCAGATGATTGGCTCACTAGAAAGAGAAGTAAATTGAGAGAAATACGAAACTGAACTTTTCCTATTTTTAAGTCCAAAGTTTTTGGGGTACATTTTAATCTCTGATTTTTCTTGCTATTCAGTAAAATTCACATTTGTTATAATGTGATGAATCCTGAGTGCTGTGATTTTCAGACAAACTTCTCTTTTGCTGTTACATTACTGTTGCAATTGTGACAGTGAGTGTATTTTTCATCTGGCACAGCATTTCTTTTTTTCGTAATATAAAATGCTTAGCCTGTATTGTGATCAAGAAGTGGCAGAGTAAAAAAACTTCAGGTCATAAATCTGTATTGAAATAGGAATGAAGGTAGCAGATCCAAAATATTGGAAATGCAGCTGATTAAGCATTTAAAGGAGGGTGTGCTCCTAAATAATACCAATATATCTGGTTACTGCCTAGCTAGGAAAGGAATGAGTCAACTTGCTGGACGAGTACAACAGAGATGAATGTGAAGCTCTGAAATTGTGAGAGAGTTCTCCTGTCCTGTTCCCACAGGATTGCCAAGGAATTTGCTTTTCAACAAAACATAAAGCCGTGCATGGGACCTTAATGTTAGAGCAGGGTTTTGGTCTCAGCGCAGTTAGCTTCTGAGAGCAGTTGGCTGCTGTTTTTGCATATTCTAGCTGAATATGCTACATGCCTTAGCCCTGACTCCTTTATAAGAAAAATCTGCAAGTGTCCCAGTGCAAGGTCCCATGATGCACCTTGCAGAATTACTATACGGACAGTTATTTCCAACTATCCAAAAATAGGATCAGTCAGTTTGCTAAAGCAATTCTGGCTTCATAAATTTTGTTTTTCCCCCCATTTTTTTTTTATTCCATAAACGCCCAGTTACAAGTTGTGCAGTTCCAAAAATAAAGGCAGAGAAGGGTGCAGGGAAGAGTTTTGTGATGTGTGTGTGGGAGTGGTGAGGGAGGAAGAGTTGGGAACCTGTGGTCAGCCCCCTCCCCAGCCCTGGACAGGGTTGTGGCCCCTGCAGTGGGCCTCTGAGGAAGAGGTGGGCAAGGGTCCAGGGTAGCTGAGGGTTGGAGGAAGCCTCTAAATCCAGCGCTCATCCCCCAAAGACCCTCGAATGCATGGCAGGGGTAGAACGGGGAAGCCGAAGAGGCTCACAGATGGAGCAGCAAAACAGAATCAAGTTAGTGGATACAGAAGTGGATCATCATGATAAGGGGATTAAAGAAGGAAAAAGTAGGTTAAGGGAGCAGTGAAAGGTTCTGCCTGAGGCCCTCAGGGAGAGGTGGGGGCCAGCTTGCCTATTAATTTAATATTAAATTGGGGGATGGGAGTTGGAGAGGAAAAAGTTATTTCCGGGGATGATTTCTCAGCCTCTTGGCCAGTACAAGAGAGGCCAAGGGCCTTGGGAAGGCGGCGGGGACAGTAGGGAGCGAGAGTCCTGGGGTCCCTGTAAGTTCAGGCAGGGAGGCTCCTGAGACTTCGTCCCCGCCACCCCATGCCTCTGACGGTGGAAATGCCAGAGGACGCTGCTGCGGGAGCAAGACGCCTGCCTCCGCCACCCAGCCGCAAACGCCGCGGCTTCACTAGCACCTGGATTGATGGGGCCCTGCCTCTCGTCCGGTCCCGGTCTGCTCCAGGCCACCGCCCTAAACTCCGTCAGTCTCCTCCGTGGCCTGGGCCCCGCGGTGCAACAGCGTCTCTGATGTCCCTTGGTAGACCCTGGGGACACCGTCTCCCGCGCTGGAGCAGGAGATGGCAGCGGAGGATGAAACGGTCTGGCAATAGCTTCTAGTTGTCATGTGTTCCATCAGTTATGTCGTTCATCATCCCAAGCATGGCCACGAAGCTACCCGACGTTCCCAGCATCCCCAAGGGGGAGACAGCCCCAGCCTGCACCCTGCAGCTGTCATGCCATCTTCGATGCCGAGGAAGGGGCTCCACCTGACAGCAAATGCTGACAGCGAATAGTAGAGGGGTCCACCAGGAACGCCGGATCCTCAGCCTCCACGTCCCTCACGAGGCGGAACATCCCTGATCCTTGCTCCAGGGTGCTCCGCGCCAGCCCAGATTCAGGCTCAGCTGCCCATCCGCGGGTTTCTCTCTTCGCGTGCTGCAGGGTCAGGGTCGCCCGCTGCCAGGGAAGTTGGATTGGTCCAGGCTTGAGCTCCTTACCCCCAAACCCCCTGCCCCGATCCCTTCAACCTCCTCCCACAGTTGCCTTTCCCCAAGGCCCCAACCCTTACTCCTGGCCCCCAGAGCCCGACTGATTTTTATTAACCAAATCATTGTCTTTCTCCTTTCAAACAAACAAACAAATGCCAGACAACTGCCGATATTTTCTTAAATCATCCCTGCTTCGTTGCCATCCCAAAGCATCATCAGAGAGGTGAACTGTAGAGAGATTGGCATCGACCAGTTTGTGGACTAACATGGAATACCTTTGGAAAATTATAGGAGACAAATCAAAGCCTGCTCAAATGGAATAATCATGAGATCGATCTTATGTATGAAACGTGTTGATTTCTGTAAATAACTCAAATATGTCTAGTTTAGTCACTTATTAGCCTCTTTGTAATGACACTGCAGGGATTTTTTTTTTCTTTTTCTCATTACATCATTTACTTCTACTGCTACTTTGAAATTTTCATCATAGCAGGTAAAGCATTTGCTTAAGGTTGAAAGGAAGAGTGTGCCAGGATCTGTTAACAGTGGTGAAGTAAGTGCATTGACGAAGAATTTAGAGGGTTCTGGCTTCCGGGTCCCCCGTGAGAGTGGAGGAGGCTGGGATCGCTGGGAGACTAATGGGGCTGGAGGGGGGGAGGAAGGATGTGCATGATCCATTAAGTGAGTAAGCAGAGTTAACTGAAAGTCAATCTCTCACGCAAAAATAAAAGATAATCTCCAAAAGAGAAGAGAGTTGTGCAAAGGAGCATGGTGAATCATCATCATTTTTTATATAAGCAAATAACTTCGGGGAAAGATTGGAATTTAGATTACAAGTTTAGTTCTGTGTGCTGTATAGTAAATTTCACAAAGTCTGCAAATCTTTTTTATTAATAGAAGTAATAAAATATTTTCCATTATTCACTTAAATCAGAAATGTGCACGTCTTCTGTGATTCCTTTTCTCTGCCACCCTGTGGATTTTTCTTAAAACTGCAGTAGTAATGTTCAGAGTTGAATATATCAACTGATGTTTACATTTTTTGATTTACTTCATTTGAAGTTTTCAAAAGATTGACAGAAACAATTAATAAACATTTTTAAAAACCCACCTTAAGTTAATAATAAAAATTCCAAGTACATATTGGTATCTTTTCAGACTTTTTTTAAAAAGAGTTTTTATTATTATGTTTTACTTAGGCTAATTTCTTTTTGTTTTCTTTCTTTTCTTTTTTTTTTTTTTTCTTGAGACTAAGTCTCACTCTGTTGCCCAGGCTGGAGTGCAGTAGTGCCATCTCAGCTCACTGCAAGCTCAGCCTCTGGGGTTCAAGAGATTCTCCTGCCTTAGTCTCCCAAGTAGCTGGGACTACAGGTGCCCATCACCACACCTGGCTAATTTTTGTATTTTTAGCAGAGACAAAGTTTTGCCATGTTGGCCAGGTTGGTCTCAAACTCCTGACCTCAAGTGATCTGCTTGCCTTGGCCTCCCAAAGTGCTGGGATTATAGTCATGAGCCACCACACCCTGCCTGGCCAAAGTTTTAAAACACAAACATGAAGTTGTAAGGATACAGGAACATTGAACCATTAACATTTGTCTTTGCTTGGTACCATTTGAGGAAATTTGGTCCTTTTAACTTCTTAGAGAATAGAGAACACTCGCATGACCCCAGAAAGTCTTCTCCTCCCATTTCTGTCAATCTCTACCCTTGCCCCACCAGAGGTAACTGCTGTTCTGGTTTCATCCATCATAGGTTGATTTGTTTGCTCCAGAACTTCACATAAATGAATTCTTAGAGCGTAAACTCTTTTAGTAAGGCTTCTTTTACTCAGCATGTTTTTTGGTAACAAAACATAAAAAATGTATCACCTGACATCCTCTTTAAGCCACATTTTCTCTATGTTCTCCTCTTGCCAACCATTATCTTTTTTGGCTAATTATAATACTGAACTTTGCCAAGCACTTTCAAGTCAGTGTTAAGTAAAAAGAAGAAGTTATAGAAAGATACATATAACCTATACGTAACATTTTGAAATACAAAATAAGACTGGGCACAGTGGCTCAAGCCTGTAATCGCAGGACTTTGGGAGGCCGAGGCGGATCACCTGAGGTCAGGAGTTTGAGACCAGCCTGGCCAACATGGTGAAATCCCGTCTCTACTAAAAAAAAAAAACATTAGCCAGGCATGGTGGCAGCATCACTTGGGAGGCTGAGGCAGAAGAATCACTTGAACCCAGGAGGCAGAGGTTGCAGTAGCTGAGATGGCGCCACTGCACTCCAGCCTAGGAGACAGAGAGAGACTGTCTCAAAAAACAAACAAAAAACAATCAACAAAATGAAATCACACCATGCTTATTGAATTTTCATGTTCAGAGATTATTACTTCCCATTTCCCCATGACAAAATGGGGCAATTTGTCTTGATCCATGGAACTGGACACAAATCTGCATCGCTTTTAAGTTTTCACATTATTTCACTCTTCTACCAAATTTTTATCAACACCATGTTTTTGAAATTTGTCCAGGCTGTTGTTTATATCAGCTGGTCTTTCCTTTTTATTGCTGAATAGAATTTCATTATGTGAGCACCTCAGTTTGTTTATTTATTCTCCTCAATTTGTTTATTGATGGACACCAGGCTTTTTCTGGTTTTTAATTATTATGACAAAGTTGCTATGAACATTCTTGTACAAGTCCTTTTAAGAACATATGTTTTAATTTATCTTGGGTAAATACATAGAGTGAAATTGCTAGGTCGTGTGATAAGTGTGCATTTTATTATCCTATTTTATTTTATTTTTTAGAGATGGTCTTGCTCTGTCACCCAGCCTGGAGTGCAGCGGTGTGATAATAGCTTACTGCAAACTCAAACTCCTGGGCTCAAGCAATCCTCCCATCTTAGCTTCCCAAATAGCTAAGACTACAAGTGCATGCCACCAAGCCTGGCTAATTTTTTTATTTTAATTTTTGTAGAGATAAGGGTCTTGGTATATTGCCCAGGCTGGTCTCAAACTACTGGCCTCAAGCAGTCCTCTTACTTTGGCCTCCCAAAGTGCTGGGACTACATGTATGAGCCACTATGCTCAGCCACATTTCTTTTTTTTTTTTTTTTTTGAGACAGTCTCGTTTTGTCGCCAGGCTAAAGTGCAGTGGTGTGATCTCAGCTCACTGCAACCTCTGCCTCTTGGGTTCAAGTAATTCTCCTGCCTCAGCCTCCTGAGTAGCTGGGACTACAGGCACATGCCACCACATCCAGTTAATTTTTTTTTGTTTTTGTATTTTTAGTAGAGATGGAGTTTCACCGTGTTGGCCAGTATCATCTCCATATCTTAACCTTGTGATCTGACCACCTTGGCCTCCAAAAGTGCTGGGATTACAGGCGTGAGCCACTTCGCCCAGTCCATACTTCATTTTTAAGCAACTGCCTGACTTTTTCAAAGTGATTGAATCTTTTTATATTCCCAACAACAACATGTGAGAATTCTGGCTACTCCATATCCTCGCCAGCATTTGATGTGGTCTAGGCCTTCCAATTTTGATAAAGGGATCCCAGGCCTATTTTCTACTTAGAGAATTGTTTAGTACGTGAATTTTCTTGTAATCAATAGCATAGGCCAAGGGGTTCTAGGTTCTTCTCAGAAGATATAAAATTCCCTGCTAATAAACTCTTCAATAATTTACTTGTAAGAAATAATTAAAAATAATTACTTGAGAATATGCAATTTACTCATTCTTGTTAAGGTCCAAATTTCGTCTCTGGACAAATAACCGAATATTTAGACAGCTTTCATTTACCTCCTCCTTTGTAACTGTTTTTCCTGAGTTCCCCTTTATGTTATACCTTTAGCTTCCTTTGAGCAGCAGTATGTATATTTAAAAAACAGCCACATAAAACTGTATTTACTAGAAGAAAGTTAAGAAAAATATAATCTATTTTATCAAATGGTTCTTCTCAATTCTCTTGCAATTCGGTGTTGGGAACATATGCGCTTCTTTCTCTTGAACTGCCCGTAGTTTTTCATTCATCTGTTTGCTCATCTTAGAGATCCTATGACTATGACTCTTTGTGTTTGGTCACTGGGAAGCTTAGAAATTGTGACCTATTTTGCAAGAATTCCTGGAATATTATATATATTTGTGGTCTCTAGCTTCATTTTACAATGTCATGCTTGGTTTTCTCTTCATCTTCCTCTATCTATTTATCTATCTATCTATCATCTATCTGTCTATCTACCTATCTATCAATCAATCATCTATCTATCTGAGATGATATCTTGCTGTATTGTACAGGCTGGCCTCCAACTCCTGGCCCAGGTGATCTCCTGCCTCCACCTTTCAAGTTGCTGAGACTACAGATATGTGCCACTGTTCTGGCTTCTTTACCTATTTTGATCCTTATGTATTTTATAAACTTCCTCAAATAATTCCCAGACTCAACTAGTTCATAAATAAAATTGAGGTAGTTTTATATACCATTTCAAACATTGATTATTCAGAGAGAATGTGGCTAGTGATAACACACACACACACACACACACACACACACACACAGAAAATAGAACAGGTTTGAAACAGAGATGAATCATAAAAACAGGTTATATAACTCTCACTCTCTTTTTATTTTTTTTAAACAATTAGGGTAATTAGAGTTGCTAGGCATTTAATAATAGCAACACTATTCACAATAGTCAAAGGTGGAAGAAATCTAATGAATGAATAAGCAAACTGTTACATATACACATAATAGAATATTATTCATCCATAAAGAGAAATGAAATTTTGATGCGTGTTACAACATGGATGAACCTTAAAAACATGATGCTAAATGAAAGAAGCCAGACTCCAAAAGACAATATAGTATGTTCCACTTATACGAGTTATCTAGAAAAGACAAATTCGTAGAGACAGAAAGTAGAATAGAAGTGACCAGGTCTGGAAGAGTGTGGAATGAAAGAGTTATTGCTTAATGGTCATAGAGTTTCTGTTTGAGATGATGAAGGAGTTTTGGAAGTAGACACTGGTGACGTTGCACCACACTGTGAATGTACTTAACAGCACTGAATTCTACACTTGCTTAAAATGGTAAACTTCATGTTGTGTGGTGTGTGTGTGTGTGTGTGTGTGTGTGTGTTTCCACAATAAGAATTTAAAACAGCTTAAATACCATTCTTTTGTTACTAGGGTCATTAGAGTTGCTAGTCTGTTAATGGGTTGTTATTGACTGCCATCTACTTTTTCCACAAGACATCCTAGAACTCATGCCAGGCAATTAATTATTATCAAAAAGCTCATATTTTGTTAAAGAGAGAATCTTGTAATTAAGAGTTACATTTAAGAGCACATGACCAAGGAAACAGTATTATATAAACTGCAGATGACCAGAAATATGCCACAAGAGCCAAGACACCACAATAATTGTTATGGCTTGGGACTATATGTGTGTCCCACAATGGTTACAGAAAGGAAGCCACAGGGGAAGGCAAGAGCTGACTCTGGTCACCCCCTAGGCAGGGTTGACCCTGTGCAAGTGGTCTAACAATGCCTAACATGATTTGCAAAAATGGTCTGCCTCAGGAGTCAGAGTTGTGGGACAGGGAATCTAGAAAGGGAGTCATGGGAAGAGGCAGACGGAAAAGAAGCATGGGAGGCTTATATACGATGCGCAAGGTCCCACCCACTGGGCGGGGCACAGGGGCACTCCTCCAGTAGCACGGTGGAGTTAAGGATCCAGGCAGTTTCACAGATAAAAACTCAGAAAAAGGGTGTCTAGGGAAGATATCAAATGCCTTAATAATATTTATATTCTTGAATCTAATAATTTATTGACAAGGAATTTATTCTATGAAAGTATTTAACACAAAGATGTAACCATAAATAGAAACACTTTTTATAGCAACAGTGCTTACAATAATGAAAATTTATGAGTAACTTAAATGCCCAACAGTAAAGAAAATCCATACAGCAGAATAACATGTAGCCATTAAAAATGCTGTTGTGGAAGAATTTGCAAAGGCATGTAAAGATGTTTTTATTTTTGTGTGTACTATAGAATGTTCCTGGGTTAGATGGTACTCCGATCTTATTCCTGCTTATGTAGGTACTCCACTGAAAAATAAAAGGAAATTGCACTGCCAACACTTTATCACTGAAGCTATTGATGTTACTCAGGACTCCTTGTGGTTGCAGAGTGAACTTACGTGGTAAAGAGGTCTTTCTTTGCTCATTTCATTTTCGACCTCTTTTTATGCTGCTAAAGTGTTTTAATTTATTATTATTATTTATTTTTATTTATCATTATTTTTATTTATTATTTATTTATTTTATGTTGCTAAAGTGTTTTATTATCTTTGTATATTTTCTGAAAAAGCATGTTTTTAACAATTGTGTGAATGCAGAGGCAAAAGATTGTATTGAACCTTGCTTATATTATTGCAGAGTAGCTCAGCTCAATAATAAATATCACGGCCAGGCGAAGTGGCTCACACCTGTAATCCCAACACTTCGGGAGGCTGAGGTGGGTGGATTACCTGAGCTCAGGAGTTTGAGACCAGCCTGGCCAAGATGGTAAAATCCCATCTCTACTAAAAATACAAAAATTAGCCAGACGTGGCAGTGCATGCTCGTAATCCCAGCTACTCAGGAGGCTGAGGTGGGAGAATGGCTTGAAACCAGGACGTGGAGGCTGCAGTGAGCCAAGACTGCGCCATTGCACTCCAGTCTGGGCTACAAGAGCGAAACTCCATCTAAAAATAAAATAAAATAATAATAACAATAAATATCACTAGTATTAATTAATTAATTCATTCATTCATTCATCCAACACCTACCGTGTGCCCAGCTTTGGTTTATGTGTTGGAGACTTAACACCATATAAGCCTCTGCTTACACGTAGCTTACTTTCTAAAGGGGTGGGGCAGGCCACCAATAAATAAGCCATATGTGATATAGGTAGTAATAAATGCTACTAGAAATTGGACAGGAGAGAGAAAGACTGGATGGGGGTAGAGGGTACACTATTGTAGGCAGAATGACCTGGAAAGTCCTGTCTCTGAGAAACATGTATATGACCAGCTATATATGTCAGCAAACTAGGAGGAGGTATGACATTTGATCCCACACTTTACACTCCTGTTAAATCACAAACCATGCTGTTTCATACACAGCTATTACATGTGCTGTGTTAAGGTATGGAAAGATGCAAGTGGTACATTATTGAGAACAGTTTTAAATAAATACTGCTCTTGACTCTGGTCATTTGCAATTAGATCACTTTGTACTTCACTGAAAAGCCAGGAAAAGTATTACCAGGCCATCAGCTTGGATTTTACAAAATGAGCATCAAAATTTCTATGTCCAGGAAAGTTCTAGGACTCTGCTCTAAGTGGACTTAGCCCTGAAGCTGCTGGCCCAGGGTGGAAATGCCTGACACTGGCAGAGGAGCAGGCAGTGACATCTGTTTGCCCTCAGCCAGTGCCAAGGTAGCTCCACCTCTTCTCGCACATACCATGCCAGACCATATAACAAGGCCAAGTTTGTGCCAGCTGCTCTGCTGGAGACCTCACAGTTCATTTTATTCAACCATCCAGCAGATATCTACTGAGCTGCTACTGTGTGCCAAGCTCTGGGGATAAAATAGGGGGCAAGACAAAAGCAATTCCTGTGCGCTGAGAACTCGTAGCCTAGTGGGAGAAACAGGCGATTAAACAGGCAATTACAACAAATCATAGCAGTGTTATGACAAGGTGCTGTGGGGACATGGGGCAGGGGCTCCTCCCTTGATTTGTAGGTGTCTTAAAAAGTTTCCCAGAGAAAATGCTGTTTGTTTAAGCTGGGCTTAGAGATTGAGTAGGCACCAGCCATGGCAACTAGAAAGGATGGAGGAAATAGGGTTCCAAGCAGAAGCAGCATGGAAATGCCTGGAGGTGCAAATCCTGGCCTATTTGAGGCACTGAAAGCTTAGTATTCATGGAGAACTGTGGGAAAAGAAAATCTAGAGACACATCTGTCCTGTTCACCCATCATTTTTTTCAACAAAAAATTTTCAACCATATTCTGCAATAAAGGGAATAATATAATGACCTCCCATACCCATCACCCAGCTTCTATCATGATCAGCTGTGGTCCATTTTGTTTCGTCTATGCCTTTCCCATTTCACCAACTCCTCTTCTCCCACTCTGTGTGTTATTTTGAAGCAAATCCCAGACATCATATCATTTTACCTGTAAATTTTTTTTTTTAATTTTTTTTTTTTTTTTTTTTTTAAAGACGGGGTTTCACCATATTGGTCAGGCTGGTCTCAAACTTCTGACCTCAGGTGATCCACCCGCCTCAGCCTCCCAAAGTGCTGGGATTACAGGCGTGAACCACCGCGCCCGGCTTTACCTGTAAATTTTTAAAAGTCATTCCATATTAATTTTATATGCAACTCCTGGTATAGTATATTCTCATGGTAAGCACTCAGTAAATAAATTCATTTGTTTGCTGAATCAATAAACAATTGAGTGGAAGAAAGAAAGGCAGGCAGAAGCCACACGATGAAGGGTTTTGTCTGTCATCTTGGAGTTTGGGCTCTATTCTGTGGGCCCCAGGGAGTCACTGCAGGGTCTTGAGTCGGGGAATGACATGCAGTGGCCATTCCACCTAAAGTGTTGGAAGGGATAGTTGGAGGTGGAAGTTGCATCTGCAGAGAGGTTTTTAGGAGGCCCTATTAGAAATCTAGGCCATCAAATTATACCTATATGTGTATAGGTATAGAAAGTAGAGGTCAAAGGGGATACAAAAGGCAGAAGAAAAAGCAGAAATAGAGGAAGAGGAAGAAAAATGGATAGTAGAGAATGAAGAAAAATGTAAGTCCAAGAAAGATGAAAGAGTTGAAGATGGGGGGGTTGCGGAGAGGGTCTGGAGAAGAGCACAAGGGGACTGAAAGCTTTTCACCCTTGGTTCTTGTTGTACCATGCCAGGCAAGTGCCTGCAGAGAGCAGAAATGCCCATTTCCTGCCAGTTCTCTTTGCCTCAATGGGCAAAATGTCAGCAACACTCAAGGGAAGAAACCTGGTTTCAATATCTGATCCAAGGAGGAAGGGAGTGGGGGAGGGAAGGGTGGTGACAGTGGTTCTCAGGCCCTTGTGTGTACCCAAGGAATATCCAGCCAATGGAGGGGGAGGTAAAATCTAGACAGGAAAAGAGCTGGCAGGAACCAGGCCAAGGAGAGAAAACCTCCAGTCAACTGGAAAGAGGTTCAGGGCCAGATCCTCCCCTAGAAGGAGCTGGAATGGGGACAAGAGCCGAGGCTCTGGGCAGAGGACCATTGTCCCTGGCACATCTGAGTGGTGCTTAATGGAATGCCAGCAGCTCAAGGCTCCCACAGACACTGGGGGGTGGGCAGCCACCCTGTCTCCAGGCACACATTGCACTCCAGGTGTGGGAGCCACCTGTTGTTCCTGGCACCCCTGCAGGATTTTCAGCCTAGGGCCTTGGCAAAGCAGATCTTGCAAGTGAACAGCCTTTAGAACTCAAAGCTTGGCAGACAGGGGATCAATATTTGAGATATTTCCATTTTCTAACCCGGCAAGGTTTAATAAGGTTCCATAACTAACTGTTGTTTGTTTTAGGGATAGACAAACATGGGGCTGCCTTTCCTCTCCAAGCCCGACAGTGCCGTGAAGGATTTCCCTAAATACAGCTGCCTCTCACTTCACCACTTCCTCTACGGGCCAAGGAGGTGTGAGCCCTAAGATGGTGGGAGCAGTCATTGTCCATATTTGTTTACTGCACAAAGTGGGTCTCCCACAGTGCCTCCATGTGAATAGGGTAGGATTTGGTCTTGTCATTCAGCAGCAGCAAAAGTAGATTTTGGCTAGCTGTCTGCCACCTCTTCTGTCCAGAACATGAAGGCTTGCTCTTTTTTTTTCAGATGGAGTCCTGCTCTGTCACCCAGGCTGGAGTGCAGTGGTGCTATCTTGGTTCACTGCAACCTCTGCCTCTCAGGTTCAAGCAATTTCCCTGCCTCAGCCTCCTGAGTAGCTGGGATTACAGGTGCATGCCACTATACCCGGCTAGTTTTTTTTTGTATTTTTAGTAGAGACAGGGTTTCACCATGTTGTCCAGACTGGCCTCGAACTCCTAACTCAGGCAATCTGCCCGCCTAGGCCTCCCAAAGTGCTAGGATTACAGACGTGAACCACTATGCCCGGCCGAAGGCTTGCTCTTTATGGGGCTCTCTGGAGGATCTAAACAATGCTCTGTGGAGCCAAGCCTCTGTAGACAAGGCTCAGCCAACAACAGACGAAGCAGATGTCCTGATCCCTTTTGCTACTATGCCAGGGTCCATGGTGTGATCCACTGACGGTGTCTTTCCAGTTTGTTTTTGACACCAATTGACAAGCTTCTCCCAAACTCTTTATGGAGACATCTGTATCAAGGAAAGCTGGCCAGGTGTGGCAGGTTTCCTCCTGTAACCCAATGCCTTAGGGGGATGAGGTGGGATGATCACTTGAGGCCATGAGTTCAAGACCATCCTCAGCAACATATCTCCACAAGAACAACAACAACAACAACAAAAACTAGCCAGGTGTGGTGGCATACACCTGAAGCCCTAGCTACTTTGGAGGCTGAGACTTGAGCCCAGGAGTTCGAGGCTACAGTGAGCTATGATCACAGCACTGCACTGTAGCCTGGGCAACTTAGCAAGATCTTGACTCCTTAAAGAGAGAGATAAATGGACAGAAGCAGTAAACAAAGGGGGCTCTAAGCAAGGAGTTGGTGGAGATCATTGATACTCTCTCAGCACAAACATGCACATATCTTACCTAAAAAAAGCAGCCACCCTTAGCCCATCTTGCTCAAGAACTATGGTCACAATTGACTTTGTACTCTGTTCCTGGATGAAGGACCATCTATGACATGACAGCTTCTGGGGGCTTCAGGTTCCATTTGAAAATTTTCTTATTTCTCTCCCTGTCCTTCCAGAAGTTGCTGGATTGATCAGACATGAACCTCTGTCTCTAGTCTGAATGTCTATGCTTAAAACTGGTGCTCCTAGTAGTATAATACAGCAATAGCTCATCACCTATTATCAGAGAATATAAGAACATTTTCTAAAACAAAATCACAATGTAATTATTGATATTATAAGTTGTAGTCATTTTGTAAAAAAAAAAAAGCACTACTCTGCTTTTGTTAACAGAGTAGGCTGGAACATAACTTAAACTTCTGATAATGATAATTTAGGATTGATGTTGGACACTTCTGATAGCATATTCTGCCCATATAAGAAACTTAATCTTTTTTCTCCTGAATTCCACCAGATTGCCTCCCAGGCAGCCCACTTTGCCTCTGTTCCTATCTTGAAGTTTAATAGCTTTACTTTTGTACCAGTCTCCCTTTAGTAGGCTGTCTACAACCCCAGATATTCATAGAATGAGAATTTTTAGATCTAGAAGAAAATTTGTGCCTCCACAGTCTTTGATTGTCACCTAGGGCAGAACTGCAGGTTACCAAGGAAACCAAATAATCCCGTATTGTTTGTAATACCAAGTCAAAGTTGCTCTCTGTGCATCTGAAGGAACAAAGTACCAAGACTTTGTCACAGTTGCCACTGTTAAGGTCAGTCTTTTAAATTTAGTCACTGTTAGTCTGGAGCTGTACCAGGGAAGGGAATACCCAGTACCCAGATTTTATTCCATCGATAGCAATAGTAGGTGTCCTAGTGTTTGGAACTAAATCCCATCTCAGAGTCACATGTCTCTTGAGTCAGTGTTGTATTCACCTGTGGATAACTGCAGGCAGTTAAGAGTAGTATAAAATAGTCTAAATGAAAGGTGGGGAATCTTGATGAGAACAGGAAAGAGTCCAAATCTGCTAGATGTTCCAAAGTTAGAATTGGAAGATTTGGTGACTGGTTTCTGGAACAGGAGGGGGTGAGGTAGAGAGCTACTCCCAGAGGAGCCAGCTCTCTAACTTGGGTGGTGACACAAGCCAAGATTTAGAGCATGTGGGTAGGACAAATAGACAGCAGGTTTCTTTGTGCACATGTAGTTGAGCAGCCCAGAGGATACACAGGGGGATATGTAGTCATCCCTGGCTTCACAAACACTCGGATGACAACCGTTCTGAGAGATGCATATGGAATTGCCCTGACTATGAACATCACATGGTGGCAAGAGGCGGGACATTGGTTCTTGGGGTCAAGTTCTCCCATTAACTGCTATGGAATCTTAAGCAAGTCATCACTGTTCTTCATAAGTCTCTAAAATGAGAATGAGAATGTCTCTAAAATAAAATGAGAATATTTTCAAGGTCTGTTTCAATGGTAACATTTAAAGACCAATGTACTTTGATTCACTCTGTCACTTTTTCCGGGGGAGGTATATTTGCTTGTTTATTCAGTTATATATTTGTGAATTGCCACTGAGACAGCTATGCCGTTAAGTCTCACAGCTTTGTCAGTTGAATTAAGTAGAATAATTGTCTCTCTGTCAGAATATCACTTGCCTGTTATGGTTTAAATCTAGGCACTGTGTGATGGTTACTTTTTAAAATAGTTGCAGATCTTAGACTTTCATCACTGTTGTAATTCACCTGCCAAACCATCTCCAGGACTCCCTTGCTGTCATGCAGCCTTAGGAAGGCTTTTTATTTTTGACTGTAGCTAAAAAAAAGTCACACAACACAAAACTCACCATCTAAACCATTTTAAACTGTATAATTCAATGGTCTCTAGTACATTCACAATGTACAACCATCACCACTATCTAGTTCAGGAAGAATACAACCTCAAAAGGAAATGCCCTACCCATGGAGCAGTCCCTGTCATACCCCTTCTCCAGTCTGTGACAACCACGAATCCACTTTCTGCCTCTATGGATTTACCTATTCTGGACATTTTATACAAATAGAATCATACAATATGTGCCCCTTTGTGTCTGGCGTCTTTCACTTAGCATAATGTTTTCAAAGTTCACTATGCTGTGGTATATATCAGTATGATTCCTTTGGTGACTGATTAATATTCCATTGTATGGACATACCACACTATAGTTATCCATTCACACGTTGATGAACATTTGAGTTGTGTCCACCTTTTGGCTACTGTAAATAGCTCTATGGTGAAAATTTGTGTACAAGTTTTTCTTTGAACATGTGTTTCCAATTCTTTTGGTTACATACTTAGAAGTGGAATTGTTGGGTCTTATGGTAATTCAACATTTAACTTTTTGAGGGACTGCCTATTTTCTAAAGCAGCTGAACCATTTTACATTCCTACCAGCAATGTACAAGGATTCCAATTTTCCTATATCCTCACCAACACTTGTAATTTCTGTTTGTTTTTTTTTTAATTATTATTATAACAAGCCCCAGATGGGATAATAGAAAGCATACTCTAGTGGAAGTGGTGTCTCATTGAGGTTTGGATTTTCATTTTTCCTATGATTAAGGCTGATGAATATCTTTTCATGTTCTTTTTTGACAATTTGTAACATGTCTATACAAGTATTTTGCTTATTTTTTTTCATTGTTGTTTGTCTTTTTTGTTGTTGAGTTCTAGGAGTTTTTTTTTTTAATATTCAGCATACTAGATCCTTATCAGATATATAATTTACATGTATTTTTCCCATTTTGGGGGCTGTTTTTTCACTTACTTTTTAGTATCCCTTGATATACGAAAATTTTTAATTTTGACGAAGCCTTGCTTATTTATTTGCTCTTTTGTTACTTGTGTTTTTGATGTCCTAAGTAAGAAATCATTGCCAAATCCAAGTCCTGAAAATGTACTACTATATTTTCTTCTGATAGTTCTATAGTTTTAGCTCTTGCATTTAGGCCTTTGATCTAGTTTGAGTTAATTTTTGTGTGTAGTGTGAGTTGGGGGGTCTGACTTCATTATTTTGCATGTGGACATCAGTTGTCTTGGCGACATTAGGAAGGTATTTATACCTATTTGTTATTCCATGGCAGCTAACCACAATAACTATGCTATGGTTCCGTACATTGTGCCCATGTGTAGTGGACACTACTGGTTGCCTTCCAGAATCTATTACTCCTTATTTTTTCCTAAACTAATCCTAGTTTTGTTTGGATGTTCACTTTTTTCCCCACATGATTCAGGGTAAAGTAACCCCACCCTAGGCTTTAGATCTTAATTAGTGTAAGCCTGCTGTTCTCAGAGTGTTGTTCATGAACGCTTGAAGGTTTCCTAAACCCTTTCATGAATTCTGTGAGATCAAAACTGCTTTTTAAATAATACTAAGGTGTTATTTGTCCTTTTCATTGTAGGTAACGTTGCACTAATGGTACAAAACCCCTGGTGGGTAAAACTGCTGGTGCCACACACTATATACAAGGTAGTAATAGTAGTTGTATTTTTGTATTCCACCATGCACTTGCAGAAAAAGAGGAAAAAACTAGTTTCATTTGATGTACTTAATGAAAAAGTAAATATTTTAAATTTAATTAACCTTTGACCTTTGAGCATATATTATCTTTTAAATATTCCATATGAAAAAATACAAGTAACCTTCTACTACATTGAAGTATGATTGTTATCTCAGAAGAAAGCACTTAAGTGATTGTCTGGTTTGCAAGCTAAAATAGGTCATTTTTTGTTTTACTTGAAAGGATGATTGACAAACTATGTTTACTTAGACTTAAGTTTTTATGGACATTATTTCAAACTTGGATAAAGGGAGCCTCCTTAGGGAAACCAGTTGACAGTATTTGACGCCAGTGAAAAAGTTCAAGTATTTGAGCAAAAATAGAATTTTGGAAAATGTGTATCCATTATTGTGAGCTTGATAGAGTTCCATATTTTGTTAACAACTTCCCCATATTTAGATTTTTCTGATAGTATCAGTGGTGATATTAGTGAATATGATTGTTTTGACATTATATAATAAAAATGTCAATATTTGGAAGATCTGCATAATTCAGTGAACCAGTATTTTCCAAATGACCAATGGTTTACTTTACAAAATTATGCATGTATAAAAGATCAAAGTGCAAGACAGATCAATATATATTAATGTAACAGAACATAAGAAGTTCATGACTACAGTTTCTGTGCACACAGTTTTCAGGGTTCTATTATTCAAGTTGCCATCTCCATCACCTGCTAAAGTGAAGGCAGGTGGGTCAAGCTCAGCCAATCAGGCTCTCTCCTCTACTGGAAATTGATCTTGGGTGAAAAAAAGAAAGTATAGAAAACTGTTGAAGTTGACACTGGGAAGAGATTTTCTATTTATTCTTGCTACCAGAATCCTGAGAATTTCCCTGGTTCCTGCCCCTTCTGAAGTCCCTCAATTTTTCCTTAGATTTAGGAGCCACCTGTATCCTTAAAAAATTATTTTTTGCTTAAGGAAGCTACAGTCTGATTCTCTTGCTTTCCACCAAAAACTCTGATGGAGACATGGAAACCTATTGTAAGTCCTCTCTTGCTGGGACACTGATGCTCTCCCTGCCATGCTGTGCGTGCTTCCTGTTCCTTTCACCTATAGATCTGGGACCTTTGAATGACATTGTTGATGAACAATGAATGGAATTAATTAAGTTGACTAACTTTCCCCGATGCTATGGGCTGACTGTCCGCCTGAAATAATGTGTCAGAAACTTAATCTCCAATGTGACAATGTTGGGAGCTGGGTCCTAGTGGGAAGTGGTTAGGTGATGAGGCCCTCATGAATGGATGAATGCTGCTATAAAAAGGACTTGCAGGAGTATATTTGCCGCCTTCTACTCTTCTGCTATGTGACGACACAGTGCTTGTCCATCTTCCACTTGCCCTTCCAATTTCTGTCATGTGAGGATGCAGTAAGAAGATCCTCACCAGATGCCAGCACCTTGATCTTGAACTTACAGCCTCCAGAACAAAATAAATTTCTGTTCTTATTGAATTTCCCAGTCTGTGTATTCTGTTACAGCAGCACCAAATGGACTAAGACACCTGGATAACGTTTATCATCTATCCGTCTGCTCACCTCCCTGTGGATATGGACCACTTGTCTGAGTCAAGCCAGTAATCTCTATGACTATTCAGACAGTGTACAAGCGATAGCCCAGGTGCCTTCCTGAGGACTAGGCTCAGCCTGTTCTCATTCTTACCCCTTTCCATTAGTTCTGTGCTTATGAGTTCCCAATGTTTTTCAGATCAAAGGCTTTCATGAATTTATAGTGGATAAAGAATCATACCTAGTTTATATACATTTTCATCATGAATTAGAAAGAAAATAGGACCTAGTATAAGGATCCTGAATTCAAATCTCAGCTTTACTACCTGCTATGTGGCCTTGGGCAACTCTTTTAATTTCTCTTGAGTCTCAGTTTCCTCATTTGTGAAATGGAAGTTGTAATTACTCCTGCTTTACTTACTTTACAGAGAGGTTGTAAGGACCAGATTAGATAATGGATGTGACAGCAGCCTAATATTCACTAGTCTAAATTTCCCAAGGATCAGGATCTGTGTTTGATCTGCATTCCATGTACATGTCATGATACCTGCGTCACAGTAAATACTTACAACATGTTGGTTGAACTAACCTACTTGGGAGGGAATTGTTACAAAGCTCAACTAGAACTAGGACTAAACTGGCAATGGGAAAAAGAGGAGCATGTGGCCTCATTATTCTATAGTCTTGTTCACTGGCTCCTCTTTAGGTTCTTTTATATTGAACTGGTTTTTCACAACACTGAAAACCTGGGTTTTTTTCCCTTCCCCAGTTGCCATTGAAACCAGAACTGCTTGAAAGAGCAGCTGAGCAATTCGTCAGGCTCTGTGGCTTAGAAGGAGATGCGAGCTCACTCTAAATGAGATTTCCAGTGACACACAGGCTCCAGCAGGGATGTCACAATTTCATGGTCACACGTTACTGGCATTGTTTTAAGCTTGCATGAAAGCTTTTGCTAAACCCAGCTGCTTCGAGCTTTGCACCAACCACTTGGGAAAACTGCCAGTCCCTCTGCCACATTCTTTCCAAATCAGAAGGATTATTGAATATCTCTCACAGATTCTTTCTTTCTTTTTTTTCTAATAACCATAGATTGTAGCTGTACAATCGGATTATTTCAAATGTATACACCTAAGTAAGCATCTCCTCAATTGAAATGTAGAACATTTCTGTCACTCCAGGAGGTTACCTTCTCTCTTCTTTCTTTCAGTTCCTGCCCCAGCCAATAGGCAATAATAGCCTAGCCTCCCATTACCATAGATTATTTTTGCCTTGTCTAGAATTTCTTACAAATGGAATCATATGATATGTGCTTTTATTTTTCTATTTTTTGTATCTGAGTTCTTGTTTTTGAGATTCATACTTGTTCCATGTATCCATCATTCACTATTTTTAAATTGCTGAATAACATTTCATTATGTAAATACACCACAGTTTGTTTATCCACAATATTTTTGAGATTTATCTTTGTGTGTGTATATTTGTTTGTTCTTTTTTATTACTGAGCAATATCCTACTATACATATATACCACAATTTATCTATTTTCTTGTTGAGAAACATTTGAGTTGTTTCTAGTTTTGTCTACTACGAATAAAGCTATTATAAAGAGTCCTGAAAAGGTCCCCCTTTTTTTTTGAGACGGAGTCTTCCTCTTGTCACCAGGCTAGAGTGCAATGGTGTGATCTCAGCTCACTGCAACCTCCGCCTCCCAGGTTCAGGCTATTCTCCTGACTCAGCCTCCCTAGTAGCTGGGATTACAGGCACCTGCTATCACACCCAGCTAATTTTTTTGTATTTTTGATAGAGACAGGGTTTCACCATGTTGGCCAGGCTGGTCTCGAACTCCTGACCACAAGTGATCCACCCACTTTGGCTTCCCAAATTGCGGGGATTACAAGGGTGAGCCACTGCATCTGGCCAAATCTTTTCCTGGGTATTTGTTTTGCCTAGGAGTAAAATTATTGGGTCATATGGTAGGTGTATATTTAACTTCATACAAGACTGTCAGAACTTTTCCATAATGGTTGTACAATTTTACATTCTCAACAACAATGTATGAAGTTCTAATTATTTCACATTATCACTTACACCTGTCTTTTATTTTAATCATTTTAGTGGGAGTGACATGGTTGGTACCTCATAGGGTCAGGGGACTTTTAATGGAATTTCTATATTTGCTACTCACAATTCTAGTTAGGACAGATGAGAGCAATAGGAGGACCCTGGCAGCAATTGGGGATTCTGGAACTCCACTCTCTGCTTCCCCCGCATCCTTCACCAAGCTCTACTTTTTTTCTTCACAATATCCCCTAATTCTGACACTTTTTCACTTTCAGAATTTTAGTTTAGTTAATGCTTTGGCAGTTTCTATTTGGAGTTGAATCCCTGAACCTGGGTCCAACCTCAGCCCCTGTTCCAGGAGACAAAGCAAATGGCATCAAGAAGGGGCCTCCCTCTCACCTCCACCTCATCTTTGCTTTCTGGCCTCCTTTAGGATTACAATTTCACTAGAGTATGCAAATCATAGCAGACATCATGGCGTTTCTATTGTGTGGACCAGAAAACTATCTGAGAAATGAAGATGATTCACAGAAATCATAGAACTTAATCCAGTGCTCATCAGAGCTTTCCCAGGAGGATGACTTTAAGGGTTTGAGGCTAAGTGGCATCTCTCTGTAGATTCCTTTTCTTTTTTTTTTTGTTTTTTTGAGACGGAGTTTTGCGCTTATTGCCCAGGCTGGAGTGCAATGGCAGTATCTTGGCTCACTGCAACCTCTGCCTCCTGGGTTAAAGTGATTCTTCTGCCTCAGCCTCCCAAGTAGTTGAGATTATGGGGCCCGCTGCCACACCCAGCTCATTTTTGTATTTTAGTAGAGACGGGGTTTCACCATGTTGGTCAGGCTGGTCTTGAACTCCTGACCTCAGGTGATCCACCGTCCTCGGCCTCCCAAAGTGCTGGGATTACAGGCGTGAGCCACTGTGCCCGGTCTCTCTGTAGATTCTTGGACTTTCATGTTGATACAACCATTCGTTTATAGGAGCTCTCCAGGGTCCTGGACTTCTTCTTGAAATAATCTCTGACCCTGGAGACTAGTGTTCCATGCATGTATTCAACCACTATCTTCATATGTCTTGAACACTGTCCTTCTGATACCAGCTTTTAACTCCAACCTAAGTCCGCATGCCTGTGACTGTCTTTAAGATATTCATTCTCTTACGTTTCTGTCTCCTCAGCTACTACCTTTGGCAGAGCTAGCAGCGTCTTTCAGCTTAGTGCTTCTCAGACTTAACAGTGCAAATGAATCACCTGAGGATCTTGTTAAAATTCAGATTCTGATTCTAGGTTTGTGGAGGGGCTCAAGGTTCTGCATTTATGGCAAGCTCCCATGTGATTTGATGCTGCTGGTCTGTGGACCACACTGAGTAATAAGGCTCTAACTAATCTTCCCACCTCCACTCTTGCCCTTCAACACTGGAGTTATCATTGTAAAGTCACATCACCTTTGAGTGGTTTCTAGTTATGCTTAGAATGAAATCTAGACTTTTTATTGTGGCCAGAAGAGCTGCAATGCATGGGCTGGCATCTGTTTATCTTCCTTGCCTCATTAGGTGCACTCTTCCCCCTCATTCTCTATACCCTAGCCCACTGGACTTTTGGTTGCACTTACAGAAAATAACATACTTTCCAGTGCCAGTTCTTCATGTATGTCATTACCTCTCTGAACTCCCTCATTTCAGTAGGGCTGCCTCCTTGTAAGTTTGGGGGGCTCAGCTTAAATGTTCCCTTTTTAGAAATACCTAGCTAGAAGGTAAGCCCCATGGTGAAAGAAACATGTCTATTTCATTCATTGTTGTAGCCCTAGCATATAGTACACACTCAGTAAATATTTGAGAGAAAAAGTATGAATATTACAAGCTCTACCCAAACGGGTCTTGATCAGCATAGTTTTCTTCCATTTTCAAATAGATAACTTGGTTTTCTGGCTGATGTTCCAATCACTGATGATTGCATTCCGGGGGCTTTCTAACTGCTTTGTCTCTAGGACTTCCTGCTTGTTAATCCATCTTACTCTCCACCATCAGTTAATGAACCAGAAGCGCTGCTTTTGTTATCTTATTCTCCTGTTATAAAAACAGTAATTCTCATTCCCCATTACTACTGAAGAGTGTCCAGGATCTTCATAGGATATAGTTGATGGACTGAATTGATGTCCCCAGCTAAAAACCTCACTGTATCCATGCCCACTGCAGTGAGATTTTTGAAAATCTCTCATCAAAAGGTAGAGTCTATTTATTGCTCCCTCGAATATCAGTTTGCCTTGTGCATCAAGCAGGCTTGCACCTGCCACTCTGTTTCAGAACCCCGTCATGAGAATGCAAGCCTCAATTAGCCTGCTGGAGGATGAGAGATCATGAGGAGGGGAGCCTCATTGTCCCAATTGAGGCTCATCTTAGATCAGCCTTGTCTAGGGGAGGGGGAGGAGTCTTATGGCCACCCACATGTTTGATGACTCACTAGAAGGACTCCCAGGACTCAGAGGCAGTTGTACTCACAGTTATAGGTGATCAAAGGACACAAGATGGCATCAACAAAGGAAAAAGTCATGTCAGTCTGGAGGAGTCTAAGTGCAGGCTTCCAAAGTTTTGTGTTCGGTGCAGGAGGGGGATTACACAGAACATACTTTTTCTTCCAGCAATAAACTTTAGTAACACATACACAATATTTCTGACTACGGAAGCTGACTTGAGGTTCAGAGTCCAGGGATTTTATTGGAAAAATAGACAAAGGATGCCTATGTGCCCAGCCACAATGCTGAAATTCCAGTCGAGTGCAAATCACTCTGTTTGCAGAAACATTCCAGGCAAGCTGGTACAAGTAGGATTCAGTGCCAAAGCTATGCCAAACAGCCTTACCAGTTAGATGGTAGATGGAAGGATAGAATAAAGGCCCTCTGAAGATGGCTCTCTTCCTATCCCCCAGAACATGTTCATATGCTACCTTACATGACAAAAGGGACTTTGCACACGTGATTAAATTAAAGTTCTTGAAATGGGAAGATTTTCCTGAATTTTTCAGGATTAAAGTCAGCAAGGGCAAGATAAAGGAAGTAGAGGGCAGAGAACTGCTGAAGGAGGAAGAGATTTGACAATGCTTTGCTGCTGGTTTTGAAGATAGAGGAAATGGTCATGTCTTAGTCCTTTTGTGTTGCCGTAAAGGAATAGCTGAGTCTGGGTGATTTGCAAAGAAAAGGGATTTATTTGGCTCACAGTTCTGCTGGCTGTACAAGAAGCATGGCACCAACATCTGCTTTTGATGAAGGCCTCAAACTGCTTCCACTCATGTCAAAAGGCAAAGAGGATCTTATGTGTGCAAAGATTGCATGGCAAGAGAGGAAGCAAGAGAAAGAGGGAAGGAAGGTGCCAGGCTCTTTTCAACAACTAGCTCTTTCAGGAACTCATAGTGTGAGAACTCACCCTGTACTCCAAATCCTGCACCAAGCCTTTTATGAGGGATCTGATCCTCCAGAAGGCCCCACCTCCAACATCAGGGTTCAAATTCAACATGAGGTTTGGAGGAGCCCAACACCCAAACCATAGTGTGTCATGGGCCAGGGAATGCAGATGGCCTTTCGAAGTTTGAAAAAGGAAGAAAATGAATTATTCTCTAAAGCCTCCAAAAGGAATGCAGTCCTTCTGATCCATTTTAGACTTCTAATCTCCATAGCCCTAATATATAATACATTTGTGTTGTTTTGAGCTACTAAGTTTATAGTAATTCATTACATCAGCAATGGAAAACTAATACAAATAGTAACATTGGAAACATTCCAAAAGCGAAGGTCCCAGATACCAGCCACAGGTCAGTTCTATAAGCAGGTCCTTTGGAGGAGCAACATCATCAGATCTATGATATTTAACTCTTTCCTATAAAAGCCTACAGCCAGACAATCACCAAACATGTAAGAGGGAACAGCAGAATGGCCTACCCGACTGCAAAAATATGAGCAAGCCTAGCCAGGACCGAAGAACTTCTATATTGTGGGAAATAATACATCACTGTGGGCAATAATAAATGCTTGTGGTTTTAAGCCACTGAATTTTACTGCAGTTTGTTATACAGCAAATTCTAATTCATGGAATTCAAGGCTTTTGAGTAAAAATGTAAGAGCCCAATCCATATATCATATATTATCTCTTCTTCACAAACTTTGCTTTATTTATACTAATCTATTTAATGTCATCCAAACAATCTGTGTTCCTTCCTATCACTGTCCTTTCCTTCATGTCATCCTTGTAGCTCAAGTCCTTTTCCATCCACATCTCTGCCTACTATTTCAGAATGTAATTGACAACCACTTAGCATGCAATTTTTGTGAGCATCCAAGTTTTCAAGTCTAGTCAACTGATGCCATTTGGAATTTGGTGGATCATGAAGTGTGTTGCTAGAATTAAACAGGCTTGTAAGTCATTGCCATCTGTAAGCTCTCAAAAGAACAAATACTTCAGAAAATGCTTTCTGCACAGACGAGAAACTAGAGTTCATGAGAGAGCTGCCAAAGTAATTTTTTATATTAGTGAGAATGAGGCTTATTGATTCTTTGAGTGCTTATAGAACTCTCATTATTATTATTATTATTATTATTTTTGAGACGTAGTCTCACTTTGTTGCCAGGCTGGAGTGCAGTGGCGCTATCTCAGCTCAGTGCAAACTCCACCTCCTGGGTTCAAGCGATTCTCCTGCCTCAGCCTCCCGAGTAACTGGGACTACAGGCACATGCCACCACACCCAGCTACTTTTTGTATTTTTAGTAGAGACGGGGTTTCACCATGTTGGCCAGGATGGTCTTGATCTCTTGACCTCGTGATCCACCTGCCTTGCCCTCCCAAAGTGCTGGGATTTACACAGTGTAAAAACAATAAGAAAGAGCCACTGCGCCCAGCAGAGTGCTTATAGAACTCTTATTTGTTCGGTCTCAGAGCTAAGCTGTCTGGTATGCTCATTGGCACTTTGATTATAGCTGTATTTATAAATGCTAAGAGCTTATTTGGTCCAGAGTTAGGAAGCTTGTATTTCATTGCTGTCTAAGAGTTAAAGCTAGCTACAAAGTCTTGAAATCAGCCAGTGTTCTTAGGCAAGAGTCACAAATTGTGCTGACAATCACTAACTGGCGAGGTGGCAAATGCTCTTACTGGTTTGTAAAAATGAAATGCAACAACTTGTATTTATGGAGTACTTTCGATGTACTAAGCCTTGGGCTCAGCCACGGGCATGCAGAAGTAAATCACATGGAAGTAAATAACCTTTTGGGTTTTATAACACAGTGTAAAAACAATAATAAAGTCTGACATAAATAACTTCTGTAAGTCAGCAATGAGATACAAAGGCATTTGAAGATGAAACAATATCTGACAATCATGATGTCATTCCAGGAATATCCCAGAATTCCTTGGGTAATGTAACTTATTCATTTCTAATTTTTGTGCCAATATTTACAATAATCTCATAGTCAACAGATATTTGTTGAGTGCTAACTACATCCTAAGCATTTTGACACCAAGGGAAACATGAAAAAATTTAATATATTCCCTGTCCTGTGACTTTGTACATTACAGCTAAACATTAATAGCAACAAGAACAAAATATCTGGGCCACAAAAATGTGGTTCTTATTGCATTAAATCCATTTAATTTGTATGTCTGGCTCAATCATCAAACATACTCCTAAAAATTATGTTGTTTTTTATTTTCTGGCCAAACTCTTTGCTATAGAGTCGTGTAGATTAAATGGACAGTCACAGATAGATATGAATAAACTGCAAGAATGAAAGAGCTGACCCTGGGGCTTCTAGTGATGTTTTCAATGGACTCCCCAAGTGTCTCATTTGTATAGGGTATGTTGTGAAAAGGGCACTGGGCTTGAAATCATGAGTTCTAGTTTCCACTCTGCCATGAACCAGCTACAGGATCTTGGGCAAATCACTTAGCCATCTGTCTCCTGTAAAAACAGGAATTTTACGTCAGCTGTGCTTAGCTCTGAAGATCTTTAACTCTCTCCTCTATTTTTCCCATATAGGTATTGTTTATATCCCTATGTGTGGTTTATATTCCTATGTGTGGCTTAAATTGGTTAGAGAGAACCAGCTATCTAGTGATAGAACTGTCCTATAAGACAACATCTTGTGCCACCACCATTAACTTCAGCAGCAAGAACATGAAGTAGCAAAAAGCATTTGCTTATCAAAAAAGGCTTCTTTGTATTTAGGTAGAGAGGATCTGGGGCATTAGTCCTGTAGGATCAGGTATTGTGAAAGCCTGTTTTTCCAACTGTTTCAGAAAGAACACGAGGCTTCAATTTCAGGATATTAGCCTTGAGTGGAGCCAGAGTGGGTGTGGCTTTTGCAATTCTGTCCACCTGCAGATCCATGGACTGAAAATAGTGCATGGGCTTGCCGTGTGTGTGTGTGTGTGTGTGTGTGTGTGTGTGTGTGTCTGCGTTTCTGCTTTAAAGCATGAGTGTTTCTGCCTTAGCGAACCTCCAAGGATGCAGGCTTTGCAACTCTTAAAAGCCAAGGAGCAGGATAGGGAGTGTTTTTAGCTTATGATTTAAAGAAGAATCTAACATAATTTTAAAATACGGTATTTTATTAAAATCCCCCAAACAAATATTGGTGCTTTAAGAATTTCAGGATGCTATGGGAGGTGAGCCCATCCAATTACTTCTCACTAGGGAGTCTTGCACATAAAACTCCTGACGGCACCAAATTGATGGCTCACTCCTTAAACCCTGGGTGAAGAATGACGAATGGGTAAATAAATATTCATGAGGCCATCTAGGACATCAAATTTATAAAGAACCACTAATGCATTAAAAGGCAGAGGGCACGGGTAATAGAGTGCACACTAAGCTACACGCTGCTACCTGGCTGCAAAGAAATCTTTGCACTTCACGGAATGGCATCTGCCCAGATGTCTCATTCTCCCTGCTCCCCCTCACTCCAATTATGGCCTCCTTGTTTAGAAAGTCAACTCTTTGTTTTTATGGAGGGTGCATTTTGGTCATCCATGGTTGAATATCTCTTCCTTTCATCTTCATAGCAAATATTTAATTCTGGTGTGATACCTCCTGTGCCCCAGCTGATTTGGTAGTCTCCTGGTATCTGTCAACACTGCTTTTTTTATTTTTATTTTTATTTTTTGAGACAATCTCTCACTCTGTCACCCAGGCTGGAGTGCAGTGGCATGACCTTGGCTCACTGCAACCTCCTCCTCCTGGGTTCAAGTGATTCTCCTACCACAGCCTCTCGAGTAGCTGGGACCACAGGTTTGCACCACCACACCTGGCTAATTTTTGTATTTTTAATAGCACGGAGGTTTTGCAATATTGGCCAGGCTCATTTTGTACTCCTGGCCTCAAGTGATCTGCCCACCTCAGCCTCCCAAAGTGCGAGATTACAGGCAGGAGCCACCATGCCCAGCCACAAGTAGTTTTTAATATTAGCCTGAGTAAAATACAATGTCAAGGTGAATTTGCCCTGTTTAAAGCCTTTTAGACAGCAAGACACTGAAGTGGTGAGATCAGGGATGTCTAGACTCCAGAGTAAGAGGGTGTGTGTGACAGCTCAGCTATTTGCTGTTTTTGCAAATGAACCTTGCAGCATCTGTCTTTCCATCTTTAAAGTAGGAAGAGAGATTCTACTTATCTCATAGAGTTGTTATTAGGATTCAATGAGCTAATGCACATAAAGTTCTTAGCACAGTTTTGGGCATATGGGAAACGAAATTTACCAGGGTAGTCCTACACCTTGCTCCTGGGTTTTTGCAGAAGCCAGACGGCAATTCAAACTGGGTAGTCTGGGGAGGGTTTACTAAACATCTACTGGTGTGTACAAAGGTGTGGGCAGGGTTTAAGGTTTAAGGGTTGAGGACAAGGGATATTGCAGTGCTGTGAGCTATTGACAGTAGCAATGCAGAGAACTGAGAAAGGCCAGGAAGGAGAGCTGTGTGGAGCAGCCACCCCCCACAGGAGCTTTTGTCTTCCTCGAAGAATGCAGCCAGCTCACAGTGATCTGCAGCAAGGTTGTCTCATACCCCAGGGAATAAATGCTCCTCCTCCACACCCCTCCTCCCTCCCTCCCTCCCTCCATTTCTGCCAGTACCTCCTTCCAGCTCAACCCAAGAAGCAGGAAATCTATTTTTGTAGTCCACATGGGTCAACGTCCCCAGGCTCAGAGTAGAACAGAAGAGGCCAGCAGGAACTACTCAGCAGAACTAGCATTAAAATCTCACCTGTCCCAACTAACTAAAGAGACAACTCATCACTCTAAGCCAGAGAGAAGCCTGCACTAGAGACTAGATTATGTTTAAGTACAAGCAGCATCAGGAACAGGGGGAATTCCCGGGGGTCTCACCTGAATAAGTAAATAAGAACCACTTTTAACTGCATGTAAGGAGTACTTCTAAACCAAATGAGAATCTGAAAGCAATGTGTCCTCTTAAATAGTTTATGCTTTCTCTGGCTGGGCACAGTGGCTCATGCCTGTAACCCCAGCACTTTGAGAGGTGGAGGCGAGTGGATCACTTGAGGTCAGGAGTTCAAGACCAGCCTGGCCAACATGGAGAAACCCCTCTCTACTAAAAATACAAAAATTAGCCGGGTATGGTAGCGCATGCCTGTAATCCCAGCTCCTAGGGAGGCTGAGGCAGGAGGATTGCTTGAACCCAGGAGGCAGAGGTTGCAGTGAGTTGATATCGTGCCACCGCACTGCAGCCTCAAACTTCTGGGCTCAAGTGACTTTCCCACCTCAGCCTCCAGAGTAGCTGGGACCACAGCCATGTGCCACACAGCTGTTTTTTGTTTTTGTTTTTGTGGGTTTTTTTTTACATTTGTGGGCATGAAGTCTCACTATGTTGCACAGGCTTGTCTCGAGCTCCTGACCTAGAGAGATCCTCCTATCTTGGCCTCCCAAAGTGCTGGGATTACAGGCCTGAGCAACTACACCTGACTGCTTTCTCTCATATACGATTTATTCAGGAAACAGAAAGATAATACAGTGGCAATAATTTATGCGGTGTTCTTCTGAATTCATCATAATTCTTGATTCAGTTGAATCCCAATCAATAAAAAAATCTATTATGATACATTTCAAAGATTCAATCAAAAGATTCTGGGATATTCAAATGTGCAATTTGTATTAGTTTTCTACAGTTATCATAAAGTACCACAAATAGACTGAGCTAAACAACAGAAATGTATTCTCTCATGGTCTTGGAGGCTAAAAGGCCAAGATCAAGATGTCATTAAGGCCATAATCTCTCTAAAGGTGCCAGGAAAAGGTCTGTTCCAGATCTTCCTCCTAGCTCCGAGCCTTGGCTTGTGACAATATAACTCCAGTCTTCATTCGTGTTCTCCATGTGTGTGTCTGTCTCTGTGTCCACATTTCCTTTTTTAAAATAAGGACACCAGTTACATTTAGTTAGAATCCACCCTGATGACTCCATTTTAACTTGATTACCTCTGTAAAGACCCTCTCTCCAAATAAGACGGTTGAGAACCCCAACATATCTTTTTGGGGGCAAGTGGGGAGAGGGGGCACAATTCAACCTATACAGGATTATGGGGGGCAGTGTTTCCTCCCTAGGGCACATCGTGAGAGCTGGCAGTAGACTCACCTCTCTGTGTCCTGCTTTCATTAACCTACAAAAGCACTACCTGTGTGGAACCTGAGGCTCTAGCTAGGGAGAGCTTACTGAAACATTGGGCCTCAAGTGAGATGGCCCCATCATATCGAAGCAGCAAAGAATAAGGGCAAAATTAATATAAAGCAGCCAGTTTAAAGGAAATCCAGGGTTGTGCTTGAGAAAACAAAGCACCAGGCATTATAGTAGCAGCGGGAAGCAGAGCTCCTTAGGGACTTGCTGAAAGGATATCCCTTCTGTGTGCTCTGGGAGGCAGATTTTCCCCAGAGCAGCCTTCAAGCACCCTCTGTAGACCGCCTGGGAGTCCGCAACACCTCTCAGGCCAAGCCAGACATTGCCTAAGCAGTCTAAACTATTTCAACTCCAAATCAACTTGAACATGGTTAGCCTGCTACCTCCCCCACGAGTATCCTGCCCCCTGTAATCCCTGGTCAAATATACAAGGCAACTCATCTTCTCTCCCTCTCCCCTGCTCTCTGTTTTTCATGTCCCTCTCCTCCCTCCCCAGTATCTCTGCCCTTTCTTCTATGCTTATCCCCTTACTGTTAAGCACCCCATTGAATTTCTCCCAGGCTTTTGTCATTGGTCCACCAACTTCTGTCTTTGTGCATTTCAAGGATAACCTTATTTGGTGTCATGGTTTCAATCACCGCCTGTATTCAACTTCTCCAAGCTGGTGTCAGGCAGAGCCCTGCATTTTTTTTTTTCTACTTAACAACTTGCCACATGAATGTTTTGTCTCCTCCAGGACACCAGAAGTCTCATGAAAGGATCGATCATATATGTCTTGTTTGTCATTGTATTTCCTGGGTGTCTCAGAATGATTAGTATGTGATTGTGACTCAATAAATATTTGCTGAACTGTACAGGACAGAATCGTTTCAAAATATTTATCTTGAACCTCCCCTTCTGAGTGTCAGATGCCTACATACACCTGCCACCTCTTGCTCCCTAGGTACTCATGAGTCCAAAACTGACCGACTCCCAGTCTGGTCTGCCTGTGCTCTGGATGACCCTAGTCTCCCGCACTGAAAGCCTGAGAATCCATTCTTCTTCCTCTCTCCACCACCCTCCATAGCCAATCAATCAGGAGGACCTTCCAAATACATCTTCTAAATCTTTCTCAAATTCATCCTCTCTCTCCAGTTCATTCCCTCACTAGAATATAAGCCACGAGGGCAGGGATGTTAGCCTGTTTTGTTCACTGCCATATTCCCAGTGTCTAGCATAGACCCTGCCGCATAGCAGGTGCTCAAAAATGTTTGTTGAATGAATACTGCCAACACCCTAGTTCTATCTATATCCGTTATCTGTGCTGCATGACAAACCTCCCCCAAACTTAGTGACTTAAAACAGCAGAAATTTGTTATTTCTGCTGGGTGGTTCTTGGGTTGGCTTTGCCTGGGCTCACTTATATGGTTGCAGTCAGAGAGCTGCTGGAATGGCTAGCTGAGCGGGGGGCCTCAGCTCTCCTTGGTGCCACGTCTTACCATGACTGACTTCTTCACAGTGAGGTGGTCTCAGAGTTCCAAGAGGCAGAATGTGAAAGGTATACGGTCTTAAGGCCTGGTCTTGGAAATCAGAGTGTCCCATCTTCTGTGGTAAAATTATGTCACAAGGCTAGGGAAGACTCAAAGGTATGAAGAAATAGACTCAACCTCTTGAAAGGAGGAGTGGCAATGCCACATATGGCTTAAATATATGTGGCTATTAGGGCTCACAAAATGAGGCCCAAAATAAAGGCCTCATCAGGAACCTAGAAGCAAAAGTTTCTGATCTTCTCCTGAACTTCTGTCTCTGGCCCCTCATTCTTCCCAAAGCTACCCATAGAAACTAGAAGCCCTCTCCTAGGTCTAACAGAACTCCTTTTCCCCAAAGCCAGCCATAAAGACTAAATCTATTACTTTAAGCCCAGTCCTTTACTTTTCTGTGTAAAAACCGGCCATAAAAAATTATCTGACCTACCTTATTTGATTGTAGGTCATGAGACTCCCATTCCAGAGAAGGCCCGCCCCATACCCAGTAGGAAGGAATGCTGCACAGTGAGGCCCAGAAGAATCTAAACAGGCCTTGCTGGGCTTCCCCACTCAGTCTATTAGCATCAGGTCATACCCTTTCTGTCCAATCACGTTTCTACACAGCTGTTCAGACTTTGTTGAAGCTAAGCATAAAATGGACAGTGTTCCCCTGCATATTTGGGTCTTCATTCTGAAGGTTTCCGTGTCAAGAAAACTATGATCAAATAAATGTGTACGTCTTTTCTCCTGTTAATTCTTCTCTTGTCAGTGATTTTCAGTGAACCTTCAGATAGTAATGGGAAGTTTTCCCTTGGCATCTGTATGGCCCTCCAAAGTTTGTATGTTTCAGAAGCCTAATCACCAAGGTGATTGCATTGGAAGGTGGGGCCTCTGGGAGGTAACTGTGTCATGAGGGCTTGTTTCTCATGCATAGGATTAGCACCCTTAAATGGGCTTGAGGGAGTGTGTGCACTCCTCTTTCCTTCCCACCTTTCTGCCGTGTGAGAGCACAGCATTCATCCCTTTTGTCCTTTTTGCCCCTTGTATTAGACCATTCTTTTGGAATACCTGAGACTCAGTTATTTAGAAAGAAAAGAAGCTTAATTCACTCATGGTTCTGCAGGCTGTTCAGGAAGCGTAGAGGCATCTGCTCAGCTTCTGGGGAAGCCTTGGGAAAGTTACAGTTATGGCAGAAGGTAAAGGGGGAGCAGGCATTTCACATGGTGAAAGCAGGAGCAAGAGAGAGACAGGAAAGGTGCCACATACCTTAAAAGAACCAGATGTCACGAGAACTCTTTCACTATAATGAGGACGGCACTAAGAGGATGGCACTAAACCGTTCATGAGAAATCCATCCCCCAAGATTTAATCACCTCCCACCAGGCCCCACCTCCAACACTGAGGATTGCATTTCAACATGAGATTTGGGTAGGGACACAGATCCAAACCATATCACCCCTTCTGCCATGTGAAGATGCAGCAAGAAGGCCCTCACCAGACCCCACAGTCCAGTGCCTAGACCTAGGACTTCCCAACCTCTAGAACTGTAAGAAATGAATTTCTGTTTTTATAAGTTACCCAGTCTTAGGTATCTTGTTATGTCAACAGAAATAGACTAATACACATGGCAAAAGAATGTAAACACAGGAAGGCACAGTTCACTGACAGCCATTATGATAACAATTGACCACAGCATCTCTCTCCCAGGTCACTGCAGCAGCCTCTAACTATGGAGGCTGTGCATGTTTCAAAGCCATTTCCCACATTGCTGACAGGATGATCTTCCTGAAGCACAAATCTGACCTGCTGCCGTTTGTCAAAACATTATCCTTTGAATAGCAAATGATTAGCTGTAATGGTAGCTCCATCTACCTCTCTCGGACAGTATTTTGTTGCAATGCAGAAGGACGTCAATAGATACATGCATCCACAGGCTGGCTCAGGTGATGACCCACCTGAATGTGGCAGCAGCAGCCTGCACTTGACTTCCAACCTGGCCACCTCCTCATTTTGACAGTGAACTGAAATCTTACATAAGTAGTGGTAGTAAAGAGAAAAACTAAATAGAAGGAAGATTTAGAAACAAAACACAGGTGGTTTGGAAAAAATGAAACTTATAAAAAGAGGAGTCAAGAAGAGGAATAAAACCAAGATCTTTTCTTTCTTCAGTTCTCTTTCAGTAATGAAGACTTAAAATATGACGTCTTAAAAATTATGGAGAATGTGCATATTCTTCAAGTTTCTATTGTTTTTAAATTTCAATATATGGATTTTTAAATGTTTAAACAGTATGTCAGGAAAAAATGCTTTTGCTAACAAGCTTTGTAAAGCGAAGGTGCCATTATTAGCATCTTGGGGAAGTACTTCCCGTGTGCCCACTGCATGTTCCTCTGGAGTGTTTTCTGGTTTTGTTTCTGCACAAGCTGTGTTCTCAGAGGATCCCACAAGAGATGATATAGAGAATCCCAAGATGTCCAAAAATGCATCTTTGCGTGTTCTGTTTGCCCATATGGTGAGAGGCTGCCAGGTAGAGGTGGAATGGCAGACAGAGCTCAGTTGATAGGAAAAGTTGTGGACTAAGTTGGTAGAAGTAAGTTGGCTGCTCAAAATGCACCTCCTTCTCCCTTCATTCATGGGCCTACATCAGTGAGGCAAGTTGAGGTTCTTATCATTCTGACTGTAAGCTCATAGAATAACAGACGGAATGGTGTTAGCAGCCTAAATAAAGACTTAGCTGTAGATCCAAGACAATGAGGAAACCAGAAAATAAGAAGTATACAGGGACATCAGGATGGGCACCCAGAGCCAGGTGTCATATGTTTGAAGGCTGGTTGCTTCCCTACCTTACCTGGACAGGTGACGGGAGCTAGAATGCTCTCGTGTTGGTTACCAAGACAGATAACCCTGAGGCTTCAGGAGTCTAGGACTTTGAAACTTGAAGATACTAGAAGACAACAGGTATCCAAGCTCAAAATAATGAAACTGGAGTGGACGCCTCAGACACACCTGCCAGCCAGCACTGCCTTCACCCTTGCTTGCAATTTGACCCTGAGATAGATTTGAGGGAAATTGGTGACAGTTCACCCCTATAGGACAAGAATAGTTTCTTTTTTATTGGAATCTGAGTTTTGTTCTTGTCGCCCAGGCTGGAGTGCAATGGCGCCATCTCGGTTCACTGCAACCTCTGCCTCAGGTTCACGCAATTCTCCTGCCTCAGCCTCCTGAGTAGCTGGGATTACAGGCACCTGCCACCACGCCCAGCTAATTTTTGTATTTTTAATAGAGATGGGGTTTCCCCACGTTGGCCAGGATGGTCTCCAACTCCTGACCTCAGGTGATCTGCCCGTCTTGGCCTCCCAAAGTGCTGGGATCACAGGTGTGAGCCACCGTCCTCAGCCAAGAGTAGTTTTCTAATGTAACCAGGACTCTTACTCTTCCTGGTTGGGTACAACGACCTCCCTGAGTGGTGTCCTAAGATCCAGCACCTGAGGCCCCTCATCTCTCCACTAGCAGGAAGTCCACACTTTATCTCACTAGCCCATCTTTCATGATATTCCAGCGCCCCAGAGGGCTTCCCCAGTACAAAGGGACAGTCCTGTCACTCCTCCGCTTATAGGAAGAAACCAGAAGTGTGGACATTCCTTCAAAGGAATCTTTTCTCTGCTGTTGTTACCACTGCATGCTGTAACTGGAAGTCAAGCATCCCCACATGATACTGCTTACTTAAGAAAAACCCCATGTCTTCTTTAGCAACTTCAAGGTTCATGTATCAGTGATTACTGGGAAGAACTGACCTCCTCCATCTTCCCTAGAGCTGCAGCTCCTTCCTCTCAGTTTCTATAGTATGCTTTTAAGCCACACCTCTTTGAAGCACTTTTCCAATACTCTTGTTCTTTATATTTATCTGTCCACCTTTGTGAGCTCTCAGAACATGTTAGTGCCTGGTTGGTAAAGGGGATAAATATGGGTTGAAGGAATGAATGACTGAATGCTACCTTAAGAAATGTCTAGAAACCTTGCTTATATTCATACAGATCTGGAAGTGAGTAACGGAGAAATATGGGGAGTAAAAGCAGGCTAAAATCTGCAAGTTGCATAAGAGGCATCAAAAGACGCTATTTAATTATTACTTTGATAATTAGAAAGATATACCAATATTTTTTAAATTAAAGATAAATGGTTTCTTCAATCCTCTGCAGTTATTGGAACAGGTGGCTACCATGACTATCCTTTTACGAAGCAGAACCTGAGGCTCAGGTTGGCTGAGTGACTTGCCTAAGGTAACCGCAGCTAGTAAGCAGTAAAGGTAGGTTCTGCACTGAGGATTACCTGCCTCCACACCTGTTTCTACTAGACCATACTGCTTCCTTCTGGCTCCTCACATAAAGTCATTGATTAATTGGCTGATTCATTCATTCATTTGCTAAGCTCTTAGCTTGAACTGGGCACTGCTCTAGGCACTGAGGATACAAAGATCCGTAAAGGTCATACTCTGGAAGCACAAAGAGAGGAGTAATTCATCCTGCCGGTGGGTCAGAGAAGGGTTTATAGAGCAAGGGCATCTGAGCTAGGTCTACCTCTCTTGATTAAGTCAATAATTCCTTTTTGTGGCTTAAACTACATCCAATATGATACTGCAACTTGCAACTAGAAGTTGCTGTGTGGGGATGTACCCACATTTATAAACTAATCTCATGCTGTTGAACATTTAGGTTGTTTCCCAAATCTCAATATTATGAACACGATTATGATGAACTGTTACATACATCTTTGTGTACATGTCGTGCAGGGTTAAAAGTTATGTCTTTGATTCCTGTTACCATATTGCCTTCCTAAAATATTTCTCAATAACTATTCCACTATCATCACAACAGAATGCCAAGTTTTCCCAAGCAGCTTGCCTTCTAGTTGCAGAGCTCTGTATTAGGATCAAGATAATTTGCATGAAACTGTTTTACAAATAGTTAACCTTTTCTTCATTACAAAGCAGAGCCTTTTCCTTAAGAATGGGACAAGTATCATTTGAGTGCTTCCTATGTGCCAGGCATTGCAGTAGGAATTATATCTACATCATGCTTATTAAACTTCACAAAAACACTTTGAAGAATGAACTGTTACGATCCCCATTTTACAGATGAGAAAACTAAGGCTTGCAGAATTGAATGAATTTATCCAAGGTCATATGTAAAATCAGCATTTGAACTCAGGTCAGATTTCACATTCTCACACTTATCATTACTGGTTTAAGTTGAAATGTGGAAGTATGAAATCGTGAGGGTGTCAGATATGTACATAGTTAACAATACTACCAGGCAAAGTTAGATAATAGACACTTTAAATCAATGGATACGGAAGGTAAATGTATGCCCTTTCTAAGATGACTCAGTCCCAGCTCCATGATAGCAGCTGAAGGTAAAGAAATACGTAACCAAGAAACAATGATATCCCAAGATGTTACCCCCTCAATTTCCTTTCTCCCCTCTATGTATACCCCAAATTATCACAAGCATTCCTCACTAAAGGAAGGGCTGGAGATAGTGTTCATCACCTCATCCTCATCAAAATTCCTTAGTTTATAAAAACTGAAAATATATTAAGATTTCTACTTTATTCTTGATAGCAGCCAATTATTACATAGTTGTTTGTCCGATAAAGACCAATTTTTCTCCTTTTTGCCGCTTGTTTTTATTCCAAATACCAAAAAACCCTCATTTAATTATAAAAATAATCCATTTCTATGCTACTAAAAATTCAAAATGTGAGTCAAATTCACCAGAGACAAATAGTTTTCTCTCTTTCTAGCATCTATTAGGATACTTTGAAAACTGCTCATAAGTCTTCCTCAACTACCAGCTGGCCTCCTGTCTCCTCCCAGACTGGGGCTCAGGTGCCCAAGTCCCAAGGCTGTCAGTCAACACAAGATCAGCCTGATTGAGCTGTGGGCTCTGTGGCTTTGAACACACCTGCCACACTCCCATGTCACTCCTGTGGGACAAGGCAAGATGTGCTGGTGGGACACTGCCCAGGCGATGTGAGACCTTGTAGCTTCCTGGTGAAGGGATATGGGAACCCTGCCAGTTTAGTGGATTTATGGCTGTGGGTCAGCTTCTAAACCTCAATTTCCTCATCTGCAAAATGGTGATCAATGACATTCTCAAAACCGTTGTGGGGATTCAATGAGATAATGATATTAAACTCTTAGCCCTGCGCCTGGCACATACAGTCTTCAAACATGGCCATTATGAGTGGCTTTACACTGGGAACAAGGGAAGATACATCCATCGTGCCCCTTGTCTTGGTCACTGGAACTACTATGTCTTCTTTCTATTCCCTCGACTGCCTGCCTCTGTCTTCCGGGAGACAAGAGCAATCATGGCGGAGCACATAGCAGCCTCAGCGGCATTGCTGGAGAGTCAGCCACTGTCTCCTAGATACACTCTGTCCTCAGTTGCGTATTTTCAACCATTACCCCTGTTCCTGGCGATACTATACATATTTCCTTACAGCAAATCCAGGGTCACTTCTTAGTCCTCATCTCACCTGGCCTCCTGCATGGTGACTGCATGAGCACTTAGAGTGGCAGGATTTCAGAAAAAGAAGGAGAATGATGGATTCACATTCATTTGCACATAACAAACACCTACTTTCATCAAAGCAGACAGCAAAAGCACATTCCTAGTCTGTTTCAAATTATTTAAAGTGACATTCTTATAGTAGAATTAATAAAATATTTGCTTATAATTTACTGATCATAAACTACTCTTTTAAATCAGTATCTCTCAAAGCATACTCTATGGAATACTTGCTCTGAAGAATGTTAACACAACATTAAAAATCATTCCTTGCCCACAAAATGTGAGAAAAGGCTCTCCAAGCCTTTGAAATGAAAGTGTGCACTGCAAATCTCTAAAGGGGGTTATGGCATGCCATATTTTCCAAATTGGCTTTCAAGCTCTGTTTGTGAGAAACATCTCACAGGACTCATGTTCCTCTGAATACACTTTGGAAAACAGTTATAAACTCAAGGAAGGTGAAACCACATTTACTGGTTGTTCTATAAAATCAAATGTGGAGGTGAGGCTGGGAATGACATCCTTGGGAACAGTCAGAGAATCTCTCCTTCTGTTGTCATCAGGAATTGAAGACAGAGGGGAGAACAGTGGTCAGCGATGGGCCAGTCTGTCCAAAGTGGACAGCAGGTTTTGGAGACAAGGTGGCACATATGTAGAGAGCTCTTCTGCCCTGGCTGCTTGTCATGGATGGGAATATAAAGTGTGCTCAAAGGAGACTATGGCATAGTGTGGCCAGGAGGGTGCTCTAGTACATTCCTCTCTTTAGCTTTTTGGAAATAGGGTAGAACTATGCAATTAAGCCAGTGTCAGTACATTTTGAAATAAAAGACCTGATTCTGTATTTCTGCAATAGTATACAAAAATCACAGAACTTTTAGCCACATGGAAAACAAAAGCATAGAAAACCCTGAGCACTTCCGTCTGCCTCACTTAGGCTCATCACCACTACATGCAAGTGACCTGTGCCTCTCCCTCCAACCCCCTCAGCATTCAGTCCTGCTCTCCTTATATGCGCAGCCATGCACTTGACTGTGGACTTTTTCTTCCCACTTCTATGCCTCATCCCAACCTCAGATAGGATATATCATTTTGGTCAGGACTATTTCACTTTCCCGTGGCACCAAACAAAGAAAATGACATTTTAGGCCAGGTGCAGCGACTCATACCTGTAATCCCAGCTACTCGGGAGGCTGAGGCAGGAGAATTGCTTGAACCCGGGAGGCGGAGGTTGCAGTGAGCCGAGATCGCGCATTGCACTGCAGCCTGGGTGACAAAAGCCGAACTCCATCCCAAAAAAACAAAAAGAGACATTTTAAAACAAAGCCTGCCTTGAACAAAAATTGAATTTATTGGATCATATCACTGAAAAGTTCAAGAGACGTTTGGTTTCAGGCACAGCTTGAGAAGGCCTCAAACAGGCACAGCTTGAGAAGGTCACTAGGATCAGGGTTCTGATCCTCTTTTAATCTTTTTTTTTTCTTTTTCAAAGTCTCTCTCCGTTGTGCAGCCTGGAGTGCAGTGGCACGATTTCAGCTCACTACAACCTCCACCTCCCGGGTTCAAGCAATGCTCTTGCCTCAGCCTCCTGAGTAGCTGGGATTACAGGCATGCGACACCATGCCTGGCTAATTTTTGTATTTTTAGTAAAGACGGGTTCTCACCATGTTGGCCAGGCTGGTCTCGAACTCCTGATTTCGTGATCCACCAGCCTCAGCCTCCCAAAGTGCTGGGATTAAAATGTGAGCCACCCTGCCCAGCCTCTGGTCTTCATCTTTCAGCTCCACTTCTGGGCCTGCTGGCTTCATGCTCAGTGCCACAGCACTGCAAGATGGCTACTGCTGCTCCTCACAGTCTTCAACTCCAAGTCCAGCAGATAGAGTGGTCTCTTTCCTGGCACTCCCTGCAGTGGTCAAGTTGAATCTCATTGGCTTTGATTGGGTCCAATCACTGGGCTTAGGAAATGGGTTGCTCTGATTGGTCCCAGCCTAGGTCCGGGTCACATGCTCCAGCACTTCAACCACAACACAAGAATAAGGGAAAATCTATGCTATTTAGTTACCAGAAACAGATGAATGGCTGCTGAAAAGCACGCGTGAGAGATCTCCACTATACTAGACTTGAGAGGTAATTTAGTATAGAGGATAAAGGCTCATGCTGCAGCTAGATGACCTGTGTTTAAATCCTGGCTACGGCCTTGTTATCTGAGTGTCAAGTTATTTGTTCGTCTGAAGAGACAGGGACTTGCTATGTTGCCCAGGCTGCACTTGAACTTGCGGCCTCAAACAATCTTACTGTTTTGGCCTCCCAAAGTGGTGGGATTACAGGCCTGAGCCCCCATGCCTGGCCTGAGTGACAAGTTCTGTTAACCTCCTGGTGTCTCAGTTTTCTTCCCTGACAAATGGAAATGATGAAAGTGTTTACCTCTTAGGATTGTTGTGAGGTTTCACTGACTCCCTATACATACACCACTTAGAAACTGTCAGGCAGTTACTACGTGATACCTTGATGTTAGCTGTTACCCAGGAGATGCCTCGACTCCAAGACTTCCCTCTGAGATATCTGAACTTGCCTTTTCTGAGTATTTCCTCTTTCTTTTTAAATTATAAAGAAATAGTCAGGAGGTAGAGGCTGGTAGGTTTGTGGCCCTGCCTCCTTTCCTTGCTTTGCAAGGCTGGGGGCACCACCAGCATTGCCTTATTTGAAGTGGGAACTTCAGCAATTTTGAGTCAATACATGTCAATAGAGTCATCCCCAAAAATGATCATCAAGGATCATTTATTAACTTCACAAATGCATATCGAGTAAACATTTATTGGCTGCTCCTATGTGTACTCAGGGCTGAAACTGCCAAGTTGAATGAACATGTGACTGCTTTCTAGAACCTCATAGACTAGAGGGAAAGACAGGCATGAGAACAGGTGACTAAAATAAAAAGGATTTTTTGTAGAAATGTGTACTAGATGTCAACTCTATCTGGGATGGGGAATGGGTTCATTTTATACAAAAGAAGAGGTGGTTACTTGGAATCTTTAAAAAGAAAAAAAAAATGCGTGGAAAGGAAGAGATGAGGAAGAGAGGGGAAGTCATTCAAGGCTGAGAGGCAAGCATGCGTAAAGGCAGGGTGGCGTAAAGAGTGATCTCAGGTCTCTCAGTGGGGATTAGCTTGGGTGTCTTAAGTTTGTGCATAAACGTCTAAGAGGAGGCTGAAGATGGAAGGAAACTCAGGAGCGATGGAACATAGCACAGCTCCTTTGCAACAGACCCAAATACAAATATACACATTCTATATGAAGCTTTGATGCCTTAGACTTTGATACGACCATCTAGACATTTTAACTACTTCTTTGAAAGCTAACTGTCCAGTTCTTCTACTGTTTCCCCACATCCCCCTCTAAAGCTCAAACTAAAGAAGAAGTAAAGAATAGGTTATTGGAAACAAGAGGTGGCAGACTGAGATCTCCAGGGTGTTTATATGGTTAGGAGAATAAAGGCTGCAAGGGAGGATTCAGTTAATCCACAAGGATTTATTGCTAGGAGCAGTGTGGCTCATGCCTGTAATCCCAGCATTTTGGGAGGCCAAAGTGGGAGGATCACTGGAGCTCAGGAGTTCAAGACCAGCCTGGACAACATAGGGAGAACTTGTCTCTATTATAAATTTTTAAAATTAGCTGGGCGTGGTGGCGTGCCCCTGTAGTCCCAGCTACTCAGGAGGCTGAGCCCAGGAGGTTGGGGCTGCAGTGAGCAGGGGTCATGCCACGGCACTCCAGCCTGGGTGACAGAGGGAGACTCAATGTCAAACAACAACAGCACCAAGGACTTATCGAGTCCTACGTGGACCTCATGTCAGGCACTAGGAGTTTCTTAGATACCAGACAGCTAAAGTGAGCAGGAACATGGTCGCTGGGTGGGTCTGTCCAGGATGGGGTAGCAGGCAATGCCACATACTGGCGGGTGGAAAAATGAGGGGGGACTTGGCAAGGCCTAGCAAAACTGTTACAATTTTACTTACTTTTTATTTCTAGAAATTTATTTTAAGCAAATAATCATAGATTAGCCCAAAGATTCATCCGCAAAGATGTCGTCTTTGCATTTTTAGAACAGCAAAAATGGAGATAACACAATGCTCAACACTGGGGATTGAGCACAGAAATCACAATTGATTTATTATGAATAGCCACATAATAGATATATAGTAGATAGGAAAGTGTTTCAAAAGTCCTAGTATTATGAGAAATATGTATTGCAAATCAGTGCATTAGCAATTGTGTAACGATAGCCTACGTGTACATCAGTCACACACATGCATGCACAGATGCACGCGCCGATTAGGGGAAGCTAGATGGATAGAGACTGAAATGGCTTTAATAGTTTTAGCTGAGTATTGGAATTTTCAGTTATTTTGTTATTTAAATTTTGTATTTCTTTCTGATAAATACCAAAATTTCGACATTTCTACTACAAATAATTATTACCTTTATAATCCAGGAAAAACACACACATATATATATATATATGCACACACACACACATATCTATCTATCTATATATATCATACATACCATCTTGAACCCAGTCTGGTTCAAATCGGAAATCATTCAGAAATGATTTATTTCTGAAATCAAATCAGAAATATTTACCTCTTTCCCATATTCCTTTTCTAGTTCCCTGTCTCCTTGTCCTCTTTCCTTGACTTCACTCTGTGGGATATCTGGCTGCTCCCCTCATCTCTATTTACAGGCGCCACTGACATGGTCCTGGAGGGCCTCCCCCTCCTCACTGCAGCCTGCCTGCTCCCTTCTGCCTCTGTACCCAGCTGCAGCCCAGTGCCTGCTGTTCACTTCTCTGACTTCTGCCTCCTCAGCTGTTGTAGGTAATCTACTTGGGTGTTAGGAGAACCTACAGAAAATAAATGATAGAGTCCTTAACCTCATCATTTACCTTTAAAAAAAACAAAAAAAAAAAAAACAAACAAACAAAAACACTTATTGAGGGCTGTTAGCTGCTGGGCAGTTAGGGAAACCAGATTAACAAATCGTGATGATGGTGTGGCTGGGCAGCCATGCCTGAGCTCAGTAAGGGAGAGGCCATACAGAGAGGAGCAGAGAGAGCTGCAGGAAGGGGCGAACCTACCAATGAGCATGGCAGGTGGGGATAGACAGAGGTGAGTTGAGGGGCACAGCATAAGCAGGCCGTGCCGGGGTGTTTGCCAGGACTGTGGTGTCTGGTCTGCTAGAGCAGAAGGGGAAGGACCAGAATGAAGACAGGCTCTACAGACCTCCGAATGGTTGCAGCTTCGAAGAACTGAGGGGGTTATCACCAACATTCCTTTGATTGCCAGCAACGAGACCCACTCAAACCTATTCAGGTAAAGGGGATATTTACTGCAGGTGTCATGGAATCCAGAAAGCTTTTGGCAACAAGGTCACCTTCTTCCTAATTCCACCTGGCCCGGGGCCTCCCCGAGCCTCTGCTCCAGGCTCCCCTTCTCTGCAGGCCAGCCCCCTGTGCAGGCTCACCTGTGTTCCCACAGCCTAGTCGCCTTCTCATTCCGTATGACCTCCCCAGCTCCCCCGGCTCTCCTACTCACTGCCCCAATTCTCAGGTTCTGAGAGAAGAATCTGATTGGTCCAGTTCATCTCATCTTTCTAGGCCAAAGGGGAGTGATTTGCTTAGGATTTTTCTTCCTTGTTGACCATGAACTTCCAATGGGAAGAGACTGTGACTCTTTTGTTCACCATTGTATCCCTCATATTTGTCACAGGACTTGGCAAATTGTCAGTTCTCAAAAGATACTTGCTGCACAATGGATAGCCCATTTCTGGATGGATTGTGTTCATCGAGCCCGCTGCTGGCATAGGTAAGGGCAGGCTGAGAAGGGCAAGAGAGGTCATGGGCACAGGCAGTTTCCTCTGCAGGCCCAGTGGGCATGGGCACGGTGATCCTCATCACTAGTGCCTACAAGACCACTAGAAATTCATTGAGGTGCTGGTTTAGAAAATGGTTGCCATAAAGCTCAGCTCTAAATTTTCAGCTTAATTTTAGCAACCAGCTTTAGCCTAGATTTTTCCAATACAAGCACTCTAGTCCAGTCCTTGACTGGCCTTCCCTTTCATCTGCAATTTTATGAAATTTTCAGTGAATGATTATTTTAATGGTCCATTGTCTCTATGTCTTTGCAAACGTCCTTATATCTTCAAAAACTTATAAATCTTAAAAACAAAACTAAAAAGTTATAAATGACTCATGAATTGGGTGAACACAGGTGGTTCAAGGTGGTTCGGGGTGAAAAAGGCCTGACTGGATTGAGGGCCCATGAGAGTGATTTCCTCGCCAGGCCCAGTAAGGGAGTAGGGAGCCTCTTCCCCCTCTGGGACCTGGAGGAGAGCAAAGATGTTGGCTTCCTCAGCATGGAGAGGGCATCGGGCCTCTCCGCAGGTCAGATTTGATGAAAACAGAGTAAACACCAATGCCTCTGATCAGACTGGTGATGGGGTGGGAGCAGGCACCCTCTGGTTTTAGCACCTCTGTCTCCTTCTCTGTCTCCTGATTTTTAGAATATTCTGAAACCTTCAGCTTTATTTCCAACCATTCATGGGTGGATCATTACAGGTCTCGCCAGGCTCACATGAATAATGCATTAGGGTGAATTGTGTGTTTGGAGCCAGAATATTCTGGATTCGACCTTCATCTCTGCAGGTAGCTGCTTCGTCCTGCAACGCACGCTCCTCAACCTTCGAGCACCCCCTCTCCTTCACCTTATGTCTGCCCACATCTGCTCCCCACCCCCCATCTCCAGACTGTTCTGTCTGTCCTGCATTGCTCTAGGAGGGCATCATAGGGTCCCACTTAGAGCTTCCTTGGCCTTTGGTGAAACAAGAATATCGCACTGTCCCTGAAGCCTTCGGAGTGGAGGCTCGGAGAGGTGGGCGGCCCAAAGCCCTCCCATTCTCCCCTCCCCATGTTCCCCTGCCAACAGCACAGCCTGTAGATAGCAATGCTGGGCTCCTTCGTACCCACCTCTGTCCTGTTGTCTTAGCAACGAGACCGAGGAAGTTGGGTTTCTCGGTATCCAAGGTTACCCTGTGTTCAGACAACTGCCCAAGCTACATGTACATATGGATCTACAGTTGGTTCAGCAAGAGGAGGCTCACATTGTATATGGGTTATACAGGTGTGTGCAGGTGACAAGCCGAATCTGGATCTGATCTTGAGATACCTTTTCATTTGAATAATCAGAACTCAGGGTTATAACTAGGAAAGTTGGCTCTCCTTTGCAATGTTTAACACAATCTCTCCCAAATCAACAGAAAGAACTCCCCTTCTGTAGGAGAAGTGGGCTTTTAAAGGAGGGGGGGGGACAAGGAAGGGGGAGGGTGGGAAGGGAGGGTGAATCTATTTATTTTTTATTTAGGTAAGTGGATTTATGAAAGAGAAGGAGGGGACATCTTAGTACTTTAGAGTTGATACTCTGGGTGCTGTTTCCGGGAGTCCCACAGACCTTCTCTTCCAAGACTTCCAGGGTCGAGCTTCTAGGTCAAGGGACACACATGGCCTACTTGATAAAGTCAGAGCTGATTAGAGGCAGTAGGCCTTCATGCTGGGAGTTCCTTGGTGTCTCCAACCTGCTCTATCTTGCAGGCTGTAGCTGTCTGGGGCCTAGGCTCTTCTTCGGTTTCACCTCTGAGTCCAGCTCAGCAGTGCAGTTTCCTCAGGCCCACGGGCCCAGTCCAGTGCTGCTTATTCCCACCTTGACTCAAACCCTTCGTGTTTTCTAAAGCAGTTTTACAGATATCTCATATGATCCTGCAAAAATCCAACAAGGAGGAAGATGTTTCTGGCCCATTTTGCAGTGGGACTTTGGGCAGCTCACTTGTTAGCCGGAAGCATTTGCTGAGCCTGGTGCCACATGCTCTGAGGCCTGGGGTCCCCCTCTTCCCATTGCCTAACCCCACGACTTGGGAATGTGGTCATGCTGAAGGTCATTTGCTATCTCATTGGGAAGAGAGTTTGCATACCCTTTTTACTGGTCTTCTCTCAGAGAAATTGGAATAAATTAAAACAATCCCATCAACTCTAGTAGCATAGTTTTCAATAAAAAGTTCATGGTTACAGTGAAAATATTTTTGCAAACTAAAAAATAGGACATATGGTCTGATCAAGAATTCTTTCTATCTTTTTTTTCAGACAGAGTTTTGCTCTTGTTGCCCAGGATGGAATGCAATGGCACCATCTCAGCTCATTCCAACCTCTGCCTCCCAGGTTCAAGTGATTCTCCTGCCTCAGCCTCCTGGGTAGCTGGGATTACAGGTGCCCACCACAACACCCGGATAAGTTTTTTTGTGTTTTTCGTAGAGACAGGGTTTCACCGTATTGGCCAGGCTGGTCTCGAACTCCTGACCTCAGGTGATCCGCCAGCCTCAGCCTCCCATAGTGCTGAGATTACAGGCGTGAGCCACTGCAACCCGGCCATTTTTCTAATTTTTGAATTTGATTTTATGAAAAAGAAATTTAATAAAAATTGCAGCTCGTTCAGTTGTACATTTAACCAATTGCCATCAGTGGGAAAAATAAAATTACTTGAATTAGGGTTTTCCCAGAAAGTTTGGGACAATTGTGGTTGTGTTAACGATACTATGTGGTGTTTAGTCACGCTTCCTATCTTTTTTTTAATTCACATGCTCTTGTTCCTTCAAGAAGATTAAAGTGATTTCTAAATAATTTTTATTAATTCTTTTGAGAATATCGATGTTGGGCTCAATAGTAATTGATTACTTGACCAGGCTTCTAGGAAACTTGGCAGAATTAATACTATTACAAGAACTGTAGAATTCTGATCATTCATTATACCTTTTAAAAAATCTCAGATTAGAAAATTAGTAAAGTCAACTGTTCCAATTTGAAAAACTGTGATCTTTGATTTGCAGGCATAATCCATTTTCAAAAGCTTTGAAAAGAAATCATATCCTAGTTTTCAGTTTTTTCCTGGTCTCCTTTCAAGGAAGTTCCAGAAGGATTTAATAAACATGCAGGTCAGGCAAATGTCTGGAATTTCTAAGAAAGAGTCTGTAGATTCTTCACCACCAGAGGTATCCTAAGAAGAAAAGCTGGTGATACCGACATGCCAAGAACTTTATTTTATGAGCATCAGAAATAGTGAAATTGTATTATTAAATTTATTAAGCTACACTCCAGAAACATGGGCAGCACAGTAGTTATATCATTTCTTATTGGTTTAAAAATTAATAAAAACCTAATTACAGTACAATTTTATTATATTTCTATATTGCTTGTAAAATATAATTATACAGCTATAAAGATATGCTTCTGTTATTCTGGTTCTCTCTTGTTTTTTGCTGCTCTCAGAACAATCTGTCTTCAAACATAACCCTAAGCACCTTTAAGTTGCCTATTTTACAACATCAATAAAATGAACCTCCCTGTTTGTCTTAGAGTATTTTGCAAGAAACCACTTTTAAGATTGAATAAATGTTTCACAGATTTGAAGGAAATGGAAATACATAGTGTCACATGATAGCTTTCTAAAAATGAGATTTGTGGCCAGGTGCAATGGCTCACACCTGTAATCCCAGCATTTGGGGAGGCTGAAGAGGGTGGATCACCTGAGGTCAGGAGTTCAAGGCCAGCCTGGCCAACGTGGCAAAACCCTGTGTCTATTAAAAACACAAAAACTAGCCAGGCCTGGTGGTGCACACCTGTAATCCCAGCTACTCAGGAGGCTGAGGCAGGAGAATCGCTTGAACCGAGGAGGTGGAAGTTGCAGCGAGCCGAGATCACGTCATTGCACTCCAGCCACGGCAACAGAGCAGGACTCTGTCTCAAAGAAAAAGTTGGGGGGGCATGGTGGAGAGAGAGATTTGCATTCTCTACAGGTGATTGTTTTAAAAAACAGAATGAAAACTCAGAACCATAATAAATGTTATGGAAGCTAATGCTTCACAGTGAGTCCCCACCTTAGACACGTTTGCTTTTTTAACCTTGAAAATTGTAAATTACCAGCTGCCAAGTCTAGGACCATTCACGGCCACGTGTCCAGGAGTTCAAGTTTCTTCCCACTTTGGACACATGAATGAAAACTCATTTCCATAAATAGTCAGACGCTCACACAGTGTACATGGGCACATTTTACAAGTATATTCACATCTTCCCCTGCATCTCACCGGTGTTACTTGTTCCAACTTTGAGCAGGTGGGATGTAATCTTTTTGGGAGTCCAGTTTTGCAGTAATTAAACTGCTTACTGGGGACAATGTGCACCAGAGTATAACCTGGTACAAAATGTAACTGGGTTGAATTGCATTTCAGAAACAGCTACTGGATTTGCCCAGATTCGACTCATTACACACAACCAACCACAGTGAAAATGGGTCATAAACACAGCTTGCATTACAGAGGCAACCAGATTTTGGGCACAGCACCAGGATCTTCTTTTCCTCCCCACTTTATCTTTGGCCAGGCTTCCATTAGCACAACCAGATCTTTGTTCTGCTGCCCACCCTGCAAAGTCAGTAAACTTCTGATTCTTGTGCTCTTCCTCCATTTGTACAAAAGGGGCTCCCCACTACCCTCTAAATCAAGATCCATGCTTGAACTTGAAGGATGAAGAGAAAATAGAATTGAATTGTTTTTGGGGGGGTTAATTAAAATTAACCCTGGATGGAATGAATGGCCTGAACGTCACAGTTCTCCCTCTCACTTCCCTTCCCCAGTGCTCTCCTGCCCCACACCCTACTCAGATTGCCGTGACACCTGGTTTCCTGATGAGCTGTTGTAGCACTAGCTTCTTAATAGCTTTTGCTGAGTGCAGCCATTCTTTCCAGTCTGTACTTCCCAGCTCAGTTGGTCATTTGTTCATCAGTTTAATTCATTTATTGATCTTTTGTCATGGGCCAGGCATTGTGCTTGGGATGCAAAGATCCACTCATGCAATCAATCGGTCAATTAATTATCAATATTTTTTGAGCAACTATTATGTGTTCTAGGCCCCAGTTTATAGCTGAGAACAAAATAGCCTTTAGGGTGCTTATCATCCACAGGGAGAGTGGTGGAAACAAATGAACAAATTATGTACCTAAATTATATACTATTAATATGTTCGTTAAGTGCTGTGGAGAAAATAAAGCAGGGAAGAGAAGTAGGGAGTGCTGGGTGGGGCATGGCAATTTTAAATTGGGCAGTTAGGGGGCCTCACTGTAATGATGGCATTGAGTAAAGGCCTGAGTGAGGAGAGGGAGCTGACATGGATATCTGAGTGTGATAATTAATGTTACATGTTAACTTGACTGGGCTAGGGGAAACCCCGATAGCTGAGGAAGTATGACTTCAGAATGCATCTGTGAGGGTTTTTCTGAAAGGGATGATCATTCGAATCAGCAGACTAAGTGAAGAAGTCCCGCCTTCGTCAGTGTGGGCAGGCACCATCCAAGCCACTGAGGCCCCCAATAGAACCAAACGGCAGAGGAGAGAGGGCAGCGGAGTGGCTGTCAGCTTCTAGAGGCCTCCCTCCAGTCTGAGCCTGTGTCCCCCATAGGCAGTTCACAATGTGACAGTGTGCTCCCTTCTTTGAGGCCATCAGGACAAATCCCTCTCTCCAGTAGGCTAAGATGGAGTCATGTAAAACATAAAGTAATCCCAGGAGTGAGTCTCCTGACAGAATCCCAAGTCCCACTCATGTCAGGGGAGGGGATGACACGGGGCATGTGCACAGGAAGGGGGTGAGCAGGGGAGTCAGGGGAGTCGAGGGAGTCGGGGGAGTCGGGGAATCGGGAGAGTCAGGGGAGATGGGAATCTTGGAGCCATCCTTGATCCTGACCACCCTCCCCACTGTCTCCTGTCCCCCTTCTCTCCTCTCTGCTCTCCACACCCTTTGGAATTTAGTCTCTAGGTACTTCTTACCTCTAGGAAAATGTAAGTCATATTCTAGAATGGGAATTTCATTGTCAAAAGGGAATTTGAACTGAATCAAAAGAATTAGAACAGAACTGAGCCTCCCTCTTAAGCTAATCTGAAGTCCACCCGATTTGTTTACTAAAACATAGGATTCACTATGTTGTGACCAGTGCTACTAAATGCTTTAAGTACACGATTTTATTTAATTTCTTGGACATCTGTATGAGAGGAGCATTGGTGGTCCCATTTTACAGATGAGGAATCTGAGATTCAAAATGGACTCACTTAGGCTCACAAAGGTAACTACAGAGAAGACAGGTTGGTCCAAAGGCCCTGCTCTTCACTGCTGCCCATCTTGCCTCTGGCTCTCACTTCAACTTGGGGTGGGCAGGATGTGGAGTGAACAACAATGCCACCTCTCAGAATGACGTTCCTCCACTGCATTAAATAGGAAACCACTGTCTTCTGAAACTAGCTGTGTCTGGTTCACCAGCCAGCCCCCTTTGGTTCTGTGTTCACAGTGCATGATGCCTGATATTTTCAAATCAGCTTTCAGTCATCTTCATTAGAACCACAACTTTGAATCAAAGAATAATTTTAAACCTCAGAAGTCAGAAAGAGAAGACTGTGTGTGGGTTAACCCTGAGGTGGAGCTTCTAGCATTTAGGACTTGTAGAAATTTTGGATAGGAATCAGTGGAGCATGAAATAGCAACGCCTACGGGCTCTAAGCAAAACACGCACCTTCCCTGGGCCATCTCCCAGGCCTTTGCATGGTCCAGTGGAGGTCTGGCATAGGTTCTTCAGAATCGAGCTCTTGATCTGCTGCCAAGATTGTGGCCAAGGCTTACAAAGGAGGCAGGAAGTTGCTGGCATAAAGTGGCCACACTGCTTTGTTTTAGAATCTTCATCAACTTGGGTGGACTGAGAAACACCCTGAAAGCCTGGTGGACCTGTCAAAGGAAGTCACTTAGCACCATGGTAAAGGACGGGCTTTCACCCAAGTCTTGTGTTTAAACACTGCTTTGCCATTTGATAGGTGTTTGATTCAGGAAGTTTTTTACCCTTTCCAAGCCTCTGTTTGCTTATCTGTAAGTTGGAGGTGTGAACACCTACCTCTGGGTGGATTCTAATGAGATATTAAATTCCTCAGTGGATAGTAAAGCACCTGCCCAAAGGAAGCGTGTGACATGGACACTGCTGTTGTGCTGCATTTGCAGCTGGTGCTCTCCTGCTCGACACTGTCTGCCACATTCCAGCAGAGGAACCTCCATCAGCCAGGCAAGAAATGCCACATCTTCTCAAGCCTTCTTTTAGGAGAGGCTCCCAACCATGCCTGGGACACCAGAGAAGCTTCTAGGGTGAGAAGATGTTTCAGAGTGACACTAATGAAGGCACAGGAGTTGACAAGAGAAAGTGGGAAGGTGCTCTGGGAAGGGGGAGTGAAAAACGGGGTGTTCCCAGGGCTCTGCAATTTGTTATTGCTGGAACTGAAGCCTCTTATGTTTTCCCTGCCCTGATGTCTAGAGGAACGGATGTAGGAGTTTAACGTATAAAGTGTCACCATCTGTATCACTTAGAGAAATAAGTGTTTTGAAAGTTTGTATGTAAATGTGAGCGAGACAGGCAAACACTACACACACACACACACACACACACACACAGAGAATGAAACACTGTTACTTGAAGGCAACACTCTCCAACGGTTCAATGATACCTCCAGTCTTAGGAATCAGAACCTATTTTACAGACTGCGACTCGACAGCAAGAAGCCCACTGTTTCTTTGGTGTAGGCACCTCTGAGAACAATACTTCCACTGCATTTTTGCAGTGGCAACCTTTTAGTTGAGATCCAGGCACTGTGGTAAGCACATTATTGCACATGTCAGACGTGTTATTATCTTTATCCATTTTCCCATAACTTATCTGCATGGAGTTTCATTGCCGTGTAGACACAGAATGTTTGACAGGAAGACTGATTAGGTGGCAGCCCCTTCTGCGTAACTTGGCAACCGGCTCACCGGGGTGTGTGTTTGTTTGTTGTTCTCTTGTTTGTGTTTGTTTGTTTGGTTGGTTGGTTTGGTAGAGACAAGATCTCATTATGTTGCCCACGCTGGCCTGGGACTCCTGGCCTAAGCGATCCTTCCATCTTGGCCTCCCAAAGTGTTGGAATTCACAGGCATGAGCCATCATGCCCAGCCTTGTTGTTATTTTTGAAGCCCGAATGGAGGCTCTTTGTACCCTTGGACTTGTGACATGGAAGGGACACAGAGCAAAGAACTGTCCGCATTGGCCAAGGGGGACAGAGTGCTTACGGCTTTGGGGCCTTGCAGCTATTCCTTGCCAGTTCTTTGATTTCATCTCCCTATCATATTCCTCTTTGTTTGTATCCTGTCTCTTCAAACTATGCTGCATCATGATACCATCCAAAACAAAAGTATCTTCCCCCTAGATCTCTTGAAAAGAAAGAAAAGAAAGAAATAGGTAGAAGTCCTCATGTTAACCCAGTGAAAACTAGGGCAATGTCACTGTCTTTGGACCTCTGGATGCTACAGTTCTGTAGGCAAAGACTGCAGCAAAGAAATCACACACCAGCTTACTCTGCAGCCAGAACAGGCTGGGTGGAGAGCGTAGGCCATCCCAGCAGGGTCAGGCCTGCAGCTTGCCAGCCCCACCTGCCTGCTTCCCTCTTCCAATACGCCATTCTGTAGCTTGGGTTTCTCTGCATTCTCATCCTCTTTGCCTTGGAGTCTGCTGTCCACATGCAGCAGTTACTATGGTAATAGAAAAACCCTGTTGTGCTAACAATTTTTTACAGAGAGAGTTTAGGCAGAAGTGTGAAACTGATGCGTTTATCTTGTAATGGGGATAGAAGCCTGTGTTCTGAGATTCCTAGGGAGTCCAGAGGAGTTCTGGCTTACCCACAACTGCCCAAGCCACCTGGAAATGGGTCATTGCCTGGGCCACTGGGTGGGGATGGACCGCCAGCCCTGGGTGAATCAGAAATGTCTTCTGTGGGGAGCAGGGGACAAATAGTCCCGGCTCTCACTCCCTTCAGTGCTGGGTCAGAATCCAGATGTACTTATCACCTCTGAACTGAGAAATCTTCCAAGTGAATAAATGAACACATGGCTTTGTTTTCTGTTCATTCTCTATGTTCTCTTTTCTCCTTTAAGAGTTGTGTTGAAAGTGGGATCTAATTACCCTTAAGAGCTTCTGTACAGCAAAAGAAACTAACAACAGAGTAAACAACCAACCTACAGAATGGAAGAAAATATTCACAACTATGCATCTAATGAAGGTCTAATATCCACAGTCTATAAGGAACATAAACAAATCAACAAGGAAAAAAACAAATAACTCCCTTAAAAAGTGGGCAAAGGCCGTGGACAAACACTTCTCAAAAGAAGATGTGTAAGTGGCCAGCGAACATGAAAAAATGTTCATCATAGATAATCATCAGAGAAATGCAAATCAAAATGGCAGTGAGATGCTAGCTCACGCCAGTCAGTATGGCTTTCATTGAAAAGTCAAAAAGTAACAGATGCTGGCAGGGCTGTGGGGGAAAAGGGAACACTTATATACTGTTGGTAGAAATGTAAATTAGTTGAGCCACTGTGGAAAGCAGTTTGGAGATTTCTCAAAGAACTAAAAATAGAACTACCATTCCGACCGAGCAGTCCCATTACGGTATCTACTGAGAGGAAAATAAATCATTCTAACCAAAACGACACCAGCACTCACATGTACATCATGGCACTATTCACAATAACAAAGGCATGGGATCCATCCGGAGTGCCCACCAACAGTGGACTGAATAAAGAAAATGTGGCACATATACATCATGGAATCCCATACAGCCATGAAAAAGAATGAAATCAGGTCCTTTGCAGGAACTTGTGTGCAGCTGGAGGCCATTATCCTAAGCGAACTAACTTAGGAATATCACATATTCTTACTTATAGGTGTGAACTGAACATTGGGCCCTTGTGGACATAAAGACGGCAGCAATAGACACTGGGATGACTAGATGGAGAGGGAGGGAGGGGGGGCAAGTGTTGAAAAACCAGCTATTGGATACTAAGCTCAGTACCTGGTGATGGAATCATTCATATCCCAAGCCTCAGCATCATGTAATATGCCCATGTAAAAAAAAAGTTGTGTAGGGTGGGTATGCAGACTGGACTGTGAGCTTCCTGAGAGCAGGGCTGGAGCTTACTTGTTTTTTTTCCCCCTCTTCCCCTGCTCCCCATCGGGTCCCAATTGTAGGCCCAGTGGATGCTCCATAAATGCTTGTGTTGACTTGACCTGACTAGTTGGTAACTCACAGCAATGGAGAACCAGAGAGACAGATTACATCAGTGTTTTGAAAGAAGTAGGGTACAGGGAAAGTCACCTCTGGGGAGATCTGTCTGGGCAGAGTTCCTGGATGAGAGGAGCTGTGGGACATCATGAGTCTTAAGACATCTCTAGACTGGGGCTGGGAAAGTGACGCCTACCTCCTTCTCAGACAGTCCGGGGCAGCAGGTACATGGAGTGTTCCAGATGGCTCTATCGTGGAACACATTTATGTGGCTCATGACATGACCCACTGGCACGTTCCCACCCAACCTACATCCTCCTCTGTTTCTTCCACCTTTTAAAGGCTAATTATCTCTCCCTTTGCTCCCATAAGTGATAGGGAGGTAACAGCTGTTCACACTGGCATTGTTCAGAAATCATAGTCTCATAGAACCTAAGCATTGCCTTGGATCTCAAAGATCATCTGCAACAGTGAGTGATTCACGGTCCTTCTTCTCCCCCATGCAACACCCTAAAGGGTCGAACCATCTTCCGATCAGCAGAAAGAGCCTTCTACCATGGTAGAAGGGGGATTTCAGGGGGTTCTGGTGGTAGCTGTCAGGTTTGGTTTCTGTCATCTAGAGGGCAGAGCCCTTGGGGAAGGGGACATAGGACAGGTACATTGTGATAAAAGTGATTAGGAATAGCCTGGAGCACACGATGGGAAGTCCTGCCCTCTCTGCATCCCCACAGTTCTGATACCCGCTTCTTTATGCTCCTTCTTAAGTTGAAAATTACTGATAAAGTTAACTTAATTTTTCAGATGTGGAAAGCCAGAGAGACCCAAAGAAGAGGCAAAGCTAGAAACACAGAGTAAAAGACAATGCTGTGTGTCAAACCCAGGTCCCCACGATTCCCAGTCCAGATCAGCAGAGCATAGAACTCTCTGAAAAGGACTAACATGCTTTCTGCAGAAGAGCAAAGGATAACGATCTACTCATTTGTCAGTTTAAAATGAAGGAAGGAGGAGGCAGCCAGGGAGTTCTTGAAAAGCAGCTGAAGAAGTCAAGGTCACCTGGACATCAGCTAGAGGCATGGAAGGACAGGGGCTGGTGCTTGGGGGCAGGAGGAATTCCTGCCCTACCTGAGAGTGCAGGCTGCTTTCCAAGCTGGACTGCGATGGCAGAGGGGGCGGGGCCGGGGGCTGTGGGTGGAGACGCACTGGAGCTGAGACGTGCAGGATCTCAAGCCCACTCCGTACTCAGTGAGGCTGTGTCAGTTACGCACCAGCTCTGTCATGCACCAGCTAAGTGACTTTGGCAAGCTGCCTAATCTCTTTATGCTTCAATTTCTTCATTTGTAAAAATGAAGATGGTAATGAAAGTACTTATCTGGCAGGTTACTATGAGGATTAAACAAGTTAATATGTGTAAAGTGTTTAGAAGAGTGTCAAGTAGAAAGTAATCAATTATATTAACCATTATAATTGTGTTTATTACCTTGGCTGGCTTATGGGTCCCCAGAAAGCCCAGAGAAAGAATCTCAGGGTTGTTATAGAATGTGAGCAGCTGCTAGAGAAGATTTAACAAGGTAAATCGGGGTTTACCTTGTTAAATCAGAACCACTGGAACCTGTCATGGGCAAATCAGTGAAGGACACAAGTGGTAAGGCCCCTGATCTGCCTGCTAAGCTGGCGTCAAGCACTTTCCATTCACTTCCTCCAAGTTCCCCAGCTTTGGCTGCCTTCCTCCCACCTACCAGGGATCTGCTGACATCACACTCCCTGGCAGTGAGTGTAACCCTCCTAGTCCATGGGGACAGCTCCCCAGGCACGGAGACTTGGATTTGCAACTTTACTGGGAGTTGCCATCAAACCTTCCCTGTCTTCAGGGCCCTGTGCCCTGCTAGGTGACACATAGCTGCTTTGATAAACAGACTCTAAACATTCATAGGATACTGTTTTCTATCATAGCAGCCCTCATCACCATCTCAGGGGATGGTCATAATTTTTAAAATCAGTATTCCAGGGAAATAGGTGGTTCACTCATTAAGGAAAAGGAATTCCTGGTCACAGTACATTATTTTAATACTTTCCAGGAATGATATTGACCACTCTCACGGTTCCTTCTACCACCGTTGATAAATCCAAAATGCTGCTGTTCACGACTATCTGTAAGTCCCAAAGATACTTCCGATTCTACTGTCCCAAACCGACTGCATCATCTTACCTTCACGATCGGCTTCTCTTATGTTCATTGTCCTAGGTGATGGCAACCCCTTCCCCCAGTTACTTAAGCCTGAAATAGAGAATTAATTAATTAATAGAGATGGGGTCTTACTATGTTGCCCATGCTGGTCTCAAACTCCTGCGCTCAAGGAACCCTCACACCTCCACCTCCCGTGCTGGAATTATAGACGTGAGCCATCACACCTGGCCCTTCTTGATTCCTCCCTTTCCCTTCACCCCTTGCCACCATTTAGTCAAACAAGTCTATGGAATTTAGAGTAACCAATTATCCTAGTTTTCCTGAAACTGAGGAATTTCCCAGAATGTGGGACTTTCAGTGCGTAAGTGATGAGTTAGTCACCGCAGATGAAATTCACCTCCATTTCTTGACTCCACCCCCTCCATCTGCAGGCTACCTTGCTAGTTCGCGTTCTTCTTGGCACTTACCTGGACCACTGTAATGGCCTCCTAATACATCTTGATGCCCCCAGCCTTGCCCCCTCAAATTTACCCTCCAAATAGCTAGCAGAACCATCTTTGGAGAAGGCACTCTAAGCAGGCCACTTCTTTTCATGGCTCTCTGACTCCCTTGGGTTCTCAGTGTCTCCCCCACCGCCCACAGGACAGAGCTAAGATCTCTGCCTGGCACACAGAGGCCCTGTGATCTGACCCCTGGCTACCACTTTGGACTCTCAACAACCTACTGGTACCTCCCCCACACCAGTAAAACAAGCTGGCCTCTAGCATCTTCCATGCTCTCATTCCAAAGTACACAGGCCCTTGACTTTGTATCTTTACAACTGTTATTTGTCTGAATTTGGACTCTCATGGAAGCAGAGCTGTGACAAGGATTTGGATGCAAACAGTTCATTTAGGGGGTGATACTAGAGGTAGATATGAGAGAGTGGGACGTGTGAGACAGGGAGGAGGAACAGCCAATCTGTGTTTGCACGGTCACTGCTGGAGGGCAGGGTGAGGGATTCCACCAAGCCCTCAGAAGCAGACACAATGCCTCCAAATAATTGGAGGCTGGAGTGGTTATCTGCCAGCTCCTAACCCCTTTCACTGAGAGATGCCTCTGGATGTAACCTCCCCCAACTTGCAGGCCTGGCTTGTAAGAGGCCTTAAAGGCAGAAATCAGAAGGGTGCCCGGTGTATCTTGAGGTGGGTGTTGCACTGTAGGGTCTTAGCCTCCATAGCTGAGGCTGAAGTCTGAAGCAGACCAAGGAGAGTTACCTCTGCTGCAATGACCTTCCTCATTTTTCTAGCCTGACTTGCAGGCAGGATCCAAGTTTGCTCCCATTCAACTTGAAGACACCCTGAATTATCTCCTCCCAGAATTCCTGCCTTGAAGACTTACTACCAAAGCATCAGCTGTCCCCTTAGTACCTGGGACCATTATAGAGCTGGGTCCTGGCTTTCCCTCTGTAGCCACAAATCCCCAAACTCATGTTGATCCAATCCAGGGCCTCAAAGCTGAGGCTTTATTTTAATTGTCACTTAAGTAGTGTTTACTATGTTGCTGGGTATTATTCTAAGCACCTTACAAATTTCAGCTCATTTAATTCTTAGAAAAACCCTATAGGGTACATATGATTTATTTTCTTCCTATTTTACTATTGAGGAAGTTAAAACACCAAGAGTTTTAGTAACTTGCCAAAGGTCACACAGCTGATAGTGTCAGAGCTAGGACACAAACACAAGCAAGTGACTCGGAATCCCAGCTCTTCCCCCACACAGCTGCTCAGCTGGAGAGGGCTCCCTGGATACAGAACAAGAAGGAGCAGGAGTCTTAGAGGGGTGTATTGACTTGCTAGGACTGTTGTAAAAAAGTACTACAATCTGATGACTTAAACAACAGACATTTTATTTTCTTACAGTTCTGGGGGCTGGCAATCCAAGACCCAGGTAGCAGGGGTGGTTTCTTCTGAGGGCGCTGAGAGAGAATCTGCTCCAGGCCTCTCTGCCAACTTCTGGTAGCCTCTGGCACCCTTGGCTTGTAGATGGGGTTCTCTGTGTCTTCACATCATCTTCCCTGTGTACATGGCTACCACTGTGTCCAAATTTCCCTCTTTTTTAGGACACCAGTCATATTAGATTTAGGTCCATGCCTTGTCATCTACAAAAATCCTATTTCCAAATAAGATTATATTCACAGGTACTGGGGGTTAGTACTTCAACATCTTTTGGGGAGGCTAATTTGAATCATAACAAGGGGGCTTCTCTGGGCTTCCACACCCCCTGCTCTTAATAGCAGGCGGGGAGCTTGAGCCTTGTGCTCCAGGACACACCAATGCATGAACCGGACACTCAGGACATCTCACTGTTTGATCAAGCTTGTAGCCTTCAACTTACATATATTAGTCCATTCTCATGCTACTATAAGGACATACCCAAGACTGGGTAATTTATAAAGGAGAGAGTTTTAATGGACTCACAGTTCCACATGGCTAGGGAAGCCTCACAATCATGGCAGAAGGCAAAGGAGGAGCAAAACCGTGTCTTCCATGGTGGCAAGCAAGAGAGTGTGTGCAGGAGAACTGACCTTTATAAAACCATCAGATTTCATGAGATTTATTCACTATCACAAGAGCAGCATGAGAAACTGCCCCTCCCATGATTCTATTACCTCCCACCCAAGACATGTGGGGATGATGGGTCCCTCCCAAGACACATGGGGATGATGGGAGCTACAATTCATGATGAGATTTGGGTGAGGACACAGACAAACTGGATCAGTGCGTCTCACAACACCTAGAATCCAGACCCTGAGCATGACGTACAACATTTCCCTATTCTCCCACCAGTTCACCCTTAAGGCTATGTAGAATCAGCCCTGTGGAGCATCCTTGAGTTTCTTTCCTCTCTGTGGTCTCTCCTTCCCTCTCCCTTGACATCCCCCAAGCTTCTCCTGCCATAGGTGCTGGATTGCTCCTCTCAAAGTGACACAAATCAAGGTCATGGACATAATGTTCTAGGCCAAAGTCTGGGAGAAGGGTGATCCTTAAGCAGTTCTGTAGCAGACAGTGTCATGCAGCATCTACAACTCTCAGCACTAGAAGGGGGCTCTGGCCAACTTCCTATGCCGGTCTCTGCCTCTGAGCCTGATATTGATCATTTCTGCCCTCGCTCCCAGCCCAATCTGTGAAATCTCTGCCTTTCCACAAGTAGACCAAAAGTACTAGGAAATTCACAGCCTTAGAGATAGTCCTCAGGGTTGGCGTACAAACACCCCAGCTCACCCCCTGCTTGGATGGGATAATTCTAAGTTGAGTATTTTACACCATTTCTCAGTTTCCCGCAGGTTTATGTAGGTTTACTGGCTGCCTGGCTTTCCCCGTGCCACTTCCCCACTTGTACTCCCTGCAATTTTTGAATAAATTGTTCACAGTTGAATCTTTACCTCTAAATCTACTTCTGGGAAAACTGAAACTTCAACAGCAACCGTAGGAGAAGCTCCAGGCCTTTCAGATTCCTCAGAGTGGAGCTTCTAGCTCAGCATTGCTCCCAAAGAAGCGTCTGTGATCACAGAAACGTCCTAGATCTATGCTGTCCATTGTCACTAGCCACAGGGACTTCCAAGCCCTTGAAATGTGGCTAGTGTGACTGACAAGCTGAATTCTGAATTTTACTAACTTTAGTTCATTTCTATTTAAATAGTCACATGTTGTTTGTGATTGCTGTATCAGAGAGCATGTGTCTGAAAGACAATTACACCTTTCTTCTTGTCCATGTTTTGTAGCAGAATTAAAAAGCGATTTTGGCCGGGCACAAGGCTCACACCTGTAATCCCAGCACTTTGGGAGGCTGAGGTGGGCAGATCACCTCAGGTCAGGAGTTAGAGATCAGCCTGGCCAACATGGTGAAATGCCATCTCTGCTAAGTATACACACACACACACACACACAAAAGCGATTTGATTTGCAAATACCATAGGTCGGGGGGTGATAAGGAGAAAAGCTGGGGGATGGTGGGGAGGGAACACTGGCTTTTGACAATTCCAATTTCACTTGTTTCTTTTCAAGAAAGCTGTGCTGTTGGAGGATCAGGATTTCACTTAAGGCAGATGCTGCCCACGAAACAGTCCCACTGGCAGCGCTAACAAATGACAGGCTTACCTGCACTATATGCAAGGCTTGCGTCACTTAGAGGCTCGAAGGTCTTGTAATTACTTTAAATAAAATCACTCAGTGTTTTCTTGGTAAAACCCTACAAATCCAAGCTCACTGAGTGCCTCTTGTTTCTCTTTAGCCATATGTTCTTAGAGACAATGTTTTCCATGACCTTGAGTTGAATAGGTTTTCAAGAGAGGTTGAGAGTAGAGTCCTTTGGAGAATGTTAAACACATTTTCCTAGGAGGAAATGCTCCGTAAGAACCATTTGTATTATAGAGAAAGACATCAAAATCTTTTCTACGTAAAGGGTGAAGTCAGGCTGTCCACATGTACTTAGGACTCTTGAAATTATGAAGAGTTCCTCATTGAGAACAGGCATGTCTCCCCTGCTGCTAGGACACAAAGAATGCAGTGTGGTTTTTGTTTGTTTGTTTTTTGAGACAGAGTTTTCCTCTCGTTGCGCAGGCTGGAGTGCAATGGTGCAATCTCGGTTCACTGCAACCTCCGCCTCCTGGGTTCAAGCAATTCTCCTGCCTCAGCCTCCCAAGTAGCTGGGATTACAGGCATGTACCACCACGCCCGGCTGATTTTGTATTTTTAGTAGAGATGAGGTTTCTCCATGTTGGTCAGGCTGGTCTTGAACTCCCAACTTCAGGTGATCCACCCGCCTCGGCCTCCCAAAGTGCTGAGATTACAGGCGTGAGCCACTGCATCTGGCACCGGATACAGTGTGGTGACTGGGCAAGTGCTTGGGCTTTGGAGTCACCCTGACCAGGGACTTGATGCCTGACTCTTCCTCTGTGTGACTATGAGAATTTGGGCTGGTTTCTTAATCATTCCTTATCTGTAAAATGGGCATAATAATAGTACCTGCCTCATAGCATTGGTGTGAAGATGAAATGAAGCAATGCAGGTAAAAGGTCAGCACACTGCCTGGCATTTAGAAAACACTCAATCAATGCTATTATCTTTATCATTGTCATGAGACAGACTCAAGTTCAAATCCCAGCTCAGTCATTTATTGATTGTGTGAACTTGGCCAACTTGCTTAACCTCTGTGTCTCAATTTCTTCACTTTAAAATGGAGATAAAATCTACCTTGAAGGATTATAAGGAAGAAAGGTTATTTGCAGGCAGTACTTGGCATGCAAAAGGCATAACTTAATAATTATTATTATATGTTTTTCTCCTTGTAGTGACAGGCATGTGGTAGGAATGTAACATACTTTGGCTGGATTTTTTTTCTCTATGCTGAAAAATATTAATATCAGGTCTCTTTGCAGTTATTTCACTGGACTACTAAAATTACTTCTTAGTGGACTCTGAAATTTGTACAGTGTTTTATAATTTTATCAAGATATGCCAAGGATATTCTCTTTCTTGACTTCTTGCATTTACTTAGTGTAGTCAGGGATAAGCTCTGTGTTTTATATGTTAATTCCAGTCATGCTTCTTGCATATTCAAGTCCATTTCAGGGCTGAGGAGGCTAGGAACAGGAAGCAACTCACAGTAACTGAGCACTCTATACCCTGCACTGTGCCCAGATTTACCCATACTATCTCATTTTGTCTCCATAACAATCCTTTGCTATTTCTCGAACAGGATATTATCATATCCATTTCACAGGTAGGAATACTGAGGCAAAGTGAGGTTCAACACATCATCCAAGATGACACAGGGTGGAGCCAAATTTCAAAGCCAGGCTGTCTCCCTCCAGAGCCCTGGTTCTTCCTCACTCTGCTATCTTGCCACACCGTGACCTTTTTTCTTCTCCCTCAAGGACCTCTGCTTTGGTGAAATCTTGCTAAAATGAACCTCAGAGACATACGTCCAAGGACCTTGCATGCACCAAAGAGGGTGGGTGGAGGAAGCAGAGCTTCCTGGGGGTCCACTCTAGGGCCTGTGTGAGGGAGGCCTGCCCTTAGGCGGACAGCCCTGGCCTCAGCTCTTCTTGTAGCTCCCGTGCTCTTTCCTCTTCTTGAGCTATTGGGTGCCAGCAGCAGCTCAGCTCTTTCTCCCACCCTTTGCTGAAGGCCTAGGAGGACAGCAGCTATCCCCCACTTGCCGCACTGTGGCTCGGCGCCTGTGCTCACTGCTCTGCGGTTGAAGAGCTCAGTGAAGCATATGATGTGACGGATTTCCAAATGCTTTAACTGACATCTTGGCAAGCGGCTTCATGCTCCAATTCCACTGAGGCCTTTCCCCGTTCTGATGTAGACCAGTGGGGTGAAGATTGGTGGGTCAGTGGGCATGGGGGGTGTGCTGGTATATATGTTGCGGGGGGTCCAAGCAAGTTTGCTAGATGGGTCTCATTTCTCCCTCTTTCTGTTTCTCTGTCCAGCAAACCAGATGGATGTTATTTCACTAACACAAAGTGTTTCAAAATCCCGCCCCTCCCCACACTTAATTTTTTTTTTAGCAAGATGGCGTCTCCTTTTCAGGCTTGCTGCGGTGGGTTGAGCCGTAACCTTACATGGGTGGATCCGGGCTTCATTTCACATAATTCACATTCTTGGCTTCCTGAGTCACTGTCATCATCTAACCTTTCCTGACAGCCAGCAGTGTGTGGGCGTGGATGGACAGGAAATCAGATAAGCCCCACCCATCTGTGCATACATCCACTCGGGACCCCTTTACCTGATTCTAGAGGTAAAGCGTTTCACATGGAAAGTAATGTGACTAAAAAATTCTCGTGTGAATTTCTTAATCTCTTGCTGGAGTCAGTGGACATTTTTGGACCAGGAGACATATGGCTGCCAAGAAAGGCTGAATCAGAAGGCAGACAGCATCTCTTTAAATCCAAAACCTCTTTAACTGTTGAGTAGAAATCAGAGTTCAGCATAGTGGCAGATTGTCAAGTTGTTCTCACAGTGAGAATCATTCTCCAAACCTAGTCTTATTCTGAATGCTTTCCTATTTATTCTCTTTAATCTCATGGGTGCTGGGACAGATTATTGTTCTGCAGTAGACCCAGCCTTATAAAAATGAACTGTGGCAGCTTCTCTGGGAAAGTCATCCCTGAGTGCCAGGTGACTTCCACGCTTACATTTTACCCCTTTCTCATCTGACACATGCCCACTCCCTACATCCCCGTCCCTCGGTTTGTGTAGAAAGCCATAATAAAGGACAATCCTTGGGAGCTCTTCCAGGGGTCTGCAGGGAGGATGAAGCTGAGGGTGTGTGTTACAGTCCACAGTGGTCACTTGGTGAGGCTCATCTGCGCTTGTCAGGAACTGGCTGGCTTCTATCCTGGGGACCTTGTAAACTATCTAACTCAAGACACACTCTCAAAGGCCCAGGGCACAATGCAGGTAACAGGTGAGGCACGTGGAGAAGTGGGGAGCATAGGTATGGTTTAGAGGGGCAGCTAATTTCACCTGTCAGGTAGGAAAGAAGCCCAGTGCTGCTGCATCTTCTGATTTTCTAAAAAAGAGAAGCCAGATGGCCAGGAGCGGTGGCTGTCTATAATCCCAGCACTTCGGAAGGCCGGGGTGGGCAGATAACCTGAGATCAGGAGTTCAAGACCAGCCTGGCCAGCATAGTGAAACCCCGTCTCTACTAAAAATACAAAAAATTAGCTGGGTGTGGTGGTACGTGCTGTAATTCCAGCTACTTGGGGGGCTGAGGCAGGAGAATTGCTTGAATTCAGGTAGCAGAGATTGCAGTGAGGAGAGATTGTACCACTGCACTCCAGCCTGAGCAAAAGAGTGAGAGTCCCTCTCACACAAAGAGAAGCCAGAAATACAATTTTTTAAAAAATATAAAATATTCCAATTTTTTAAGGCTGACAACCAATCAATAAAAAACAGACAATACTGCAAAAACCCAAACAGAATATATCTGGGGGCTGCATTTGGCCCACAAGCCACACGTTTGCAACCTCTGGAAAAACCTTCCTGAATTGACAGCTAAAGCCAGGTTTGAGGGCTCCCCTCAGCAAGCTTAGAGGATGCCTGGGGTGCATTTTTTACACTTGATCATATTTCAGGCTTCATCTTATGTTGTCTTGTTTTTCCTTTGCTTCTTCATCATAATTTAATTCCATTAAATGTTAGCTCATCCAACTGCATGTATCACCAAAGATGCCTTTTTGGAATAAGAAAGGTAAATCAATTCCTTAACTGGAACATACCTGACCTCCCTGTTCTCCCAGGTCCCCACACTGGGCTAGTCTTTAGGTGAGTGCTGATGAGTCTAAGACGATCACGGTAATCCCTTGCCAGGGATTGGTTTTGGCATGCTCATGTGACACAACTCTGGCCAATGAGATATAAGATAAAGTCTGGGGGAGGAGTGCATACCGGAAGATTTTTTCTTCATGAAAAAGCTCTTGGGCTCTTCAAACCATTGTGAATCCCAGAGCTAACAACCCTGGGACTTCCTCCTTCTTCTGGTTAAGTGAGATAACTAGGTTTTCTTATTATTCAATCTACTTTTATTCAGGTTTTTCTGTTTGTAGCCAGAGCATCTGAAAAAAATTTACAAATTTTTCTTTGTAAAAAGAAAATTTCTGGGTCGTTAACCATGCTCAGCTCACGAGATCAGATAATTTACCTATTCAGAGGGAATAAACTGGTTGCCCGCAAGGGTCACCCTGCTGAGAAAACCAAACTGTAGACTTTCCACTTCTGCTGCTATTTCGGATGGGTTGGGGGAGGCTGCAGGCACATTCCCTCCATAGCATTTATGGATTGCCTGCGTGAATAATCCTCAACTCCAATGAGCATGGTGAATATGAGCAGAAGGAACTAGGTGTATGTTTAAGGATAGCCTCATAGAATTCTAGAGATGAAAGCTGAAGGAATTTTCCTGAAAAGGACTGGGTAAGTGCATTTTTTTCTCACAACTTGTTAGAGTTCCTAAGCTGTTAGGATTGTGCCAGGTTTTGTTGATTTCTTTTCTTCTTTTGAGACGGAGTTTTGCTTTTGTCACCCAGGCTGGAGTACATGGTGCGATCTTGGCTCACTGCAACCTCTGCCTCCCAGGTTCAAGCAGTTCTCCTGCCTCAACCTCCCAAGCAGCAGGGATTACAGGTGCGCGCCACCACACTCAGCAAATTTTTGTATTTTTAGTAGAGATGGGGTTTCACCATGCTGGCCAGGCTGGTCTCAAACTCCTGACCTCAGTTGATCTGCCCGCCTCGCCCTCCCAAAGTGCTGGGATTGCAGGCATGAGCCACTGCACCCAGCTGATTTTTTGTCTTGTATCAAATATTTGAGCCATGTTTAGCTCTCACATTTCTTCAATAAGCTACGAAATGTGATTTTAACACCTAGAGATACACCAAGGACTCAATAACCCAGAAACCTCCCCGCAAATGCATTGATAGGACCAGCCTGAGGCAAAGCTATGATATGGGGCTTCCCATCCCACAGTGTCAGTGGACCCAGCTGTGTCATCCTCTGGTCTGGGAGTCCTCTCCCTACCTCTGGAAGCAATGTCAGATTTCTTCCAATATTTGCCATTTCCTGAGCCCATCGAAGCTACAGAAAGTCCTAGTAGTAATAAAAAGGATGGCGATAGTAGTAGCAGCCACAGCAGCAGTCATGATGCCTAACCCACACTGAGACCTTGTATGTGTCAGACACTGTAAGTATTCTATCTATAGCAACTCACTTAGCTCACAACAAACCTGGGAGGTAAGTTATCCCAATCTGACAGATGAGAGAACTGGAGCCAGTCACATAGCTAGTTGATGGCAAAGTTGGAATTCAAAGCCAGGCAGTCTCGTTCTGGGCCTTGTGCCAGATGAATGTGCCACTGCCCTCTCAAGTGTTAATTGTGCTTACTCCTGGGGATGTGGTGGGGGGGGACTTTTTAAACATTTTTAAACAGGCACTAATTTTAGCTGACTTGGAAATGTTAGACACGACAGCCAGCACACGCTCTTGGGAGTTCGTGTCTAAAGACTGCACCTTCATATCTACTATGCTAGCGCTCATAGCCCACTTCCCACATGGCTTCTGAAAAACCCCTACCATCGTCTCCATTGATGAGATCTAGGAAGAAAGGAAATAGAGGATGGATTTTATGATTACAGCTGGAGGCCTCTATGTGGTCCTTGGACAACCTTGGCTAGAACACCCCTGGCTTTAGGGGTGTGGTGGTGAAGTGGAGAATTAGTCAAGTAAAGACACATGAGGTGTGGAATTATGCAATTTCTAATTCTTGGGCAGGGTGTTTAGCTTGACTCTTAGACTACAGAGTTCACAACTCAAGAGTAGAGCTACTGATATGTTTTTACAAAATGATTATCGGATTTTCTTGGTTTCGATGCCTTTCGTCAGTGAGGTGTCGATGGCTACCTATGCTCTGGTTACTATGGTTGCATAACAGTTACCCACTCCCCCATCCCCACCCCTAAACATAGTGCCATAAAAAGCCATGTATTAAGCTCATAGATTCTGTGGGTCAGGAAGTCGATCAGGGCAGAGGAATTCTATGGAGCAGAGACAAGAGGATGGCTCGCTTGTCTGTGCTCCACAGTGTCTGGGACCTCAGCTGAAAGCCCTGAAGACTGCGGGCTAGAATCTTCTGAAGGTTTGTCCATTCATATATCTGGTGGTGGATGCTGGCTGTTGACTGAGGGCATCAGCCCCTCCCCATGTGGCCTCTGCACTTGGACTGGTTTGGACTTCGTCGCTACATGGTGGCTGGATTCCAAAAGTGAGCATTGGGAGGGCTTGGGCTTGGGGGAGGAGAGGTGGAAAGCAGTGGAAGCAGTGGATGGAGGCTCTAACCTTTTCGTGACCTGGCCTCTGAAGTCACAGAGCATCAGTCACTTCTACCATTCTTCAGTGACTCGAGCAGCCATAGGCTTGTCCTTAGAGTCACATGGAAGAAAAATAGATGCCACCTCTCGGTGGGCACCAGTCACATTGTAGGAAGAGCATGTGGGGTGAAATAGAAATCCCCATCTTTGGAAAATGCAATCTACCCCTCATAGGATGGTGGCATCAGTAGCAATAATGGCAGCAGCTGCAGAATAAGCCTTAACTGTGCTTCCCACATGTACCAGAGACATCCCCCGCCTTCACCATTGTAGTTTTGAAAAGACTCCTCACATAGTTTCAACAGTTACCCACCCTATATCCCATTCCATAGAGCCTTGTTTAGAGCCAGTTAATTGGAAAAACTCATCTCTGCTAATGGATGCTAACGGGTTACTCATCCCATGAGGCCTAACTGCAGGTAATGGGGATCTGGCTTCTGGGGGACAGAATTACTTATCCTAGGTGACTTAATAATGGCCCTAGAAGAAGGGAGTGTGCACAAATGGCTCTCTTTTGGTGCCGCTCAGCTGACATTGTGTGGGCAGACACCTGGCTCCACAAATGCAAGCCAGGATCCATATGACAGCTCAGTTAATGCACGATTGCTGGGTGCAGCTACCCACTGCAAGATGAGCCTAGATGGGTCATTTGTTTTCTGGTTCAAAAATGTCCCTTTTGCCCTGGAAAGCAATATACTGATGTTTAAAAAAAATTGTGTTTAAGTGGTAGAAATAAAAGATGATTTTTGTTCTCTACTTTTCTCTATTTTCTAATTTTTTCCATGAGTACATTTTATCTTTATAATACAAGTAAAAAAAAGTTGTTTTAAAAATGTTTCATCAAGAAGGAAATAGGACAGAGACCTGGGCCCTGACCTTCCTCTGTCACCATCAGCTTGTGACATCTTCTCAGGCCAGCCCTAGCCAACTTTGTGATGGTTTCCACAGACGTTGACGCTGGCATCCTTTCTGACTCTGCTGCTTCTCCAAGTGGCCATAGTCATCTCATTAGATAAGAGATGTAAAGTATTTGGAAAAAGGCATCATGCAAAGATAAAGTTCATTGTCATTCATCCTTTTCCTTCCCAAATAACTAGACTTCCTAAAAACATTAAAGCAAAGTGAAGCCGAGCTGTTTGCTTGTCTACCCTAACATGCAGGGTCACTGCAAAGCCTGAGGCTCCAAGGTAAGATTCACAGCCAGGTGCAGTGCCTCGTGCCTGTAATCCCAGCACTTTGGGAGGCCAAGGCTGGAGGATTACTTGAGGCCAGCAGTTTGAGACCAGCCTGGGCAACATAGTGAGACCCTGTCTTTACAAAAATAAAAAAATTAGCCAGGCATGGTGCTGAGTGCTCAGCTACTCAGGAGGCAGAGGTGGGAGGATCACTCGAGCCCAGGAATTTGAGGCTGCAGTGAGCCATGATTGCATCACTGCACTCCAGCCTGGTGACAGAGTGAGACCTCAACTCAAAAAAGGTAGGATTCACAACATGTTTTGAAATCCTACAGAGTTCCTGAAGTCAACACACACACACACATACACACTCTCTCTCTCTCTCTCACACACACACACTCTCTCTTTCTCTCACCACACACACACACACACACACACACACACACATACACACGATGTGATATGTGGTTAATGGAAAAATAACTCAGAGACACCACATTCATTAACAGAAATAAATTTCATTTGGCGTTTCTTCTTTGGCCTTCGTGATAGCTATCTTCTATATGCAGCACCTGTGAGCTGATAAATAATGTATTCAAAGAATTCTGCAAATCCAGAAAGGTCACTGTTTACACATCATCTGTCTGTCAAGTGAAATTCTTGGTTCAAAGCAAAAAAGTAAGTTTATTTTGGGAATTGGTAACTTGGAATAACAGCTGCAAAAAGAAATGAGAAATAAAGACCCATCACTTAATCCTTTTTTCTAAATATTCATCTGAAGCCCAAATTTCATCAAATTTGATTGGTTTTAAGGAGAAAAATCTTGCCAGATGGAAAGATGAAGATTGGGAAAGCAACATAATTTGGAATTCAGAACTGTGGGGGGATTTATAGAAGCATTTGTTAAGAACTGAGAGGGTATGTACAAATTAGCCAGGCATGGTGCTGAACGCCTATAGTTTCCAGCTACTCAGGAGGCAGAGGTGAGAGGATCACTTGAGCCCAGGAATTTGAGGCTGCAGTGAGCCATGATTGCACCACTGCACTCCAGCCTGGTGACAGAGTGAGACCTCAACTCACAAAAGGTAGGATTCACAACATCTTTTGACACCTGGGTGGGTGTCAAAAGGTCAACTGTGTGACCTTGTGTCCCCAGCCCAGCCATCCTTGCCTGCACAGCTGAGGTTGATGATGATGGAGAGACTTAGGGGTACTCCCTGCACTCTCTCCTGAGATCCCAGAGCAATTTTGATTGCAGCCATAAGTATTTGTGTAGAACCACCCCTTCTCGCCTCCAAGCTGAGAATGACTTCACATTGAACTTCAGCCCTGCCTGCCCCAAACTGATCACGGCTTCTGGAATCTTAAGTTGCAGCAGTTCCTTCCCGCCTACTTTCTCCCTGTGTTATCAAGGTGACCTGCAGCAAATGTTCGCACACAGGATTCTCAAACAACCTCCAGCACAAGGCAGGTGACATCCTCCTTCTCCCATGGGGAAACTCCAGACTGGAGGCCAGGGGACTTGACAAAGGCACACATGAATGGCACAGCCAAGCCTGCCTATCTGCAAATTCCTATCTTTCGGCCTCTCTGCTGCCCTTTCAGCCCTGCCCCCGGGCTTCAGTTTGGGAGTCCCCCTCATCTGCGCCTCACCCTCAGTGCCTCTGCCCTCCCTGTGCAGTGCTGGTTTGCAGGTTAACACCTGGAGGCTTCTCTGGGTCACCTCACTGTTGCCTGCTGTGTTCTGTGGCTACCACGCCACCTTGGTTCTGGGGCTTGGCAATTTCTGCATGTCAGTGAATTCAGTCTTGAGAAATTTCAGCTTTGCTGAGAAAAGGAACACCTCCATTCCTTTCCCAGCCTAAGCAAATGTCGATCAGGGAACACAGTATCAGCAATTTCCCCTTCTCTCCAGAGCATGGGACTGGACTGGAGATCTGGCCTTTGGCTTCATTATCAATATCCAGGGAGTTGCCACTTCCTTTTTAAACAAGGGGTGCAGGCTTTGGAGGATGGTGCCCTGATCTTAGAAGAGCCAGGTGACCCGTGTTTACAGGGGACTCTGTCAAATGAAAAGGTGAAGACCGCAGACATGGAAAAGCTCCCGCTCCAGGCTCCATGGATCTTTCCTAACCTCCTCAAACACGGCAGTCCCAGAGGGAAGCTAAGCAAAGATAGGCCTGCCTTGTAGTTTTTTTAACACACTCCTTTTATCTGGTTTTGATTAGAGTAGGCTAGTCGACAACAAGCAAAGCCAAAAACATATGGAAATTCCAAATTCATGTTTAAAATTCAAAATTTGGCCCAAGAATCTTACTCTACAAGAGAGAAATGTGCATTTGTACATGCCTTCTCAGTTACTCGAGAACAGACTCCCATATATTCTAATCAAAGACCTTGGGTCTTAGAGACTGTGTTGGTCTGGTTCCTGACAGCCCTTGAATTCCAGCTTCTAATCTTTTGCAGATCTCACTGCGTGCAGACTAAACTAGAGATGTCTTCAAAGGCAGTGCTCTAGGCTTGCATGTGCCGGCTGTTTTCTGGGCTCAAGTTCATGCCTTGATTGTCTGACCTATCTTCCCTGGAGAGGCGCATTTCCTCCATTCTAGCTCTTTAATCATTATCTGTGTTAGGCTTGACCAAACTTTCTGAAGGACAGTTGATTTTAAATAGCAGTCACAGGCTCAAGTATAGCCTACAAAGTAGATTTTTATTACACCGTACTGAGAGGGCACACATAAAAGTGCATGCGAATCACAGAAGACAGGCGAGAGAAGGGGGTCAGCTCAGGACAGGAAGAGAATAAATTTGTCCACAAATTACATAATCCACAAATTACATAATACATTAGCAAGTAACACATTAGATCCCAAACTCTCAGGGAGAAAAAAATAATTTGTTTTCATGTTCCCTCATTTTATTTTTCTTCTTAAATGTTGAAAATGAGTTGTGATGAAAAGTCAGATGACTTTAAACCCATGATCAATATCCATACTTGGAGACCATATTAAACCAAGCAGAGAATGACTGTTTTCCATTGTACTTCTCCTGTAATACTGTGACTGTAACTGCCATTGCTAGCTACAACATTTGGGCCGGCTTTCTCACGTTTTAAAGCTCTTGCTATTTCTTTTGTGACCCCAACAATTCTGTGACACCCATTTCAATAATCCCTGCTCCAGAGATGACTAAACTCATTAGTTTATCACTGTTTACAGAGGTGAGGTCTTAAACCAGCACTACGTGATAGGGATACTGATTGGGATTTGTGGATAGGTGCTTCCTAAATTTCTATCCTCAGACCCTGTAGAAAATAGCTCACAATGCACATGGCGGTCACCAAATTCTGTTCTGGTTACCTATTGCTGCATAACAAACTACCCCCAAATTTAGAGGATTAACACTAGAATCACTTTCTTCTGTCTCACAATTTTGTCGATCAGGAATTTAGGGAGGACTTGGCTGCGTGATTTGACTACACCCTGTGGAGATGGGGAAAGGCACGGTGGTTATAAAAAGATCCTTATCAGTTAAAGACGTTCTTCTGATGTATTTATGGGTACAATGACAAGTCAGAAACTTTCTAGTCTCATTTCCCAAAGCAATGAAGAAAGATGATGTAAGATTGGCAGCCTGTTGATACACTTTGAAGTTGGGTGATGAGGTGGGTGGGTCTTACTTTAGTATTCATTCTCCTTCTGTGTGTGTTTTAGATTTTTCACAATTAAAAGTAAAGAGGAAGAGAGAGAACTATGGCCTTGGGTACCAGGACAAGTACCAAGGAGATCTCACTAGAGAGGGTTCTCTCTTCTTAGCATGTCTGTCCTTGATCTAGATCCTCAGACTGGCCTCCCTCGGCATTTCCAGGTCTCAGAGCAAACTGGACTGATGGCACTGCCTGAGGAAGATGATGTAGCCGGCTGCCCCGGTCAACCTTTCAGATGAGGGAAGACCATCTCCAGCTTTCTTGATAGAGAAACAAGAAAATGCTGAGGGAACAGCCAAGCTGCATCTGTCACCATCTCTCAGTCTGGCACCCAGGGGAGATGGGGCCCGTGTGCCCTGAGAAAGACAACAGAACAAGGCCGAGGGCTGGAATCCATCGGACTCTGAGATCACGACTCTACTCCCCCCATCAGCTTCAGAATCCAAGACTTCCCTTTCCTTTAAGATTCTTGAAAAATTCAGAGCAGAAGTGGGAGAGGCAGGAAGTTCAGGTTCAAGGTCAGAAGAGGTGGCAGTGTGGAATTAGCAACTCAGGGCCAGTCACCTGAATTTATTTGGGGGAGAAAAACAGGGGTGCTCCCTTCCCTAACATGGCAAGATAGTAGGACAGCCCTCGCTCCTTGGGGGTCCCTGGAAATAAATTCCAATGGGTCTGAGCGAGGAAAGTGGCGATTTTTCTCTCCACTCTTCAGAGAACTAGTAAAACTATTCAGCAACCTAGCGCACCAGCAGAGCGCTGGATAATTCTTGGGTTGCTGGCTGATCTCTGCTGCCCAGCTGGACTGTATTTCAATCAGCAACAGAGTCCCAGGCACTGTTTTGCTCTTCTGAATAGCAAAAGCACTTTCCATGCAGCTAGAGGATAATTTCCTAACAAGTGCATGATTTCCTGCTTAGATACTTAGAGTGAATGATTCTCAGCCCTGACTTCACATTCAGATCACCCAGGAGAGTTCAAAGCCCCCAGAGCCCGGAACTCACCCCTGATCACTTAGGTCAGCATTCCTGGGGTGGGCCTCGGACACCAGGATTAGAAAAGTTCCCCAGGTGATTCTTTTTTTTTTTTTTTTTACTTTCTTTTTTTTTTAATTGCATTTTAGGTTTTGGGGTACATGTGAAGAACATGCAAGATTGTTGCATAGGTACACACATGGCAGTGTGATTTGCTGCCTTCCTCCCCATCACCTATATCTGGCATTTCTCCCCATGTTATCTCTCCCCAACTCCCCACCCCCCGCTGTCCCTCCCCATGTCTCCTGTCCCCAGGTGATTCTGATGTGCACCGAAGGTTGGAACTACCTGCTTAGAATCATTTAGGCCTCTGCTCACGCTAGATCGCCCTGCAGAGTGCGGTCCACAGCGCCATCTGCTGCTCAAAATATAGACTGGGTTTATTTCTTTAAGATCTGGGAGGGTTGCTTCAAAGTGGCTCTCCTAGAAAAGGAGCCACAGGTGGCGGAGCGCGGTGCCTCAGGCCTGTAATCTCAGCATTTTGGGAAGCCGAGGCGGGCAGATCACGAGGTCAAGAGATCAAGACCATCCTAGCCAACATGGTGAAACCCAGTCTGTACTAAAAATACAAAAGTTAGCTGGGCATGGTGGCACATGCCTGTAGTCCCAGCCACTCGGGAGGCTGAGGCAGGAGAATCGCTTGAACCCGGGAGGCGGAGGTTGCAGTGAGCCGAGATCGTGCCACTGCACTCCAGTCTGGCGACAGAGCAAGACTCCCCGCCTCAAAAACAAAAAGCAGGCAAGCTTCTTCCTGGACACAGTCAATAGTACACCATCGTGTGTGTGAGTGTGTGTCTGTCTGTGCGTATGCCTGAGTGCCTGTAAACGGAGATAGTGATTGACATTTTACCTAAAGCACAAATGCAAAACCAAATCCTACCACTCTTTTAGGATTGACCCAAGCAGTGAAGACTCTCAGGGCCAGAGAAGTCAAACCTCTTAAGAATCTTGAAATAACTCCAACAAGTAAAAAAGTGTCCAACGCAAACTGAGTGGGAGATAGCACTCACTCTCTCTCCCAATATCTGCTGCTCTGGGGCCAGACTGAGGTGACCACATAAAAGGCTGTTTGGTGGTCTTTGATCAGTTCCTGGAGCTAAAATGACAAGAGGTCCCAGCTGTTAGAAGAGCTATTCCAAGTATTTAAGTAGGCTTCCAAATGCTTACTTTATGCTCATTAAGCTTTAGACCGGTTTGGTATTTTTATACTGTAATCTGATCTTTAGAATGAAAGCTTCATACTCTCTGTCTGTCTGTGTCTCTCTCACATACCCTACACATGTTCACATGCAAGATTTAATATATTTGGAAGCTTCTCTTTGACCCTTGCAAAAATAATGTAGTCTATTTCAATTTGAAAATATTGGAGAAGGCCAGAAAATAATCCCTGGAAGAGGTGAAGTTATTTAACCTGGAGAGGAGAAAGCTGATTGAATAAAATCTTCAAGTGAAGAGCAGGTCTTGATAGGTGCGCCTAGCACTAAAAGATGTGTGGGCTAGCGGGGCGCGGTGGCTCTCACCTATAATCTCAGCACTTTGGGAGGCTGAGGAGGGCGGATTACCTGAGGTCGGGATTTCGAGACCAGCCTGACCAACATGGAGAAACCCCGTCTCTACTAAAAATACAAAATTAGCTGGGCGTGGTGGCTCATGCCTATAATCTCAGCTATTCAGGAGGCTGAGGCAGGAGAATTGCTTGAACCTGGAGGCAGAGGTTGCTATGAGCTGAGATCACGCCATTGCACTCCAGCCTGGGCAACAAGAGCGAAACTTTGTCTCAAAAAAACAAACAAAAAAGAGATGTGTGGGCTAGTTACACCATAGGGGCTTCCCCTTTATGGAGTCCTATGCAGAGATACCATGATATCCTGTGATAAATATGCTGCCCTGAGCCACAGCCAGTCATGTTGTATGAAAGTTCTAAGGTCTACCAAGAACTGTTATGCCAAAGTACAGAGGTGAAAACAAAGAAAATTGGCTTATAATATGGCTGGAGGAACTAAACCAAACATGAAGAATTTCTCAGTAGTGAATTATTATGTTCTAGACCAAGCCATAGAGAAAAGATATAAATATCCTTTCTATTGGTGACTCTTTTCAAGATAGGACACATTCTTACCTGAGATTTCCGGTATCTGAGATTTTTAGGAATTGGAGGCAATGAATATAAGAAGTGATTTCTATGTTCATTCAGCAAATATTTAATGAGCACCTGGTCTGTATCAGGCCCTGTCATAGTTCCTGGGGAGAATCTAGGCTTGTATACAACCTGGTCCTGCCCCTCTGGGAGGATGGGGTGAGGATGGGAGGAGCAGTGAGAAAGATGCAGAGGGACACCAGACACCCTAGAGAGGTTGCCTCTCACGGGGCTGACCAGGCTGTGTTTGAGTTGAGCCTTGAAGGGGTGGGTTGGATTTTTCTTGATGGGACAGCTGGGAGTGAGGCAAGGCAGGTGCAGCCAGGCCAAAGTGACTCTGAGAGTGAAATCCCAGCAATCTGCAAGTCAAGTCTGACGGATGGTGGGTCATTTGAGCTGGAGCAGATGTGTGTAAGGGGCAGTGGTGATAGACGAGTAGAGAAGGTAGTTGTGGGTGACCTCAAACACCAAACTAAGGAATTTGGAATTTGTTCTGTGAGCAACAGGATGTTAGGTATAACCTTCAAGATGCCAGCGGCCTAAAGAAATGGTGTGTTCTGAGCCTATGGTTTATGCTGCTGGGAGTCACGGGGATGCCCTCTGGGTCAGGTAGCTATTCCATGCAAGATGCCACGTTCCACCAAACATGCTTGAAATGCTCCTCAGGGGACATAACCTAAACAGCATCACCTTACAGTAGCATCAGGGGGATCCCACCTTAGTCACAACCTTATCCAGACAATAGCCCTGCTATGCTACAGGCTAAGAGTGTATAAACCTCTAGCTGTTTCTCCAGGAGGAATGCCCTTTATTAGTAATTTTGAGCGTTCATCTCAAAATAATTTGGGATAAGATTATCCCAAATTATTATGCCAATTTTTTATCTAAATTGATTGGTTTATTTTCTTTAATATTTTTGAGTGGTAAAAGTTTATTAAATATGATTGATCCTTGAACAACGTGGTGGTTAGGGGCACCAACACTCCCCCCAACCAACTCCTGCAGTTGGAAATCCACGTATAACTTTTGCCTCCCCCCTAAACTGAACTAATAGCCTACTGTTAACTGGAAGCCTTACTGATAATGTATGGATCAAGGAGAAGCTTCCAAGAACCAAAATAATTTGGGATAATCTTATGTATCTCCTCGGTATTTTGAGTGTGCTTTGTCTCCTTTAATTTAGATTTTGACCTATACAGTATTCATTCCTTATGACTGGCCTGGTACTATTTGGAAGCCTTTTAAAAACTGAAATCCTTCTGGTATTTGTGGGATAAGAGAAGCAAAGTGATGAAAGTTGGGCTCTTGAGTCAAACTTCCTGAAAACATAATGACCTTGGGCAAATTACTCACCCTCTCTAGGCCTCAATTTCCTCATCTGTAAAATGGGGATAGCAATGGTACTCACTACCTGATTGGGTTGTAAGGACCAAGTGTTGTGATACCTGTAAGGTGATTAGAAGAGTGCCCAACACGAACGCATACTGGAAGCCCAGTGTGTGCTACTTCCATCACTTTATTAATGAGCACCCTGTCTGTATCAGGCCCAGTCATGGTTCCTGGGGAGATTCTAGGCTTCTATATGACCTGGTCTTGACCTCTACTTGGGTCAAATTTGGCCTCTGTTAGGACCACGTCTGGCTCTCGGCTGGCTTTGGCTTAGTCTCCGATTCTTGCAGCAAGAGCCCTTTCTTTCCTGCCCTGCCGCCTCCTAGGCATCAGGTCCTGCCCTCCCGCTTTGCCCTTCATACTCAACAACACCAAACTCTGCTTCCCAGACACGTTGTGCCCTGTATGTGTCAATGCCTCTGCACACAGTGTTTCTGGGATTTTTCACATCTCCTCTCCATCTTTGAAACCCAGCATAGGGGTCACCTGCCCCGAGAAGACTCCCCTGCTGTCCACACTGGCTCCCGCCAGGCCCCTGCCCAACCCAAACAGAGTGACGGCTGGACCTGCTCATATTTCTCTCTGTGTCCATTGTCCTGCTGGGTAGTTACTTGTTCACAGACCTTTCTGCCCCACTGTGCGGCAAGCTCCTGAAGCACAAGACCTCATCTTACTCATTTGTGTATTTGTAACACCAGGCATGATGCAAGCCAGAGCAGGGGCCAAGTGAGGGTTTGCTCAGTTGAACTAAGTGGGGCTGAAGAAGATTCAAGAGCCTACTTGGAAGTGCCAGGTGTGTAACAGACGCTGTCTGGCACTTCACGGAAACACACAGCCTCAATGAGTAGCAATCCCATAGAGCTCAAGGTCTATTTAGGGAGTCCACAGCCTGCAAGTGACAAAGACCAAAGGGAGTCAAAGAACAAAATAATGGAGAGCTGGTAAATATCAAGTCCACCTGCTAAGGATGGGTTGGGGTGAATTTGAGTCTGGAGATAAGGGAAGCAAAAGACCTGGATTTGCGGAAGGAAGTGGAGGGTGAGCAGGGGTAGGCAGGGCAGGGCAGGGGGCTCAGGCGTTCCAGGTTGAGGGCAAGCCTTGGGGGAGCCTTGCATAGCTCAGAGATGGCATCTTCATGCCCCTGGCGGGGCAATAGTCTGCAAGAAGGGCCTGATGAGGGAGGGGTTTCAAGGTAGGAACTAAGTGGGCAAAACCATAGATTCTTGTGCAAGGGATAGTCATAATACATGACTTATTCTGCCAGTTTTTAGGTTTTTTAAATATGAGCCTTTAATTCTTTTTTGTGGAATGAATAAGCAAGGGAGGAAGCCAGAGGTGGAAGAAGAAAGATGAGCTGTTGACTCAGTCACCTGGGTTTGGATCCTGGAGTCACTACCTGCTAGTTCTGTGATGTAAGCATGTTCCCAATCTTCTGTAAGCCTCGGTGTTCTCATCTGTGAACTGGGGGATGACCATGCTTCATTTTGGGGTGGGGTCAGCTTTATTTAGGTATAATTCACAACAATAAAAATTCACCAATTTTAAGTGTCCCCAATTAAGTGATTTTTAGAAACTAGGTATGTCGTTGTGTAACTACTACCACAGTAAAGATATTAAATTTTTAAATCACCCTCAAAAATGTCTTTATGTCCCTTGCAGTCAATCCCCTTCTGCCACTCCTGGCCCCTAGCAACCAGTGGTCTGCTTTCCACTACCATCATCTTGCTGTTTCTAGAATTTCATACACATGGAACCATGCTGTTATAATCTTTATGCCAACCTTTTTTAAATTTTGCTTGATGCTTTTGAAATTCACCCATGTTGTTGCTATTATTAAGAGTTCCTCTCTTTTTTTGCTGAGTAATTTTCTATTTTATGAGTATTCTACAATATGTTTTTCTATTCATCCATTGGTGGACATTTAGGTTGGTGTCAGTTTTTGCCTATTATAAATAAAGCTACTACGAGTATTGGTGCGTAAGTCTTTGGGCAGACAAATATTTTAGTTTCTTTTGGATAAATACCTGGGAGTCAAAGTGTGGGGCATATGGCAGCCTTTTTTTAAAAAAAAACTACCCATCTGTTTTTCAAAATGGCTACACCATTTTACATTCTCATCAGCACAGCCTGAGAGTGCCACTTCTCCAGATCCTCACCAACATTTGATATTACGTGTCTTTTAAAATTGTAGCTATGCTAGTGACTGTGTAGTGGTAATGTATTGTGGTTTGAATTTTCACTTTTTTCTGCTAACACTTTTTATGTAGGTAGTAGCAATTCATATATCTTCTTTGGTGTGGTGTCTTTTCAAATAGTTTGTAATTTTTTGTCTAAATTGATAAAAAAAATTTATTTTCTTAATACTTTCGAGTGGTAAAAGTTTATTATATATGATTGATCCTTGAACAATATGGGGGTTAGGGGCACCAACACCCCCTACTCCTGCAGCTGAAAATCCACATATAACTTTTGACTCCCCCCAAAACTTCACTAATAGCCTACTGTTAACTGGAAGCCTTACCGATAGCATAAACAATCAATTGACATGTATTTTGTATGTTATGCGTGTTATATACTATATTCTTACAATAAAGCTAGCTAGAGAAAAGAAGGTGTTATTAAGAGAATCATAAAGAAGATAAAATACCTGTACAGCACTGCACTGTATGTATCGATACCGTAAGTTCTATTGTTTGTTTACAAGATGAATCCTCTGTCTAAAATGGCAACTGCAGCTACAAGCCTCAATCTATGGTACATGTTGGAAACAGGTTGATAATGTCGCGAAAAATCCACACTGATACAATGGATCACTCAGCAAGGCTTGTTTACTTCCTGCAGGAAAGGTGCAACTCGCTGGCAGTCTTGCCACGAGAGCACACCTGAACAAGGAGACAGGGACGTTTATAACTGTCAGATGACACAATCGCCCTACTGCTGTGTCCAGTTTCCATTGGCCGCAACAGGACCTCACATTCTATGCTTGACCCGATTGGCTAAAAAACTTGGAAATTTCCTGAATAGATGAGGGTAAAGAAGATGAGAAAGAAGACAAGAAAAAAGAGGAGAAGGTCAGGAGTGTTTCCAAATAAGGAACGGCATGCACCAGGGTTTGGAGCTTGCCCAGTTCTGTTCCAGACATGCCAGAGCAAGTCAAGGTAGCTGACTTAAGACGCAGCTGATTTAGAGAATATATGTACATGGGTACATGTTTATGTTAATAGCAGATAATGGCCATAGAGCAAGAGATTGTAAATCCTTATAATGTAGTCTAAGATATAAAATTTGAAGAAGAACTTTCCCTTCTTTCACAGTACATCAAGAAACGCAATCTTTTCCCGTACTGACATGACTTTTCTTGCTTCTTGGGACACTTCCAGCATTACTAGTGGCACTTCATACTGGCCTCATGGTGTTATTCAAGGATTACAGTATTACAATAAACACAATGAAATATACTTGAGAACCAACAGAGAATACTTTTTATTTGGATTTACAACTTACTAAAGAGATGAACTGCTCACATGGAGATGAACAGCTTACATGGCATGTTAAGCAGACATTCTTAAAATGTAAGCTTCACCACAATAACAACAGGAGGTGTCTATGAAGTTATTGCAGTAGCACAGGATGTACTACAGTTAATTTTATGCATTTCTGATTTAATACTGCATCTTTATGTTTGTTTCCATTTCTTTTGACTGTGAATGGTGCCATGTACAGTTCGTGTTTGTGTGTGTAAGTTTTGTTAACTTTTAACTTTTTATGAAAGATCTATATATATTTTATGGTAGTCAGTGACAAAAATAGACTAGTATCTACATATATTTTGTGCATTCATGACATACCTTGCTTTTTCTTAATTTTTTGATATTTCTAGGCTATACAGTTCATCTTTGAGTTTTTTCAAATTATCGCAAATCTACAAAAAGTTTTTCAACATATTTATTGAAAAAAATCAGTGTAGTGTTACAGATCTTTTAGAATGTGTCTAGCAGATTTTCCAGTATTCACCAGAAAGCCCTTAAAAAAACAAGTAAGAAAAGAAAAGGAAAGAGAAGAGAAGAAAAAAAAGAAAAAGATCCTCCAGCTTCAGCCTCCCAAGTAGCTAGGCTTACAGGTGTGAGCCACCACATCTGGCAAACTTTTTTAAAAAAGCTTTTTGTTTTTGTAGAGATGAGGTCTTGCTATGTTACCCAGGCTGGTCTCAAACTCCTGATCTCAAGTGATTCTCCTGCCTTGGCCTCCTAAAGTGTTGGGATTACAGGCATGAGCTACCCTGCTAAGCCTCTTTCTGTTTTTAAACAGAGTCTTTTGAAAAACTAAAGAGTTAATTTTGGTGAAGTCCAATTTATTAATTTTTTCTTTTGTAGTTCAGGCTTCTTATGCTCTATTTGAGAAATTTTTCCCTAGCCTAAGTCACAGAGATTTTCTTGTGTTCTCTTCTGAACGTCGTATAATGTTATATCTTACCCTTAGCTCTACGGTTCATTCAGAGTTAGTCTTTCTGTATGGTCTGAGATAAGGGTCAAGATTTATTTTCTTATATATGGATCATATGGGGGAACTAACTGTTCCAAGATCATTTGTTGAAAAGGTTATCCTTTCCTTACTTAATTATCTTGGCTTTTCAATTCACCACATTTGAATGAGACTATCTCTGGACTCTGCTCCGTTGACCTATATGATTGTTTTTACACAAATACCACTCTCTCCATTGCTGTATAGTTTTATTGCATGTGTTGAAATCAGATAATACAAGTCTTTCCACACTAACCTTCTTTTTCAAAATTGCTGTACATGTTCTAGGTCCCTTGCATCTTCACACACATTCTAGACTTCGATTGTCAGCTTCCACCAAAAGCCTGCTAGGGTTTTGATTGGAAAGATATTGAACCTATATATCAATCTGGGGAGAACTGACAGATAACAATATTGAGTCTTCTGACCCATGAACGTGACATATCTTTCTTTAATTTCCCTCAGCAATGTTTTTTGGTTTTTAGTGTATGTCTTATGCATATCTTATAAAATTTAACCACAGAATTTAATACCTCTCTGCTCTTCCTTTGGTACACCAAGTACATGTGTTTATTACATGTAAATGTAATTGTAATTACAAGTAATTACATGTAAATGTAATTGTAGTTGCAAGGTCATTTCATATTGTCTTACAGATCACTGATGCTCAGTTCCTCTTATTCTTTTTTGTTTTTTGAGACAGGGTCTTGTTCTGTTGCCCAGGCTATAGCACAGTGGCCCAATCAGGGCTCACTGCAGCCTTGACCTCCCAGGCTCAATCGATCCACCTGCCTCAGCCTTCTAAGTAGCTGGGACTATAGGCACACATCACCATACCCGGCTAATTTTTTTCTTTTATATTTTGAAGAGATAGGGTTTTGCTGTGTTGCCCAGGCTGGTTTCCAACTCCTGGACTCAAGTGATCCACCTGCCTGGCCTCCCAAAGTGCTGAGATTGCAGGCATGAGCCACCATGCCCAGCTGTTACTTTTTAAGATAATATTTCTCTCTGCATTTCATTTTGTATAATTACTATTGTTTTATCTTTAAAGTCCTAGAATTTATTTCTCCAGTGTCTAATCTGCTGTTAATCCAAGCCAATGTTTTTTCTTTACTGATAATGTATTTTTCATCTATGGAAGTAGCATTTGGGTCCTTTATATGTCTTTCATTTCTCTATTTATAATGTTCAGATTTTCCTCTAACTTTTTGAACACATGAAGTATATTTATAATACCTCATTTAACATCCATGCATGCTAATTTAATTCTATGGCTGTTTCATTTGATTGTTTTTCCCTTCAGGCTATGGGTTGTATTTTCCTGCTTCTTTTCATGCCTGATAATTTTTGATTGGACGCTGGACAATGTGAATTTTACACTGGTAAATGTTCAGTATTTTTAAAATATTCTTTAAATATTGCTGGGCTCTGTTCTGAGATGCATTTATTTGGAAATAGTTTAATCCTTTCAAGTCTTGCTTTTAAGCTTTGTTGGGAAGGGGTATTCAGAACAATCTTTAATCTAGGACTTCTTGATTTATTTGATCCCACTATGAAGCAATTCCCTTCTTATGGGTACAATGCTCTATGCATTTGGAGGTTTTTCCACTCAGGCTGGTGCATATAAACTATTCTAGTCTCTTTGTGGGCTGTTGGAATTGTACCACCTACATCTTTTCAGTGATTCTTTTCCCATTCTCAGTGATCTCCTTATATGCATATAGAGAGCAGTACAGCACAATCATACATACCAAGGGATCCCTCTGAAGAACTCTGGCCTATTTCTCTCTCTCTCTATCTCTCTCTCTCGCTCTCTCTTTGCTCGCTCTCTCTCTCCTTCTTTTGAAGGAAAACCCTGTTTTTCTTTCTACTCTCTTGCACAGTCACTCAACACAGTATTTCTGACATCAGACGTATGGGGATTTCTCCCCATACACCAAGCAGTTATCCAGTAGACATCAACTGAGTGTCCAATAATTCAATTCAATTCTGACACTATCTTCCTGGAGATAGTATCAAATCCCACAGGTGAAGAGCTTAGTCCCATAAGACTGCAGCTCCCTGCCCCCACTTCAGATGCCAGTAGCAAGCCCCAGGTTGTAACCTGTGCTTCCAACTGACTGGTTATAGATCAGGGTTCCCATGACCCCCTCTTTGGGTTCAATTAATTTGCTACAGTGGCTCATAGAACTCAGAGGAACACTTCACTTACATTTACACATTTATTATAGAGAATATAAAGGATACAGACAAACAGCAGATGTAAGAGATGCACAGGACACAAGATGGAGGAAGCAAAGTGCCACCCTCCGGGCACCTCCATGTGTTCAGCAATCCAGAAGCTCTCCAAATTCCATCATTTTGTGTATTTATGGAGGTTTCACTACACAGGCATGATTGATTCCCTCATTGGCTATTGGTGATCAACTCAACTCTAGCCCCTTCACCCTCCCCACAGGTTGTGGAATGGAACTGAAAGTTTCAACCCTCTATTCACATGGCTGGTTTCCCTAGCAACAAGCTTCCATCCTCAGGCTATCCAGGAGCCCACCAAGAATTGCCTAATCAGAACAAAAGATGCTTCTACCACTCCGGAAATTCCAAGGGATTTAGGAGCTCTATGTCAGACACTGTTATCGCTTAGGAAATTGCAAAGGTCCCAGGAGCTCCACGTCAGGAACTGGGGTCAAAGACCAAATTTTAGAACAAAAGTCCCTCCTAGTACCGCTGTCTACAAGCGTTTCAGAAGCACTATGCCAGGAACTGGAGACAGAGATCAAATATATATATATATATATATATATATGAACTATATATTCTCTCTATATATAAACAATATATATATATATATAGTTACCTCACAGTATCACACTGGTATTTTTTCTGCAAATTTTAGTCATCTTTGTCTGTCTTTACTAGGAATTGAGTTTCTTCAACTCAGGGGACCACCAGGCTCTGTTTGGGGCCAGCTTTCCTATCTCGTAGCCTGTAAACTTGCTCCAAGCCCTGAGCTAAACTGTTTATAGGATTCACCTTCTTTGTTTTCCTTTTCTCAGTGATCACTGTCCAGTATGGCCAGGTTTTAATGTCTGAAAAACATTGCTTCATATAGTTTGTCCATTTTTTCAGTTGGTTAAGATAGGAAGGTAAGTGTGGTCCCTAGCTGAAAGTAGAAATCCAATATTTTTTCATGTGTACAAAACCTGGAAACATGCTGAGTACCTGAGGCACACGGCCCAGCACCTGGCACTGGCATAGCGATCAGCTCCTTTACTCCTCCTCATTGTGAAATGGCACAGGAGCCATCGGAGTCATTTGAAATGGTACCAGGAATGATTAGTTAGAAGATCATTCAGGCACTGCACATGAAATGTATACCTCAATTACAAATACATAACTCAATTACAAAATATAAAACTCAGTGGGTGTATTGAGCACCACTCATGGCAGGTGCTGTTCTAAAGCAAAACTTTTGCCAACAGCAGCGATTTCAGGGCTGTTCGGATTCTTTATCTCCCGAGAGTCTCCTTAGATTTCCTTATAAGAAGTCAAGGTTTGACAATGAAGTAGGGTACTTCCTGGTGAGATTTACTGCTAAAGACTTTGGCAGAGTGGATTTCTTCTAATGATCAGTAAAATGTATCTTCTGTATTTCTAATTATAATTGACCAAAGAAAAAAGTCCAAATCAATTTTTATGAACAGTGAATCCTACACTGTCCTAAGTTGCTGTCTGCCTTTTCTGTCTTCCTGAATTCTTCCACCCTCCCAGAATGCCTGGTCTGTTCTGTGTGCTCCCGTGGGTGACGGATAATGCTGTGAAATGCTCTGTGCTTCAGTGTCCTGCTGTATGAAGCAAGGACAGTGACAGTGACAGAACGTATTTCACGGGGTTGTTGGGAGAATTCAGTGACTTAAGAAGCGTGAAGAACTAGGGACTACAGCTGGCATGCAGTGAGCCTTCAACTAATGCTTGCTATGATTACTGTTGCTGTCACTATTGCTGCATTGTTGCCTTGTGAATTGTTATCTTATGTTACATAGTGAGAGCAGGATGCACTGAAATGGCTTCTTATTTTCACTAGGCTGTGATGTTCTTGAGGGCATGGTCCGGACTTTATCACCATCTCCACCCCATCCATGGAAGCAGTGAGGTGTGATGGTTAAAGGCAGCGGTCTGCAGACTTTTCCTGTAAAGAGCCAGATAGTAAATATTTTAGGCTTTGTGGGCCATACGGTCTCTCTGTCTTTACAGCACAAAGGCAGCCCGCAGACAGCACGAACAGGTCTAGCTGTATTCCAGTAAAGCCAGTATTTATAAAAACAGGTATTGCAATGGAGCTGGCCCATGGGCCATACTTTGCAGACTCCTGCTTAAAAGTGCTGCTCTGGAACCAAACTACCTGGGTTTAAATCCCAGCTCTGTTGCTTTGTGACTTAGAGTTACTCAATCTCTCCATAATTCAATTTCTTCATTTGTACATTGGGGGGTGAAATGAAGTAAAGTATATAAAGCACTTGGAACTTCACCTGTTAGATAGATAATAATAAGCTCGTGGTGTGTGTGTGTGTGTGTGTGTGTGTATGTGTATGTGATTATATATATATATACACACATACATATATATATACACATATGAAATAAGCTAAGTTAACTTATTTAGCAACTATCTCTCTGTCAGGCATTCCAGTAATAATCATTTACTGGAATAAGCCTAATTATTACTGGAATTCCTTTTTTTTTTTTTTAAGACGGGGTTTCACCATGTTGGTCAGGCTGGTCTTGAACTCCCGACCTCAGGTGATCCGCCTGCTTTGGCCTCCAAAGTGCTTGGATTACAGGCGTGAGCCACCACGCCTGGCCTACTGGAATTTCTAATAGACAGTAGTGCTCACTAAATATTGCCTGAGTGGTGAACAAACAAATGCCCTCTTCTCATTCAAATCCTACTCATCCAGCAAGTCCAAGGTTGGGTTATCTTCCTTTGGGTGTCCTCCTCGACAGCCCAGGCTTAGCCCGTCTCTTCCTCTCTCCCTTCATGGCAGTTCACTGGGCATCACACTTGGTACCTTGGGTTCTCCAGAGCACTTTCCACCCTCCCACTTTCACCTGCTTTCTATGTTGATGCTGTTCATGGACCATCTCCCTCAGTAGAATGTGAGCTCCTCACCGTGGTTTATCCAGTACCCAGGACAGTGCCTGTCAGGTGCTCAGTAGTTGCTTATTGATGAATGAATGAATGAATGAATGAATCCTTTCTAATATTGCCCCCTGTTGTTTTCATTATTTAACATTTCTCCCAAACTATAGACTAAATTTTTTTTAAAAAGATATCTCTCAGATCAGCATTTCAGGATTACTATGAAAATCAAATTAAATTATACGTGGCAGTGTCTAGCCCAGAGTTTGGTGTATATCGATGTCAATTGCATATTCCTAATTCACACTTTCTTCTCTTAAATGTTATAAATATTTGCTTTCCAGGTATCACAGAAAGAATCAAAAGGCAAGGTTCTCAGACAGATACGGCAGCTAAGACACTAACTGAGGAATGTTATCAATGTAGTTCCATGAAATTGTCATATTTTAAATCCTCCAGTTCTGCAGTAAAGTGGTGGTATTTTTGTCACAGCCCACATCAAAGCCCAGATGGCGTGAGGGAGGGATGGAAATGGGGCTCCATAACCCCCAGGAACTCTGACGATTTCATCTCCTAAGTGGTATTGTCCATCTGTTTCTGCAACTTCCTTAGCAACTCGGCAAGTAAATCCTTAAATAGTAACTGCCAGCAGCATTGCAGTTCTTTGTCTTTCTTACTAGGTATGAAAGCCGAGAAGGCAGCCCTTTGTAAATGGTGTCATTGTTTCAGATGTTTGTGGGGCTGCTTGCTCTTCTAGGCAGACCCACATGGCCTTTCAGTTTACCTCCACGGGGAGGTCTATACTTGGACATGATAAGCTGACACTCACAAATCCTGTGTCTGGACATCTGTCACTCCTGCCAGTACAGCATCCCTTTCTTGAGGTAGCAGTTACTGGATTTTCCTTGGGACCCCTCTGAGTCTCAGACTCAGAAGGCTAGGGTGGGCCAGGCACAGTAGCTCACACCTGTAATCCCAGCACTTTGGGAGGCCAAGGCAGGCAGATCACTTAAGGTCAGGAGTATAAAACCAGCCTGGCCAACATGGTGAAACCCCATCTCTACTAAAAGTACAAAAAAATTAGTGGGGTGTCGTGATGGGCACCTGTAATTCCAGCTACTTGGGAAGCTGAGGCAGGAGAATTGCTTGAAACCAGGAGACGGAGGTTGCGGTGAGCCAAGATTGCGCCATTGCACCCCAGCCTGGGTGACAGAGCAAGTCTCTGTCTCAAAAAAAGGCAAAAAAAAAAAAAAAAAAAAGAACATTAGGGTGAGGACATTGCCCTTTGGATATTTATTTAGGGAACCATCCTGAGAAGTATGACTCCTTTTAAAAGAAATATGTAAAAATAATGTTTGTTCTCACAACTTTGATCTCCTGGATAGTTCTGTCTTTGAAGAGGTTTTTTGTTTTTGTTTCTGTTTTTATTTTAATACAGAGAAACATTTTGTTAGACATTGTGGTTTGATTGGAAGTTGGCTGGTCAGGCCTGCAGAGATGAGTGTGTTTAGACATCAAATAGGTTTCTTGCCTTAGACGATGTTTTTCAAATCAGAGCTTTGTGGCTTTACTTTATTATTTTTCTCAGATGACTCTGGTTGCAGTCACCACCAGAGCGCTCAGTGCTGTTTATTATTCAACTCCCCAGGAGCCAGAATCCAGACCTTGGGAAATGTGAATGTTCCAACATGGCCGACCATCCTGGAATGAGATCAGCAGATTGGAATAGCAGCCTTCATCTTCTTCATCTTGGTCCTGAGGCTCCATCAGCCAGGTTTCCAGCACACGTTAAGCCCAGATATAACAACCACATGACCCAGGTTTTTCAGTCTTCATTTCAAAAGTGTCCCTTTGTCTCCGTCTATATCTGGTTGGTTAGCCGTCTTGATAGTTGGATTGAGATCCAAAGTTACTATAAAACTAGGGCACCTGGTTTAATGTCTTCATTCCCTGAATTCTTGGCTCCTCTGCCCACCTCCTTCTCCTTCATGAGTTCCTCTTGTTCTTCCTGCCTCTGGAATACGGGCTTTTGGCTTTCAGCCATTCTCATGGCAAATTAACCCTTCAATCTTAATGACCACTGTAGTGGGCGATGTGAGGGCTTCTCCTCCTCCCACTGGGTTTCTTAAAAATTCTCTATTTTATTTTATTTATTTATTTATTGAGATGGAGTTTCATTCTTGTTGCCCAGGCTGGAGTGCAATGGAGCAATCTCAGCTCATTGCAATCTTTGCCTCCTGGGTTGAAGTGATTCTCCTGCCTCAGCCTCCCGAGTAGCTGGGATTACAGGCATACAACACCTTGCCTGGCTAATTTTGTATTTTTAGTAGAGACATGGTTTCTCCATGTTGGTCAGGCTGGTCTCGAACTCCTGACCTCAGGTGATCCATCTGCCTTGGCCTCCCAAAGTGCTGGGATTACAGGGCATGAGCCACCACGCCCAGCCTAAAAATTCTTTTACTGTGTTTTTAACCACGCAAAGATACACACAGTTGTAGAGGTGCTTAGCAGTTTCCATTTTTCCTTCCACAGCCCCAAGATCATTAGCTGCTGACTGTCTGCTCAGGAGCATGAAAGCCCAGTTCAGATTAGGATGACTCTGAGGCATTTCTTACCCACAGTTTCCCAGGAGAGCGAGGCTGAAGCTTCCACTAGCAAGCCTGTTGCTTAGATCTCACCTTGCTTCATGTTACGGGGTGCCTTGTGTCTACCCCAAATTTCCATGTTTAAGTCCTAACCTCTCCTACCTTAGAATGTGAACTCATTTGGAAATACGGTTGTTGCAGGTATAATTACTAAAATTAAGATGAGATCATACTGGAGTGGATGGACCTCTAATCAAATAGGGCTGGTGTCTTTATCAAAAGACGACATTTGGACACAGACACAAACACAGGGAGGACACTGTGAAGATGAAGGCAGAGATTGGAGTGACGCATCTGTCGACCAGGGAATACTGAAGTCTGCCAGCAGCCACCAGAAGCCTGGAGAGGGGCAGGTGCAAATTCTCCTTCGCAGCCCTCAGAAGGAGCCAACCCTGTTGACACCATCTTCTCAGACTCCAGACAACATGACTCTGTTGTGTAAGCTCCTCAGTTTGTACTGCTTTGTCATGGCAGCTCTTGGAAACTGATACACTGAGCTCCCTCCGTTTCCCTCCCCTGCCCCTCACTCCTTCTCTGGTCTCCTCCGGGAGGACTTCTGGGAAAAACCACTTGTACATGAATCCTCACCTCAGGGCCTGACCCCTGGGACCCTGACCTGAGACAGGTGTCAGGTGTCCCTGGCCAGCCTGGTCTCTCCTGTGCTATAGATCTCAGAACCCACTGCTGACTGGACACGTCTACCTGGATGCCCCACAGATACTCCAATCTAACACAATCAGGTTTGTCACCTCTAAAGTCTCTGTGTTCCCCGTTCTGCTTCTCTAAGGTGTAATGGCACCACTGAGCTTCAGATGGCTCCTACTAGAAGCCCTGAAAGCTGCCCTTGCCCCCTTTCCCTCCCTTGGAGACCGTCATTGTCCAAAGCCTGCCAGGTTTCCTCTAAGCTCCCAAATCTGTCCTCCCAACTCTGTTCCTACCTGCTCCTGCCCTGGCTAGATACTCATTTGTGTCCCTTGAACAGTTTCACTTGTCTTCTAGTCCCCAGTCTTCCCTCTTCTATGCCCCATATGACTGCCAGAATTTTTTTATGATACAATCCAATGATGTTATTCTTCTTCTTAAAGCCCGTCAGTGGCTCTCTGTCACCAACAGATGAGATCTAAACTCCTTGGCATGGTGAGCCTAGCCCCTGCCCCACGTGGCACCTTCCTCAAAGACCTCACTGAGCCATCTGGAGTTCCCCAGGTATGCCATGCTCTCTCTGGCTTTTTGTGGTCGTTCAGGTGTGGGTCTCCTTTCCTCATTCCCTCGCTAGATAACTCTTGCTTGCCCTCTAAATCTCTCCTGAAGCTTGGCCTGCTCTGTGAAGCCACCCAGTCACTCTGCACACCACATCCCTGTGAGCCCTGGACGCCTTGGCCACACTCCAGGGTGTTGTCTGTCCATCACTCTGAATTGTAATTGTCTGTGCTTCTCATTGGACTAGGGGCTCTGGGAGGAGCAAAGAAAGCACCCTACAAGAGCCGGTGGGTGGGGCGGGGGATGCAGAGCTCTGGAGGAAGCCTTTCCAAGACCTGCTTTTGGTGGAAGCTACCAAACCTCCTGGGGAGAAGGCTGAATTCCATGCTGGTGTTGCATTATTGCTTTAAAGGCAACTTAAGCTCTTTGTTAGCAAACCAATGGTGTTTTCTTTGACACCATGTTTCTGAAAATTACAAGTCTAAGATTAACCTTATCATCACCTCTTTCTCCTTTCCCCTATTAGTGCCACCCTTTGCCTGGGACCAGCAGACAATTGTGCCCATTATTTTCTGGTTCTAAAGGAGGGATAAACTTCCTTCTAAGGCTTCAGGGATGACAGATGCCTTCTTGGGTAAGTGAGGAGGCTGAAATCAAAACTTAAGAAGGTGGGATTACACCTAACTTCAGGCCTATTACTCTTCATTTTCTGCCTCTTGTCTATTGTTTTAATGTAAAGGTTTCCCCCTTTTAAAGAAATAAGAAGTCATCTTCATTTTGAGTACTAGAATAGGATGCAAATAATGAGTATCTTCAATGCTCTACTCATTTAAAATGCATTTTATTTTTATCCACACGAAGTTTACACTAAAAAGTCTGTGCTCTGTGATTCTCTTACATGATAGTCATTTATCTGGCAAGCATTTACTAAGCACCTACTATGAACCAAGCTATGAGACATTTAACAAGAGCATGAAGTGATTGGCAGATGGCTAGTTATCCCTCAATCCCCCCTTCTCTCATTCTTCATAATAGTGGAGTTTTCTCAGTCCCTTTAGACATCTGGGGCAGACAGTGAGAGAAGGATGAGACCCTGAGAGACCAGGAGAAAAGAGCAAGGATGGGGCTTGGGAGTAGGAGTGGGGACAGTGGCCAGGAGCAGAGAGGAAGAAATCTTTGCAGCAACATGTGACCTAGACTTCCGGTGTACAAAGCCTGCCCTGTAGACCCATTCCATAAATGTTGATTTCAGTTTCTTTTACAATTCCAGATTTTATGCTTATGAAAAGTCATGTGGCAAGGTTGCTTGGTCAAATACTCATGAGAATGACCCATAGACTGAATTTGTTCCAGCTGCAGCCCAGCTGGTATTTATGGCAGACTTGTTAGCAACTTTGAAATAGAGAAATACAAGTTGCAAAAAAAAAAAAATCCAGTTTTATCCTCTCTTTTAATGTTCTCCGTGTTGGGAAAAAAAGGAAAGTTGCTCCCAATACTTAAAAGCTTTCTATAAAATAAATTGCTAGTAGCCACAAAATTCTTGTATCTGCATTCTCTGACTCCAGCTCTTCTCATTCATCCCCAAGTCTCTTCAGTCTTTAATGTATGTCATTCTTTATCTCTTCTAAAATAAATGAAGGGACAGTTGGATCTTTGGAGGCAGCTGTCGTCCCTCCAAGTTAAGGAATCTCTGTTCCAGAAATCTCTCCTTCCCTGCCTACGTTGATTTTCCAACAAACAAGCTTTGACCAAGCTTGCCAAGCAAGATTTCCTTTCCCCTTCCAACCTTGCTGTCAGGACAACATTCCTGCCACACTCCTCCCCAAGCTCAGACACAAAGCCATATACTCCCTCCTTCTATCATCACTTGAATTTTAGAAAGCAAATCCTTTGACTTAACCAGAAAAGGATTACTTAGTGCTTTCTTCATTCTTCATTTTAATTTTCATCTAAATGCATCAAAACTCTACCATCTGAGGCTTTGATTTTCTTTTAACTCCAATTCAAGTCTTTTTAAGATTTAAAGACTCATCTTTCTGTCTCCTGTTTTTATTTTGCCATTTGAATTAGTCAGACAAAGTCTTTTCTTTGCAAGGAAATTGTCTTTTTAACTTGGGGGTTATTCATCTCCTAAAAATATTCTTGGGGCATGTATAAAGCTAGAAAGGCATGTGTAATATGCCAAGCATGCAAGTACAGAGACACAGACTTTTTGCACATAATTTCAGCCATTCAGTTATTTCCAGGTTCATAGTCTCTTGTAATGTGTAAGCTTTCACTGGTCACACTATGGAAAACTTCCATTTCTTTCAATGGTTGAGAAATGAGTTCTTTGTGAATTGTTTCTTCTGGCTAAATGAAAGCTACCAAAGTGGCATCAGTAATGACTACATTAGTCTGTTTTCTGTTGCTTGTAAGAGAATATCTGAAACTAGGTAATTTGTAAAGAAAAAAGAATCTATTTCTTACACTTACAGAGGCTGAGAAGTCCAAGGCTGAGGGGCTGCATCTGGTGAGGGCCTTCTTGCTGCTGGTGGGGACTCTGAAGCCTCCTGAGGCAGGCAGGGCATCACATGGTGAGGGGGCTGAGTGCATTAGTGTACTAGCTCAGGTCTCCCTTCCTCTTCTTATAAAGCTACCCATTCCTCTCCCATGATAACTCATTAATCCATTAACCCTTTAATCAATTATTCCATGAATGGATTTATCCAATCACTGGGCCAGAGCCTTCATGATCCAATCACCTCTCAATCCTGATGCATTTGTGTTCAAGTTTCAATATGAGTTTCGGAGGGCACAAATATTCCACAGCAGTGTGTACTTAACCTTAGAAACACCCAGAACATTATTGAATCTTTCTCTGACAGTTCAGAAGGTCTTCTCGGTCTCTCAGTTTGTTACTTAGGGGCATCACTAGACTATTGATTATCCACAGGGGCAGGAATTTGTCAATTATTTGAGCTTCCCAGAAAAAATTTGACATTTCTGGACAGTTAGAAGTACATTCGAAAACACATCAATAAGGTGTTGACATATAAATGGCCACATTTTGAGCAGGCTAAATGTTAACAGATAAGAAATGATTTAGCCATAAAGAGACAATCAGATACAGATGCTGAGATCCTGTTGCTTTATTTATTTATTTATTTATTTTTCAGGTTGGAGCAGAAGGAACAGCCAGGGAAATGCATCCATTTAAACTTCCAGATTCTGGGGTTCACCTTCTTTGTTTTAAGTAAATTTTAGAGGCAGAGGTCATGAACTCAGCTTATAGTCAGCCTCATTGCTCATTGCTCATTCTTTTATTTCATATTCAAGCTATTTAATGTTTACATTGCTCTGACAACATGGCAGGGATCTTCAGCTGAAGATGACACATCCCTGCATACTATACTGGGTGATATCGCTTCTGATTTGTTTGCGTGACTGTTCTGATTAGTTGGACTCATGCTATACAGGTTGTTCAATATTTTGAATAACTTCCTTGCCTTATAAAATTGTAATGGGATAATAGTTTATAGTGTCAACCAAGGTTTCTTTGTTTCTTATCTTTTTCCCTCAAGAATCTCATTGTATTCTTGATACTTTCTCAATCAGTGTGTAAGAGCATTGCAGTTTGTGGCATTAGTCAGGATTGGCCAGACTGTGCTGCAGTAATAAACAGCTGCAAAAATCTCAATGGTTAAACACAAAATAGTTTATTTCTCATTCATGCTACATGTTCATTTTGGGTCAGTGAAGGACTTCCCTCCATATTGTCACTCGGGAACTCAGCCTAAAGGAGGTGCCATCACCTTGCAGCTGTATCATTTTGAGTGTGTGTCCTCCTTGGTAGGCACAGCAGAATAAAGCACATAAAATCTGTACATGGATGTAGGTATGCGGCATTCATTGTTTTTACCCATAGTTCATGGCCAGAACTAGTCAAATGGCCCCGCCTAACTGCAAAGTGCTGGGGAATGTAGGAGACCAAACGGAATTTTTGCCTCATGGGAAGAAAGATCCAACAAATGTGCTGAGAAAAGAAAAGGTGTCAACTGAGTTTTAAAATAAACTATCAAAACATTTGGTAATGAGCATATCTTGGAGACAAAAAAATATGGAATTGCAAGTACCAGGCTTTGTGCCTCAGAAACCATACCTAAAGAACTAGAACAAAACATATATATTCATAAATATAAACAAGAGATAAAATATGTGAAGAGTTCTAATGATCGCTGAAAAAGAGAGGTAAGTCAAACAGAAGAATAGTGGGGTTAGAAACTGGTATACATCTCTGAAAAGGATCGGCTTGGGTTGAGACCTGGGGTCAGGGTGCGCATGTTAAAAATCCTGAGTAGGTTTGGTAATATTCAGGAGCAGAGCAGACCTGGACCTCTCTTTGCAGGAGAGACTTGTGGATACGTCTTGTTTGAGAGCATGGTAGGACAACAAGCTAGAAATTGCAGCCTATATGTCCAGGAGGAAGTGGTCTGACATAGGCTGTATTAGTTCATTCTCACACTGCTATAAAGAATACTGAGACTGAGTAATTTATGAAGGAAAGAGGTTTAATTGACTCACAGTTCCACATGGCTGGGAAGGCCTAAGGAAACTTACAATCATGGTGGAAGGTGAAGGAGGAGTAAGCACCTTTTTCACAAGGCGGCAGGAGAGAGAGAGTACAGGGGAAACTGCCCCTTTTAAACCATGAGATCTCATGAGAACTCCCTCACTTTCACAAGAACAGCATGGGGGAGACCACCCCCATGATCCAATCAGCTCCCACCAGGTCCCCCCCCTCAACGTGTGGGGATTACAATTCGAGATGAGATTTGGGTGTGGACACAGAGCCAAACTGTATCATAGGCCTTTGCATTTCTCATTTCCTAAGAGAGCACAAAGAAACGTCCAAACATTTCTGGGATTCCCCAAGGAAGTGTCAGATGCCCATGGGAGAGGGCTAGAGAACCTGAGACGGCCTTGTGCTTGGGATAAGGGGGGTGCAGGATGTGGGGAAAGATAGACGACAGGGAGCAGATGGAAAAAAGCCACAGAGACACCAGCAGGGAAGACTGGACCTACAGGGCGATGAGGACCTTGAGGACAGACGATGACCAAGAACCAGATCTGCCCCTCCTCTCAGATTCTTGGACACTCTTGACATCCTTGCTTTAATGTGCAGCCTCTTAGCTTGTGTCAAAATCTCCTTCACCCCCGACCCCTCTGTGCCTCAGTCCCAGGACTGGGTCCTGGTGTCAGTTCTTGCCCACATGCAGGACTCACTGGCATTTGTTGATGTATTAGACACACCTGCACTGCTTCAGACTCCCTCAGCCTCACCTACTTTCTGGACCCTTGAGGACTAGAGACCAGAGTCTCTGGGTCCATACATCACTTTTGGCCTCAGATGAAGTGCCACACCACAGGGGGTGGAGTCCGGCTTTCTTGGTGAGTACGTGATGAATCCCTGAAGTAGAAGGGAGTTAACTCCTCTTGGGGTGCACTTTGACCGATGCGAAGCATGTTACAGGGGAAACAGATTGACTAAATACCACTGTATTCCTCTCAGCAAAGGACCGTTCTGAAGGGTGGTGTTTTTCTACAGCTTATCTGGAGATGTCTTCCATGGCCAAGTGGCTGACTGTATCTGAGAAGCAGTGGCCCCTCAGTAACACTAATCTATATCGGCTTCTTACTCTCTCCCGCCTTTCATTCCTTTCCCCTCATTTTTCCAGCCCTAGGGTTTTCCTTCCAATAAAGCATTGCACTTAAGCTTTGTCTCAGCCTGTTTTCTAGGGAACCTAGGCTAAGACATTTGAAGATGTCCCACGTCAGGAAGTGTGTGAAGTAATTTCATGTTTGTTATTCCATTTCACCTTTACGACAACCTTGGCCAGGGAGGGCATGACTTGACAAGGTCACACATGAGCAAAGAGTGGAACTCACATCTTTTTAATGGAAAAAGCAATTATGGAATACGTTCTAGGCACCGGGAGTACTGTGGTGAACCGTTCAGACACAGCTGCTTCTCTCGTGAAACTCATGGTCTGCTGGAGCAAGGCACATAATTACAAGTAAACAAATCCATGAACAAGATGATTTCATAATGTGTCAAGTTCTAGGGAGACAAATAGGGCTATGTGATAGAGTGTGACTGGCAAAGGGGACACTTTTTTTCAATGTAGTATTGAGGGAAGGGCTGTCTGAGGATGTGACACAAGGGCTGAGGCCTAAATGATCGGGTAGCCATGGAAAGCTTTGGAGGAAACATTTTCCAGGCAGAGAAAACAGCAAGTACAAACACCCTGAGGCAGGAACAAGCTTGGAGAGTTTGGGAAGGAAGGCCAGTGATTTTTCTTGCCATACGATGCCTGGACTAGGGTCTGGCTTTGAACATTCCAGGAGTGGCAGTGACAGGGATGCTTGTATTGGTTATGTTACTGCGTGACAAGTTATCCCCAAACTGAGTGGCTGAAAAAAGCAGTACTCGTTTTTTTTTCATGATTTCTGTGGGTGAGGAACTTAGGAGCAGCTTAGCTGGGCGGTTCTTGGTTCTCTCATGAGGTTGCAGTCAGGATGTAGGCTGTGGCTATCTCATCCAAAGACTTGGCTGGGGCCCAAAAATTTGTTTCTAAGATGATTCACTCACATGGTTAGTTAATGCTAGCTGTTGGTGAACAGCCTCGGTTCCTCCCTAACTGGGCCCCTTTAGAGGACTCTAGTCTCCTCTTGACATGTGACTGGCTTTCTCCAGAGTAAGTGACCGAAGAGGGTAGGGCAGACACCACATTGTCTTTGATGGTCTAACTTTGCAAGGCACATACCATCATTTCTGCGTTGTTCTCTTAGTCACACAGACCTGCTCTGAAGCAATGTAGGAGGGTACTACTGAGGGAATGTGTTCTCTTTCCGGGTCCACAAGGGGGCGCAGTTTTAAGGGCAAGAACTTCCCAGCGCCATGCTCCCCTCCCATCTCTCTCCATCCGGGAGATTTAATAGTTTGTGTTTAAATTTCTTGGGCGTGGGAAGAAACTAAGAGTCAATCACCCCAGCGGAAGTTTAAAGGAACTCCTTTCATTGGCCAGAGGAACTTGGGGAGGTGGGAATTTCTCCCAGGATAAATTCCCTGCTCCTTCACACACACCGGATTTCCAGCTCTCTGGAATCCCCTCCCACATAGTGGGAGCTCCCTTTCCCCTCCTGGATTTCACCCCTGGAGTCCCCTTCCACACTCTTCGTGGAAGTTTTCTCTCTTCTCCTTTTTCTCTCTCTGTACCTAAATAAATCACTTTCTACAATCACTTTTGGGGTCTGGTATTTATTTCACAAGCACACTGCACCGTGGTCTCCTCTCTCATTCTTGAGAGAGTGATAGACCAAGAACCTAGAGAAACGTCCTCTCAGGGAAGCTGAGGGCTCCCCTGAACCCCTGAACCCCAACACTGCCCAAGATTGTAAATACCAGATGACAAGGATTGGGACCATATTGAAGACACAATGCCCAAATGCTATAACCATATCTAGTTTTTTTGTTTTTTGTTTTTGAGCTGGAGTCTTGCTCTGTCACCAGGCTGGAGTGCAATGGTGCAGTCTCCGCTCACTGCAACCTCCGCCTCCCAGGTTCAAGCGATTCTCCTGCCTCAGCCTCCTGAGTAGCTGGGACTACAGGCGTGCATCACCACGCCCAGCCAATTTTTGTATTTTTAGTAGAGATGGGATTTCACCATGTTGGCAAGGATGGTTTCAATCTCTTGACCTGTGATCCGCCCTTCTTGGCCTCCCAAAGTGCTAACATTACAGGCGTGAGCCACCACATCTGGCCCAATATCTGGTTTTATGAGCTTTCTTCTCTCTCTTGGTTTGCCTACATTCACAGACTATCCCTGTGTGGGAAGACGGATCTCAAAAGCGCCAAGCTTCTACATTTCAAGTCCAAAAGAAAGAGACTTCTTTTTTCCCAGTATCTCCAAGAAAATTCCTGGAATTGAGTCCCACTGACTTTGAGTAGTACATGCCATCATTTCCGCATTATTCTGTCGGCCACACAGACCAACTGAAACAGTGTGGGAGGATACTGCCCAGGATCATTGGGTATGAAGATGGTTCATCAAAATAGTTGGCTTGAACCATTTCTCATTCAATGTCTATTATTGGGGGGGAAGGGTGGAGTCAATCCCACCAAATGGACCCAGGGTTGGGGAGATGCAGTGTCCTCAAAGGAAAACTAGGGTTTCATTATGAGAAGAAAGTGGAATGGATAGTGGGTGGGTGGAAATAGCCAGTGTGTGCTACACCTACAATCAGGATCACTCTCTCCCCCTTCATCCTTATCCAAGTCGGCCCTTAGAAAAATTGAAATATTTTAAAAACTCACTTTGATTAAGGTGCTAAAACAACCTATGTCACATTAAGAGTTACTCTTCTTTGCATTTTAAAAGAGAAAATGATTTTATTCCCAAAGAACAAAACTATGATGAGATAATTTCAGGCATTCATGAAAACAACGTGGTAGTGTTTTGGGCTAGGGAAGTAAAAGTGTCCTAATGTCTCTCAAATCAGGCTATATTTGTGGTCAAATTTCCAGCCATCTGGCATCTATTTTATGTCACTTTTTACAAACAGTTTTACTGAGGTACACTTGATGTACAATTACACATATTTAAAGCATATGATTTCGTAAATTTGAAATATGTATACACCCATGAATCCAATCAATAAAATCTCTGTTGTTATTAGCTATGTAAACATTTAGAATTGTTATGTCCTCTAGGTTAATTCACCACTTTATCCTTAAAAAATGACCTTGTTTTTTCTTTTTTTATTTTAGAGATAGGGTCTCACTCTGTCGTGCAGGATGGAATCCAGAAACGCTATCATAGCTCACTGCCTCCTTGACCTCCTGGGTTCAAGCAATCCTCCTGCCTCAGCCTCCTAAGTGGCTGAGACTATAGGTTTGCACCACCATGCCCGGCTTTTTTTTTTTTTTTTTTTAATTTTTGTTTATATTTTGTAGAGACAGGAGCCTCTCTATATTGCCCAGGCTGATCTTGAACTCCTGGCCTCAAGAGACCCTTCTACCTCCCAACGTGCCAGGAAATACAGGTGTGAACCACTAGCCCTGGCCAGAAATGACTTTTTGAAATTCCTGGTAATATTCTTCCTTCCTTCCTTCCTTCCTTCCTTCCTTCCTTCCTTCCTTCCTTCCTTCCTTCTGGGTTTAAGTGATTCTCCTGCCTCAGCCTCCCGAGTAACTGGGATTACAGGCATGCACCACCACGCCTGGCTAATTTTTGTATTTTTAATAGAGTTGGGGTTTCTCCATATTGGTCAGACTGGTCTCGAACTCCTGACCTCAGGTGATCTGCCCACCTTGGCCTCCCAAAGTGTTGGGATTACAGGCGTGAGCCACCGCGCCCAGCCCCTGGTAATATTCTTTGCTCTGAAATACATGCTATCTGATGGGAATATAGCACTTGCTTTATTCCCAGCACTGTTCCACCTGCACACCATTGCATGCATTGCGTCATCAAACCTTAGCAATACACTTACAAGCAAGGTGTAGGGAATTTAGGGAGTTTGTCCAAGATCAGGATTTGAACCTGACTTTAGAATCTACCTTCTTCACCAGTACACTATTAAAAAGAAATTAAAATAAAACAATTATAATACTTTGAGAAGGAGGCAATTCATGTCAGAATATCAGATAAACAAAGATAACCAGGCAAAGTTACCTCTGCTCTCTGAATGCAATATTTTTCGTTTGAAAACTCACACACAAGTACCCCCTTGGAGGCTTGCTGGCTTTGACAGCTCATAGAGGTTATTCGCTCAGCTCTCTTTAGCCTTCTGCTTCCTCAGATGAAAGTTTTGGATTCACTTTAAAAATGAAATGTATGTTTGCAATAGCAGAATTGTATTGCACTAAATTCTTTTCCTTTGAAAAGTTATTCAGTGAAAGTTATTGCAATGAACCATAAAATTAGTAAACAGATACAAAATAAGCTATTCTACCATCTGAGTTCTGCTTTTGCTTTTAGAGTCTTATGTGAGATTTATGCTTTCAAATCATATTTCTCTTATAGTAGTTTTAGAGAAAATGTGGTGGGTGTGTGCATATTTAGTTCACAGAATGATTGTTTCTTTAATAAAAGGAGACTAGGCTGGCGCGATGACTCACACTTGTAATCCCAACACTTTGGGAGGACAAGTCAGGAGGATCATGAGGTCAGGAGTTTGAGACCAGCCTGGACAACACAGTGAAATTCCATCTCTACTAAACATACAAAAAATTAGTTGGGTGTGGTGGCAGGCACCTGTAATCCCAGCTACTTGGAAGGCTGAGACCTGAGAATCGCTTGTACCCGGGAGGCAGAAGTTGCAGTGAGCTGAGATCGTACCACTGCACTCTAACCTGGGCGGCAGTGCAAGACTCAAAAAAAAAAAAAAAAAGGAGACTAAATCAGCATGTCCTAAACTACGTGTACTAGGTACCAAATGTATTATTTATTTTGCATGTCTGTGCTCTATGATATGTATTATTATTTCCATTTTACTGAAATTGAGGCTCAGATTTACATAACCAATAAGTGGGACAGTGAAATTATGCAATCAGGTCTCTCTTTGGCACACACTATGCTTTCTGCCTCCTATCAGACAATACACCTATTATTATATTTTTTTCATAGTTTATATTTATTAAATGTAAAAGCTAAAGTAAATTAATGACATAAAAGATTTAATATTGTAATTTCTGATTTTAAAAGGGAGCATATTTCTGGAGAAAATCCGCATAATTCGGGCTCGATACTTGGCTTTGTGAAGTTTAGAATTAGGGTGCTAAGTTGTGGATTGGAATACAGATTGCTGTAATCCGTATTTAGTTTAAAGGTTAACGAATACACATTCTAACAAACTATTGATGCACACAATTGCGCTGTGATGTTTTGGCCAGCAGGTGGCGATATTGTGTCACAAGGAACGATGTAAAAGGTGGGATTTTATTTCCGTATCAATTCCTGTATTTTAGAGTAAAACAATGGGTTCAGATTTGATTCCCTGAACTCTGTGTCCCCATATGAGCAAGGAAACACAAATGTTCTTAGGCGGTGAGCAGACCTCAGGTTGCTCTCCTTGGACCTCAATGAAGAATGGATCAGCACTCCAGAATGCGTGCTTGAGAGCCTCTGCACTCCGCCAGACTCCTTGGTTCCTGAAAGCAGGTGCTTGTTCACTGGGTTCAGAACCACCTCATGGAAAGGTAGCTCCTTAACATGGCAATGGATACTATAGTACATCTCTAGATCCAATCATCTCAGCTTTAAAATCCCATTCATAAAGGGAAGCACAGGAGAAAATAAAATAAAAGCGTTTAATAGAGATGAATTCACCTAGCTTATTTGTGAGAGAGACACTGAGCTCCTTATGGAAGGTCTATTTGCTCTTATGTTAGACATAATTCTAACCCCATTATTTGGTTTTCCGGTATATAACAGGTTAAAAAATAATTGTTTGGAAGAGGGAAATGTTGTTAGAGGCAGGTACAAAGTTAGCCTCAAGTTCAGAAGGATGGTAGTAAGACTGGGAACAGAAAAACCAAAAGAACAGAAAACAAGAACTTGAAGACTACGAGTAAACAGAGCAGGAACAGAGAGCTCCTGAGTTTATCACCATGCGAGAGCTCAGCCCAAAGAACCTCAAGTGTACCACCATAACGAGAGCTCAGCCCAAAGAGCCTCGAGTGTACCACCATAACGAGAGCTCAGCCCAAAGAGCCTCGAGTGTATCACCATAACGAGAGCTCCACCCAGACAGCCTAGGAGTTTATCACCATATGAGAGCTCAGCTCAGTTGTCAAGAAGCCTGAGTCATTGATAGAGTGTGGCTTAGGTTCAGAATGCTCAGTTTCAAAAGGCAAATCAGTATATAATGTAATAAGGATAACGAGATTTCTATCAAAGCAGGAGACATAGACAAAACTGCAAAAAACATTTTTGGTGAATGGGAAAATGGTTTCCTTGTCCAGTAAGAGAGAGGCAGTTGAACTCTTGGGCTCTTGCCCCAGACCCTCCTGAATGCAAATCCTAGCTGACAGGGGGGTTACAGGAGCATAAGCAGATTACTCAAGCTTCCCAAGTCTCTGTTTTCTCCTCTATAAAATGGGATTAGACCGGGCGAGGTGGCTCATACCTGTAATCCCAGCACTTTGGGAGGCCAAGTCGGGTGGATCCCCTGAGCTCAGGAGTTCAAGACCAGCCTGGGCAACATGGTGAAACTCTGTCCCTACTAAAAATACAAAAATTAGCTGGGCATGGTGGCAGGTGCCTGTAATCCCAGCTACTCAGGGGGCTGAGGCAGAATTGCTTGAACCTGGCAAGGTGAGCAGGGGTTGCAGTGAGCCGCGATCACATTACTGCACTCCATCCTGGGTGACAGAGGAATGCTCCATCTCAAATAATAAATAAATACATAAATACATAAATACATAAATAAAATGGGGTTAAAGGGTTTGGGTGAGAATTATAAGAGATAATGCATGCAAATTGCTTAGCCTAAACCAGGAATACATCGATCCCCATTTTTTAATTCCAGGTAAGCCAAAATGTAAATGTGTGGCTGTGACCTCCACGCCTGTGGGGCTCCCGAAGACCTGGGGTTTCCTCTTTCCTCTAATAGGTGTGGGACTGAGTCCCACATCTGGGTCCAGGGTTCTGGCTATAGTCAGCAATATGATGGTCTCTGAGCTTACTGCAAAGTGTCTCCAGTCCCTCTCCTCAGTTCTGTAGCTGGGCACCCCCCGGCTATGCGGCTGCTCTGACCCAGCATCCCTGGTCAGTCTGCTTGGTGGAGGGAGTACTAAGCATGGCTGCAGCACTAAGCCCCTCTCAGTGCTGCTTCCACCAATGCCTGGACACTACCACCAGGTGCTTGTCCCAGGGCTGAGCCACTTAATGGAAATGTAGCTTCTTAACATGACAGTGGATATTATGGTACATCTCTAGATCCAATAATTTCAGTGGTTAAAATCCCATTCATAAAGTGAAGCATGGGAGAAGATAAAAGCATTTAATATGGCGGGCAAGGTGGCTCATGCCTGTAATCCCAGCACTTTGGGAGGCCGAGGTGGGCAGATCACGAAGTCAGGAGATCAAGACCAGCCTGGCCAACATGGTGAAACCCCGTCTCTACTAAAATTATGAAAAATTAGCCAGGATGGTGGCAGGTGCCTGTAATCCCAGCTACTCGGGAGGCTGAGGCAGGAGAATCACTTAAACCTAGGAGGCAGAGGTTGAAGTGAGCCGAGACTGTGCCACTGCACTCTAGCCTGGACAACAGACTGAGACTTAGTCTCACAAAAAAAAAAAAAAAAAAAAAAAAGCATTTAATAGAGATGAATTCACGTAACTTATTTGTGAGCTGCTTCTTATTATTGAGAGACAGTGAGCTTCTGTTCAATCCCCGCCAGCAAGTACCTTGCTGAAGCCCCACATTACAGAGTGGCCCACACTGGAAGTGTCCAGAAAAGGCTCAGCAAAGCCAGTGTCACAAGATCGAGCCCAGGCTCGTGACAGCACTGACCTCAGGATGAGGCCTCCCAGCCCAGGTGGTGCCCAATAGCCTAGGTCTGATCAGATTTCTTTCTGTGAAATCGTTTTTAGTACGTTGTGACTTTGATGACAGCTCAGTGTTCCCAAACTGGGCTGCAAAGTAGAACGCTGCTATAACAAAATACCACAAACAAGGTGCTTAAAACAATGAATTTATTCCCTCCCAGTTCTGGAGGCCAGGGGTCTGAAATCAAGGTGTTGGCAGGGCCATGCTACCCTGGAGGCTCTAGCAGAAAACCTTTCTTTGCTTCTTCTGGTTTCTGGGGGCTCCAGGCTTCCTTGGCTTGTGGCTGCATCACTGTAATCTCTGCCTCTTCTTCACATGGCCTCCTCCTCTGTGTCCATGCCTTCTCTTCTGTCTTTATAGGGTTATGGCCCCACCCAGGCAATTCAGGATAACTCATCTCAAGATCCTTAATTATATCTGCAAAGATCTTTTCTTCAAATAAGGTCACAGTTGCAGATTCCAGGCCATGGACATGTCTTTTAAGGGCTGCCATTCAACTCACTTCGCATTCCACTGAAGGTGGAGGATGGCTCTAAAAACCCCCGGTTTTGAGTAATTTCCCCCAGGCTCATATAGTGAGCCATTCCAGGGATCTACTCACCCTGGTCCTGCCCCACCTCCCCTCCTTCCCACTCGCCTGACTACCCCAGGCCAATTTCATGCATGTTGAGCACGGACTGGGGAGATCTTCAGCATCTTAAGACCTGCCCATGGGGGCACTCTGCTACCCACCTCATGCCAGTTTTCCCAGACCAGGGCCCTGTGAGCCCTGTGAGTCCCCAGGAGTACCAGCCCCCTCAATGTGCTTTCCTGCTCTCTGAACGTTGCTGAGGCCTGAGGGCTTGGCCTTGGATATTGACCTCATACCATGAGCATCCAACTGCAGCCTCACTGGGGCTCTGAGATTCAACCAGCTCCACCAGTTTCAGTTCCTTTGAAAGTTCTTGGCACCTAAGGTGTGACACACACACACACACACACACACACACACACACACACACCCCTCAGTGACTCTCCAGGTGGACAGCAGCACTATTTGCCCTACAGATATTCTGAAAAGAGTATATTAGATTGTAATTTCAGAACTTGGCTCCTGGCCAGGTGCGGTGGCTCACACCTGTAATCCCAGCACTTTGGAAGGCCACGGTGGGTGGATCATGAGGTCAGGAGATCGAGACCATCCTGGCTAACACAGTGAAACCCCATCTCCACTAAAAAAAAAAAAAAATACAAAAAATTAGGCAGGCATGGTGGTGTGCATCTGTAGTCCCAGCTACTCAAGAGGTTGAGGCAGGAGGATTGCTTCAATCTGGGAGGTGGAGGTTACAGTGAACTGAGATCATGCCATTGCAATCTGGGCAACAAGTGTGAAACTCCATGCACCCCACACACACACACACAAAAAAAAAAAAAAAAAAAAAAAAACAAGAAAAGAAAAAGAAAACAAATGTTTTCATGCTGGAGGATTGCCTGAGTCTGGGAGGTCAAGGTTGCAGTGAGCCATGAACATGCCATTGCACTCTAGCCCGGGTGACAGAGTGAGATCCAGAGAGAAAGGAAGGAAGGAAGGAAGTAAAGAGAGAGAGAGAAGAAAGAGAGAAAGAGAGAGAGAAAGGAAGGAAGGAAGGAAGGAAAGAGAGAGAAAGGAAGGAAGGAAGGAAAGAAGGAAGGAAGGAAGGAAGAAAGGAAATATTTTGTACCACCTCCCTCCCTATTTTACTAGGCTGAAATAAAATTCATAGATAATAACCTAACTATATGCCTAATTTCAAAAAATCAACACAATGCCCTAAAGAAGAAATAAAAAGGTAGTAACTTACAGTAACATAATATGTATTTCAGTAGACAGAGGTGGAGGCCCGATTTTGCTGGAAGCCAATAGGAAGAAGGCACATGCTGGGTCCCTCCCCAGAACCCCACATATGGAGTGGCTGCACATATTAACCTAAAGTTTCTCTGAAACAGTGAACAACTCCCAACAAAGTTCTCAATAAAACTAACTCTTTTCCCCAATTGCATGGTACTTGCATTGCTGAAGAATTCAGTGTGAATTAAACCATGTGAAACATAATTTGTTTCCATATTAAATGGAATTAGCTTTTATGCTCCAAAGTTTATTTGCAGATTGTTCATGTACATAAAAATTCAGGGGATCATTCCAGAGTCATGCAGGAGAAGGGACCGTTCCTCACCTGGCAGGACTGTCCTGCACCTTGCGGTGTGTCGAGCAGCCCCCGTGAAAAGCCCATAGTACTCAGCATCATCATGCCAGCCACGAGCACCCCTGAAGAGCACTGTGGACAGATCCCCAGGGAAGTAGGCCCGGGGAAACCCCACGTCCTGTACAGAGGATAGAGCCGCCAAAGGGGGAATCTCTGAGGAGCTCTGAGGCTGCTATAAATGCCTCTGAATTTTCTTCTAAGCTCCATTTTTAAAAGTATTTCTTACCATTAAACCAACTACAGATCTTGCTCCTCTGATGTAAATCTTGATGCCTATTAGCTGACTGCACCAGTGAATGCTAAATGAGTTTTAGATTTTAATCCTGTAACATTCAGTGCTCTGAAGACCTGCTTGATATGGAGGCCTTATATGCAGAAATTTACCTACACGCAAATGGACGCATCTGCTGAGGCCACATGCAAAGCAACCCTTCAGACACTCGGTATCTGCAGATCCTTGCCCTGGGGCAATGCTGTCCCATCGCTCTCTAAGCCAAGGTGTCTTCTGGTACCTTCTTGTGAGATAACTGGTTTGTTTATTGTGCTTTCCTCTGTGTGACTAACCTCACATTTGCATGGCTGATTACCTACATTTCCAGTGGACTTGTATTCCTCTGGGGTTTTGAAGAGCCCTTAGAATTTGTACTCTTGGGAGCAAGATTTTCAGGCCAGAAGCAACCGGGCGCTCCCAAACTCGCCACTAGGGTACTGCTTTTCCCTGGCCCTGCTCAGCGGCAGGTGCTGGAAGTTATGAATGGGGGAGGTGCTGGCTCCTTCCTGCTGGGTTTTGTATCCGGGCGATCGGGGCCTTTCCGGCCCTGCCACACCCTGGACTCCCACTCCCTTCTGTGCACTGCCTTCCAGCATCCTATCAACACAGACCATTCTATTTTCCATAATAAGCTGAAAAATAAAAAGTGAAAAACTCTTTGTGTTCACTCTGCTCTTTCTACTGCTTTTCTGTCTGACAGAAGCTCTTCCTGCTTCCAGGCCTCAGAGAAGCTGTGCTGGCTCCATGCAGGTAACACTCTATCCCGTACAGTGGCATGTAATACACATCTGGAAGTGGGATGGGGTCTCCGCTTCTGCCTGCCTTTCTTTGGGGAGCAGGATTAGCAGCTGCTCCCAAGTGCTCCCTTAGCACCCTGGGCATCAGGTCCACCGAGGCACGCACTTTGCTCCACCATAGTGACCCCTTTGTTACTGGCAAGGCTGAAAGCTTCTGGTGAGACCATGTCTGTGTTTGCTTTCCTAGTTTTGTGGCTCCTATCTTTAGCAAATCACTGGCACAGATAATATGCACTCAGCTACAGTTGATTGAATTAATAAATTACCACTTTCAGAGCTAAAAGAAAGATCACCTATTCTAGAGATCATCACAGGCCTAGAGAAGCACAACAGCTTGGCTAAAGTAAATCAGCAAGTTGTGATTAGGACTAAATCAAATTCAGTGAGTAAATACACTGTTCCAAACTCTTGGTGTTTAAAAATCTAGCCCTGTGCACAAGAACTTTTTTTCCCCCCATGAGAAACACTGCAACCCAGCAAGAACTAGCTCTCCAATTATGTTGCAGCCACTGATACAGTTTTGATATGTGTCCCCACCCCCCATCTCATACTGAAATGTAATCTCCAGTGTCGGAGGTGAGGCATGGTGCGAGGTGATTTGATTATGCAGACGGATTTCTCATGAAAGGTTTGGCACCATCCCCCCTTGGCACTGTCCTCTCTATAGTGCGTGAGTTCTCTTGAGATCTGGTTGATTAAAAGTGTGTCACGCCTTCCACCTTGCTCTCCTGCTCCCGCCATGTGATGTGCCTGCTTCCTCTTTTGTCTCCTGCCATGAGTAAAGGCTCCATGAGGCTTCCCAAGAAGCAGATGCCACCATACTTCCCGTATAGGCTGCAGAACCATGAGCCAACTAAACTTCTTTTCTTATAAGTTGTCTAGTCTCAGGTATTTCTTTATATAGCAATTCAAGAATAGACGAATACACCAACACTCAACAAAGGTTTACTGAATGAATCAATGAAATGATAGAACAATGAATGAATAACTTATCTCTTTGTATTAAACTCTTTAATATGAAGTAGACACACACAGAGAAAAGCACACAAGTTATAAGTAAACAGCACAAAATTCTCACAAAGTGAACACATTTAACTACCACCCATGGTTTTTCCATGTTGGTCAGGCTGGTCTTGAACTCCCGACCTCAGGTGATCCACCTGCCTCAGCCTCCCAAAGTGCTGGGATTACAGGCGTGAGCCACCACTTAGTTTATCTTTTTTTTTTTCTTTTTTTAAAGAAAGAAAAGAAAAAGAGAGAAAGAGAGAAGGAAGGAAAAAAAGAGAATGAAACAAAGGGAAAAAGAAGAAAAAGAGGGAGAGAGAACGGGAATTTTGCTCTATTGCCCAGGCTAGAATGCAGTCTAAAAATGGGTATTGAAAAGCTCTTTTATACTAATAATTGTGTTATACAATGGAGACAGGAAGGAATAAGGGAGGAAAATAACAAACAAATAACCAACCAATATTTCATTTAAACCTATGAAATGCTATGCAATTGCTGGGGAGTGATTTACTTTACCTTAAAGCTCACTCTTAGTGTTGTGTATTCTGTAGGTTTGGACAAATGTTCAATGGCGTGTATCCACCATTATGGTATCAAACACAGTTGTTTCACTGCCCTATAGATCCTCTGTGCTCTGCCTCTTGCTCCATCTCTCCACATCCTCCCAACCCCTGGAAACCACTAATCTTCATACTGTCTCCATATGGCCTTTTCCAGAACGTCATATCCCTGGAATCATGGAAGCTTTTTCAGATTAGTAATATGCATTTACGTTTCCTCCATGTCTTTTCTTGGCTTGATGGCTCATTTCTTTTTAGTGATAAATAATATTCCATTGTCTGGATGTACTACCGTTTATCCATTTAGCCATTAACATCTTGGTTGCTTCCAAGTTTGGGCAATTACAATCAAAGCTGCTATAAACATCTATGTGCACGTGTTTTAAATTAATTAATTTATTTACTTATTTATTTATTTTTAGAGACAGGATCTCATTTTGTTGACCAGGCTGGTGTGCAGTGGCTATTCACAGATGTGATCAGAGCTACAGCCTCAAACTCCTGGCCTCAAGTGATCCTCCTGCCTCAGCCTCTGGGTAGCTGGGGTTATGGCACATGTCACTGTGACTGGCTCATGTGCTACATTTTATGTGGATGTAAGTTTTCAGCTCCTTCGGGTAAATACCAAGAAGTGCAGTGGCTGGGTAATATGGTAAGAGTATGTTTAGTTTTGTAAGAAACTGTCAAACTGTCTTCCAAATTGGTTGTATCATTTTGCACAACCAGTAGCAAGGAATAGAGTTCCTGCTACTCTACACCCTCATCAGCATTTGGTGCTGTCAGTGTTCTGGATTTGAGGCATTTTGTTGTATAACTTATCAATACTTGCCTTATGGTTCCAGGTCTTGTGTTTTACTATGCCACTCAGATTGTATTTTATTTTTCACTTCTATAGTTTTTTTTTTTTTAATGTTGAAATCTCTGTCCTATTTGGGATTTATTTTTACATGAGGAGTAGGACAGGAATCAAGCTTTATGTTTTTTCTAAGGAACTGGTTAGTTTCCCCACAATTTCTTGAATAGTGTAACTTGTCCAAATAGTTTGGAATGCTACCTTTGTAAGATAATAAATAAGCATAAGTGTTTGAGTTTCTTTGTGGATTCCCTTTTCTATTCATTTAATCTCCTGCTTATTTTATGGGACTTTATTCATTTATAGTCTTTAATATCTGTTAGGATCTCTCTCACTATTTACTGTGTTATTTCCCTCAGAAATTTTCTTTGCATTCATTCCTTTTAATTCCAGTATCATTCTATAAAGTTCCTATTACTAAAAAATACTGTTTTATTGAGGTAACATGAAATGTACAAACTAATTTAGAGATATTTGACTTTATATTACTGTTTTCTTTTCCAAGAATAAGACAAACTTGCTGTTACATTATGCAGTCATTTAAAATTTTTCTGTGTATATATTTTCTACATTTCTCATATATTACCTATTTTTTCACTTGCTGTGGTAAATAAGATAGTTCGTATATTATATTTCTCATCTGGTTGTTTGTTTACATTTAAACTATTGTGTTTTAATTTATTTAAATAAAATAAAATAAATTATTAAATTAAATTTATTTAATTTAATGAAATAACCACTTTTTGATGCTTTCTTTAGTTCCAAAATTTGGGAGTGATCATCTTGAGTTATCTAAAAATATAGTTGCAGTCGTAATAAAACATGATCATTTTGCCTTGTTTCCAATTTTTATATCACTTCTTTCCCAGTACAGTTATAAGTATACAATGCTTATCACCATCCAATACATTTAAAAGCATTGTGCTTATACTTAATAACACTTATAAGTATTGTATACTTGTAACTGTATTGGATGGTGCTTCTAGAACTCTGGGAAATGACAGTAGGAGCCTGAGTCCTCAGTCTTGTTTTTGTTTTTTTCTCCAGGGTCTTCAGCATTGTGACCTAATCTTGCTCAGATTTTAAAGTCTTTCTCTTTGGCGTGTGGGAAGGTTTGTGGTAGGGTCAAGGTCAGGGCTTCTTTGCCTTGTTTCTAGGCCATTCAGAGAAACTAAACCTGAAGGTAAGGAGTTCTCTACAGGGATGTCACCTCCCTGGAGTTTTGCCCTGGGGTTTGAGGTCCTGTGGAGATGCATGATGTGAAGAGTAGCTGTCTGAGACAGAATGTGAGATTCCTGTTCTCCTATCCAAGCAGTTTCCCACCCAATTATGTCATTGCCAAAGATACATTTTTATATATTAACTATAACTCATTTGCCATTTGTACTTTACCTGTGTGCTTAACCAAATAGTCTGTTTTTCTAATTATAATTTAAGTTTTTAAAATTATGGAACCAAATGATATACCTGTATAAAAACCCATTCCCCAGCATAAAGTCTTGCACTCAGTAGATTCTCAATAAATGATTAACTGAAGTTAATTATGTGAGGCACTTTGAAATGAGGAAAGTACACTTCATATAAGACACAAGTTCTTAGTAACAATGAAGACAGTCATCTTAGTCATCTCTCAGTGCTGTTCCCAGATCAAAGAGATAATGGACAGAAAAACACTTGGAATATTTGTAACATTGCTAAGGCTGACTTTCCATTCCATAGACCATATTGTAATGAAATGATGATTATTGTTTGTTTTCTTTACTAGACCATGAGGTGTTTGAGGACAGGAACCAAGTCTTATTTACCCTTAAATTCTTGACACCCACTCCAGGTCTTGGCATGTAGTGAGTACATAATCAATGCAGAACTGAACAGGACTAGAACCAACAGGATGTCTTCTGATACGAGGCCAGTTATGTTCTTGTCTGAAGGTCATGAACCACAGCTTCTATTCTAATTGGCTGAAATGGACCAACCACCAAAAACGGGACCTCGCTCCAGGAACAACCAGCGTAAGTCCTTGAACTTCCCAAGCTCTAGTTTCTGATGGTTCATCTGATAACTTATCACACGCTTCTTGGGGCTATCTCTACTGCTGTTCAATTATTTTATCCTCTTAATTTTTTTCCCTACATATTTAGGTCATTCTTTAATCATATGGTGGGCACTTGTGGGGATTGGGATATTATTGTATTTTTTAAAAGATTCCCTTGCTCCTAGTAGAAAATAACGTTTCTAATGCTGACCCAAGCTCATCTAAAAGCCTTTTTTTCCCCCTCTTCTATTCCTAGACTGATCTCTTTACCTCCTCTGCTAGATTCTTCTTGTTTTGCTACCCTCTGGATTCCTGGGCCAACTTTTAATGATGTCAATAGTTGCCAGGCTCTGTGTGGGGCACTTAACATAGAGACAGTATCACTACACATATTTTGCAGATGAGGATGCATTTGAAAGTTTTCTTTTTCTATTCTCTTCAAGTAAGGCAAGACAGTTTGGCTGCCTGGATTTTTAGAGGTGTGCAGGGTCTCCATGGAGAACACTGGTGAGAGAATGCACTGGTAACTTTTTACCTCATGATGTGAAGAATCTCACTGAATTTTAAACAATTATTAGATTACCTAGGTGACTTATAAGCACTTGGAAATGTGCGTATTAAAAGTACCAGCATCTATAGTTTTCTGAAGTACAGATCTGCATTTGGGAGTTTTGAAAGCACATCCTCTACCTTTGCTTTGCCTAGCTTAAGACCTTATTTGAAGACCATATTTTATGCGAGGCTTTGTCATGAAAGACTTCAAGGACCTTGGGGAGGTCCCAGGAAAGCAAAACTGTAGTGAGTCTTACTGGGAAGAGCCGGCTTGAGTCTTCATGGATAGGAACGCTGATTGCTAAACTTTTTGACTTATGTTTCTTATCAGTAAAAACTGAAATTAAGCAACATTTATGCCCATGCCTCTGTATTTGTATGTCCATTTCAAAATCATACACATATGTGACTACATTATATTACAGAGGATAGAAAATATATACAAAAATGGAGCATTCTAAAGGATGAGAGAAAACTGAAAGAAAATAATATTTTGAATAATACTTTTTTTTTTGACGGAGTCTCACTCTGTCGCCAGATTGGAGTGCAGTGGCGCGATCTCTGCTCACTGTAACCTCCACCTCCTGGGTTCAAGTGATTCCCCTGTCTCAGCCTCCCGAGTAGCTAGGACTACTGGCATGCCCACCATGCTGGCTAATTTTTTTGTGTGTTTTAGTAGAGATGGGGTTTCACCACGTTGGCCAGGATGATCTCGTCTCTTAACCTCGTGATCCACCTGCCTTGGCCTCCCAAAGTTCTGGGATTACAGGCGTGAGCCACCACACCCAGCCAGTAATACTTTTAATTATTGTCTGTATGAGACCAAATTGTACTGTAAGTTGTATAATTGAAAGTTTATTATTATGACATTATTATTATTATTTTAAAATATTATTTCAACATAGCAATTCAGTATCTGGGCCTAACGTTAATTAAGGTTTTAGTAGCTATCTGAGTTTTAGAAAGGTACCTCATAGAGATATGTAAAGCTAAGCACAAGAAGTGTGTCATTGGCGACATTTACTGAATCATGATGTTTGTTTTTCAATTTTTCCATGTTGTCCATTTTCACATATGAGAAAATGAAAACCCACGGAGGCTTGGAACTTTTCAAGGGCCCCCAGCTGAAATCAGATCTCAGGTCTCCTAACGCCCAGGGAAACACTTCTTCCACATGCCGAGGAAAAGCATTTCCCAATCCTTGACATCTGTTTTGCAGACAGGCTCATGTCAGTTCACATGTATGTGTGGGCTTCTGTCTTGTCAGTTCACATGTATGTGTGGGCTTCTGTCTTGTCAGTTCACATGTATGTGTGGGCTTCTGTCTTTCTCCAGGTAGTTGCAGGATGTTTCAAGGTGAGAATGGTGACTTTATTTCTTGTATTCCCCAGTACCTCGTGGACAGTGGAGAAGAAGGAGAGAGAAAGGAATCTGCTTCCACATCTCCAGTGGAGAGATTCCACGGACTTCGGACACCCAGCATGTAGACATTCTCTTCTTGGAAGAAAAGGTAACTCCCTACACCAGAGACTTCTTTTTCTCTCAGCTCTTCCCATCCAAAACTGTTCTGTAGATTCCTGGCACCCTGGACCCAGCATATGAGGATCAAGTATGAAACTGATTTTATTTACCATTTTGGTGATGAACACTGAGACAGTTTTTTTCCTTGCTTTCAATTGCTTATTAAATCATACACTTTTCAAGACTGTAGGTCTTTGGTGGTGGTGATGGTTGGGCACTGCCATTTCAGTTGACCAAATTGAAAAATATGCTAAAGAGCCTCAGCAGCCATGGTTCCTCTGTGTGGAATGAGTCCATCAGTCTTTGGTGCAAGAAAAGAAGAGCTTGAGCTGGGCTAGTGGGTGTCTCACGCCTATAATCCCAGCCCTTTTGGAGGCTGAGGCAGGTAAACCACGAGGTCAGGAGTTCAAGACCAGTCTGGACTAGATGGTGAAACCCCATCTCTACTAAAAATACAAAAAAATAGCTGGGTGTGGTGGTGAGTGCCCATAATCCCAGCTACTTGGGAGGCTGAGGCAGAGAATTGCTTGAACCCAGGAGGGTAGGTTGCAGTGAGCCGAGGCCAAGATGGCGCCACTGCACTCCAGCTTGGGGGATAGAGCAAGACTCCATCTCAAAAAAAAAAAAAAAAAAAAAAAAGGAAAGAAAAGAAAAGAAAGAAGAGCTTGTAAGTACAAAAGAGGAAAAAAAGAAGAAATATACTTATTAAATCCTAAGCACTGCACGCTAAAAGTTCAAGTGGCAGATTTAAAAGCTATCATCTATTCAAGTGAAATGTAGACTAACCAGGATTTAGCATGCTCCTGCAGGAAGCCTATGAAATGATCCCTTCAAATCTCTTCGTGCACTTTTCTCCTATTTCCTGATACTTTTCTCCTTGTTCCTTATGACGTGCTGATTCCAAGAATACATGTGATCATACTTCACTATCTTTCATTGGCCTGAGCATGAGCTTTGGGTAAGGCCAAGGCTTCTCTAGACACAGAAGAGAAAATGGGGTCCAATTCCAGTGGGGCTGGCACAGTTCTAATTCCATTTCAGTTCAACAAAACTGAACTGGAGTCCTATGGTGGAAAGAAATTGTTTTCTTTGCCTAACACTCTTGTTGGCTTGTAGCAAATTCACCTCCTACCATTTTTGGGGTGATTGCTCCTCCTTCCTGACTTCAATTATGCAGTTCTAGTCATGACTGCCATCATCACCCTTCAATCTGATCACTTCAGAAGTAGAGATGTGACTCAAGCCATGCCAAGGAGTTTTCTTCCCCACCCCAAGGAGACTTTTCAAAACTGGAGGTCTTTGGTGGTGGTGGTGGTGGTCGGGCACTGCCATCTCAGTTGACCAAACTGGAAAACATGCTTAAGACCCTCAGCAGCCATGGTTCCTCTGTGTGGAATGAGTCCATCAACTTTTGGTGCAAGAAAAGAAGAGCTTATAAGTACAGAGGAGGGAAAAAAAAAAAAAGAAAAAGAAAGCTAAAGACCGTTCTCATTAGCTACAACCTTGGCCTTTCCTAGTTACATAAACTGCTTAATAATGACTAAACTAGTTTGAATTTTGTTTCCGTTACTTACAATTAAAACTGCCCTGATTATGACAACTCTCCCTTCACATTTACCTGTCCCACTGCAGGTGCTGAGGAAACAAAGATGCATATGACTCTGTATCTGTTCTCAAGGAACTGAGAATCTGTGAGGAGAGAAAGATACCTCAACAAGTACGCACAAAGCAATGTGATGCGATGAAGACAGGGGCAGGAGGGAGGGGGAAAGAGCTCAGTAAATGCTAAAACTGAAGATGGAAGTGTGAACCAGGCCTTCAGGGGTCTGGAATCAAAGCAAATAAGGACTTCCTAGAATGAGCATTTGTAACCAGTCCCCTACACTTACTAGGCAATTTACTTACCTTCTCAGTGACTCAGTTCCTAATAGGTAAGATGAAGATCATAGCAGTACCTGTCTCACAGGTTTTGGTGAACATTAAATGATATAATGCTTATACAATGTTTAGCACAGTTAAATTTTTGCAAATGTTAACAATTACCATCATCTTTACCCCCAGGGCAGGGACCATAACCAAACCATATATTTTTAGGATTGTAGCTCCTAAATGTTGCCAGTCAGGGCAAAACTGCTAGGGGAGAAAACATCTTATACTTTGCTTGACAAATTCACTGCTTCATTAACAGGAATACTTACATCACCTCCCATATACACTCATGACATATGTATGGTTTCTAGATCATTGGCTTTTTGGAGAGGAGAACCTCAGAAGAAGAGATACTTGCTTGGAATTTAATAAGCTTAGTGTAACATCTGGTAGAATCTGAAGGGAGATAGAAAGCTCATGAATTTACAACCTTTTATGTATGGTTTTTAATAACCACCTGCTTGTTTTTCTTCACAAAATCCAAGGTGCTGGTTTGATTTGTTCAGCTTTGCAAATTAATAAGCGACGAATAAAAAAGCACAGTGAGTTGAAGTTCCAAACTGACTCTTTAATGGCCATTCTCAAAATTCTAAGACCAAAGAAATCTAGTCCTGATTTTGCTTGTTGGATTCTCCAGGAAACTGGAGCATGAAGAGATTCTAATGAGCCTTGGTGATTGGGTGATTAAGTTTTGCATATTGTGAAATCCAGGTACATGTCTTATGTTGCAAACTATTGTAATTTAGCAGAAAGAGCATAGAACTGGAAGTCTGGCTCTGATGACAAAATAGATTGAGCTAATATGAATGCTCCTCCCACTATAACACGAAGAAATGCTAGATAAAATGAAATCACCACCTCCTGTAAGGTAAATACGTGGCTGAACTGAGATGAGAAAGGGAGGGACGGAGGGAGGAGGAGGAGAGGAGGAAGAGAAAAGAAATCCCCAGGTGGGATTTCTTTCCTTGAAGAGGATATTTAAATCATGAGCCATAAATGCAAAACAAAACAAAACAAAACAAAAAAACCTATTGTGACAAAATGTTAACACTTATCCATCTGGTGACCACATAGGTGTCTGTTATATTATTGTATTTATTTTTTCATCATTGTAATATTTTGTGATTGAAAATGGTGATTTTAAAAAGAAGAAGAAGACGAGAGAGGAGAAGAAAGATTTGGATTTGGTGCATCTGAGTCGAAGGCCAACTCTGCGTGACCTTGGGCAAATGATGTGACTTCGCCTCATCAGTAAACTAAGGACAATGACACCTACTTCAAATGTGATTTCAATACTAAAACGGGCAACATAACGCCCAGCACATAGGCTCAGCCTCCTCATTTTCCTGTTGTCCCTTCTAACCTCAGGAAGATCCTCATGAGTCACGATCTTGCTGAGTCTTTCTGGAACAAGGATGATGTCAGGCCACTGTGAACACATTGATTCCTGATCTGTAACACTTATGACCATCAGAGGCCACTGCAATGTCTTTTCTCCTTTTATGATACAAACATACACACATTTGTTTAAAGTCCAGGCCTGTGTTATAGAATGCCCTTCAATTCAATTTGTCCAATTGTTTCCTTAAGACTAGATTCAGGTTAAACGTTTCTGGTTAGAATCCAGCAAAGGTGACATTGTATTCCTCTCAGTACATCCCATCAGGGGCTCCATAAGTTCTGCTCATCTCTTTATTGATGATGTTACATTAGCTCTTTTGGTTAAGGAAATGGCCACTAGATTTCCCTGTTGTAAAGGTAGCTTTTCCCTTTAAGAATCAGTGAAGAGTAGAGGTAGTTAGACTTTTAGACTATGTTAATATATTGTCCTCAATAACATTTCACATGATGGTTTTAACATCAATTAATGATTTTTACATGAATTATGACAAAGGGTTCTGTAATGTTCACTTGCTTCCTTTTGTCTGATTGCCCGCTGCCCACATGGCTTACCAGTTTCCTGTTTGATTCAGTCCCTCGCATGTCAGCACTCCCTAATCCTTCACTATAACTCTGAGATTCATTTACTGTATTGTCTTCTTGATTCACCTGCTCCTCTTGCCTGCAATCCATGATCTCATCTGGTTGGTGGTGGGTCTCCTGCTTCAGTGGTTAGCATTGTTCATTGTATACCTGATACTTTGACTGGCCTAGGTTGACCTGCAGTCCTTCTCTGCTTAGCTGTACCTCTACTTTGCCAGGGACAGCCCTGCACAATGGGAAATGGTGTTTGGGGGACTCTGTCTAGCTTCTAAGTGTTCAAAATAAATTTTTTTATCCTAGCTTCAGAGTAAATAATAAACACACACACATTTGCTCACATTTACCCATCATCCTTGTGATGTATTTTGTTTCTGTCCAATTTCATTTTTTTAAGTGCTAGTCAGCCCACTTGATTTCGTAAGCTGAAATGGCTGGCAATCCTGTACTCTGAAAAACACTGTGTTAGAGCTTAATGCACCAAATCATCCAAGATCTCCCCTTCTTATGAATACAGAGCACTCTATTGGTGACCATTTGCCCTGTCTTATTTGAATTTGAATTGTGGAACTTTAGGGCTTGAAGGGCCCTTTAAAAAGTCATCCAGCCTCATCACTCATTTGGTGCTTGAACTCCTTCAGCAATATCTCTCCTGCTTGGACTCTTACTGGCTTCTCTTTGAACATCCAGCAACGTGGAATTTGCCATCGTCCCAGATACCCTGTTCTTTTTTTGGTAAAATTCCAGATCTTGGTTAAGGTCTTTTCTCTATTTAGGCTCCTGGAGGCAATGCAAGACAAGCTGACTCCCTGTTCCACTTGACAACTGACTGGAGACAGCCATCTAGCCTTCTGAGTACTCCTTTTTCCAAGTCCTTCAGCGGAACCTCAGTGATACCATGTGGTTTCTACCTTTGTAGTCACCCTCCTCAGAGCACTTTGTCAATATCCTTCCTGAACCGTGACTCCTGCCTTTGGCGCGTTATTCTAGCTCTTTTCTTCTCTTGTTATGTTAACTTGGTCTTATATTGATATCTAACTTCTCACGGTTCTGTGCCTTGTCTCCCTTACTAAGTTCTATCCTTTATGGTGACTGCATTTTGTATAGTGTGACTCTAAAGTAAGAAAGTCTTTATTCCCCAGTCAAATAAAGGTACATTCAAATGAATGATGTGTTTTAGGAGTTATGCACTTATTCCAGTGATGCTTTAATCACCCACATTACCCTTTAGAAATAGTATTCACCCTGGGAGAGAGGGAAGGAGAAACATGTGGGGCAAGATGCAGGGGAGACTTCCAAGTTCAGGGTTGACTTCGCCTGCACAGCCTGTACCGTCACGTGGGGCCCCTTTCTCAGAAGGGCACTGTACTATCTTTAAGGCTTGGTTTGAAATTCTTGATAATGTTGTCTCTGAGCTTGTGTTTTGTAACTAAAGTCTGATGGCACGGTGGAACATATGCAATTCAGAGGAGAAACATGAAGGAAAGAAAAAGCTTTATATTTTAGTACATTTAAGAGCACTTTATTCCTGCTTTTCGAACAAGGGAGCCTCATTTGTATTTTGCACTAGGCCTTCTAATTACATAGACAGTTTTGGTAAGGTTCTATTTCTTAACCTGAGTGGTAAGAACACAGGTGTTTATTATATCATTATTATTCCTTAGGCAGTCCGTATTTGTTTTATATTTTTCTGAATGTATGATATTTTCATAAGAAAAAGAAAAAAAGAAGAAAAAAAGAGAAAAAAGAGAAAAGCTCAAAAACTGTTCTCAGAGCCTGAGACTCTTCTACAACCTCATCGAGGGTTAGTCTTTCTTTCTGGAAATTAATTTTAGTTTTGGAAGCAGCCAAAAGTATTTTGATGACGATTCTGGACAATGACTTTGATGGAAAATTTTACTTTTATTTATACGTAAAATTAGCACTCAGACTGATTTTATCATGAGGTTCATAAACTGGTTCTAAAGAAACTCCAAACAAATGTTATAAACAAACTTTGTAACACATAACGTCATTAGATTGCTTAGAAGCTTCTAAGTTAACTCTTTTGAATAGGTCAGTGATAATTGAAAGCATCACTCCTCATATGATTGTTTAGACATTAGGCAAACCACTTTAAATACATTTCTCCACACAGTTCTTGAGCACTGTGAAAACACAATCAATATTTATTTTATAATGTGTTTTTCTAAACAATTTAGAAAAAAATTCACTATGCAAGGCAGCATAAATGATGTATTAGTCCATTTTCAAACTGCTAGAAAGCTACTACCCAAGACTGGGTAATTTATAAAGAAAAGAGGTTCTCTTCTGTGAAACCTCTGTGTCCCGATCTTCTGGGAACTCCACCTCGTCTGCATTAGAACATTAACAGATGGGAACCAGGCCAGGTGCAGTGGCTCACGCCTGTAATCCCAGCACTTTGGGAGGTCAAGGCAGGTAACTCACCTGAGGTCAGGAGTTCAAGACTAGCCTGGCCAACATGGTGAAACCCTGTCTCTACTAAAAATACAAAAATTAGCCGGATGTGGTGGTGGGTACCTGTAATTTCAGCTACTCGGGAGGCTGAGGCAGGAAAATCACTTCAACCCAGGAGGCAGAGGTTGCAGTGAGCCAAGATCACATCACTGCAGTCCAGCCTGGGCAACAGAGCAAGACTCCATCTCAAAAAAAAAAAAAGCCAAAGAGGTTTAATTGACTCACAGTTCCACATGGCTGAAGAAGTCTCAGGAAACTTACAATAATGGCAGAAGGGGAAGCAGGCACATTTTACATGGCGGCAGGCAAGAGAGGAAGAAGGGAAGGGGAAGAGCCACTTATAAATCCATCAGATTTCATGAGAACTTGCTCACTAGAGCAAGTTCTCTAGAGCAGAAAAACCACTCCCATGATTCAATCACCTCCTTCCCTCCAAACGTGAGGATTACAGGTCCCCTCCCTCCACACATGGGGATTACAATTTGAGATGAGATTTGGGTGGGGACACAGGGCCAAACCCTATCAAATGATCTTTCACTTATTAAAAGAAAGATGGGTTGGGTGTGTTGGTTCACACCTGTAATCCCAGCACTTTGGGGCTGAGGCAGGCAGATCACCTGAGGTCAGGAGTTTGAGACCAGTCTGGGCAAAATGGCAAATTGCCTCTCTGCTAAAAAAAAAACAAAAAAATTAGCCAGGTTTGGTGGTGTGTGCCTGTAATCCCAGCTACTCAGGAAGCTGAGGCAGGAGAATCACTTGAACCTGGGAAACAGAGATAGCAGTGAGCTAAGATAGTGCCAGTGCACTCCAGCCTGGGCAACAGAGTGAAACTCTGCCTCAAAAAAAGAAAAGAACAGAACAGAAAAGAAAAGTGTACTTATTACTTGGTTATAATATACGTGGAAAACGTTGAACATATGAGTTCGACATATGAGTTGTACAACTTGTCCTAAATTAACAACACAATCTGCCTTTAGATTTGAGATAAGGTAGTACATAAAGTTCTTGACTCTTAGCTAATCAGCACCTTTTCTTCTGCTCTACTTGTTATTCTGTAGGACTCTAGGTTTATTTTTCTTATTCTTGACAACTTAATCATTCTTGCTTATTAATTTAGATCAAAACGGACACACCACTTCCCTTCCTGCCTGAATACAAATATAACCTCTACCACATTTAACCTTTACACCATGCTCTGGCTAAAGACTTCTGACAATAATGACACAGGGGACATAATTGCACTCGACCCTCCATGTCTGTAGATTCTGCATCTGTGGATTCAACCAACCACAGATCAAAAGTATTCAGGAAAAAAATCTGGATGTATGTATTAAACGTGTGCAGATTTTAAACTTGTCATTATTTTCTAAACAATACAGTATTAACTATTTACACAGCATTTACATTGTATTGGGTATTATAAGTAATCTAGAGATGATTTAAAGTATACAGGAAGATACGTGTAGGTTAAATGCAAATACTGCATCATTTTATATGAGGAACTTGAGCATCCGTGGATTTTGATATTCAAAGAAGATTCTGGAACCAATCTCCTGTGGATGCAAGATGACTGCATAAGCTAACAACATTCGTTGCTACATTTGTTCATGATGCTGGTGTCTTATTTTCTCTGGAGGAGGAGTAGCACAGGAATATCATTCAGATGATGAAATAAAGCACCATAGCCTATGAGCTTTGCCATCTGTCATGAGTGCTTTCCTGCTTGGACAAGTCAGCAGTGGGCCTGGACCCTCCACCTCCCTGTTCACCCGAAAGAGAAGGTGTAGAACTCTGGTATGGTCATCAGGGAGCTGGTCTCCAGGGCTAAAGACATAGGATGTACTGGTGCCAGCTCATGCCAGCTTGCCAGAACCTTATGTGCACATCTTTTCCCAACTCCATATTCAGTGACTTCACGTTGGTAGTGAAAATCGGCCATGGTGGAGTTATTTATACTAAGGGAACTAGCAAATCCAACTCTTTTCTTTTTGGAGAACCTGTTGTTAAACATTTACCAGCACACCACTGACTGAGCCCTAAGCACTGAGATGAGAGCCTGTCGGGAGAGGAGCAGTGGTAGATCCTGAGAAGGCTGGGCTGATGTCCTTTCCATCATGACGTCACTGATCACACTGCAGGAAAAAATCCAACACAGGGACCAGGCTGGTGGGACTGTAGCTTGGCTGACCCTTGCAAGCTAAGGATAATTAATCATTCTTGCTTATTAATTTAGATCAAAATGGGCAAACCACTTCCTTTCCTGCCTGAGTACAAATATAGCCTCTACCACATTTAACCTGTACGCCATGCTCTGGGTAATGACTTCTGGCAATAATGACATTGATTTTTCACTCAACTGTTTTGGGAGAAGAGAAGCATTTGTCCATCCATGTGCAGGCCTGGCCTGTCATGAGAACTCAAGAGATGTCAGTGGGCATCCTCCAGCGAAAATAGATTCCTGGTTTCTATAAAAATCATATTACCTGTTTTAATATTAGTTATCATTCTAGTTCTCCTGCATCTCAGTATTGAAGAAAAAGACCAGAAAATTAGGTAAATAACTAAATTTTATTTGAAAAAAGGGGAAAAAAAAGTAAAAGAAAAACCTTCACAAAAATTGATATAGAAGATAAGGGTAACATAGCATTTTTATGTGTCTTTATTTTGTTGTGAAGGTGTATCCTTAATTTTCCACTTGATTTTGCATGTATTTACACATCCTAGTGGAATGTATAAATGGAAGCCATTAGGAATGATGTGAGCACTGTCATCCTCCATGATTTTGGATAGATGGAATCTGCTGGTTAAAGATAAATATTGTTGAAGAAACCCAGCACTAAACGTGTATTGGATGGAATCTGTCCTAGCTGTTATTACTTCAGCTGATTTGAAGTCTAAGTGTGCAGCTTCCATTCCAGCTGACATTATCTGAACCGAACAGAGAGGATGATGGATGGAATCCATTTTAAAAAAATGACACAGATGAAGTAATAGCTAGAAACTTGTAGTTTTAAATATTATTTTCTCACCAAAAATGAAATAATTTGCTTTTTCCTTTCTAGCAAGACTAATATTCCATTTCTAGTCTCATTAAATTGTCATTTTTTTGAATGTTCAAAATTGACATTTTTGGTCACATCAATTGTATTCACATTTTGGCTGGGCACAATGGCTCATGCTTGTAATCCAAGCACTTTGGGAGGTTGAGGCGGGAGGATCACCTAAGATCAGGAGGTCCAGACCAGCCTGGTCAACATGGCAAAACCCCATCTCTACTAAAAATACAAAAAGTAGCAAGGTGTGGTGGTGTACACCTGTAATCCCAGCACTTTGGGAGGCCAAGGTGGGCAGATCACCTGAGGTCAGGAGGTCTAGGTCAGCCTGGCCAACATGGTGAAACCCTGTCTCTACTAACAATACAAAATTAGCTGGATGTGGTAGCACATGCCTGTAATACCAGCTACTCAGGAGGCTGAGGCAAGAGAATCACTTGAACCTGGGAGGTGGAGGTTGCAGTGAGCCGAGATCGTGCCATTGCACTCCAGCCTAGGCAACAAGAGCAAAACTCCAACGCAAAAAAAAAAAAAAAAAAAATTCACATTAAAAATTGTGAATATATATGTTTTTAAGTCACATAAAATTCCCACTACAGAAATGTCCTTTTAATTTTTTTACAGATATAGATGGAGAAGAGTCTGGGTTGGCAGCTGTAGGAAGTGTGAGAGATAGGTAGCGTTTAATTAAATGTGTTCTGGATGTTTGGAGAAAACATTCTGGGTTTATTCAACATTTAGGCAACTGCTATCTTTGCAGACTACAGCTAATATTTGTCTCTGGAGAAGAAAGCTCCTAATCCCAGAACTTATTAAATACTAAATACCTTGTTGAGGAAAGATTGAAGCTAAAAATGTCAACTCTAAAATGTCAGAAAATTCTAAAGTTCCCATGGAATGCTAATTTGCTCTTCTCATAAGCCATTATGTTAGTAGAAATGCTGTTAGCAGACTGGGAAATGCAGCTCCCTCTGAGTGATGTTGAATAAGTTCATCTTAATTAATTAAGCTACAAGGCTCCTCCATACCCTGGCTAGACACAGAAAAGACTTCATTTGATATACAAAGCAAGAAAAAGAAAGCCCTTTGTGATTCTGATGGATGGGATCTGTGGCTGAGAAGCAACAAGAGGAGAGAAATGGCCTTGGAAAGGCACTGAGTTCACAAGGTTGGCCATGGTGAGCCGCCACTATCTTAATATAAAGCAAGGTAACAGTGATTGAATTTTAGACCAGCCGCATCCACTGGGAAAGTGTCTTCAGGACTCTGCACGGCTTGGAATTCGGGGAGGGCCACACAGTGATAGGGCTTAGCATCCCAAGGTCCACAGTCTGCTTTAATGGGCTAAATATTAAAGTTTTGCTAAACTATCCTTAATTTCCAAATTGCTCCTAAAGCTATAGTCAATGCCATTAGTTTCAGAGCTATTTTGTCCTGCTTCCCGTAACCATTAGTATATAACTGCTGAAAATGACACTCAGGTTAATGGCTAAATCTAAAATAAACCTTTGAGATCATTTGCTCCAAGTGCCTCAAAACTGGTCTGGGGAGGAGAATGCACAGAACGTGCCCAAAGCCACCTGGCAGGCTGGGGGCAGGATGGAGACTGTATTGATTCCCTGACACTTGCTAGCGAATTGGGTATTCCTGGACACATCATTTAAATCTTTGGCTTGTATCTTGTCCAGGCGTGGTGGCTCACGCCTGTAATCCAGCACTTTGGGAGCCAAAAGCGGGCAGATAACCTGAGGTCACAGGCTGGAGACCAGCCTGGCCAACATAGTGAAACACCATCTCTACCAAAAATACAAAATTAGCCAACATGGTGGTGCACGCCTGTAGTCCCAGCTACTTGGGAGGCTGAGGTAGGAGAACTGTTTGAACTCAAGAGGTGGAGTTTGCAGTGGGCTGAGATCACGTCACTGCACTCTAGCCTGGGCACAGAGTGAGACAGTCTCAAAAAATAAACAAATACATAAAAATAAATAAAATAATAAATCGTTGGCTTTTATCTCATGAGAAATAGAGATAGAAATCTCAGAGGTGTTTGAACCAGAGTAACTCCATCTTGAATAGAGGCTGGATAAATAAGGCTAAAACCTACTGGGCTGCATTCCCAGATGGTTAAAGCATTCTAAGTCACAGGATGAAATAGGAGGTCAGCAAAAGAAACAGGTTATAAAGACCTTGCTGATACAACAGGTTGTAGTAAAGTAGCCGGCTAAAACCCAACAAAACCACGATGGCGACCAGAGAGATCTCTGGTCATCCTCACTGCTACACTCCCACCAGCGCCATGACAGTTTACAAATGCAGTGGCAACATCAGGAAGTTGCCCTATGTGGTCTGAAAGAGGAGGGATAAATAATCCACCCCTTGTTTAGTATATAATTTTTAAAAACTCATAAAAATGGGCAACCAGCAGCCCTCGGGGCTGCTCTATGGAGTAGTCATTATTTTATTCCTTTACTTTCTTAATAAATTTGCTTTCACTTTATGGACTCATCCTGAATTCTTTCTTGTACAAGATCCAAGAACCCTCTCTTGGGGTCTGGATCGGGACCCTTTCCCGTAACAGTAGTAGCTATTTCACACTTTTTAAGTGTCAAATTAAATGGACTAATAAATTCTAAATACTTAATCTGGTTTTTGGCTTATTTATACTTATTTATTTTTACTTATTTGTACTCCCCTCTCTGCTCCATGTCCTTTTTTCCTAGCTAGATATATAGGTTGTTCTAAAAGAATTTAAAATGCGATAACTTTTACATATTGTTTGTTTCCTTCTCTTCAAATTCTCCAAATTCTTTCTCTAAATTCCTCAGTAACTCCAAATTCTTTGCTTATCTACCTATCTAGGATTTTGTTGTTGTTGTTGTTAAGGGAGAACAACAAATATTGTTAAAGTGATGTCTAATTCTTTCCTTGTAGCCAAAAACATCTCAACTGATGCATCTTTTTTACTTTGAATCTTTAAAGAATTTCAATTTGGATCAAGTCCAAATAAGTGGAGGTTAAAGACATATTCTTTTTTTTTTTTATTTTTAAAAACAGGGTTTCACCTGGTCTTGAACTCCTGACCTCAGGTGATTGGCCTGCCTCGGCCTCCCAAAGTGCTGAGATTACAGGCGTGAGCCACCATGCCCAACCCAAAAGGCATATTTTTTAAGGAATTGATCAAAGGTCCTCCACAAACTCCAACCCGGTGATTCTCACCATGGCTGTACCTTATGATCCCCTGAAAACGTCTACTGATGCCCTTATGAATCAAGAGACTTTAGGGCCGGGTATGGTGGCTCATGCCTGCAATTCCAGCACTTTGGGAGGCCAAGGCGGGAGGATCACCTGAAGTCAGGAGTTCGAGACCAGCCTGGCCAGCATGGTGAAACCCCGTCTCCACTAAAAATACAAAAATTAGCTGGGCATTGTGGCAGACACCTGTAATCCAAACTACTCAGGAAACTAAAGCAGAATTGCTTGAACCCGGGAGGCAGAAGTTGCAGTGAGCTGAGATCGCACCATTGCATTCCAGCCTGGGGGACAAGAGCGAGACTGCATCCAAAAAAAAAAAAAAAAAATATATATATATATATATATATATATCTTTGACACCCCCTGTTTTAATTCATTTGTGTTTATATCCAGAAATGGAATAGCTAGAGATATATGCACGTTTTGTATGTATGTTATACTTCAATAAAATATAACTTAAAAAATACTGCTGCCTGGGTTTCACCTCTAAATATTCTCATTAAATGGTCTGGGGCCATGACTCCTGGGCATTAGAACTTGTAAAGCCTCCTTAGGGATTCTCATATGAAACCAAAATTTAGAACTCCTAGCTTAAAAGATGCATTTAGTACATCTTCACCAACAACTTGGAGAGGGCTGTGCAGAAGTAGGCCTCAAGGCCAATGTGTCCAATATTCACATCAGCTTTTGCCTGGTGGCTCTGACCCAGCTCTATCCCTTCAATCTTTCAACTTAGAATCATTCCCCTCACATGGCAACCTGGACCACATAGGTCAGTCGGTGCTTATGCCTCCCATCAACTGCAGGTAGGGGGAGATCATACGCCTGGGTCCTCATGACAGCCCTTGCCAGAATGAGTGGGCAGATCTGGTCTATCTACCCATAGAACAAGTGGTAGATAAATGCCTCCATGCTGAGAAAAAAGGAATAGTCAGGAGAGATTCCCCAACACAAATGTACATGCACACACACACAGTTTCTCCTAGGGGCTACCCAAGAGTCTTCATCTCCTTTTTTGCCTGACTTAAAGTCCTACCAACAAGTGAGAACCACTTTTAAAAGCCAACTAGCCCTGGAAAGGTTATATGTGCATTAACAGCTATTCAAACCATATTTTGAATTAGTTCAAAGAGAGGCTTTTCAATAATACAGCTGTGATATTAGGACATGAAAACAGAGTTTTTCAGCCTAGTACTGTTGATGTTTTGGGCTTGATAATTCTTTGATGCGGGCAGCTGTCCTGTGCATTGTAAGACATTTAGCAACATCTCTGGCTTCTGCCTACTAGAGACGTCAGGAGCACTCCACCCTCAGTTGTAATCGCTAAAAATGTCTCCAGACATAGTCAAATGTTCCTTATTGATGGAAGAAGAGAGGAAGAAGAACTTTTGCAACACATAAAACTTAGAGGCAGTTGGGCCTGGAAAATATTGATATCCTCTTACTTCTCATGATCTACTTATTTCTCAGCCCCAGAAAACCCTCCTTCCTGTTATGGAAATGAGAGACAGGTATACCATGGGAAATAAGGCACTAAAGGCAAAGTCCAGGTGTTACAAAATAGTGCCTTGCGTCTACTTGGAAGCTGTGTCATGTGGCACCAATTGGTCGCCTCCCAGCTTCCTTACTGCCTCCAAAATGTGAAATGTTGTGAGGTTAGGACTTGTTATGGGAACCATTCTGCCCCACCCTCATCCCCACAAAAATATTACCAGCTTTTCATGATGACAGAGCTACCTCTTGTGAGTGCCATAAACATGGTTAATTAATTGACACACGTCTTGTCATTTATCACATTTAAAATCATATTACATATTCCCAGAGTTTTAAAATTTAAATTTGCAGCTGGGCACAGTGGCTCATGCCTGTAGTCCCAGCACTTTAGGAGGCCAAGGCAGGAGGATTGTTTTAGCACAGGACTTCAAAACTGGGCAACTTGGCGAGCCCACATCTCTACAATTTTTTTTTTTTTTTTTTTTTTTTTTTGAGACAGAGTTTCACTCTTGTTGCCCAGGCTGGAGTTCAGTGGCACGATCTCAGCTCACCATGACCTCTGCCTCCCGGGTTCAAGGGATTCTCCTGCCTCAGCCTCCTGAGTAGCTGGGATTACAGGCATATGCCACCATCTCCAGCTAATTTTGTATTTTTAGTAGAGACGGGGTTTCTTATGTTGCCCAGGCTGGTCTTGAACTCCCGACCTCAGGTGATCCACCCGCCTTGAGCCTCCCCAAGTGTTGAGATTACAGGCGTGAGCCACGGCTCCTGGACTCTACAGAAAAAATTTAAAATTACAGAAAAATTTAATTTGATCTAATTCTAAAGGACTCTGCGTTGCTAATGTGGAGGTATTTTTAAGTACGATAGACAGATGGAAGGTGGAGGAGCAGTGCCGGCGGAGGGCTGAGCTCCGCCCCTGAACCTTTTACCCAGACTTGCAGCCACCTTCTTCCTCTCAGGCCCTTTTTCTACTTTGGAGCAGGAATCTTAAAGGCAGCCATGTGCAGTGGCTGACTCCTGTAATCCCAGCACTTTGGGAGGCTGAGGTGGGCGGATCGCCTGAGCTCAGGAGTTCAAGATCAGCCTGGGCAACATGGTGAAACTCCAGCTCTACTAAAAATACCAAAAATTAGGGAGGCATGGTAGTGCATGCCTGTAATCGTAGCTACTTGGGAGGCTGAGGTGGGAGGATCACTTGAGCCGGGGATGTCGAGGCTGCAGTGAGCTGACATTGTGCCATGCACTCCAGCCTGGGTGATAGAGGGAGAAAAACAGAATCTTAAAAGTTGCTTTCCAGGACTGTCTCTAACTGACAGAGCCTGTTTCATGCTTTTTTCTTCTTCCATTTTGTTCTCTTCACCTGAGGCTTTATTAGGGTTTATTAGGGTTACGGGGCCCTAAGCCCCTCTCTGTGAGGAATATCAGCAAACACTTTGTTGCAGGCAGGGGGAGTCAGCCGGCCTGAAGGGGCAGACACCACCCCATGCTCCAGTGTCCTCTGGCCGCTGCTCCACCGGCTCAGTTCGTGACCCTCATGGGGCCGCAGTCTTGCAAAGAAAGGTGATGAGTAAACAAAGCATTTGCCACAGGGGTTTGGCTCAGATTTAATAGAGGACGTGTGCAGTCTTTCAGTGTTCCTCGGCCCACAAGCTTTAACCACTGTACAAACTGATTTAGAACACTAAAGCTCCTCTGTTTGTTTAGTGCCTTTATTGACTCAATTCCCGCCTCTCAGGCAGGTGGCCCCTGCAGGCTGCACCGTCATTGTTCCGACTGGGTTCTTCTCGGTGACACCGAGGCCTCCCTGCTGAGAGTTCCTTTCTTTATTTCGTTTTTTCTGGTCCTTGAAAAGTTAGGCAATCAACTCACACTTACAGGTGTAGTGTTTCATTTTTAAAAAGGCGTCATTCACTCCAGTCAGTATTTTCAGCGGTCAACTTTTCCACTTTCCCCTTGGATAAAGCGAAGGGCCGATTTCCTGAGTGACAGTGAGAAGTGCCCTCACTATTCTGGTGTATTAACTGTTTCTGAACCTTGGGCTTCATCGGTCAGTGGCTTTCAAGGTGCCCTAATGTATAATTAAGATATACAAGAAGATTTATGCAAAGCTTTTGCAAAGTTCCTGTGGTGCCTGGCTGCACTATTGAATTGGCCCAAAAGGAAAAATATTTTAATTGTTCATTGCAACAATAATAATAAACCCTAATAAAGTCATGTATAAAACATACACTGTGCAATGTACATTGTCTAGCAGGATTTTCCTTAGACACACTGGCTCCTTTGAGCATCACCATAAACTTCTGTGCTGGGTGTTACTGCTGTCTTTTATCAGACAGGGACAGTGAGGACCGGAAAGGTGAAGTGGCTTGCTCACATTCCCTTCGCATCTGGAGGCAGGACAGAAATTTGAGCCCAGTGGCCTGACCACTTCCCCTCATCAAGGAGAAAAGGAAACCCCACAGGCTCTAAAAGGGGGTCACAGTCACATGAGTGGTCTGGTGAGCAATGCCTATAGTGGCACAAGTGGGTTTGCTGGGCTCATGCCTCTCAGAGGACACTTGGCAATTTCTCCCAGTGACACAGAGCTGTCCTTGGACAACTTCCTCAAGCTTTCTCATCAGAGGACAGAGCTCTTGTGTCACCTGATCTTGTTGCCGGTAAGGAAGTTGGGAGCCGCAGATGTGCACACACATTCTCTCGGACACACCGCCACATGCCCAGACATTCACACAATGCACATTTGCACACACACACATGCATGTACACACACATGCACACTATCAGGCACACAGACATGCACACTCACACATTCACTCGGACACAAATATACACCCATGCACCTATCCACTCTCAGTACACTCACACATACACCCACACACCAGTCTGCCCTCGATACACTCACATATACACCCACAACCTGTCCACACTCTAAATCATTCACACTTTCATTTACACAGTCATGCATGTGCACATGATACATCACTCACACATACTCACAAATGCACTCATGCAGTTACAACCCCCCATGTGCACAAATTCATACCCACATACTCACTCATACTTTTACTCACACAAACGTGAACATTTATTCACCCTCGAACTCACTCACATGTACACTCATATTCACACACACACACACACACACACACTCATGCATGTGTACACCTCTTGCTTTCCTGCACAGAAGCTGAGTACACACTGGGGTGCAAGACCAGGAAGCCAGCACCCGATATAATAAACTGCCAGAGGGGTTAGTGGTATACTGTAAGATTTTTGTGACTTTCCAAGGCCACTTGAAATAATGTGAGAATTTACAGCAAGGACCAGCCTTTCTTGTAAGGAAAATTGGTCTCTATTCTAACTTTAATTGACCCCAGCCTTCATGAATCAGATTTTTGGCACCAGCTCCCTACCTTGAAGCATACCCTTTGAGGCCTCATGCACTAGCTCTGAGACCTTGGGCAGGCAGCCTACTTTCTCTTTGCCTCCATTTCCTCATCTGTAAAATAGGGATAATAATGGTGCTTGCCTTATAGTTATGAGTATTAAACAAGCCAGTATATGCCAAGCTGGTGGGCCAGGGCAGGGCGCAAACAGTATGCACAAACAGTGGGCTTTTAGTGGCTTGGCTTGGCCTGCCATTGTGACCCAGTAACAATGGGTACCACAGGCACACGTTAATTTTGAGACTTTGATGTGGAAATGAGGTCTGAGGAGAGACGCACCAAGCTTTGAGTGCTTTCTGTCCGAGTGGCTCCATCTATAAAATCTCTCATTTGAAAAAGTTTCAAGACAGAATGGGGATTTTTCCCTCTGAGTGTCAGAGCCTTCTTGACTCCCTTAGACAGTGAATCACCGTCTGCCACCTGGGTCAGATGGGGAGCCTCACAGACTGCTGGGAAGACCAGGATTGGCACTTTGCTGTCTCCCAACCCCTGAGTTAAAGGAATTCTCATCTTGTGAGAATTTTGCAAAACCCAGTTGGAGAAGGAGCCATGCAACAAAGAAAAATTTTATTTTTGAGCTCATCTTACTTGAAAGCAGGTAGAATCTATGAATCAACTCGTTTAATCTGTGCTTCAAAGAGATCTCCTCTGAAAAGTTACAGAAGAAACTGAAATTATTTCAATTAAGAGTAGTCAGAGCCATGACACTATTTTGTCCTATTTCTTTCCTTTGATCAGGTCTGGGATCATTTTTCAAATATTTCCTTCGTCATTATCTTAGCCACCTTCCTTTTCCTGTCTATTCAACTGCTGGGATGCCCTGGCTGTGAAGGCTTTGTCAGTGGTTCTGGGCCACGCCTTCTCTCTCTTTCACTCTGTGGTGCTCCACGTCTTGATTCCATGTGAATGGCTCCTTTCAGAAACTCCCAGCGTGATCAAACCAACTAGACGTGGTTCCTCTCTTTTCCAAACCACCCTCCACCCAAGTTATGCCAATGCTTGATCAGAAAGGCACTATTTACTTGCTTAGAATTTCAACTATTTCCTTATCAGAGTGCTCATCTCATCAAAGGAGAGACCAGAAAGAGTCTTTGGAAGTAAAAGTTCTTCTCTCTCCTCTAAGAGATAAATGGAGATTACACAAGAGGTTTCCCTTTATAATTTGCTTTTTGTTTAAAATTTCCACCATGTTTACAAAATAATTCCTATCTATGTCTAAAGAGTTATTGGAATGAGCGTCACTGAATGCTAATAATAGTTACTTAGGGAGGTGGCATCCGGGGTGATTGTCATTTACAATAGTGGCTTCTGCTCTTTAGTTTTCTGTATTGATTGACTTTAAAATGAACTTGCAAAGTTTTGTTAAAAAAAATAAGGCCATTTAAGACTTTTTTCTTTCTTTTTCTTTTTTGGTTTATTTTAGAAATGGGAGTATCATTATGTTGCCCAGGCTGGACTTGAACTGCTGGTCTCAAACGATTCTCCCAACTCAGCCTCCAGAGTAGCTGGGACTACAGGCACACACAATCATGCCTGGCTTAAAAGAAAGCCATTTTAAGAAGGAATTTTTAAAGGCACACACACAGCAACAATGCCATACTTTTTCAAATGCTTTTCTGTGTGTGTTTCTGAACACCTCACTCAGCCAACCAGTTAACCTCACAGGCCGGGTGAACACATTTCTTCCCAAGCTCTGTTCAAGGCATGTTTTCAGGTGAAAAGAAAGTTATTATCAATGTGAAGAAAACGTTCTCTTTCATTTCAGAAGGCATAGTTGAATTATATTGTGAGCTCAGGAAGCCTTTGTAAAATACACCTCATGGGATTTTTTTTTTTTTTGGTCAGACTTTGCTAAAAGACAACCAATATGGTCAGTTGGGAAAACCGTCAGAGGTGACAGCATGTGGGCTTTTCCCAGCTCTTTAAAAAGAAAGAGACTAGCCAGGTGTAGTGGTGCAGGCCTGTAGTATCAGCTACTTGGGAGGCTGAGGCAGGCGGACCATTTGAGCTCAGGAGTTCGAGGCTTCAGTGAGGTATGATCACTACACTGCACTCCAGCCCGGGTGACAGAGCAAGAGCACATCTTAAAAAAAAATTAATAATAAATAATCAAATAATATAAAAGAAAGTGAGTCCTTCTATAAATAAATGCCAGTTTTCCCTTGTTGAGCATCATCAGCTACGCTTTGGATATGCATTCTTGGAGTTGATTTCAACTTTTTTTTCTTTTTTTCAGGAGTATGCTTAGATTTCAACTTTTAATTGGAGTATAATATGCATAGAAAAATGCAGACATCATGAATATGTAACTCAATTAATTTTTAAACTAAACATTCTTGTATAACCATCACTCATATCAAGAAACAGAATACTATACACCTACAGTGTATCCACAAAAATTTTAAACAAAAAAAAGGAAAAAAAGAATCAGTATACTGTTAGCACCCCAGAAGTCCCCTTATATTCTTACAATCGCTAACCCCCTACCTCCACCCCAAGGATAATAATAATCTTTATTATTATTACTGTTATTACTAAGTTTATTTTCATTGTCTCAGGTCTGCTGAACTCTGGATCAAGGCTGTGTCAATAGAGTAGTGTGGTACCTCCTGTACCTATCTTTGCCTCCTACGGTCCTTTTTATTTACCTTATTTTTTGTAGTAGAGACAAGGTCTTGCTATGCTGCCCAGGCTGATTTCAAACTCCTGGGCTCAAGCAATCTCCTTGCCTCGGCCTCCCAGAGTGCTGGGATTGCAAGCGTGAGCCACCACACCCGGCCAAGTCCTTTACCATCTCCCAGGAAGACTATGAGAGAGACGTGGGGCCCAGGTTAATAATATCAAATACACTGAACTTGACTGTATTCATCATGAGCTGGCTCTAGAGAAATGAGAGTTGCTAGGGAGGCTGCTGCCATTCTGTGTATCTTCTGTACCTTGAAGTCTCTCAGAAATCTTGCCCCTGGTCTTCTTGTTCTAAGACTACAACAGGTTTCCTTTTTCTCTGGAGATGAAATCTAAATCTTCGATTTTAGAACTCTTGACTCTGGACTACTAATTTTTTAAGCAAGTTGTTTCCTGGACTGAATCCCAGGGTATGGGTTTTTCAAAAATGCCTTGATGAGAGTGTGTAATTGACAGGTGCTGTAGGTAGTGCTACACCGTCTGGCTTCTCTACTTTGAAACTCTGCACCAGGTTGATCTTGCCTATGGCTCTGGCTTGATTCTAAAGTCTCCGGTTCTTATCTTTTCTGGAATCCATGCCTAGCTCTTTGATTCTGAAACAAAATCTGGATTCTTGACTCTTCTGTATTGATTTCTAAAGCAAGTTTTTGTTTGGTATCATAATCTGAGCAAGCTTTTTGATTGAAGGTATTGATGAGGATTTTCAATTGATCTGTGAGTTTGATGCGACTGCACCTATGATTTGTTGTTACCATCTTGCGTGAAGCTTTGGTCATGCTGGAAGACAGTCCTGGAAGCTGAACTACTGTCTGAGAGACCCATAATCTCAACTTCTTAGTTTTGCCAGTTTTGCACTTTATGTAAGTGCAGTATTGACGCTTTCCTGTCTAGCTTCTTTCATTCAAACGCATGCTTGTGCAATTCATCTAATTTTGCATGTGATTGTAGACAATTCATTTTCTTTTCTGTACAGTATTCTGCTGTGCAAATATATTACAATTTATTTATCCATTCTACTATTCCATTCTACTATAGGGTCATTTGGACAATTTACAGTTTTGAGCTATTAGCATCAGTGCTATGCACATTCTAGTACATGTCTTTCGGTAAACATTGAACATTTCTGTTAGGTATTTGCACAGGAGTGAAATAGGGTATGCAAATGTTTAGCTTTGCTAGATACTACTCAATGGTCTTCTGAAGTGGTTGTACCAATTAACTACGAGCCATACATGAGTCCCAGTGGAAGAGAAATGCAGAACTTCAATTTTTATAAGATTTGTGCTGAATGGTAACTCTGGAGATACCCAAACATGATGAGGCAGGGGAGTTTTTCAAAAACACTGATTTTCAGGTTCAAAACATCCCAGTATGCAAGGTGTGGTGGTTCATGCCTGTAGTCCCAGCTACTCAGGAGGCTGAGGCAGGAGAATTGCTTGAGCCCAGGAGTTCGAGACTGAAGTGAACTGTGATCACAACATTGGACTCCAGCCTGGGTGACAGAGTGAGACCCTGTCTCTAAAAAATGGTGAAATAAATAGTAATAATAAAAATAAATGCCTGTAAAATAGACAGAGGTATGCCTTATGCTGTTTTCTCCTGAAGCTGAGGAAATATGACAAAAGAAATCAAAATGCTTTTTCTAAGAGCCCTACTGTATTTCCCACTCTAGCCCCAGAGCTTTGATTTTAGGTGCACATGCCCACCTGTGAATTTGCTAGAGAAATGGCATGCTCAGGCTGAGGCTAGCATTTCTACTGTAACATTACTAGTTTCAAACAACAAGTTTGACTGCCATGAACCCTCGCTTATTCAGCTGGCAATCAGCCAGCTAGGAGGGGCATAGTCATAAACTCTCTTGCCTGAACTTGGAGCTACTCTAACAGGTTTTTTTCTTTTTTTTTTTTTTGTTTATTTTTGAGATGGAATCTCACTCTGTCTCCCAGGCTGGAGTGCAGTGGCATGATCTTGTCTCACTGCAACCTCTGCCTCCCAGGTTCAAGCAATTCTCCTGCCTCAGCCTCCGGAGTAGCTAAGATTACAGGTGCCCACCGCCACACCTGGCTAATTTTTTTGTAATTTCAGTAGAGACGGGGTTTCACCATGTTGGCCAGGCTGTTCTCAAACTCCTGATCTCAAGTGATCCACCCACCTTGGCCTCCCAAGGTGCTGGGATTACAGGTGCTGACAGTTTTCAATGGAAAAAGGGGCTGGCCAAGGTTTCCTAGCCTGGCTTCTCATCAGACTCAGCTGGGCAGCATTTTAAGCTACAGGTTTCCCTATCCCCACTCAAGGACAATTGAATTGAAGTCCCTGGGATTGGGACTTGAGAATCTGTATTTTATAAAGTTCTCAAGTGATTCTGATTTAACTGGAGCTCAATAGTAAACCTTTGGTTAGAATCACTGTTGCTCTCAGATAGTTTTTAAAAAATGATAACCATACAATACACTGTATCAAAATCCTGAGAATAAGTAGAGAAAATGAATTTAAGATCAGATCTTTTCCCTTTCTTTAAAATATTCTATCAAAAAACAATACTTTGCCAAATTAAACAGGAGAGGTCAGTGGACGATGGCTCTGATTTCAGGGTAACAGCAATGATAGGAAGCAAATAAATGGCATTTAAAAATTTGCTGAATGCTTGCTGGGTGCGGTGGCTCATGCATGTAATCCCAGCACTTTGGGAGGCCTAGGTGGGCAGATCACCTGAGGTCATGAGTTTGAGACCAGCCTGTTCAACATGATGATGAACCCCATCTCTACTAAAAATACAAAAATTAGCTGGGTGTGGTGGTTCACATCTGTACCCCAGCTACTCAGGAGGCTGAGGCAGGAGAATCACTTGAACCTGGGAGGGAGAAGTTGCAGTGAGCCGAGATTGCACCACTGCACTCCAGCTTGGGCGACAGAGTGAGACTCTGTCTCAAAAAAAAAAAAAAACAAAACAAAAAAAAAACGCTGCTGAATGCTTTCACATATTTTATATCACTTAATCACTCAAGATCTCTTTAAGGTAGACATAATAATCCTCAATCTACAGGAGACGATATTGAGGCTTGGGGGTTAAATGCCTCATCTAAGAACATACATGCATGAAACAGTAGAACTAGGACACAAATCCAAGTCTCCTGATTCCAAATTTTACCTATTTCTCACTATCCCGCAATGCTCTAGGAGTCAGGAAGCTCCCTGAAAGCCAACAGGAATTGAGTGTTTTGACAACTGTGAATGAGCGCCGTGAGTCTAATTGGACTCCATTTCACTCTTATTCTCTCCCTCGCTTTGCTCTTCTCTCTTCCTTCAATATCCTTTTAGTGTCTCCCAAGCAGCAGGTCATTTGCAATGGGCTAGGGAATCAGAGATTAAAGAAAAAGTCCCTATCCTCAAAAAATTCATAGTCTAGTGGGGGAGACAGACAAATCATTGTGGAGTGCGGCACTAAACATCAATGTGATTAGGTCAAAATGGGAAGGAGAATTTACACCCTGATCACCCATCCAAGTGCTCATGTAAATTTATAAGAAGCCCGCATTCCCAAAGGTAAGAAGAACTTGCTTTGATGTACCCTCACTTCAAAGGAGGCTGTTTTATTTGGAAACAATTCGTCTGCCTTCAATATCCTATTAGTATATCCCTCAAAATGTGTGTTTAGATCTTTCACCAAATTCTATAACATGTGTTTACCCTTTCCTGATTAGATTCAGAAGCATGCCACCTTATGAGTTGTTCATTTGCATACTCTTTCAGGAATGATCAATGTTCAAAGAGGTATAGGGGCCTTAAAGAAGTATAGGGATGGGTTTAGAGATTCCCTTCTAGGGCCAGGTGCGGTGGCTCACACCTGTAATCCTAGCACTTTGGGGCCGAGGTGGGTGGATCACCTGAGGTCAGGAGTTCAAGACCAGCCTGGCCATCATGGTGAAACCCCATCTTGAAAAAAAAAAAAAAAAAAAAAAGAGAGATTTCCTTCTAGGTTGTGTGTATAAGAAAAATAACTTCCAGGATACCAGGGAAGTAATTCTGTTTGTACTCAGCAACCAGGCTGGATAGAGCTTGGATAGGTAGGTGTGTGTGTTCACAGGTGTGTGGCAGAGGTGAGTAGTAGACAAATTTTCCAGCATACTACTTCAACAATTGTCCATTAGTGGCGACAAACTATTCACTTTGCTTTGAAACACCTAAAAATTATTCGACAATAATAAATAGTCGCTAGATGCTCCCTGAGTACCAGCAGCTTCTTAGGCACAGGGTCCACAGTGGAAAAGGAGACAGATATGCTCCTTCCCCATGCTTCTCTAAATAGACTACTGATGAGCAGTCAAACCTTCCTAGAAAATGGAGAGTGTGCATTGCCTTTAAATCTGACACTTTCCATCACTGCTTAACCCACTTGGCATTTCTGAAGCCCGGCACACTCTAGATGACCCATTTCTGAGTATTAGTCTCCTTCTCATCTTCATATGTCCCCTCTGAGCAACTGTGGCATCCTCTTCCCTCTGCTCTCTGCTCCAGGGTCTCCAAGTCTGAATCCAGTCTCATTTTTCAGTTTTCCATTGAGGTTATTATCTTTGTTCTTCTTTCCAACTATAAATAATAATAACTGACAATTGCATGAGCTTTTAAAACATTTAAAGAGAAAGTTCCATCCATTATCGGAATCAAAAATCATTGAAAGCCTCATTGAGTCCTGGCCCCAGCCCTCAAGGGGAGCACTGAGGCTCATCGCAGACAACACAGTCATCATGTGACAGACCCACACTATCTTCTAATCCTTGAGTCCGGTTCTATCTGTTTCAGGGGGAGTTCCTAGGAAGCACATCCTGGGATGAAGGTTCACATGCAGGAGGTTTATAAGGAATATTTTGGGGGTCAGTGCCTGTGGAATAGAAGGGTTGGCAGCAGGATTGGGCAGAAGGAAAGTTGCACTGCAGTACAATCTCAAAGGAAGTCTCATTCGACCTGACTTAGAATTCTGAAGACGAGATGACTCTCCTGAACTGTCTGTGTGTGAAGTTAGACTGACAGCTGAGAGTTGTGGGCCAGCAGCACCCTCAGCAGCGAGGGGCGTAGTCCTTCAGTCATGGACGGGCATCCGGGCAGTGCATCACAGCATCCACACCATTCCTCAGGCATGACATTCACTCAATGCAGCTGTTTGAGCCTCAGTATCTGGAGCAGGGGAGCTCATGGAGAAGAAGAGCTGAGTGCCTGGGGCCAGTACCTGTATCCTTGGTAGCAGCAGAGCAAAAAGGAGGCTAGAATGGGTCTGATCAAATCCCAGTAGATAAATGAGCAAAGGCCAAGGTCAGGGCAAAATAGACAACCATATTTCCTACCTCAAGCCCCCTCCCCTTTTTTTTTTAATACAGATTCCCACAACTGCTGTCCTGGAAATTCACCAACATCATCTCTAAAATGCCTAACCACATAACGCCAACTGTGCTGCCTGGTCAAGACCTGTCTCAGAGTGATCTTTCTTTTCTTTTTTTCTCTTTTTTATTTTTTTGAGACAGAATCTCGCTCTGTCGCTCAGGGTGGAGTGCAAGTGGCATGATCTTGGCTCACTGCAATTTCCGCCTCCTGGGTTCAGGCGATTCTCCCACCTCAGCCTCCCAAGTAACTGGGATTACAGGCACCCGCCACCATACCCAGATAATTTAAAAAATATTTTTAGTAGAGACAGGGTTTCACCAAGTTGGCCAGGCTGCTCTTGAACTCCTGACCTCAGGTGATGATCTGCCTGCCTCAGCCTCCCAAAGTGCTGGGATTACAGGTGTGAGCCACTGCACCCGGTCATGATTTTTCTTAAACACAGATCTAATCATGACCTGGTCTTGCTCCAAATGTTCCAATGGTTCCCAATTGCTTAAAGAATTAATTTCGAATTTCTAAGTAGACTTTTCCAGCTCTTCATACCTGTCCTCATCAGCCTCCTAGCACCATCTCTGGTCACTCCTCTTGTGGCCCTGGGAGAGCCACACCAGGCTGCTGTTCTCACCTCCTTCAAATGGGCGGCCTGTTGTCCTAGCCCTGTGGTTCTGCCTTTGCTGATCCAGTCACTAGAATGATCCTCCCTCTCTTCTGGATCTGGTGAAATCTCTCTTCTGTAAAGCTGTTGAGAATGCCTCCTCCATATCCAGCTGCGAGTAATCACTCTTCCTGACTGCTTTGTTTATACTGTTATAGCAGCACTTAGCAAACGTTACTGCACTTCGCTGCATGCAAATCTCATCGATCCCTCCAACAGATCGTAAACTCCGTGAAGTCCAGATGTGCAGCCTTGGCTCCTCCATGTCAGCAGAGCTCCACAAATACTTTCATGTTTTAAATGAGTAATGAATAAACTGTTTTTAAAATACTTTCTCTTTTACTGCTGTCGGATCTTTCCAGGAAAGATAAGCTGAAGAGAAATTGTTTCTACTGAAAATTCACTTTAATATAAGGCTCCCGGCGAAGAGGTTCTGAAATAAACAAAATAGCTGACAGCATCACGAGATCCTAGAAATGCTCCTTGGACAAACCTGAAGGTCCTGAGGAAGGGAGGTGCCTATTGCCATAGTCTTGGGTGATTTGTTGCAATGCTTTCTCTGCTGGAAAGAAAGTTTGAAAAAAGAAGAGCTTTTTTTTTTTTTTTTTGAGACAGTCTCTGTCATCCAGGCTGGAGTACAGTGGCACAATCTTGGCTCACTGAAAGCTCTGTCTCCTGGATTCAAGTGATTCTCCTGCCTCAGCTTCCCGAGTAGCTGAAATTATAGGTAACTGTCACCTGCTCTAGATACCGAGGTTCAAGACAGCAAGTCAAGTCAGTTGCATTGAGTGAATGTCATGCCTGGTTAATTTTTTTGTATTTTTAGTAGAGATGGGGTTTCGCCGAGATGGAGTTTCGCCATGTTGGCCACCCTGGTCTCGAACTCCTGACCTCAGGTGATCTACCTGCCTCAGCCTCCCAGAGTGCTGGGATTACAGGCATGAGCCACCGCATCCAGCCAGAAAAATCTTTGATATACTTCTTTCAAATGATTTTCTTTCTTTCTTTTTCTTTCTTTCTTTTCCTTCTTTCTTTCTTTTTCTTTCTCTCTCTCTTTCTTTCTTTCTTCTTTCCTTCTTTCTTCTTTCTTTCTTTCTTTTTGAGATGGAGTCTTGCTCTGTTGCCAGGCTGGAGGGCAGTGGCACAATCTCAGCTCACTGCAACCTCCGCCTCCTGGGTTCAAGCCATTCTCATGCCTCAGCCTCCCAATTAGCTGGGATTATAGGCACACGCCACCACACCCAGCTAATTTTTGTATTTTTTGTAGAGACAGTGTTTCACTATATTGTCCAGGCTGTCTCAATCTCCTGACCTCATGATCCACCACCCACCTTGGCCTCCTAAAGTGCTAGGATTACAGGCATGAGCCACCTCGCTTGGCCTCAAATGATTGTCAAATGGGAAACTCAAATATAATTAATGTGTATCAAAAGGAACCTCATAGCATCCATTGTCTCCCGTTGGTGTTACCTAGCCAGAAACATTTGGCAACCATGATTTCAATCTTCTTCACTTTGCTCTAAGAAATCAATGCAATCTAATGAACAATTATGAGTTTGTTGACGCCAGGAGAGACTGGGCTCTAAAAGAACAAGCCGAGGCTTTGCTAGTCAACCCAAACAATCTCTTCCAATAGAAAAGGGACAGTCACTGCAGCCAGGCGTGCTTAGCCCCGCATGCTGTTCTCAAGAAGGGCCGACACAACCATCACAGAATGGGAGACCCAAATCTCCTCCCTTTTGGTCGCTCAGCACTTACCACGGGCCAGGCACCACGAGCTTGAGCTCCATGCTTGCAAGTCTCATGTAATCTTCACAGAAGCCTAGTAGATAAGAAGAATTTTCATGACTTGCATTTTATAGATGAGGTTTTCAGAAATGAAGGAACTGCTCAAGGTCATGGGTCCTCTCAGCTGCAAGGAAGAACTCGAATAGAGCTCAGAGTAACTGAAGCCTGCGCCCTAAACCTAGTCCTTGTGAACTTGACTGCATGTTGGAATCACCCTGGGATTGCAGAAAGATGCAAAATAAACCAGACAAACAGCAACAAACAAATAAATATATATATATTGTTACATAGTATGAGAGCTCTCTAGAAAAACACAGCACAGAAGAGGAATAGTGATGTGCGGAGCAAGGGGTAGGTTACAATTTTAAATAATGACAGGAAAATGGCTAGGGGAATAATCAGTGGGATTACACATTAGTGAAGATCTGAAATCAATGGGGGAGCTGTGTATGCATGTGGGGGGAAGAGGTTCCCAGACAGGGGCTGTATGGCAGGTAAAAAGCCCCGTTTAGAGCAATTGGCCAGTGCAGCTACAATGACTGTGAGTAGGGGGCCGGGGGGAGGCAGAAGATGAGGTCAGAGAATCACAGGAGAGTTTGTAAACCACGGTGAGATTTCTCCCCTCTTACGATATAAGTCTACTGGTTAAATTACTCATATTCTACTTTTTACGGGCATTTAAAACGTATATGAAAGTAGAATTGGCCTAAACTACATAAAAAAACATATCTTCCAAGTTGGAACACCTGAGCCAAAGTTTGGGACAGAGAAGGGAGGGGCCGGAGAACCGGGAAAGATGGGAGTGAGGAGCGGCAGGACCCAGGGAGGGCTCCAGGGAGCCCCTGACCACCCAAGGCCATCATCCCTTCTAAACTAGAAAGAGTATCAAAGGAGCTCATTGGAAAATCTAAGCTCCCTCATTTAAAAAACAAAAATGGCACCAGGGATTTGTGTTTTCTTCCCAGTCTTTCTCTTTATGAGAAGTCAGCATTTTCCCCTATCCTTGCTTAGTTTCTGCCTGCCACCTCCTACCTGGTTTCTTGGGGTTTTACTCTGCCCTTTCTGCCCATGCTGTAGACCTTTTGACCAGCCACAGTCCCTCTGTTCATCTCTTCACCCCAATCTCCGTGTCCTCACTCCTAACTCCAATTATGCTATTGTCTTGGCGGGGGGGTGGCCAGGATTCTCTTGTGACCTCCGCCCTGCCACATCCCTGCACTACATCCCCCTTCCACACCCTCATCCCACCCCCTGGTCCTGGTCCCTGTGGTAGACTGTTAGATTGAGGGCCCCAATTAACTATAGCCCAGAAGAGTCACAACCTGTATAGCACCTCCTGCATTGACTCTGGAATGGGTGATGTGATTTGCTTTGGCTAAAGAAGCATTAGCAAATAGGATGCAAGCAGGGTCCCCACTGGTGCCTATGCATTGAAGCCATCTGCTATATTGTGATATTGCTCAGGTGGTCTTGAGTATTGATAGGCCGCATGGAGAGAGAAGCTGAAGGATGCCACCTTGGACTGTCAGCCTGAGCCAAGCTCCCAGATGAAGGCAGCCTTGTGACTGCACGTGTGCTGCAGCATGTGAAGCAGGAATGCTGCCCAGTGGAGTCAGTTCAGCCCTCAGACTCATGAAAAATTCAGAAATTCTGTATTATTTCTGCATTTGTTTTAAGCCACTAAGGTTTGTGGGTTTTTTTTTAAAAAAAAAAAAAACAGCAATAGATAAACAAAGCAATTCTCATCTCATCTGGGCCAAAACCTATTACTCCCAGGCCTGGCAGACCATCTTCACATCTGTGACAGCCTGAGTTGCTGCATGTCTATGCAGTTTCGCCAAGACCTGCTGATCCAGCTTCACCTGAACTTGAGGTTACCACAACATCTGGTTTTGGACAGATTGACGTTTGAGCTTTCTGAGCAGGAAACAAATTGAGAGAAAACTGGGTATACAAATATTCATTACTTTCATCCTGTGTTATGACCTGTGTATGACTCTCCTCGTTCAATCCTGGGCCTACATTATATCTGTTATTCTGCTGAGTCATTGTTGGGTAATGAATCCCTATTTGCGTTTGTCTATCAGCCAGTAAGCACCATCCTTCTGGTTCCCTTTCATAAATATACTTTTTCCTCACATCCTTGAGAGTGAGAGATTGTTGGCAGCTTCATTAATTTACTTTTCTTAGCTGTTTCAAGACAAGACTCACATTTTTAAAATTTAGTTCCAAGAATAGTTGAGAAAAACTGATATTTTACTTTTCAGGAAGAGAGTGACTTCCTTTCTGAAGGACTGCTTGCACACTCCTGCTGATACATTTGCTTCTGATGCACTCAGTGTGGGCTGAAGGGCTCAGGAATTGGGGTGGAGTGGTTTCCATTTGAAAATTGGCCACACTGTGGCTGAGTGACGGATTGTCAAGTGTGACATGTCTGATAGGAAGGTCCCTGGACCTTGAGCCCCAGAAGGGCAGTGGGGACTGGTCTAGTCCATCACTGTTGCTCAGTCTTTGGGACAGGGCCAAGCAAAGAAATATGCCTAATAAATATTTACTGCATGAGTGAATAGATTACCTTTATGAGAAATTTCATGCCTTGGAGATGATGTTCAATATCTTATAGGAAACCATATATCTTGATAAGCTAAAAAATAAAAATTAGAATAAAAAAATTGCTGGCCGGACGAGGTTGCTCATGCCTATAATCCCAGCACTTTGGGAGGCTGAGGCGGGTGGATCATTTGAGGTCCAGGGTTCAAGACCAGCCTGACCAACATGGAGAAATCCCATCTCTACTAAAAATACAAACTTAGCGAGGCATGGTGGCACATGCCTGTAATCCCAGCTACTCCAGAGGCTGAGGCAGGAGAATCGCTTGAACTTGGGAGGCGGAAGTTGCGGTGAGCTATTGTGCCATTGCACTCCAGCCTGGGCAATAAGAGCAAAACTCTGCCTCAAAAAAAAAGGCTGCTGCCCCAAATGTGATAAAAACAAGTTTGGTGTTATCTTTCAGTTTCTATGTCAAACATTAGTGTGAAAACAAGTTTACTATATGACGAAATGAACTAGGCAGAGCAAGGGCCGAGTCAGGAAGCAATGCATTGTACTTGTGCTTCCTCTGCATGCCATTTGAAATTTGAAAGCAAAGGTAAAAATTTGAAAACAGAGGTTTTTTTTTTTAAGGACCATTTTTCTGATGAAAAGTAACACATGTTGGGCAGCAGGGTGGCTCACACCTGTAATCCTGGCACTTTGAGAGGCTGAGGCGGGTGGATCACCTGAGCTCAGGAATTTGAGACCAGCCTGGGCAACATAGTGAAAGCCTGCCTCTATTCCTTTTGTTCTTTTTTAAGCAACATGTGTTCGCTTTAAATGTTTTAGAAATTACAGAAAAGTAAAAGTGAACAAAATTAAAACTACCTCTAATAACAATTTTTAAAAATTGCTGCCTGTCCTAACTACATACAACAAAAGTGAGATTATAATATTTTGCAATCTACTTTATTCCCTTACCAATATTTCATGCATCACTTTTCATTTTGCTGAATATTCTCCCGTGTTATCATTGTTAATAGATAAATTGTGTTCCTCTATTTCGTTTACTGTGGGTACCAAATGTTTTCTAACCTTCTCTAATTTTGGATATTTATATAGTTTACTTTTTTTTCTTTTACTGTTATAAACAGTGCTATAACAAACATACTTGTAAAAACATCTTTGCATGCATCCATGATTATTTCCTAAGGCCAAATTCTAAGAAATGAATTTCCTGAGTTAAGTGGTTTCCATTTAAGTCTTTTGATGCCTGTTGTTAAATTTCAGTCTGGAAAAATATCCCCCTTTTCTATTCCCCACACATTACTCCTACACACTCTTCATTCACCACTGATTATTATTACTGCTTTTGGGTTTTTGTTATTGTTGTTGTTGTTTTGAGACAAAGTCTCACTTTGTTGCCCAGGCTGGAGTGCAGTGGTGTCATCTCAGCTCATTGCAATCTCAGCTTCTCAGGCTCAGGCGATCCTCTCATCTCAACCTCCTGAGTAACTGGGACTACAGGCATATGCCACTCCTATGCCTGGCTAATTTTTATTTTTATTTTTATTTTTTTGTTTGAGATGGAGTTTCACACTTGTCTCCCAGGCTGGAGTGCAATGGTGCAACCTCCACCTCCTGGGTTCAAGTGATTCTCCTGTCTCAGCTTCCCGAGTAGCTGGTACGACAGGCGTGTGCCACCATGCCTGGCTAATTTTTGTATTTTTTAGTAGAGACGGGGTTTCACCATGTTGGCCAGGCAGGTCTGAAACTCCTCACCTCAGGTGGTCCTCCTGCCTCAACCTCCCAAAATGCTGGGATTCCAGGCGTGAGCCACCGTGCCCGGCCCCATGAATTATAATCTGTAATTGAAGCAGCAGCCCTATTAGGTTGGTACTTATCTCAATCTTTTTGAATGAGGAACTGAACTGAGTGTTCTAATATTATTGATGAGGAACTGAAGCTTAGAAAGAGAACTTGTATCTTTTTTTTTTGAAAGAAAAGAAAAAACAGGGGAAGGAGAGAAAGAAAGAAAAAGAAAAGCGAATGAAAGAGAGAGAGAAGAAGAGAAAGAGGATTTATTTTATTTTATTTACTTTATTTATTTTTTAGAGTTGGGGTCTCACTATGTTGACTATGTTGCCCAGACTGGTCTTGAACTCCTGGGCTCAAGCAATCCGCCTGCCTCACCTTCCTGAAGTGCTGGGATCACTGGTGTGAACCGCCACGCCTAGCTGCTTTGGGTTTTATTGTCAGTATAATAACAGGTGAAAATAAAAGCTCGTATTTGAAAACTCTTTGTTGTTAGTGAAATTGGACGTTACTCTCTATTTCTTGGATTACTAGTGAGATCAGATGTTTAATATGTTTATGAACCATTTATGTATCTTGTTTTTTCAAGTGCCAGTACACGTCTTGTGGCTATTTTTCCTATTGTAATGTTTTCCTTTTATGTATTGATTTTGCATATGCTCTTTGCATAGAAATGATACAGACTTCTTATCATATAATTTGAAATATTTTGCCTGTGTGGTCATTTGTCTTTTAGTATTGTCTGTAGTGATTTCGACATAAATATTTTTAAAAAAGTAAATAGTCTAATTGCATAATCTTTTTCCCTTCATAGTTTCTGTTTGATGCCATATTTAGAAGGGCTGTTTGCACCCCAACAATTAAAAAAAACCTCATAGTTTCTTTAAGTACTATTGTGGTTTCCTATAATTTTTACCTTATATTTAACCTCTTTTGCCCCTGCTCTTTAATATGTCTTTTCTTACACTTTCTTTGGGTTTCACTGACTGTGCTTCACCAATTTCTTGAGATGAATGCTGAGAATAATGATATCTAACTCATCTTCTCTTTTAATATGTGCACTTAAGAATATGTAAGAATCTTGAGCATGTCTTATCAACTAAGAGCAAGATGGAGATATTGATTGGGTTACTTGGTGTTTTGGATTGAGTTTCACCAAGAATTGAATGGAGAAAGAATTTGAGGAGAAGTGTATTCTTTGGCAAAGTCCTGGTAAACATATCTACACAGAAATTCTCCCCCCATCACCTCAAACCCAAATGTTCCAAACTGAAGTCTTCAGCCGCGGTGTTGTGCTGCGGGGAAGGGAGACGGATTTGTAAACCCCGGAGCGAGGTTCTGCCTACCCGAGGCCGCTGCTGTGCGGAGACCCCCGGGTGAAGCCACCGTCATCATGTCTGACCAGGAGGCAAAACCTTCAACTGAGGACTTGGGGGATAAGAAGGAAGGTGAATATATTAAACTCAAAGTTACTGGACAGGATAGCAGTGAGATTCACTTCAAAGTGAAAATGACAACACATCTCAAGAAACTCAAAGAATCATACTGTCAAAGACAGGGCGTTCCAATGAATTCACTCAGGTTTCTCTTTGAGGGTCAGAGAATTGCTGATAATCATACTCCAAAAGAACTGGGAATGGAGGAAGAAGATGTGATTGAAGTTTATCAGGAACAAACGGGGGGTCATTCAACAGTTTAGATAATCTTTTTATTTTTTTTCTTTTCCCTCAATCCTTTTTTATTTTTAAAACTAGTTCTTTTGTAATGTGGTGTTCAAAACAGAATGGAAAACTGGCACCCCATCTCTTTGAAACATCTGGTAATTTGAATTCTAGTGGTCATTATTCATTATTGTTTGTTTTCATTGTGCTGATTTTTGGTGATCAAGCCTCAGTCCCCTTCATATTGCCCTTTCTTTTTTAAAAATTACGTGTGCACAGAGAGGGCACCTTTTTCAGGACGTTGCATTTTCAGGCTTGTGGTGATAAATAAGATCGACCAATGCAAGTGTTCGTAATGACTTTCCAATTGGCCCTGATGTTATAGCATGTGATTGCTTCACTCCTGGACTGTGACTTTCAGTGGGAGATGGAAGTTTTTCAGAGAACTGAACTGTGGAAAAATGACCTTTCCTTAATGAAGCTACTTTTAAAATTTGAGGGTCTGGACCAAAAGAAGAGGAATATCAGGTTGAAGTCAAGATGACAGATAAGGTGAGAGTAATGACTAACTCCAAAGATGGCTTCACTGAAGAAAAGGCATTTTAAGATTTTTAAAAAATCTTGTCAGAAGATCCCAGAAAACTTCTAATTTTCATTAGCAATTAATAAAGCTATACATGCAGAAATGAATACAACAGAATACTGCTCTTTCTGATTTTATTTGTACCTTTTTGGCCTGGGATATGGGTTTTAAATGGACATTGTCTGTACCAGCTTCATTAAAATAAACAATATTTGTAAAAATCGTAAAAAAAAAAAAAAAAAAAAGAATATGTATTGCTCCCTAAGCATGGCTTAAGCTGTATCTTAGAAGTTTTGGTATGCATGGCTTTTCCATTGTGATTTCTTCTTTAACCCATAGATTATTTAAGTGTGTAGTTTTAAATGTTCAAATACAGAGAGGATCTCCAGCTAATCTTGTTTTTTTTTTTTTTAAGTTTATTTCTAGCCTACTTCCACTCCAGAGAACATATTTGGTATGATATCCTTCTTACAGCATATAGACATACTTTTCACATGACACACAAACAAAAATCGTCTATATGCTGTAAGATGGAATCGGCAGATAGATACCCTTTTTAAGTACACATGACACATATCTTGGGTGCAACGTTCACATATGTCAATTGGATTAAACTTATTAATTATGGGCTTCTTTGCTGACTGTTGTCTCCAAACTGTCACCTGTCCAAGAGCACATAAATTATTGTGTTCTTGGAATATACCGTAAATTGAAACAACCATTTAGCAACTTTATTGGCAATTTGACATGTTGTGACGTCTATGCATTATGATTAGTGAATCTGTATTTTGTGAGTGTGTTTTTCGTTTTTCTCTATTAATCAATTTTTATTGTAATTTTATGAGTATTAATCTGCAGTGGATTCAAAATTTCTAAATGTTTCTTCACCACAGATAGTTTGAAAAACAGTTTTATTTAGTAGTTCTGTTAAATTTTGCTCTGTGTATTTTCACTTCTGTTATTAAAGACATACAATCTTAGAAGTAAAAAATCTTCCCAGAAAACTGCACATTTTATCATTATGAATTATCTCTCTTATCTGTAGCAATACTTTTTGCCTTAAAAAGTCTACTTGTCATGATATTAATATAACTACTGCAGCTTTCTTTTTCTGTTCATTTCTATATCTTTGCACTTTATTTTATTTTGTCTTTCTTGCATGGAGTTTTGCTCTCATTGCCCAGGCTGGAGTACAATGGCATGGTCTTGGCTCACTGCAACCTCTGCCTCCTGGGTTCAAGTGATTCTCCTGCCTCAGTCTCCCAAGTAGCTGGGATTATAGGCATGCACTACCATGCCCGGCTAATTTTTTTTTTTTTTTTAGTAGAGATGGGGTTTCACCATGTTGGTCAGGCTGGTCTTGAAATCCTGACCTCAGGTGATCCAGGCACCTTGGCTTCCCAAAGTGCTGGGATTACAGGAGTGAGCCACCGCACCTGGCCTCTTTTACTTTAGATGAGTGTTTTGTAAGCATTATGTTGTAATTTTTTTCAAAATCCTGCCTGACAAACTTTATCCTTTAATTGGCTTTTTAATTTATTTATATTGAATGTAGTTACTAATGTGTTTAGATCTAATCTGCCCTTTTACTTCTGCTTTCTCTTATTGGTCATATTCCTTTCTTCTTTCTGGCCTTTTTTGGAACTTCATATTATTTATTATTTCATTTCCCTCTTCCATTAGCTTGGTAGTTTTATATAATTTTGCTTTTCTATCTGTGCTTACCCCAGTGACTGCAATATACATCCTTCACTTAAAGTCTAGTGTTGCTTGGTATTTCTACTCTTTTCCAAGGTAATGCAAGAATCTTAGAAGCTTTTAACTCCATTTACCCCCTGATGTCATAATTGCTGTTTAGTTCTTTATGTATATTTTACCCTAAAGGATTACTATATATATTACATATAAAAATATATTATTATTGTATTTTACCCTAAGGCATTATTATTGTTGTTTTATACAGTCAGTGATCAATTAAATTAGTCATGTATTTACCCTTTTTGTGCTCTTTATTTTTTTCTTGCATCTCTGATCTTCACTTAGATAGTTTTCTGTGTGAAGAACAACCTCTTAATTTTGATCTGTTATAACATAATGTATCTTTCACTTCTTTTTGGTGACATTTAGAATTATTCTCCTTCAGTATTTTGAAGATACCATTCCATTGTCTTCTAGCCCTTGTTTCAGTTGAAAAGTCAGGGAAGGTTTTTATGCCTTTGAAGGTATCTCTCGTTTTCCCTGGCTACTTCCAATATTTATTCTTAGTTCTTACTTTGAGAAGTTTTACTATGATAATAATTTTAATTTTGTTTCTCATGCTTTGGATTTTGAGTGCTTCTGAAATCTGTGGCTTGATGTCTTTCATCCATTTTAGGCAATTATCAGCCATTATCTCATCAAGTATTGCTTCTACCTCGTTTGGACTTCTTACTTTGAGAAGCCCCAATTACACATATGTTAAAATTTTTTGCTATATGCTGTGTTTTTAATGCTCTTTTCTGTGTTTCTCCATTTTTCCCCCTCCTTTCCGTGCTTTATTCTAACCTGGCTTCCAGTTCACTAATTCTCTCTTCAACTTTGTCTAAATTCTGATAAAATTCATTCATTGAGTTCTTAATTTCACTCATTTTAATTTTTAGTTTTAGAAGTTCCATTTATAAAGGGTTTTTCTAGTTTCTAACTCACTACAAAGTTCTCAGTCTTGTATTTTATCTCAAATATAGTAAGCACATTTATTTTAAATCTGTGATAACTATTTTCTGTATCTTCTCTGGATCTATTTCTGTTGTCTCATGTTTTCCATGAATTTTAATAAAATCATCTGGTATCATTGTGTGCTTGGTTATTTTTTTAATTGGGTTTCAGACATTGTATATGCGATATACAATAATTTGAGGCCAACAAGGTACAATTTTTTTTCAGAAATTATTTATATTTACAGGCATACTTCAAAGATGTTGTGTGTTCAGTTACAGACTATGGCAATAAAATGGATATTTTAATAAAACAAGTAACACAATTTTTTTGTTTTCCAGCAACTATATGTTATGTTTATACTATCCTGTAGTCCATTAAATATGCAATAGCATTTTGTCTAAGAAAACAACATGCATACCTTGATTTTTCAATACTTTATTGCTAAGAAATGCTAAGAATCATCTCAGCCTTCAGTGAGTCATAATCTTTTGTGCTGGTAAAAGGTCTTGTTTGATATTAATGATTACTGATTGATCAGGGGTGGTGGTTGCTGAAGGTTGAGGTGGCTGTGGCAATTTCTTAAAATAAGTCAACAATGAAATTTGCCCAATTGATTGAGAGATTTCTCTGTAATGTGCCATGATGTTTGATAGCATTTTACCTACCATAGAACTCCTTCCAAAATTGGAGTAATCCTCTCAACCTGCTGCTTTAAGAGCTGAGATTATGAAACATTCTAAATCCTTTGTTGTCATTTCAACAATGTTCACGATGTCTTCACCAGAAGTAGTGCATTCCATCTCAAGAAGCCACTTTCTTTTCTCATCCATTAGAAGAAACTCTTCATTTGTTCACGTTTTATTGGAGGTTGCTGCAATTGAGTCACATCTTCAGGCCCCATTTCTAATTCTAGTTCTCTTGCTATTTCCACCACATCTGCAGTTACTTCCTCCACTGAAGTCTTGATCCTTCAAAGTCATTCATGATGGTTGGAATCCACCTTTTACAAACTTCTATTAAAATTATTATTTTGCCCTCCTCTGATGAATCATAAATGTTCTTAATGGCATCTAAAATGGCAAATCCTTTTCAGATGGTTTTCAATTTACTTTGCCCAGGTCTAACAGAATAATCATGCTTTATGGCAGCTATAATCTTATAAAATGTATTTATTTAATAGTGAAACCTGAAAATCAAATTATGTCTTGGTCCATGAGCTGCAGAATAGATGTTGTGTTAGCAGCCATTAGAACAACATTAATATATATCCCTGTACATTTCTATTGGAGCTTTTGGGTGACCAGGTGCATTAACAATGAGCGGTAATATTTTCTTTTTTCTTTTTTTTTACACTTTCAACTAAAAGAACTGACAATTTTATTTTCACATTTCCCAATACAAATGAAAACTGCATCTTTTTTGCCCCCATCTCTCCTGTCCAAAACTAATCTCTTTGATTGGACAGGGGGAGCAAGTCTTCCTTATGCTGTTTAGAAAACCCGGCATCACAGCAGCATGATCTCCTGGTGAAGCAGAACAGGTAATATAAAACTGATAGAATGAGGTCTCCCCCTCTATTCTTATCTGTCTGGTCAAGTCATTCCGGGCCGAGTGGGCACCATCATGGGATGGGCAGGAGGTCTTATCACTGGGGGCCCAGGCATCATTGGCATATGGCCTCCCATGGGTGGCCTCATTCTGGGAGCAGGTCCCACTGGCATCATCCCAGGAGGAGGAGGGCCCATCATTGGCATCATGGGAGGGCCCCCCCATATGGGGTGCTGGCATGATACCAGGGCAAGGAGGACCTGGAAGACTTGGGGGAGGTGGTATCATCGCCCCTGCAGGAGGAGGAGCAGAGAATGGAGTAGGAGGTATCTTTCCTTGTTGAAATGCAGCCATTGTTTTGTCAATCAGGCTCTGAGCCTGCTCTTTCATCCATTTCTGATAGTAGTCTTTCACATTCTCTTTGTGTTTCCTACCACTGCAGTGTGTCTTTCTCACAGATGGAGAGTAATGGGTGAGGTATGTATCGCAGTAGTCACAAAAAAACTTGGGCATGTTGCTCCGCAAGCTGTTGGCCACTCTCGAGCGGTAATATTTTCAAAGAAATTTTTTTTCTGAGAAGTAGATCTCAAAAGTCGGCTTTAAATATTCAGTAATCCATGCTGTAAACAGATATGCTATTGTCCAGGTTTTGTTATTTTATTTATAGAGCATAGGCTGGTTAGCTTTAGCATACTTCCTGAGGACCCCAGGATTTTTGGAATGGTAAGTGAGCATTGGCTTCAATTTAGTCACCAGCTACATTAGACCATAAGAAGAAAGTCAGCGTGTTCTTTGAAGCCAACATTAACTTCTCTTTAGCTATGAAAGTTTTAGATGCCATTTTCTTTCAATTTAGGCTGTTTTTCTGCCTCACAAATCTGTTGTTTAGCATAGCCAACTTCACCAATGATTTTAGCTAGATCTGAATAATTTGCTGCAACTTTTCCATCAGCACTTGCTGCTTTACCTTGCATTTTTGTGTTATGGAGATGTCTTTTTTCCCTAAACCTCATGGATTAACCTCTGCTAGCTTCAAATTTTTCTTCTGTAGTTTTTTCACCTCTTTTAACCTTCATAAAATTGAAGTGAGTTAGGGCCTTGCTCTGGATCAGGCTTTGGATTAAGGGAATGTTGTGGTTGGTTTGATCTTCTGTCCAGACCCCTCAAACTTCCTCTGTATCAGTAATAAGGCTGTTTTACTTTCTTATCATTCATGTGTTCACTGGAGTAGCACTTTTAATTTTCTTCAATAACTTTTTTTTTTTTAACATTTGCAACTAGATCAACTGTTTGGCACAAAAGGCCTGCACCTATGTTGGCTTTCAAAATGTCTTCCTCTCATTAAGCTTAATTATTTCTAGCTTTTTATATAAAGTGAGAGACATGCAACTCTTCCTTTCACTTGGACATTTAGAGGCCATTGAAGAGTTATTAACTGGCCTAATTTCAATTTTGTTGTGTCTCAGGGAATAGAGAGGTTGAAGGAGAGGGAGAGAGATGGAGGAATGGCCAGTCACAGCAGTCAGAACATACACATTTATCAATTAAGTTCCCCATCTTATTATGGGTGAGGCTTGTGGGGTCCCCAAACAATTATGATAGTAACATCAAAGATCACCGATCACAAATCACCATAACAGACATAGTAACAACAATAAAGTTTGAAATATTGCAAGAATTACCAAAATGTGACACAGAGACATTAAGTGAGCACATGCTGTTGGAAACATGGTGCTGATAGACTTGCTCAATCCAGCATTACCACAAACCTTCAATTTATTTAAAAAAACACAATATCTGGAAAGTGCAATCAAGGGAAGTCCAATAAAGCAAGCATATAAAACAAAATATGCCTGTACTTCTAGGAGATTTCTTAGGGTTCTAACAATCCAGGATTGACCCAATCCAATCAGGGTTGGAAATGACTGGAAACTGTTAAATATGAGCACTCACCTGTTTCCACACTCAATATTCAGGCATAGCCCTTCAGGAACCCAAACCAATGTACTGGGAGTTTATCAGAGGCTTTCCTTTCCAAATTGTCCTTGTACTCCAGTTTTCATTCTCTTAGCTTCTTAAGACTGTCAAAAGTGCTGTAGTCTACAGCCTCTCAGCCATCTACTTTGAAATTAGCCAACACTCCCAGGGATAAAGCATCCTCAGATGCTGGGCTTACATCTCTGAGTTTCCTTCGTCTCTTAGATCTTGATCTTATTATTCTTCTTGACTTTTTGGCTCTCAGATACGTTCATGGAGATGTATTTTATTTTATACCTTTTCAGCTTTTCTGATTGTTTTCAGCAGGAGCATTGATATGAATTGCCTAGCCTTTCATTGCTAGAAGATGAAGATTCTTTTTAAAACTTTAATTTCGTTGAGCAGCATGTTCTCACTCATAGGCGGGTGTTGAACAATGAGACCAAATGGACACAGGGAGGGGGAGCATCACACACTGGGGTTTGTCGAGGGGAAAAGGGGAGGGACAGTGGGGGGGTGGGGAGTTGGGGAGAGATAGCATGGGGAGAAATGCCAGATATAGGTGATGGGGAGGAAGGCAGCAAATCACACTGACATGTGTGTACCTAGGCAACAATCTTGCATGTTCTTCACATGTACCCCAAAACCTAAAATGCAATAAAATATATACATATAAAAAACTTTAATTTACTTGGAATGTGTTTAATTTGGGGGGTGAGTTATCCTATTATTTCCAATATCACTCATTGAGTAATAGTTTCATAATGATATAAACCATTACCATTATCATGCTATGAATGATTATATAAATATTTGGGTCTGTTTGTGGAATTTTTATTCTATTCTGCCCCCTTTATATTTTTACACCAGAACCAAAAACCATGTCATTCAGTGGTTATAGTCAATTGCTGTAATTATGTAACACATTTTAATATCTGGTGAGAGAGGACTTCCTTAGTTCTCTATTTTTTTTTTACAAAATTTTTTGGGAGAGTGTTTACACCTTTATTGTTTTGGATAAATTTTAGACCTTTAATTATATCTGTTCCCAAAAATTCCATTAAAATTTTGATGGAAATTTTATTAAATTTATATATTAATTTGAGAACTCACAATTTTAAATATTAAGTTTTCAATCCAGCAACTAGGCATAAATCTCAATTTATATACATCTTTTAAAATTTATCCCAACCTGAGGCTAGGGAGCTGAGCTTTCATACTATGAAACCAGTTAATCATAAGGTAAGAGTGACCTGTAGAAGTGCAAACTTCCAGGTACTTCTGGCTCTCTGCATGTGCAGGTAAAGTGTTCTGGTAACCTGAGGGAAGTATTCCAAAGAAAAGTTCATAGTCACAAGTCATTAGAGGCAAAAAAAGACACAAAAGCCAGGGAAACAACACACAGAAAACAGTCAAGGAGTCTAAGGGGATCTGGTGGAGTCAATAGTGTCTGTTAGAGCTTGTGTCTATTTTTGGCATGTATACATTTATCAGTCAAAAAATTTCATCAGTTGTGCTTGTTATTGTTTCTGGAAATCATCCAAGCCTACTCAGAGTGGCTTCTCTAGTGCTGTTCCCTGAGTAAACACTAGATTATTTTAGTTTCCTTCTTCCTTAACTTGGGCATTACCTACAAACAACGTACTGTAAACCTTGCTTTGCTGTACTCCAATGTCTGTCACTCCTTACATTTTAGTACAACTTGGACTCTACAAGTGCCCCCAACATGTTTTGAAATACAAAATGATGAAGAAAAAAGACCCCAAAACCAGTCAAGTGGAAATATTGGCAACAATAGAAGAGCATGGGGTTGTGGGGAGGGGGTGGAGGCTGGCAGCTGAAAGAGCAGGGAGGGCCATGGAGTCTGTGACAGATGGGAGTGTCATGAGGTGGGAAGGAGAGGTGAGACAGGACGTAAGAATTACATGTGTTTTGCTACACACACACACGTAACACACATATGAACAGATGAATCCACAAAACCCCATGTAGAGCAACTCAGAATATGGTAGGCCCAGTTTGAGCCTTTGCTATCATCACTATAGAATTAAATATGTATTGGTGACTCATAAGAAGATTCTTTGAATGAAGGACTAAGAAGTAAGGAGTCTTGTAGGAAAACGTTCATCCAAAGAGAGGGGAAGTCAGACTCTTCTAGAGTCAGAAAAGAAGAATGGTTTAAATATAGCACATCTGTCATCAAGCTGTTCTTTTAGCTCAGGATTGAGTCTATGTTCTAAAGGAAGATAATTGTGGGCAAAAACAGAGTGACCTCTTCTCACAAAAGGTAACATATGACAATGGGAGCACCATCCAGCTCTACATGGGAACCCTTGTAATGAATGAAGGTAAGGGACTTATCAGTGCATCTTATAAGATGCACCTTATAAGCTTAGGTGCATCTGTCTGCAGTGGGCATAGCTTCAGACCATCACAGGGTTCTGGTATATGCTGACTTCTGATACATCTGCAGGAAGCAGGTATTAGGGGCTCCACAAATAGGAGAAGAGGTGTCAGCAGCAGTGGGGGACCCCATGAAGCTTGGGAACATCAAAGACTGTAATGCAGGCATCCCTCCAGGAAGCTGGAGCTGCACAGGAGTGGAGGAAGAGAGTGGATGTTGTGTAGCCCATGTTCGTGAACACATGCGAGATGCTTGCTGGAAACAGCTGGGAATAGGGTGGAGCCTGACTTTAAAGTAGAGAAGGCTAAAGTGTCTTGTATTAGTTCAGGTCCTCCAAAAAGTAGACACCAAGTCAGTATTAGATGAGCAAAGCATTTATTGAGGGCACTGCCTGTGATGGGGAGAAGGAAGAAACCAATAAAATTGGGAAAACCATCAGACCATGATGTAGGTCTTAACCCTGTGAAGGAGGATTAAGTAGGAAGGGTCTCAGACTCTAGCCTCATTTCAAGAAAGTTTCAGCCAGGCTTCCAGGGAGTTCTTGAGCCAGCATCTCCTGGTTGAGGAGACCCACGTCCTGCAGGAACACCACCGTGTTCAATCATTGGCTGGGAACCGACCATGGGAAACTTGGCCTTAATATGACAGCCAGAGTGACAATGTTGGAGCCATTAGACAACTAATGCTCCCCCTGCAGACATGAAGCAGGTCCTCTTAATATTCTTCACAGTCTCATGCGAGCAGAGGGGACCCAAACAGAGAAATACTTGTTATAATTTGTGAAGTCACATTTTGAACCCCAGGTGTGTGCTGATCTAGATGAAGAAACTTGGGTTGCAAATGGCTAAACTTTTTGAACTTAAATAGTTACACTTTTAGTTTTTAGAACTCCTTCATCCAGAACTATACCCTTCTTCCTCTGTGATGCCTATAAACTGAGGCATATCTAGAGTGGGGTATATCAGAATGCATCAAAGAGGTCCTGGAATTGCCAACAGCTTGTGCAGAGGTCATCAGAATACCGTTTTTCTGGCCTCAGTATATTGAAAGATAGTAGACTGCTTAAATTTGTCTAAACATACATACGTTGGCTAGGGAGACAAAGGTGAGGATATATGAAAGAACCCAGGTAACAGATGGGAAGCAATCAACACCCCCTACTCCAGCCACTCAGAAATGCCAAGGGTTTGAAAGTTGTCTGAGGATTTAAAAGTTGTCTAAATAACAGAAAAGCTGCTCAGCATGTCCAAGATTCCAGAACACTGGTGACCCCTCTCTTAGAAAGGATTTTAATGGACTGAAAAACTGGCCAATATGCATTTACGAAGATGCCATTTGTCAGTACTGTCAATTCAAGAATTATTTGTTCAACTGGTGCTTCAGCCACAGCAGGTTGAGCATGTTTACCAACACTCAACACCCTGAGGGTTACCCCTGGAAAGTGAAAGAGGTAAATATAGGGCAGGTAAAAGGAAGAGCCTAGGTGGTAGCAACTTACTGAACTTGTCATGTCAAGAGGTGATGATAGCCAAAAACATAAATAGCAACTCTATTAAAAAGTTTAGATAAATTCGTGCCTGATAGATCACTAGCTGTGATTTAAAGGTGTTCTTCTTTAATCTTTTGAGGGTGATATCAAAGAGATTACCCTATTTGTCCCACGACATAGTCTACTGGAGCCTCTGTAAAAGCCAGATTGCTGGATCAGATGTACAGTGGCTCTAATTTAATGATTCTCAAGTGAATGAATGAATGTGAGGAAATTCTAAGGCAGCCATTAACTTCTGTGGTTGTACTAGGCTTAGCTCATCACACTTTTATTGGTGGTGCAGGGCTCTTCTGCCAAGAAGACAATATCATAAGCACTGCCCAGAGATCTTTACCTGCTTAGCTCTAGAGCAATTCTCTTTATGCAAAGTATTGAAGCAGAGGCTAGAGAACCTGGAAGAACTAACGTTGTCTAAACCCATTCCCAACTCAAAGAAACAAGTAGCTCTGGTTGAAGTGATGGGGTTTGAGGGCTGAGTGGAAACAGCAGGTGACCTATGTCCATCTTCCTTCTCTGTCCCCACTAAAATCTCTGAGGCCCCTCTTCAGGGCATGATGTGAGAACTGCTGTGGCCAAGGAAATCAATGTACTTAGAGTTGGACTAGATGATGAATCCTTCCAGCCCTAGGACTGCATAGTTGGCTCTGTGACTGCTGCCACATATGTCCGTAGAGTTCTCTGGTAAACACAGGTGGACCTTTCTAGAAGACAGCTTGGTGACCGGATAGAAAATGAGCTGCGAAGTCAGAAGGCTTGGCCTCTAGTCTTGGCTCTGACATTTACCAGCTGTGTGATTTTGGCAAATAACTTCTTCAAGACTCTAGCCTTTGAAATGGGGGAGAATAATATCCACCTCAAATAATTGCTGGGAAGATTCAGTAAGATGCCCACATGGTCTTGGCAGAGACAGGACAGACCTGTACACACACACACACACACACACACACACACACACACACACACATTTTCCAGGAGCTCCTGTCTGGTTTCTGACACTCTTTTGTATCTTGGCTCCCCACATTCCCCTCAGGGCTTCTGCCTTTGGCCACCCACTTTGTGTATAACATTGGAGCCCAATATCACTGGGTCCTGGAGACAAAAGCCTCACGGTCACCGTTTGACTCAACCTACAGCCATGGGAGGCACTAGGACCCTCCTCAGACTGGCCTTTTAGGACTCTGGCTGCTAAAGCGGAGAGTGATTGGAGTCTCCAGGCCCCAAGACCCTCTTGGTTTCTGGCCTAGCTCAGAGTTGGCTTTTCTACTGGAACTTGGGTTCTGAGCCTTCCCAAAGCTGAGAGAACATGCAGTGGCTTCACGTTCCACATTCCAAATCTTTCTGCCAGTTAGATCCAGGAAACTGAATTCTTCATCCCAAATAAGCATGGGGTCTGACCACAAGCCACTGGGGGAAATCTGCAGAGAATGGCATGCACAGAGAAGACCAGATATTAGCTGGGACCCAAGGATAAGAAGACAGATTAGGCTCACCCCAAAGTAGTTATGGTTACACAGAACAAAAGGAAAAGGCACCGAGGAGAATCCACTCCTCCAGCCAGGCATGATGGCATGCACCTGTAGTCCTAGCTACTCAGGAGACTGAGGTGTGACAATCCCTTGAACCCAGAAGCTCAAGACTATAGTGAGCTATGATCGCATCATTACACTCCAACCAGGATGAAAGAACAAGATGCTGTCTCTAAAAAATAAATTTTAAAAAAGAGAGAAAATCCACTCCAGCTAAGCCTGGAAGGCAACAAAACTTTAAGGAGAGAAAGAGCAGTGGCCCGTGAGTCGGGAAAGCTAAGCTCCTGTCTTGGCTTGACTAGAATCCAGCTGTGAGTTACAGCTTCTTGATTTCCTCATCAGTAAAATGAAGAGCTGAGACGAAGTGATTCTTATAGGAATTAACCTACGAATACAGGGCCCTCAATTTTCTGCATTATTTATTCTCTAGTGTCCCACCCATATAGGCACATGGGGAAATGGATGGAAAGCCAAGTCTACCAATCTGGCTGACTTGGTAGAAGAGATCCTCAGTTCCTAAACCAGTGGAAACACCTTGGACTTATCACAAAATGTATGCTAAATAAGGCACCACTGATACCTCCAGTACATGTTTTTATAATTCCTTAATCTCAGCAGACTGGCTCCCTTCTGTTCATTGTGAAGGAGTCAGCAGGTATGAAAAGGTGCAGTTTAGCAAGTTATAGAGAGAGCAGGTTTGTCAAGCCCATTGGAGTGGAACTGGGTAATTTAATCTGGGAATATTAGATAAGCAAACAGATCTGCTAATGGTAGGAAACAGCATGGGTTCCACAAACTAAGAAGGGAGATTGGGCCAGATAGGAAGGCACCCTTTCCTTCTCAGAGGCAATGGTTTCTACCTTACTGTTAACAAGAAGATGAGACTGGCGTTTACCTCTTACCTGGAACATAAGGCAGTGTGGTGGCAGTGAGTTACACATGTTGAGAAGCCTGACAGCAAACGAGAATAACAGAATTTAGCAGAAAGAAGGTGAGCAAAGAAGAAGCAAGAACCCCAGTGGTTCTGAAGTAGGGAATCCATGCAGCACCTTCTGGGCTTGCCTGGAGGGTTTTGGGGCAGGCAGGGTTGGCCCTGGGGTTCTTCTCAGTAGCGTCTCCTGGCCTTCCTAATGTGTATGAGGAACTTCACTGGATCAAATCATTTATATTTTGATCTTATTTTTTTTTCTTTTTGACAGAGTCTCGCTCTGTCACCCAGGCTGGAGTGCAGTGGTGCAATCTCGGCTCACTGCAACCTCCACCTCCCGGGCTCAAGTGATTCTCCTGCTTTAGTCTCCCAAGTAGCTGGGACTTCAGGCTCGTGTCACCACGCCCGGCTAATTTTTTGTATTTTTAGTAGAGATGAGGTTTCACCATGTTAGCCAGAATGGTCTTGATCTGACGTCGTGATCCGCCTGCCTCAGCCTCCCAAAATGCTGGGATTACAGGCATGAGCCACCACACCGGGCCGTAAAAACTTTTTATATTCTGTGTACCACATAAGCATCTTATATCAGGCTTACTGTGTTGAAGGCTGTGTTCAGAAGATTTCTAATGGCAGAAACAACCAGTCAATAATGATGCTGATGGTCCTGGATGATAATGATATCTAAGTGCTGGAAACTCTTCAAAGCATTGTAAGTATATTTTCTTATTTAATCCTCACAATAATCCCTTGAGGTAACTATTATTATCACTGTTTTACAGTAGAGAAATTGAAGCTCAACGAATTGAAGGAATTTACTCAGGTTACAAGGCTACTCGGAGGTGAAGCTGGGACTCCATCCCACAACTATTTTCACCCAAATCCCTGCTGTCAGTTAGGATGCCATACAGTGCAGCCAGCAGTGAATGGAGGACATTTAATGAACACTCATGAATGACAAACATCTCTCAAGCACTTTACCTCTAAAATCTCATTTCAATACAGTAGTCCACAAAGTAGGTGCTATTATTATTGTTCTTATTATTGGCATTACAGGAGAAGATGAGGAGGCTTGAGAGGTTTAGCAAGCTGTCCAACTTTACATGGGAATGCAAGCAGTAGATCTTGGATGCAACTCTGGGCAGCTTGTCATCGAATTAAACTGAGACAGTAACCTTCGGACTCTCACTGACTCTGTAGCACCCATATTGTGTGTTGTAAATGATTGGATTTCCCAGGGTAAATCTTATTTGGCAAGTTTAGTTTTATTTTATTTTATTTCATTTCATTTTTCTGAGACAGAGTCTTGCTCTATTGTCCAGGCTGGAGTGCAGTGGTGCTATCTCCGCTCACTCAACCTCCGCCTCCCGGGTTCAGGTGATTCTCCTGCCTCAGCCTCTGGAGCAGCTGGGAGTACCTGGCACCCATCACCACACCCGGCTAATTTTTGTATTTTCAGTAGAGATGGGTTTCACCATTTGGCCAAGCTGGTCTTGAACTCCTGACCTCAAGTGACGCTACTGCCTCAGCCTCCCATAGTGCTGGGGTTGAGACTACAGGCCCTTGCACAGGGATGATGTTTAGTACCTCATGGACTGCCAACAGTTTGGACATTGGAGCAGTTTCATCCAGCCCCATTTATACTTGGGTATGGAATATTTACTAGGCACTACCAGTAACTTCCCAAGCAAAGGCAATCCACCCTGTGTAAACTGAAGGGTGAAGAGCTTTATTCTTGCATGGGACGTTATCTAAACTTTTCAAAACTGCTATGTTGCCAATGCAACATTTATTTTGCTCCTATTTAACCTCCTGTCAGGAGATTAGTAAGGGCCAACATCAGAACAATGCTGACTATTCTAAATTGAGCCTCTGTTTCATAAAGGGCATTAGGATTTCCTAACACTAGACCTCCATATGATGAACGTTCTAATCTAGTCCAGGCTTCCTGTCCCCAGACGTTGCACTGCCTCACCCCTTCCAGATGTACACTTTTGAAAAGACCCACTAAAGCATTTCCACTTCCATTTCCTTCAGCAATTGTGGATGTAGGCTTCCTGGAGTGTTATCAGTCTGAAGAATCTCGAGCCATTTCTGATGCAATTGACCCACTTCCCAAATCCTCCTCATCAATCTATTGTCATCTGATTCCAGATTAAGAAAGATCAGTTCTTCCTCACAAATAATGCAGGGTGCTGGAAAGTTTCATGATGTCTTTGTCCTTATCTGTTGTAGAACACATTATCCTTTGGCATTTGAGGAATAAATTACTTTTTTATCCTTAATCTTGGCTTATTGTTCATTTTGTTCCTTTGGATTCTTCAAAATGGCCATTTGCCTCTTTCTTCCTCTAACTATGCCTTGTCTTTAAGAACCAGGACCTTGGCCAAGTCAGTTCACTCAGCATCAATTTCCTCGTCTGTTAAGCAGTTGGACAAGACCAGGGGCCAGCAACCTTTTACTGGAAAGGGCCAGATTATAAGTATTTTAGGCCTCTGGGCCGCATTATAGGCTTGTCTCCATGGCAACCACTGAACACTGCCATTGTCGTGTGAAAGCAGCCGCAGACAATACATAAGCAAGCGAGCACGGCTGCGTTCCAGTTCAACTTTGTTTATGGAAGCTCAAGTTTCAATTTCACATCATTTTTAAGTTTCTTGAAATACTATTTTTTTCCCCCAGCCACTAAAACTTATAAAAAAGCCATTCCTAGTGTGTGAAATATACAAAATCAGGCAGTGGTCCAGATTTGGCCTTGGACAAGATAATTCTAAATTTCCTCCTTTTTAAAAGTATCATGAGACTCCGGAGCTAGAGGGGGCCTTAGAAATGGGCAAACACGGTCACCTTGTGAGCCACAGAAGGAAATGGTAACACAGAAAGGCGAAGTGACTGACGCACACCTATGTAGCTGGCAGGGCAGTGGAAGCTGAAATCAGGCCAAGAGGCTGACAATAAACAGCGTAAGACAGTGCGTGCCTGCAGATGTCAGCACTTATGCTGGGCTCCATTTATTAGCAGAATGAGATCATTTTAGAGTTACAAGCGTGGGAATGACTCTTTACTCCTGCCTCGAAATAGCATTTTATGTCCTTGTATTTCAGTAGAAACATGATTGTGAGCACTTTATTTGAATGAACATAGAAACTCCTCACTTCGGTAAAACTCCAAAGAATTTTTGTTGTGTATGCTTTTTTGTTGTTATGATTAAGACCAAATTAGACAACAGCTTAAATCAAGCCAGTGCAATTTACAGAAGCACAACATTTTTAGGCTAGTCAAGTGATACAGAAAACTAACATTTGTGACACATGAACTAAAAAAATTTAACTAAATTAGGGGGGATGAATTGGACTACACTATTAGATGGAAGAGTAATCACACACACATACACACTCACGCACACTCACATACACTCACACACACATATACTTACATACATACATATGCACACTCACACACTCATACACAGCCACACATACACACATGTACACACATACAGCCACATGTATACACTCACATACACACACACAATCACATACACACTCATACACATACACACTCACATACACACATGCACACTCACACTCATACACAGCCACACACACAGACTCATATAACACACTCACACACACAGCTGCACATACGTACCTCACACACACATGTACACACACTCACATACACGCTCACATACAGACACACATGCACATACACACACACACACACACAGAAAAAAAAATTTCTTCCCCCTTCAGAGACTGGTAAAATTAACACGAATAAATTGAAAACTAGGTGAGCACGGTGCAGTGTAAGCCACCTCTATTCTCCCAGAAGCCCTACAAGGTATTAGTGATAAATACTTTGTTTTTTGCAACAAGATGGAGTCAATCACAGTGCAGGCACCTTAAACTATGAGGCTCCATTTGAAAATCTATCAGTCACCATCCAAATGGATTGACCAGGAAATAAGATATATCATTGCAAAAGCCTGCTTTCCACCCCATCCCTTTTGCTTGCTAAAAATACAGTGTTTTGGAGCTGTGTGTGTGTGTGTGTGTGTGTGTGTGTGTGTGTATTGCTGTGGGGGGGTGAATCAACTGCTTTAAAAATGCAGGGCTCTTCCTTCCATTTTGGTGACCAAAAGGGTGGGAAGCAGAAAATGGAGACAAGAAGGAATTTCATAAAACAGCTCATCCAAACAAGGTTTAGTATGGTAGTGGAAGGAGGAGGAGATCACCCAGAAAAAGACGGTTCCAGAAACTCCCATCTGGAACTTGGTTTATACTTCTTGAATATTCACACTGTTTCTGTAGTTTCTTAACTTCCAGGCGAAGTTAAGAAAATACAGCAGCCAACTCGGGCAAGCACTGTCTAGGGATCCAGGGAGAGAGTTATTGCAAAGACAAAGATGAGAGATGCCTTGTGTAGCTTTTCAGATGGACCACATCTTCTCATATCATCATGGAAGCTCACGTTCCTTCCTGAACCCTTCCCTGAGCCTTCTGCACTCACATCTGGGAAGAAAGGGGATTGGATGTTCCAGCAAAAACAGTCACAAATGATGCATGGTAAGTCCTCTACCTACCAGAGAAGAAGGCAGCAGCATAACTAGTCAGGCTCTTGTGATTCAGGGATTCTGCAAGGTACACTAAAGCTCCCAGCCAAGAGTCCAGGATCCACTTTTCTTTGTGGAACCCTGATCCTGCAGGTTGCTAAACCATTTTCCCCTGCTCCCCAAACTTCGCAGGAGCTTGAGTCATCACGCAAAAGGAAAAGATCCCTGCTTTGCACTTTGCAGAGAAATAAATGGCTTAGCTTTCCTTCTAGGATAAAGAAGATTTGGACTTGGTCAGTCATCTCTAATATAGTGGCACGCCTTCCCTGTTCCCCTAACTACACCCACCATGCAGTCCATTCCTGAAAAGGAGAGTCTAGGCATTCCACATCCATTGATAGAAAAGTCCTGTGCTTTCTCACTTTCTGCTCGCCTAACTCTGTTCTTGCACATATTGAATTCCTAACCTCTCTGTATTGTCTTCCTTTTTCTACCCACTTCTAATCTTTAGACCTTTATTCATGTTTGTTTATTCACTTATTATTTATTTCTGCCAGCAATATGTGTAAGTGCTGTTATGCGTAAGTGCTGTGCCAAAGATATATGTGATGGAGAACAAAGCAAAGGAGTTTCCTGTGCTCTATGATTTACAGTCTAGCAAGGAGGAAGATAGTCAATAAAGAATTATCCAAGCACTTACAGCCTTCTGATGTGGTGAGTGCTGTGAAGGCTAGTAGCTTGCTAAATATGAATAGAAAGCCCATTAGTGCCAGGCTGAGGACAAACAGGGAACATAAAAGAGCCCCTTCTCCCATCCCTATTTTCATGGAAACAGACCTTTAATCAAACAATCACGCTTATGAGTGGTACAATCTGAGTATCTAACAGGGGAGCTTAACATACACCTGAGAGTCACTGGGTGACTTCTGGGAGGAAATGGCACTGAAGCAGAGACCTGCGGTCAAGGTTGGGTAAGAGGTGATGCAACTCTGCTAACTCTTTTGGCTTCTCTGCCATGTGCCCACCAGTAGGTGTGACTCTGGGCACCTCTCCATGGCTGTGATTTCTGCACCTGCCTTTTGCCTTTATCTGGTCTTGCCAAGAGACCACACAGACTACTCCAAACTCTCCTGGGATTCACCAAGACATCAGCCTACCTGACCAGCATCCCTGGCCCCTGACAGTGGGTATTGATAGGTGGGACTGCTGTGGCTTTACTTACCACCTAGCATGGGCCCTGCACACAGTACCACTCACTAAATAGCAATATTGAATATGAAGTCATTAATTTCAGTTTATTTGATAACTGGCTCCAGTCGTCTGTGGGTGTGGCCTCTTTTCAAATTATTCCCACATTCCTTTGCTACCTAGGAAGAACTTCCTGCTAACATGCTGCGACCTGCCTTAGTTATTACTATCCACAAACACAAGGCCAATCATTGTATTATATTTTAACTCTGGGGTAGGAGTCTCATTCCTTTGGTGAACCTGAACCCCATAGCAGTCAATTCTTCCTTGGCCTCTGTGGAAGCTGGAGGAACAACGGGGCTCCATTGGTCTGTTTGTAACAGTAGAAAGGTCAGGGACTGAGCAGGTGCACAGAAGCAGGGCTGCTCACTCAGGGCAGAGCTTAGGTGACAAGTCCTCCCTCCCCCATCACTGTTTATTCTTTTCAGTTCTCGTTTGCCTGAAGCATTGGCTGAGCTCAGTGAGCTAAGAAAAGTATTGAGCCAGAGGAACACAAAGTTCTTGCTCCAGTTGCCCCAGCGGGTCTCTGAGCAAGCCATTTAATGACCTGTTGTACCTCACTGTGAAAGAAGAGTCGCAGGACAACCTTTAAACCAGCCTCCCTGGGAGGTGGAGGGGGAATCCTCATTAAGGTAATTTGGAAGTATTTAGCGAAGATGAAGTTCGGGGTCAGTGCTCAGTGTGGTTCCTAATAAAACCCTTGGCACTTTGAGGAAGAGCAATGCTGAGGGAGAGAGCAAGCACAAGAGAGGGCCAGGAAGGGGGCAGGGCCTGCCACAGGAGCCGGCCATGTGTGCCCAGCCTTTTCTTCCATTTCAGAGATTTCATGGTAGTGTTCCTGCAATGGGAACAGGCTGAAAAATCTGATCATGCTCTAGTGGTCACCCAGTTCTCATCTTGGGCTTTACTGTGAGACTGTAATTGGTGTCTCTGGCCAGAAAGTATGAGTTCCCTTTGATTTTTTTTTTTTTTTTTTTTTTTTTTGAGACAAAGTCTCCGTCTGTCGCCCAGGCTGGAGTAAAATGGTGTCATCTTGGCTCACTGCAACCTCCGCCTCCTGGATTCAAGCAATTCTCTGCCTCAGCCTCCTGAGTAGCTGGGATTACAGGCATGGGCCACCACACCCAGCTAATTTTTGTATTTTTATTAGAGACAGGGTTTCACCATCTTGGCCAGGCTCGTCTTGAACTCCAATGATCCACCCACCTCAGCCTCCCAAAGTGCTGGGATTACCAGGCGTGAGCCACCGCACCCAGCCCCCTTTGATTTTAACTACTTCCTCTGATGGCCTTCTTTGGCCCCAAGTCTTGAGTGAGTATTTTCTTCCTTTTAGACATAAACTCTGTGATAACTTGGGGACCTCCCAGAAGCCACCCCAGCTGCTCAGATGTGAGCTTCAGGAAGAAGAGTTGTGTTAAATTGTATACATAACATAGCCACATTTTAGAATTAAAATAGAGAAAATTAGGGGGAAACACACATGATCCCATTAACCTAACACGTTATTATTATTACCACTTTGGTAATAATATTTTTCCCATCTTTTCCCTAAATGTGTTTTGTTTTTGTTTTTTTTTTTAGAAACGGGCTCTCACTGTGTTGCCCAGGCTGGAGTGCAGTGGTTATTGACAGGTGCGATTGCATGACTGCTCGGCACAAGAGTTGTGACCTCCAATTCTAACCTGGATGGGTTCACCCCACCTTAGACAATCTGGTGGTCCCTTGCCCCTGGGAGGTCACCATATTGATGCCATACTTAATGCAGACACCAGATAGGCATAGCCCACTACAGCCCAGAACACCTAGGCTCAAGCACCCCTCCTGCTTCGGCCTCCTGAGTAGCTGGAACTACAGGAGCACACCACCAAACTCAGTCCAAATGCATTTTTTTTTTTTTTTTTTGAGATGAGTCTCGCTCTGTCACCAGGCTGGAGTGCAGTGGCATGATCTTGGCTCACTGCAACCTTCAACTAACTCCCTGGTTCAAGCGATTCTCCTGCCTCAGCCTCCTGAGTAGCTGGGATTACAGGCGCACACCATCACGCCCAGCTAATTTTTGTATTTTTAGTAAAGATGGGGTTTCACCATGTTGGCCAGAATGGTCTCAATCTCCTGACCTTGTGATCTGCCTGCCTCAGCCTCCCAAACAAATGCTTTTTTTTTCACAATGCTATAATAATGGGCATTAACATCAGTGTCCTGTTTTACTTTATGTTTCTATCTAGTCTTCATAGAATCTATTTGAAGACTAGATATTATTTATTAAAAAATAGATTGGATTTATCTTAATTGTTCCTTAGATTTTACATTTCTTTGTATCCAGTCTTTCACTAGTGGACCGGCACTAGACAGATCAGTGTTGTCAAGATCCATGGTACAGGTCTAGGAAAGGGCCTGAGTCACATGGCAGGGTAGCTCTCTCTGCTAAAGCTGGCTCATATCAAGGGTGTCTTCTGGGGTATCTGGCCTGAAGCTAACTGCATGTCAATCAGGCAATGCTCCATATCATAGATAAGATTCTGGTTGCAAAAATCCGTATCTCAGCAGAGTTAAATTTAGCAAGAAAGGGACATTTGTAGTAAAGACCAAGGGGTGTTTGATGGCATAGAAAATGGTCTACAGGCAGGCCTCAGGGAGGCCTTGGACTTGCACATCAGAAGCCTGTCCCATTTCTCCTCTGTACACACATCTGCTTCGTGCTCTCTCCACTTCACTGAACATATGGTGGGTGGAAAGTGGCCACTCCTTAGTACCTGGGTTCAAATCACCATTCAAGAGACATTCCTGGATTGACCTCTGACTCTTAATCTCTACTGCAAATTCCAGGGATAGATAATCTAATGACCTCATTTGGAACTACTATATATATATATCTATACACATTCTCAAGGACATGACTCCTGAAACTCTCCCCTCCCTCTCTTGCATCTCAATTTCCTAAATCATTCATGTCATTTTGTTTGTCAGCAAACATTTTCTAGTATCTTCCAACTTAAAGCAAATAACAAACTACCCTTGGCCCCATGTCTCTTTCCACTTAACACCCACTCTCTCTGCTCCTCTTGATTGACCTCAAAAATCTCGAGAGAATTGTCTGTATTGCTGTCTTCATTTCCTCATTCTTCCTTCTCTTCTCAGTCTTTCTAGTTGGATTTGCATCCTTCCAGTTCCACTAAAATTTCTCTGGTTAAGATCACGATGACCTACATCTGCCACATCTATATCCTCCTCTAACCCAGCCTTTCAGAAATATCCCATATGGTTGGCTATTCCTTTCTTGAAGCATTCTCTTCTGTTGGACTTGAGGATACCTTGTATACTAGATGCTCTGGTATGCTACCCAGATCCCTGCTGCAGGACCAAGGAACTCATTGCTCTGGCTGCCAGCAGTGTTGATGGCTGACAGCTCAGGGCTAAGTCTGTCTCCAGGAATTGCCCTCAGATGGAAGAAGCTGACTTGACTAAACTTATGCCCCCGTTGCAAGGATAACCTGCATCCAAGGACTGGTTGATACCAAGGAACGAGGTCCAACTTCCCCATCTCAGTTTGGGACCATTCTAAAGGATCATCCCAGCTCCGGAGCTGCCTGTTGGACAGGCTGAGGCTCCGCTATAAGGGGATCACATTTCAAGCCTCTCTCTGCCCATCCTGCTCCCCCTTACTTCCTTATAGATGCTGTTTCTGTGGCCTTCCCAAATCTCTCTCTCAAACTTTGTTTCCAGGAACCTGCCCTAAGATGCTGAAGTCTCCTGGTTTTCCTGCAACCTCGTTTTCTGTTACTTAAATGTCTCACAAGTTCATTTAACTGATATTTTTTTCCCCTCTCAACAACTTTAAAAATACCTCTTAAATTTTTTTTATTTGACTTTATATTTAGACCAACTTCCGTTCACAGAAAAATTGAGCAGAAGGTACAGAGATACCCTGTCTGCCCCCGCCCCCACACAGGCTCAGCATCTCCCATTGTCAACATCCCCCACCAAGTGGTACAGTTGTTGCAATCAATGAACCTGCATTAGCACGTCATTATCACCCAGAATCCCTAGTTTATATTAGGGCTTACTGTTGGTGTGCAATCTATGGGTTTGGGCAAATGTGCTATGGCATGTATCCACCATGAAATTATCATAAAAAGTATTTTTATTGCCCTAAAAATCCTCTGCCCTCAGCCTATTCATCCCTCCCTCCCCTAACCTTTAGCAACCACTGATTTTTTCATTCTCCCCAGTTTGGCCTTTTCCAGACTGTTATGCAATTGAAATTGTACAGTATACAGCCTTTTCACATTGTCTTCTTTCCCTTAGTAATATGCATTTAAGTTTTTTTCTTGTCTTTTCATGAAAATACATTTTTCTTTCTCCCCTTCACTCTTTCTGTTCTCCACCTTCTTTTCTTTGTTTGTATTATCTGGCTGTTATACAGGTGCTAAATAGAGAACTGATAAGATAGTGTTCCCACTCCCTAATGGTTTTTTGTGTGTGTTTTTTTGTTTTGTTTTTTAAGAAACGACCACACTTTCAAATGGTTGTGTTCAAGTTTTCTAAAATCTAAGGGAGCAGGAAATTGCAGAATGGATTTTATCCACTGGGTCAAGTGAAATTAATGCAGCAGCAACTAACTCATTTATTCTTCCATAATTAAGTCAATAGAATTTACCCATGGGTGCAAGTCTGAAGACTTGATATACCAATCAAACCAGTAATTGTGAAATTATTTACGTACTTTGCTATTATTTTGCTGTAGGTACATTTCATTCTTTCTCTTGACTCAACTCTAAAATAAAGAAGTAAAAGACCAAATGTTTGGATTCACCATAGCTGTAAACTTCTCATTGGGGAAGGGGGTAGTAGAGCATTTTTTCACAAAGAGCTTCATCGCTTGAGACATCAAGAGGCAATTGGATTCCTAGACAATTGCGTGCAAATGAGATCACCTAGAAAATCAGAAACTACATAATGAAGGGTTTGTATCCTGTTGCATGTTAAATGTACATACACAACCAATGTTGGTCTCTTAGTTTTGACAAACATACCATGGATAGGTAAGATGCTAACATTAGGAGAAGCTGGATGAAGAGTATAGGGGACCTCTCTGCATTACCTTTGTGACTTTTCTGCAAATCTAAAATTGAGAGTTTAAATAATACACTTTCATAGATAAGCTCAATTTGATTCGTAAACTGTTGAGAGAATGTACCTCAGTGATGTTGAACTTGGGTATTTGCTGACTTCAGCCCTTCAGAGGCTAATGGTGAGCACTGAAGTCAGAGAAAAGGCCTTTGAGCAATTAAAAGCTTTAATAAACTTCTCATAAATAAGGCAGAACTATCTTCAGGCCCGCTGGCAGCAACTCTGCATGAAAATACTGAAAAGACTGGAAGCTGCTGAGAAACACAGATTACAGCAAGCGGTACCGAAAGGAAAACTACCAAAAAGTGCACAGATGTTTGGGGCACATTTTGTATAGGGGTGAACAATCCTATATACTTCATGTGAGATTGAATTGTAAAACATTTCAACCAAAGGCATTCATAATGATGTTCTTGGATGACAAAGAAAGGTTGAAGTTATTTTTGGCTTAAGCAAGAAAAAATTGCTTAAAAGTTTCTGCTCTCTCTGAGGGTATCTGCTCAGATACCCTCAGAAATGCAATGCAGAAGGGAGAGAATGGGCTTTGGAGTTGACATCCTAGCCCATCTGACCTTGGGCAAATTCCTTAGTCTTTTGTGTCTTAGTCTCTCCATCTATTAAATAAAAATAATGATACATATACTGCAAAGATTGCTGTGAAGATCCTGTATTTTTTTTTTTTTTAAGAGAGTTTTGTTCTTGTTATCCAGGCTGGAGTGCAATGGCGTGATCTTGGCTCACCGCAACCTCCACCTCCCGGGTTCAAGCAATTCTTCCGCCTCAGCCTCCCAAGTAGCTGGGACTACAGGCACGCACCACCACGCCCAGCTAATTTTTTGTATTTTCAGTAGAGATGGGGTTTCACCATGTTGATGAGGATGGTCTCGATCTCTTGACCTCGTGATCCACCCGCCTCGGCCTCCCAAAGTGCTGGGATTATAGGTGTGAGCCACTGCGCCTGGCCAAAGATCCTGTATTAGAATCTTCATAAAATAGCTAGCAAAAGTCTGTCACTCAGCAGGTATGAAGAGTTCAGGGAGATAACAAATGCACACCTGACTATCTGGGATTGAGTCCGGGTGCTCAGATCAAATCTCTGGCTGCTCATATCACCTCTCCAGCTGTGGCACTTTAAGGCCCCCTTTCCATTCTGTTTCTGAGGACAGGATGGATCTATACGGGTCAGGTCAATGACTTTGATAGGTCACAGTGATCAGGCTGAAAATGATCAGGTGAAGAGCAACAGGTTATTAGAAGTCCTGGCATCTTTGTGGTCCTGACTTTTGGGCTTGGCTTTGTGTCATCTTCCCTCTGCCTCCTTTCTCCCTCTCTGGAGACCCTATGAGGCTGGTAGAGTAGACAGGTCTGGGGCCTCCACTGGCCTCCAGCTCCAAGAAGGGTTGTTCAGGTCAGCTCTGCTCTGAGTCTTCAGGAGAAACACTTTTTCAGTACATAGACTTTTCTTTTGAGTAATGTTTCCTGGGTTTTCATACCATAAAAGTAATAACCTCTAGAGGGCCAAGGTCAAGGGTAAGGAAGCTATTAGCCTGGTCTTAACCTAGGCCCACTGGGCCTGCCCATTCTCAGAAAGAGACTCTTCCGCTCCATGAGGTCTGTCCTCACACAGGACCAAAGGTCCCAGGGGGTCACCTGCACAGCTCCCAGGATCCTCAGTGTAGGCAGCTAGTGGAGGGTTCTCTCGTGACTAAGGGTCCCTTAGGCCCCTCCAACCTGCAGTCTTTACTTGACTCCCTAGAGGGTGATCTTTTACCTGCTCTGGCTTTTAGGACCAGTCCATATACCTGATCTGGGCTGAGCCCTGACTTCTCCGCGCCTCCGTCCCCATACTGTCCTCTAAGCCATGCCTCAAAGGGCCTGATCTTGGTCCATTGCTTTGTGCCTATGTTTCAGTGCCCTGGTGAGAAAAGCATAGTCTACATCATAGAAGGTTTCTGTTCAAAAGGACTCAAAGAAAGAAATGATGTTCAAACAAGAAGGTATCAAGTATCACTAAAAATCATAAATGTGAGCTGTCATATGAATGGAAAAATGATGACAGTAGTCATGCATATTTTTTTCTGACTGTCCTTGCATGAGTTGGAGATTTAGAAAATAGAGCTTTTTGAATTTGGCCTGTTTCCCTTGAAGGCATTCATCTTATTCTATCTCTTGCCTAGCTATTGATTTTCTGAGGTCCTGCTCATATGTCCCCACCTGCCTCATACTGGGACTTAGATTGGAGAAGATGAGCCATTTCCCACACACTTAAAACCAATTTGCAGCTGCCAGGCCCTCATTTCTGATCACAAATGTACTGTGTCTTTTCAAGTCTAAAAATAGGATAATAATAACCCACAGGATTTTGTTGATAGCCAGTGTCCTGGTTTGAACTACTTATAAAACAGAAGGCAACATCCAAACAAACTGAGCCATGAAGCTGTGAGTCTCATCTCTTAAGGAACTGGTGACCTTCAGCTCATTTTCTTTCTTGGAAGGAGGAACAGTTTCCCTCACCTCCTCCCCTCTCCCCCCATCAGGTACCCTCCCATAGGTCAGTGGCTTCCTTACTCCCGACAGCCCCTCTCATTTTCCCCTTTCCCAATAGGTTCACCTTTCATGGCGTGACCCATCCTCCCCTCCAAACAGCTGCTGAGCCCTTTGGCCCCCAAGGGTACTCTTGCCAACATCCCAACATCTATCTCTCATTGATCAGAGCCAGACTAGGCATGGTAACTAGTCTGGAAGGTGAGAGTGAATAGACTTTTTTTCATTCTCTCTTAAGGCCAAGTGTGGATAAATGATGCAGGAAGATGAGAATTCTGTCTCAGCCAAGTGGCGGGCAATGGTCAAAGCACATTGAGAAGGTGAACCCAGTGAAAGGCTTTGGGACATCAAGACTCACATGGTGAAGCATGAACCTATAGGCAAAACTAACTGGAAACACAAAGAAATCACTGTGTACAGTTCAGTTGCTAAAAATAGGGCAAAACTATGAGAGGAACACATTTGTCTTCAGCATTCCTTTCTTCATCTTCTTGTGTCTCTTCACCAGGTCTGAAGCCCTTGCTTCATTCTGTTCCACCTGCCTGAAAGCTGGTCCCATGAGCTCGCTCTTACTGCATGAATAGAGAAATCCAAACACTTAGTAGTGCTCGAATCAGAGGAATGAGTGATCAGTGAAGAATTTAAATGATCCTAAGTGTTCATTTGTTTGAATTGAACATCGCCCAGGGAGATGGAGAGTGGGCCTTTCTCAGTTACTGCAGGTGACTGCTGTTGGTTTCTTCTGTGTACCTAGTTGGCCCAAAGAAAGGGAGCAGCCTGGACACTTACAGAGACATTCGGGCTGCCAAATCATCAGGGTGAGACTCTCTGAATCCTTAACCATTTTCATCTCATTTCCCAAATCTTCAGATGCTTGGATGCCTGAATAAAAGCAAGGTTCCACATGCTGGAGATACCAACGTGGCTAAGACTCTTCTCTGTCCTTGAGGATCTCATAATCAAGCAGGAAGCAGACAGACAGGTCCATTTTCTACGAATGGTTCAGCAGGACTAGCTCAAGATAGGACAACCATGGGAAGAATAGAAAGGGGAAAACCAGATGGAAAAGGACTATAGGAGGGTCCTCTTCTCCAAGTTATCCTGAGCCTGGCTTAGGAAGTCATAGGTCAGGCCCATCTGAGCCTCCAGAGCTCCACCTGGGGTGGGAGTGTGGGGTAGGGTAGAAATCTAGCTGGTCCCCTCCACCTTTCTTGGGAGAGCATTCTTTTGGGAAAGTCACCTTCCCTTCCCACAAGCCCCTTCTATTTCTCTACATAATCCTCAGGCTTCCTGGCCCTAAGGCCTGCTGTGATTCTGTTGCAGGCCAAATGACTCTCTCCTCAACACTTGAACTAGAGTTCTTTAGGGGAGACACCAGGGCATATTATCAAGAATGTTCTATACAAAGGCTGAGCATTAACTGTGTTTGGCTAACATTACCAGGCTGTCAGCACCAGCCAAATTCTTGGTCTATGCTGGCTAGAATTCAGAAGATGGATACATCCATCATGCCTCCCTCCTCTGTCTACCTTGGCCTCTGGTCAAAGTGCAAAATCCTGCAGCTCCTTGAACTGTTATCCCCCAAATGCTCCATACTGTCTTCTTCCTGATTCTTCCTTTCACTACGGACCTTCCTTTCATGTGCCTTCTGGAACGTTTATTTTTGGGGGATCAAACTCTACTGCATCTGCTACTTGATATGCACAAAACTTCCTCTCCTTCTTAACCAAACCTGGCTCTCTCCCAGGAACTACCTGGATAGAAGTTAATTGGGGCACTGTAAGGAATAGTGAGGTACAGTGGTCATCTAGATCTAAAATTCTCATTTTCAAGTCTTCCTAATCCATGGAATCCTTCATTTAAGTGAAGCCAAAGAGTTGAAGGGGCGGAGGAAAGTTGGGGAATCTGGAAGCCCATTCATTGGCTGCTTCTTTCACTTTGCAAGGAAGTGTCCTGCATACCTTGGCTAAATCTGTAGGATCTGAGGAGCACGATTTGAAGACAAGTGATCTAGAAGATAATACTGTGACAGTTTACAGTGGTTTAGAGATTGTTTGTCCTTTGGCTATAATTTTAGACACATACATGGGTTCTTTTACAATGTTCTCTAATTAAATATCTTTATCTCAAAAGAAGTAGAATTTACTTTGTAACAGTCAACTTTATGATGCAGTTTTCTGGAACACTATGTAGTAAAAAGCAGGGACTTTTTTGGCAAGGCATCATTGAACAAGGATCAAGGAGAAATGCTTACATTTGACTTTTTGGTAATAGGCGAAGAATAAAAAAACAAGATATTCATTTTCCAACAAACATTTATAAGAGGCTCTCTTGTGCCAGGTACCTGTGGGTGCTGCAGATTCCGCTGAGAATAAGGATGGGAGTCATTGCCCTGTGAAGCTTACATTTTAGAGGGCCAGGAAAATAGAAGACACTACATGAATGCATGAATTATTTATTTTCAAATAGTATTGTATCCTGTAAAGAAAGTAAATGAAGACTGTGTCATAAAGACTGACTTGGGATTTGTCAAATAACCATAGATTTATTCACTGTTCAATTGTCCGGAGAATGAATCCAGCTAATTTCCAGATCTCAAGGCTGGGTAGTAAAATCCAGTGTTCAGAATAATTGTCTAGAGAAGTCAAAATATTACATTATATTTCCTAACCTCATTTCTGAGAAAAAAAGGAGTAAAAAATAGGCAGGAGAGAGGAAAAAAGGAGGGGAAGGATAAAGAAACTGTGTTCTACAGAAAATAGAGAAGAAAATAGAGAAGTGGCATGCTTTGGTTGATGAGATTTTCTCTTTACAAGGCAGAGAAAATCTAATCAGCCAAAGTATGCCACTTCCAAAGAATTCTAGCTGGTCAAAAATTCACTGCCCAGATCAAAGCTCTGTCTTATTGCTTTGACTATTAAGATAGAAAAACTAGGAAATGGTGTTTATATTTAGATATATGTTTACTTTTTTTTTTTTTTTTTTTTTTGAGAAAGGGTCTTGCTCTGCTATCCAGGCTGGAGTGCAGTGGTGAGATCATAGCTCACTGGAACCTGGAACCCCTGGGCTCACATGATCCTCCCACTTCAGCCTCACAAGTAGTTGGAGTTACAGGTAAGAGCCACCACACCTGGCTAATTTTTAAAATATGTTTTGTAGAGATGAAGTCCTGCTGTGTTGCCCAGGCTGGTCTTGAAATCCTGGCCTCAAACAATCATTCAGCCCAAGGTCTCCCAAAGTGTTGGGATTACAGATGTGAGCCACTGTGCCCAACTATTTATTGTATTTATTTTTCCTGATTCAAAAAATTACTTTCCCTTTTTACCAGAGGAAATTTCGCAGTGGTTTTTATAAATATTTTTTTGAATTCAAGGATGTATCATTCCATAATCTAGTTCCTTTGGATTTACAAATGACATCCTTATCATCTGTGGTCTTTCTATAACTGGAAATATGTCTATAAAAATGCTATATTGTAAAAATTACAGAGTCTTTTGGATCAAAGTGATACAATTTATTTCAAATGGATTTACATTATCACTGACTTTTAAAAACAGTTCTGGGTACATCCTGGACCATATAAATGGCTCTGATTTTTCTGGATTGGCTAATAAGAGGCAGATGCTTCCTTCTCAGAAGAAATCCAATCATGGTGCATGTGACACAGCCGGGCCCCACAGGATTTCAATGCTATTCCCTTCCCATCTGTAAATACAGTTTTTAAAGTCCGTTTTTAAGGACATAAGCCTGAGCTTTAGGTGAAATCGAGGTTTTCCAAAGCAATCTCTATCATATTGGAGTCCATGAAGAACACTAAGTGCACTCTGGAATGTTCCTGATGTGGTGGCAGCAGTCTAGGCAGATACAAAATCAGAACAGCGTAACTATAAAATGCAGACTTTTAAAATGTGGTTCCAGTGGAGATGCCTGAATGATGGTTGGGGTTTGGTTCATCCTCTTCTCTACCATCAGACACTCACATAATAATTGTTAACTTGGGAGTGCATATTAGGTACTGTTGGTTACATACATTCATTCATGCAACAACCCCATCAGGTGTTTACCATTGTTATATTCTTTACAGATGCAGAAATTGAGGCTAAGTTGGATAATTTGAGCAATCACACATACTAGTAGTTGGTGGAATAAGGATCCCAACTGAGGCAATCAGCTCTGGAGGCTGCATTTGTAAACACCACACTATAAAGCACTCTGCTGTGATCTCATTGTATGTTGACATTTCTTGTATATTAAAAAAAAAAAAGTAAAGATGGATTACATTGTTAACACACAGAACCTCCTCCTCAAACCAGGTTTGAAGACCACCCGCCTGGAGCAATCAGAACACCTCTATCTAGTATAGCTGTACCTTAGCAAGAAGAGTAACTTGTTATCTTCACAGAGAGGTTAAGTCTTGGTCATGGAGAAGGGGCTTAGTGCTTCCCCACTGAGTCCACACCTGGGACAATAATAGCAATAAAAAGACAATGGCAGTAATTAATGGCAACACCTATCATGCACTGAGTGCTTGCTCCGTGCTAGGAATTAAGGTATTATGCTTAGTGCATTGCAGAATTATCTCCATGTACTCTTCCTCAAACCTGTGTGGTCAGAACTATTGTTTTTTTTTTTCCAAGACGGAGTTTCACCATGTTGGTCAGGCTGGTCTTGAACTCCCGACCTCAGGTGATCCGCCTGCCTTGGCCTCCAAAGTGCTTGGATTACAGGTGTGAGCCACCACACCCGGCCAGAACTATTGTTATTCTGAAGTATAAGATGAGGAAACTCAGATTTAAACTATGTGTCTTGCCCAAGGTCATGCAGAAGTCCTAAGTTACAAATAGTTGAAACTCAGTCTATCTGATTGCAGAGCCTGAGTCCTTAACCACTAACTTATATGCAGTCCAAGGTCAATGAATGTAACTGTCATGAGCAGTAGGGGTCGGGTTAACTGCCTGAGTTAGAGGCAGAAAGATCAGGGTCTGCTAAGAAGTGGAGAAAGAGTACAGCAATTTCAAATGTACTCAACAGTTCATTAATGATCATTTTTACCTGCTTGCTATTTGTTCAGCTAAGCTATCTCCACTCATGAGCTCTTTAATTCATTCAGCAAACATTTACTGACTGCTTCATCCTGGGTTATAAAGATAAGCAAGTCCCTGTCCCCAGAACCTCCAGCCTAGTAGAGAAGTTGTGCTGATACATATCAAAGAAAATCATCACTAACCCAAGCAAACAAATGAACAAATCAAACCTACCAACCCTGGGAGCCTCCTCTCTGGACGACTCCCTTGCCACTTACAGAGTCTGGTGGGAGAGGGGAGCTCACCTACGCCTGTGTGAGGGAAACAGATTTCCAAGCTCCTGCTGTTGATGCATGCTGCCAAACGGAGCAGATCTGCAGGAGACAGCACTTTATTATTTATTAGCGAGTTGTGGATATTCAAAGACAGACCCAGATCTTAGTGGAGGAAATGAAGAGTAAAGCTGCTCCACATGAGTACTTAGCAGGAATTGGGGTTGGCAAGTGGAAAGAATACTGGTATGTGTTGATGGGCTTCCAGGTGAGACAAGCCCTGAAACAGCACGGAAATCCAAGGTGGTTCTCTGGAGGAATAGAGCTGAAGGCAGGGAATGGGCGATGGAACGTTTAGGACTGTTATTTCACACATGCTTTTAAATTGCTTCCTGTATTATGGCTGACTACAGTTGAATTTTGTCTACCCAGATCTTTAGTAAATATCTGACATGCTGGTGTTTCTTGGGGGGAATGAGAGGGAGAGCTTCTCTGAGCACCCAGGAAGCAGCAGGGAAGACAAATGCAGAAATGAGACCTGCAACCCACATGTGGTCACAGAAACCTTGTGGAGGGAGCTCAGCTTGCCAGGCTGCTATGCTCATAAGGTGTGTGTGGAGGACCAGGAGTCAGGCCAGCACTGAGAGGGCGGAGTCACCTGCCGAAGCGAAGCACTTCTGAAGTCTAGTTGACTGGGGCTACTCTACAGGCCCTACACTTGGGGGCAGAGGAGGCAATCTGAGCTGCAAACTAGGATCTGTGAAGCATCTACTGTGCCCGGCACATCAGTCACAGCAAAGTGGGAGAGTGAAACACAGATGTACATCATTTCAGTGCGATCCAGTAAGTGCAGAGTGGATACTGGATAGAGACCACAAAGGGGAGGCTTCAACAACTGTGAGGGCTCCCTGGATGAGAATGTGCCTGCGTTGGGCCTTGAAGGATGAGCCAGAGTAGCCTAACAGAGAAAAGGCGCAGTAGTATTCGAACAAATGAAAGAGAGAAACAGAGCTACGTGGGTGAGGAGCAACCAGGCAAATGGAAAAGAGAAACAGGACGTGGGAGGAGGAACCAGCAGCAGCGCTGCAGGGCTAAGAGTCCGCAGGGCTGGGGGAGAGATGGGAGGAGGGGTGGGTGAGAGGCCAGGTGGTGGCAGGTAGGTGTGTCTGGGGAGGATGCTCAGAGGAGGATTGGGAATCTGCTGCCTGGAATGCTGAGAATAATCTCCCTGTTTCTCTCTCATTCTCTGCAAGTATCCATTCCACTCTCTTCCAGGATTTCTGCTTTCTCTGGTGTGCATTACATGTAGAAGACAGAAGATTGCCAACTAAATGTCTGTGGTTTTTACTTTAGTCTCACCATCTGGCTATCTCTCATCTCTACTCTTCTCTCCTCTCTCTGCTTCTCCTTTTCCTCATTCTATTCCTCTTTTCTCCTTCTCCCTTTCTTCTTTTTCTCCTTCTTCTTCTCCTCCTTCTCCTTCCTATTCCTCTTCTGTCATTCTTCCTATTCCTCTTCTGTCATCCTTTCCTCCCACCAACTCCACCCATACACTCCCTGGGAACAGGCTCTGATTGATTATCTGTGGGTCAAATGGACATTTGCAGTCCAGCTGACCAGGCCCAGGGTGCAGGGTCATGACTGCCCCTGCCATGCAGTTGATGAGCATGACTGCCAGGAGCCCACTTCTTGTAAATGAGTGTAGGGTGGGAAGCTAAGAGGATATCACAAGCTGGGCAACCTCCCCAGAGCAATCTCTTCTGGAAAGGGCTGTCTCTGTTATTCCTTTGTATCTGTACATTTCATACAGTGCTGAGCACCCCTATGTGATTCTTAGAAGCTGCAGACTGGTTGATCGATTGCAGAAGCATCTTCACATTAGGAAAGAAAACCTACCAGAGCAGGGATAATAAAGTCAGTTACAAGGCAGTATTTGAGGACCACGATTTCTCAGCATCCTCAGGTAGCCCTGGACACAGAGCCGGCTAATCGATGGACGGTCTCAACACTGCAGCTCCAGTGTTTTTCCTCTGTCTTCATTCCTCCTGTTTTTCTGCCCTTTCACTTTCTACACTTCAGAGTCCAAACCTCCATTCTTCCCTAGCACTTCTCTCTGTCCCTTCCAGGCTCCCATGTCAGGGTCCTAGGGGGAAAGAAAAGCAAACAGTGGACAGCACTGCGAGAGCTGAATCTGGTTTCAGTAGCACAATCTACCTCTGTGACCTTGGGCCAATTATTTGATCTCTCATAGCTTTTATTTTCTCAGCTATTAAAAAAAAAGAGAGGCTGTGATGGTTTGCGGAGTTGTTTCCAGGAGCCTTAAGAATCTGCAGAAGTGTTTCATGGGCAGCCACAGGTAGGAAGGTTCATGAGAGGCTCGTTCCTAACTTCAACTAACAGGGCACCTAAGATTTTACAGTAACAGGTTTCAGATTGAGAGTGCTACTGCTTACCAGGACCAGTTGATCTCTAAGGCTCTTTTATATATTACTTAAGAATTTTGTTAGGCAGCAAGAAAAGTGTTAACGGAAGCCTTTGAAAGAGAATGGTCTGCTTTTCTCTCATATAAAAGAAATATGAAGTTCAGGGTCAGTCTGGCAGCCCCATAATATCAGCAATGACCCTGGCCTCCTTGTTTCTTAATCCATCATCTTTAGCACTGGCTTAGCACTGGCTACTGCCTTCCATTCTCACACTTGCTATATATACATATATATTTTTTGAGACAGGGCCTCACTCTGTTGTCCAGGCTGGAGTGCAGTGGCGTGATCTCCGCTACTTTAGCCTCCGCCTCCTGGGTTCAAGCGATTCTCTTGCCTCAGCCTCCCGAGTAGCTGGGACTAAAGGTGTGAGCCACCATGCCTGGCTGATTTTGGTATTTTTAATAGAGTCCAAGTTTCACCATGTTGGCCAGGCTGGTCTCAAACTCCTGACCTCGAGTGATCTGGCCACCTTGGCCTCCCCAAGTGCTGGGATTACAGGTGTGAGCCACAGCGCCCAGCCACAACACTTGCTATATACTGACTGAACACTTATCTATATATGCTTGAATGTCCACATATATAAAAATCCAGAGACCTCCAGGAACTTCTCCAAGCACCTTGTCTGTGAAGTTTTCTATAGGCAGGGCGAGAAATCCTCAGCCCTGGGTACTTTTCTACTGTGCTTATATCTGTCAAGCATTATGTTTAGCACATTGTATTATATGTCATCTCTCATGTGCCACATGGACCTGGGCTCCGTGACAATGACACCATGTCTCATTCCTTTTTGGGTTCCTGGTGCCTAACCCTGTACTCAGCATACAGCAGACATAGCTGAGTAGATGGTTGAGTGAACGGATGAGTCAATGCATCATTCCGTCCTCACTCCCCACAGCCCGTCTCTAACAAATGAGAATTGGATTATTTGGTCACCTTTGTTCTCAAGGAGGAACAGGAAACAGCTGATTATCTATGGGTCTGGAGCTCCAGGAGAGGTCTAAGCTGGAGGTTGATTTGGGAATCCTTGACTGTATGTGGAAGTTAATTTACGGGATGGACTGAGATCACAGAGTGGGCCAATGAAGGAAAGGAAGGCTAGGGAACACCTCTAAAAGAAGTGAGTAGAGACTGGGAATTGTGGCTCATGCTTGTAATCCCAGCACTTTGAGAGGCCGAGGTGGGTGGATCACTTGAGGTCAGGAGTTCGAGACCATCCAGACCAACATGGTGAAACCCTCTGTCTACTTAACATACAAAAATTAGCCAGGTATGGTGACGTGCGCCTGTAGTTCCAGCTACTCTGGAGGTTGAGGCAGGAGAATGGCGTGAACCCGGGAGGCAGAGGTTGCAGTGAGCTGAGATCAGGCCACTGCACACCAGCCTGGGCAATGAAGCAAGACTCCATCTCAGAAAAAAAAAAAAAAAAAAAAGGAGTAGAAAAAGAGGATGCTGCCCAAGGAGGCTGAGAAGGAATGGAGACATAGGAAGAGAGTTGAGGCAGAAGAGGGCTTCAGAAGGCATAATGGGCAATAGCATCAGAGGCTATGATGAGGGCAAGGGGTCCACCTGCACTTCTCTGCCCTCTTGACCAGTTTTGAGAGCTAAAGGACACCAGCTGCACCCAGGCCCTGCTCCTCACACTCAGCACCCTGGGAGGGACCACATTTCCCAGGTGACCAGAGATATCTATTCCCCACACACAGCCCCGTCCAACCATCACAACCACACCTCCTTCATAATTTTGTACATAGCAAAAGAAGTTACAACTAAAATGTATAACTATATGTAAGGCACGGAAGGCACTCTTGCACTGAGGTTCTTTGGCTGAGATGGTCATAGCTGAGATTCGTCCTGGGGTAGCACAACTAAAACCAAGCTCTGAGTCAAGGGAACAATCGGAATCCAAGCCAGATCTCCAGTGTTAACCAAGTGTATGACAAGAAGCACTGGTTATAGGGACTGTAATAAACATGCTGAGAAACAAAACAAAACAAAACAAAACAAATCAAACAAGAGTCTTGGGGGTAAGTGAGAACCAGGAAGTCAGAAGCTGCTGGCTGAGCCAGGGGCTGGAAGCCAGAACCCAGAATCAAGAGCAGCAGAAGAAACTCTTGAGTTCAGCCTCAGAGCATTAGCTCGCAGTATAAAGACTATGACAGAGACAGAAACAAACTGCTCAGAGCACTGGGGAGAGGGAGCTGATTCTTACCGGGGGAGACCTAGGGCAGCTTCCCAGGTCCGCAAGTGTGCCTAGCAAACAATCATGTGGCATGAATGACTTAGAGGGGATTTGAGCTGCACTTGGAAGAATGGCAGATGTGAAGGTGGGAAGGTCATTCTCGGCAGAAGAAAACATTTGAACAATAGCCTGGAGTGCAGGGTTAGTTCTGGCTGCAGGTGGCTGGAAAGAGGATGAGGCTTTTGTCTGTGCACTCAGCATCTCCCCGGGGAAGGAGGAACTACTTTCAGGCTTGTGCTGTTTCAGGGTGCAGCCCTGGAATGAAACTGGACCTGCTACCCACATCAATGCCAGCTTTTGACTGAGAGAGGGCTGAGTCCTGGGCCAGGCAGCCCAAATTCCCACCTAGACAAAGCAGATGCCCAAATGCTCCTGGCCCGGGCCACCTGCGTGGGGCCTGCTGGGCAGAGCTCAGAAACTGTGTCTCCATTGCTCTCAGCTTGGACTATCTCAATTACGTTAAGCTGCAGGCCCCCGGGCAAGGCTCCTGCTGCTTTGTCTCTGGATGCTCCTTTGAGCCAAGAAGGACAGTGATGCCAATGTCTCCTCCACTGCAGAGGTACCTGCCTGGTTGTGAACTACAGCACCCTTAATGCTGCAGAGGTGCCCACTGTTTTCTGAACCACAGCACACCCAACACCTGGCTGTGGGCTCTGTCACCTGTCCTGAGGTCTTCTGCTCAGTCCACACTGCCAGGTCAAGGGAGGAGGCGGTGCTGCGTCCTTGGTTTACCAGGCTTGAGAGCTATGGAGTAGGAAGGACTGTATGAAAAATACATAGTGAGGATGCCTCAGGAGAGCGCAGAAGCCCAGCACTGAGTGTCCTGGAAAGACTTCAAACGATCTGCACATTCAACACAAAAAGATAAAACAAAAATAGAAAGCTTTTCTTCTGTTCCATAGTCACCTATAAGAGACTGATGAAGGCTAGGAGACATTAATTAAAGAGTGAGAATCATTTTCTGGGTTCCTTTAGAGGTTAATCTTTCACTTTTTGGCGGTTTCTATTACATTCCTAACAGTTTTTAGGTCTATAAAATCAATCACCTCAGTCTACAAGTCCCCTGTACTTATTATGAAATATAATGAAACATCGATAAAGGTGTGCAGAGATGAATACGTCTGGTGAAGACTAGAGAAACAGATTGGTGAACTCCCCCATCCCAGTTGCTCCTCCCAGTGAGTGAATACTGCTCCCCAGAGTGAAGAGGTATTTCAGCAGCAAGACAAGAAAACTTCCCAGGCTGCAATTTTGGCTCTGCTATCTAAGTGATGATCATTATAGGTTGAACTATTTAACTCAGTTTCCTCATATGTCCAATGAAAACAATCATATATACCTTAAGAGTAGTTGTGAAGAGTCAGTGATATAATGGTTATAAAGTACTTAGCACATTGCCTGGCACAACTTATAACTCAATAACAAAACAAGATATCTAATTTTAAAATGACAAAACAGCCTGGGCAACATGATGAAACCCCATCTGTACAAAAAATAAAAAAAATAAAAAAATTAGCTGGGCACGGTGGTGCGCACCTGTAGTCGCAGCTACTCAGGAGGCTGAGCTGGAAGTATGGTTTGAGACTGGGAGGTCAAGACTGCAGTGAGCCAAGATGGCACCACTGCACTTCAGTCTGGGAGACAGAGTGAGACCCTGTCTCAAAAAAAAAAAAAAAAAAAAACCGGGGGCAGTGGCTCATGCTTGTAATCCCAGCACCTTGGGAGGTCGAGGCGGGTGGATCATGAGGTCAGGAGTTCGAGACAAGCCTGTCCAATATGGTGAAAACCCATTTCTACTGAAAAATACAAAAATTAACCAGGCATGGTGGCACATGCCTGTAGTCCCGGCTACTCGGGAGGCTGAGGCAGAAGAATCACTTGAACCCGGGAGGCGGACGTTGCGATGAGCCAAGATTGTGTCACTGCACTCCAGCGACAGAGTGAGACTCCATCTCAAAAAAAAAAAGATGAAAGACTGGAATAGACATTTCGCCGAAGAAGATACGTGAAACTCTAATAGGTGCACAAACAGATGTTCAACGTCATTAATTATTAGGAAAATGGAAACTGAAACCACATTAAATACCACTTTCTGTTCACTTTGAAGTCTGTAATTTTAAAAATAGACAATAACAAGAGCCGGAGAGGATGTGCAGATACTGGAAACTCCCTGCCTAGTTGGTGAGAATGTCAAATGGTATAGCCACCTAGGAAAACAATTCAGTAGTTTCTTTAAAAGGGTAAGCAGAGTTGCCAGCAGCAATTTCCACTCCTAGTTATCTGGCCAGGAGAAATGAAAGCATATGTCCACACAAAGATATCCATTCATGACAGCATTATGAATAATAGCCACACACTTGGAACAATCCAAATGTCCATCACCCAGTGACTGGATAAACAAAGTGTGGTAATTCATATAATGGAATATTATTCAGCAACAAAAAAGAGCAAACTACTGATACATACTACCACATGGATGGACCTCAAAAAGATTTTGCCAAGTGAAATAAGCCAGAAATTCATTTACATAGAACTTCTGGGAAATGCAAATCTGTAAAACAGAAAGCAGATCAGTGTTTGCCTGGAGCAGGTGGGTGAGACTGGAAATTCCACGAGGACACGAGGCAGTTCTGGGGCCGATGGAAATGTTCTAAAACTGGATTTTAGTTATGTTTGCACAACTCTATAAATTTACAAAAAGTCACTGAATTAAACACTAAGATAGGCAACTTTTAAAGCATATAAATTATACTTCCACATAACACTTTGAAAATTGTTATAAAGATTGTATGGCAACTCAACGAAATTGTGTGATATGTTAAGTAAAAACAAAAAAGTTAAGGCAAAATCCAGCAAAATCCTTAAGTATTTAAAATACAAAGTACACAAATGATTACAACCATGAATGAATCAGAATAAAAAAGAGGGCTGGGTGCAACAGCTCATGCCTGTAATCCTGGTACCTCGGGAGGCGAAGGCAGGAGGATCACTTGAAGCCAGGAGTTCAAGACCAGTCTGGGCAACAAAGTGACACCCTGTCTCTACCAAAAAAAAAATTAAAAATGTAGACAGCCATGACGTCTCACATCTGTAATCCCAGCACCAGCACTTTGGGAGGCCGAGGTGAGAGGGAGGATTGCTTGAGCCCTGGAGTTCGAGACTACAGTGAGTCATGACCGAGCCACTACACTGCATTCCAGCCTGGGCAACAGGGCAAGACCCTGTCTCTTAAAACGAAAAAGAAGAGTAAAAATGAAAGAACTATGGAGCAATAAAAATTGCCATATCAGTAAAATGGAGGATTTTTTTTTTGGTCTTTTAACAAAATGTTAACCATTTTTATTATATTAAAAAAGTTAAAATGAGGCAGATTTTCTTTTGTGTGTTCTGTCTTCTAGCTTGCAGTGAGTGGAGGAGGAGAAAATAGTGCGTCCTTGTTTTTGAGTTTTTTCTTCTACATTGTTAGAGAGCTTTGCAGACATTAGCTCATTAATCCCCAACAATCCTTGAAGCAGGCAGAGAATAGTATCAGTTGCCCACCTTGCTTATTCTGGTTCATTTAAAGGTAGTTTAAAAAATGTATTATGAGGGTTTTATATGAAGGAGTTATAATCATATTTTATGTATATAAATTGTCATGTATATGTGTGTGTATATATATATATACATATACACCGAAAGAAATGGATTACACTTTACCTCCTCTGAACTGGATTATTTCTCCTCCACTCCTATTGTCTTCTTAGCCCTTCTGAACTAAAGCTGAGGGGTCATGTTACCTTAGCCTCCAAACAACAAAAAACAAACGCCAAGCTTGCTAAGTGTTTCTGTTGGGCTGAAATGGGAATTTCTCTTTTTGTGCTATTCTTTTTTTTTTATTTTATTGCATTTTAGGTTTTGCGGTACATGTGAAGAACATGCAAGATTGTTGCATAGGTACACACATGGCAGTATGATTTGCTGCCTTCCTCCCCATCACCTATATCGGGCATTTCTCCCCATGCTATCTCTCCCCAACTCCCCACCCGCCGCTGTCCCTTTGTGCTATTCTTAAGTTAGAAAAGAATGTTTGGGCAGCAGCTTATCCAGCTGGTTAATGGCATTTCACTTGGCTTTGCTTAGATTCTATTTTCCCTCCGTCACAAACAAGTGAAATCCCAAGTTACGTTACAAGACAAATGATTCCTAAATAACAAATTCTGAAGAATGTCCTCATCACACATGCATTCCACTTGTGCTGTCCCCTTGACTACAATGCCCTGTCCTATCTTATCTGCCAAATGACCTTTCTTGATCTTTTCAGACCTAGCATCTTTTATAACCGTTTACCTTTTTCTCCTTTACTTTCCTTTGGGCACTCCCCTCCCCCAACATCGTAGAGCATCTTCCCTCCTGTACTCTCATGGTTCAGACTTCTATTTTCAACTGTGTCACCCTGTGTCATAAAATACATGGACCTATGTGCTTGTCTCCTCCTTTTAGATGTGAGACCACTGAAGAAGAGTTGATGTCGTAGTCGTCTTTGAATCCCAGCACATCCTGATGAGGATGATGAGTGTACAAGTTTGCTAGGGCTGCTGTAACAAACACAACAGACTGGGTGGCTTAAACAACAAAGTAATTTTTTCACAGGTCTGGAGGCTAAAAGTTCAAGACCAGCACATCGGCAGGACTGATTTCATTCTGAGGCCCCTCCCCTTTGCTTGTAGATGGCAGTCTTTCCCACGTGTTCTTCACATGGTCTTCCGTCTGTGTGCATCTGTGTCCTCATCTCCCTTCTTATGTGGACATCAGTCAGACTGGATTAGGATCCACCTACTTGACTGCATTCTACCTTAATTTCCTCTTCAAAGGCCCTATCTCCAAATCTCCAAATACAGGCACATTCTGAAGTAGTGGGATGAGGACTTCCACATATGGAAGTAATTTGGAGGGGAGGGGGCACAATTCAGCCCATCACAATGGTGATGAAGATGATTAAATAACAGTTACCATTTATTGAGTGCTTGCTAGAAGATAAAAGAGACAACAGGTGGAAAGTCAAATGCCCAGTCAAATTGTGGACATTTGACTTTCCATTTGCTATCTCTTTTAGTCTTCAATAACCATACAGTTACAATCAATACTATTGTCATTTTTGGCTTATAGATAAAGAAAAAAAAAGAAGGCTTACAGAGGTTAAGTCACTTATCTAAGGTCATAGAGCTGATGTGTAGTGAAAATGGCATTCAATCTAGGAATACAGCTAACAAAGGATGTAAAGGACCTCTTCAAGGAGAACTACAAACCACTGCTCAAGGAAATAAGAGAGGACACAAACAGATGAAAGAATATTCCATGCTTATGGCTGGGAAGAATCAATATTGTGAAAATGGCCATACTGCCCAAAGTAATTTATAGATTCAATGCTATCCCCATCAACCTACCAATGACCTTCTTCACAGAACTGGAAAAAACCACTTTAAACTTCATATGGAACCAAAAGAGAGCCCACATAGCCGAAACAATCCTAAGCAAAAAGAACAAAGCTAGAGGCAACACGCTGCCTGACTTCGAACTATACTACAAGGCCACAGTAATCAAAACAGCATGGTACTGGTAGCAAAACAGAGACATAGACCAATGGAACATAACAGAGGCCTGGGAAGCAACACCACACATTTACAACCTCTGATCTTTGACAAACCTGACAAAAACAAGCAATGGGGAAAGGATTTCCTACTTAATAAATGGTGTATTTAATAAATGGTGTTGGGAAAACTGGCTAGCAATGTGCAGAAAGCTGAAACTGGACCACTTCCTTACACCTTATACTAAAATTAACTCCAGATGGATTAAAGATCTACACATAAGACCTAACACAATAAAAACCCTAGAAGAAAACCTAGGCAAAACCATTCAGGACATAGGCATAGGCAAGGACTTTATAACTAAAACACCAAAAGAATTGGCAACAAAAGCCAAAATAGACAAATGGGATCCAATTAAACTTCAGAGCTTCTGTACAGCAAAAGAAACAATCATTACAGTGAACAGGCAACCAACAGAATGGAAAAAAATTTTTGCAATCTACCCATCTGACAAAGGGCTAATATCCAAAATCTACAAATAACTAAAACAGATTTACAAGAAAAAAACAAACCCATTCAAAAGTGGGTGAAGGATATGAACAGACACTTTTCAAAAGAAGACATACATGAGGCCAACAAACATAGGAAAAAATGCTCATTATCACTGGTCATTAACAAAATGCAAATCAAAACCACATTGAGATACCATCTCATGCCAGTTAGAATGGTGATCATTAAAAAATCTGGAGACAACAGATGCTGGAGAGGATGTAGAGAAATAGGAACATTTTTACACTGTTGGTGGGAGTGTAAATTAATTAAACCATTGTGGAAGGCAGTGTGGCAATTCCTCAAGGACCTGGAAATAGAAATACAATTTGACCCAGCAATCCCATTACTGGGTATATACCCGAAGGATTATAAATTGTTCTATTATAAAGACACACGCACACGCATGCTCATTGTGTCACTGTTCACGATAGCAAAGACTTGGAACCAACCGAAATGCCCATCAACGATAGACTGGATGAAGAAAATGTGGCACGTATACACCATGGAATATTACACAGCCATAAAAAACGATGAGTTTGTGTCTTTCGTAGGGACATGGATGAATCTGGAAATCATCATTCTCAGCAAATTGACACAAGAACAGAAAACCAAACACTGCATGTTCTCACTCATAGGCAGGTGTTGAACAATGAGAACACATGGACACGGGGAGGGGAGCATCACATACTGAGGTCAGTTGTGGGAGGTAGGGGCTGGGGGGGGAGGGAGAGTGAGGGGGTGGGGAGCGTGGGGAGGGGTAATGTGGGGAGAAGTACCAGATATAGGTGATGGGGGGATGGAGGCAGCAAACTACCTTGCCATGTATGTACCTATGCAACAATCCTGCATGATCTGCACATGTACCCCAAAAGCTAAAGTACAAAAAAAAAAAAAAAGAAAGAAAGAAAATGGGATTCAATCCTAAGATATTTTGCTTCCAGAGCTATACTCTAAATCACTATACTCTACTATCTGGTACATAATAGGTACATAATGCATGTTTGAAGAGAGAATGACCAAGAAAATGAATGAAATAATGAATTACTGCAGCCATGTAACATTTATATTCAGTTGCACCACAGACTGTTGCACAGTTCTGAAAACTTACAAAAAATATACTTGTAAAAATTTGATAGATGATTATCCTAAAAGATAACTTTATTCTTGTCTTTTTGTTGTTGTTGTTGTTTTTGAGATGGAGTCTCACTCTGTCACCCAGGCTGAAGTGCAGTGGCACAATCTCAGCTTACTGCAATTTCCGCCTCCTGGGTTCAAGCGATTCTTCTGCCTCAGCCTCCTGAGTAGCTGGGATTACAGGTGCACACCACCACACCCAGCTAATTTTTTGTATTTTTAGTAGAGACAGGGTTTTACCATGTTGGCTAGGCTGGTCTCGAACTCCTGACCTCAAGTGATTAACTCACCTCAGCTTCCCAAAGTGCTGGGATTACAGACGTGAGCCACCATGTCCAGCCCTATTCTTGTCTTCTAATGCAGGCAGGTTAGAAGGGATTAAAAATTTACAACTTTTTAAATTTAAAATTTAGCACTTAAAAAAAAATGAATTGAGATTATGCAATCAAAGAACATTAAAGATGGTAGAAGTTTCACAGATCATTTGTTTCGGGTCAGACACAGTGGTGTACACCTGCAGTCCCAGCTACTCGGGAGGCTGGGGCGGAGGATCGCTTGAGCCCAGAAGTTCATGGCTGTAGTGTGCCATGATCATGTCTGTGAATAGCCGCTGCTCGCCAGCCTGGGCAACATAGTGAGACCTCGTTTCTAAAAATTAAAAAAAAAAAAGCATAAGAATTTAAAATTTTAAATAAAGAAAAAAATCTGGTTCAAACTCCTTTTACAAATGAGGAAATAAAGGCACAGTGATAGTAGCTGGCTTGCCATTACTGTATTAGACTAGTGACACATTATTAACTATGCGTTATTATTCTCATTATGCATCATCACTGGGCTCCTAGGTGTGGAGCAATCAAATTAGGTTTTTCTCTTCCCCAAGATTATTCCAGAGTAGTTGGGGTGTTAGACAAATGAGGAGACAAGAGAGGGGGTTAAACCGGCAGTCCTTCAAAGCAACCCAACAAATTCCTTTTTCCCATCTGCATTTTTCCCCCACTGCAAGTCACCCAAACTAGAGAAAGGAAGATTTTCTTTCACACACTAGCTGAGAGGGGTATTCCCTAACACGGTTAAGGAAAGGAAAAGCAAAATTCCCAGGAAGATTAAGTATGTCACGGGCTGGTGACAGGGGAACTGACCTGTGTTCATAGCTACACAGCTCTGGGCATCATCTCCTGCAGGGAAGCTGGGACCTGCAAGCAGAATCTTGGAAAATCACAAATAGTTAAAGACAGAAAGAAATTATTCAGCCAACTTCCTCAGATGAGGAGATGAAGTTGTAGGAGGTAAAGTGACTAAATCAGGATCAATCAGCCAATTAGTGAGAATATTGGAAACAACAGACCTCTTCCACAGATAAATTGGGCAGGTTTTATGAAGTTTCACTCACATCTAGCACCTCCATAGAGCCAGGCAGTGTTTTCCAGTATGTGTCCTGTAGACTGCTAATGATTACACAAGACCCCTAGCTCTTTTTAAAAAGCAAGCCAACATTTTTTTTTTTTTTCTTTTAGTAGCTATGTAATGGCCAGGTGTGGTGGCTTATGCCTGTAATCCCAGCACTTTGGGAGGCCGAGGCAGGAGGATTACTTAAGCCCAGGAGTTCAAGATCAGCCTGGGCAACATGGTGAAACCCTGTCTCTACAAAAAGTTAAAAAATCGGCCAGGGATGGTGGTGCAATGTAGCTCCAGCTACTCAGGAGGCTGAGGTGGGACGATTGCTTGAGTCTGGCAGGTCCTGGTTGCAGTGATCTGTGATTGTGCCACTGCACTCCTGCCTGTGACAAAGCAAGACCCCTGTTGAAAGACAGAAAGATGGAAATAAGGAAGGAAAGGGAAGGAAGGACAAAAGAAAGAGAGGGTGGGTGAAAGGGAAAGAAGGAAGGAAAAGAGAGAAAGAGAGAAAGAAAAAGAAAGTAGAAAAGAAAGAAGGCCAGCCAGGTGTGGTGTAGCTCACACCTGTAATCCCAGCACTTTGGGAGGCTGAGGTAGGCAGATTGCTTGAGTCCAGGAGTTTGAGACCAGCCTGGGCAACATGTCAAAACCCAATCTTCACAAAAAAATATAAAAATTAGCTGGGCGTGGTGGCGAGACCTGTAGTCCAACTACTTGGGCGGCTAAGAGGCTAAGGTGGGAGGATTCTTGAACCTGGGAGGTCAAGGCTGTGGTGAGCTGAGATCACACCACTGCGCTCCACCTGGTCTCTTTTTCCAGACCCTGTCTTAAAAAAAAAAAAAAGAAAAGAAAACAAAAAATAGTTAATAACAAATTTTATACAAAAATAGTCTAAGTTAAAAACAGTGAGTTGATTTTTAAAAATACATTCAATAAATAATATTATAGATACAGTGCTATGTTCATATTGCAAAAATCATGAAGGAGTAATATGCAAAATATTGAGGTGGGGGACACACTGGATAATTCTCTCCTTTTACAGATTCATTAATGGGTACATGGAGAGGAGATGGGATTCGCTTATGAAGAGGATGGAAATATTTTTACATATAGTTGAGGGATTTGACCTTACTCTGTAGCAACCCTACTCACAAGCACTAGGCCTGCTTTCTGTTTGACAGGTCATGGACTTAAAATGGTTTTAGGGTTGCCATCAAACAGAACTTTTTCCTCTTTTTGATAAATATTGTAAATACATTGTGAGAACAGCAGTTGTCTTAACATTTAATTGATATACTTACATGTTTGGTGCTGAAATGATAAATCAGGAAAGATCCCACTGCAAATGTTCTCATGGTCATCTGTCACTTATCAGATCCTGGTTTTGTTTTGTTTTGTTTTGTTTTGTTTTGTTTTGTTTTTGGAGTCTAGCTCTGTCGCCAGGCTGAAGTGCAGAGGCACGATCTCGGCTCACTGCAACCTCCCCCTCCCAGGTTCAAGCAATTCTCTGCCTCAGCCTCAAGTAGCTGGGACTACAGGCATGTGCTACCACGCACGGCTAATTTTTTTGTATTTTAGTGGAGACGGGGCTTCACCATGTTAGCCAGGATGGTCTTGATCTCCTGACCTCATGATCTGCCCTCCTTCGCCTCCCAAAGTGCTGGGATTGCAGGCGTGAGCCACCGCGCCCAGCCAGATGCTGGTCTTTTATCTGAAAATTGGCAGATTGTACAGCCACCAGCCTACACTTGTTCTATAGAGCTGCTGTTCTGACATGTTTACTGAGAACAAATACATTTTGTTTTTACAGGGTGAATAATATCCTGAAAGGGCACCTTAGGTTTCTCATTGCCCAATTTAGAGCCACCATATCCTCAGCCCTTAATTCCTTTCTTTATTTAAAATGTCTCATTAAGTCCTCAAAATTCACAAAGCTGAGTAATGAATGAAGGTGAGGCTTTTCATGGAGTTTTTCTGTGGCTGTTTTTGTTGTTCACAGAGTTCCCACCCTAAAGATTTGTATCTGGAACATTTGTAACCAACTAGCAGAGGCTTAACCCTCCCTCAGAGGAGGATCAAGCACTCATCTTTAGATTTCAAGTGTGTGGGCCCCAAACTCTGGGCCTGGAATCCTTAGTCCAGTTGCCGGAGGCCCACAGGTAATCCATGAAACCTCCCACTCCTATAGCGTGTAGTAATGTTTTCTCTGAGACACTCTGTCAAAGGAGAATTCCAAAAAAAAGCTGAAAAGATGTGAGCCCAGCCCTGAGGCCAGAGCTCACAGCCATGTGAGTAGAGAGCAAGACAACAGTGAATTACAAACAGTTCCTGGGCTGGCTTTCAAATCTTCCCAGGGATCAGCTTGTCCCAGGGTCCTTCTAAGGCAGTCTACCCTCTCTTGCATTAAATGCAGTTAAGACATCTTCCTGGTCTTAGAAATATATGCTTCTTCTTACTTCCTGAACCCTCCTTGGTCAAAGGCCATGAGACCATAGTAACAAAGAATTTACAAGTGTTCAAACTGAATGCAGGCTGGCAATGAGGGGCACACAGGTAAGTACAGCTCCGAGCTTGAGACAGATCTTACGTGCCTGGTACGCAGCAGGCACGCATCCCAATCCCTGCTGTCTCATCCTCACCCAGCCCAGTGCTCTCATTCTGCCCTGGCTCTCCGTACTCTCTGGTTTCACACTAGATATTCTGGCTGCCAAGGCGGAAGTTGCAGTTTTTGTCTGGTTGCTGGTCCTGGCTGACTCTCCTGCTCTGAGCTGCGGCTCCCATCGGGCCTGTGTTCCTGCTCAGCTCTTTTGTTCAATTTCCTTCACTTCTGCTGCTATCTTCTTCACATCTCCATGGCCCAAAGTCCCCCTTTCACCTCTTCTTTACTGGACACAAGGGCTTTTCAGTTAAAACACTCACTGCTCGCTCAGGAATTCTACACAACACACTTGAAGACCCAGTTGCTTAAAGCTGACGTTGCATATCCACCACAGAAGGAAAACTTCCATATACTCATAAGGGATCTCAGGGCAAGCCATTTCCTTTTTTTTTTTTTTTTTTTTTGAGGCAGAGTCTCGCTCTGTTGCCCAGGATGGAGTACAGGGCACAATCTCGGCTCACTGCAACCTTCACCTCCCAGGTTCAAGTGATTTCCCTGCCTCAGCCTCCCAGGTAGCTGGGACTATAGGTGCCTGCTGCCACGCCCAAATAATTTTTGTATTTTTTAGTAGAGACAGGGTTTCATCATATTGGTCAGGCTGGTCTCAAACTCCTGACCTCTAATGATCTGCTCACCTCGGCCTCCCAAAGTGCTGGGATTACAGGTGTGAGCCACCGTGCCTGGCCAGGCAATCCATTTCCTAAAAAACTGGGGTTGGGGATATAGCCCTTGGAGAGTCTCTTTAAAAACGGTAAGAAAAGGGTGTGAAAATATATTTTTAATATATAAGAATGGATCTTGTGCTGTTTTTGGTATCATTAAGAAGTCAAAAGTCTCTTAAGAGAATTCCTGTACATTTCCTGACCAGTTCCAAGCTTCTGCTAAGTAGGCAGCAGATCAGGTGAGCTCACCTCTCCAGGCTCAGCTGACTGTCCCTGGTGAGGACATGTGGCAGGGATAGCCCATCTGTAGGCCAGGGGCCTGTGACGCAGTCTTGCTCAATGGCTAAGCCAGTCAAATCCTTCTTTCAGGGATTTAGCAAAGACACCCAGAGGGAAGTGAGTTCCAATGACTGGACCCGGGACATCACACAGATTTGGGTGCTGAACAGCCATGTTGGGCCATGTGTAGACAAATAACCAGAAATATTGAACTGGGAAGAAAGACGATAAAAGAGGCGATATACAGAGAGCGGCTTTGCTGTAAGCAGAAGAGCTGGAAATGTGAAAGAGCATAGCACGGAGGTGCCTCAATTCCTTCTTTTCCTGAGGCTGGCTTTCTTAGCTTTTCCAGGGCTCCCAGGCATACATGTCCTTTCAACAAACCTTACTCTTTCTGGAACAATTTGAGTGAGTCTCTGTTCCTGATTAAAGCCACGGTAGACTCTCTGTGCAAGGCCGTCTTTCTGGACACTAAGCGTGGTGCCATCCGAGCTCTCTCTAAGGGCAGATCGGTTAGTGACCCCTTCTCAGTACTGGCTTGGACATCAGCCCAGGGGATGCAGCCCTCTTACTAGACATGTCTGATATTTCATGGCCAGTCCCTGGATTCTGCTGTGGGAAGTTCCAACTTCCAGGGATAGGATCCAATACTGAGGTTGGTAAGGGGACTACTTAGGAAAGAATCAGCTCATTTGTCTACACTCAGGTTACTCTACTTAAAATAGGTCCTGGCAAAAGGAACCCGACTGGGCCAACTTGGGTCTCGTGATCCACTCCTTGGGGGAGATCAGGCAGCACAACTTGATTGGTTTTCTCAGAAAGAAAGACTTCCCTCAATGGAAAATGTAATTTCCCTAAAGGAAATCAAACCATTGCTTTCAGAATAAAGGGGAATGGACTCTAGCAAGTAAAACAACAAATGCTCACCACAGTGGTGGAGCGCGTACACACACACACACACACACACACACATTCAAACTTTGTGTGTGTGTGTGTGTGTGTGTGTGTGTGTGTGTGAGAGAGGAGAGAGAGAGAGAGATGGAGTCTCGCTCTGTCGCCCAGGCTGGAGTGCAGTGGTGCGATCTCAGCTCACTGCACCCTCCACCTCCCGAATTCAAGCACTTCTCCTGCCTCAGCCTCCTGAGTAGCTGGGACTACAGGTGACTGCCTAAATTCCCGGCTAATTCTTTGTATTTTTAGTAGAGACAGGGTTTCTCCATGTTGGCCAGGCTTGTCTCAAACTCCTGACCTCAGGTGATCTGCCCACCTCAGCCTCCCAAAGTGCTGGGATTACAGGTGTGAGCCACTGTGCCCAGCCTCAAACAGTCTTTCTACCACTTGCCAATCAAATTAGTAACAAACGCGGTCTTTATACAGAAACAAAATCCGTCTCTCTCCAACGCTGCCTTATTGGTCCTGGTTTTCCAGCTTGGAGTACCACATCACCAGCCTATTACTCCTGCCCTCTGACTGTCCTTCAGTTACATGAAGGCAGTTAGCATACTCTTTCTCCTCAATCCCCCAGCCCTGGTCTCAACTCCTAGCTTCAAACATTCCTCGTCCCTTAAACTCTTTCTCATGGAACATGGTTTGAGTTAGCTTCTTCGCTCTGGTTGTTCTCTTTAAAACCAGTTTCAGATTTTTAATTTTCCCACTTAAAATGTGGAGACCAGAGGAACCCAGGGGCAAAACTTCAGGTATGTTTTGTTCCAAGCAGAGTAGAGCAGAGCATCTCAGAATCTTAAGACCTTAAAGACCAAATGGTCATTTGTTTCCACGCCCCGCCTGAGTGCTGATGGCTCCTGTTCTGTATCTTAGCATTGCCATTTGTTAGCTGTGTGACCTCAGGTAAGTTATTTAACCTCTGCAAGGGGGTTTCTTTACCTGTTGCCTGTAATCGTAGTACATATTTATGGCCACTGTGCTTATTAAATGAGACAATGTCTTGCAGAGTGTGGGCACAGTGTGTAGCCCACAGCAGGCCCTCAATATACTTATTACTATTACCAGTTATTATTATTCCTTTTTTTTTTTTTTTTTGAGACAGAGTCTTGCTCTGTCGCCCAGACTAGAGTGCAGTGGCGTGATCTCAGCTCACTGCAACCTCTGCCTCCCAGGTTCAAGCAGTTCTCCTGTGTCAGCCTCCCAAGTAGCTGGGATTACAGGCACACGCCACAACACCAGGCTAATTTTTGTATTTTTAGTAGAGATGGGGTTTCACCATGTTGATCAGGCTGGTCTTGAACTCCTGACTTCGTGATCTGCCTGCCTCGGCCTCCCAAAGTGCTGGGATGACCGGCATGAGCCACAGCGCCTGGCCTATTATTCCTTTATAAAATTCACCCCAAGTAAGTGGCTATCCAGCCTGTCCGTAACCACTGAAAGAAGATCAGCCAGAGGAGGCATGTCTGTTCTTTAGATATTGCTTGAAGGCACACAAGGGATGGATTAGTCAAAGAACACAGTGTTCAGGATTTATCTACACTACGAGAAGGAAATATTATCAGGGAAATAACAGCAGGACTTTGTGGGAAGATGTAGAATGCCATAGGGAAAGGAAAAGGGTGCTTTCCTCTGGGAGATAATGTGCAAGCTAATTTTGCTTTGGTTTTGTTCGGGATTTGCAGGAAGCAGTCATGATGTCAGAATCCATGAAGACTGAGTTCCAATTATCAAGGGGTGAAAATCGCCAAGCAAATATTTGTCATTGATAAGAGACTTCATAATCAGAGTGGCTTCTCCACACCCCACAGTAAGCTCTGCTTGTGGGACTTTCGAACTTGAATTCACTGTTCCGACGCTGTTTAGACAAATAAAACAAAGCAGGCCTGGAGTAAATGTAACATATGCCTCAGAAAATGTCCATGTTCTCTGCCTCACTGCAACACTGCTACTGAAGGTGTCTCAGCATGACTGGGGAGTGGCAGAGGTGAAGGTCATTGTCTGTGTATGGTAATCAGAGGAATAAAAGACAAAGACATGATTTAAAGTGTGTGCACCACTGAGAGCTTGTCAAGGAGATAGTTAAAAGAACAGATCTTGGAATCAAAGACAATAATTAGACTTCATGAAGTCTAATCTGTCCATGAAAGACCAACTATATCTTGTCCATGATGGTGTCATAAACCCCTGGCGTTGTGCCTGAGCCACAGCAGGAGTTCCATAACTATGGATGATGGAGTGAACTGCCTGGGTTCATATCCTAGCTCTGCCACTTATAACAGTAGGACTGTAGGCAAATCCTGGAACTTCTCTGTGCCTCAGTGGCCTGGTTTGTAAAACGGGGTCATGAGAACACCTGCCTCAGAATTGTTGTGAGGTTAAAATAGAAAGTGCAGACAGTTCAGCATAGCACATAGTAAGAAGTCTGTAACCTCAAGTTGTTCTTGTTCTGACCTTTCATTATTATTATTATTATTACTGATTTTTTTTTTTTTTTTAGAGAGACAGGGTCTTGCTCTGTTGTCCAGGCCAGAGTCCAGCGGCATGCACACAGGTCACTGCAGCCTCAACCTCCTGGGCTCAAGCCATCCTCCCGCCTCAGCCTCCCAAGTTGCTGAGACTGCAAGCGCTTGCCACTGTGCCCAGCTCTATTATTACTGATTTTTAAATAAATTCTGATAAGTAGTATGTAAAATAACCTTGATATTACACAAATAGAGAGTTAAGTTGCCACAGCAGCAACTGATTTTTAAATAAATTCTGATAAGTAGTCTGTAAAATAATAACCTTGATATTACACAAATTAAGAGTTAAGTTGTCACAGCAGCACCCGTTTTACCACTAGCAGTAATCAACAATGAGACTGCTAAGTTTTTGTTTCCTTGTTGGCTTTTTGAAAGTCAAATTTTAAGATCCTCTTCTTCTTTGCTGTAATTAACTCTTTGGACTGGAGAGGCGCTTTCGGTGGAATCCCCAGCTGCTAATTCTCCCTTGCCTCTCCCACCCCACGGCCAGGACTTCAGTGCTGTGCACCCTGAACTGCACCTTAGGGCTTTAGAGCTTTGAGAGCACACAGAAGAATGGAAAGTACCTACCATTTATTTGGAGCTGACAATTTCTGCTATGAAAAGAAACAATGTGAAAGAAGAGGGAATTTTATTTTTTAGAAAACAAACTTGGTAAACTAAAAAAGAAAAGAGTAATTACTTGGAAATTTTTGGAGTTTTGATAATGTTTTAGCAATGTTTCCTATTACGTTATAATTTTCGGAGTCCGAGTCTCTCTGAGTTTGACTTTTCTTCTCACCAACCATGAATATGATATAGGGTAATACAGCTGATACTAGCAAAAAGCTCTTTGAATTCAAAAGGAAGCCATGTTAACAGAGGTGGGTCTGTGTCTATGTGTATAGATATGTATCACACACACACACACACACATATTATATATACATATATATTATCCTATTATTTTATACACTTAAAAAATCTGCTTATTTACAATCACTTTTTTAAAAATATGTTTTACCAAAATAGTACTTTTAACTTTCAAAATGTACACGTCATCTACAATTTATTGAGGAAAACTCCCCAGTATTTTGCCTTTTACAGTGTCTTCTGCAGCAACGCTGAGAGAAATAGCCAATATTTCTGGACAATCTTAAGCAAGGCATCACCCTTCGAGAAGCCTGTCTTCTGCTCTCGACAATATTACAGCCTCTTTAAAAAGGAAAAGAAAAAAACAAGTCTGAGGAGGAGAGGGATGACTTTTCAGTTCTATTATCTTTGGCATTTTGTACTAGTCTGGGGTTTCTCAAGTCTTGAGACAAAAAGCACACATTCATTTTAGACATTAAAAAAAAAAAGTTCTGAATGCCTTTGCAGTTTCTTCCTTGAGCCGTCTTCAGGGAACTATTTATTTTGCTTCTTTACCTTGCAAATAGCTAACGGCTTCCAGCAGGGCTCAACCCAACCCTTTTGTGCCCTGAAGTCATCAGTGCGTCTTTAAAAGAAAACCGATTCTTTGGAATGCTGTGCGTGCACATGCCTGTTGGACTCAGCAGGCCCCACCTGCAGAGCAGGTAAACCAGATCCTCCTGCCAGCCTCTGCAGCCACATTCCAGCCGGGCAAGCTCTTACTCTCTAATTGTTACCTGTCAAACAGGTCACCCAGGCACTTGGGTCTGGTCCAAACATGCGCATGTTCCCATGAAACCCTAAACCTGCAAACCTTTGACCTTTCCATAGTTCCGAGTTCCCTTGATTATTTCAGCCGGGGCTGATTTAAATCCGAAAGATGACTTTTTAACGGCTTCTTTTTCCTCCCTCACCCTGGATGGTAAGGCTGATCGTGCGCTGTGTGGGGTTTCTGGACCAGCACCCTGTGGCAATTCAAGATGGCGTGAAGGCAGAGGTTAGGGGAGCAAGCGCCCCTAAAATGAAATCCACTCACAAAAGCTGTGGGCTGTCCACCCAGATCACATAGAGAACAAATCCCCTAGGGTGGATAGGAACAGAGGTGACTCACGGTGAAAACTCTCCTTCCTCCCCTTTCTGGTGCTGGGCTGGGCATGGAGACTGTGCTGTGAGCTCAGCTCAAAACTTGCTATAAGTAAGCCTGTGGGAAATTCACATGGGCTGTCTGGGCCTTGGTTTCCCCTCTTGAGGAGAGAGAGAGGAGTGGGTCCCCTGTGTAAAGGCTTCTCCCAGCACAGTTCAATGTTCTTTTTTTTCTTTAGAGGCAGAGTCTCTGTCGCCCAGGCTGGAGTGCAGTGGCACAATCTCAGCTCAATGCAACCTCTGCCTCCCGGGTTCAAGCGATTCTCCTGTCTCAGCCTTCCAAGTAGCTGGGCTTACAGGCGTGTGCCACCATGCCCGGCTAATTTTTGTATTTTTAGTAGAGACGGGTTTTCACCATGACGGCCAGGCTGGTCTCGAACTCTTGATCTCAAGTGATCCACCCACCTTGGCCTCCCAAAGTGCTGGGATTATAGGCATGAACCACTGCGCCTGACTCAATGTTCTTGTCTCCTGTTCCTGCCACCCCAAGTAGGGAGATCACGTCCCAGAAATGCTCGTACCATTTCACCAGTGTTATAGAGGACCTTCAACTAGCTGAGGGCATATGTCGAGGGACTTCCCTCAAGTGTGGAAAATCCCTGGGCTTCTCCTTCCTAGGGACACGTTGGTAGAATAAGGCCATCTGAACCACAGTTTCCCTTCTGGATTTCACCTCATGAGTTCATGCTTTTTAATTGAGAGAGGTGATTTTTTTCCCACTGTTCTAGCAACGCTGTCTACCATGTTTATTCTACCCATAACAAATTCAGAATCAAAACCACAGGCTCACTGAATCGAAACACTTCATTTTACAAGGACGAAAACTGAGGCCTAGAGAGGAGGGATGAGTGGCCAGATGTCTCTCTGCTGGTTGGGCTCCTCGCTTAGCAGACCGTGGGAGCTGGTGAAAATCGGCGGCTAGCAAAATCATTGTCGGAGAAGTGCCATGGGAAGGTGCTTCTACGACTGCTCCGCTTACGGAATTTCAAACATCCAGACAAAGAACCCAAGCCTCTCCAGCAGGTTTCTGACAGTGTGGGGCTATCAGGCCAGTTTGCTGAGGATTTTTCTTCTCTTGGGCGGGACAGGTTAAAGAGCTCAGGATCGCTCTGTGCAGAGCAGGATCTGGCGCTTCCTATGCTGTTTGTCCAGCTCAGACTTGTCCACCAGAGCCAAACCGGCCGGCTGGGCTGGCTCCCGGGGAGAGAAACTTCCTCGGGGCGCTGGGGTGGGAGGCTGCAGGCTGCAGAGCTGCTTAGCGCCCTCTCAACAACTGCTCTCATTAGGGAGAGCCGAGTAGAGCCCGTGCACTCCTGGAGGTGAAGTCCCAGCAGAGGCCTGGCTAGCTATGCTCTGGGCGACGCTCATTCATGAGGGCTGCTCCGCGCTGCGGGCACCACGATTCCCAAGGAGGGGCTGTAGATACTGGAGGGGTCCTCAGACGTGAAACCGGACAAACAGACACTTCTCCCTGTGACGATGTCCAACACAAGAGGCCACAATGTAGTTACTACTATTTATACAACACACCGAATCAGCATTATTTCCTGTTACTGAACACAAAAGTTTTCACAAATACTAAACTGTTTTGCTGTTAACTTCGATTCTGCCCCCAAGGTCGTCACTGTAACGCTTTCTGCTGGCTTTCTCCACCACGGACTGGCTGTGGAACACTGAGCAAGTTAAGTCAACTCCCTGAATCTAAGCTTCCTTATCTGCAAAATTGGAACAATTGTCCTATTTCCCTAATAGCATCATTGTGTAGAATAAATGAGATCAAGTTCCCTGCCTGGTATGGGGTCTCGAACGTAAAAAGGCTTTAATAAATGTCAGCTATTTTTGCTCTAGTTGACATAAAACATATTCAGATATTGACCCACCTGGCCCTGTTTCAGAATGGTATGTTTGACAATCAAAAAGTAATCTCAAAATAACTCAAAGTTGGCTGGGCATGGTGGCTCATGCCTGTAGTCCCAGCTACTTGGGAGGCTGAGGTGGGAGGTCCTCTTGTGGCCAGGAGTTTGAGACCAACCTGGGTGGCATAGCAAGGACCTTGTCTCAAAAAATAAAATTACAATAAATAAATAAAATTTACTTTTTGGAATACTTGTCATTCTCCAACACTGTGAAGGGGAGTTCTGTTCCTTAGAGGCTGCAGCAGTTCCCTGTCCACGCAACACCTTAAATTCTAGGCTGTTCTCCCCACTATTGCTCACACTACTCACTGCCTCTACTTGACATTTGTTGGCATGGAATCAGGGATTTTAAACAGATGTTAGCATAAAAGAACACAAAGTATGATTAGCAAAGGCTCTCTGAGGCCAGCCTCCATAGCTCACACCTGTAATCCCAGCACTTTGGGAGGCTGAGGCAGGCGGATCACCTAACGTCAGGAGTTCAAAACCAGTCTGGCCAACATCGTGAAACCCTATCTCTAGTAAAAACACAAAAATTAGCTGGCGTGGTGCACACACCTGTAATCCCAGCTACTCAAAAGGCTGAGACAGGAGAACTCTTGAACCCAGGAAGCGGAGGTTGCAGTGAGCTGAGATTGTACCATTGCATTCCAGCCTGGGCAACAGAGAGACATTCCTACTTCTCAAAAAAAAAAAAAAAAAAAAAGACAAAAAAAAAAATGAAAATGCTCTCTGAAGGACAGAATACTCTTTTGAATTACGGTTTGGGGTCTTTTCTACCATTGGCTCAGTGAATCCAACTGCCTTCATGGCAGTGGCTATGTCAGTAACTGTTCCTCTCTGAACCTTTCTTTAGGCCACCATGCTGATGACAAAGCAGGCTTTCAGAGACAGGAGAAGAATCCAAAGACGGAGAGAATCCACTAACTGAGTGACAACTCCCAAATCCTCAAGTGTTGACAGTTCTTTTCAATGTCCTGGCTTTTCTAGAACAGGAATGGCCCAAGGCCACCCCCAGCCTACAACCTGGCCACTAGGGATGGTTGGGGATGGACAGGTCAAGTGAGAAATCCTGGACATTTGACCCAGGGGTTAGTAAGGAAGTAAATCAGTTAAGGTCCTGCAAGGCATACTGCTATTAGGTTGATGCAAAAGTAATTGTGGTTTTGCCATTAAATGTAAAAACTGCAATTTTTGCACCAACCAAATATAATCAACACACGTTTGTTGAATCCATGCTGACTGAGCTCCACACACCTAATAAATCACAAAGCCCATCAGCTCTACCTTCTCTCTCTCAAATCCCCTGACTGCTCCGTATCCTCATTGCTTTGATCTGCATATATGGCACCAAGATATTGCATTTGAATTAAGATGCCTCCTAATGGCCTCTTACCTGGTTTTCTAGCAGTGGCTTATGTGGCCTTTGATGGTCTCTGCTGAGGTTTATCTTGCCAGTCTCCCCTCTAGACTCTCCCCATCCCTGATCTAGGACACACTAGAAATGCTATTCCCTCTGCTCAGATGACTTTCTTCACCTAACCCCTACCCATCCTTCAGGTCTCTCCTTAGCATGCTCTCCCTCTCTCTCTATCTCTCTTTCTCTCCCTCCTTCCCCTTTCCCTCCCTGCTCCTTTCCTCTCTCTTTCTTTCTCTTTTCTTTTTTTCTTTTTTTCTTTCTTTCTCTTTCCTTTCTTTCTCTCTCCCTTCCTTCCTTTCTCTCTCCCTCCCTCTCTCTCTTTCTTTTCCTTCTTTCTCCCTCCCTCCCTTCCTTCCTCTCTCTTTCTCTCTTTTCTTTCTCTCTCCTTTCTTTATGTCCTCTTCTTTCCCTCCCTCCCTTCTTCCTTCCTTCTTTTCTTTCTCTTTCTTTCTTTCTTCTTTCTTTTCCTTCCTTCATCCATTCTTTCTGAGACAAGGTCTTGCTGTGTAGCCCAGGCTGGAGTACAGCAGCATGATCTCAGCTCACTGTAACCTCCACTTCCTGGGCTGAGGCAAACCTTTCACCATAGCCTCCCAAGAAGCTGGGACTACAGGCACTCACCAACACATCCTGGCTAACTTTTTTTTTTTAGTAGAGACGAAGTTTCACATGTTGCCAAGGCTAGTCCTGAACTCCTGAGCTCAAGTAATCCGCCCTCCTTGGCCTCCTAAAGTGTTGGGATTACAGGTGTGAGCCACTGCACCTGGCCAACATCACTTTCTACAGAATGTCTACACTCTACCAAAACTGGTATGTGACACTGTACCCTTCAACCCAGTGTCTAAGCAGCATGATGCCAGGCATGGCTTCCACCTGGTCACTGTGGCACACCATGCCTAGGACAGTGCCTGATCCATCATAGCTGTTCAACATGTCTTTTCTCATTTAATCAGTATAACTATCCTAGAATATCAGCATGGCCATGCCCACTTGACGAATGAAGAAACAAGTTTAAAGACATGAAGTAACTCCCTCAAGGTCCTCCAGCTAGTAGAGGGCAGAGCCCACATTTTAATCCAGGCCTCTGGGCTGCTGAAGCCTGTGCTTTTAACTTCTACAAGATGCTGCCCCAAGAATACTCAATTCCCTTCATAATTAAATGGAGGTCAAAAAAATGGAGGTCAAACAGTTTGTTAACGAGGGCCTGAGTCACTAATGAAAGAGATCAAAAGGTCTGGCTCCCCCTGAAATTCAGATCCAAGCAGTTGTTTGACTACTCTATCAGTATTTTTGCTTTTGGTTTAGATGCTAGCAATTAGGTTTCATGAGAGAATAGGGTCTAGGGGACACAGTCCTCCAGATGCAGGAATGCAAAGAGTAGCTTAAAGAGAATGCCATCCTGAGCGCAGGAGGTAGAGCTTGGGGGAGGCAACCAAGAGAAGCACCCCAGGCGGTGTGTCAGGGAACAAGAGAATGCAATAGCCCACCTTCCCAGGGACCTCAGAGCTCAGAGCTCAGAAGAGAGAAACTAAACTTGATGCCAAATAACGACTGTCCTGGGCCCAGTGATGGTTAATGACATAGCAGAGGGGGCTTGAATTTGGAGTGCTTTAACCAGCCTAGAAAGGACATGGAATGAGTACAAAAAAATACCGTCTAGTGTCTCACTCATGTATTCCTGAAAGGAATTCAGATTAAATGTTTGAGCTAGAGCAGAGAAGCACATTAGGACATCAGATGACCCTGTCCTGTCCCAGAAAAGAATGAGAGTCCGCATCATCTGGCCCAGGGCTCTGGTGAGGAGTGAGTATGAAGAGGTCTTCCGTCCTCCCCGTTTCTCAAACTTGCCGTGCCTATCCATACCCTCTTCCCACACACCTCTCACCATACCTCAGAAAATCAAGGAAATCAAGAACTTTCTGCTCATGGCTGGGCAAAGGACGCCAAATCTGTCAAAATCAAGGGAAAGAGAATAATGTGAAATTTAAAGTTTAATGCAGCAGATACCTCGTTTATCACAAAGACAAGGCAGAGAAAATGAAGGAGTCTCTGCCTCTGGGGCTTTGGCAGTAAGGTGCTGAAATGAACCAGACACACTGATTTGAACTGTACTAACATTTTTAAAATTAAAAAGAAAAAAGTATGAATAGAAGCAGAAAATTAATCCTACGCATGGCTGGGTGTGGTGGCTCACGCCTATAATCCCAGCACTTTGTGAGGCCGAGGTAGGTGGATCACTTGAGGTCAGAAGTTTGAGACCAGCCTGATCAACATGGTAAAACCCTGTCTCTATTAAAAATACAAAAATTAGCAGGGTGTGGCGGCACATGCCTGTAGTCCCAGTTATTCAGGAGGCTGAGGCATGAGAATCACTTGAACCCAGGAGGCAGAGGTTGCAGTGAGCCAAGATCACACTACTGCACTTCAGTCTGGGCAACAGAGCAAGACTCTGTCTCAAAAGGAAAAAAAAAAAAAACCCTAAGCATAACAGGAATCACATGTGTTGTTTGGGTCCTCCCTATCCTGCCTTCTCTTTGCCCTACAACCATTGCCTCCTGGATCTTTGGTTCCTGCTGAAGATGAGATTCAAGGCCCTGGGCAAATAAATAAGGTTAGAAACTTACAGAAGGTAGCAAGCTTTATTGAACAAATGGTATGAAAAACAAACATCTTCCTTAAACTAACCATCATAAGTCTTTTCTAGACAAAGCAAGGTAGATAAAAAATAATGAAATAAAAATTAATATTGAAATTAAAAAGGGAAAGGTAATGATGGCGTTTATAAAAATTATTTGAATATAGAAATATAGAACTTAAACCTACTGAGTCATCAGTAGCACCCATTGGGTCAGCTAAAGAAAAAAGCATGTCGGAAGCGGAAACGTTCATTATGGAAAGAACAATGACAATCTTCAGAAATTGGTTTGGTCTTTAACAGCGAGCATTATATAAGAATGCAAAGGATCCCACATGAAAATCATTGCTCCTGTTTATGGAAGCAATGTGTTTAAACTTGAATGTCAGAAAACTACATGAATCAACAGTGGCTGAGTGAAGCAACTGAAATGCATCCAAATTCCTACCTGTAAAAGGTAATAATGTTTCGTAATTATGTATGATAATAACCTTTGATGGCATGAGAACACAGCAAGGCTGACAAAATTGTGTGAAATGGAAGTGACTTTTTGAAATTGGCTTCCCTGAAATTCAAATTCAAACAAGCGTCTGACCACCTTCCCAGGAGGTAGGGGCTCCTTGAGCGATTGCTGTTTGGACCACACTATATTAGCCTTTTTTACTTCTATAAGTACTCAAAAGACATGTTTAACGCTGTGTGCTGAAAAATATAATGATTAAGAAAGAAGTTCAGGGCCGGGCGCGGTGGCTCACGCCTGTAATCCTAGCACTTTGGGAGGCCAAGGTGGGTGGATCACCTGAGGTCAGGAGTTCAAGACCAGCCTGGCCATCATGGTGAAACCCCATCTTTGTAAAAAAAAAAAAAAAAAAAAAAAAATTAAAAAAAAAAAAGAAAGAAGTTCAGATGCAGACGCATATTTTTGCTTTTAATTTAGATACTAGCCATCAGAAAATCTTATGAGGGAATGGACACACGCTCGTATACACGCACACACAGCACAACACAGAGGCTTTGTGCTGCTCATTACTTCAGCTGAAAGTCCTTCCATGGAAAAAGTAATTGAAGATCCACCTGTGCCCAAAGCACACCTCCACTGCCCCTGGTGGGAGCTGTGGAGTGAAAGAAACCACAGGTGTGCCATGGGAGAAAATTGGCTAAAACTGGCCAAGAAAAAACAGCAGCTCAACTTCTCTTAAGAAGAGGGAATGAAAAGTTATGCTGTTCAGATTCCATTAATATATGTAAACATACAGAATAAATTCAGAAAGCACAATTCCTATGCTAGCAAAATTTCAAAGAAACTTTGTAAATTAATACCAAAGGAAACATTTTTTTCCCAGTCAATTTTGTGTTCTAGAACTTGCCAAGGGCTTTGTGAGATATAAAGGAAATAAGACATCGCGATTTCCCTCCAATTTAAATCTAGTTAGGGCCCAGCGCGGTGGCTTACAACTGTAATCCCAGCACTTTGGGAGGCCAAGGTGGGCGGATCACCTGAGGTCAGGAGTTAGAGACCAGCCTGGCCAACATGGTGAAACCCTGTCTCTACTAAAAATACAAAAATTATCCAGGTGTGGTGGCATGCGCCTGTAATCCCAGCTGCCTGGGAGGTTGAGGTGGAGAATCACTTGGACCCAGGAGGCGGAGATTGCAGTGAGCTGAGACCACATCATTGCACTCTGGCCTGGGCAACAAGAACAAAACTCCATCTCAAAAAAAAAAAAAAAAATCTAATTGGGTAGACAAAACAAATGCACATTAAAAGATGAACATTCCGAAGCAATGGGTGAGGGAAGGTGGGTGGTGTGGCTTAGATGCCTGGGAAGATCATATGCTATGGGACTAGCCAGAGAAGGATCTACAAAGTAAGCGAATCTGAGGAAATTACTTGGGGTGGTAATGTCCAGTTCTGGCCAGCATGCCCAAATAAGTAACCGTCACAAGGGTACTTGATGAATATCTCCAGAGCTTGTTACAATTTAGGGCTTACTATCTGCAAAGTGCCTTAGGTGTGTTATTCCATTTAACTCTTACACCACCACTAAAACAGGGTCTCTACTACCATCCCTGTTTTTCAGATGAAGAAGTGAGGCACAGAGAAGGTACTCATCTTTCCTTAAGTGACAATATCATAAGCAGCCTGCAATATTAACCACTGTACTAGCCAGAGAGTAAATGCTCAGTAACTGCGGAGGCTTCTGGTCAAATGAAAAAACTATCACAAGTCTGTGTTAACCTAACTATTTCTGCTAAAGTAACAACTACTTTAAAACACAGAAATCTGGTTTGGAAGCCTCATAGATATCAGTGATATCTATGATATATTATACAACGTAGATATATTATAATAGATATATTATACAACGTAGCTATTGATTGCATAAAGGATTTTCAATGAATTGCTACCACTCAGGATGTTTGCCAATGAAATGTTAAGGTCTTCTCAGCATTCCATTCAGCTTATCATGCTGATTATAACAAGCAGAGTTTTGGCAAAATGTCATTCTTTCCTAAATTGGAATGTCTAATTCTGCCTAGCTTTGTTAGCAGAGGTTAGCTTTAATGCGTACAACCGGATTTCATCTTTGGCTGTATTTAGTCTGGAACAAGATCTGTTAAGAGCCATAGGAGTTAGTAGTCTTTTACCTAATGGCATTTAAAACAAGCCAAGACATGGCTACATTTCACCGAGATTTCACTTGAGGTGACCCAGTGGTCCCTGCTAGTGACTACCCTTCTGTTAAAATTCAGCCTGAAAGGGTATCAGGAATAAAAGAAACTAAGATCCCAAGATTCCCAGCTCTTTTTGTAGCATTAGGAGTGTGTTTGATTGTTTTCTTACTGCCATTCACAAATATTGTTTGGGCCCTAGTCAAACATATATAAAACACTTGGACTATTTTTGCACATGTTGGGGTAACTATCTATTATACAAAAACACATAAACAATGAGACCTAAAATATATATCTCTCATAGATCAGAGAGAGAGTTTTATTGCATATAAATTCTCATACTGGTCCATAAGTGGTCATAAGCAAGGGTGATTATTGCAGAGCTGTAGTGCTGGGGAGGTGGAAGCAATGTGGGTGGATATCACCGGGACATGCATGGAAAATGTGAGAAAGCATAGACTGGAATACTTTGCAGCAGGTAGGAGCAACTGACTGGTTGTACCCACAGCAACATGGATAGAGGGAAAAATTAACAATCAGAATGAGTCGTGAAGATAATATATCTACATAAAGTAAAACTGCAGGAACAAAAAGCAGCAAAACAGCCTGGGTGCAGTAGCTCATGCCTGTAATTTCAGCACTTTGGGAGGCCAAGGCAGGTGGATCGCTTGAGGCCAGGAGTTCAAGACCAGACTGGTCAACATGGTAAAACTCTGTCTCTACAAAAAATAACAAAAATTAGTTGGGCGTGGTGGCAGGCACCTATAATCCCAGCTACTCAGGAAGATGAAGCAGGAGAATCCCTTGAGTCTAGGAGGTGGAGGTTGCAGTGAGCCGAGATTGCGCTACTGCACTCCAGCCTGGGCGACAGATCAAGACTCTGTCTTATAAAAAGAAAAAGCAGCAAAACATATTTGTGTGAGAATGCACATAAACACATGCATGTACCATAATTCATCCATCAAATACATAAGAATTGTTGGTTGCCTGTGGAGGAGAAACTAGAATAAAAGAGGCAATGAATAAAACCAGAGAAGAGAAAAGGCCGGGTGCAGTGGCTCACGCCTGTAATCCCAGCACTTTGGGAGGCCAAGACGGGTGGATCACGGGGTCAGGAGATCGTGATCATCCCGGCCAACATGGTGAAACCCCATCTCTACTAAATACAAAAAAACTAGCAGAGCCTGGTGGTGCATGCCTGTAGTCCCAGCTATGTGGGAGGCTGAGGCAGGGGAATCACTTGAACCTGGGAGGCAGAGATAGCAGTGAGCTGAGATCGCACCACCGCACTCCAGCCTGCGTGACAGAGTGAGACTCCATCTCAAAAAAACAAACAAACAAACAAACAAACAAAAACAGAAGAGTTTTGCACGTGCCAATGAAGCTACTGTGCTGTAAACTGATGAACAGGACAAACTCAATCCTCTGCATCTGAGGTCCAAAAAGCTGAGAAGAAATGCATGCAACTCAAAAAGATTTTCATCTTGGGTGCTCAGCCCTGTGGCTGCTGGACAAAATGTTTGAGAAGGCAGTTAATGGTTACCAGGTAGGTTTCTTAAGCACTTTGGATGTGCTTGGATGCTCTTTAGGCCAGAGGTTCCCAGCCATGGCAGCACATTAGAGACATGCGGGGAGATATTTAAAAGTTACCACTGGTGGGCCCCACCCTCAGAGATTCTATTGTGCCCAGGCATCAGCATGTTTCAGAGCCTTCAGGTGATTCTAATATGCACCCAGGACTGAGAACCATTGATTAGGTTTCTGCATTTTTTTTCCTAGTTACAAATGTTTCATTCTTTGGCATTTGAAAAAAGACTACTGAAATCAGATTATTTTCCTTTAGCCAAACATTAATTTTACTATTAACAGAGAGCACCCAAAATATTCATTGGATCATACACCCAAAACTTTTCACTGGGCCACTGTGTGTTTAAGCTGGGCATTGCATAATTCTATAGGGTGCATCCACAGTGTAGTCTACGCAAATGGAGCCCCCTGGAGTTACTCAGTGCACAACCTGCCCATTGTACTTAGCAGCTGGTTTGAGTGTCCACTCTGTGTCATACATTGAACTAAGAGTTTTGACTGTACTGGTAAACAAGATGATCTAGTCCCTATCTGATGGAACTTCCAGCTTCTAGGGAAGGCAGTCACACATGGGACTCTTAGGAAGTGTGACTGCGCTGGGGGAGAAAGGGGTATTACAGGAGCTCATGTTAGGGCTCCTCACACAGTCTGTTGGGGGCAGGGAGGGCTTGCTGGAGGAATTGAAATTTGAACCAAAACATGACAAATAAGTACCCGAGCTGGGGGAGAAGAACAGTGCTATATACCCAGAGGAAGCATCCCTGACAAGACGGGGAGAGGTTACTGTGCTCCCCAACGCAGCAAAGCAGCTGCATGCAAAATGGGACTTCAAAGGAAGACAGGGCCTGCTGACACAGGGTCTAGTGGTCCAAGGTAAGAAGTGTGGACTTCAACGCATGGGCAATAAGAAATGAAATAATCATGGGCTCGGTGGCTCACTCCCGTAATCCCAGAATTTTGGGAAGCAGAGGTGGGCAAATCATGAGGTCAGGAGTTCGAGACCAACGTGGACAACATAGTGAAACCCCGTCTCTACTAAAAACACAAAAAACTAGCTGGGTGTAGTGGCGGGCGCCTGTAATCCCAGCTACTCGGGAGGCCGAAGCAGGAGAATTGCTTGAACTCAAGAGGCTGAGGTTGCAGTGAGCCAAGACCGTGCCACTGCACTCCAGCCGTGGTGACAGAGTGAGACTCTGTCTCTAAATGGGTAAATAAATAAATAAATAAATAATCACAGATGAGGCTTGAAGATCATTCTGGAAACAGATGGAGCTGGGCTGCAGGGAGCTGAGAATGGATGCAGGGGGCTAGTTACGGGACTATTGTGCAGATCTGGGTGGGAGAAGGTGGTGGCTTGGATGAGAGTGAAGGACTGGGGAGGGGAGAGAGGTGGACACATGTGTTAGATGTTTGGGAGAAACAGGGCTGGACAGTGCTTGGATCTCGGGCTGGGGGAGAGAGCCGGCACTAGACAGGCAGTTGGGCATATGTTGAAAAAAGGCACAGAGAAGAGAAGAAGATCTGGGTGGGAGGAGGGGGTGGGGAAGATGGTGACTTTGTCTTGGACATGTTGCTTTTGAAGGGCTGGTCTTATGGGCTGAGCTCCTGGGGAGCAGGCTCTGAGACAGAGTTCAGAGAGTAGAGTGTTTAAAGTGTGCTCTTGAGAGAGACACAGAAAGTAGAAGGACACAGGAGTGCAGAGAGGAAGACAATGAGCTGCAGAGCAGGCCTAATGACAGACTTGGCTGTGGCAGAGTGTACTCTTCAAAGACAGCCACACCAGCGTGTGTTCTTACAGTGTGACGCTGGCACTCCTCCATGGAGGGCAGGGTCCACATTCCATACCGCTGAAACTGGGTGCAGCTTTGTGACTGCATGACCAGTGAGATGCTGCATGACTTCTGAGATCAGATCACAGAAAGGCAATCATGGCTTCCACTCAGCTGTCTCTCAGGTGCCCTAAGTCCACAAGTAAGAAACCTGGCTGTCCTGACGCCTCCATGCTGGAAAGAGCACATGGAGAGACCACACACACACACACCACACACACACACACCACACACACCCCACACACACACTCCCAACACACACACCACACACACATACCACACACCACACACACACACCACACACACCCCACACACACATACCACACACACACACACACACACACATACACACACAGAGATGCTCAAGGAGCCCAGTGGCTCCAGCCCGCACAGTTTGAGTGTGCCCAGTCCAGGTGCCAGGCCTATGAGCGCTTGGGTTTTAGATGCATCCAGCCCCAACCTGAAGCCATCCCAGCAGACACCAAATGGAGCAGAGACAGGCTATCTCTTCCTTTTCTTCCCTCACCCCAACCCCTGTCCAGAATGCAGATTCATGAACAAAGTAAATGCCACTGTTACATTCGGAGGTGGTTTGTTACGCAGCTTTACGTAACCAGCACATCAGCTCACCCTCAGGGAGCTCTGGAGCTAGGAGTGCCTTTCAGAGCTGTTCCAGGTTAAGCCAAGATGGTGGAGCTTCTATATTCCTACATTGATCAATGATTGAATACAAGCTTCCCTAAGAAGTGACATGACCTTGGACAAGGAGGTTGTTTACAGCTGAGGCAATCCTGGATGATGATAGCACTTCCTGTAGCTGGGGGCAAAAAGTCCCTTCCTGAAGGGGATTTGAGTGACACAGCACTGTGATTGCTATGGCCAAGGAGACAGCAGCTCAACTACATAGTAGGAAAGTGGCTATTCAGGCCTGGAGTTTGGAAGGCCATGGTATTGGGAAATACTAGCTTGTATAGATCAATATATTTCATCCTGTGGTCTGAGAACTGACAGCAGCCTACATCTGATCATCCTAATGCAGCTCCCTTGCCTACCCTGACAAATCAGTAGTCAGGATTATTACCCAGTCATCCTCATGCCCACTAACATTGAGAAGCTCTGGATGAAGATGATATCAAAGCCAAGGGAGAGTAGATGAGGCATCCAAGGGAAACTACATAGGATGAAAAGAGAACCCCAGTGCCACTACCATTTGGGAAGAAGATAGAAGCTGAAAAAGAGATGGGGTAAGAGTAGGGAACAGATGTGGCTTCCAGGGGTAGCAGTCAATAGTAGCAAATGCAGAAAGAGATCAAGTAGGGTGAGAATGCTGGAGTGTCCGTGGGATTTGGCAATATGAAAGTTATTGTTAGCTCTAGCCAGGGCAGTCGGGGGTGACTGTTATAATTTCATGGTACTGCCTTGGAGATACTTACCCTGAAACTTTTGGCTGGAGTTTCTGGTACAGAGGAAGGCACTAGAGCTAAGAAGGACCCCAGAGGACTTGATGCGATTGTTTAGGATGGGCCCTCTGCTCAGAGTAAAAAGAAAGGGACTGACTAAGCAGAGACAATACAAAGTAAGATACAAGAAAGTAAATGAGTGAGAAGTTAAAAGGAAAGGAAACAACATATCAGGGAGACTAAGGACTAGCTAAAGGAGCTAAACCCAGAGGACTATTTATTAAGCAAGTACCCATCAGTGTTTACACAACGAAAACAGGGCAATCCAGTGGAGGTCCTTACTAGAATGGTCACTTTAGTAGCCAGGAGAGCAAATGGTTTGGAATCAACAAACCGGGATTTAGTTCCCAGCACCACAAAGCAGTATCTCCTAGGGAAGCCAGCTCACTTTGAGCATCCATTTCTTTATCTGCAAAATGGAGATGATAATGCCTAACTTGCCACTCTGCTGCAAGGACTGTAGCTGATTCATTCATTCAATGAGCATTTACTAAGCAATGCCATAGGTTGGACGCTACACTAGACATAGACCAAATAACAGCAAATGGCAGAGACCAGGCCCACACCCTCCTGGAGTTTGTCATCTAGTGAGATAGACATGAAATAGATTGTGACAACAGTAATGATGTCATGACATTTGTGATTAGTGCTATAAGGAAGAAGAAAGACAAAGTATGTTAGATGCCAAATAGTGCTTAGGACATAGTAGGTGCTCAGAAAATGAAATTTACAATCATCCTTATCATTTGGAGAATGTTTAATGGGACCATGTTCAGTAAAATTGTGAAAAGAAATATTTTATCCTTGGTCTCTGCAGATTCCCTCTCACTGCTCTTTTCCTTTTCTGGGGGAACTATGAAATTTCTTTTTTTTCTTATTAAAATTTGTATTTTTCAGCCAGGCATGGTGGCTCATGCCTGTTATCCCAGCACTTTGGGAGGACGAGGTGGGTGGATCACGAGCTCAGGAGTTCAAGACCAGCCTGGCCAACATGGGGAAACCCCATCTCTACTAAAATTTAAAAAATTGGCTGGGCATGGTGGCGGCCACCTGTAATCCCAGCTACTCGGGAGGCTGAGGCGAGAATTGTTTGAATGTGGGAGGTGGAGTTTGCAGTGAACCAAGATCACACCACTGCACTCCAGCCTGGGCAGAGACTCTGTCTCAAAAAAAAAACGTGTTTTTTTTAAAGCACCATTAAATATTTGCAGGAAGAAGTGAGGAGACTGAGGGAGGTATTGCTTCTGTGACTTCAAAACCATTCATGGGGACAACCCCTGGCATCACTCATAGTGTAAACTCGCGCCCGAACTTCTTACACATAAAAAATATGAACTTGCTTTTGAGAGTTTCCTCTTCATGCATTCATTGATCAGACATAGCATAAAGGTGCTTTTCTTTTGAGGGTAATTGGTATAATATATTGGCACCTCTTTTAAGAAAAATATTTTGGTGCAACATTGACACAAAACTGACTCATCTGGCAGGAAACTTTGCCAATATGAGTTGAGAGTGAGTCAGAGAGACATTTTACAACTTATCAGCCAGAGGAATCACTGATAATAACCTTGGTTGCCATAGCAAGTTCCTATCAGGCACAGGATTTGATACTCTCTCCAACTCCATGACGTATTAGCTCCATTCTACAGCCAAGACGATCAAGACTCAGAAGTGTCAGCAGCTTACCCAAGGTCCCAGGACTGCAGCTTGCTCCAAGCCTTATCTTTCCCAAAGCCCTGTCCACCTCATAGAGCTGTCTCCAGAAGAGGAAGAAGCCAGAGAGGTGAAAGATGCCAGTAGCCCCTGTGAGAGGCCAGCTAGGGGGGCCTGCCTTTCACCCTGGTGACCACACAGTCAGAACAGTCACACTTACTTACAGTGGCTTTGGGTCTCTCACAGTCATCATTTGAAATGCAGGACGGTGTGACCAGGCTCTGAGGGGAAAGGTGAAGACAGCATGGCAGCCTAATGAGCCAGGCTTGAGGATGCACTGGCTGGGGCTGGCCCAGAAAGAGATCTGGCCAGGTATAATGGCCACCTGGGCAGGTATAATGGCCACAGGTTTGCCAGGAGTATGTGTGTGCAGGCAAGAGAGAGTAGGAGTGTGTATGTGAGAGAGAGAGAATGTTTGCACGTAGATATGTAAATGTGTGAGTGTCACGTGAGCTGGTGTTTTTGCACATGGATATGTTTGGGTGTGAGTGTGTAAGACAGCATCGATGTATGTGTGTGGGTACGTGTCTGAGAGCACCTGCATGTGTGCATGTGAAGAGTCCACCTGAAGAGCTTCAGAGTTAAGGTGCTTTTGCTGCTCTGGGTCACTCTGAAGTATACCTGTTCCTGGTTGTCTAGGATGCTACAATCACTTATAATGTTTGTCAGGGGGAGCCTGAAGGAACACAGTCCCCGAGTTACCCTGAGTCGCTAATCCGCTAGGAATGAAATCCCCGCAACCCAGCAGCTATCATTTAGAGCCTTTCTCAATTAGCAATCACAATGCCTAAAGCTTTGAACAGTTGTTGTATGTTTATCTTTCTCTTCAAGTTCACTCTGTTGGCTCTCAGAACCAGCCAAGTTCAAACAACCTTCTGTCTGGCAGCCACGAAGACAGCTCTCCCAGCCCCCACCCCAAAGCAGTCATAACCAGACAGAGGTTGGAGCCGATTTCCATGATCTCTGTGTGTGTTCTGTTGCTTTTGTAAAAAAGTGAGCTTTATGATGTGCCGATGCTCATCAAGGAATTGCGGTGGCATACAACATTAAAAACATACATCCAACAGAAATGCATCAAAAACTCAGATTGAAACTCAATTCTAAAGAAGAGAAAGAGGTTTCATTGTGTGTTCTGTTGCTTAATTTTCATTTATGGTAAGATAAAGCCATGAGAGGTCCAACACTGGGTAATGGTTAAGAATATGCCTTGACGGGGGCGGGCACAGTGGCTCATGCCTGTAATCCCAGAACTTTGGGAGGCCGAGGTGGACGGATCACCTGAGGTCAGGAATTCGAGACCAGCCTGACCAACATGGAGAAATCTCGTCTCTACTAAAAAAACAAAATTAGCCGGGCGTGGTGGTGCATGCCTGTAATCTCAGCTACTCGGGAGGCTGAGGCAGGAGAATTGCTTGAACCTGGGGTAAGGGTCGTGGGGCTGAGGTTGCAGTGAGCCGAGCTCCTGCCATTGCACTCCAGCCTGGGCAACAAGATTGAAATTCCGTCTCAAATTAAAAAAAAAAAAAAAAAAAAAAGGATATGTCTTGGCCAAGCAAGGTGGCTCATTCCTGTAATCCCAGCACTTTGGGAGGTCAAGGTGGGTGGATCACTGAGGTCAGGAGTTCGAGACCAGCTGCCCAATTTGGTGAAACCCTATATCTCCAAAAAAAAAAGAAAAGAAAAAAGAGGGAGTGAGGTGGAGGGGCGGCCGGAGTGAGGAGAGGGGGAAAAAAGAGAGAGGGAGAATATGCCTTTAGGAGATACACACTCTGGCTTTTAATTATTGTACTGTTTGCTTTCTCCAGGCCTCAGTTTACTCATCAATAAAAACAAGGACAATGATAGACCTACCCTGTATGATTGAAGAATGGATTAACATAATACATATAAAGCGCTTAACACAGTGTCTGGCATACAGTGAGCAGTCAATTCAGCTATGTTGTTATTTTCACTGCCATGTTAGGATTTGAATGAAATCCATGCTGCATCTCTTTTTGGTGGTATACACAGATCGAGGTGGGATTTCCTCCTCTCTTCTGGTCCATTGGGAAGAGAGGTGAAGTGAATATAGTACTAGAGTCCCATCATCTAGTAACCAAGAGCAGGTGTGTGGCCTGATCTTGTGTATGGCAGCAGGGTTGTTTAGGCTACATGAGAGAGTGGGATTTCCTTTAATTTTCTGTTTTTTAGTTTTGGTTTTGTTTGCAAGCTCTGCTGGGCGTTTGCATGGGCTGGACTGGCTTGTGGGCTATGTGATTGCTAGGAATGGGGCTGAGCTGAGCCAAGGTGATGGCTTGTGCTCAACTGCAGGTCAGGCTGTGGCTACCTGGGGCATAGTCCTGGAGACCTGTAGGCCTCCTTCTAAGGCCTATTTGAGTTCTGTTGATCTTTGAGGAACAACAGACCTTAAGAGCAACCACCCTCAGAGAACACTGGTAGCCTGTTCGACAGACCCAGCCTATAGCAGAAACACTTCCATGTGAGTTTTTTACTCAATGCAAAATATCTAGACATACAGTCATCATGTGCATACATTCCTCATGTCTCCGTCGGGTGGGTGAGAGGTGATCTGGGATCTCTTTAAATGTAGTTAAGTGCTCAGGGGAGTCCCACTGAACCTTCCTACCCATTCAAGAACGGTGCTGTCTTCCAGCTTCCCCTTGGCATTGCCTCAGTTTCCCAGATTTCTGAGGCAAGCACCCTCTGTACAGGCCTGTGTGGGAGTTACCCCAGGAGCCATCAATCTGATCCCATCCAGTAGTGTTATCCATGTAAATGTCTGTCTTGCATTCTTGCCCTTCACCTAGCAAGATGGATTCAAGGGTTGGAGCTGCCCATTATTTATCTGTGCATCCCCCGTCCCCACCTCCCACTCCAGGTCTCCTTGGTGCCTGGCACTGAATAGATGCTCAATAAATATTTGTTGAATCAGGGTATGAGTATGAAAGCAAGTGAGCAAAGGAACGGCACATTTCACAGAATGAGAAAATATTAAGGCAGAAGTAAACCCTGCCAGTCTGTAGATTAAGCCTCCATACATTACAGTCATGAACACAGAGGCCAGGACTCCCCCAAGAGGTGGGGCGTCTCGGTGGCAGGACCAGAGTCCAGGTGTCCCACTCTTGCTGTGACCCTGGGCTGCTGTGTATTCCCTCTCTCTTGGTCTTCAACTGTCATTCTCAGAGGGAGACTCCAGAAAATGCCTGAGAAACAGAGGCGTCTACCTGGGTCTCTGTCAGCCCCAAGTCTCACTGAAGTCAGTAGTTCATTAACCAGGATATAACTTGGCCTGGCCTCATTACAAAACCAAATCAATAAATATTGATTGAGTGTCTACTATGTGGACAGTCAGGTGAGAATGAGGGAAGGCAGGAAACAAGAGAGGAGAGAAGCCTTCTGCATATCTGTCGTATAAATGGTTGCTCTAACACTGCAAGTCATGCCCCTAACACAGTCCAGAGGATGCAGCAGGCATGCCTCTGGGCTTTCAGCACAAATGATAAGGGGAGGAGGTGTCTCTCCTGGCTCCAGAGAAAGCCCCTTCTCCCTCAGGTGAGAGGGAGAGGAAAGAAAAATGTAAATAATGAGTCCACAACTACACCCTGTTCATGCACGAAAATTCCAGGAATGATTAAACCGGACTGTGGCTCCAGGATAAACAGAAATTTAGCATCGCAATTGCCCCGTGCTCTTGCACACACACACACACACACACACACATACTCCCGTTTCTCTCTCCGTGTCACATTGACACACACGGTATGTTGGCGCATGTCTATCAGCTTGTAACCGGCCCACAAGGAAGGCAGTTCTTCTGAAGAGCCCTCAAAGATGCCCACTGTCCCTGCTTACCCACTCCTTCATTGTGTCCTGGGCACCTCAGTTAGTTGCTCCAGGCTTCTACTTGTCCATTTTTAAAAAGGGAATACTACTGGCTGAGTGCAGTGGCTCACACCTGTAATCCCAGCACTTTGGGAAGCCAAGACAGGAGGATCACTTGAGGTCAGGAGTTTGAGACCAGCCTGACCAGCAGGCTCTACTAAAAAAATACAAAAAAAAAAAAAAAAAAATAGCCAAGTGTGGTGGCACGCACCTCTGAAATCCTAGCTACTCAGGAGGTTGAGGTAGGAGAATTGGTTGAACCAGGGAGGTAGAGGTTGCAGTGAGCCAAGATCGTGTCACTGCACTCCAGCCTGGATGACAGAGTGAGACTCTGTCTCAAAAAATAAACAACAAAATAAATAAAATAAAAAGAAAATTCTTCTGAGACACATTCCTCCTAGGGAAAAAGGAAAGGACAATAAATATCACTATTTATCTCCTTTACACGATGCTGTGATTACAGTTGTGCTTCACAGACATAAATATTTCTTAGAAGTTGTACTGTATGCTTCACATGGTCATTGTATTTTTCAACGGTCAAGTGCATCCTCCAGTATACCGCTTTCAATGGTGGATAGACAAACTGCACTGATCAACAAGGAAATAAAAGACCTGAATGGCATGTAAAACAACTAGCTCTAGCAGACATCTATGGAGCACTCCACCCAGCAACAGAATGCACATTCTTCTCAAGTGCAAATGGAACGTTCTCCAGGATAAACCATGGGCTAGGTGACAAAACAAACCTCAATACATTTTAAAAGATAGAAATACTACCAAGTGTGGCTGGGCACAGTGGCTCAAGCCTGTAATTCCAACACTTTGGGAGGCTGAGGTGGGCAGATCACCTGAGGTCAGGAGTTCAAGACCAAACTGACCAACATGGAGAAACCCTGTCTCTACTAAAAACACAAAATTAGCTGGGTGTGGTGATGCATGCCTGTAATCCCAGCTACTCAGGAGGCTGAGGCAGGAGAATTGCTTGAACCCGGGAGGTGGAGGTTGCAGTGAGCGGAGATCGTGCCATTGCACTCCAGCCTGGGCAACAAGAGCAAAATTCTGTCTCAAAAAAAAAAGGAAAGAAAGAAAAGAAAAGAAAGAAATACTACCAAGTATGTTCTCTAAACATAGTGGAATAAAATCAATAGCATAAAAAAAGTTGGAAAACTCACAAATATGTGGAAATTAAACAACACACTCCTAAATAACCAATGGGTTAAAAAGAAATCAAAAGGGAATTCAGAAATAGTCTAACATGAATGAAAATGAAGATGCAATATATGAGAACTTGTGGGAAATATCTAGGGCAGTGACTACAAGGAAATTTATAGCTCTGAATGTTGACATTAAGAAAGGACAGAAATTTCAAATCAGTAACCTAACATTTCACCTTAAGAAACAGAAAAACAACAAACTAAATATAGTTCTTTCTAAAGCAAAAAGAAAGAAGAAAATGACAGAGATTACAGCAGAAATTTAAAAAAAGAGAGACTAGAAAAACAATAGAGAAAAAAATCCATGAAACCGAAAGCTGGTTCTTTGAAAAGATCAACACACTGACCAAAAGTTGGCCAAATGCTGTAGCCCACATCTATAATCCCAGGACTTTGTGAGGCTGTGGAGGGAGGATTGTTTGCACCCAGGAATTCAATACCAGCCTAGGCAACATAGGGACCTTGTCTCTATAAAAAAAAACACAAAAATTATCCGGGTATGGTGGTACACACCAGTAGTTCCAGCTACTTGGGAGGTTGGGCGGGAGGATCCTTTGAGTCCAGGATGTCTAGGCTGCAGTGAGCCAAGATCACATCACCACAGTCTAGCCTGGGTGACAGTGAGACTCCACTTCAAACAATAAAAATAAAATAAATTGGCTAAAAGTCACTCCTAAACAGAATTCACTGTGGATAGGGCAACTTACTCATGCTTGACCATGGACAAAGTGGTTGAGGCTTTGAGAGCTGGTGGTGTGGCCAAGGTAGAGGTAAGATTGGAAACCAAGTGTTCTGACCTCCACCTGAGGCTTCTGACACTCTCCCTCCTCATTTAACACCTAAGAGCAAATCAAACGCTTGTATAGCCACTCATATTTGTAATGCAATAGGAAAATCATTGGAGATAATTTTACCATTAGGTGAGATAATAAATAATCAAGTAAGTCAAATCATTTTCTCCTGTTTTGTCTCCCACATAAAAAAAATATTTATTTATTTATTTATTTTGAATGAAGTGTCTCTCTGTCACTAGGCTGGAGTGCAATGGCACAATCTCGGCTCACTGCAACCTCTGACTCCCTGGTTCAAGTGATTCTCCTGCCTCAACCTCGCGAGTAGCTGGGATTACAGGCACATGCCACCATGCCCTGATAATTTTTGTATTTTTTTTTTTAGTAGAGATGGGGTTTCCCCATGTTGTTCAGGATGGTCTTGATCTCCTAACCTCATGTTCCACCCGCCTCAGCCTCCCAAAGTGTTGGGATTACAGGCGTGAGCCACCATGTCCAGCCAAAAAGTATTTATTTTGATTTGCTTGAAGTGGATTACTCTTCCAAGCAAGCTTTAAGTAGATTACTCTTCCAAACGACCGATTTTCTGTGGTTGTTTAAGAACAACCCAGGACTGTAATAGATGTGGCAAAAGAGAATTTAAATGATGTGCCTATAAACAACTATTCTCCTGCAAGTTCAGGTAGTTCAAGACCAGACTGGGCAACATAAAAGTATTTTATATAAACTCAATTAATCTTCTCAAAAATTCTATTGTATGATGTAGATCCTGTTACTGATTCCACTTTACAGATCAAGAAACTGAGGTGAAGTTAGGTAATATTTCCAAGGTCATAAGCAGCTGAGCCGAGCATCGTTAAGTCTATGTTCTCTTTTTTTTTTTTTTTTGAGACAGAGTCTCGTGGTGTTGCCCAGGCTGGAGTGCAGTGGCGCCATCTCAGCTCACTGAAACCTCCTCCTCCCGGGTTCAAACGATTCTCCTGCCTCAGCCTCCCGAGCAGCTGGGACTACAGGTGCATGCCACCACGCCCAGCTAATTTTTGTATTTTTGATAGAGACAGGGTTTCACCATGTTGACCAGGATGGTCTCGATTTCTTGACCTCGTGATCCGCCCACCTCAGCCTCCCAAAGCAATCTGTGTTCTTTTTTTTTAACCAAAATGTGGATTTCCAGTTTGAGTAGTCTGTATTCTTAACCATGCCACATAAACAGCCCATTGAGGGACCCAGATTTAAGATCTGGCTCTATCAAGTATTGTTTACAGTGATGATGATGATTGTAGCCTCTTTCTTTCAAATTCCTACTTATTTCCTGCAACTGAAATCCTCTTCAGAAACTGGAGCAATTAGGAATCATAGTATGCTAAAAAGTTAGAGCTGGGAGGGACCTTGAAAACCATATAAGCTAGGCCTTTATTTTACAGACAAGGAGACTGGGTCTAGTGTATTCACAGAGTTGCTGGGTGGTTGTTAATGACAGAAGAACGATTTACATAAGGTACAATCAATCCAGTAGCTCTAGTTTTGTAGTTAGAGACCTCCAAACAACAAATCTATTTTATAGATCTTTCTAAAATAAGTTCTGGATCTTTCTGTAAGAGAGCACCTAGCAGAAGTATTCTGAACCCTGGCTGCCTATTAGAATCACCTGAAGAGCTTTTAAAAGACAGGCCCAAGCGTGGTGGCTCACACCTGTAATCCCAACACTTTGGGAGGCCAAGGTGGGTGGATCACTTGAGGTCAGGGGTTCAAAACCTTCAAAACCAGCGTGGCCAACATGGTGAAATCCTGCCTCTACTAAAAATACAAAAAAAAAAAAAAAAAAATTAGCCAGGTACAGTGGTACATGCCTGTAATCCCAGCTACTTGTGAGGCTGAAGCAGGAGAATCACTTGAACCTGGGAAGCAGAGGTTACAGTGAGCTGAGATCACACTACTGCATTCCAGCCTGGGCAACAGAGCTAAACTCCATCTAAAAAAAAAACACAAGACACTTAGGCCTAGGCCCATAAAATCAGAATCTCTCTGGGGTAGAATCCGAACAACTAACTGCATATTTTTTGACCACCCTAGGTGAATCCCATACATAAAGAAGGCAGAAACCCACTTGCTTAGCCAATATGTGATATACTCAGGCTGGGTGCGGTGGCTCAAGCCTGCAATCCCAGCACTTTGGGAGGCGAAGGTGGGTGGATCACAAGGTCAGAAGTTCAAGACCAGCTTGACCAATGTGGTGAAACCCCATCTCTACTAAAAATACAAAAAAATTAGCCGGGTGTGTTGGCGCACACCTGTAATCCTGCCTAGGGGATCGCTTGAACCCGGGAGGCGGAGGTTACAGTAAGCGGAGATCATGCCACTGCACTCCAGCCGGAGTGACAGAGCGAGACTCTGTCTCAAAAAAAAAAAAAAAAAGTGGTATAGTCTTGCTGCTTGGCCAAACTAACACTTTATTTAGTCAAGAACTCTGTTGGTGATTGGGAAACAGTTTTTCATTCCATAGGTAAGCAGGTTTTGGGCGTCTTAGAAACACGAAGTTAGTTAAGTGTTTTCTCAAGCTACTGAAAAATAAAAAGAAAAAAAGAAAAAAAGAAAAATTAGTGTGACTATTGGTGTCTTGAATTCCTTTGTGAATAAAGAACCACCTCATGGCATACAGTCATTTCCTGGTATTCCATAAACTAGACAGAAGGTTTCAGAAGGTGAGGGTGGTAGAGGAAACACAAGCCTTTGGAAGTAATTGCTATGTGTCTGTCTAATCCAGTAAAACCTTACAGACTTATCCGATATCCAAATTGATCTTGGCCTTGGCCTTCCCTCTCCCAACATGCAAGTCATTCCTTTCCCAGGCCCACTGTGTGGCCCCTAAGCTGAAACCAAGCTCAAATGGAGATATATTTAGTTGTTATAAAAAAGCAAAATGTGGGCAGCCTCCCAACAGAAATAATCAGCCCGCTTGCCCAGAGGGCAAGTGCTAATGTATCAGAGCAGAGGAATGAAGTGGGGGAGGAAACAAGGCTGCCTCCCAAGCCTGGTCCCCAACACCCTGTGCACGTAATGAACAAACAGCCATTTGAATTACTCTGGTTCTCCTGTTTTGTTTTGTTTTGTTTTTTTTATTCTGCAGGATGATAAAGACCTAGAGCCTGTTTCTACAGTGTTTTCATGGCTAGAGTTGTAGAAAACTGCATTTTGTCAGTTTGAATAAGTCCCTTTGAATGAGTCAAATTTTTTAAAAGCCTCGGGATCCAACAGAGCTGGAAGAAAGTGGGGGGTGGGGGTTAAATGGTTCATTTGAGATGTTCGCCTTCAGTAACGTGAGCGGGAAAACAGAACAAACGTGGGACAGGCAAGGAGGGGCCTGGGCTAACGCCAACCCTGAAGGACTCAGGGAACATGTCCGGATTCAACACCCGCTCTAAGGCAGAACTCCCTGAAGCTCTTTGACAAGCAGCATGGACAGGAACTAAAGCATCAAGGTCCAAGGGAAACAATTACACATGGAAAAAATAATTGAAATGCTTCTTATACTTCTAAAGGAAAAACAAAGTGCATGCTAAGAATATTGGATGTCACTGGGCGTAGTGGCTCACGCCTGTAATCCCAGCACATTGGGAGGTCGAGGTGGGCAGATCACCTGAGGTCAGGAGTTGGAGACCAGCCTGACTAACACGGGGAAAACCCGTCTCTACTAAAAATACAAAATTAGCCGGGTGTGGTGGTGCATACCTGTAATCCCAGCTACTTGGGAGGCCAAGGCAGGAGAACACTTGAACCCGGGAGGCAGAGGTTGCGGTGAGCCAAGATTGCACCATTGCACTCCAGCGTGGGCAACAAAAGCAAAACTCTGTCTCCAAAAAAAAAAAAAAAAAAAGAACATTGAATGTCTCAGTGAGTTGTACCTAGGATCAGCTTGATATTGATGAGAGAATGTCAATAAAATGATCACAACAACACATTATTGATCTTACATTAGATTCTGAAATCTGTGACTCTTCAGGGATTGCTACTCTATAGGCCCTGGTCCTCTCTTTTTTGAATATTTCATAGCCCAGGGGAAAACTGAGCTGTAACAGCTCAATTCCCCCACCCCCTCCATATCTAGTCTTCCTTTCTAAGTTTTGGTTCTTCTGCTAATGACAAAGGGGACACCAAGAGGGAGGGCTTTTCACCCCAGGATCCTTTTGTTCCCAGCAAGGGGCTGGAGTCAGGGAAGGGGCAAGCTCACCCCAGTCAGAGACCAAGCATTGCAAACCGGAGCCTCTGCTGTTTTCCAAGGTGGAAAACCCTCCTGGTGAGCCAGATCATAAGCAGAGATGGGGATACCACTGGCCAAAGTTTCTTAATCACTCTTCATTTTTGGTTTGCATATTCACTGTCAAAGATTCTCATTGTTAAGAAGCAGTCAAAACCTCTTTATATGCATTTAAGTAAAGTGATGTTGCCTTCTCTAATCCCTAGAAGGGGAGAAAAAACAATGTTTATTAAATTCTTTTTGTTTGTTTGTTTTGTGATGGAGTCTTGCTCTCTCCCCTAGGCTGGAGTGCAGTGGTGCGATCTCGGCTCACTATATCCTCTGCCTCCCGGTTCAAGCAATTCTCCCACCTCAGCCTCCCAAGTAGCTGGGATTACAGGCAGCTGCCACCGTGCCCAGCTAATTCTTTTGTAGTTTTTAGTAGAGATGGGGTTTCACCATGATGGCCAGGCTGGTTTGAACTCCTTACCCCATGATCCACCTGCCTCAGCCTCCCAAAGTGCTGGGATTACAGGCGTGAGCCACTGCGCCCAGCCTCAATGTTTATTAAATTCTTAACACGTGCTAGGTCCCTTACAAACACCATCATTTTAAACTCTGTCATTTTTTACCCAGTGAGATCAGCATTATTAGTCCCCTTTTATACAGATGGGAAATTAAGGCTCAGAGAGGGGGAGGTAACTTTTCCAAGGTCACATAGCAAACCATTGATAGAGCCAGGTTTCAAGCCTAACTGTACCAGGCTTTTAAATCTGCTCTTGTTCTCTGTAGCATGCAGCCTCTTTATTTTCTCCTTTTGGCCTATCATTATCTTCCTCAATTCTCTTGCCTTCTTTCCTAAGGGGAGGTTCTACCAAGGACAACGTATTTCCCACACACTCTACTTACTCCCAGTGACAGGGCATTGCCCCTGAATGAGGATCCCTGAGGGCCTTATTAAGAGCTTGGGAATTTCTGATCTGAACAATTGCAACCTGATGATGTTTTATGGCCAGAAAAAGGACAAACCATAGCCCATTCCATGATATTTCAATCTTGCATCTCTCCTCTAGCTGTTCTTATGCTCCTTCTTGATGGTAGGATGGCCTTTCAGTTTCATCTTGGGTGATAAGGGCTCTGGAATGAGAGAGCCAAGTTGAAACGCAGTGTCTGGCTTTGCATCAGTGACCTCAGTTTTCACATTTGTAAAATGAGGATAATCATGGATTGTTGTGAAAAGCACAAGAAGCAATGTAAGTAAAGAGCTTAGTGTGGTGACTGCTCATAGAAGATGCCTCAGTAAGCATTTTCCCTCCTTTCCCCTCCTTCTCCATCCCTGGAAACTGGAGACCAAGCAAGGGTGCAGAATCATATGTCTGCCAAGGGGGTACAGTCTTGTTACAGGAAAGGTGTCCCAATCCAGACCCCAAAAGAAGGTTCTTGGATCTTGCGCATGAAAGAATTCAGGGTGAGTCCATAGAGTAAAGTAAAAATAAGTTTATCAAGAAAGTAAAGGAATAAAGAATGGCTACTCCATAGATAGAGCAGCCCCGCGGGCTGCTGGTTGCCCATTTTTATGATTATTTCTTAATAATATGCTAAACAAGGGCTTCTCCGTTTTAGACCACATAGGTAACTTCCTGATGTTGCCATGGCATTTGTAAACTGTCATGGCGCTGGTGGGAGTGTAACCGTGAGAAAGACCAGAGGTCACTCTCATCACCATCTTGGTTTGGGGGATTTTAGCTGGCTTTTTTACTGCAATATATTTGATCAGCAAGGTCTTATGACCTGTATCTTGTGTCAACCTTGTATGTCATCCTGTGACTTAGAATGCCTTAACCATCTGGAAATGCAGCCCAGTAGGTCTCGGCCTCATTTTACCCAGCTCTTATTCAAGATGCAGTTGCTCTGGTTCACACACTCCTGACAGTCTGGCCTCCAATTCCGCCATCAGCAGGCTGCTGGGGTGGTGAGGAAGCTGAGCAGGGTCAGTGGTGATGCATGTGAGGGAAGTCCTCTAGTCTTTGCCCTTTCCTCCAGCTCCAGTGGTCCAGACCCAGGATGACCACCTCACAGACTTCACTGATCATGTGACTGGGGTGGACCTTGGGGGATTGTGGGGAACAGAGCTGTCAGGGCTACCAAGACTGGAACTTGTATAAAATACAACTGTGGGAGTGAAATGGGAAGAATGTGAGTTTTGAATTCAACCAAAAATGCTGGTGTTTGTCTCCACTACGTATCAACTTTCTCTTCAGACATGTGATTTCACCTCTCTGAGCCCGTTTCTCCATCCCCCACATTCACTGAGCTGCTACCATATGCCAGGCACCTTTTTGCACATTTTATTTTTATTTTTTATTTTTGTGGGTATATAGAAGGCATATATATTTATGGAGTACATGAGCTATTTTGATACAGGCATGCAGTGTGAAATAAGCACATCATGGAGAATGGGGTATCTATCCCCTCAAGAATTTATCCTTTGAGTTACAAACAATCCAATTGCACTCTTTAAGTTATTATAAAATGTACAATTAAGTTATTATTAACTGTATTTTGTACACTTTTCATATATACTTTTTGTATACAACAAGGCTTACTTTCATAAACATTCTGGAACATGTTGTCATATCCCAGTCCATTTTATGCCACTGCTTAGCATTTCCTTGCTTAGCAAATAGCTGAGCCATACACTTACCCTCACGTTGTTTATATTCCAGAGGTAATTTGAGGTGTAAGTGGGTTATCAAGCCTAGTATATATTGTGTCTTCAATAAATATCAGTTCCCCTCCTCCTTTAGCCTACCTCACTTTATTGTTGGCCATAGAGTTCAACTATTAAGTTGAATGACATGAAACTGACATTCAAAAAGTCAAAAACAGTAAAATTATTGCAGAAATAGTAAAGCCCATACTAAAATTCACATGGAATCTCTAGGAACCTGAAATACTCAAAGCAATCTTGAAAAAGAAAAACAAAGCTGAAGGACTCACACTTCCTGATTTCAAAACCTAGTACAAAGTTGCAGTAAGCAAAACAGTGTGATACTGGCCTAAAGACAAACATATAGGCCAATGGAACAAAATAAAGAGCCCAGAAGTAAACCTGTTTATATGTATGTGTGTGTGTATGTGTGTGTGTGCGCATACATATACACACATATATACATATATATACATATGTATGTATACACACACACACATATACACACACATATATATTCACACATATATATGTGTGAATATATACGTGTGTGTATATATATGTGTGTGTGTATATATATATATATGTATAGTCAATACAGTCAAACAATTTTTGAAAAGAGTGTCAAAGCCATTCAAAGGGAGAAAGGACAGTTTTCTCAATAGATGGTGCATGGAAAAGTGGCATATCCCCATGCAAAAGAATGAAGCTGGACTCATCTAACACCATATGCAAAAATCAATGCAAAATGATTCAGAGACCTAAATGTAGAACTTAAAACTGTGAAACTCTTAGAAGATAACATAGGGCAAAATCTTCATAGGCCGGGCGCAGTGGCTCACCCCTGTAATCCCAGCACTTTGGGAGACCGAGGCAGGGGGGATCACCTGAGGTCAAGAATTCAAGACCAGTCTGGCCAACATGGTGAAACCTCGTCTCTACTAAAAATACAAAAATTAGCCAGGAGTGGTGGCAGGCACCTGTAGTCCCAGCTACTTGGGAGACTGAGGCAGAAGAGTCACTTGAACCTGGGAGATAGAGGTTGTAGTGAGCTGAGATCATGTCACTGCGCTCCAGCCTGTGCACAAAGCAAGACTCTGTCTCAAAAAAAAGTTTTGTGACATTGGACTTGGCAGAGATTTCTTGGATACAACATCAAAGGCACAGACAACAAAAGAAAAACTAGACGAACTTCTTGAAAAATTTAAAACTTTGTGCATAAAAGACACTATCAACAGAGTAAAACAGAAACCCACAAAATGGGAGAAAATATTTGCAAATCATATATCTGATCAGGGATTGATACCAAGAAATCTTAAAAATCAACAACAACAAAAAAACGGGATTCAAAAATGAACAAAGGACTTGAATGGACATTTCTTTTCTTTTTTCTTTTTTCTTTTTTTTTTGAGACAATGTCTTGCTCTGTTGCCCAGGCTGGAGTGCAGTGGCGTGGCCTTGGGTCACTGCAACCTCCGCCTCCTGGGTTCAAGTGATTCTTCTGCCTCAGCCTCCTAAGTAGCTGGGATTACAGGCACTCACCACCACACCCGGCTAATTTTTGTATTTTTAGTAGAGATGGTGTTTCGCCGTGTTGGCCAGGCTGGTCTCAAACTCCTGACTTCAGGTGATCCACCTGCCTCAGCCTCCCAAAGTGTTAGGATTACAGGCGTGAGCTACCCTACCCAGCCCAACAGACATTTCTTTAAAGAAGACACACCGATGGCCAATAAGCAAATGAAAAGATGCTCAACATCACTAATCATTAGAAAAATGCAAATCAAGACTATGGTGGGATACCACCTCACACACATCAGGATGGCTACTATCAAGAAAATAGAAAATAACAAATGTCAGCAAGGATACAGAAAAATTGGAACTCTTGTGTACTGTTGGTGGGAATGTAAAATGGTGCAGTCACTGTGGAAAACGGTTCCTCAAAATTAAAAATAGAATAACCATAGAATTGAGCCATTCTACTTCTGGATATATACCCAAAAGAACTGAAAGCAGAGTCTCAAAGAGATATCTGTATACCCATGTTCACAGCAGCATTATTCACATTCACAAAAACAGGGAAGCAACCCAAGTGTCTACCAACAGAGGAATGAATAAACAAAATGTGGGGTTTTCATATAATGGAATAGTATTCAGCCTTAAGAAGAAAAAAAAAGTCTGATGTGCTACAATTTGGATGAACCTTGAGGACATTATGCTAAGTGAAATCAGCGAGTCACAAAAAGAAAAATACTGTATGATTCCACTTATATGAAGTGTAGTAGTCAAAACCATAAAGATAGAAGGCAGAGTAGTGGTTTCTAGAGTTGAGCGGAAAGGACAATGAGAAGCTATGGTTTAATTTGTACAGAGTTTCAGATTTTTTGTTGTTTTTTTTTTTTGAGACAGAGTCTCTCACCTCGTCGCCCAATGGCATGGTCTCAGCTCGCTGCAACCTCCGCCTCCCAGGTTCAAGCAATTCTCCTGCCTCAGCCTCTCGAGTAGCTGGGATTCCAGGCACCCACCATCAGGCCTGGCTAATTTTTGTATTTTTACTAGAGACGGGGTTTCACCACATTGGCCAGGCTGATCTCGAACTCCTGACCTTGTGATCCACCCGCCTTGGCCTCCCAAAGTGCTGGGATTACAGGCATGCACCACGGCAACAGTTTCAGTTCTACAGGATGAGAAGCATTATGGAGACGGGCGGTGGTAACGGTTGGACAACATTATGAAGGTATTTAATACCATTGAATCATACGCTTAAAATGGTTAAGATGGTAAATGTGTTTTATACCACAATTTTAAAAATACATTTAAAAATGGCTAAATAGCAACCATTCTATATGCCCTAACATAGTATGGAAGGAAGAAGGCTTAATATAATGCAGAAATAGCTGGGTGCAGCAACACTTGGGGAGGTCGATGTGAATGTATACTTGAGGCCAGAAGTTCAAGACTAGTCTGGGCAATATGGTAAAACCCCTTCTCTACAAAAAATACAAAGATTAGCCAGGCATGCTGGTGTGCACCTGTAGCCTCAGCTACTAGGGAGGCTGAGGTGGGAGGCTTGCTTGAGCTCAGGGGGGAAGAGGCTGAAAGTGAGCCATGATTGTGCCACTGCACTCTAGCCTGGGCAACAGAGCGAGACTCTGTCTCAAAAAATAAATAAATAAAAATAAAGCAGAAATAGTAACAATAACCTACCAGTGGAAGCTCGATTGGATTTGTTTTTCTTTACTTCCTAGGAAAGTGATTCCATGCCTTGCTTTGTTAAACCTGGATCTAAAAGCAAGGCATCAAACAGACTGTTAAATGCTCACTGAGGTAGAAAACCAAAGCCCACAGCAGTGTCCCACATTAGGAGCCAATGGATGGAAATGAGGGAATGGAAAGGTGAAACAGCAAACAGAGGAAGGCTGGCTGGCACACTGCCAGACTGGACAGCCTGATGCAGCCACCAGCCTCAACCCGGGACAGGGAGACCTGTGGGGCCCTGTCTCTTTCCCTGAAGCCAACAATAAAGTGACAGGCACCCAAGAGAATATATTGCCTGTTTGAACCTTGGTGAAGCATTGTCAAGGGAGATTGCCAGAAAAACGTACTCTGTCCAAACGTGTAAGTTCCTTCCACAAAAATTGGGCAGCCCCTAGAATTTAATTCCATTAACATCTCAGTGCCTACAAACATTTGATTACCAGAGCTCATCAATGGCTGCTCTCAAGGGCAATTATCTATCATTATCAATGTATTGCCTTACCCTTTTAATTAGGATGTTAATGTCCAGTGTAAACAAAGCCTTCTTTCTAATTTCAGCTGTGCACAATGAAAAGCCCTTTTTTTGTTTTCCGTCCCCCTAGGGTTCTGTGAACTGAATTTACTCTAGTTCCTGAAGTGTGGAAAAAGTAAACAAGGTTTTGTTTGGATTCCACCTTTCAGTTTCTCTGGACTAAAACCCAGCAAAGTGCCAGCAAGTTATCCCAAAGAAAAAAAATTGTCCTGAGGTATGAAAATAGTTTCAGAGAATGTTAGGAAAACAAAAAAACAAACACAAATCCAGACTTTTTTTAACAGTTAAAGAGATGAGAGGGGAAATGTTTGGCATATTTTCAATTGCTTTGTATTACCACAGAAAGGTAAACAATTTTAAACTCATGTTAAATTTTAGCTAAACAGGTATTCAGGTCATTAAAAAGGGGTCCCTATGGCAGATTAAATATTTCATACGATTATATCAGTTTCTGACAGAGGGACTTAAAACAATCAATACAAAATTTTTGAAAGAAAGATGAGATGAAGCAAATATCAGAAACTTAAAGATACATGCACATATAGAAACAAAAATCATCTACGTAAGTGACCTTAGTATTTCTTGGTTGTCCTTAGCCATTCATGGAGTAGTCTGGTTAGTGAGAGTTGCCTTATCTCTGGGGAATGTGCTAATCGTTCCCAAGGTACAGGAGTCCCTCACTGGACACAGCCAGCTTGACTCTGGAAGAACGGCCTGGCACAAAGCAATCAGGCAGTGGGCATTCCCTTTGGCTGGCTGGCTGTCTCTATGTAGAACCTACTGGAAGCATCGCATCTGCCTGGCCTATTCTGAACATTGTTTTGAGGCTAGCATGGGGCAAGACTTATTCAATGTTTGAAAGTCTAGGGGGAGAAAATAATTTGAAACAAAAATGTCACAGTTTAGTGGTTAGATTGAGTGACTGTTGTATTCTTTTTCTCAATGTTGATTATTGAAATGATTTTTATTACATTTATAGAAAAAAATAGTAAATAGAAAAACACATGAGGCTACATAAGGTAACTTTATTTTTTATTTTTATTTATGTTTTTGGTCGCAATCTCTCTCTGTCACCCAGGCTGAAGTGCAGTGACACAATCTTGCTCGATGCAAACTCTTGTCTTCCAGGTTCAAGTGATTTCTCCTGTCTCAGCCTCCCGAGTAGCTGGGACTACAGGCATCTGTCACCATGCCCGGCTAATTTTTGTATTTCTAGTAGAGACAGGGTTGTACCACATTGGCCAGGTGATCTCAAACCCCTGACCTCAGGTGATCCACCCACCTTGGCCTTCCAAGTGCTGGGATTACAGGCATGAGCCACCACGCCTGGTCCATAAGGTAACTTTTTAAAATCCTATCTTGATTGGCCCACTTAAAGAGGTTTTACAATGGTTAATTCTTACGCTAATTTCCATTTGTAAAAGGGGTAAACACATAAAGGCACTCAAAAAAATCTATAAAACCACTTCTATCTACCATCATCAAAAACTGATTATTTTTTCCTTTTCTGTCTCTTATCAACAAAATCCTTGAAAATTGTCTTTGATATATTCCTCGTAAATGTCAAAAATACATTTGAATGTGCAAATATGTCTTGAAAAACACATTTTTCTTTGATTATGAAAAGTAATATAAGCCTACAGAAATTTTAGAGACTATAAAATAGTACCACCCAAAAATCTCACCCATAAACCTACAAACTGGAGTCAGCCATTGTCAATATTTCTGTGAAATAGGCAATTTGCCCCCAGACAGGGAGCCAGGATGGCTGGGAGGGACCTTGGCTTCCTAGGTTGAGGGGCATGCATGACAAAGCTCAGCTGAGTTTGTCACCAGACCTATTATGCTCCTTATAATGTAAGTGATTTGCTGGAATATTACATAAACTAAGGGAATATGAGTGTGAAAACAAACAGAATTGTTCTTTTGCTTATTCATTTGTTTATTTATTTATTTAGAGATGGAATCTTGCTCTGTCGCCCAGGCTGGAGTGCAGTGGCATGATTTCTACTCACTTCAACCTCTGCCTCCCAGGTTCAAGTGATTCTCCTGCCTCAGCCTTCCAAGTAGCTGGGATTACAGGTGCCCACCACCACGCCTGGCTAATTTTTGCACTTTTAGTAGAGATGAGGTTTCACCATGTTGGCCAGGCTGGTCTCAAACTCCTGGCCTCAAGTGATTCACCCACCTCAGCCTCCCAAAGTGCTAGGATTACAGGTGTGAACCACCGCACCCAGCCAGAATTGTTCTTTCTATGCCAACTAAATTGAATGCTTAGGGGAGGGACAGTGCGGGGGTGGGGAGTTGGGGAGAGATAGCATGGGGGAGAAATGCCAGATATAGGTGATGGGGGAGGAAGGGAGCAAATCACACTGCCATGTGTGTACCTATGCAGCAATCTTGCATGTTCTTCACATGTACCCCAAAACCTAAAATGCAATAACATATATATATATATATATATATATATATATATATATATATAATTGAATGCTTTAGAAAGACTCCATCAAGGCAAGATTTTAGAATCAAAAGTGTTCTGCACTCAGCTGGCATTGCAAATGCCTCATTCCAGATCAAGACGACACCCCCTCCCAGGCACTGCATGCCAGTGTTTGAGGACAGTAGTGGGCAGGATTGGGGCAGGCAGCTGAGGCAGCCACGTGGGCCACCACAGATGCTCTCTTCAGCCCCATACATCAGGATCTGGAAATGAACACTGTGTGGACTTCACCTCCCCACCATTTGAGATAAGATCACTCAGCTGGAGAATCTCCAAATCTAGAGGACTGAAGAGATTCCCAACAGCATCTGCTAGTTTCGAACACTTTTGAGTTTACCCCAGATCCCTCAGTTGAGGAATCTGTGGATGTCACTGATTAATGCTTTAACTAAACACCAGCTTGTCTTCCCCTGACACCCCAGGGAAAGTGCTCCACCTTTCTCCCATTCCACACCATTGGCTTTTCCTTTCAGTTTTCCTGATTTGAAAAGTACTGGAGGCAATTTAGGAATGAATGAAAAACCCTCCACCAAAGCTGTGTTGCTCCAGCACCCGGAGGCAGAACTGCTTCCAAGTGTGGATGGAAGGCGATATTCAGGCAGCATTCACAGATGGAGCTGCAGCGGGGTGCCAAGGCTGGGAGATGTTTCTGTCTCTCCTGAGTTCCTTCATCAGAAGCTTCCCAGCTACTTTCTAGCAGGCAGAATGAAGGGGGATAGGCAGCAGCCAGCTCACTTTCCATTGCAGTAACTGTCTCAGTGGTCTAAAGTGGCTCCTACAGTAGACTCCACTACCTTTGCCTATCTAGACAATTTTCCTCTTCCCAGTCTTGATGTGGGGCCCTATCCTTGTCCCATTGGATGCCTTCTCCCTGGGCTCTGAGTATTCAACTAGGAGCAGAAAGTGGCGTGACAGTGCCCTGTGCCAACCACCAACTCATCCCCATGGAGAGCTGGAGGAGCAGCCCCAGCTCCTGTTCCTCCTGAGCCCTGATATAAAGATTTCCCTTTGATTCTGTCAGCTGCCCATATCCTTCTATTGAAACCCATTTCTGGCTGGGCACAGTGGCTCAGATCCATCTCTACTAAAAATACAAAAATTAGCCAGGCATGGTGACATGTACCTGCAGTCCCAGCTACTCAGGAGGTTGAGGAAGGAGAATTGCTTGAAGCCAGGAGGCAGAAGCTGCAGAGAGATGAGATTGTGCCATTGCACTCTAGCCTAAGTGACAGAATGAGACTGAAAGAAAGAAAGAAAAATAAATAAATAAATTTAGGAAAGAAAGAAAGAAGCCTTTCTGATTAAAGTAGCCAGAGCTAATTTTTTTTTTTTCTCTGATTGTAACTAAAAAATCTGGAAGGACACTGCTCACAGCCATATGTGTGTTTATGTTTGTGTGTGTTTATGCGTATCTGCACATGCACACATTTGTGTTTTGCCCTCAAAGCACGGCCTGGGTCTGTGCATTTTTACGGTCAATAACTCAACAAAAACATCTATTCAGGTTACCTCATACATTCCCTTCACTAATATGTAGGCTACTAAGCTAGGTACAGAAAGTAGAAAAAGGAGTAAGATGCAATTACCTTGCTTCAAAGTACCCCCTGCCCATGTTTGGCCAGGAGAAAAATCAGATACATTTGTTACACTGTATTTTAGTGGATACCTAGTGAACTATCAGTCCAGCCTGTCTAAATTGGTGGTCTTGGTGGTGGTGGTGGTGGTGGCAGTGAGGTTGGAGTTGGGGGTAGCTATGTTTCTGCATGATCCTGCATGGCTGGGAAACAATAATTGGCCCACAGGGTAAACATCTGATCTAATTCAGGCCAATCATGTTGTGTTTTTTTTTTCTCCTAGGAATCCAGATAAGGGTCCAGCAAGAAGAGTGGCTGGGGGAGGAGAGAGAATGGCTAAGAAAAATGTTGAGAGATAGAGTTGGGTGGTCATTTGCCTCTACAGGGCTCAAACGTGAAAACTTGAGTGAGGCTGAGCATGGTGGGTCACTCCTTAATCCCAGCACTTTGGGAGGCTAAGGTGTGTGGATTGCTTGAATCCAGGAGTGGGAGACCAGTCTGGGTAACATGGTGAAACAGTGACTCTACAAAAAATAAAAAATAAAAAAAATACAGAAACTAGCTGGATGTGGTAGAATGTGCCTGCAGTCCTAGCTACTAGGGAGGCTGAGGCAGGAGGATGGCTTGAGTCCAGGAGGTCAAGGTTGAAGTGAGCCAAGATTGTGCCACTGCATTCCAGCCTGGGCAACAGAGTGAGACCCTGTCTCAAAAAAAAAAAAAAAAAAAAAAAGAGTGGGTTGGGAAGTCACCTCTACCCACCAAGCAGACTTAGTAGCAGAACAAAGAAGGTTGCCCAGAAAGAAGGAAGGGACTGTCAGAGAGAAGCCAAAGGGCTCTGGACTCTGTGACCAGCCATGGCCATGACTCCCTTTTCAGGCCTCACTGCATGTCAGTTTTTGGATTCTGTGAGACAGGGTGTCTCACAGAATAAATACATCGATACTGTATGATTTATTGCCACTTGTGATCAGCCCAAGTGAGTTTCTGTGTTTGCAACCCAGAGTTCTAACTGAAAAAAGCATAAATCCCAAGTGCTGTGGGGAATCCAACCTACACAATGACTAATTCTCTAGGGATGAGAAGAGGCCTTGTAAGCCTTCCCATAGGAGGTGGCATTTCATTCCTCTTTTGGGTAGAACCACAGAATATTCCTTTACCTTTCCTGTTGCGATCTCAGGTCTTATCTTCATGCTGTGCTACTCCAAGTTTAGCATGGAATTCTCTAGGTGAGATTCTTTTAATTCTATTTCAGAATAGAAAATAACTATGTGCAAATGTAGGTACCTCTGTTTTGTTGTTGTTGTTTGAGATGGAGTCTTGCTCTGTCACCAGCCTGGAGTGCAATGATGCGATCTCGGCTTACTGCAACCTCCACCTCCCAGGTTCAAGCAATTCTCCTGCCTCAGCCTCCTAAGTAGCTGGGACTACAGGTGGGCGCCACCATGCCCAGCTGAATTTTTTATTTTTAGTAGAGACGGGGTTTCACCATGTTGGCCAGGATGGTCTTGATCTCCTGACCTTGTGATCTGCCCACCTTGGCCTCCCAAAGTGCTGGGATTACAGTTATGAGTCACCACACCTGGCAGGTACCTCTGTTTTTATAGTTGGGCTAACTTCTCCCAAGCTGCTTACAGAATTAGGTATTCCAGTCTGGGCACATTTTGCTTTGGTTGCTACATTACACTGCATTCAGTAGCTTCCATTTCTATGTTCCATGAATGTAGAACACATTACCATCTTAGATTATGATGTGAAGCAAGTCTGACATCCACACTATTCTTCACTGAACATCCCTAGTGGTCACACTTAAAGAGTTGCACCAGTGCAGGCTTATACTACACAGTCATAAAACCAAATCTTTTCCTGTCATGGCTGCCATGTTTAAGAATCCCAAGTTTCCCTCTAAATTCTCATCAACACCATTCATTCATAAAGCTAACTAAAAGGTCTTGTTTATACCTGTGCTCTCATCAAAGAATACATCATTAGTGATTTTATTTTATTTATTTTCTTAAGACAGGGTCTCGCTCTGTAACTGAGGCTGGAGTGCAGTGGCACAATCTTGGCTCACTGCAACCTCTGTCTCCTGGGTTCAAGCAATTCTCTTGCCCCAGCCTCCTGAGTAGCTGGGACTGCAGGGACCCACCATCAAGCTCGGCTAATTTTTGATTTTTGATTTTTTTTATTTTTTGTAATTTTAGTAGAGATGGGGTTTCACCATGTTGACCAGGCTGGTCTGGAACTCCTGACCTCAAATGATCCACCTGCCTTGGCTTCCCAAAGTGCTGGGATTACAGGTGTAAGCCACCGTACCCAGCCCATCATTGGTGATTTTGGAGTGATTTGTCTGATTTGAAAATTTACAAAGGGAAACAGGACATATTTGTTTTGGCTTCTAGCTTTCCTTCCTTCTCTTGAAAAAAATCTGCCTATAGGTTTGATCTCCCATAGTGTCAGTTTGCACATTGGGGACTGTAATTCTGGACTTCGATCTCCAGGCTTAATTTTGCTCTCTTATGAAGTCACAACCCCAACTGTACCTCTCTCAATTGTATTTGACATTTGTAATGGTCTTTTGTAGTTGACATTGTGACCTCCATCTTTGATCTTTATTTTGTTTCTCACCACCTTAGAACCTAGGTAGGAAAAAAACTGCAATTTATTGGGGACCCCCTTGGAGACTCCAACAACCTATTTCTCTAATTTTCTCAGCCCTATCGGCAACATGCTGAGTTACATTGTTTCTCAATGCTGGTTGGGAGGATATATTTTGTTTTCTGCGCTCAATAGATACTTTGTTATACATTCACCATCTGTAACAGGTTTAAATGCTCTGACATCAAATTTGTAACTACATTTTTACAGCAACTTTACTTGTAAAAACAAACTCTTGAAGTGACTATCTTCTTTTTTCAGTTTGGCAACATTTTCATCCTGCTGTTGTTTCATTTATCCTACCTCTGAATGCAGTTTTTAAAATGGCAATTGTTAATTTGTGTTCTTTAGATACAGTCATTCTTTACACAATAAACACATAGCAATTTTCTTTCTTTTCATAGAGAAGAGGATCTCTTGTAATTTTCTTAAAATAGGTGATCTTTTTAGTTTGGCTTTTTTCCCCATTAATGATAAAGAAATATGCTCAGAGGCCGGGTGCAGTGGCTCACGCCTGTAATCCCAGCACTTTGGGAGGCCGAGGTGGGTGGATCACCTGAAATCAGGAGTTCAAGACCAGCCTGGCAATCATGGTGAAACCCCATCTTATAAAATAAATAAATAAATAAGAAATATGCTCAGAAAAAAATGCTAGAAAAATAGTAGAAGAGTGGGCTGGGATGAGTGGCTCATGCCTGTAATCCCAGCACTTTGGGAGGCCGAGGCGGGGGGATCACGAAGTCAGGAGTTCAAGACCAACCTGGCCAACATAGTGAAACCCCATCTCTACTGAAAATACTAAAATTAGGTGTGGTGGCGTGAGCCTGTAGTCCCAGCTACTCAGGAGGCTGAGGTGGGAGAATCAAATGAACCTGGGAGGTGGAGGTTGCAGTGAGCCAAGATCACACTATTGCACTTCAGCCTGGTGACAGAAAACAACAAAAAACAAAAAGAAAAGAAAAGAAAAGAAAAATAGTAGAAGAGTGATAATAAATGGCAGCTGACACCCAGCCTGAAGATTGTGGAAATGCAGAGTGTGGTACAGACTAAGCAAACAAGAGGTGTCTATCTTTGCTTACGGCCGTTATTGCTGTGTGGGCCCAGCATTGTCAGATCATTTTTTTTTTTTTTTTTTTTTTTTTTAGAGAAGATGAAATCAGACTTTTAAGTATCATTCTACTTTAAAACTACTGTCTTAATTTTTTAAAAAAAATTACTAAAGAGTATCAACAAAGTACATTTTTTGGCTGAATTCACTATCCCCTCCCCTCAGGCTTGCCAGTTTGTCTTTTTTTTTTTTTTTTTTTTTTTTTTTGAGATGGAGTCTTTCTGTGTCTCCCAGGCTAGAGTACACTGGTGCAATCTCAGCTCACTGCAATCTCCGCCTCCCAGGCTCAATCGATTCTCCTGCCTCAGCCTCCTGAGTAGGTGGGATTACAGGCGTACACCACCACAACCAGCTAATTTTTGTATTTTTAGTAGAGATGAGGTTTCACCGTGTTGGTCAGTCTAGTCTCAAACTCCTGACCTTGTGATCCACCGGCCTCGACCTCTCAAAGTGCTGGGATTACAGGCGTGAACCTAGTTTGTCTATTATCAGAGACAACAGGGGGCCTCTAAGGTTGTTTGGCATAGGTGGCTGCCTATATCATGAAATCTGTGGCAGGGAGGGTTGGGGCCCCTCTTAGGGACAGGCTGTCTTCCTTTCAAAGGGCTGAGATGCCTGCAGCAGGGAATGGAGTGGGTGGGGACAGTGGACAGATCCTGGCTAAGGACCCATTTTGCATTTTGCCTGGGGCAACTCAGTCAGCTGGTGACTCACTGGAGAATTCTACTCTCAGACTGTTCTTCCTCTCCCTCCTAATCTGTCTATTCTCCTCGCAGATTCTATTTTTTAAACCAGAGAAGTTTAGACTCATTTGAGATTCTGTAGATTGGCAGATACTTGGTAAATTCCTACCAGCTGAAGGACACAACTAGACAGCTGAGACAAGAAAGACACAATCAATTCAACCAAAAAGGCAAAATGCCTGGGATAAAAATAGAGCAGCCAGGAAAAGCAAGAAAGGATTGCATTTATTATAAAAACATATAATCATTAAAGCGCCCCTCGTGTCTTGTTTGAAGCAGAATGTACTAATAAAAAATAAAAGGAAAAGATAAAAAAAATTAAAGGAAAAAATCCAAAATAAGAGACCTATGAAACACTTTAAGTCCTGTTAAGACTGATTGGATATTCTGACAGGATGCATGCACACCTATGTATTATGCAATATCTTCACACTTATTTTAGTTTTACAAGCATCTCGTTTCAATAAGGTGTATTAAAAACAGGATTTGAGTTTTTTGGGTTTTTTTAAGTTTTGGAAACTATTCATATTGGGCAGGCAGTCTTTAAGACAGCCCCTGAGGATCCTGCATCCCTTGTACAGTTTCTTCTCACACTGCACCAAGATTGGTAGCAGAAAGAATAGTCATTCACTTCCAAAATTAGGTTATAAAAGATGCTGTGACCTTCTGTTTCTGTCTCTGTCATTCTGTCACTTGCTCTAGGGGAACCAGCTTTCATATGTCTTGAGGATATTCGGACATCAATGTGGAGAGATTCACAAGGCCTGTGATTCAAGCCTGTCCAACAGTCTTTTTTTTTTTTTTGAGACGGAGTTTCGCTCCTGTTACCCAGGCTGGAGTGCAATGGCGCGGTCTAGGCTCACCGCAACCTCCGCCTCCTGGGTTCAAGCGATTCTCCTGCCTCAGCCTCCCGAGTAGCTGGGACTATAGGCGTGCACCACCATGCCCAGCTAATTTTTGTATTTTTAGTAAAGACGGGGTTTCACCATGTTGACGAGGTTGGGTCTCGATCTCTTGACCTCGTGCTCCACCCGCCTCGGCCTCCCAAAGTGCTGGGATTATAGGCATGAGCCACGGTGCCCTGCCAAGCCTGTCCAACAGTCTGTGGAAGAACCATGTGATCCTTTGGCCTTTGGATGACCACAATCCCCGCTGGTAGCTTGACCATAGCTCATGAGAGACTTTGAACCCTGACTGAGCTGCTCCTGGATTGCTAACTCTTAGAAACTATGCAGCATCATCAGTGTTTGTTTGTGTTTTAGGCTGCTAAACTTTGGGACAGTTTGTTACACAGCAACAGTTAACAAACACACCCTTGTTTCATTTTTAAAATGCTTACTTAGTTACAAATCCATACAGAACTCTTAAAATTGTTACTTTTGGCAGGGCATGGTGGCTCACGCCTGTAATTCCAGCACTTTGGAAGGCTGAGGTGGGAGGATCCCTTGAGATCAGGAGTTTAAGACCAGCCTGGGCAACACAGTGAGACCCTGTCTCTGCAAAAAATTATAAAAAATTCGCCAGGTGTGGTGGCCCCTGCCTGCTGTATTTCCAGTAGGCTGAGGTGAGAGGCTTATTGAGAGTGTGGGAGGTCAAGGCTGCAGTGAGCTGTAATTGTGCCACTGCACTCCATCCTGAGTAACAGAGTGAGACCTTGTCTCTCAAAAAACCAAAAATAGAATAAATAAAATTGTTACTTTTTATACAAAAATTAGCCACAGGTGTGGTGGTGGGCACCTGTAATCCCAGCTACTCGAGCGGCTGAGGCAAGAGAATTGCTTGAACCTGAGAGGTGGGGGTTGCAGTGAGCCAAGACCACACCACTGTGCTCCAGGCTGGGTGACAGAGCAAGACTTTGTCTCAAGTAAAATAAAATAAAATAAAAAATGCTTACTTTTTATGAGTTGCTTCTGTTGAAATGTCACATTTAAAGCAGATTGCCTAATAATTAACGCCTACATTTTGCAGAATCACAGACAACTGACTTTAAGCACACCATGGCTGCAGAAAATAGGTGGCAGCAACTGACACAGTGAGCAAAAGCAAGATTCAACCGGGGGTTCCAGGATAATTTCTGTGGGCCCTTCCTTCTGGATCATGAATGGCTCTGGTAGAAGCTTAAATAGGTAGTTTACTGAAAATGCTTAAAGAGCAATCACGTGTCTTCCTCCTTCTTCTTCTCTCTTACTTGCTATGCCAGTCTTAAGTTACTAAGTTAAACTGCTTTCAATAGCCGGGTTCAGTGGCTCACTCCTGTAATCCCAGCACTTTGGGAGGCTGAGGCTGGCAAATCACACGAGGACAGGAGTTTGAGACCAGCCTGGCGAACATGGTGAAACCCATATCTACTAAAAATACTGGGCGTGGTGGTACACATTTGTAATCCCAGCTACTTGGGAGGCTGAGGACGAGAACCGCTTGAACCTGGGAGGTGGAGGTTATCGTGAGCTGAGATGGTGCCACTGCACTCCAGCCTGGATGACAGAGAAAGACTCTGTCTCAAAACAAACAAACAAAAACTGGAAAATGCAATATTTAGTGTGCAGAGCAGAGCAGTTCAGCTGGTGCACAGATTCAATGAATGGAAGTAGTGGGGGAGTAAGACTGAGGAAAGTAAATTGATGTCCTTTTACTCTTGGTCCTTAGTGCTGGAATGAGCAACCGGTGAGCCAAGTACCAGCTGTTTGTTAATTGTCTAAATCAAGATCCAAACCAGGTCCACAGATTACATTTAGTTGTTTGCCTTTTAAATCCATTTCATTATTTTATTTGTTATTTATTTATGAGACAGAGTCTTGCTCTGTTGTCTAGGCTGGAGTCCAGTGGCACAATCTCAGCTCACTGCAACTCCTGCCTCCTAAATTCAAGCAATTCTCTGCCTCAGCCTCCCAAGTAGCTGGGATTATAGGCACCTGCCACCACGCCTGGCTAAGTTTTGTATTTTTAGTGGAGACGGGGTTTCACCATCTTGGCCAGGGTGGTCTCAAACTCCTAACCTCATGATCTACCTGCCTCGGCCTCCCAAAGTCCTGGGATTACAGGCATGAGGCACTGAGCCTGGCTAAATCCATTTTAACGTAGATTCTTCCCCTCTCCAACCTTCACATTTTCCCCGCATGCCACTGACTTCTTGCAGTAACTAACTCTGCTGCCTGTAGGCTTCCCAACATTTGAGATTGCTTTCGCTTGGCTCCTTGGAGTGTCATTCAACTTGTTTCCCTTATTTCCTGTAAGCGTTAGCTCTGGAGGCTTGATTAGATTCAGCTTCAGTTTTCAGACAAGAACATCTCAAAGGTAGTGCCATGGGCTTGGCCATGTTGGTCCTTCAGGAGGCCCGTCATGTCTGGTGATGTTAAGATTGATCAATGGGTTTAGGTGGTGACCAACTCATTCTAAAGTTTCCCATCAACCCTTCACCATATTAATTTCATTCATTGATAATCACAGCTGATTTTTGAGGAGTAATCTCTGATACAATAGACTTGGTCCCTTGGTCACAATTTACCTACAAAAATACATGTCATTCTTAGCCCTGAACCCCCAGATGCTATGGCTTCCATTCATGGCTGTATCTCCAAGCCTCAGATGAGTGTTTGTCAAACTGTAGAGTCCATACGTATCTTGCGAAAATGCAGGTTTGGTTCAGGAGGTCTGATGTGTAACCTGAGATTCTATACTTCTAACAAGCTCCCAGGTTATTCCAACAGCAAACTGGTCTGTGGCTACACTTTAAGCAGCAAGCCCTTAATGCATCTCTGACATCTGACATCCAAGTGGAAGCCAGAAGGAGCTGTGGGTCACTCTGAGATCCTCTCTCATGACTGAAAGGCCAACTGCCTAAGAATTAGAGAGGACGCCTGAATTAGGCAACACTGTAGGGCTCTCTTCCCGGCAAATTTGCCATCTCCCAACCTGGAAATCTACTACGTGGGACCAGTCATGGCCTCAGACACCTCCTTCACCTGCCTTCTGCTGCTAATGCCTGAACATGTGACAAGACCACTCACCAACTGGGCTGGAACACCTCGACCTAGCCATGTCCTACTCCCTACCCCACAAATATCTCTACCTGAAGCTCTGCAACCAGAGGTAGACAAAGCACAGTGGAAATGTACGGTGCCCTGGTTGTCTCCAAACCTAGTATACTGAGAAGAGTATGAACAAGAAACTGTAACAGAGGCCTGTCTAATATCTCTGTAGTACCCTGAGAAATGTCAGGGCTTTTTGCCAGGACCACCTAGGAGCAACTGATACCACCTCAGGCAGGGGAGGGAGGGGCCGGACCAGGACCAGGTGGGACAATAAAAGCAAATTATCCCATCGGCAAATGCTGCTGATGATTGTCCTAGGTTTTGCACTGTCTGAATATTATGCTCCCATTTGGTTTTCACTCATTCAGATCTCTTGGCTTGAGATCCTAGATTCCTGGTCCAGTTTTCTTTTTTCTTTTTTCTTTTTCTTTTCCTTTTTTGACAGTGTCTCCCTCCATTACCTAGGCTGGAGTGCGGTGGCAATGGCGTGATCTAAGCTCACTGCAACCTCCGCTTCCTGGGTTCAAGTGATTCTCCTGTCTTAGCCTCCTGAGTAGCTGGGATTACAGGCATGTGCCACTACACCTGGCTAATTTTGTATTTTTAGTAGAGACGAGTTTTCTCCATGTTGGTCAGGCTGGTCTTGAACTCCCGACCTCAGGTGATCCACCTACCCTGGCCTCCCAATGTGCTGGGATTACAGGCATGAGCCACCATGCCCAGCCTCCAAATACTCTTTCTGGTATTCTTGACCTGCCCTCCAAATGTTTATACATGGCTTAGGTGGTCAACTTTGTGGTGGGGGTGGGGGTTGGGAAGGGGTCCCAAGCTTGGAAAAGAGTGATTCTCTTCAGGCTGTAGCTTGCAGACCCCGTATCAGGCTACACCCGCCTCCTTTCTTCTTATGTGGAAGACCACTGGAGAAAGTTCAGGCAACTGGGGTTAGAGGAAAGTTGCAACTGGTATGTTAGGTTGCCATATTTGTACTGAGGAATTGCTGAAGGTGTTCAAATAGGGAGAAGGAAGTTTCATGATATTATCTGAATATATGTTTCTCCAGGTTGAGACATTTCCAAGATGTTGAGGCATCAACAATAAGCATGTCTCATTAAAAATCTCAGAGGGAACATTCTGTTCTGCTGTGGCCCTAGCCATGGTCTCTGGGTTCTCGTTTTGGCATTTTCCCTTGGGTAAATGTTATCTCGTCTCGGTTTATTTGTAGTTCATTTAGATCATCAAAGCAATAAGAATAATAATCCCCCAAATAGACAGAGATGCTCTGATGATCAATAGGATATGTAAAAACCATTTTCACACAGAGTGAAAGTCAAGGAGGGTGCTATTAATATAACATCCCACAACCACCCTCTCATTCTCCCCATCCACCCAGTTTGTGTTATTTCCTTCAAAACCTTGCCTCAAGTAGTTTTCCTCTCTGAAGCCATTCCTGACTCAATCTACCACATCTGTATACAGGAACAGAAACAACCTCATATTCAAGGCTAGGAGGTGGCGTGGTACAGGCTTTGAAAAAGGGCAGATCTAGATTTGAATTGTAGCTCTGCTACTTACATTATCCAAAGTGAAAGTCAAATTTATTATCTGTACTATGGAACTATTAATACTGTGGTATCACTGCTGGGTTTTAAAAAATTATTTTATTTTATATATATTTTTGAGGTGGGGTCTTGCTCTGTTGCCCAGACTAGAGTGCAATGGTGTGATCACAGCTCACTGCAGAGCTCAAGCAATCCTCCCTCCTCAGCCTCCTGGATAGCTGGGATTACAGGCATGCACCACCATGTCTGGCTAATTTTTTTAAAATTTAATTTTGGTGGAAAAGGGGTCTCTCTATGTTGCTCATCATGGTTTTAAGCTCCTTGCCTCAAGCAATCCTCCCACTTTGGCATCCCAAAATGCTGAGATTACAGACTGTGCCCAGCTGCTGTTGGTTTGTTTTTTTTAGATGGAGTCTCAAAACTCACTCTGTTACTGAGGCTGGAGTGCAGTGGTGTGATCTCGGCTGAGTGCAACCTCTGCCTCCCTGGTTCAAGCAATTCTCCCTTTCTCAACCTCCTAAGTAGCTGGGACTACAGGCATGAGCCATTACACCTGACTAAATTTTTTGTATTTTTAGTAGAGATGGGGGTTTCACCACATTGACTGGGCTGGTCTTGAACTATTGACCTCAAGTAATCTGCCTGCCTCTGTTTCCCAAGATGCTGGGATTATAGGCATGAGCCACCATGCCCGGCCCTGTTAAACACCAGTCTCTCCCTTCTCTCTTGCTAAGATAACCCTGATTTGTTCACCTATTGAGTGGAGATTTTCTTTTTTATCTCATGGACGGTGCTTCCAGCTCCCGATCTATACTGGTCATATGACCCAATTATGGCCAATGAGATACAAATGAAAGTCTGATGAGAGCTTCTGGGAAAAATGTTCATCCCTGCACTGAGTGCTTTGTCTTCGTGCCTTTAAATTTGACTACTCAAGGACATGATATTTTCTAACATGAACGCAGACTAGTGCAAAGACACTGATTCAGAACTGTGAATTACGAATTTTTGATCTAATGTCAGCAAATGCCTCCCTCTGTCCCAGGCTCCAGATTTCTTATCATGCAAGAGAAGTTAACCAGTCTTGGCAAAGGCCCTACTAGCTCTACTAGTTGGCTGCTCTTTGGTTTGCTGCAGAAAGCATCCTTAACTCTTATCATTACCATCTCATAGAGTACTGTTGAGACCTAAATGAGGAAGCCAGTTCACCTGGAGTACAGCAGAGGCTCCATAAATGCTTCTGGAATTTATTTGCTTGACAGTGCTGACGAAGGTGCTCAATGTGATGCCTCACTCAGTTGAGGTTCCCCAACCATGGAACACTTGTAGAATGGGAAGGATGCTTGTAACTGAGAGTGTTTGTCACTTATTCATTCATCAAATATTTACACCTGCCAGCTATGCACTGGAGAGATGATGCTGAACCAATAATAGGCATGCTAGTTGCCTTCATGGTGCTTAGAGTCTAGTGGTGGGAGATGATTGGTGATCAAAGACCAAACAAGTAAATGTGAAATTACAACTGTATTAAGGGTTTTCAAGAAGAGAGGTATTGCTCCATAAATCAATTATGGAGAGATGTATCTTTCCAAAATACCTATCTCTCATCTGGGAGCATCCAAGAGGTTTCGCTGAGGAAGAGATAATTGGACACCGACATGAAGGAAGGTTGGGAGCTAGCTGGGTGAGGGAGGAAAGAAAGCAAGAGTTTTGAGGAGACAGATCTGTAAATGGGCAAGAGAGTGCATGGTATGTTTGCAATTTGTACTGTAATTTCTCAAATTAACCATATTTTGATCAAAAGTGTGTGTATACATATATATATATTAACTATATAGGTATATAAAACTATATATGTAGTTTAAAAGTCAAATGATTACATTAATACTTTTGAAAATAATATTGTTTACAATGCATGCCTCACTCCTACCCACTTCCCAGTCCTACTCCTAAGAGACAATTCTTTTCCTTTCCTTCTTTCTTTCTTTTTTTTTTTTAATCAATTCTCCCAACTTCGTCTGGGACTACAGATGCATGTCGCCATGCCTGGCTAATGTTTTGTATTTTTTTGTAGAGACAGTGTTTCCCCATGTTGCCCAGGCTGGTCTTGAACTTCCGGGCTCAGGCAATCCTCCCACCTTGGCCTCCCAGAGCGCTGGGATGACAGGTGTAAGCCACTGTGCTTGGCAGCAATTCTTTTTCATCATTTGAACTTTCTTTTAAAAATTCTAATATTTACTCCTGCATTTCCAAATAATACGCTGATTTGCTAATATATTTCCAGTTTCTTCTTTCTTGCCTGCCTTAGGGCTTGGAAAAGCTTGATAACCACTTTTCCAGCCACCCTTGCAGATAGGAGTGACTGTGTGATCTAGTCCTGACCAGTGAGACATCAGATGAAGGCATGTTGGAAGCTTCTAATATCAGTGCTGGTATTGCTTGAGGCTAGCATTATTCCTCCCTCCTTCTTGCTGCCTTAAACACAGATGTAATGGTTACAGTTGAAGGGATTATCTTCTGCCCACAGAGAGAAGGCCAAGAGAATCCTTGAGATACCAGAATTGACATCACCTGAATATCAGTAATGAAGTCAGTGTTGCTAACTTTGAGACTATTATTTATTTGAGAAAAATTAAATCCTATTTTTCTAAAAAATGATTAGCCTTGGTTTACTAGCAGCCCAACACATTCCTAACTAACACTAATGTTGCTAGTTCATGATTCATAAGTTGTAGGCAGCAACTATGGGCTTACTACTATGGCAGCTGGTTTAACTCTTTCACAACCCTCCACTTCCTTCTTTCTTTTTTTTTGAGACGGAGTTTCACTCTTGCTACCCAGGCTGGAGTGCAATGGTGCGACCTCGGCTCACACAACCTCTGCCTCCTGCGTTCAAGCAATTCTCCCGCCTCAGCCTCCCACGTAGCTGGGACTACAGGTGCACGTCACAATGCCCAGCTAATTTTTGTATTTTTAGCAGAGACACGGTTTCACCATGTTGACCAGGATGGTCTCGATCTCCTGACCTCATGATCCACCCACCTCAGCCTCCCAAAGTGCTGGGTTTACAGGCGTGAGCCACCGCGCCCAGCCCACTTCCTTCTTATCCATACAACTTCAGTACCTCTCTCCCTTTATCTTTCCAATTGAATTTTTTCACCGATTTTAGTAAATTATCACTCAGTAATTCTATTACTATGAGCATATGAATATTATTCAGTTGAGCCAAGTATGTATTAAGATTAATATGATTATACTTCCATTCTTATACTTTTTTTTTTCTGGAGCTACTGAATGCTAAATATCTGCTTTGTTTTCTCTGTACCTATTGCTAATACTTCCCACACTCACAAAGACTCTATCGATATGATTTCCTACAATCTTAAATTTAGTAGTTGGATTCTCCCCATCTATCCCATCCAGAGACCTCTGTTGAAGGAGACGTTTAGTTACTCTAAGCTGGCTACAAAGTCATTATTCTCTGATTTTCCTCTTTCTCTCTCTTTCTCTTTTTTTTTTTTTTTTTTTTTTGTTTTTGAGACAGGGTCTCACTCTGTTGTGCAGGCTGGAGTGCAGTGGTGCGATCCCAGCTCACTGCAGCCTCCACCTCCTAGGTTCAAGTGATTCTCATGCCTCAGCTTCCCGAATAGCTGGGATTACAGGCGCTCACCACCATGCCTGGGTAACAGAGACAGGTTACACCAGGTTTGAGATGCAGTCTTGAACTCCTGGCCTCAAGTGATCCACCTGCTTCAGCCTCCCAAAAGTGCTAGGATTACAGGCATGAGCCACCACGCCCAGCCCTTCCTCTTTTTCTGTTGCCTACACAGTTTTCTAAGCCTTAGGACTATTCCTTTTTTTGGTGTTCTTCCATGTTTTAATGAAGGATATCACCCAAAACCTTCTGAGAAAGTGCATGACAGGCAATTTTTGACACCTTGCACTTCTGAAATTAAATTTTATTCTACTTCTATACTTCATTGATAACTTGTCTAGGCATGGAATCCAGTATTTAAAGGCATTTTTCTAATCTCTTCAAGCTGGTAGTATTGCTAAAAAGCCTAATATATTCTGATTCTTAACCCTTCATGTGCAAGCAGTTCTTTGCTTATTTCATTTTATTTTTACTCTCTGGAAAATTCAGCCAAGAAATGTAATGATAATTGCCTCTATGCCTTTCAGAATTCACTGGGCTGAGCATTAAGTGAGTCCTATCAATAAGAAACATAATGCTTTAGTTCTTAAAAAATCACATTTAATATTTTCTTTCTTTTTTTTTTTTTGAGATGGAGCCTTGCTCTGTCTCCCAGGCTGGAGTGCAGTGGTGCCATCTTGGCTCACTGCAACCCCCGCCTCCTAAATTCAAGTGATTCTCCTGCCTCAGTCTCCCAAGTAGCTGGGATTACAGGCGCCCACCACCAAGTCTGGCTAATTTTTGTATTTTTAGTAGAGATGGGGTTTCACCATCTTGGCCAGGCTGGTCTCGAACTCCTGACCTTGTGATTCATCAGCCTTGGCCTCCCAAAGTGCTGGGATTACAGGCATGAGCCACTGTGTCTGGCCTTAACTTTTCTCTAATAATTTCTCCCCATTATTTTTTTCTACTCTTTCTGAAACATCTGTCAGCCACATATTATTGTTTCTTAATTGACTAAACTTTTCTTGTTATTGTCCATTTTGTTGTCTTTCTGGTCTACTTTTGGAAGATTTCCTATATTCTATCTTTAAATATTCCATTAAAGGCTCTATTTCAGCTTTCCTGTTTTTAATATTCAGAAGCTCCTTTGGTCCTCTAATGTTTGTTTTTGTTGTTTTTATTTATTGATTTTTTCTTTTTTTGAGACGGAGTCTCACTCTGTCACCTAGGCTGGAGGAGTGCAGTGGTAATGATCTCAGCTCACTGCAACCTCTGACTCCTGGATCCAAGTGATTCCCCTGCCTCAGCCTCCCAAGTAGCCAGGAATACAGGGGCCTACCACCACTCCCAGCTACATTTTGTATTTTTTGTAGAGACGGTTTCGTTATGTTGACCAAGCTGGCCTAGAACTCCTGGCCTCAAGTGATGTGCCCACCTTGGCCTCCCAAAGTGCTGGGATTACAGGCATGAGCTACTGCACCCTGCCCTTTGTTGCTCTTAAATAGTACCTTGTTCTTGTTTCATCGGTGCATTATTTGTTTACATATTAATCACATATTCTTCATCCCATCCTGGTACTATCAGTTTTTCTTAAAGTTATCCTTTTACCTAGATTTTTGTTCTAGAGTTTGTACTTCCTTCTGGAGGCTTTTCTCAAACACTGAAGATCTTTGACCTCATGTTTATATTTAAGTGTAATATAAAAAGCTCATTAGAGGCTCTCTGTGAGGGTGGGACTGAAGGATTTTTTGAACAGAGATTTGGTAGACAGCAAGCATCTTTCTTTTTGTTCTCTTTCTCCTTCCTTCCTTCCTTTTCCTTCTCTGTCTCTCCCTCTCTTCTTCCCTTCCTCCCTCCCTCCCTCCCTTCTTCTGGATTGGGGAACACTTACACATTCACAGCTGTAGATCTTTTTCTAGGACCTAATAATTTATTTAAAGAAACATCCTCTGATCTCTTGCCTTGGGGGAGACGCATGGGTGGTGGTGGTATAAACTTGGCTCCTGGCTTACTAAGCTGGGGTGGAGGAGACTATGAGATGGTATCGCACTGATTAGCATATGATCTTTCACTTGCTCTCCTTCTTGTAGGTCCAGTGCCTCCCTCCTGATGGTTCCCCTGATGTATCCAAGTGAGAAGTGCTCCTGGTTCCATTTCACTACAGTATACTCTGTCTCCTGCTAGCATGGGATGGAGTTTTGGGGTGAATGTATCTCCCCAAATTCAAGTGTTGAAGTCCTAACCCCCTAGTACCTCAGAACGTGAGTGTATTTGAAGATAGGGCCTTTAAAGAGGTAATTACGGTAAGATGGAGTCATATGGGTGGGCCCTAATCCCATATGTTTATAAGAAGAGATTAGAACACAGACATGTGGGCTCACAGTGAAACGACCATGTAAGGACATGGTAAGATGGCCACCTGTAAGCCAAGCAGGCCTCTGAAGAAAGTAACTCTGCTGGCACCTTGATCTTAGATTTTTATCCTCCAAAACTGTGAGAAAATAAATTTCTGTTGTTTAAACCACACCATCTGTGGTATTTTGTTATGGCAGCCTGGAAATGGGAGCTTGCTTGCACTGGGTGGGGGTGGGGGTGGGCCTGGGGGCCTAACAGCTTTGCATCAAGCTTTTGAATCAATCCATCTGGCATCAGTCCTATCACTCACTCTCACCTGCAATGATAATCAGACACTTGATTTTCTAGGCCAAGTTTGTCCAACCCTTGGCCTGCGGGCCACATGTGGCCCAGGATGGCTTTGAATGCACCCAACACAAATTTGTAAACTTTCTTAAAACATTATGAGACTTTCTTTTTTTATAAAACAGCTCATCAGCTATTGTTAGTGTTAGTATATTTTATATGTGGCCCAAGACAATTTTACTTCTAATTTGGCCCAGGGCAGCCAAAAGATTGGACACCCCTGTCCTAGGCCTTTCTGAAGTTCTACAGGCTAAACGATCATGATCCTCGGTGTCTACAGATGTTTAAGCTCATCTGTCTCAACTCTGCTAAATCAGAGTTTCTACCCCTTCAGTCACTTTCCAGTTTCAAATTTTGTTGTCATCTTTAACTTTCATCTCCTTCCTTACTCTTCTATAAGTGCGTATTCGGTAAGTGGCCTTAGAGGGCCAGGATGTGGTGGCTCAAACCTATAATCCCAGCACTTCGAGAGGCCAAGCATTGCTTGAGCCCATGAGATTGAGGCAGGCTACAGTGAACTAGGATTGCACCACTGCACTCCAGCCTGGGTTATAGAGTGATTCCTTGTCTTAAAAGCAAAAGAAAAACAATGAAGGACTAGAGATAAAAACATGTGCTCGGCTGGGCATGGTGGCTCATACCTGTAATCACAGCATTTTGGGAGGCCAACGTGGGTGGATCATGAGCGTCAGGAGTTCGAGACCAGCCTGGCCAACATAGTAAAACCTCATCTCTACTAAAAATACAAAAATTAGGCAGGCATGGTGGCACATCCTGTAATCCTAGCTACTAGGGAGGCTGAAGCAGGAGAATCACTTGAACCCTGGAAGCGGAAGTTGTGGTGAGCTGAGATGGTGCCACTGCATTACAGCCTGAGCAACGGAGCAAGACTTAGGCTCAAAAAAAAAAAAAAAAAAAAAAAAAAAAAAAGACACATGCTCAATGCTGTTTTAATAGGGCCGTGCTTTCTGTGAAAGGGTTACCTCTGGCCAGTTCCAGCAACAGAAACATTTGCTATCCTGAAGAAATATACAAACCTCAGCTGCCTGCTGACTGAAAAGAGTCCCCAAACTGCAAGGGAACTGCCATTGAATGCTCAGTTGGTTAAGTGATACATCCTTAGGTTGATTTCAAATTCAGGCATCCGGGTACATTTTATTTTTCTCCAGCTTCCTTCTTGGGGGATAATAGCCAATTTAATAAATTAGTGTTTTTATAGTGCAAAACAACCTAGGAGGAGATAGTACCTGTCATGGCTTCACAGCAGATTCAATGGCAGATCTGCTGTAGTGGCCCCACATATGATGACATATAGTGGAAGACGGTCAGCAGGCAGACTTGTTCAACTAGATCTGCAGCCCTTTAAAACTGGATTCTGGCTGGGGCACCGTGGCTCACGCCCGTAGTCCCAGTACTTCGGAAGGCTGAGGCGAGTGGATCACTTGAGGCCAGGAGTTCCAAATTAGCCTGGCCAACATGGTGAAACCCGGTCTCTACTAAAAATACAAACATTAGCCAGGTGTGGTGGCAGGCACCTGTAATCCTAGCTACTCAGGAGGCTAAGGCAGGAGAATTGCTTGAACCTGGGAGGCAGAGGTTGCAGTGAGCTGAGATTACCCCACTGCACTGCAGTCTAGGCAACAGAGCAAGACTCCATCACAAAAAAAAAAAAAAAAAAAAATTGGATTCTTCTGCCTGGATGCCACAGAATGGCAGCCTTTTCCCCAAGTCTCATTATAAAAGGTTCATTGTAATGAAATGACAATTTAGCATCAAATTCTAACTAGAAAATGAGATTAGCCATCATCTTAACAGGTGCTAAAGACCATTACTTAAATGATAATAAAAATAACACTATTTTGTCCCAGGAATTTAATTAAAAATTTTATCTCATAATTTGGTTTAAAAACAGCACTATCTTGTTACCAGTTTTTATATGAACATTTGCTTTGTTGCTGCCTCCTAAAATAACCATCAAACTCTAAACTGTGCTGAAACTTCCAAGTTCATGGTGCATACTGCAGCAGATTCCAGGATCATTATTTTGAGGCGCTAACTACTCCAACCAAGGACAACAGTCAACCATTAAATAAATAATCACTAGGCTGAGAATGGAATCATCCACACAGGTAAAATCTACCACTTACTCTACGCCTGTCTGTTGCAAAACTCCATGTCCAGCATAATTTAGGATGATGGTCTTCAATGGCTAAGGGTGTGCAACTTCATGTTGTCAGAATACTGTACTGTGTTTCTCAAATTTTAAGACGTATCAGAACCACCTATTGGTTTGTTAGAAACACAGGTTGCTGCCCACCTCTTTGAATTTCTGATTCCATGGGTTTGGGGTGAGTTGGTGAATCTGCATTCCTAACAAGTTGTAGGGGATCTGATGTTGACAGTCAATCCAGGGAACATACTTTGGAAACCACTGGTGTACTTAAGTGTTTATGAATAAAGACATTTGGAGAGAGTACTATAGTCTCATGGTGAGTGTGGCAGAAACTTTCATATTTATTCACTACTCTTCTGCCAAAGGAATCAGAACATTTGGGTAACAGGTAATTTCATGGTTGACAACTTAAAATAGTCCTTTCAAACCTTTTCCTTTGCTAATCCAACCAATGAATACAGCAGTAGTTAGCCAGTTGGGGACATGATCAAAGTTGAGTTACTAGATACCAAAGAGGAAGAAAAGATTCTTGACTATCATAATCCAACAAAAGGAATGGTTTAACTGTAAACACTGGGTTTCTTTGCAGAAACAAAGTTGGGACAGTTTTGTAAAAGCTTTTGTGTAATTTTGGAAATGGACTTCAGATTAAAGGATTAAACACACTTGTTTATCTTCATTCTCCCCTAAAAAGGATAGTAAAAGAACATAAAGGGATAAATCCATAGGGGCAAAAAAGACAGAGGAGGAGTCATCAGCAAAAGCTCTGTTTCAACGCAATTTTGATGGAGGAATGAAAACTAGTTTAACGGAACAGTGAAAGCTACACTCTAACATGGCCCTAGAGGTCAGTACAGAAAAAGCCCAATTCCCTACAAAACCCTAGAGTGGTCTGGGCCTTGGAGATGCCAGAGATCACCAGAAGAAAATGCTGATGAGGGGGCCCCAGAAGGGTGAGGGAGAGGTAAGCAGCTAAAAGCAAGGGGCCAGGTTAATACCGGCACTTGGAGTTGCCGGAATCTCAGGTGCCCTGTCCCACTCCTTGTAGTCAGCAAGAGAAAGAGGAGAGAGGCTTGTCCAGCAGGCACAAGAAGGGCAGGAATAAGGCACCTGCTGGAAAGAAAAGAGTGTGAAAGATTGCATCCTAAACAGTTACTGATCCAGACCCCTTCCCCTGAACCACTTCCAGAACATTAGCAGCCAAGTGAATGCCTCCTCAGGCAAGAGATTTTAAGATATTTCTCATGAGAAACTGACAAGCCCCAAAGAAAAGACATCTAGTTTCTGACATTTGAGGTATCTTCCCATGAAAAAGATGAGCTTTCATCTGAGCACCATACAGCAAGCCCGCCAGAGGAGCACTTTCTTCTTACCTCCATATAGAGTTTCTGGTGAGGTTTCTATTACTTCATTCTTACTCATGAAAGGAGAGGAAAAGGTTTGCAGACAGTTGACGAAAGCCTCTAACATGATGGGACTAAAACAAATATATGAGAAGGGAAGCTAGAAGAAAGCTGAGACAAGGCAGGAGGCAAAGAAAACCTTAAAGTAAGCAAACACTCTTAAAAGACAGGAAAAGTTGGCCGGGCGTGGTGGCTCATGCCTGTAATCCAAGCATTTTGGAGGCCAAGGCGGGCAGATCACCTTAGGTCGGGAGTTCAAGACCAGCCTGACCAACATGGTGAAACCCCTGTCTTTATTTAAAAAAAAAAAAAAGATAGGAAAAGTTAGTGCAACTGTGACATAGTCACAAAATTCTATTTATAACAGACAGCATGAAATAAGCTCTTTAAATGGCAGAGATAACAACTGCAGTAGAAAGTAAAGTGAAATATCCTCCAAAATAGGACAAAAGATGAAGAGATACGTCACAGGAAAAAAAAACATAAGAACATTCTGAGATTAATTCAGTTTAACAAAGAAATAATAAGATTGAATAATAATTGAGATTTTAATAAGTGCCTGGTACTGTTCTAACTGGCTCAGACATATTAGTGAGGTAATTACTATTATTATCTCCATTTTATAGATCAGGAAACTGAAGCACAGCAAAATTAAGTGCCATTTCCAATAGTAACACTAGAAGCTAGAAGATAAAACAGCAATTTCTGCCTGTAATCCCAGCTACTTGGGAAATTGAGTCAGGAGAATCACTTGAATCCAGGATTTTGAGGCTGCAGAGAGCTATGACCATGTCACTGCACTCCAGCTGGTGTGACAGAGTAAGAACTTGTTTTTAAAAATTTAATTAATTATTATTATTTGAGACAAGGTTTTGTTCTGTTGCCCAGGTGGGAGTGCAGTGTTATGATCTCGACTCACTATAGCCTTGATCTCCCCAGCTCAAACAATTGCCTTACCTCAGCCCCCTGAGTAGCTGAGACTACCGGTGCACACCAGTATGCCCAATTAATTTTTGTATTTTTTGTAGAGAGGAGGTCTAGCTACATTGCCCATGCTGATCTTGAACTCCTGGACTCAAGTGATCCTCCTGCCTTGGCCTCCCAAAGTGCTGGGATTACAGGTGCAAGCCACTGTGCATGGCCTAAAATTATTTTTTAATTAAAAAATTAAAATAAGTAAGTGAAAGAGCAATTTCTACAAACTTAAAAATGAAGAAATTCTGGTTACAATTCTACAATTGGTCAGACTCTCCATTAAAAGTAAAAGTTGAGGCTGGGCGTGGTGGCTCACGCCTGTAATGCAAGCACTTTGGAGGCCAAGGCGGGCAGATCACCTGAGGTCGGGAGTTCAGCACCAGCCTGATCAACATGGTGAAACCTCGTCTTTATTAAAAAAAAAAAAAAAATAGTAAAAGTTGAATAAAGACATAACAAGTATGTAAGAACTCAAATTTTTACCTTCTGTGCCCTTTCTTGGGCTGTTACTAGAACACGTGCCATGGAAAATGAAGCAGTAAACCAAGAAAGAAGGCACAAAACACAGAAATGGGGATTCTCACACTACAAATTAAGGAGTGTCCCAGATTGACACTTGAGCAGCCCATCCACAGAGTAACTCATCTCCACTGAAACAGTAGAACAATGAATTTCTAGAGGAATTGTTTTCAGGGGAAAATTGGAATTGATTGATCATTTGGAAAATAAACATGACAGTCATTTGATAGATCAGTTGTAGAAAAATATCAGGATAGGTGCATAATAAACTAAGTAAATAGATACAAGGTTTTACAAGAAAGAAAACAATAATAGTACACGAGTTGGCTCTGTTGTCATTGCTATTGGCATAGTCACTTACTTAGCTCCTAAACTGTGAAAGTGCTGTGTTGGAAGGAGAAGTTGCTTGGCATGAAAGAACGAAATCCTAATCTGAAGCAACAGGTAGTCAGAGCACCACATCTATTGGCAAATCAAGAGATAGCAGTATAAATTATTTAGAAATAGGGAGCCAAATGACAGAAGAGACAGATAAAAGTGGAATGTGGCTGCCTCTAAAAGAGGAGAGGAACATGGTAGGTATGTATCTTAAAATGTTATATTAAAATAGTACCTGCATTGTCTTAAAATATATTATTTTTTAAAGTGTGTGTTTATATTGTCCTTAAAAAATACAATTTTGAAATTTATTTGTTGAGAATGGACACAGGGAACAAATCAAACCCTGTTTTACCGTGTAATTTTCTGAAAATACGTGATCCATAAAGATAAAAAAAAAGCAACTTGTATTAAGTCTGGCAGCTTTAGTATTAACTTGAAATAAAATATGGTAAGCTTTCCATGTCCTCCTTTATTTCCACAATCCATATATACGAGATAGATCCCAGTCAGAACTTCACGGATACTTCACTCTTTGTTAGCAGCGGTTATAAATTACACCTTTGCTAATTTGCGTTGTTCCCAACCAGGAGAAACATTACCACAAAAAAAGTCAGTTTCACCGTGCAGTGTTTCCGTAGCAACCATATTAAGCTGGAAGGATAAAGCACCTTTGTAGCAGTAGCGTCTATTGAATTACAGTGTAAACGTTGATGCCTGCCTGGAAACGTCAAATGACAACAGGTTTACAGAACGAATTCAGTGGTTGTTTGCAGCTCTGGAATCCCAGGCTGCCGAGTTGAGATCGAAGAGGTGCACCTGGCCATCTTAGCGTCCATTCAACCAAATCTCCTCACTTCATCAAAACCACGCCATTCCCCCACCTGCCCAGCTCGTAAAAGGATGCTCACCTGTTTGAAAATCTGTAATATATCTGATGTCTTTTATACAGCAGGACACGAAAAGTGTTTGCTGTGGATAAGCATGTTAAAAATTCAACTATGCAATAGATCAAACTTTGTGCTTCTTTTTCCCTCTCAGCACAAAGTAAGTTTAGTCCCGTCCTCTTCTGCCACTGTCAAACAGCCCTGTTACTGTCGGCATTAAATGCCCTGTGACGTACTGCGCATTTGATTCTGGTTGACTTGGGACACCTGAGCTCGGCTCTCATTAGTTTCTTCCGCTCGACCCACAATCCCTAGTGTTTGCGGGTGTTGCATTCCCCCAGCCCTTTCTTCGCTTCGTCCAGTACCCCCACTTTCCCATCCTGGCCTTGGAGAAGGAGGAAAACGCAGCTTGAGGTCTACTCGAAGAACTGAACCTCAGCTTCCACAGGCTGCCGCCGAGCTGCCAGCATGCCGCGGCTCCACTCAGGTAAACTTCGGAGTGAGTTACCTGCACTTGGAGAAGGGCCTTACCTGAGCGTGCCTCTGCCAATGGCAGCTCACCTGAGGGAGCTCCGCAGCCAATCACCGCGCAGCTCGTCCCTCGGGCTTGTACCCTTTAGTGAAAGAATTCAGCTCCTTGCGAGAAAGTTACCTGTGGCCGCCCAAGTCCGCCACTTTCTGCTCTGTGTCCGCCCATTGCCACGATCCAGGAGGACTCCGCGCCGCCCGGCCGCCTCCGAGCTCGGGCCCCATGTGAGGGGCCCCCCCTTATCCCACCTTTCCGGCTAGGTGAGGGCGCGAGCGGGCGAGCGAGCGAGAGTGGTGAGGGGGGACGGAAAAGCAGAATTACCTGTAGCTCTTGTTCTGCCATCTCGGGCGCTCTCACACACCTTCACCTGCACAGACTTGAAAGTCCAGTTTCACCAGAGGCTGAGGCTCCAGGAAAAGGGGAGCAAGTTCATTGGATCAAACATGTCACAAGAGTCGGACAAGTAAGTGGATCACACGCGCCGGCTGCTGCTACTACCACTTTGGGCTGATGGCAACTGGTTTGTTATGTTTTTGTTTTTGTTTTTAAGTTGCTATTGTTGGTATTTTTTCTTTTTGGTGGATCCAGACTTTTCCGCATTATGTTTCTACCCTGGTTAAGGGGAGAAACACTACAACAATGTGAATGTTTAATACCCCCTTTGGGCCTTGATAGTAAAAGTGGGTTTTCCTTTTCCTTCCTCCCTTAGGAATGGTCTCAGCTCCCGCTCCTGGATAAATACTTGGATATTGCCAGAGGTTTGGTAGATGGGCGCGGGAGGCCTGCTCTTCCCCCTGTGCTTTAGCTGCTCCCACCGATCTGGCGTTTAGGGCCATTTGGAAGTTCAGCTGAGTTCCTTCCATTTGTCCAAAGGGCCTGCTGGAAAAGCGGGGCTTGGCCGCTTTTGTGTGACCGCAACAAAGAGCCTTTATACCGAGGCAGAAACGGCCATCTTCTCGCACCAGGCAGGAGGGTGGGCGTGAGTGCGCGCCCGCCTGTGGCCCCCGAAGGGAGGCGAGGCGCAGGGAGGTCGGGGGCGCGGGGGCGGCCGGCGCTGTCCCCTACTGCCCCCACATCCCGCCTCCCTCCTCCCCGCCCCCGCCTGCCTCCGCCGGGTCCGCCCCCGCATTGTTTGGCCACCTTCCCCAGGTGCCTGGGGGAAAAGCACCGTTCGCCAACGGGGGAACTCGTGTGAGGCCTCGAGTTAGGGCCTTGGCGGGCGCAGAGGGGCGCCTGCCACGGAGCGGTTCCCCCGCGCCCCGACGGCGTCTGCACGCCCCTCGAGCTCGCGGCCCTCCACGCAGTTGGCGGCCACCTCAGACGCGGCAGGCGGGACTGAGTGGGGCGCGCCGAGCCTTCTCGGGGGCTCTCGCTGTCGAGGCCCGGGGCTCGAGGCGGCGGGGCCGCTGGACTCGCTTTTTCGCGTCCCGGACGGGCACTCCAGACGCGCCGGGGAGCGGCAGCCTGCGCGGCCGGAGCCACCCGCGGGTCGCTGGGCCACGTCCCGCCGCGTCACTACGGCCTCCCCGCGAGCCGGCCCCCGCCCCCGCCCTTGCCCTAGCCCTCCGAAGGCTTTGTGAGCCGGGGGAGGTGGGGCCTGGGCGGGCGCGGGAGGGAGCCGTAGGTGAGTCCCGCGGCCTTTCTCGGGATTCGGCGGGGACACTCCCTTCCCCCTCCTCTCGGGCGCGTCCGGGCCTGGGAACTGGCTGCGTCCTATTGGAAGTGCGCGGGGCCGCCCTTTTGCTTTCCCCCGGTAACTTTGCCGTGGCGTTGCGGCCACCCCGAGGGGGACTTTCCTGAAGGTGTTTCGCCGGGGAAGGCCGGTGCCCCGAGGCCGCGGGCCGCCGAAGCCTGTCATGGAGAAGTGGCGGGGACCCTTCCCAAGTGGCGGGACCACGAGGGAGGAGTGGGAAGGCCCTGCGGACCTGTTCAGGGGTGGAGGGGGAAGGACCAGCCTCAAGATAAGGCGGCTGGTAGGTTAGGCGAACCTAAGAACATGCGCTGTCACACTTAAAAAGCAAAAAACTGCCAGAGAGTTGTACCCAGTTAGTCACCGATGAGGAATTAACCGAGTACAGCATGCCGGAGTGGGAAGAACTAGCGTTACCAACACGGGAGAGGGTTCGAGGCAGGTTAGGAAGGGGAGAATGTGTGGTTGTCTAAGAATACCCCCAGCTCCTCTCTAGATCTCAGTAGTCTTTAAGGAAACTCGACTCACGTTTGAAATTTTCAGTATCCAAATGCCGAGGTGACGCACGTTTTTGGGGTTTGTTTTGATCCTCGCGTCAAAAATAGTTGCAAATCTAGTTTGTTTAATCGCGCAATTAACATTTGGTTTGACTGCCTAGTTTTGTGATACAACAGGACTCGAATTCTGAATGAAAACGGGTCGGTCTTTAACCAGTTCTACTTAGCAGCAATCAGAACAATGTGTTTACCATCAGAAGTAAGTACTGAGCGCCCGCAACCTGGTTTCACCACACGCATCACCTAGTTTTTATGGGTGATAAGTATCTGGGATTATGTATGCTTACATTTAATGAACGTTGCTTTTCTAGTCGTGGTTTCCAAGACGAAATTGTGTATCTTGGGAAAAATAATCATAACAATAGTGCAAAAAGACAATTCGACCTCGTTTGTCTCTCTTATTGGGCTGTTGGAAAATGCTTTAAGTCACTTTATGGCTTCTGGATCATTTTTGCGAATTCTAGCCTAGTTTTCTTAATGTTAATATTCTAAGGGAGCCCTGGCAGGAGTGGGTCTGAAGCTTATGCAACTATGTGTGTGAGATGGGGTGGTCACACCGTGGGGCTTCCTTCCTGAGCAAGTGAGAGGCCCTGAAGCTCGAGCTTCTTCAGCCTCATGGAAAATCTGCCTTACGAGGCCTGCCTGTAGTTTCTGGAAATAACATGAACGAATCGCACACTGGATATTCTTTCATAATCCCATTGAGATTTAGGCAGTCTCTGGGGTTGCACAGGAAGATATTTCCGGTTAACAAGGCTTGACTGAAGTAGCATTGTCTTTTTTATGGTGTGGACTTTTCAGATCGAAACGTTCTACTTTTGATGTTCTGCAGTGTTGATGCTATCGCCAATTAAAGTATTTTTAGGACATTTTGTCTTCGTACATATTTTAAAATTCTTTACTCCCCCATCTTAAATTTCATGAAGATTTAAGATCTTTGTCAGCAAGCATGTGTACAAATGAAGCAATGATAGATTAAGAAATTCTTATTTTACTGTCAAAATGTATGAAATATATTCAGAGAATGTATAGGTACTATGTGCTTTGATACTCAAAGGTGTTTTTCATTAGGTAAATGTGCTTTCTGGTTACCTACTATTTGTAGCACATTCAGATAGGCATAATAGAGGCATGTGAAGATGGGTAAGATGAGCCCTGTTCTCAGGGGGCTTACACTGTAGTGGAAAGCAACTCATGAACAGACATACTTTTAATGAACACAATGCCTGATAAGTGTCTTAACAGTTTCAAAAAATACAATAGTTACAAAAAAGTTTCTAAAAATACAATACAGGTCCTGATAAATGTTGCTTCTCCCTACTCATCCCATTTTTGCCTTTGATGATTAATTTTAGTCATTTTGTGTGTTTCATGTCAAGGAGTCTTGCTGTTATTCAGAAAATGGCTGAAGTTATAGGTATTTCATGTGGATGACTGTATTTTAATTAAACTCTCTAGTCTTTGGTTTTATAAATGCATATGTTTGTTTACGTTTGGCTATGCAAAATATCTTTTAAGGTCAGGAACGTCAAGAATTTATCATATCTTCTTCAAACCAATACGAATACCCATTCACTTTTTCAATGAATATGCCTTGAATGCCACTGTATAATGGGCATTGAGATTCACTGGTGAATAGAACCTAGTCCCTGCCTGCATGGTGCTCAGTGTGTGTAGGGGGGTGGTGGTGAGGGAGAGCAGACAGTAAATCCTTGTTGATAGTAAATCAGTAAATCCTTGTTGACAGTAAATCCTTGTTGATAGTAGATGATGATAAGTGCTATGAAGGAAAGCCAAACCAGCTGAAGGGAGTGAGAATAATGGGGAGGTCTTTTATATAGGGTGATCATGGACAGCTTCTCCAATGAGGTGAGCTTTGAGTGGAGGCCTGAGTAAAGTGAGGGAGTGAGCTCTAAGATACCTGGTGCAGGAGTGTTACAGGCAGGTGGAAGAGCAAGTGCAAGGGTCCTCGGGTAAGAGTGTGCTTAGCATGTTCTAGAACCAGAAAGGCGCTCTGTGTGGGTGAAATCAGAGGCAGAGATAGTGGCACCATCAAGTAAATTAACATGATCAGTTCTCTACTTATTAATCCGGACAGCTGCATACTCAAAATAGTCAAAAGTATTCTTGTAAGCGGTCTTGGTAGTCAAGAGATATTAATACCCAATGAGTAAATGATGAACCAGCTAATACCATCAGTCTTGTCTCTTTCCTGAGTATCACCAGTTTAATGCTGAGGGGTCCAGAGTTCTGTTCCCTACAATGGATTAAATCTTGTACACTCCTTAATTCAGAGATGAATAAATGCACACACTCTAGAGGATCCCTGGGGATTCAAACTAAAGAAGAGAGACAAAGTACAGATAGTGTTTGCTCAGACACGCCTACCTCCCTAAAACTTGTAGTGTAACTTACCACCTTCAGCTACCTTCTCCACTCCTTGTAAGCCTCATGCAAGATAAAAATTGCCCTTGCTGCCTTCCTCTTGCTCCTGTTCAGTTTATACAAACTGTATCCATCAGAAAACATGGACTTGTCCACTGTGTCTGGAGAAACACTGCATAGTGTGTGCTTTAGTGACTTTCCCATCTTCAGTGACATAAACTGACATACAGGCAAAGTTAACCTACCTGAAACAGAAGAAGATGCTGGACAACAGCACAAAAATCTGAGCTAATAAAAACAAGTTGAAGTTGACGCACATACTTAAAAATAGGCATCTCCACAGGAGCTTTTAAAATGATTGCATTTCAAACTCATCTGAGTTTAAAACATATAAAATATCTGAGGCACCCAGGGTTCCAACCCAGCAGTGTTGAATCAGATTCTCCAGGAGAGAGCACAGGGGAATCTGCATTTAAACAATGTTCCAGGCATTATAATTGCCTTAAGTAGGGCAACACTGTTTCAAATGAAACTTAATGTTATTTTACATAATAGATGCAATTTATATGCAGCTCTTCAGGTGCACATCCAGTGTGTGAGTAAAAGAAACCCGTGGACTTTATGTTACGTTGGATGAGCTGCTTCAGATATGATTTTAATGTGGATATAAGACTTAGGCCTGGTGTTGATGTTGTCTGCTTTCATTGTTTTGCTGAACTGCTGCTTCTGGAAGAAAGGGGTCTCTTTGACAGGGCATATGTTTCCAGAGCTGCTAATGACCTGATTTGAAGTGATGTCACCTGCATGGGCCTCCACCGGGCTTGCCAAGGGTTTTGCTAGGGTTTCTGGCTGAATGCCACTCATGTGTGAGCTGGTGTTCAATGTTTTGTGTTTTTTTTTTGTTTGTTTGTTTTTGTTTTTTTGAGACAGTCTTGCTCTGTTGCCCAGGCTGGAGTGCAGTGGCACAATATTGGCTCACTGCAACCTCTGACTCCCGGGTTCAAGAGATTCTCCTGCCTAAGCCTCCCCAGTAGCTGGGATTACAGTTGTGCACCACCATGCCAGGCTAATTTTTTTATTTTTGGTAGAGATGGGGTTTTATCATGTTGGTCAGGCTGTTCTCAAACTCCTGACCTCAAGTGATCCGCCCCCCTTGGCCTCCCAAAGTGCTGGGATTACAGGTGTGAGCCACCGTGTCTGGTGTTCACTTTTTCGAGGACTGTTTTTTCATTGAATTCAGATTCTATTTTGTAGCACAAAGTCAAAGGTCAAGAGTTCTAGTTTGATATTGATCCCTGGTGAATTTATTTGATAGGTTGATGATTGCAGTTTCATTTCTAAGGCTCATGGTAGCTTGAAGTATTACTCTGATAAGTCAGTACTAGATCTTCTGTTGGCCTTTAGTGAGGGTCTGTTTTAAACTGACTGCAGAGTCCAGGGCGTTCAAATGGGCCCAGCACCACCTGACTTAAGGAAGATTAGGAGTAAGTACTAGAGCAATCAATGAAAAGCTATGTCCAGCAATTTCTGCTAGGCTCAGGAAAGTAAAAAGGAGAATTTGGAAAAGTAGTTGGATAAATGAAACATACATAGAAGCATTTAAACATTACCACTACCCAATCACCTCAAGAAGTGTTTGTTTCAAATGTATAGAAAATTCAAGTAAGATTTTTTGGATGTTAGGTTGTTAAATTTACTTTTTAAAAAGTCTTAGATAATTCAGGCAACTGCTTCAGTTCCTCTTTATGACTTCGGTGTAACTATTCATTTCTGGTTAAAAAATTAACAGTGGTTACATAGCATTTTTCCCCTTTCTTACTTCCTCCCTCATTTAAACCCACATTTTCTTCTTGTTCCCTCCTTCCCTTCTTTCCTTTCTTGGTTTGTCTCCCTAATGTCACTTTCCTAGGTTTTTTTCTCCCATTTTACTTGGTGAGAAATGACAGGTGCACAGCTACTGCTCATAGAGATAAATGTGAGTCTGATTTTAGGTGCCGCTATAGTTAGTGAACTTTGCTGTATTCTTTTAGTATTTATAGTATCAGCAGTCCGTCCTTGTTACTTGGACCAAGAGGTAAGATCATGGCAGCAGATGATGTCAACTAGTTTAACCTTGGAAAAATTTAAAGTTCTTTTTAGTATAAGAAAAGCCTTACCCTAAGTTAATTGGCATTCTCACTCATCTCTGGCATTCACATGAGGGCACTGATACTCTCTTCCTTTTCAAGAGGTTTTCAATGACTCTTGTTCAATTATAAAAACTAGGCCTAACCTGAAACAGGGTAGTGATCGGTTTGGCAGGCTTGTCCAGGGAAAATTCCTTAACGAGCAGCGACAGGCTGGATAGGAATTTTTGCTTTGGCCCAGGAGGACTGGTGGGTTGCCTAGTAAGAACAACATGTACCTGGGAGTCCCTCAGACAGCTTCACTAGTCTTCAAATTTAGGCTTCCAAATTTCAGATTCACCTTACCATCCACCTGCCTGCATATTTTCTTCCTTTGGATGAATCCAGGCTCCTCAGATCAGTTTGCTTATTTTTCCATTACCAGGAGAGTACATTTTATGTTGTAGGTTTCTTATAATGGCAAAAAGTACTAGATTATGATAGGTTCTAATGAAAGTGTATTTATTTATTTATTTATTTATTTTATTTTTGAGATGGAGTTTCACTCTTGTCAACCAACCTGGAGTGCAATGGCACAATCTTGGCTTACTGTAACTTCCACATCCTGGGTTCAAGCAATTCTTCTACTTCAGCCTCCTGAGTAGCTGGGACTACAGGCATGTGCCACTAGGCCAGGCTAATTTTTTTTTTTTGTATTTTTAGTAGAGATAGGGTTTCACCATGTCGGCCAGGGTGGTCTTGAACTCCTGACCTCAGGTGATCCACCTGCGTCCCAAAGTGCTGGGATTGCAGCCAGGAGCCACCGTGCCCAACTGAACGTGTATTTTATGCTGTAAGTTTCTTAATGGTAAATGATAAAAAAAGTACTGGATTATAATGGGTTCAGTGGGATAGAAATAAGAAAGCATTCCTTTGGGGATCTCTACCTCCCATCCCCAGTTATACTGGGAAAAGAGAAGTGTTTCTGCTTCATGAGTTTTGTTGAGCAGTAGTAATATTATTTGTGAAAACAGCACTTTTGATTTGCCGCATACAATACTCATCAAATAACACATTTTAAGAATTCTTATAGGAAGTGCTAGAAAAGCTGGTACATTTCAGGGGATTTCAATGTATATTTTGAAAATAAGTCAGAGTTCTGGAGATTGTTCATGCATTTGAATGGGCATTCAGTGGAAAGCAATTGATGCCTGTGGCAAGTGAAGCGCTTTATTTTACTTTGTAATGAACATGGCAATGAACTTTGTGGGGAATGCTTCCTTTGCAAGTGTGAATGCAGATATCCTCCGGAACAGAAACGGAAAGTAAGAATTGCTTGTGGCTTCTCTTTATTTTGGCGCCTGCCTTTCATCTGAACCTTGAATTTACAAATATAACAAAACCCTGAGAGCCAAAGTCTCTTCCTTTTTAAGGCCCATGAATTTAGATCAGGGTTTCAGGAGACAGGGAAGGGTTGAAGTGAAGGAAGGAGGAATGGAAAAAAAAAAAGGACAAGAGAGAGCAGGGAGAAACTTTAACTACTGTTAAGTTGTAGTGTTTTCTCAGTGGGGCGTGAGTGGCCAGCACGGGCTGCCTTGGGGCCTACGGTGTGACGTGCGACGGCCTGTGGCTGTTTGGCCTCCTAGATAATTGGTTTTGGTTTTAATTTGCAGCCTAGAATCCTAGAGCTAGGGAGAGCCTTAGGCAACATCCAAATGCAACATAGGGCTTGTGAGTAGGCAAGTATAGGATTTTGATCTAAAAGCCTAGTTTGAGGAGAAAAGTATCTTACATGTCTTCTTCTGTGTTTCATTTTGGGGATTTCTAAGTATAAGTTGAAAATTTAAAGTTTTGATTAGTTTGAAAAAGCATACTTTTTTTTTTTTTTTTTTAAGGGAGATCGAGAGCAGGATAAGCACTGCATGTTTACTTCTTAAGCCATGAACATGAGTCTCTGAAATACCTGGTTAAGATTCTGATACCATTACTGGGAGTTAAAATGGACTTTTCTTCCCACACTCACCCCAAGTCATTGTTTTTGGTTCTCAGTTCAGTGAGCCCCATAAAATGACTGCCTTCTGTACTTCTTGGATCTAACTTTTCAAAGAAACAAGGAACAAAGGTAGCTTTTGCCTCTTCTCGGATCGCCAATAAGATAATTAACATAAGATCAGAGGATTCTTCTTTCATTGTTTTTCATCTGTAAAATGGAGTTGAACTAAATAATCTCTGAGAATAATCACCTGCTCCAATATTCTGCGTCTCATTTTCTCCCTCCAGAGGAGTCTGGGGCTGGTGGCAGCTCACAGCGAGGGGGCCGGGGGGCATGAACATTAGCAAGACAGGAGGTTACAGGCACAGTGCTGTAAGCCCAAGCCCCTCACCTCCTTTATCAAAATCTACGGTGGTCTGATTCAGATGACAAACAGATTTCTGGCAGGCAGGAGAAATACAGAGGGTCACGTGGAATTCAGAAGGGCAGCGAGGCGGTGAAATCAATGGTTTAACTAGAGGACTCTTGCACAGCCTTACTGGGCTAGTAGAAAAGTGATACAAGAAAATCAGATAAAATGGGCTGGCGGGGGACGCTGAGAACTTCTTCCCAGAGACAGCCCAGGAAGTGGTTCATTCGCTCAGGCTCTTGGAGTGAGAGTGAGGCAATATCAGAATGAATAGAACATTGACTAAAATGTAATAAGCTGAAAAACTTAAATAGGTGAAAGGAATGACCTCCTCCTCCTCCTCCCTTTCCTTCTATTCTTTCCCTTTCTCCTCCTCCTTTTCCTCATTCTGTTTCTTATTCTTCTCCTTCTCCTCTTCTCCCTCTCCTTCTTCTTTCTTTTTTCTTTCTCCCCCTTCTCTCTTTCCCTATTACTCCTTTTAATGGAATGTAATTCACAGATACCCACTGTCAAAAAATATTGCCAGGAGAGTAGTTTAGTAAATGTTCAGAAGACATTTCAAATAATATAAGGGTAAGAGTAGCGAGCTGCAGTTTCACTTCAAGGATAAGGTGATATATTATTTCACTTCAGGGCACACAACGATCTTTCATTTAGGTCAGGAATAAAATCTCTGGTATCCCATTGTGTTACAGAATTTAAAAGTCTCTGAAATTGACTTTTTCTGAAGTCAGTGGCCCCTGGTAGGTTCTCATGTTGGAGGGAATTTTGATTAGGTCACAGAACATTTATTTATGTTTCCCCTGCATATTGGGATTTTTAAGTTGCTCTGGAGTCCTGGTGTATACTTTTAAGAATATATATGTCTAACACATTTTGGAAAACAGTTTTAAAGAGAATAAATACCTCAATAGAAAGACAGTCAACGAGCATGAATAGACAAATTCATAAAAGCTGTATAAACGGCTAATAAACACAGAAAATAATATTAGCCGTAAGCTGTATTCATGGTAAGAAAAATACAGATCGTATAACAGAGATGTTCTAAGTTTCCCTGTCAAAATGGCTAAAATTAACAAAACTGGATTTGGGTAAAATATATTTTTGGAGAATTACAAATTATCACAAACTTTCTGGAAGGCAGTTTGGCAAAACTCGTTGAAATGGGTCTACCCATTGACATCTAAATTCCAGTTTCAGGGATTTGTCTTAAAGACATAATCAAAGATATTAAGTGCCACATGATTTTTAAAAGTGAGAAATCAAAATAATCCTAAAAGCCTGGCCATAAAGGGTTGGTTTAGTAATTCATGGTTTAGTGAGATGATGGAACATTATGCAAGCATTATAAATCACATTATGAAAAAATCTTTAATGATAAAAGAAAATGTTCATGATGTATTAGAATGTTCATAGGCATAAAAGAAGAATAAAGGATTCAGAACAAAAAAAAGTTAACAGTGGTTTGCTCTCTTAAGGATGAAATATAGGTACTTTTTTGTCTGTTAGTGTTTTTCTCTGTGTTTTCCTACTGTGCTGATGTAAGCTTGCACTGCTTCTGTAATTAAGGATAAATTTTATTTATGTATTTTTTTATTTTTTAAAGGTTATTTATAAAAATAGTTATTCTGCCATGGAGACATTTAAAAATAATACACACATCTCGAAATAAAATGGAAAAGCCGGTTTGCTGCTTGCTTATTGCAGGTGAGAACTGACCCCCCTGCAGAAGTCCTTGCCCTCTCCTGAAGTACCAGGAATGCTACGCTGCCCTTCACGCGGGCATGCTGCCTGTTGGTTCTGCACTATTCCTCAGGGACTGTAGATTGGTTATCTGTGTCTCAACAACCTTGTCCTTTTAGAGTTGCATATGTGTTAAGTCTAATTATTAAATCCAATTATTTTTCAAAATAGCACAAGTAGGTATAGGAGTTTCCAACATGTGTATAATCTGAAGCTCAGGAATGACTAAGAATGAGAGAAACTCGGTTGGTTCCACTCTGTGGGCTGCATGTATCTGCGTAGTTTCATGCAGCAAATCTCTGGAGGCAAACCTGCCAGCTACTCCGCCTCAGACCCCACCTGAATGTTCATGGGAGAGACTTGGTGTTGGGCCCAGTTTAGAGATCTTTGGGAGGGACAGGGAGAACCTGGAATATGACTTCCTTTAAAAACAAAAGAGAATTGTAGGCAAGGTTGAGGGTTTTTTTTTTCCTAGAATAAAAAAAATTTTTTTTTTCAGAGTATAGACTTGCTTCTCCCCAGAGGGCCACGCAGTGACTCATCTGACTGCTTCTGCAAGCTGGTGCATATATCATGCCAGACCAGCTTGGGTCTGTTAGTTAAATCCTATGATGCAGGAGATTGCATCATAGGATTTACTGCAGGCGTCTTTAATGGAAGCGTTGTCGCCAATGTGAACTTATTTGCTTATCAATCTATCCAAGAAGCCTCCACAGCAGGGGAACACAAAGTACCTGATGTGAACTTGCTGGGGAAACTGGCCTTTCAGAGTCACTTGAAGTTCCCAAAATTGCATTAGAAAAAAAAAAACAAAAAACCAAGAGGGTAAAAAAAAGTAGAAATGAACTTTTGTAAAATGCGAGCAAAACCAAAGCAATCTTTGGCTGCAGAATTGACATGGAAGTGGGGAAACAGAACTAGTAGGTATACTTTTTGTCTGCGTGCTCAAAAATGAATTTGCAATTGCCACCTCTCTCCCACTCCTAACTGGTCCTTTCCGCCCCCATCTTTTCCTTCATATTGTATAGAAATTCTTCAAACCTCAAATACTGTACCTGATAATTTCAAAAAATCATGATCTTGTTTGGATGTTAAAAGTCTAAAGGCACCTGTCCTTACGGGGCTTGTGGGAGGGTTGAGGGAAGGACTACAGTCTCCTTTTATCTTGTGTTTATCTTCAGTTTTAGCAAACTTTCTATAGGGTGTATTTTGTATTATGTTCAGCCAGATGAAAAACACACATTTGCATTTCGAGTTTGTTCACAAATCTCGTGACACAAGTCATTTATCACTTTTAGCATCCTGAAATTGCACTGGGGCAGCAGAAGTATTGTTATGCTTTTTATCCTTTCTCATCCTTCATAAGCAATAAAATACCTGTGTGGTGGAATCCCAGGACACACTGAATTACAAGCTCCAAGTTTTTCCACTGCAGCCTACCCATGTGTGCTTGGAAAGGTGAACAAAATTAAACATGCTATTTAGAGCTTTCAGGGCTAACTAGACTTTGCTGTTGTCATTGTAGCAAATATTTCTAGAGTATGGAAGAAGTTGAAAATGCTTTTATGATACTGAGGTTTTTTTATTGTACTGGATATTTAATGGATTATTTTATAAATTGCTGTTGTGAAGCATTTCTGAATGACCTGCTTCATAGCTTTCTATGCTATTGCCCAGGCTGACTTTTATTGCAACTGCTTTGTGATACAGTTTTGCATTGTATGTGTTTACTTTTTACAGAAGCATTTCCTGGGAGGAGGTTTCTTTTTCTGATTATGAACATAATATACGCTCATGAGGAAAAATTGGAAAATAGAAAAAAGGATGTAGAAGAAACATCACTCACAATTCCAGCACCCTGTTAATACTTTGTCTTTTCTTAGTTTCCAATATGTGCATGCATGGTATATCAATGTGGTTTTACAGAGTGTGCACACTATGATTCTCTTTTTTTCACATTATTCATGCCATTCTGCATTTTCCACTTAATACTATACTATTGGTTCATTACCAATCCCTTAAATATTCTCCTACATAGGATTTAGGATTTTTTTTTTTTGAGACAGAATTTCACTCTTGTTTCCCAGACTGGAGTGCAATGGTGCAATCTCAGCTCACTGCAACATCTGCCTCCCGGGTTCAAATGATTCTCCTGCCTCAGCCTCCCAAGTAGCTGGGATTACAGGCACCTGCCACCACACCTGGCTAATTTCTGTATTTTTATTAGAGATGGGGTTTTACCATGTTGACCAGCTGGTCTCAAACTCCCAACCTCAGGTGATCCACTCTCCTTGGCCTCCCAAAATACTGGGATTACAGATGTGAGCCACTATGCCCACCCTGCAGTTTGGTAGTTAAAGAGATTAAACATTTTCTCAGATTTTTATTTTGTAATTTGTATTTCTTCTTTAGTGAAGCTCTTGCTTTTACCCTGGCTACTACCTATGATTGTGTTATGTTCTGGAGGAGAGGAAACTTGGCTGAGGGGGGGACTTTGGGGCGAAGATCCAGCTGTGCTTCTCTCTGGCATCTACCCAAAGTTGTACCTTCCAACATCTGTAAGGTTGAACCATATGGGTTAACAGAGGCCTGTTCTTATTTTTCATTTATTACAAAAAATATTGGGATACTTATATTTTTATCATTGACTTGTGAGAGCTCTTTTTGCACCTTAAACTATTAACCCTTTTGTTAAAATCCTCCCTATCCTTTCAACATGTTACTTTAATTTCATGATTTAAAAAATGTCCAGAGGTTTAAATGTAAAATATATTGGTCTTACGTATGTGTGAGTATTTTCGTTCCTTTCACGTGGAAAGTTTGAGATGAATCTTTATGGATTTTACTCATTAAAATTTTTTCTTTTGTTTTAGCCTTTTTAAGTGTCATTTCAAAGGTTCTATAAGAGGTAGTTAATTTACACTTAAATGTAAAAGTATCAGAAAATGCAAAATGTAAAATTTACACTTAAATGTAAAAGTATCAGAAAATGTAAAATTTACACTTAAATGTAAAAGTATCAGAAAAGTCAATACTTGAATGATTACCCTTTTTTGTCTTTTATTTTTTGAGACAGAGTCTCATTCTGTCACTCAGGCTGGAATGCAGTGGTGCAGTCTCAGCTCACTGTAACCTCCACCTCTGGGTTCAACCAATTCTTGTGCCTTAGCCTCCCGAATGGCTGGGATTACAGACATGTGCCACCATGCCCAGCTAATTTTTGTATTTTCAGCAGAAATATTGGGATTCGCCATGTTGGCCAGGCTGGTCTCGAACTCCTGGTCTCAAGAGATTCACCCGCCTCAGCCTCCCAAAGTGCTTGGATTACAGGCCCGGCCTTGAATGATTATCCTTATTATTAAATTTTGCGCACTTCTTAGTTATTTCCTTGAAATACATTCCAATGAATAGAAATTCCTAATCAAAAGGTAAGCACATTTTGAAGACATTTGGTTCATATTTCCAAATTGCCATCCAGATATTTTCTCATAATTAATACTCCCACCAATGGTGTATCTGAGACTAGGATTCCACATTCTGTCTCTAACAATGTATATTATAATCCTCTCTTTAGTCTTTGCCAATTTGGTAGATTAAAAATGGTAACTTGTTTTGAATTGTATTTCTTTCCATTTACTCAATTTGTTTTTTTGATCACGGGAGAGCTTTATCTTAGTTTTTTAAATATATAGAGAGTATTTTGAGATCTTGAAAGTACTTAGGGTTTTATAAAGAGTTCAGCTGTAGAGCGTTTACAGTCAGTAAAAAGAGTGTGTTAGCAGAGTGTGTTAGCAGAGTGTGGAGCCACGATCTCTTCTCTCAGCCATTGGGTCTGAGAAAATCCCTAATTCAAAGCCCTCATTCCTTTGCCAATGAAAGCAGTGACTCAGATCAGCATTTAAAGCCCCCTGATCAATGACCACAAATTGAAAGAAGCTAGTGAAGGGACAGGGACCCACATGTCTCAGCAGACTGATGGTGAGTTCAGGATGAATACATCCAAATAAGAACAAATGAGTGGCCACCACACAAGCCTATTTGACTATGTGATTTATTGAATACCTGTAGCCAGACACAAAGCTGGGCACTGAGCTAAATGTGTTAGCTTAAGGTTTAAGATTGTAATTAGAAAACCATAATTTAGGGGAAAAAAGCAATTGCACATTTACCTTCCATTCTTCAGAAAATTAGTTGTGGGAAATGTGGAGGGAGGTCCAGAATGAGGCAAGATAGGTGCGAATCTTCAAATTTTCTGCTTTCTTTTGATTTCAAAAGTTCTGCCACTATTTTTCATTTCTCAGGTTTGGTTAGCCTTTCATTCCTTCCCTGGGTGTGTGTGTGTGTGTGTGTGTGTGTGTGTGTGTGGCATATTAGTGGTTAAGAAACACTTTGGTTGTCTATCTAAATCGTAGGGCTATTTAAAATGAAGTCACTTTTCAACGATAAGGCTCCAGGGCTCTGCAATTAAGCTTTATATTAAAAACCTTTCCTAGAGCTGCAGGTTAAAACATCTGTCATATGCATGTTGCTTAAAATGTTAAAGGTGACATCTGTGGAAAACAGCAATTGATGGGAGTAATTTGTTACTTTTCTAAACTAAGATACAACATTAAAACAGGTAGGACAATTTAAAATTTGTCTTAAAAGTGTTGATGGCATTAGAGCCAGCTGCATTAATCAGGAACTCATTATCTGCTCTGTGAATTATTGAGGTTATTTTCTTCAATTTTCCTCTTATGGTTAACCTTTTAGATATATATATATTTTTTTCCCCTACAAATCTTGCAGAGAGGGTATGAACAGAAAAATTCAGCTTAATTAGTTTGGCTACTGATTAAGGGGAAAACGTACTTAATTCTAGTAGAAGGTTAAACTGATTATTTTAAATACGTTCTTAGATTAGGATTTCATGTGATCCAAGCTATACTTTGTCCTATTTTTTTTTCTTTTTCTTTTTTTTTTTTTAAATGTTCTTGAAGCTGTAAATTTAAGAATTGCTTGATTAGGAAGTCTACCATTTGCAAGCAACAAATAATGGTTTTCCTCCATGAAACCTATAAAGTACTTATGTAAATGAAGGGCAATCTTTAAGTAACTGGTTATATTGCATTTATTTATTTAGAGACAGGGTCTCACTCTTGCCCAGAGTGGAATGCAGTAGTGTGATTTCGGCTCACTGCAGCCTTGACCTTCCAGGCCCAGACGATCTTCCCATCTCAACCTCCCGAGTAGCTGTAGCTGGAACTACAGGCTCACACCACATGCCCAGCTGAATTTTGTATTTTTTATAGAGATGAGGTTTCACCATGTAGCCCAGGCTGGTCTTGAACTCCTGGGCTCAAGTAATCCACCTACCTTGGCCGCCCAGAGTGGTTGGATTACAGGTATGAGCACCTAGCCATATTTTTATCTTTTTGAAAACTAACCCTAAGTATTTGTCCATGAGTTTTATGATTTTTTTCAGTACACATTTTAATGTCAGCAGAACATTATATACTGTGGATTTATTATCATTGACTTACATTTAGGTTACATGTAGGTTGTTGCCAGACTTTTCACTGTTATAAAATCATAATTCTATATAACGCCTGAGGCATAAAATCTTTCAAGATTTTTATATTCCTGAATTAAGGATCACAGAGCAAAGACAAAAAAGATTTTTAGATTATTTCCTAGAATGAATTTCTACAAGTAGAATTTCCTACCTTAAAATTTATAAATATTAAAAATATATATTTCATTACACAATAACTATCAATTTAGGGAGAAAAAAGATAAACTTGCCTTTTATACTTCTCTCCTACCACTTTCAAAAGAACTTTAACAATTTTTGTGGATATTCTTCCAGATGTTTTTCTAGGGATTGTACCACATATGAATGCCCATGCATTTGAGAGTTTTAAAATTTTTCACTTGGCCAGGTGCAGTGGCTCACGCCTGTAATCCCAGCACTTTCGGAGACTGAGGCAGGTGTTGCTTGAGGCCAGGAGTTTAAGACAAGCCTGGCTAATGTGGTGAAACCCTGTCTCTACCAAAAGTACAAAAAAATTCACTGGGTGTGGTGGTGCGCACCTGTAATCCCAGCCACTAAGGAGGCTGAGGCAAGAGAATCCCTTGAATCTGGGAGGCGGAGGTTGCAGTGAGCCAAGATCGTGCCACTGCACTCCAGCTTGGGCAACAGAGCAAGATTCCATCTCAAAAAAAAAACATTTTTTTTCACTTGTCCTATTTCTTACAAAAATAATTTTATACATATTATTTTATGATTTTGATAGTTCTATATCAATAATACAGTTGCTTCAGTTTTCTTTTTTTTGTTTGCATGATATTCATAGCATGAATATACAAGTAACTAAAGGATAAATTCATAGAAGTGGAGCCTTTGTGGCAAAGCCTATGTATATTGAAACCTTTGATAGATTGCTCTCCAAAAATGCTACTTTACTTTAGAATCCAATCAGTAATGGTCACATATGCTTACTGCTGCCTGTCGTCCCAGCAGTGCATCGTATCAGTCTTTTTCAACCTCCATGTCCTGCGTTCAAGCGATTTTCCTGCCTCAGCCTCCTGAGTAGCTGGGATTACAGGTGCGTGCCACCACACCTGGCTGATTTTTAATATTTTTAGTAGAAATGGGGTTTACCATGTTGCCCAGGCTGGTCTCGAACTCCTCCTCCTCAGCCTTCCAAAGTGCTAGGATTACAGGCGTGAGCCACCGTGCCCGGCCTCATACTGTTTTTTATTTTTGTTTTTGTTAATGGCGGCTAGGCTTTATGCCTTTCTTAGGAAGGCTTTCTCTGCTCTAAAATTAAAAACAGACAACCTTTCCCTGCTCACAAATTTCTCTTAAATTTTATTCTATCATTCTATTTATTTTTCTTTTATGGTTTCACACTTCCACTGAAAGCGCTGATCCACCTGAAATTTATTCAATGAAGAAATGAGGTAAGGTTTTTACATAATTGTTTTTCTAGATGGCCAAACTATTGTGCCGATGCCATTTATTAAACTACATATTTCCCTCACTTGTCTGAAATCCAGCCTCTATTATATATTAAATTCCTTTGTATATTAAGACTGATTTTTAACTCTTCAGTATGTTCATTGATCTATTTATGCTTGTGAAGCAACTATTTAAATTTATACAGTGTTCTAATATCTGGAAATGTTGTTCCATCTAATTAGTCTACTTAACAAAAAACTCTCTGGTTATTTTGGCTTTTTTTTTTTTTTTAATTCAAACTGAAATCAGCTTCTGTATTTCTTAAGAAATCCTGATTTGAGAGTGGGGGAGAAGGGAAGGGATTCATTAAACTTTATGAATAACTTTAGTATAGAGTTGACATCTTATTAACATCATGTATTCTTATAAAAACAAATGTTTTGCTCCATTTATTTAAATCATCTTTGATGTTCCTCAGTATCATTAAAACATTTTCTTCATTAGAACTTGTACTTTTATTATATTTATTTTTACAAGTTTGTTTATCCAAAAAATGTGTTCTTTTTGGTATTTATTTATTTGCTTACTTACCTACTTACTTATGAGATGGAGTTTCACTCTTCTTGCCCAGGTTGGAGTGCAATGGCACGATCTCGGCTCACCACAACCTCTGCCTCCTGGGTTCAAGCGATTCTCCTGCCTCAACCTCCCAAGTAGCTAGGATTACAGGCATGTGCCATCACGCCTGGCTAATTTTGTATTTTTAGTAGAGGAATCTATCTATATAGATTTTATATCTATATTCAACATGGATTTCTCCATGTTGGTCAGGCTGGTTTTGAACTCCCGACCTCAGGTGATCCACCCACCTCAGCCTTCCAAAGTGCTGGGATTGCAGGTGTGAGCCACTTGCGCCCAGCCCTTTTTGGTACTATTTTAAGAGATATCTTTGCTTTTTAAATATGTTTGAGACACAGTCTCACTCTGTCACCCAGGCTGGAGTGCGGTGGCATGATCTCGGCTCATTGCAACCTCTGCCTCCTGGGTTCAAGCAATTCTCCAGCTTCAGCCTCGCAGGTAGCTCGGATTACAGGTGTGCACCACTGTGCCTGGCTAACGTTTGTATTTTTAGTAGAGATGGGGTTTCGCCATGTTGGTCAGGCTGTGTTTTGATTTCTTAAATCTTTGTCTTTTATTACCCTGGTGGGGATTTCCAGTATACTCTTGAGAAGGAGGATGGCAGAGGATGCTTTCAGTGTTTCACTGCTGAGCATAATGGTGCCATTGGTTTCTTGGCTCTTGTCTTAGTGCCATCAGACTGCTGTAGCAAAGTCCTTGGTGACTTATAAGCAATAGAAACTGATATCTCACCATTTCGTAGGTTGTAGGTCTGAGATCCGGGTGCTAGCATGGAGGGGCTCTGGCGAAGGCCCTCTTCTGAGCTGGCTAGTTTTCTGGCCTCTCCACCTCCAAATACCATCACATTGGGGATAGTATTTCAGCATATGAATTTTTGGGCTGTACAAATATTCAGCTTATTGCAGCTGTTAATAATTTTTATATTTTTTCTTTTGTTTTATTAATATAGTGATATCAATAAATTAATTTCCTAATGTTTTTTGAGTAGTCTTGCATTCCTGGGGTAAGCCTTACAGGGTCATGTTGTAGTTGTTGTTTAAATAATAGATTCAGTTGCATCAATATTGTTCTGAGGATTTTATATCTATATTCATCACAATCTCACTACTTACTGGGGTGCTGGCCTTGGCTAAATTACTTGATCTCTCTTAGTTTCTCATGTATAAAAAGGGGATAGTAGTGAGAGATCTTGCCTCCCAGAATTAGGGTGAGGTGTATAATCCTTAGAACAGTCTGTGAGACATGCTAAACACTCAATAAATGTTCATTCTCATTGTTGTTGTAATTGACACTGGTCTCCTGTTTCCCGGGTGTGTGTATGTGTCTCTGTATATGGGTGCATGCTATTGTTGTGGATTTTTTTTTTTTTTTTTTTTGAGATGGAGTTTTGCTCTTGTGGCCCAGGCTGGAGTACATTGGTGCAACCTCAGCTCACTGCAACCTCCACCTCCTGGGTTCAAATGATTCTCCTGCCTATGTCTCCCTAGTAGCTGGAATTACAGGCGCTTGCCACCACGCCCGGCTAATTTTTGTATTTTTAATAACGACGGGGGTTTCACTATGTTGGCCAGGCTGGTCTCGAACTCCTGACCTCAGGTGGTCCGCCCACCTTGGCCTCCCAAAGTACTGTGATTACAGGTGTGAGCCACTGTGCCCGGCCATTGCGCATTTTCATAACTGTGTTATACCAGCTGACTAGAATGAGCTGGGAAACTTTCCATGCTTTATTACGCTCTGCAACAATTCAAACAACATTGGAATTATCTATTCCTGGAAGGTTGCTGGGCCCCTGAAAGTCCTTGACTAACCTTTCAATATCTTCTATGCTCCCTTTGTGTATCTACTGAGGCTTTTGCACTAAGGCCAAGTTTCAGCATTTATGTTTTACAGGAAGTCATCAGCTTCAGGTCTCCCTTATCTCAGTGGGTCTGTCTTCTCACCCTTTCTTCATCAGATTTTACCTCTCCTGCCATTCTCTTCACTGCAGCCCCACTCTTACACACATACACATACATTTACATGCTCATACACATATGTGCATGCACGAGGACAGTTCATCAGTGTATGCCTTTATGAATACTTGGCTAGAAAAACTGAGGCCGGGCGCGGTGGCTCATGCCTATGATCCCAGCACAAGGCAGGTGGATCACCTGAGGTCAGGAGTTTGAGACCAGCCTGGCCAACATGGTGAAACCCTGTCTGTACCAAAAATGCAAAAAACAGCTGGGCATGGTGGTGTGCCTCTGTAATCCCAGCTACTTGAGAGGCTGAGGTGGGAGAATTGCTTGAACCCGGGAGGCGGAGACTGCAGTGAGCCAAGATTGTACCACTGCACTCCAGCTTGGGTGACACAGTAAAACCCTGTCTCAAAAAAAAAAAAAAAAAAGGAAAAAAGAAAAACTAGAGCCACAGTAGATGAGACTTGTGTAGGTGATTCCTATGGCTAGAACTGGGACCAATAGGTGAAAATGAAGAGATTTTTGTCTCAGTTTATGTGTGTTAGTCCAGATGCTCTAAGAAGCAGACACCATGATGAGGTTAAACACGTCAGGATCTTCCTAAGGGAATGCACCTGTGAGGGAATGGAGTGGGGGAGCTGAGCAAGGCAAAGAGAGCCTCCAGATTGTGAGGCAAGCCCAGCCCGAGAGTGGAGAGAGCCAGCAGTCTAAGACAGCTTCCTCAAAGCCCTAGGAGTCCTCTACTTTGTGCCTTCAGAGGAGTCCTGCATCTGCCATGGAATCGGCCAGTGCAACCTCCAGCTGGGAGCAGCTCGTGGGAGCCTGGGTGCAGCTGGGCCCATGGGCAGCTGCTCTCCCTGCAAGGTGCTGCTAGTGACTGCTACGAAGTAAAGTAAATGTTTCCTAACAACAGTGAATGAAGAGCTTTTTCAGGTAGCGGCTTATTTCTAGAGATGTTTAGCCAGGAGAATGTTGGGACAGGGCTCTTTGTGTTTGAGGGAGAAAGTCTCAACCTTTAAGTTCCATTTCCGTTCTCATTTTTTTCTCACCTCTTCTCTCCTCTTCTTCCTCCTCTACTCTCTGTCCCTCCCCTTTCTTCTCTTCCTCCTCCTCCTTTCTTTTTCTTTTCCTTTTTTCTCTTTTCCTTCCTTCCTTCCTTTCTTCCTTCCTTTCTCTCTCTCCCTTTCTCTTTTCTTTCTTTCTTTCCCTTCCTTTCCTTCTCTCCCTCCCTCCCTCCCTCTCTCCCTCCCTCTCTCCCTCCCTCCCTCCTTATAAGGACCACTGCAATGAGGTCTTACAGTAGGAAAAAGAGTAGACTCAACTCCCTCTCTCTTTCTGTCTCTCTGTCTCTCTACATACATACACACACAAATTAATATTATGAGGTTGGGGGTGGTCACCACTTTTCCGATTTTATCAGCTTTGCTAACAAATTTTTTAAATGCCTTATGAGGCTTAAATTCAGCAGTTCAATATCTCCTTCCCCTCTCCCAGCCTGAGAATGTCTTTCTTCCCTCCCTGTCTCCCAGGGTCCCGTCTCATTGTTGACAAGTTCAGGAACTAAAGTTTTACTTAAGTCAGAGTTTCTGTCCTTGTTACAACATAGTGAGAAAAAAAAAAAAAAGTAAAATAGAACCAGGAAGTCTGGTCTCTCGTGCCACTTCTGCTCTTTTCACCCTTCAGAGTCTCTTCGTTGAAAACCAAGACGTGTTGCATGCTGGGCACTGCATTTTCATGTTTCAATGAGAGGCAGTTTAAGTGTTTTCATATGGAAGCCTTTCTCCTGCGAGGCCCACAATATAGAGGTTGGAAGAGGGCGATTTTCAGGAGATAGGGTGTCCAGGAAAGCCTGGGATTGCATCTAAGACGTCAGCTTGACCTTCCTCTCTCCTTCCTCTCTGGTGAGTTTCCCATTACAAACTCCTCGTGTCTTTTGCCAGCAGACTGGTGTTGGGACCACTGTAGTCTACCAAAGATGGCTTAAAAATATAGCACTTTACAATAATGTTATTCATTCTCTTACATAGTTACCGTACATAGCGTATCATAGGTGCCCCTCTAAGTACTGTCCATGGATAACTCAATTCTCAAATCACATCTCTGAGGGTTGATGAGAAAATAGAGCACAGGTAGACACAGTAGCTTGTCAAAGGTCACAGGGCTGACAGGCAGCAGAGATGGAATGGGAACCCTGTGGTCTGACTCTGCCATCTGTGAATTTAACCTCACGCTTCACTGCATGTTCCCTGAAAAGGGATCAAATGGGGTTTTGGTTTCCTGCTTCTCAGGAGGTCCAGTGCCCATTTGCCTACGGCCTCCCTCCAGAAACCTGGTGGTTTAGTGGTTGACAACTGGCAACCACAGGCTGCCTCTGGGCTGCAGACATGTTGTAAATGACCCACATAGTATTTTCTGAAAATGTAATTTTAATTTTTATCAAAGAAATGTATTTAGTTTAAAATAGCAAATAATACTTAAAACAATTTGTAAAAAATAGCAGTTTCCTAAGACCTATGCTTCTTTCCGGTTCTGATCTCCAGCAGTGACTGTGCTGGATTTTTTGACGTCTTTTCTTCTTTCTTTCGTGTTTTTTTTTTTTTTTTCTTTTTCAGACAGGGTCTCCCTCTGCGGCCCAGGCTGGATGGAGTGCAGTGGTGTGATTACGGCTCACTGGCTCACTGCAACCTCGATCTCCCAGGCTCAAGGGATCCTCCCACCTCAGCCTCCCAAGTAGCTGGGACTACAGGCACATGCCACCATGCCCAGCTACTTTACAATTTTTTGTAAAGACAGAGTCTTACTATGTTTCTCTGGCTGGTCTTGTCAAACTCATGAGCTCAGGCGATCCTTCTGCCTTGGCCTCCCAAAGTGCCGAGATTACAGGCAAGAGCCACCAAGCCCGGACCCTGTTTCTTGTTTACTGCCATATGTCTCCGAAATAAATACTGCTATTTCTTGATCTATCATTTTACGTATTATCCATTCACTTCCAACCATGAAGATAGAGGTTTGGCTCTGCCACACCCCCTTGCATGAATCAATTATTTCTTCACTTATTGCCACCATCTAAAACCTGCTTGCGTGGACTTTAAAGCCAGTAAGAAGCCTGGGCATTTGAAGGTGTGGCAGGGTGGAAAAGCTTGTGTACCTTGGTTAAATGTTCTGGATCAAGTTCACTCCGTATTTGCAGGATAACATCATTGTGTTCCCGTGGCAGGATGCCTTTGGGTTTTAGGTCAGTCCTCCACTTGATCATGGAGGCCTGGAGCCTCTGCTTCTATTGAGGACCGTCGCTTTGGTTCTTCACTCTCCCCTTTCCACCCTCATGTCTCCTAGTCACTAGGGTTAAAAGTAAAGGGAACCTGGGGATATTGGAGCCATGTCAATAGATCACAGCAGAAAACTGTTTTTTTTTTGTTTTTTTTTTTTTTGAGATGGAGTCTCACTCTGTTACCAGGCTGGAGTGCAGTGACATGGTCTCGGCTCATTGCAACCCCCACCTCCTGGGTTCAAGCAATTTTCCTGCCTCAGTCTCCTGAGTAGCTGGGACTATAGGCGTGTGTCACCACACCCAGCTAATTTTTGTATTTTTAGTAGAGATGAGGTTTCACCATGTTGGCCATGGTGGTCTCGATCTCTTGACCTTGTGATCCACCTACCTTGGCCTTCCAAAGTGTTGGGATTACAGGCGTGAGCCACTGCACCCAGCCAGAAAACTCTTATGAAACTTCATGTGGGGCTTTCAGCAGATTTCTCCCTTCCCAGTTTTCTCTCCTTCAAAGGGTCTTACCACATTTACCTCCCATTTTGTTTTCAGTTTTGCTAAATTCCTATTCTCTTCTGGGGATGATTCATGGATGCCTCCTTCCACTCAGCCTAACCCCTCTGGATGAACAAAGAGGACAGGAAAAGTGTCCAGGTAGCTGCCACAATAACACCAACCAAGCCACTAATGCCATCAGTGCAAAGGTCTGTGCTCTCAGTCTAGTGAACTCTTTCTGCTAACAAAATCTGATTGCACCTTGTATTTGCTTCTGCTCTGCAAGACACTTTTCTTGGGCAATATTCTAACATTTGTTGGGGAGTCTGTGTAATTAAAAAGTTATCACTTTCCTCAGAGACAAGGCAGACAAGATGAGGCTTTCATAGAGCATCAGACAATAAAAAAAGTACAAGACTGACCTTTGTTTTTTCTTTAGACTTAAGTCTGTTTGCAGTCATCTACCTTGCTTGGCTAGCACCTATTTGATGAGTGAACCCAGGAGCGAGAATTCCACATTTTCGTGCAGCAGTTGACACCAGGTAGAAGAGACAGGCAACTTGGGCTCACCAATGCCTCACTTATTCCCGCTACGACACATGGCCAGCAGGAGAGCCCATGTGAATGCAGGGTCCTAGAAGTTCTGGAGCTTTCAGGCTCCACAGTCTTTTCTGTGTAACACAGCTCATCCTCCTGATCCAAGGCTACATCTACAGTATAGCAACCTTTTCCTGAACTCTCCCGTGAACCCTCCCCCAGCATGACATATTGCCTTCTCTCTAATGATCATATCCTCCACCTCCCTGTGACTTTCCCTGTTAGAAAATCAGTAATCCAGACTGGTCAACATAGTGAAACCTTGTTTTTACAAAAAAGTGTGAAAAATTAGCTGGGTGTGGTGGTGCATGCACCTGTAATCCCAGCTACTCAGGAGGGTGAGGTACGCGAATTGCTTGAGACCTGGAGTTCGAGGCTGCAGCAAGCTGTGATTGTGACACTGCACTCCAGCCTGGGTGACAAAGTGAGACTCTGTCTCAAAGAAAGGAAACAATAAATAAAATCCTTAGTATAGGGAAGGGAAGCCATTTCCAGGGTGCCAGGAGTGGTACCCATACAAGACCACCTCCTCACTTGGAGGAAACTCGACTTAGTTCCCTTGGTGTGTTTGGTTGGCTACAAGAATATAATAGAACCATTCTGCAGGTACCTGGTCTTCAGCTGTTTTTGGATTGCCTTCCTGCTCATCACCCATGCCACATGTTTTCTTTTTCTTTTCTTTTTTTTTTTTTGAGACAGAGTTTTGCTTTTGTTGCCCAGGCTGGATGGAGTACAATGGCGTGATCTTGGCTCACCACAACCTTGCCTCCCGGGTTCAAGTGATTCTCCTGCCTCAGCCTCCCGAGTAGCTGGGATAACAGGCATGTGCCACCATGCCCGGCTAATTTTGAATTTTTAGTAGAAATGGGGTTTCTCCATGTTGGTCAGGCTGGTCTCAAATTCCCAACCTCAGGTGATCCATCTGCCTCAGCCTTCCAAAGTGGTGGAATTACAGGCATGAGCCACCGCGCCCGGCCCACATGTTTTCTTTCTACGCACTGATGAATGATCCTTCAATAGAACGATTCACTCCTAGCCAGTGAGTTAGCTCTGTATGTTTGAGATCATTCTGTGCTTCTTCTCTTTCTCCCATGCTAGGAAGATCCCCCAAGTTCTTTCCATCTCAGCTAAAGCCTGAAAGTGGAGGTAATGACATCTCAAAGAGTTTTCTAAGGTGTTGTCTACTCCTTTGGTCTTCTGTCCATATTGGGAGGATATTAGCAAGCACTCTACATAATCTGTTGATTTGACTTCTGTCTCCTGTGCTCTGTTTGTGAGGCACGTTGGTATGAGAATCTTGCATTTCTTCCCCTGGCCCTATCTGTTGGAATGTATGGTGTGGGGCTGTGTGGCTGGTAAATTTTTGAGATGTGCGTGCACACACACACACACACACACACAATTTCTGTCCATTTTGGTTAGGTTTTATGGGAGAGTGGGTTTGTAATGCAGCCTTACCCTGATGCCTTTCACCAGAAATCTCTACTGGTTTTTAAGTGTTTCAAGTTTTGTGGTCAAAGTTAACAGTTTTTCTTCATTGATTTTTTTTTTAATTTTAAGAGACAGGGTCTTGCTATGTCGCCCAGGCTGATGTTGAACTCCTGCCTCGGGTAATTTTCCTTCTTGGCTTCCCCAAAGTGCTGGAATTATAGGTGTGAGCCGCTGTACTTGCTCTTCATTGATTCTTCCACTGTTTTTTATGTTTACGTAGCTATTCCCAAATCCAAGGTCAGATTAACTATTCATCCTTTATTATTTGATTTTTTTTTAAGAGATAGAGTCTCGCTCTGTTGCCCAGACTGGTACAATCACAGCTCGTTGCAGCCTCAGACTCCTGGGTTTAAGCAGTCCTCCTGCCTTACTCCAGAGTAGCTGAGATTACAGGTGTGCCACCATGCCCAGCTTTTTTTTTTTTTTTTTTTGTATGATCGAATATGAAACAACTAAAAAAAAAATTGTCTGGAATTTATTTAAATCATCTCAAGTAAAAGTTTAATTTAAGTAAGTTAACACACAAATGCCCCTCATTCACATCACACACACCATACCCAACCCCCGTGTATTGCAAACACACATATGTACGTATATATGAAGATATATATATGTGTGTATGTATATTCACATAACATATGCATATACAGATAAAAGACTTTTCCCCCCCCTCTATTCACTGCTGATAATCAATTTTAAAATGAGAATTTTTTTGATGTTCTTCATTTTCTTTCTTTCTCTTTTGGAATAGTGTGGTTTTTTTTTTTTTTGTTGTTAATTATTATACTTCAAGTTCTGGGGTACATGTGCAGACTGTGCAGTTTACATGTGCCGTGGTGGTTTGCTGCATCCATCACCCCGTCATCTACATTAGGTATTTCTCCTAATGCTATCCCTCCCCTAGCCCTCTGCCCCCATGACAGGCCCTGGTGTGTGATCTTCCCCTCCCTGTGTCCATGTGTTTTCATTGTTCAACACCTACTTATGAGTGAGAACATGCCGTGTTTGGTTTTCTGTTCTTGTGTCAGTTTGCTGAGAATGATGGTTTCCAGCTTCATCCATGCCCCTGCAAAGAACATGAACTTATTGTTTTTTATGGCTGCATAGTATTCCATGGTGTATATGTGCTACATTTTCTTTATCCAGTCTATCATTGATGGGCATTTGAGTTGGTTCCAAGTCTTTGCTATTGTGAACAGTGCTGCAATAAACATACATGTGCATGTGTCTTTATAATAGGATGATTTATAATCCTTTGGGTATATACCCAGTAATGGGATTGCTGGGGCAAATGCTATTTCCAGAGCTAGATCCTTGAAGCATTGCCACACTGTCTTCCACAGTAGTTGAACTAATTTACACTCCCACCAACAGTGTAAAAGCATTTTTATTTCTAAAATGAGAATATTTCAAAACCCAAGCACAGATCCAAGACTAGAGGACTTTCTTTGAGTGCTTCTAGTTAATGTCTGCAAGAGGAGAAACAAATAATTTGTTCTTATTTTCCTAATAGTTTCCTCAGAAGCCCATCTAAATTCTAATCAGGCAAACCAGCATTTAATTGGCTTTTATTATTTCCAGCATTTCAATTTTAGATCAAATTTAGGGCAAACAAATTGACTTTATTATAAATATATAGAAGGGACATCTTGTGTAAGCAACCTATTCTGTATGGATTTTATATGAACTTTCCCATTACTTTCTTGTGGAACTCTTGTAAGTTTCTAATCTGTTCTCTCAGCTTGAAAGACAGGGGTGGAGTCCAACATTTCTACCATAGAATATCTCTGTTAATTTTGGAGATTATAGACTGATTCACATTGTATGTGAGGCTGCAAATTGAGTAAGACATAATACCCACTTGCACAAAGATGTAGAATTTACGACTGTATCTGAATAAAGAAAATGGCAGAAAATGCTGACTGCCTTGAAATAAAAGGGCCACAGAATCTTAAGGAAGACCTTATGAAGATTATTTTTTTCATTATGCAGAAAGTAATCCTTAGTTTATCCTTCCTGGGCCATTTCAGTAGCTGCCTTTTTGGCCTCCTGCACAGTAATCCTGTTCAATCCCACACAGCAGTCAGGGTAATCTTTTAAAGGTCACAAGGGAATATCTTGTGTTTTAAAAGATCACCCTGTGTATGAATTGAACAGAAAAGAGATTGATCAAGATGTTCCCTTGCTAAAGACCTTGCGTAACTACCTGTGCACTTAGAATACAACATAAAATCCTAAAAGTGAATTACAAATCCTTGCATAATCTTTCTCTGCTTATCTCTTAAGTTTCAGCAGACCCCGCTCTCTTCCTTCTTGAAACATTATGGTCTAGCTATACTGGACCTTCATTTAGTTCCTCAATTGGGAGAAATTCCATCCTGTCTCAGGGACCTTGCCCATGCTGTTCCTGTAATGACATTCCTTCCTCTTTTCCTTGAGAAATTCCTCCTCCTCCTGCAAGTCTCAATTTGTGTCTCCATAATTCCCCAGTAACTCCATCCTAAGCAGCCCCATCTCAATCTGAATTAGATCCTGAATCAGTCTGGGTTCTTCGAGATGAATAATCTAAGACAGGATTACACATGTAAGAATTGTATTGGGAAAACCACCTGTGAGAAAAAAAATAAGGAAGGAGCTGGCAAAGTAGAGGAGCTGTCAGACTACAAGGTGAGTCTGACCTGGAGTGAAGGAGAGAGGGAGGGGAGTGTCGAGCAGAAGCTTCCAGGACTGCTATGCAGTCTAAAGAAGATGCAGCAGGGCCATGGGGTGGGGGTGAGGGTCTCTGAGTCAGAGTGAGCCATCAGAGGAGTCCCTGTTCCCCAGGAATGCACCTGCTTTGGTAGTCCTACCACACATGATCGCTGGCTGGAGGTAGTCCATGGCAAAGTGTGGCCTCCATACAAATGCGGTGAAAGAATTCAGCGACAGGCAGCAGGAGCCTTGGCCCACGATGTTCTCTGTGGTGGGAGGTGTTGTGAGGTGCGCCTGGCTACCACATGGTCCCCGTGACATTTTCTCTTGTGCTTTTCTTCATTAACACTTGTCACATCTGCAATTGTATATTCCTCTGTCAGAGCTTCAGCAGAGCAGAGACTGGGTCTGTCTTTTTCACCGCTGTATCCCAATACTCAAAGCAGGACCAGCTCACAGCAGTGCTCAGTTAAGACCTGTTGAATGAATGTGGTCTTAACTTCTATGGTTTTTAAGTAGTAGTGCTTCCATTATTTAACAAGACATACCTTCCATGATATGATTTTTCATTACATCTTTATACCTGGACTTATATACCTAGGGATTAGGGCTGATTATGAAGAAAAGTTCTCAAAATGCAAATTTTGTTAGCTTTTAGAGAAAGCTCTGGTAATAAGCTTACTTGAACTAATTAATTAATTAGTAGATGAAATGCTTCTTGATAGGAGAGACTTTGTCTGGCTTGGTCAACACTGCCCCCTGCACCTAGCTCAGAGCCTGTAGTACAGAATGATCTCAGTAAAGGTGTGTTCCATGAATTGAGTGGGAAATTAAGGGCAGGGGCTGTGAATGGAGGAAGGAAACTTTGGCAGGAAGCTGTTTATAATTTTCGTTTTGTCCTCATAGGAGAGTGCTTATATGTTTGCAAAGCACTAACAATTAGCCAACAGTATGCAGGTGGTTCTTCATAGCCAAGATTCCACAACTGTGGGTCCAACCAACTGTAGTTCAAAGATAGAAAAAAAAAAAATAGTAACAATAAAAAAAAACTATTTCCATAGCATTTATATTGTTTTCGGTGTTAGAAGTAATCTAGAGATGATCTAAAGTATATAGGAGGATGTGCAAAGGGTATATACCTAAAATACCAGGCCATTTTATATACGATGCTTGAGCATCTGTGGATTTTAATATCCATGGGGGGCCTGAAACCAATCCCCTGTGGATATGTGTCCTCCAGCAATTTGTCCTTTAATTATTTCAATGTTAACAAAAGTGACTGTGTAATCCCAGGGAAATGGTATAACCTCTCTGGACCTCAGTTTTCCTATTTGTAAAGTGAGAGGTTTGGAGCCGATGATCATGAAGATTTCTTTTCAGCACTTGTGTGCTATAAGTCTATTTATAAACACAAAAATGAGTACGTAGGCCATTGGCAAGGCTGACAAATATGTTTATGTATGTATATATATGAGTGACATCTACATCTTTCATGCAACTTGTTTTAGTATCGACGTTGCATGAAATCAACTTGCTTTGTTGACTTTAATTGCTCTTCTAAATAGGACTTCTGGTCATAGACTGTTTGGGGCCACAAAGCAGAAATCTATCATTCCTTTTTTTTTTTTTTTTTTGAGACAGAATCTCACTCTGTCACCCAGGCTGGAGTGCAGTGGCACGATTTCAGCTCACTGTAAATCTCTGCCTTCCCAGTTCAAGTGATTCTCGTGTCTCAGCCTCCTGAGTAGCCGAGATTACAGGTGCCCACCATTACACCCTGCTATTTTTTTTTAATTTTTATTTTTAGTAGAAATGGGTTTCACCATGTTGCCCAGGCTGGTCTTGTACTCCTGGGCTCAAATGATCCACCCACCTCAGCCTCCCAAAGTGCTGGAATTACAGACTTAAGCCGCTGCACCCAGCCAAAATCTATTATTCTTACCAGAAATGAAAGGGAATTTTTTTTTTTCCCATACATATGAAGAGAGAAAGGTGAAGAATATAAGCCTCATGCCTTGGAGTGGGGGAACTGCATAAATGTGACTGTGACCATGCTTTTATGTATGAAGCAGAGGAAAGGAAATCAAGAATGTTGGATACTTTGGAGAGGAAATACCCAAACTTATTAGTTCCCCCCACCCACGCCCCAGCTTGTTTCTTCAGTCCAGTACTTCTATATCTCCTGAAAGGTCTTTTTTGGGGGGAGAGGGTGGAGGTCTCACTCTGTCAGCTAGGCTGGAGTGTGGTGGCACAATCATGGCTCACTGCAGCCTCAATCTCCAGGTCTCAAGTGATCCTCCCACCTCAGCCTCCCAAGTAGCTGGGACTACAAATATGCACCACCACATCGGGCTAATTTTTTAAATTATTATTTATAAAGATGGGTTTTTACCATGTTGCCCAGCAACATGGTCTTGAATTCCTGGGCTCAAACGCTCATCCCACCTTGGCCTCTCAAACTGTTCGGATTGCAAGTGTGAGCCAATGGCCCAATCTTCTCTTCCATTTATATTCAGTTGCATAAGCTATATATATATATATATATATATATATATATATATATATATATATTTAAAACTACTAAATAAAGACAAGTCACTCACAGTCCCACCTCCAAAAGTTACTTGTTTTTGTTTTCTTCTGGTTTATAACGTTATTTGTTTTTTTGACTCACATACTTATTGGTTTGTTTTAATGCAATTGATACCATGCTTATCAATCATCAGGTGTTTAATAGAATGTTCCACCATTTGGATTTGTCTGATGTTTTCTCTCCAAGATATACCTGTCTCACGGTGCACCTTTATCACTTGGTTAAGGTAGTAGCTGCCAGGTTTCTGCACTGAAAAATTACTGTTTTTCTCTTTCCAAATAATTGAATTACTTTTGATTATTTATATTTTTCTAGAAATGTTCCCATTTTGTCTGTTTTCAAATTTATTAGCATAAAAGGATTAATAAAATTCTCTTTTTAAAATGTATGCTATATCTAAAACTGTCTTCCTTTTCTAATATTTGATTATCTTTGCCAGTTTGTTAGTTTTCTTTGCCATTTCAGAGAACCAGCTTTCATCTTAAATTGTCCCTTCTGTCAAGCCTTTACTTCATTAATTTGTTTTATCTTTATTACATCCATCTTTCTAAGTTCTTTGGGTTAATTCTTTTCTTTTTTTCTAACACATTGTATGCTTAGCTCTTTAACTTTTTAGCCTTTATTCCTGTCTAACATAAGCAGTTAAAGTATGAAATTTGCCTCTAAGTGATGATTTATCTATATCCTACAACATATAGCATTTTATCATTGAGTTCTAATTTTTAAAATCTTTAAGAGCTGTTCTTTGACCTGTGCATATCTAGAAAAGTATGTTATAATTTCAAAGCATATAGTGTTTAAATTTCATCTTCTTTTCTGTTGGTTTAAAATTTAACTATGTTGTGGTCAGAGAATTTGGTTTGTAAGATAAAAGTTATTTGAAATGGGTAGAGTTCTGCTTGGTGGGCTGATATTAGATCAGTTTTCTTATGTATCATTGGTACTTAATAAATAATACTTTTTAAAAAAAAATCCAGTTTGACAGTATTTATCTTTTAAAGGTAGGGTTAACTCACTTTCACATATTACAATTGCTGATATATGGAGTTTTATTTTTTCTAGTCCATATCATTATTTTTAGTTTCTCTTTGTTGGATTGATCAATATATCTTTTTTCATGATTTTTCTCTAGTTATTTTCTAGAGCAGTGGTTTTTAAACTTTTGTTCTCAGAATCCCTTTAATATTCTTAAATTATTGAAGTCCCTGAAGAGCTTGTATTTTTGTGGATTATATCTATTGATATATATCATATTAGAAATTAAAGATGATTCATTTTAAAAATATGGTTCAATTAAATAATAATTGTAAACCATATGATAGTTATAAAGCATATTAACATAATGTTTTATTTTATTATTATGCTTTTTAACCTTTTTTTTTCTTTTTGAGATGAAATCTTGATGTATCGCCCAGGCTGGTCTTGAATTCCCGGACTCAAGCCATCCTCATGCCTCAGCCTCCCAAGTAGCTGGGATTACAGGTGTGTACCACCACACCCAGCTTGAAATAACATTTTTGAAATGAAACATAACTGACAGGTGTGGTGGCTCATACCTGTAATCCCAGCACTTTAGGAGGCTGAGGTGGGTGGATCACTTGAGATCAGGAGTTTGAGACCATCCTGGCCAACATGGTAAAACCCCATCTCTGCAAAAAATGCCAAGAATTAGCCAGGTGTGGTGGTGCATGTCTGTAGTCTCAGCTACTTGGGAGGCTGAGGCAGGAGAAGGGCTTGAACCCAGGAGGTGGAGGTTACAGTGAGCTGAGATCACACCACTGCACTCCAGCCTGGGCAAGAGAGCAAGACTCCGTTTCAAAAAAAAGAAAACAACAACAACAAAACCCTGAACTAAAATTTCCAAAGCATCTGAATTTAATGAGAAGAGTACTGTTATTTTGCATTTTTGCAACTTGTTTTAATGCCTGGCTTAGCAGATGACTGCTGGATTCTCACATCTTCTTTATTCAGTCTATCACAAAGTGTTATTTTGATTAAAGAATCCTGCTTCACACTGATAGTTGGAAAAGGAAAATGTGTTTTCATAGCTTTTTCATATAATTGTAGATATTCTTTGATGCCTCACCAAAATTCAAAAGTGGTAGTTTTTAAAGGTTAATTGCAACATGGAAACTGAAAACATACATTAAACTTTCTCTGTTACATTAAAATCTGTAGGCCTGTCTTGTACTTTGAATAGACCTTATACTTGTGTGTGATTCCGTAACATCACACATTGGCATTTGGAAATATTGGTTGAGGGAGTTATTTGAATTTTCTAAATGTTAATGTGCTTCATGATACATTAGCAAAAAATTATATCTATTAATCTCATCAGAAAATAAACTTGAAGCACTAGAAAGTTATCAGTAGAGGTGGATGCAAGTTTTCGAAATTTTTCTTTCTTTTTGCTTGAAAGCTCAAATTTTATCATTGGCAACAAATACTGTCAGTTGTTTTCCTTGAAGTGATAGACTCTCATTTGGTTTATTTTTGAGAGGACGTCAGCCAAACACTCCAGTCTGAACACATAGTTTGTTAATCTGCCATTCTTTCAGGTAAAAATGGAATCCCTTGAAAAAGGCAACTAGTTCAACTCCAACTCAAACCACTGCTTAAGTGCTTTTCCTTGAGGCAAGCGCTGTATTTCAGTATGCAGCCAAAGTGCTTTACGTGTACTTCTGCTTTGTCACACAGAGTATTAAAAAGGTTGGTACCCAAAGTTTGAGACTGATAAAATAATCTATACTGCTTGATGAAGGACATTCTCAAGTGAAATTAGCATGCATTTGCTTGTTTGTTTGCTTGTTTTGTATTTATTGTGACAATAAGAATGTAATGCCTCAAGTATAGTTTAATGCCACTGTCCTGATTCATGTAAGAAACTTGAACTTTTGCCCAACATTATTTTGTACCATTACGACAAATGGTAACAGAGGGAATAAGGCAAATATGTCTCAGTATTATTATGGAAATAGTTTTCAACTCACAGACCCCTGAAAGTATTTAAGGGATGGCCAGGTGCGGTGGCTCATGCCTGTAATCCCAGCACTTTGGGAGGCTGAGGTGGACGATCACAAGGTCAGGAGATTAAGACCATCCTGGCTAAGACGAAACCCCATCTCTACTAAAAATACAAAAAATTAGCCAGGCATGGTGGCAGGTGCCTGTAGTCCCAGCTACTAGGGAGGCTAAGGCAGGAGAATCGCTTGAACGATAGGGAGGTGGAGGTTGCAGTGAGCAGAGATCACACCACTGCACTCCAGCCTGGGTGACAGAGTGAGACTCCATCTAAAAGAATAAAATAAAAAAGTATCTAAGGGATTTCTCTAGGTGTCTGCACACCATATTATGGAAATTGTTTCTCTTTAATTTCTATATCCTATCTTTATCCTAGTAATTGTTATCTATTACTCTTATGTACAAAGCAAGATCAATATGCTTATTATTTTATTTTATCTCATTATTACTTTTTTTTTTTTTTTTTTGGTAGAGACAGAGTCTAGCTGTGTTGCCCAGGCTGGTCTCAAACTCCTGGCCTCAAGCAATCCTCCCATCTTGGCCTCCCAAAGCGTTGGAATTATATCTATAAGCCACTGTGCTGGGTCCAATACACCTTTTAAACAACCCTGCTCCTATCACCTTTCATTTTAGTTTGGTATTATCTTTAAGAATTCTTTCTTAGTGGCATACATTTCATTTTCATGATCAGAAATCAGTTACAATTAAATTAATATTCCACTGGCTTACATGATATTCTCTGATGGTTGTATTAAGTTTCTTCTTTATCCATGCATATCTTTCTTCACTTTGACTCCAGGATAAATTTTCAAAATGGATATATGAGTGGAATCATTTTTGAATTTTTTCACAACTAAAAAGGTCTTTATTTTGCCATTATGCTTGATTGATCTTTTGTTGTGTTTAGACTTTCATGTTGAAATTCCTTTTCTCTCGTCTACCAGCATTTAGTGATGTGGATGAGAAGTTTATTGGCTGGCAGTTTCTTGCTCTGTTGAATATTACTTAAGTTTTATCCAGTAGTTGTAGCATTTTAAAATTTAATCTTCAACCCAAAAATTTCACCAGGATATGAATAGAAGTGCCACTTTTTCATTATCCTTTCCAACACTTTGGTCCCTTTCATTCCTAATACTCAGGTGTGTTTTCAGCTGGAAGATATTATTATTCTAGTCTAGACTGTTCTCCCTTTGTGTATTTATTTCTTCTCTTTCATCCTCTTCATCGCTTTTTCTGTAACTCTTGTTAATTGAACTTTATACTTGTAATCATCCTGCATACCTTTTAACTTTGTCTTAAGATTTTTGTTTAAAACCTAGACAATACTTTGATCACTCAGTTTATTAATGCATTTTTTGCTGTCTTTCCTATCAGTCCTCTTACAAAATTTTATTTTTATTTTAAAAATCATGTAACTTGTTTTGTGGTTTTTGTTTTCTAGTAGCCTGTGCTTACCCTGTTGGTGCAGAAGCGTCTTCATTTTTTTTTCTTTTAACTAACAAGCAAAAATCAAAAACAAAACTATAACAGCCTTAAAGTTGGAACAGCAATAAGTCAAATTGCTGCTGAGGTTCTCAGATGTACCTGGGGTACGTGTGCCTTCATTGCAAGGCAGGAGGTAGGCACATGACTGTGCATTTAGGTATATCTGTGACCAAGAATAATCAGATAAATGGAAACCACTGGAGAACAGAAAGCAGTAGGAATTTTTCAGCAGGCAACCCCACAGAGTGCCGCTCTTTTCCTGCTCTTCGTGTCTGTATCCTCTGTGGTTCCAGCTGAACCGGTGACAATCCCAAATGGCTCCTTTTTTTTCAGTTTCTCATCATCTTCAGACTTTATGGAGATTGAAGAGCCATTCAAACCAAATCTTTGAGCCGTTTCCTTTAGCTTATCCAGGTTCATCTTTGGTTTGTTGTCAGATGACAGGCCTTTTGTAGGAAATGAAGAACTCCCAAGCTAGCTGCCCAGGCAGTTTTCTAACTCTACAAGCTCACAGGTACATGGATTCGTCCCGCCCTCTTCTGCATTGTCTCCACCTGCATTCTCTCTACCTGTTTCAGATGTAATTATTTTTTCTGCTCTTTTTTTTATTTATTGCATTTTAGGTTTGGGGGGTACATGTGAAGAACATGCAGATTGTTGCATAGGTACACACATGGCAGTGTGATGTGCTGCCTTCCTCCCCATCACCTATATCTGGCATTTCTCCCCATGCTATCTCTCCCCAACTCCCCATCCCCTGCTGTCCCTTCCCTATTTCCCCCCTACAAACCCCAGTGTGTGATGCTTCCCTCCCTGTGTCCATGTGTTCTCATTGTTCAACACCCACCTATGAGTGAGAACATGCGGTGTTTGATTTTCTGTCCTTGTGTCAGTTTGCTGAGAATGATGGTTTACAGGTTCATCCACGTCCCTACAAAGGACACGAACTCATCGATTTTGATGGCTGCATAGTATTCCATGGTGTATATGTGCCACATATTCCCTGTCCAGTCTATCATCGATGGGCATTTGGGTTGGTTCCAGGTCTTTGCTATTGTAAACAGTGCTGCAATGAACATTTGTGTGCATGTGTCCTTATAGTAGAATGATTTATAATCCTTTGGATATATACCCAGTAATGGGATTGCTGGGTCAAATGGAATTTCTATTTATAGGTCCTTGAGGAATCGCCACACTGTCTTCCACAATGGTTGAACTAATTTACACTCCCACCAACAGTGTAAAAGTGTTCCTATTTCTCCACATCCTCTCCAGCATCTGCTGTCTCCAGATTTTTTAATGATCGCCATTCTAACTGGCGTGAGATGGTATCTCAATGTAGTTTTGATTTGCATTTCTCTAAGGACCAGTGATGCTAAGTATTTTTTCATGTTTGTTGGCCTCATGTATGTCTTCTTTTGTAAAGTGTCTGTTCATATCCTTTGTCCACTTTTGAATGGGCTTGTTTGCTTTTTCTTGTAAATCTGTTTTAGTTCTTTGTAGATTCTGGATATCAGCCCTTTGTCTGACGGGTAGATTGCAAAAATTTTTTCCCATCCTGTTGGTTGCCGATTCACTCTAATGACTGTTTCTTTTGCTGTGCAGAAGCTGTGGAGTTTGATTAGGTCCCATTTGTCTATTTTGGCTTTTGTTGCCAATGCTTTTTGTGTTTTGGTCATGAAGCCCTTGCCTACGCCTATGTCCTGAATGGTTTTGCCTAGGTTTTCTTCTAGGGTTTTTATGGTGTTAGGTCTTATGCTTAAGTCTTTAATCCATCTGGAGTTAATTTCAGTGTAAGGTGTCAGGAAGGGGTCCAGTTTCTGCTTTCTGCACATGGCTAGCCAGTTTTCCCAACACCATTTATTAAACAGGGACTCCTTTCCCCATTGCTTGTTTTTGTCAGGTTTGTCAAAGATCGGATGGTTGTAGATGTGTTGTGTTGCCTCCGAGGCCTCTGTTCTGTTCCATTGGTCTATATCTCTGTTTTGGTACCAGTACCATGCTGTTTTGATTACTGTAGACTTGTAGTATAGTTTGAAGTCAGGTAGCGTGATGCCTCCTGCTTTGTTCTTTTTGCTTAGAATTGACTTGGCTTTGCAGGCTCTTTTGGTTCTATATGAAGTTTAAGGTGGTTTTTTCCATTTCTGTCAAGAAGGTCATTGGTAGCTTGATAGGGATAGCATTGAATCTGTAAATTACTTTGGGCAGTATGGCCATTTTCATGATATTGATTCTTCCTAACCATGAACATGGAATGTTTCTCCATCTGTTTGTGTCCTCTCTTATTTTGTTGAGCAGTGATTTGTAGTTCTCCTTGAAGAGGTCCTTTACATCCTTTGTTAGTTGTATTCCCAGGTGTTTTATTCTCTTTGTAGCAGTTGTGAATGGCAGTTTGTTCTTGATTTGGCTCTCTTTAAGTCTGTTATTGGTGTATAGGAATGCTTGTGATTTTTGCACATTGATTTTGTATCCTGAGACTTTGCTGAAGTTGCTTATTAGTTTCAGGAGATTTTGGGCTGAGATGATGGGGTCTTCTAGGTATACCATCATGTCGTCTGCAAATAGAGACAATTTGACTTCCTCCTTTTCTATTTGAATACCCTTTATTTCTTTTCTTGCCTGATTGCTCTGGCTAGAACTTCCAATACTATATTGAATAGGAGTGGTGAGAGAGGGCATCCTTGTCTAGTGCCAGATTTCAAAGGGAATGCTTCCAGTTTTTGCCCATTCAGTATGATATTGGCTGTTGGTTTGTCATAAATAGCTTTTATTATTTTAAGATACATTCCATCAATACCTAGTTTATTGAGGGTTTTTAGCATAAAGCGCTGTTGAATTTTTTCAAAGGCCTTCTCTGCATCAATTGAAATAATAATGTGGTTTTTGTCTTTGGTTCTGTTTATGTGGTGAATTATGTTTATAGACTTGTGTATGTTGAACCAGCCTTGCCTCCCCGGGATGAAGCCTACTTGATCATGGTGGATAAGCTTATTGATGTGCTGTTGCAATCGGTCTGCCAGTATTTTATTGAAGATTTTTGCATCTATGTTCATCACGGATATTGGCCTGAAGTTTTCTTTTTTTTCTGAGTCTCTGCCAGGTTTTGGTATCAGGATGATGTTGGTCTCATAAAATGATTTGGGAAGGATTCCCTCTTTTGGATTGTTTGGAATAGCTTCAGAAGGAATGGTACCAGCTCCTCTTTGTATGTCTGGTAGAATTTGGCTGTGAATCCGTCTGGACCTGGGCTTTTTTGGGTGGTAGACTCTTAATTGCTGCCTCAACTTCAGACCTTGTTATTGGTCTATTCAGGGTTTTGGCTTCTTCCTGGTGTAGGCTTGGGAGGATGCAAGTGTCCAGGAATTTATCCATTTCTTCCAGGTTTACTAGTTTATGTGCATAGGGATGTTTGTAATAATCTCTGATGATGGTTTGTATTTCTGTGGATCTGTGGTGATATCCCCTTTATCATTTTTTATTGCATCTATTTGATTATTCTCTTTTCTTTTTTATTTATCTGGCTAGTGGTCTATTTTGTTGATCTTTTCGAAAAACCAGCTCCTGGATTTATTGATTTTTTGAAGGGTTTTTTGTGTCTCTATCTCCTTTAGTTCTGCTCTGATCTTAGTTATTTCTTGCCTTCTGCTAGGTTTTGAGTTTTTTTGGTCTTGCTCCTCTAGCTCTTTCAATTTTGACTTAGGGTGTTGATTTTGGATCTTTCCTTCCTTCTCATGTGGGCATTTATTGCTGTATATTTTCCTCTAGACATTGCTTTAGATGTGTCCCAGAGATTCTGGTATGTTGTGTCTTCGTTCTCATTGGTTTCGAAGAACATCTTTATTTTTGCCTTCATTTCATTGTTTATAAAGTCAACATTCAAGAGCCAGTTGTTCAGTTTCCATGAAGCTGTGTGGTTCTGAGTTAGTTTCTCAATTCTGAATTCTAATTTGATGGCACTGTGGTCTGAGAGACTGTTTGTTATGATTTCCGTTCTTTTGCATTTGCTGAGGAGTGATTTACTTCCAATTATGTGGTCAATTTTAGAGTAGGTGCGATGTGGTGCTGAGAAGAATGTATATTCTGTGGATTTGGGGTGGAGAGTTCTGTAAATGTCTATTAGGTTTGCTTGGTCCAGGTCTGAGTTCAAATCCTGGATATCCTTGTTAATTTTCTGTCTCGTTGATCTGTCTAATATTGACAATGGGATGTTAAAGTCTTGCACTATTATTGTGTGGGAGTCTAAGTCTCTTTGTAAGTCATTAAGAACTTGCTTTATGTATCTGGGTGCTCCTGTATTGGGTGTGTATATATTTAGGATCGTTAGCTCTTCTTGTTGCATTGATCCTTTTACCATTATGTAATGTCCTTCTTTGTCTCTTTTGATCTTTGTTGGTTTAAAGTCTATTTTATCTGAGATGAGAATTGCAACTCCTGCTTTTTTTTGCTCTCCATTTGCTTGGTAATTCTTCCTCCATCCCTTTATTTTGAGCCTTTGTGTATCCTTGCATGTGAGATGGGTTTCCTGGATATAGCACACCAATGGGTTTTGGCTTTTTATCCAATTTGCCAGTCTGTGTTTTTTGATTGGGGCATTTAGCCCATTTACATTTAGGGTTAATATTGTTATGTGTGAATTTGATCCTGCCATTTTGATGCTAGCTGGCTCTTTTGCCCATTAGTTGATGCAGTTTCTTCATTGTGTTGATGCTCTTTACCATTTGGTATGCTTTTGGAGTGGCTGGTACTGGTTGTTCCTTTCTATGTTTAGTGCCTCTTTCAGGAGCTCTTGTAAAGCAGGCCTGGTGGTGAGGAAATCTCTGAATACTTGCTTGTTCGTAAAGGATTTTATTTTTCCTTTTCTTATGAAGCTTAGTTTGGCTGGATATGAAATTCTGGGTTGAAAGTTCTTTTCTTTAAGGATGTTGAATATTGGCCCCCACTCTCTTCTGGCTTGTAGGGTTTCTGCTGAGAGATCTGCTGTGAGTCTGATGGGCTTCCCTTTGTGGGTAACCCGACCTTTCTCTGTGGCTGCCCTTAGCATTTTCTCCTTCATTTCAACCCTGGTGAATCTGACAATTATGTGTCTTGGGGTTGCTCTTCTTGAGGACTATCTTTGTGGTGTTCTCTGTATTTCCTGGACTTGAATATTGTCCTGCCTTGCTAGGTTGGGGAAGTTTTCCTGGATAATATCCTGAAGAGTATTTTCCAGCTTGGATTCATTCTCTCCATCACATTCAGGTACACCTCTCAAACGTAGATTAGGTCTTTTCACATAGTCCCATATTTCTTGGAGGCTTTGTTCATTTCTTTTTACTTTTTTCTGTAATCTTGCCTTCTCGTTTTATTTCATGGAGTTGATCTTCAATCTCTGATATCCTTTCTTCTGCTTGATCGATTTGGCTGTTGAAACTTGTGTATGCTTCGTGAAGTTCTCATGTTGTGTTTTTCAGCTCCATCAATTCATTTATATTCCTCTCTAAGTTGTTTATTCTCCTTAGCATTTTGTCAAATTTTTTTTCAAGGTTCTTAGTTTCTTTGCATTGGGTTAGAACATGTTCTTTTAGCTCACAGAAGTTTCTTATTACTCACCTTCTCAAGCCTGATTCTGTCCATTCATTACACTCATTCTCCATCCAGCCTTATTCCGTTGCTGGTGAGGAGCTGTGATCCCTTGTAGGAGGAGAGGTGTTCTGGTTCCTGGTGTTTTCATCCTTTTTGTGCTGGTTTCTTCCCCTCTTTGTGTATTTATCCACCTGTCATCTTTGTAGTTGTTGACTTTCAGATTGGGTCTCTGAGTGGATGTCCAGTTTGTTGATGATGAAGTTATTTCTTTCTGTTTCTTAGTTTTCCTTCTACCAGTCAGTCGCCTCTGCTGTAGGACTGCTGAGGTCCACTCCTGGCCCCGCTTGCCTGGGGATCACCTGCAGTGGCTGCAGAACAGTAAGGGTTGCTGCCAGTTTCTTCTTCTGCTATCTTTGCCCCAGAAGGTTACCCGCCAGATATCAGTCTGAGCTCTCCTTTATGAGGTGACTCTTTGGATATACAGGGGTCAGGGAGCTGCTTGAGGAGACAGTCTGTCCTTTACAGGAGCTCAAGGGCTGAGCTGTGAGCTCTGTTGTTCATTCAGAGCTGCTGGGCAGGTACGTTTAAGTCTGCTGCAGCAGAACTCATAACTCCCCCTTTTTTTCCCCAGGTGCTCTCTCCCGGGGGAGTTAGGGCTTTATTTATGAGTTTCCATTGTGCTGCTGCCTTTTTCAGGGCTGCCCTGCTCAGCGAGGAGGCAGCCTAGTCACTGTCTGCCTGCAGAGGCTTTGCTGAGCTGCTGTGGGCTCTACCCAGCTGCTGTGTGAACTTCCCTGCAGTCCTGTTTATACAGGTATAGTTAGAACTGCCTCTGCAATGGCGGCCCACCTCTGTAGTTGTGGACTCTCTGTAATGGCGGGCTGCCTCAGCAATGGCGGACTATCTCCATAGTGGTGGAGTGCCTTGGTAATGGTGGACGCCCCCTCCCCCCACAGAGCTGAACTGTCCCTGGTTCAGCTGTGCTTGCTGTGAAACTCTTAATCCAGAGCGTTTAAGATTGCTGTCTTTTTGTGGGGGTGGGACCAGCTGAGCCTGATCACCTGGCTCCCAGCCTCAGAGCCTTTTTTTTTTTAGTTGAACGGTCGACTGTCTCCCAGGTGTTCCAGTCGCCTGTTGAAAAGGCACCAGGATCTGTGTGGTTTCCCGTGTGGCAACCCACTGTGCCTGCGCCGGCTGAAACAGCCGCGCTGAGATTCGTGGCGCTTTTTTGCCTGGGAATCTCCTGGCCTGTCTCCCTGTTTCAGTCCCCTTTTCTATCAGTTGAATGGGCAACTCTGTCTTCCTGAAGCTCCAATCACCAGCTAAAATGGTGCCTGGACCCGTGTATTTTGTACGAACAACCGCCATGCCGGGATGCTGGCCAAAACAGCCGTGTAGGCCGCGACAGCCACGCTGGCCACCCATGGGGCTCCTCCACCTGGGAATCTCCTGGTCTGTGGGCAATACAAATCTGTCTGGAAATGCAGCATCCACTCACCCTCCATGCTTTCACTGGGAGCTGCAATCCTGAGCTGCTCCTAATCGGCCATCTTTGATCCTTCTCCTCAGATGTAATTTTTACCACTTTCTTCTCTGCTTCCACATCAACTGTTTTTTCAGGCAGTTCTTCCTCTTTGACAGGGATTTCTATGGGGCTTTGTTTCTTCTTCCTCTGTTTTGTCTCCCAGTACATCTTCTTCATTTGCCTCTTCCTCAGCGTGCTCTAAAAGATATGCCTGGAGCCTTCTGATGACATCTTGTTGTATTTCCTTGGTCTCCAAAGACATTCTTGCTTTAGTTCAACAATCTTCTGCTTATGGCACCACTGTCTTGATCGCCATCTTGTTACCCCCTCCCTCCAGGAGATCCCCACCAACTGCCTCCACAGTATCTTCCATTTAAGATTATTTTCTGTATCCAGCATTAATTATTTTCCTCATAAATAACCTTTTTTGCTCATCTTGGGGCTTCTCTTTTACTGATGTAAGGTTCCTTAAATATCTAGTTATTCTTAGTTCTCATATCAAAAGTGAAGAGTTAGACTGAAGACTTTTCAGCCCGGGGTGGGGGCTGTTAGCAGAATGGAGCTCACTCTTCCCAAGGTGGTTGCTCTCTTGATGGAAGGTCTGGCCACAGGCTCTGAGGGTACCTGGAGGGTCCTTTGCATATATACAAGTGAGGCCCAGCAGTGCAAGCTGGGGGTTACACTCATGAGAAGACTTTCCTGTTGCTTTGACCTTCATTTTTTTCCCCTCTGTTTCCATTTGTGGCAGTTTGAATTATTCTAGATGTTTTACCGTGTTATTTTTCTCTCTGGCCCTAGGAATCTCAAAGGCAGACTCTTCTGTATTTAAGAAGCCAACTAATGTTGTAGTTAGTTCCATTGGGCACATTGTACAGGAAATGGCTTGGCATAGGCACTGAAGACTGAGTTTTCCAAGCTCAGGGAGAAAACCAGTCCTCAAGCACACATTGGTAGAGTACAGCCCTCTTAACTCTGGCTTCTCCTTTATTCCAATCTCTTCTGTTTTCTGTCTTCTAGAATTGCATTAAAATTTCTGTTTTTCACATTGGCTGTAAATGGCAGAGGTAAACGCATGAAATGGTGTTTAAATGGAAATCGGTACTGCAGGCTTGTAAAGTGCTTTTGTGCTTTCTCCCTTACTGCTAGAGATTCAGCTGCTGTCATTCCCTGAGAAAAACTCTCTTTTTAATTTTCAAAGCTAATTTGGTTATAAAATAATTCTTTCCTTTAAAAATCATATTTTCGTTTGCTCTTAAATGTAATTTTCCCTTATTTCCCAATTCTTTAATCTGTATTTCTGTTACATAAATTATTTGCTATCATTTTTCTGCAAGACATTTAAAAATAGATGACCTCTAGTAATATTATACTAGAGATAAATTAGGACTTGCTACTCATTACCCCATTCAATTCATTCAATAAATATGTGTTACCTGCCTGCCTGCCTGATACGAACTCTCTAGAATGTTCCAGGACCTTGGAATTCTACAAATAATGTAAACATGTTGTCCTTCTTCAGGGAGTTTACAAAGTCCCCCTTTTGCATAATTTCTCTATTATTCTGAATTTGGACATCATCCCCTGTTATACTGGTCTTTTGTATCCAGTCTGTTTATGAGTTTTCCCTTTCAACTAACTTTTTTTCTAATTGTGAAAATAGAGCGTGGTCAAGAATAGGAAAGAGAAGGATGCATAAGAACTCAGGCTCTGAGGTTGTGCACAGTGGCTCACACCTGTAATCCCAGAACCTTGAGAAGCTGAAGCAGGTGGATCACTTGAGCTCAGAAGTCCAAGACCAGCCTGGGCAACATAGGGAGAACTTGTCTCTACAAAAATAAAAAAAAATTAGTTGGGCATGAAGGTGCACGCCTGTGGGGACCACTCTGGAGTCTGAGGTAGGAGGATCACTTGAGCCTGGGAGGTCCAGGCTGCAGTGAGCCATGATCACACTACTGCACTCCTCTAGCCTTCTAGCCTGGAGGACACAGCAAGACCCTATCTTAAAAAAGAAAAAAAAAAAAAAAGCAAAGAGAACTCAGGCTCCAGGATGCAATGCTGATCTAATGCTGACTGCTACCTGAAACTGACCAGGTTACTTAACACTCTCTTCTCAATTTCCTCATCTGTATGAAGGGCATGATAGCCATATCTGACTCTAAGGTTGCTATTAATATAAGAAGTACATGAGTTAACCCATGTAAGGGGCTTAGAACATTAGCTGGCATATAGTAGATGCTCAATAAGTAGTATGATGTTATTATTGAAGATTACTTGAAAAGTCAAAAAGTAGAAAGAAGCAAATAAACATTCACCCATGATCATTGTTAACATTTTGGATTTTGATTTACACACACACCACTCACACACACATACACACACATACCTCTCTAACCAATTTTAGTCATTTTATAAGTTGCTGTCTACAGATTATCTTCATTTTTAAATTCTTTTCTTGTACTCTTCCTTCTACTTTCTATTGTGATATCCTTCTCATTGTTTCTAGAGCTCAATGGGTTACCTTTCCTGCAGCTCCTCAATTTTATTTCTAATCCTTTTACTTAATAGGTGAACTAAGAACATGCTTAGGGCACTACAAAGCTGGGGCGCCTAAGAGGGAGAGCTAGAGAGGCAGAGAGAGAAAGAGAGAGACAGAGAGAGACCATGCTTCAAGCAGTAGATCAGTATATTTTGCAATCAGTATCTAAAATGAAACCATCTTAATTTCAATGAACATAAATTTTGTTCTACAGTTTGTTTTATATAGTAGTTATAATATTTTCACTGAATTAATTGAATCTTCTCTTTCCCAAGCATAGCCATCTTTAACGTGAAGCTTATCAATATCATCCTGGGCTTCTGAATTTATTTCATTTCCTAGGAATCTTAGACAAGTTAGGTCAATGGCAAAAGATTAGAGTCATTAAGGACAAGCTCTGAGCATAGAGTCTTCCAAATAAATTTTAACTCTTGTTCTAACGTGGAAAGCATCTGTTATCTGTTGTGATTTGCGTCTAGCAAGCACCAAAAGGAAGGATATTGCTGAAAGAAACTAGCAGTCAAACCATCGTCGTTGGCATTTAAATTGTGACATTAACCCTGGGTAGAAAAATTGGTTCATTAGTTTCCATTTGAAAGTCTTATTCTGTTAAAGGGAAAAAGGCCAGTATTCCAAAAGAAAAAAATAATTACCACATTTTGAACCTTTGCTCTTTCATTTTGGGTCTGAATATGGTCATTTTTTTTTTGCTAGGAAGCTGAAATGATTCCATAAGTCAGCAATCAGCCACAGTGAATCAGCTACAGGAAATTGAGATGAATCTCTAGTGCTCAAGGCTCAGAATATAAACTATTTAGAGAGCAGAATTCATGTGATCTTAAGATAAAGGCTGTGTTTGTGTGTGTGTGTGTGTGTGCACGTGTATATGAGAGAAAGAGAAAAAGGTGGGGGGAGAGGACAGTTGAGACAGAGTACACAGCCTGAAATCCTGGAAAATATATAAATGTTTCACCACTACTTCTTAAAGCAAGGGAAGTGGTAGAAAATTTTTTTTGCCCCTTCATCAAGTCAGTGTTGGGAATGATGGACAACAGGTAGAAGAAAGGAGTTCTTAATATCCGGCCTTTGCTGATTGACATTGAGCCTTCCCCTCCAGTTGCCTCAGGTCTGAATGTAAATATCCTTGGTTTCCTAGCTATAGCTCACATTTAAGGAGAATAGAAGAATGAATCCCCCACTTTTTTTTATTTGAAGAAGAGAATTAAGAGGGAGGAGAAAGATAGTTCAAATTGGATTGAAGCTTTTTAAATGAAATTTGTAATTATGCTTCCTAAAATCAACTTACATTTGCATAGCACTTTATAGCTCACAACCAACTTTACAAATATGCTGTGAACTGATTTTATGAAAAAGAAGAATGAAGCTCCTCCCATTCTCTCATTAATATTTTAAGCCTCAACTTTTACTTCAATTCCTCAATGGAGATGGAGCTTTTATTCATTCATTCAACAGATGTTAATTGACTACCAAGTATGTGGCAGGTACAGTTCAAGGTGCTAGTGATATATTCATGAACAAAACAATCCCAGCCCTGTGGAGCTTATGCTGTAGCAGAGGTAGACAGACAAGGAACATTGACCATAATAAAAAAGTAAGTTACATTATGTTTAAGGAGGCGATGGCTGTTGTGGAAAACAGAAGGAGTAGAGAGCTGGGTAAGGATGATAGCAAGTTTTACAGGAATTGGAAATTCCAGCGTGGATGGAGGCAGTTTGCTGCATTAAATAGGGTAGTCAGGTTACATCTCATGGAGGTGAGATTTGGACAAAACCTTAAAGGAGGTGAGAGAGTTAGCCGTGGGTTTTGGGGGAAGAACATTCTGGGAAGATGAAACAGCGGAAATGAAGGCCTTAAGGTGGGAGCAGTGCAGTAGGATGAGAATGAGTGAGAAGGAGAGCATCAGGAGAATAGACTGGAGAAGGAAGGGACCCATAATCCTGGAGGATGTGGTAGGTTATTGTAAAAACCTCATGTCTATTCTAAAGGAAATGGGGAGTCATGACAGAATTGAGAATGAGAAGGGCATAATGTGATTTCCATTTCAATGGGATTTCTCTAGATGCTGTTTTGTTGAGAATAGACTGGAAGGAGGGAGGGGTAATCATAAAAGCAGGGAGACCTATTAGGAAACTGTATCATTTTCTATTGCTGTTAACATACTATCTCAAAATTTAGCAGCTAAACTAGCGTACATTCTTGATCTCAAACACTTTCTGAGGAATCTGGGAGCAGCTCAGTTGTGAGGTTCTGGCTCAGGGTCTCAGAAGGTTGCAGTCAAGTTGTCATCTGGGTTCATAATTGATTCAAGACTTGACTCAGACTGGAGAGTCTACTAAGCTCACTCACCTGGTTGTGGGCAGCCTTCAGTTCCTGCCAGTGATTTTTCAAGGCTTCAGTTCCTTGACAAATATGCCACGATATGGTAGTTTGCTAGTGCAAGGGGATGGGATGGGAGTAGGGGAGAGACTTACAAAGATGGAAGCTGCAGACTTTTATTTGCTAACTCTGTAGTGATATACTATCACTTCTACTAGGTGCTATTGGTCATATAGACCAACCCTGGACCAGTGTGGAAGAGGGCTCACAAGGGTGTGACTAGGAGTCAAGGATCAATGAGGGCCTTATGGGAGGCTGGCTACTGCAGAGACAGTGCAATAATCGAAGTGCAAGATGATGGTGGCTTGGACCAGGGTGCTAGCAGTGGAGGTGGTGAGAAGTGGTCAGATTCTGGAGACATACTGAAGGTAGAGACAATAGGATTTTCTAATGAAGTGGATGTAACAAAATGAGGAATCTAGTATGACTCCACGTATTGCAATTAGAAGGGTAGAGTTTTTGCCAACGGAGACAGGAAAGGCTGAGGGCAGACAAGGATTTAAAGTGTTGTGTGGTGGTGATTGAAGAGCAGATGTTTGGCTTCCCTATATTATTTGTCTTGCTCTTCTCTAATCCTCATCACGGCCTGATTAGAGGGCGCTACTCTGTGTCTAGTGCTCTGCGAGGTGCATCACATGCATTTTTCTCTCATTTATTGGCTCTTTCACAAATGGGAAAGCTGAGATCCAGACAGGCTGAATCATTCTATGTGATAGGGCTAGTAAGTTCTGTGTGATAGGGATTTGACTCCATCTCCTGTGGTCAGATTCTGGTCAGATTCTGGATGTGTAGGGCTGAGGGCCCCACAGGGTCGTGGGGTGTCCCTTACGCTGTGCTGAGGTGCAGGATCCAAGAAATAAAGAGACAAGACACAGAAGTACAAGGAAAACACAGCTGGGCTCGAGGGGCCACGCCACCTAGACTCAATAACCATCTCCTGTGGTCAGATTCTGGTCAGATTCTGGATGTATTTTGTAGCTGTGTTACTCTGGACAACTTAGTTAACCTTTGTGTGTGTGCGTGTAATATTTGATGAAATGCCACTGTCTTGGCGTTATTGGTGAATCTGACAGCTCAGTGACAGTTTTCTTTTTTCTTTTTTTGAGATGGAGTGTCGCTCTGTTGCCCAGGCTGGAGTGCAGTGGCGTGATCTCGGCTCACTGCAGTCTCCGCCTCCCGAGTTCAAGCAATTTTCCTGCCTCAGCCTCCTGAGAAGCTGGGATTATAGGCTGTACTGCTATACCTGGCTAATTTTTTATATTTTCAGTAGAGACATGGTTTCGCCATGTTGGCCAGGCTGGTCTCGAACTCCTGACCTCAGATGATCCACCCACCTGGGCTTCCCGAAGTGCTGGCATTACAGGCGTGAGCCACCGCACCCGGCCTTCAGTGACAGTTTTGTTTGCATAGTCAGTCAACTTTGCATGATACAAATTTAATGGTAGATTATATAATAAATATCACATAGGCTGTACAAGTTTTTAGCAAAGAGAGGCCCTGAAAGACTAAAATGGGGAAAATGCTGGAAAATTTTTTGGAGGATGGGAGGTTGCAGCTGGACTTTGATAAGAGCACAATTTAGATGAGAAGCAGGAAGGGAATTTCAGGCAGGGAAACCGTCTGAGCAAAGGTATAGAAGTAGGAATGGGCATCTTTAGGGAGCTGCAGAGAAAATGGCTTAATTCCTTATATTAAGTAGTAGAAGGAAGTAAATCTTGAAAAGTAAGTTGGGGTCAGATAGTGGAGCATCTTAAATGTCAGAGGATTTTGGACTTGATATTATTGGCAGTAAAGAGTCATAGTACACTCTGAAAAATTAGGTTCTATGAAGATTATTTCACTAGCCTTCTCGATCAAAGAGGGGAAAATTGAAGGCATGAAGAGACAAGAGTAAAGCTGTAATAAATATGGCTTCATGTAAGGGATAAAGAGAAAAAATAATAGCATGTATGCAGCTTTTATAGTGTGTCAGTGTATTTAATTCTGACAAAAATAGTAGAAAGTGAATATCATTCTGTCTCGTTTTGGGTATATCTCCATTTTATAGGTGAAGAAACTGATACACAGAAAGGTTAACTAAGTAATCCAGGGTAACACAACTAATAAGTGGTGTAGCCAAGATTTGTACCCAGGCAGTCTGGCTTCAGAGTCTGGATTTTAAAACAGTAGATAAGGTTTGCCTTTGAGTGACTGGGGATAGATAATGATGAGGAGTGCCTGGTTAAGAAATGATGATTAGCTTAGGGTTGAAGATACTGAGTTTAAATTGACAACAAGATTCTTTTTAAAGAAGTTTTATTTTATATTCAGGGGTACGTGCAGGTTTGTTATATAGGTAAACTCATGTCATGAGTTTGATGGACAGATTATTTTATCACCCAGGTACTAAGCCTAGTACCCAATAGTTATTTTGTATGCTCCTCTCTCCTCTCACCCTCTACCCTCTGGTAGGCACCAGTGTCTGTTGTCTGTCTGTGTCCATTTGTTCTCATCTTTTAGCTCCCACTTATAAGTGAGAACATGCAGTATTTGGTTTTCTATTCCTGTGTTAGTTTAAGGATAATCACTTCTGGCTCCATCCATGTTCCTGCAAAAAACATGATCATGTTCTTTTTTATGGCTGCATATTACTCCATGAGGTACATGTACCACATTTTCTTTATCCATTCTTCCATTGGTGAGCATTTGAGTTGATTTCATGACAAAAGGATTCTACATAGAAATAAAAATATGGTTCTCAGGTAACATATGTCTGTTAGTCATTAAGGTAGAGCAATGAAAGCTGTAAGAATTAATGATGGAGAGAAATAAGAAAAAGGCCAATGAATGGTCAGAGTTAGAGAAATAAGAGGAGACTTCAGGTATTAGAAATTAGAAAAGAATAGTTGGCTAAAGAAAAGAACCACCTTAGCATAGTGTCTCACAAGTAAAGCAGGATTTTACAAAAGTGAAAAACAACCAAGAGTTAAGACCTGAGAACAGTCCATTGTACTTTGAGCTGGTTATTAGTAGAATCAGTTCTATGGAGGGGTACTACTACTATCTATTATCTGTTGAAGATCTGTAACATACCTGGGACTTCATATGTAAGTATCTGAGTGGTTCCTTTAGAATATATCATGATACAGAGGAAGAGATGGAAGCTCAAAGAGATACCTGCTCATCAAGGAGATGAGCAACTCATCTAAATTCACTCATTGGTAACCTGAAGTTACTCAACTCCAAAAGCATCCTCCCTCTAGATCAGGACAAAAATTCCATAAAACGCAAACAAACCAATGCCCTTGTAGGAGTTATGAAAGAAATGGATATGAGAAGTTGATTAAAAGTACTAATTTGTGTGCAGACTTCACCATCCTAGTTTTTCCTTTGTTATTTTCTTTCTTTTTTCTTTTAATTTCTTTTCTTTCCTTTTTTTTATTGCATTTTAGGTTTTGGGGTACATGTGAAGAACATGCAAGATTGTTGCATAGGTACACACATGGCAGTGTGATTTGCTGCCTTCCTCCCCATCACCTATATCTGGCATTTCTCCCCATGCTCTCTCTCCCCAACTCCCCACCCCCTGCTGTCCCTCCCTCTTTCCCCCGACAGACCCCAGTGTGTGATGCTCCCCTCCCTGTGTCCATGTGTTCTCATTGTTCAACACCCGCCTATGAGTGAGAATCCCTTTTTTTTTTTTTTTTTTTTTTTTTTGAGACGGAGTCTCACTCTTGTTGCCCAGGCTGGAGTGCAATGGTTTGATATCGGCTCACTACAACCTCCGCCTTTCAGGTTCAAGTGATTCTCCTGCCTCAGCCTCCCGAGTAGCTGGGACTGTAGGCACTTGCCACCATGCCTGGCTAATTTTTTGTATTTGTAGTAGAGACAGGGTTTCACCGGGTTAGCCAGGATGGTCTCAATCTCCTGAACTTGTGATCCACCCGCCTCAGCCTCCCAAAGTGCTGGGATTACAGGCGTAAGCCACTGCGCCCGGCGGGGCTGATTTTCAATAGATCATAGGGCAGTAGCTGCCCTACTACATAAGAAGCCCTGACCCAGAAGCAGATCATCCACTAATGATTTAGCACCAGGTTCCCCATGAACGTGCATTCCGTGACCGGCATTGCCCTAGTTTTTGTTTTGGATCCCAAGTGTCTTTTACAAGTGGATTTGTGTCTGGATCTGTTGACCATTACTGCACACATCTTTAGAAGGGGAAAATGTTATGTGTTAAGCTTCTGCTTTTTCCCAGCAAAGCATTCCTGCATTAGACTCCTCTTATACTCAGGGGAGCTTGGAGAGGGCTGTCCTGGCAGAGTGATCTGGAGCCATGCGGACTGGCTGGTCTTGGTCTCAGCCACACAGCTGCGTGGTCCCTTTCATGGCTTCAGCTGATGACTGGTCCCTCAGCCATCTTCCAGCATCCACAAAGTGAAGTCATGGATTAAAGAAAACGAATGAGAAAAAAAAAATTATCAGTGTGACATGACCTTAGCCTTGCTGTGATTGCTCTGGCGATCACTGAAATTTTTCTCCAAAGAACCTTGAGATCGAGTTTACAGTAACTGTTTATCGTTCTGTGTTTGAGGACATAGCCCACCTAAAGCTTCACAAAGGACATTTAAGAAGTGGACCAGAGTAGAATTAGAATTGCCCTTCCAAAAGAGCAATAATAAAACAGCTTCAGAGTGTTCCTAACTGTGGTGAAAGCTGCTCTGTGAAACTTTCCTTTCTTTACAAGTCCATATTTTTGTTCAGTGTACCAGAGAGATTATTCTGTTTTTATTAAATTAAACTTCATTCAACAGTGCTCTGTACCAGAGAGATTATAATCTGCGAAGAAGAAAACCAAAGTCATTGCATAAAGGGAAGAGCATAAAAGGCCCCTGTGGCTGTCAAGAATGTCAAAAGAAACATCTAATAAAGTTGTGATTTCCCAGAATATTGTTTCCACTGGTTATGTAAGGACTCATCAGCGATTTCATTATAGGGGACAGGTTGATGGAGCTCTTACATTTATGAGCAAAGCTTTGTGCCAGGAAGGATGAAATCAACAAGCTAAAAGACTCAGCAGGAGGGAGTAAGGATTTTAAGAAGGAAGATTTAGGAGAAAATCTCTCCCGTGAATCAGGGCATATCTTAGTGAAAATCGAGACTTGGCTCTGATCCTTCAGCTTGGTGCTTCCTGCTAAACTTTTGAAATGTAGCCAGTGTTATAATTAACACCTCACCCCACCCCCGCTCTTCCACAGCAACGTGTACTTCTTTGAGGCATGACAGAGTAAAATCCTCATCCTTTTCAATGGCGCGGTCACTCCAAATAAAGTGAAGTCCTTCCCGCAGGACTGGGCATTACTGGAAGTATGCACAATGCCTGTGCCTTCGTGGGAAACGACCGAGATTCCAAATCCTCTATTTTACTCTCCAAGTGAAGGCTGCAGACCAGGCAACCAGGGTGGCCCCAACTAATCAATTGTGGGGAGTCAGGTGACACTGTCACAGCCCAGGCCCACCACCTCTGCCTTCTTAGTTCTTCCCGGAGGCCTCATGATAGACCCTCAGGAGTCCACGAGCATTTCCTGTCTCCAAATCCAACCCTGCATAGTTAGAAGTTTTCTACATGTAAATGTTATTTTATCATTAGATTAAATATGTAAATTTTTCTAACGGAGTCTCCAAAATAAATACAAATGTGCTCCTTTTGTAAGAAAATCCCATTATTCTGTACTACCAAAATATCCTTCACTTTATTTTAGTTTTGAGATGGAATCTTGCTCTGTCATCCAGGCTTGAGTGCAATGGCATAGTCTCAGCTCACTGCAACCTCTGCCTCCCCAAGTTTAAGCGATTCTCCTGCCTCAGCCTCCCAGGTAGCTGGGATTGCAGTTGTGCACCACCGCACCTGGCTAATTTTTGTATTTTTAGTAGAGATGGGATTTCACCATGTTAGCTAGGCTGGTCTCAAACTCCTGACCTCGTGATCTGCCTACCTCAACCTCCCAAAGTGCTGACACTATAGGCGTGAGCCTTAACCTTCACTTTAAAAAGCATTTCCCATATCCCTCCATTTCAGCATTGACCAGCACATTCCCACCTATGCTTCAGCTTTGTGTAGAAACATTGGCCCACTTCTTTGCCCTCTCATTAGTTCCCTGTGTCGTGTGCCCTCACAACATCACCCATGTCTTTTCTCACACGCATGGCCCTGTAATAGTGATATTCTCTCTCTCTGGCAGGTGAGTGGGGTAAGGAACAGTATGTCACGTGCCACTCCATCCTTAACAACCGGCACAATGTCTAGCACCTATTAGGCTCTCAATAAATATTTTAAGAATATAGTTAAATGAACAACTTCAATTTCCCTTCAATTAATGACTATCTTTAAAGCTTTTAAATTATACTCAACTTTATTAAAAATGGATATACCCACAAACTTTACGGGAACATAAAACTGTGCAGTGATAATCATACCTGTGATTTGCAAAGCACTATGCAGTTTGCAGAATCCTATTTTTTCAATTATTTTATTTGATCTTCATAAGCACATTGTAAGTTAAGTTGGATGGGCATTGCTATTCCTATTTAAGGCAGGAGAAACTGAAGGTTAGACGTTATCCAGCTTCCTGCACTGTAAATGGTGAACAAGTATCTTCTTCTAAGGCCTATGCTGTTCCATGTCACCACAGTGCCTAATGGTATGGTAGTAAGTCTGCCAACCAGGGTGTTTTCTCATGTATTCCAAGAAGCCTCATTATACCCTTGTAATCAAACTCATTTGCAATTGAGTCAATATTCTCTTTTTCTTTCCAATGGGTTTCACCAAACCACTGGCTCAAAGAGCCTGATTCAGAGACCTAGCAACCATCTAGCCCAGAATTCCACTCAGCTAAACATGCCTTTCCCATCTGCCCCACCCCAAATATATCTTACCAATGTCAGTGTCTTTTTTCTGACCTTGTATCAAGGCATGCACCATGACAGCACATAAAGGGCCCTTGACACAGTCTTGGTTGTGAGTTCACACCAGTTCTTCATCACAGAGTGAGCTAAGGAACGAACCATCTACCATTAGGAGATCTCACAGGAGTGTCAGCAAAAATAGACCTCTTCCCCCCCCCCCCCCACTTTCTTTTTATTTTCTACTTTATTTTATTTCCATATTTTTCATTTCAGTAGCTTTAGGGGTACAGGTGGTTTTTGGTTACATGGATGAATTGTATAGTGGTGAAGTCTGGGCTTTTAGTTCATTTGGCACCTGAATAGTGTACATTGTACCAATGTTTATTATATCACTCTGTTTGCCTTTGCATATCCATAGCTGCTTGGCTCCCACTCTAAGTGAGAACATGTGGTATTTGTTTTTGTTGTTGTTGTTGCTGTTCCTGAGTTGCTTCACTTAGGATAGTGGCCTCCAGTTCCATCCAGGTGGCTGCAAAAGACCTTATTGCATTCTTTTTTATGGCTGAGTAGTATTTCATTGTGTGTGTGTGTGTGTGTGTATGTGTGTGTACACCACATTTCCTTTATCCACTCATCAATTGATGGGCACATAGGTTTTTTCCATAGCTTTGCAATTGTGAATTGTGCTATAATAAACATACAAGTGGAGGTGTCTTTTTTTATATAATGACTTCTTTTCCTTTAGGTAAATACCTAGCAATGGGATTGCTGGAAAAAATGTTAGAACTACTTTTGGTTCTTTGAAAAATCTCCATACTGTTTTCCACAGATATTGTACTAATATACATTCCTATCAACAGTGTATAAGTGCTCCCTTTTCACCACATCTGCTCCAATATATACTGGTTCTTGGCAAAATGAGACCTCTTTCATGACTGCATGACCATCAGAAGGCCTTAGCAGTTGAATTTCCATTGACTCATGTTGGTGTTTCCTTCCTTTCACATGTCTCTGCCATGTTACGATGTGTTGACATAGATGTTACTGAAATACAATATCTCATCGTTCCATTTTAACGAACAAGCATACAAGGGCTAGGAGAGAAGTGACCAAACCTCTGCAGGCTCTGTTATTTGATAGCTAAATACCCAGCATGGGGAGATGCTAAGGGCTGTCATGGTCTTTGGGTACTTGAGTCATCACACTCACTGGAGGACATTGCCTTGTTTGTCAGTTGCTGCTTTATGCAAGGTTGACTTGCTTAGGATTGATTGACTCCTACCCATTTCTGTTTCTACTGTCAATTCCCCATATAGACTCCCTCATTCTCCATGATGGTCTTTGTAGCTTGTAGCTTGTTTCTTGGTTTTTTTTTTTTCTTTTTTCTTTTTTTCCTACATCTGTCAGCTCATACCTGTAGCTTGTAGCTTTTATATCACCTAAATATTGTAGAATTCTGTAGTAGCACAAGATCTGTAATAGAGTCTGTCTCATTACTGTTGTTCCATATCATTTTACAAAGCATTACCTGTAATACATTGTGTCTGCAAAGTAGCTTACATTGCCTTTTGAAATTGAGACATGGGTTGGTCTATAGTTTGCTAGTAATTTCAAGTATAGATTAAACTAGGTAAAACAGTTTTCAAAAATCATTAGCATATTGATTACATTTAATGTCTTGCACATATTTATAATGAGAACTCAGAGAATTAAGTAAAATCTTCTCTCTCTTAGGGTTCCATTCTTGCATTCATTAATAAAGAATAATTACGCCAGGTGTGGTGGTGCATGACTGTAATCCTAGCACTTTGGGAGGCTGAGGCAGATGGATTACCTGAGGTCAAGAGTTTGAGACCAGCCTAGCCAACATGGCAAAACCCTGTCTCTACTAAAAATACAAAAATTAGCCGGGTGTGGTGGTGGGCACCTGTAATCCCAGTTACCTGGGAGGCTGAGGCAGAGAATCCTTGAACCCGGGAGGTTTCAGTGAGCCGAGCTTGTGCCATTGCACTTCAGCCTGGACAAGAGCAAAACTCTGTCTCAAAAAAAGAAAAAAATAATAATTAAATAAAATTACTTGGCCGCTAGAATGACTGGATACAAAGCCCTGAGTTTAAAGAGAACCAACTGTCTTAGTCAATTTTGTGCTGCTATAACAGAATACCTGACCCTGGGTAGAAACTTATTGGCCCACAATTCTGGAGGCTGGGAAGTCCAGGATTGAAGGGCGGCATCTGACAAAGGCCTTCTTGCCGCGTCATCTTATGGTGGAAGGTGGAAGGGTAAAGAGAGAGCAAGATGGAAAGAGAATAAGAATGGACGAAACTATTTCAGTCACAAGGAACCCACTCCTTTGATAATGGCATTAATCCATTCATGACCTAAACACCTCTTAACGAGGAGTGGGCTCAACACCACGTGGACGCCCTGCCTTCCAATACCATCACAGTGTTGATTAAATTTTAGCTTAGATTTTGGAGGGGACGAACATTCAAAGCATAACATCAACTTATACTACTGGTACTACTTTTTAAAGACTTACTATTACTTCTCATAGACAGTAAAAACATAAACCAGTGGCAATCACTTTAACTTTAATCTTCTTCCCTTCCTGCTCCCCCATTCTGGGGAAATAAAAATTAATGTTTGTAGTCATGTAATGTGTATATTATTAGGGGTAAAAAAATTTGCCCTCTCTGATAATGAACCTCACATTTCTTTTGCTTTTACAGTAATAAAAGACTAGTGGCCTTAGTGCCCATGCCCAGTGACCCTCCATTCAATACCCGAAGAGCCTATACCAGTGAGGATGAAGCCTGGAAGTCATACTTGGAGAATCCCCTGACGGCAGCCACCAAGGCCATGATGAGCATTAATGGTGATGAGGACAGTGCTGCTGCCCTCGGCCTGCTTTATGACTATTACAAGGTAGGTCCCCAGCCTCCACTTTCCTCTTCTTCCTGCCCAGGACATCCCCTTACTGGTGGGGAAGAAAGAACAGATTATTCGTCCCAGGCCAGGGAACTAATAGTATTTCCAAACTCAATACAGAATTCAGCCTCTTCCTGCTCTCATTGCCCCCTGTTCCCCATCTGTGAAGCTCAAATTTATCACTAACCCAGAGGAAGTGTTTATTTTGGGATGACTATTTTTTGTGTCCTTTGTTCACATGCATAAATATTCTTTGCATATTATTCTTATCATATTACAGATACTTCCTTGTTACCATTTTTACTTTAGGATGATTATTTTTGCTGAAGGAGGTATATTATATTGTGTGGCTTTATTAGTTCATTTTCATGCTGCTGATAAAGACATACCCCAGACTGAGAAGAGAAAGAGGTTTAATTGGACTTACAGTTCCACATGGCTTCAGAGGCCTCAGAATCATGGCAGGAGACAAAAGGCACTTCTTACATGGCAGTGGAAGAGAAAATGAAGAAGATGCAAAAGCAGAAACCCCTGATAAAACCATCAGATCTTGTGAGACTTGTTCACTATCATGAGAACAGTATGGGGGAGATTTCCCCCATGATTCAAATGATCTCCCACAGGGCCCCTCCCACAACACCTGGGAATTATGGGAGTACAAATCAAGATGAGATTTGGGTGGGGACACAGAACCAAACCATATTAACGGCTGTACCATAATTTAGTTATTGCTCAGTGGTTAAACATTTAGGTTGCCTCTAGATTTTTCCATTTATAAGAAACATTCGGAGTTTCTAGATTTTTCAGTTTTATGAGGAACATTCCAATGAACACTTTTATGGAAGACTTTTGCAGCAGTTTCAAAACCTCATTTTGTTACAACCCTACCTTTCTCCATTTGTATTGATGAATACTAAATTTTTATTTTGAAAAAGTCTTAAAGCAAAATAAATGTAATGCACTTAAATTACAAAAATTTACTTGCCATATACTACCTATAAAATAGGAGTGTTTCAGGAAATCAAACAAAAAACAGTGGTTTATCTCAAGCATAAAGAACTATGCCTGGTATGACGTGTTCCTTTTGAATTATTGAAGTGTAAAAAATTGACAAGTATTTACTGAATGAGATTTATTGCCTGACTTGATTGTGAACACCTTTGGCTGATGCTGGGAATTGGCACAAATGTGAGGATGGCTGTGTTTATTTTGGTGTTTGGGCACCATGAACTCTTATTTTAGAATAAGAACTGAATTCCACCCCCCCTTCTCCCTCCATCATGGAAAAACCAGAGGTTTTAGCAAAATCATGCAGGAGAGATAATTTCCCTTTTAGTAACCTTTGGTCTCTGCTTTCTGTTTCCTTTCTGCTTCCTACTTTCTGTTAACTTTCAGCAGCCTCCACTTTGCAAGCTATTGTCTCCTGTCTCTCCCCCTAAAACAGAGTTCTCAAACTTTCAAAACATCTCCCACTACCACCACCTCTGGCATTGCCACCACACCTACTCTTCTGTCAGAGGTTTCTAAAATTACACATTCCTTTTCCAACTTTTTTCCCATTAAAACACTCAGGAGGGATTTCTCCTTGGGGAGATGATTAAAAACAAAGCGAGGCTTTATCTAAGATGGAGAGCAAGGTATGAGTGGCAGGTGCAAATGACTGACAGGTAGGTCCAACCACAGTATTTTAAATAAGGATATTGCTAACTCAAATAAATGCATCCTTTATAGTTAGGAAGTGCTGGAGAAACACATGAAGGGCTTTCTACTGGTCTAGGCTTTCTCCAGTTTAGGCTGACTTTCCTGCTTATCAAGAGAGCCAGCACTGGCAGATTGTGACCACCCTCTCATGAAGGCATAAAACTTCCAGCAGGACTCCTGACATAGCAAGAAGGACTTTAATTTTGGGGAACTTGGGCTCCAGATGAAAGGATACTTTAAGGCCTAAACTACATTACATGTAAGTAAGGCTATTTTCTCTACAGTGAAGGGGAATTCCTGGAAAAAAAAAAAAAAAAGTCTGAAAACCAAAATGATTTCATGATAGCTTTTTTTTTCCTTCTTCTTTTCTGGCTGTGGTTGTTTTATAGTTTTCATCCTTTCTGATTGAGGATCTCATCTGAGAAATGCAAGGATAAATTCTAAATGTTTCAGATTGAAAATTTTCAAAACGTATTGAGGATAGTTGGGAAGCACAGAACTCATTAAATTAGAGTGCCTTGTGTTCTGGGCCATTTCTTGAGGGGCGTAACTTTTTTGGCAGTTCTTTTTTTGTATTAGGTGAGAAAGAGAAGCATACCCTGAAACAAACATAATTAATAATAATTTTTTTTTTTTTTTTTTTTTTTGAGACGGAGTCTCCACCCTGTCACCCAGGCCGGAGTGCAGTGGCGCAATCTCAGCTCATTGCAACCTCTGCCTCCCAGGTTCAAGCAGTTCTGCCTCAGCCTCCCAAGTAGCTGGGATTACAGATGTACACCACCACGCTCACTAATTTTTTTATTTTTAGTAGAGATAGGGTTTCACCATGTTGGCAAGGCTGGTCTCAAGCTCCTGACCTCATGATCCGCCTGCCTTGACTTCCCAAAGCGCTGGGATTATAGGTGTGAGCCACTGCACCTGGCCCTTTTTTTTTTTTTTTTTTGTATTTTTAGTAGAGACAGGATTTGGCCATGTTGGGCAGGATGCTCTTGAACTCTCGACCTCGAGTGATCAACCTGCCTCAACCTCTCAAAGTGCTGGGATTATAGGCATGAGCCACCACGTCCAGTTCATAATTAGTAATTTGTGAAGTCAGTGTATTTTATTTCCCACAGATGCAGAGGGTAAAATTAGGTATTTTACTAATACCTAATTAGGTATTAGTAAATATGGGTGATTAAGTACTAGTAAATGTGTTACCTAGATTACCTGTCCTTTTGTATATTTGCTAGCATTTAAAGGAAAGTTGAAATACTGCTTTCTGTAAATATTCTGATATACCAGGTAGGAGGTTTACATAAAACTCAAGTTGCAGCCAAGTCTATGACCCCTTCTGTTGAATTAATATTTCCCAAGACTGTGTGGACTACTAGAGTTATATAGCTTCTTTTATTTCACACGAGCTTTGCTATATTTTTGCTTAGAACATTTTAGTGTTTGTGGAAAGAATCGGTCTTGTTTTCACTCTGTGTTCAAATGATCATTTTGAAGCCCTTTTCAGTTTCCTGGGTGTTTACAGCTTATATATGTTGGTGTTAAAGTTATAACAAAGTTAAATGTCCCTTGAGGATAGAACTTTTTCTGTAGTCAAGTGAAATGTTAATGAAACAAAGCAGTTCTGGTTTTTTAGTGTAAACTCTGGGAAATTGCTGCCAAATTATCATTTAAATTTTACAGACTTTCTATGTCTCTTCAGAGTATGAATTAATTCTTTTTGCCAAAGAAACCATTTTCCTTGCTTCTGAGTTGGAGTACATCACCCCTGAGGGGACAGTCGTGGGCTCTGTGCAGAGGGAGGAGTTCATGAGATACACGCGGGCACTCCAGAAATGGTGGTCCCCATCCTTTGAACGTGGCAAAAGCATACCTTTGCATAATACTTTATACATTTCAAAATCTTTTCACCTACATTTGATAACTGTCAAATGTAGGATCGTTGCAGTGAAGTCCATCAGGTTTTACATTTTATAGTTCAGGTAACTAAGTGGGATTTACCCAAGATCACAGGGCAATCCTCTATATTTTCTCATAGCCATTGTTTTGCAATGCCCACCATTTAAAAAATGCCCTTCTTTGAACCCATTTAAAAATTTTAAAAGTATGTATTTGAAGCTTAATATGTTGTTTACTTATCAAGTGGTGTTTATTTTTTAAAACCCAAATGTATAGAATCTGTCATAATTTAGAGACTCAAATCCTAGCCCAGTTCTCTATCCAGTGTAAACTACTTACCAATAATAGCTCCAGAGTTCTGCAACCTTTCCATGAATTTCAGGCACGATTGAAAAACCTGAAAGACTCAATTAGCCAGATATTTTAAAAATGTTTTGACTGACTTTATCTAACTTTATTTTTCTCTTGAGAAAGCTGGTTTATCATCTGGTTCCAGCTGTAGTGAAAATAGTCTTCTCTGGTCAGTTAGTTTCTATCTGTCCTGCTGACCAGTACGGCTGGAAACCAGTTTGTGGGTTGATTTGTTTGTCCATCCATCCATCCATCCACCCACCCACCCAACAAATATTCACTAAGTAGCTATGACCTCCCAGCAATGGGGATAAATATTGGATATCCAAAGGCAGGTGAGACTCAGTTCACCACCTCAGAGAGATCACCAACAATCACAGTCCAGGACAAATACAGTCCTATAAACCTATAACCATGGTTTATGTAGGTCAATGCTCTAAAAGGGGTGTGTTCCAAGAGTGGTGGGCTGACTGACAACCTCTCAGATAATTCAGGCTTTCCAGAGGAAGCAATGCCTACTCTGCCACAGAGTAGAAGACAGTCTGTCACGTACACAGACTGGACAGAAAGAGAGAGAGAGACAGAGTTGGTGAGGGGAGTTCATAACTAGGGGCAAGATGCCTAAGATGATTCCTGGATTAATCAAGGCAGAGAGTACAGAATAAAGGCTTTGAGGAGAACGATAATTATGAGTTGAGTTTGATGTGCCTGCAGGATGTCCAGGTAGGAATGTCTGGTAGGTAAGTCTAGGACTCAAGAGAGGGGATCAAGTTCAGAGTTCTCAGTTTATCTAAAGATGGTTTGCAAAGCCAAAATTTCAGAAAAGAGCATGGTTCAAAGAAGAGCAAACCTGCAGATTAATAACCACCTTTCTGGCATTGTGCCTGGCACCATAGACTGAGCACCGCTGTCTGCTCAGAGCTCACATCAGGGACTCTTGGCAACAATAACATTCACTTCCATGAACCTTTGGGAGTTGCTAACATGTTTCAGTGTTTGGAATGCCTATTCTGCTATTTCTTTGGTTCTGCCCTTTCCAGGCCATTTTCATTGATCAATTGATTCTTTCAATAAATATTTAGTGAGGGCCTGCTACATTCTGGGCACTCAGGACGTAACCATGTACAAGGTAGACATAGAGATTGCCATATCATGGGCACAGAAAATTAGATGGGACTCAACATATGGGCATAAGTTAGCCTGGAGAAGGCATGGTTGGTGGTGTGGATGTAGGAGGGGGTGGGACATATTCTAGGCAGAGAGGACTTTGTGTGATGGCTCTTTTGTGAGAAGGAGCATTGCATGGTCATAGATACAGTTGGCCCAAGTGTGAGAAGCAAAAACGGGCTGCCCACATTGATGTGGGAGACTTTTTGGAGGCCACCTACCTGAGAGTAGCAGGAAGCACTGAAGGATTCTAAGTAGAATAGCAGCACGATGAGATCAGACTGCATTTTAAGCAGACCACTCTGTGTCTTCCTAATGGATCCAGAAATAATTCACGGGAATGAAATGATGGAGAGGAGAGACCAGTTAAGAGCTGATGCAGCAGCCCAAGCAAGGGACCCTGGAGGCTGAGCCTGGAGGCCGGTGTCCAGGGGCAGGGGATGGGTTTCAGAGACACAGGGGACTTTGTGCCACCTGGATGGAAGGGGAGGGGGCGAGAGATCCTCCTTGACAGTCAAGAAAAATGGGATGGTGTCATAGCACCCGACAAAAGAAGTCAATCATCTGTCCCTGATTCAAGGCCCTTGCTCGTCTGGCCTTTGCTCATCTCTGAGGCTACATCTCCTCCAACTCATTCCGCATGCTGGCCATGCCTTCCTTGTTCTGTCCTGCTCTCAAACCTTTTTATAAGCAGCTCCGGTGGCTTCTAGCCTTCTGCCTCCACCTGACAAGTTCCTATCCGTGGCTCAGCCCCTCTGGGGTGCTCCCCTCTTGTAGGCTTCCAGAGAGCCCTGTCAGTAGCTCAGTTTTATCTCATGTCATGGGATATTAAATTTTTGAAACACTGTAGAAATAACTATATTTTAGGAGAGAAACTAAGTGCTCTCTGGTGGGGTTGGGTGAGTCATAAACTCAGGACCCAGCGGCAGGCAGAGTGTGGAGGCAGGTCTTTTTTTTTTTTTTTTTTTTTTTTTTGTAGTTTTCCAGTTTATTAGGTTTTAAATCTGAATGCCAGTGGAATTTCTTTCTCCTTCTTTTTTCCCTCTTTAATTATTTTATTATTTTTATTTATTTATTTTTAATGATTATATTTTAAGTTCTGGGGTACATGTACAGGTCTCTCTTTTTTGTGGGGGTGGAGGATGGAGTCTCGCTTTGTCACCCAGGCTGGAGTGCAGTGGGTGATCTCGGCTCACTGCAACCTCCACCTCCTGTGTTCAAGCGATTCTCCTGCCTCAGCCTCCCAAATAGCTGGGATTACAGGCTTCTGCTACCACGCCTGGCTAACTTTTATGTTTTTAGTACAGACGGGGTGTCACCATATTGTCCAGGCTGGTCTTGAACTCTTGACCTTGTGATCCACCTGCCTCAGTCTCCCAAAGTGCTGGAATTACAGGTGTGAGCCACCGCGCCCAGCCAGGTATCCTTTTTTTTAAAAAAAGAAATTTATCATTTCAACTTTTGTTTTAGATTTGGGGGTATGTGTGCAGATTTGCTACATGGATATATTGTGTGACACTGAGGTTTGGGGTACGACTGTGCCCACCACCCAGGCAGTGAGCTTAGTACCCAAAAGGTGGTTTTTCAGCCCTTGCCCTGCATCCTCCCTGCTCCCTGCTCTAGCAGTCCCATGTCTTTTGTTCCCGTCTTTATGTCAATGTGGACCCAATGTTTAGCTCCCATTTATAAGTCAGAACACGTGGTATTTGCTTTTCTGTGTCTGCATTTATCCGCTTAGGATAATGGCCTCCAGCTCCACCCATCTTGCTGCAAAAGGACATAATTTCATTCTATTTTTATGGCTGTGGGGTCTTCTTAAATATCGACTTCTTCCTTAATGCCTTTAAAAAATGCCATAAAAATATATAACATGAAATTTAGCATTTTAACCGTTATTAAGTGTCCAGTTCTGTGGCATTAAGTATATTCACATTGTTTGGAAACGTCACCACCATCTGTCTATCTCCAGGGACTTTCATTTTCCCAAACAGAAAACTCTGTACTTCTTAAACCATAATTCCTTTCTTATCCTCCTACCTGCTGATCATCTCTGTTTTACCTTCTGTCTATGAATTCGACTCTTCTAGGGTACCTCATATAAGTGGAATCATACAGTATTTGTCCTATTGTATCTGGCTTAGTTTTTCTTAGTGTAATGTCTTCAGGGTCCCTCCATATTATAGCATGTACCTTAATTTCATTCTCTGTTAAGGCAGCATAGTATTCTGTTCTATGGCCATGCCCATTTTGTTTTTCTATTCATCTGCTGATGGATGCTTGAGTGGTTTCCTCCTTCGGGCTACTGTGCATAGTGCCGCAGTGAATGCAGGTGTACTGAGTATTGAAATTGCATGTTTATCTGTCATGTTCAATAGGTGATGAGAACTATTATTTATCTCATTTCTATACATTGTTTAGCAATGCTCTAGTATAGTATAGACTCTGAACATTAACATGAATTACTTACAATTGATTTATTTTATTTTTATTTAACAAATAGAAAGTACCAGACACTCCAAGTGCTTTAAAAAATTAACTCATTTAATTTTACTAAAAACCTCTGAGACAAGGGACTACCGTTATGCCCATTGTACAGACGAGGTAAGTGGGACAGAGTTTACTGAGTGGTAGAGCTGAGGTTTGAATCCAGGCAAGCATGTCCTAGGTCTGGACTCCTGGCCACCCTGGTCTGTCCCCACCCTAAGCCAAATGTCTGGGCTTGTGTACATATTCAGGTAAGTGGAAACCACAGAAATTGCTAGAGGACTCCAGTAGAGGGATGATTTTCATGAATGTGCTTTTATCTCAAGAAAGCAAAGGCTGCTTTTTGGGTGCAAAGGAGTTTGGCTAGAAGGAAGCTCTGGAGATATAGCAAAAAAAGAAAAGAAAGAAAAACAAACAAATGATAAAACCAATCAGCCAACCCAATTCAAACCTACTTACTCATGTGTTTGAAAACTATGGCAGAGTAAAGGATCTAGGATGCAGCAGGTTTTTAGATGATCAGAGACACAGCTGGTGGGATGGCCCATCTCTCAATTAGCACCTTTTCAATAATCTTTCAGGTAATATGTTGGCATTAGGGGTTTTACGACAATAATGAAAGTGTATTTAGAAACAAAATCTTGGAAGCAAGTCCACAAGCTGTGTAGGAAGATGGACAGAGGGGGGCCCAGGTATATTGGATACTTTCCCCTGCTGCTGGCTGACAGATACTTCCCCTCTGTGCCTGAGCCCCCCCACCATGTTAGCACCTAAAGCCCTCATCGGAGCGGAGGGGTAGACCCCTGTCCTTGACGGTGACTCATCTTGTAACTCCATTATGTTTTCTGTCTGTTCAAATGCACCCATGTCTAGATTCACCTCCAGTCATGTTGCTCCTCTCCCCCCTCTTCCACTCCCAAGGTGGGGAGTGCACAAGAGGTGCTCAGGTCCAGGGAGAGTCACCCAGGCCAGCCGTGAGCAGCTGAATCATGTCTGTTGTGGCCGTGTGTTTATCACCAACCCTTTGTCTCTGGCTCCATAATCATTGTCACTCAGGCTACTCGCCTTTAACATCTCCTGGTGATAGCAACTTTTCCACCATTTCCTGGAGAACATTCCGTTTTTGTTTCTTTGCTGATGCTGGTGTCCAGCTCTGAACATGGTCATGGTTGCATCAATGTATGCCTGACTCATGGTTGGTGATGTTTCCAGGTTCCTCGAGACAAGAGGCTGCTGTCTGTAAGCAAAGCAAGTGACAGCCAAGAAGACCAGGAGAAAAGGTATGGTAAAGGAACTTGCCTGCCCCCCCCGCCCCAGAATAACGCTGTTTTCTGAAAATGTTGTTATTAAATGATGTGTTTTGTTCTTGAGGGTGGGATTAAGCAGCTTAGCATCTTCTATCTGTCTTTTGAGTCTGGACCCATGCTAGATCTCTCAGTCAGGAGAGCAAATTACATTTTTGGTGATGCATCCAAAGGGTCTCTGCACCCTCTTCAAATACCCCCTTTCAAGGGGAGGCTTAAAATCCTGAGTCAGAGGTGAGATGCTGGCAAGATAGCCCACTGATGGGATGAACTTTTCTGATCAACCCCATGGCATTATAACTGCAATTAGGCCACCCAGGAAGTGAGACACTTGAAGGATTGCTTTTGAAGATGGGGGGGGGAGGGGAAAGAAAGGAGGTTGGGCTGTTAGCCAAGAGAGGCACAGGTGGAGGCCATTTTGAGGGGTATCTGCTGTCAGGGTGAAGGGGCAGGACAGCTGCAGGAGATCACTAGGGAACACCCCTTCCCTGCCCTTCTCAGTCAAGAACCAGCTGAAAAGCAAGGCACAGTCACATAAATTGAGATTAAAAAGGGGGAAAAATCAAAAACAGCTTTATTTCTGATGAAGCCCATTGGAGAATGTGACTGCAGCTTGTAACATTTCAGTCCTGACTTAGGTAATCTACCCATTCAGTCCCAGGCATGTCTTTGTACCATTTATGGCACTGGAGGAAGAGTCCCCTTTCTTTGGCCAGGATGATTCCCAAAAAAGAGACAGGATCAGAAGAGATTGAATCACCCTGCTCAGCTACTTCTTTCAAACTATTTTTTTTTTTTTTTTTTTGAGACAGAGTCTCGCTCTGTCGCCAGGCTGGAGTGCAGTGGCGTGATCTTGGCTCACTGCAGTCTCTGCCTCCCGGGTTCAAGTGATTCCCCTGCCTCAGCCTCCTGAGTAGCTGGGACTACAGGCACACACCACCATGTCCAGCTAATTTTTGTATTTTTAGTAGAGACAGGGTTTCACTGTGTTGGCCAGGATGGTCTTGATCTCCTGACCTCGTGATCCACCCACCTCGGCCTCCCAAAGTGCTGGGATTACAAGTGTGAACCACCATGCCAGGCCCAAACTCATCCACTTCTTTCAAATTCATCCATCAATAAATCTCCTCACTTGCAGTGGGATGGAGAGAAGCCATAGTGTTTTTCTATTGGAAGTTCATCCATATGGAAATAAAATCCCCTGCTAGCACATATGTCAGAATCTGACCTGGCCTTGATGGGAACTTTGTGTGACATTACATCTTCTGTGATTAGCAGCAGGGGCCACTCCACCAGCCAGCAGCCCCATGCTGTGCAGCATCTCCAGGGTACAACCCCAGCAGAACATGAAGGCTTCCTGCATCTGATTCACTGTTCCATTAGGGATCTCCTGAAGCTCCACATTGCCCTGGGGTCCTGGGACCTTGCTAGCAGAACTGATGACAAGGAAGAAGAGGCTGACACTCTTCAGGCCCCATAACTTTTCCTTGACCCAGCCAGTTCTATTGAGTTAAGCTTGTGCTATCTGCTTAGTCCTGTGCCGGAATTATAGCAGGATCATGGCAAAAACGAGTCTAAGACATGTGCGCTGTCTACATTTTACGTCATAGACAAGTGAGTATCTCTTAGGACAGCATTACAAAGCAACAGCTGCTCATCATATTTTAATGGTTATTTTTGTGATTTTCACAGAGAGTTAAAAAAAAAAACTGCAGTGAAGTATAGACTAAACTACCTTGTATAGATTAATTATGACTTAGACTTCTCATTTAATATAATTTGGACGGATATCATGGTGATCTGCAGCATATTCATGAATTAAGGTACCATGTGTTGACATAGTATCATTACAACTGTTTGTATACAGAGGATGCTACCTGGAAAAATAACAGAATCTCAATGACATGATCCGAATTTTCTCAAAAATATATTTAACATACCATTATTATCATTGCATTTTTTCTCATAGTATAATATTTGATTCAATTTTAAATTCTATTGCAGGTGATTAGTATCTCACAATAATTCTTAGTTTGAATTGCTCATTTTTTAGATGTCTTTGTAAAGTTCTCTGGCATTAGCTTTGAAAGCTAAAACTGTTTACCAGAGGCATAGTTACACATTTTTGGGTGGTGCTGAATCTGTTATTTTCTGGTGTTATCATAACATTCAACTAGATTTATACAATTCCATAGCTTGCTTCTTTATTTGTTTATTAGGACACCAGAGCCAAAAAAATTTTGACTTGTATTCTTTCTTTAGAATTCATACGTGAATTCTAAAGAATTAAAGAATTAAGAAACTTGGCCCCAAATGGACTCTAACTATAGAGAAGTTGGTTACCTTTGAATGTTTTGGCAAAGCCAATGAGACCACATGTGTGCAAAGCTCAGAGTGGAAACTGGTTAACAACTTTGTAGCCAATAAATGTAGACCAACTTACCTACTCCTAACCTATAGGGGCCTATCCTCAAGTATTAGTGGTTATTTCTTCACTAAAGGATCTAGACTGACGTGAGTTTGGGAAATCCTGGATTTTTATTAAACAGGTGAAGGAATGCTGGGACCTCTGCTGGGTTCATGATGTTTGCAACCTACTCAGGGTGGTCTTGTTATGGCAATTTTGTTTGTTTTTTTATTACTGATTTTATCATGGACTCTTTTGTGTGTCTGTGTGTGTGTGAGGAATATCTATTAATATTCCATGCAATGTTTAAACAATGAGGTTTAGGAAATGGTAATGTAAATGGGTGGTCTGGGTTTCGGCATCCCCCAACTAGCTGGATTCAGATGAAACATAAATTCTAAATTTTCACTATTTTTTATGTAAAGGATCACTCTATTGATTTGACCGTGAAAATGGGTCATTACTTAAAGGCAAAAAGTATGTAGACTTGTGATTTTACTCCTTAGGAAATTATTTTCTAGACTTATTTTTTCCTACAGATAAAGTTTTAGATATCTTAAGTATTTCTCTATTTGCTGTGTTCATGTGGAGAAATTCTTTGCGCAAGTTTCACTTTGAAGTTTCATCTGAAAAATCAAAGCTGAAAATATCAAGTCCTGCTTGGTAGTTAGGCAAGCTCAAAGGCTAATGGGCTTCCTTCTTTACACACAGGAGCCAGGAGAGCCCAGTTCTTGGAAGCACAAAAAAATTTTTTTCTTTTTTTTTTTTTTTGAGATGGAGTTTTGTTCTTGTTGCCCAGGCTGGAGTACAATGGTGCCATCTCATCTCACTGCAACCTCTGCCTCCCGGGTTGAAGCGATTCTCCTGCCTCAGCCTCCTGAGTAGCTGGGATTATAAGCATGAGCCACCATAGCTGGTTAATTTTGTATTTTTAGTAGAGATGGGGTTTCTCCATGTTGGTCAGGCTGGTCTTGAACTCCCGACCTCAGGTGATCCTCCCGCCTGGCCTTCCAAAGTGCCGGGATCACAGTTGTGATCCATCGCACCCAGCCCTAGAAGAACAAATTTTAAGAGTATATTCCTCTCAATGAGAGATGCCAGAAAGCCCCAGAAAGCATGTGCTAAATAAAAAAACAGAAACAAACAACCCAGAGGAGGGGGGGGTGCAAACCATGTATTTTCTCTCCATATCACTCAGAATAATCCATAAATTAGTGAGAGGTGGTCTCAGAATTGCATTGACCAGAGGAACTTTGTTAGTAAAATCATTTTGCTGTCAACAATAATTTTCCATTAGTGAGTTCCTATTTGTTTCTGCTCTCTCCCAGACTTCTCTAGTATAGATGAAAGTATTTCATTCTAGTCTGGCAAGAATTAATTTGCTACATCCTTTCCTTTCTCTCTGTACCACCCAGGTGGTCTGAGATCTGGGAGATCTTGCTTTACATAAGCCAAGCTACACCACTTCCTTAAGCCCCCGAAGGAATTCAGTGCTAAGGATGTCAGTGAGCTCATGTTCTCTCTCAATTTGGTGAAAATATTTTAATGATAAATTCTCATTATCTTATTTCTCCTTTAAGATGCCCACAGAATGATGAAAAATATCCTCACCACTCCCCAGTTCTTCAAATTATTATGTTTGTCCTCCTCCTGCTTTTTTCTTTTTGTATTTTAAAATAAACTTTTTTGGTAGAATTTTCAAACATATCCAGAAGTACAGAGAATAGTGTAATAAACCCCCCAAATACCCATCCCATTCTCTAGTTCAGCAATGATGAATTGTTGCCATTGCTTAATAGCTGCTTGATATTGACCTTTTCTCTCTTCCCCTTCTTTTTTTTTCCAAATTGCAGTAGTATTTAAAATAAATCCCTGTCATCATATTAGTTAACCTCTAACGACTTCTGATATGTACCCCAAAAAAAAATGGACATTTTATTATATAAGCTCAAAATCATTATCACCCCTAGCTAAATAAACAATTCTTTTTTTTTTTTTTTTTTTTTTTTTAGAATTAACAATTTTTTTTTCCCCCCAGCTCTGTCCCCCAGGTTTGAGTGCAGTGGTGTGATCTTGACTCACTGCAAACTCTGCCTCCTGGTTTCAAGCGATTCTCCCACCTCAGCCTCCCGAGTAGCTGGGACTACAGGCGCATGCCACTATACTTGGCTAATTTAGTATTTTTAGTAGGGATGGGGTTCACCATTTTGGCTAGGCTGGTCTCGAACTCCTGACCTTAGGTGATCTGCCTGCCTTGGGCTTCCAAAGTGATGGGATTATAGGCATGAGCCACTGCGCCTGGCCAACAATACTTCCTTAATATCACCCAATTCCCAGTCCATATTCAACTGCCTCAAAATTCCCATTACCTTATAAATGTCTTTTTGGTTTGTTCAGGTCAGGATCCAAGAAGAGCTACTCATCATACTTGATTTTTATGACTTTTAAATCTTGTTTAATCCAGAACGCTTCTCCCACCCTTCCTCTTGTCCATGCCTTTGACTTGCTGACAAATTTAGGTCGGTAGGATGTGCTGCATTCTGGTTGGTCTGATTGCTTTTTTTTGATGTTGTTTAAGTCATTCTTTCTGCTCCTGTATTTCCTAAGAGCCAAAAGTTAGATATGAAGGTTTGATTAGATTTAGGGTCAGGTTTTGTTTCGTTTTGTTTTTGCTTTGTTTTGTTTTTTGAGACAGAGTCTCGCTCTGTCGCCAGGCTGGAGTGCAAGGGAGCGATCTTGGTTCACTGCAACCTCCGCCTCCCGGGTTCAAGAGATTCTCGTGCCTCAGCCTCCTGAGTAGCTGGGACTACAGGTGTGCGCCACCACGCCTGGCTAATTTTTGTATTTTTAGTAGAGACAGGGTTTCACTACGTTGGTCAGGCTGGTCTTGAACATCTAACCTCGCGATCTGCCCGCCTTGGCCTCTCAAAGTTCTGGGATTACGAGCCTAAGCCACCACACCCGCTCTGTTTTTGTTTGTTTTTTTTTTACAGTGGGGCCGAGTACTTCAGGTTGCATGATACCAGTGGGCGCATGACTCACTCGTGATCCTACTTCTAGTGACGCAAGAATCCCATTGCATTTCGTTGTGAAGTTTGCCAGCCCCCTGTCCCTTAATGGCATTAGTATCCAATGATTATTGCCTGCATTGGTTATTTTATTAGATGTTACCGAGTGGTGATTTTTCTAATTCTATCATGTTGCGGGGGCGGGCTTGAACACACAGAAACTGCCTTGGCACCAGTGAAGCCCAGAGTAATTTGAGTGGTGGAGAAAACCGAGTGCAAGTCCTAAAGACTGTTCCAGTGAACCTTTCGCTAAATCAAGATCACCTGGAGAATTCCAAGCGGGAACAGTACAGCATCAGCGTCCCCGAGAGCTCTGCCATCATCCCGGTGTCCGGAATCACTGTGGTGAAAGCTGAAGATTTCACACCAGTTTTCATGACCCCACCTGTGCACTATCCCCGGGGAGATGGGGGAAGAGCAGCGAGTGGTTATCTTTGAACAGACTCAGTATGACCTGCCCTCACTGGCCACCCACAGCGCCTATCTCAAGGATGACCAGCGCAGCACCCCAGACAGCACATATAGTGAGAGCTTCAAGGACGCAGCCGCAGAGGTGAGTCCCAGCCTACATCGACGGCCGGAACCCAAACCCAGAGCTCCCCAGCTAATTTCTTTTCTATTTCCTTTCAAAGTGTGATAAATGAATTAAATAGTGAGTTTTAGTTTCAACTAGTTTTCTAAAAGATGTGTTTGTTGGTAGTCTGGCATTCTTTCTAGACAGATACTAATAAACCTATCTATGTGTGTGGAGGATTATTTCTATTTTTCTTGATTTTTAGATGATGGATTTTTTTGGTCTTCATTTTAGTCTTAAGATTAAATATTTATGAGGAATTAAGAGATGTTTGCGTGGAAACTTCTGCTTTGTAAAGTTTTCACCTTGATCTTCTCTAGTTTGTAACCTTCCAAATGATAGGTAGCTTAAGGTAGGGCTTGTCCATTCTTTCTTAAAAAGCAATATAACTTTGGCCCAGCATGGTGGCTCACGCCTGTAATCCCAACACTTTGGGAGGTCGAAATGGGTGGATCACCTGAGGTCAGGAGTTCGAGATCAACCTGGCCAACGTGGTGAAATCCCGTCTCTACTAAAAATACCAAAAAATAAAATAAAATAAGCCGGGCATGGTTGCAGATGCCTATAATTCCAGTTACTCGGGAGGTTGAGGCAGAAGAATCGCTTGAACCAGGGAGGCGGACGTTGCAGTGAGTTGAGATTGCACCACTGCACTCCAACCTGGGTGCCAAGAGAGAAACTCCATCTCAAAAACAAAACAAAACAATGTAACTTTAAAAACCTTGTCTGATGGAATACTCAAGAAGGAGAATTTGCATTATCAATAGTCAAGTGTGTATATGTGTATATTCTTTCTACCTTACAAATAGAAAATACGTATTATTCTCGGGAGCCCACAGGACTAACAGAAGCAATTTTCTTTGCTTGTTTGTTTTAAATTCACAAGTTCTAAGTGCCAGTTGAGAATTTTGGTAATTGTATACAATTGTAAAATCAACATCAGAATCTAAGCATAGAAAGTTCCCTCGCCCTAAAAATTTCCTTGAACCTCTTTGCACTTAAAGCCCTCCCTGGTCCCCTTGCATTTGGTGAGCATGGATTTGCCTGCTGTCACTATAGTTTTGTCTTATCTAAAATGTCATTTAAATGAAATGATAGAGGATATAGTCTCCTATTGCACCTTTTTTGCTTAGCAAATTTTTGAGGTTTATTTATGTTGTTGCTTTTTTGTTTGTTTGTTTTTGAGATGGAGTCTTACTGTGTTGCCCAGGCTGGAGTGCAGAGATGAGATCTTGGCTCACTGCAACCTCTGTCCACTAAGTTCAAGTGATTCTCCTGCCTCAACCTCCCGAGTAGCTGGGATTACAGGCATGCATCACCATGCCTGGCTATTTTTTTTTTTTTTTCCTTTTTGTATTTTTAGTGGAGATGGGGTTTTACCATGTTGGCCAGGCTGGTCTTTAACTCCTGACCTCAGGTGATCCATTTATCTTGGCCTCCCCAAATGCTGAGATTACAGGTGTGAGCCACTGCGCCCAGCCTTGTTTCTTGCTTTAATCGTTGTTTTTTAAAATTGCTGAGTAGTATTTCATAGTGAGTATATATCACTATAGCTAGTCACTAGTTGATGGACATCTGGTTGCTTCCAGCTTTTGGCTATTATGAAAAATGCTGCTATGGACATTCCTGCTTACATTTTAATGTGGATATATGCTTTCATTTCTCTTGGATAAATATCTAGGGTTGGAATTGCTGGGCCATGTGGCTCATGTATAACTTTGTAAGGTAGTACCACACGGTGGTTCAAAGTGGCTATACCATTTCATTCCTACCAGCAATGTATAAATATCCCTGTTTTCCACACTGTTGCCAAAACTTGGTAACTTTTAAACTTCAGCTCTTTTAGTGGCTATGTGATGGTGTCTCATCATGCCTTGAATTTGCATTTATTTATGTGTAGTGATGTTAAACATCATTTCATGTACTTATTTGGCCCTTCCTATAACTTCTTTTGTGAAGTGTCTGTTCAAATTATTTGTCCAAATTTTAAATTGAGTTTTCTTCCTTTTGTTGTTTTAAGAGTTCTCTATATAATGTGAATATAAGCCTTTCATTAGTCACATATTTTGCAGTCCCTTAGCCTTTTTTCCTTAATTATATCTTTCCATGAGCCACAGTATTTAATCCAATGAAGTCTACTTTATTAATGTTGTCTTTTATAGTTTATATTTTTGTTATATCATTTAATAAATCTTTCCTTAACCCAATGTCACACAATTTGTTTATATGTTTGTTTTTTTTTTTCTTTAGACATTTATTAGTTTTACCTCTTTCACTTAGGTTTTTGATTTATTTTGAAGTAATTTTTATATATGGTGTGAGGTAAAGATTGAGACACTTTTCTCCATACTGATATCCAGCCATACTGGTTTTGTTCCAGCACCATTTGTTAAAAGATGATCTTATATTCATTGAATTGCCTTGGGTTCTTGGTAAAACAGCAATTTATTATATAATTGTTGGTTCTTTTTCCAAATTTTGACCCAGAATATATAATGTGTATTTTTATTAGCTCAGATCAGTTTCTTTACCATTTAGGAGCAGCGCCTCTGTATTTGAGATGAGAGTCATTGGTTCCCTATTTCTTAGCCCACCTCAGCCAATAAAAGACAAGGACAAAAGGAGAGAATGTGTGGTTTTCCAATTTCCTAAAGAGGAGCGAGTGTAGTGGCAGTGTGACAATGTCTTCAGCCTGCTGCCTATTTAATTTCCATTGGAGCAAAATGCAGCTACCTGAGCTTGACATTTCATCTTTAAATAATATTTAAAAATAATGAACATTTGATAGGTACTCACTATGTACTGGGCATCATTCTAAGTGATATATAAGCCTCACAAAAGCTCTATGTGGTAGGTACTATTATTGTCATCTCTATATTCTAAATGAGGAAACTAAGGGACAGAGAGCATAAGTGTGCTCATGGTCATTTAGCAGTGGGAGGGATGGGACTCAACCTAAGCTGTTTGACTCCAGAACGTAAATCCTTAACCATACCACTACACACTCAGAGAAGATTGGGGCCTTCTAATTCTCAGTAGTTCCATTGCTTAAGACAGTGATTCACCAAAATATTTTTAAAGATATCTGACTGTCCTTGATCCATCTCAGATTTTTTTTTTTTAATCTTTCAGGTGAGCAAAGAGTACAAAAGTTTGGCGAGCAGGGACTAGCTCTGTGCAAAGTTGCAGAGAGCAACTCTTGTTTATTAGGGTGTAGGAGTTGCACTAGCAGCCCTGCCACTCTCCTGGCACCAGTCATTTCTGAGTGTCAGCTGTATTCTGTGGAATCAGAGAGTGATGAAAGTGACACATGATAAATTCCTTGTCCTTAAGAGTCTGTCATATTTCTTGGATTCTGGTAGCTTTACAATCAAACTTTCAATGCCCTTGAAATTTAAAAAATGGTCTTAAAATTATTTTTCTTAGCTTCCCGAGTCATATGGCGTAAAATAGTTAGCAAACTTTCTTGTTTTCTTTTTTTAAACTGAGTGAAGGATCTTGTAGAGTCTTTGGTATTGTTGATTATTTGATTTGCTCTCAAGTACCCAGGGGCGTTCCTGTAGGAAAAGCAAATAACTGAAATTATCACTCTACAATCCCATGTGAGATACGTGCTTTTTCACCAAAAGATTGCCACTGATGTTTTTTTCTCACACAGTGTAGAAACATTCCATTAGTCACAGAGGAGTGTATGGACATGGTCCAATGTCAACGGAATCATCATGCTATTTGGGGGATGTGTTATCAGTTATGTTTGTGTTGCAGATAAAGAGGCTTGTGAAAGGAAGCTATTGTATTTTGGGCTTTATTTTGAAGTAGATTAGAAAGTTAAGAAACTTACCAGAAATTAAATATAAAGACTGTTCCCGCTGATTTTGGTTGAGCTGCTCTCCTTGTCTTGGAAATCAGTGTTTATATGGCATATCATATTTCAGCCTGATGTAAATTAAATTGAATGACCTACTATGATCTTTAGCTATTTTATTGCCAACTGTTATAAGATTAAGTCATTTCAGAGTAATTTCACCAAGAAAATTTCATTAAGGAAAATTTGTCTAAACTCATTTATTCTAGGCAAACTATTAAAATATCTAGAACTCTGGCTGAATAATCAAATTTCTTTTGCCATTTGAGGCCAATTCTTCTGTGTGTTTGTGCATGTGCACGTGTAGTGGTAGCAGGGAAGGGAGTAGTTTGCTTTAACTCAGGCTAAGATTTTTGAAAAGACAGTGGTAGCATTTAGACTGGGAGTGGTGGCTTGTGCCTGTAATCCCAGCACTCTGAGAGGCAGAGGTGGGAAGATCATTTGGGCCTATGAGTTCAAGACTCTGTCCCTACAAAAATACAAAATAAAGAAATTAACCAGGTGTGGTGGCATGCACCTGTAGTCCCAGCTGCTTGTGAGGCTGAGGTGGAAGGATTGCTTCAGCCCAGGAAGTTCAGGCTGCGGTGAGCTATGATCATGCCACTGCACTCCAGCTTGGGTGACAGAGCAAGGCCCTGTCTCAAAAACAAACAAAAAACAGAAAACAAAAAAAACCATTTTAATGGATGAATTTTTTTTTTTTATTTATATTTTATTCTACATCCTCTTTGTAATAACGTTTGGCAAATATGTGTTGATTTATACTGGGTGTTAGGCACTGTGGTGATGGTGGAAGCTTAGGGCAGAAGGCATGTTTGGTTTCTGCCTTCTAGAAGCTTACAATCCGTCTGTATGAGTGAAGGGAAATAATGATAGATGCCATTTATTGAGTTCAACTCTGTGCCAGGCACTATGGCTTATGCATTTTACTTCTAATCCTTACTACTATCCTGCAAGGAAGGTGCATTATTTTTCCCATTTTACAGATGAAGAGACAGAGGTTCAGAGAGCTTAAGAAACAAGCCAAAGATCATCCCACTAATAAGCGAAGAGTATAGTTGATAAACGTACATCGGAGTAGTAATTAAGACCAAAAATGTTTCAGGAAACATTTAAAAATTAAGAGATGGAAGAAATTTTATCAAAAATCATGCAGATACATAATCATAATAAGAAATAAAAATGGAAGGAAGAATTTGTTCATTCTGTACTACAATTTTCTTTAAGTCAGTTAACAATAGTTTCTTGTTTAGGAACAAAGAAACACCAAGATCTCAGTGATTTAATACAATAAAATATTATTTCTTGCTAATAAAAGTCCTGATGCATGGCTGCACAGCTTTCTTCCAATTAGTGACTCAGGAATCCAGGGTCCCTGCATCTTGTGACATTATCATCTCTATATGTGGTTTCCAGTATCACCCCAGCAGAGGAAGGGAGGCCATGGAGATGGCATAGTAACTAGTAAATACTTTGACCTAGTCCACATCAGCTCACATTTCTTTGGCTAGAACTACTCACATGATCAACCTAACTGCAAGAGGGCTGAGAAGTTTGATTCTCCCATTAGTCCTCCCACGTGCCCAGGAATTGAGAAGACTATTTATGAGTGAACATCAGACAGCTTTACTGTGTATTTCATAATTAACTCCAGGCACGTTATTTGTAGAATTAACATAGTTTGCAAAGCATCTTGAAGTGAAAGCAAGAATGACTATTTGTCATTATCTGGATAAATGTATGATCATTAGTCCATTGCTTTTATATTTATGTAGTCTGCAACTGGAAGTGATCCTGGATCTAAACCCTATCCAATTTGATTGATTGACAACTAGTAGTCCATTTCCCCCCACACATTCAAAGGATAAAGACATGGCCTCACTTCTGATTAATGCACCCAGTTTTATTATGTTTATCTTAAACATGATGCAGTGGCTATGATGCCACCACATTTCTATCACTTTGTTCATGTATTTTAACATCAAGCAAAATTTTATAAAATCTCTAACATTTACATTTTATGCTTTAGGAGGATTTACGTTTCTTTATACGTAGTCAAAGTTGATAAGACCAGATGACCCATTATTTAGATTAACAGAGCATTTACCCACCTCATGCATAGAATGTCTATGAACATCCCAGTTCTGTTAAAGCTGTTATTTAACTTTGCAGCACCATATTGACACTGTTGATCACTCCTCCCTCTTGCAAATGCTCTTGGCTTCATGTCCACAGCTTCAGTTATCATCTGTGTCCAAAAGACCTTCTGATTTTATTCTCCAGCCCAGTCCTCTCTTCTGAATGGATAATCTTTATTATATTTAACTGCCCATTTGATTTTTACTTATCCCAAATCTAACTTACGATCTCCCCTGTGTTCCCCTTGTGCTCTCCAGCTTCATAAGTGGCACTGCCATCTTCTGGTTGCTCAAGCTCTACCTTCGGTCTATCTAATCCATTATCAATTCTATCAGTTTTACATTCTTAACATCTCTGAAATTCATCCATTTGTCTCCACTGTACTTCACCATACTGGCCCAAGCTCTCTCATTGTATCTGTCCTCTAATATTGCCATTTCTGCTTTTGTATACTGTGCCTATGATAGTCTTTTCAAAATGGAAATCTGATCATGTCACCCCCTCAACTTAGATCCCACTGCTCTAAGGATTACAGATCTAAATCTTTTTTCTTTTCTTTGGAGACGGAATCTTACTCTGTTGCCCAGGCTGGGGTATACTGGTACGATCTCGGCTTACCGCAACCTCCGCCTCCCGGGTTCAAGTGATTCTCCTGCCTCAGCCTCCCAGGTAGCTGGCACTACAGGCCTGCACCACCATGCCCAATTAATTTTTGTATTTTTAGTAGAGACAAGGTTTTGCCTTGTTGGCCAGGCTAGCCTTGAACTCCTGACCTCAAGTGATCTGCCTGCCTCGGCCTCCCAAAGTGGTGGGATTACAGGCACAAGCCACCACGCCCAGCCAAAGATCTAAATCTTTAACAGGTTTACAAGGCACTGCGGAGTCTGTATCTCAGATGCTTCTCCCATCTTGTCTCATACACCTTCATTCCTTCTGCTCTCTGCTATGGGCTCCGATAGGTTCTGTGAACCTCATATGCCCGCTTCTGACTCAGGACCTATGTGTATGTTAGTCCATGGGGTAGAATCGAGCTGTGCAATACCATACCCACTAGCCATGTGTGATTTTTAAAATGAAATAAAATTAAGAATTCAGTCCATCAGTTCCAACTGTATTTTACGTGTACATGCACCTAGAGGCTACCATATTGGACAGTGAAAATATAGAACACTTTCATCATTGTACAAAGCTCTATTGGACAATACTGCTCTAGAATATTCTTTACTACCTTTCTATACCCTCCCTTTTATGTGACTTCCTTAGGGAAGCTCTTTTTTTCTCTCACTCCATTTCCTACTAGGATCAGTTTTCTATGTATCTAAATCCACCAGCTGAAGACCACCATGAACACATCCATAGTCAAAGTTACATTTATTTAGCCTGTCTCAGCAGGGAACCCTTGCGAGCATCTTAGGCAGAGTTGGGAGCTCTTCATAATATTTGGTCATATGCTGGATGAGTCCAAGGAGGGATTACAGAAGTGACAACCAGCTCTGGATTGGATACTGTCAAGATGTAAGGACACCCAGAAACTGGACATCTCATGATTATTGTTCAGAAGGAGGGGCCGCTATTCACCTTGTCATTGTGTTATTGTCCTCTGGGACTCTGTTGGAAGCACTGCTTACCTCCTGTCGGCCTTATCCATATTTCTCTGGAAACATTGCACTCTGTTAGGAATGTTAAGGTTGACTGTCAGTGGCGCCAGTTTTCACTTTCTCATAGCCGTGAATGTGATGAGCTCATGTAGAGCTATTGCTCTTCCTCAGAGTGCCTGCATACAGTTTGTAATTTTTAAAAATAAATAATTGTTTGATTAGTGTTTTTTCCTACTTGACCAGAAGCTTCGTGAGAGGAGGGACCTATTCTCCTTTTGTTCACCATTGTATCTGTAGCACTGAACACAGTGCCTGATATAAAGTAAATGTTTAGTAAATGTTTACTGAAAGAGTAAATGAATGAATGATGGGACCTAAAAAATTAGTGGCTAATCAAAGACAAGACGTTGTTTAACAATTTATGATTTCCTTACAGTTAAAGAATAATTGTCTTTTTGAGACAGATTCTTAGCAGATATCTCCTCTCCCCCAACCTAAGAGAAAGAACAGAATTCCAATAATTGAGATTTAAATGTGTTTACTATTGCCTAATGTCTAAGGTCCTTTAAGAGTAATTTATCAAATATATGTTATCATACCTTCTTTACTATCATTTTTCTGAGTTCAAATTTATAGATGCACTATATCAAGTCACAGAAAAATACAGTGATGTTGGCTGTCTGACTGCCTTTTGGGATCCTACAAATATATAGATCTCCAGGCAACTGTGGAAACTTGATAACTGTAACCAGAATGACCTGGGCATTCTGGTTCTAATTCCTAATGCTAATTCATTTAGAGCCATGTAACCCATAATGTAATCAGCTCTCATCTAAAGGATGGTGATGTTTTCTAGGTACACTATCCATTTAATTCTTTTAAAATTCTAAAGATAATGTAACAGAATTAAAGAAAAAATTTTAAGCTTAACAAGAAGTAATATCTATGTCTGTAACATGGTAACTACAGTAGTCACCACTACTATAACATGGAACTATGACAAACATTTACTTTCTCACAGTTCTTGTCTTCATGCATTCATGCATTGAAGTGGGATCTGTATTTCAGCCAGCATGTAGTTGAGTCTTTCTGAGTCTGAAGATTTCTGTTATCATACCTTCTCATGCCATCTAATCCCATATGGGGATTAGAACCATAGAATTTACAAGTTCAATATGCTTTAGGAGGCTAGCCTATCCTCAGGCTGCAGAAATCTATGGCATGGACAGTAATTCATTCTTGCCATGTTTACTAATGCTGATTCACTATGGTTTTTATGGATTACTGCATATTCCTTAGAGCAAAGACTTTGAATAATACATCTGTGTCTCCAAGTCACTTCTCTAAATGCTTTTTTCATATTACCCTCCTACTCCAAAATTTTCTAATTCCTGACCATATTAAATGTAAATACATTTTTCTAAATCAGCCTTGTCCTGTAGAACTTTCTGCAGTGATGGAAATTTCTTTTTATACTATCCAATATTAGTCACTAGCCAATGTGTTAATGTGGTACTTGAGATGTGGCCAGTTGACTGAGGAACCGAATGTTTAAATTTATTTCAGTCTAATCAACTTAAATTTAAATAGCATATGGAGCTAGGGGCTACCATATTGGGGGAGCAAGACCTAAATTTTCAAGTCCCTCCTAAATAACCAGGCAAGGCTGGTGTCCTTGGCCTCATTTATGCACCACATTTGTACTCATCATTTTTGTCTTGACTCGTGGTGGCCCTCTCTTGCTTGGGTTACTTTCTCTCAGTTCCTTCAGTTAATCCAGGCTCTCTTTGGCTTCCAAGGGTCAGAGCAAAGCTCACCAGCTCTATGAATTTTGCTGATCTTCCTTTCCTGGCAATGCCCACTCTGTGCTTTTCCAGTCAGAACACATGAATGAAGGAATAAATGAATCAACATAGACTTTCATATATAGTCATTTGCTTTTAGTTTTTTTTTTTAATGTAAATTTATTCCATCCCCTCAACCAATTTTTATCTATCTGAGGCCAGGACAGTGTCACATATAATTTTGTATTTCTTTTGGCACCAAAGCAGATAGTTCCCGTTGAATGCTTTACTGATTACCTGATTTATTGCAAAAGAAATACAAATCTGTACCTCTGTCTGTCATGATTATTTAATCAGCCAAAAAGTATTTGGGCAATGTTCATGAGATTCATTTTAAAGTTTGAAGGGAAGACCATCTCCTTGAATTCAAGGAATAAGATTGGATAAAAAGAAGGATCATAAATATATATATGGAAACTGTGATACAAGGTATGCTGAATTCCAGAGATGATGGTTAGGGGTTGTGAGAAAGTTTGGAAAATAGCTGTGATAACTTTTTTCCTATGGAAGGAAACCCTTGAAATCCTGGTCAAAGAATACAAGTTTATTGCACAGAAATGAGAGGCAGGAAGGTTATTTCACAGGAAGAGACATTTGAAAAATGGTCATAGTGAAAGAACTAGATGTGTGGTCAGCAGTATTCTACTATATTCACTTCAGATCAAGAATTAGGGCTTTTGGTCATCTACTTTTGAAAAGGTTCTGAAATGTAGTAAAGCACAGCCTATATGCACTGTACATATAATTGAACATCTTGAGACCCAAGCTGCTTTGTGTGAAATACTAAACTTAGTTTCCCCAGAAAACGTACTCTTACAATACTGTGATAATGAAAATCCTTAGAAAAGGGCACAGAATAGGGTCAAACTATTACTTTATAATAGTATTTATACATGTACCTAGTGCTCACTATGTACCAGGCTCTATTCTTAGTAACTTTATTTTTTTTTAAGAAAATAGGGTCTTAGGCTGGGCATGGTGGCTTATGACTGTAATCCTAGCACTTTGGGAGGCCAAGGTGGGTGGATCATGAGGTCAGGAGTTCAAGGCCAGCCTGGCCAACATGGTGAAACCCTGTCTACTAAAAATACAAAGCATTAGCTGGGCATGGTAGCTGGTGCCTGTAATCCCAGCTACTCAGGAGGTTGAGGCAGGAGAATCACTTGAACCCAGAAGACGGAGGTTGCAGTGAGCTGAGATTGCGCCACTGCACTGCAGCCTGGGTGACAGAGTGACACTCAGTCTCAAAAACTAAAAAGGAAATAGGGTCTTAATAGGCACTCCAGCACCTGCCACCCAGGCTGGAGTGAAATGATGCGATCATAGCTCACTGCAGCCTTGAACTCTTGGGCTTCAAGCAATGCTCCCACCTCAACTTTCTGGGTTGCTGGGGCCACAAGAATGAGCCACCACACACAGCTAATTTTATGTTAATTTTTGTTACGACAGGTCTCACTTTATTGTCCAGGCTGGTCTGAAACTCCTGGCTTCAAACAATCCTCCTGCCTTGGCTTCCCAAAGTTCTGGATTACAGGCATGAGCCACCATGCCCAGCCTATTAGTACTTTTTAAAAACTTACTTAATTTTTCTAATTATTACAATTAGAAATTTTATAGATGAAGAATATATAGCATTTTTCTCATTTTACACAGGTAGCAGGTAAAAGAGCTGGAACTTGACCCTCGACAATCTTGTTCCAGAAATTATGTTCTTAACCACTCTACTGTATTGCTTTTTGCTGTGCTATATGACCTCTGTGTAATTAGTGTTCTGTTAATTCAGAATTTATGACATTTGGAATAAGTGTTGGAGACAATAGGAAATGAAAGAGATGTATTATGTACTTGAGGAAACAGTTTCCAATACCTTCAACACTGTAGAAACACCTGTGGACATGTGAATAACATACAAAGCACAAATGCATTTTCTGTTGAGTGTAGCTCTCAGTGAGCAGGTGATGGGTGAGTTCTGTGACTACTTTTGCTGTAGTTGAAAACATAATATCAAATATATAACTTTCTTTCCTAGTGAGAATAAAATAGTTGGGATACATTGATTATTATCATTTTTGCATAATGATTTACCTATTTGTTTTAATTTCGATGACTCATATTTTGCAGAAATTTCGGAGTGCTTCAGTTGGGGCTGAGGAGTACATGTATGATCAGACCTCAAGGTGAGTTACCAGGAGATGCATTCTTAGAAACTGATTAACTAATAACCCTTTAAATGTACCTTCAAATTATACCTTTAAACCTTTTTTCTTTGTAAACTTTTATGGAACAGTGTGATTTTCTTTGCCTCAGTGCTTTTTTCTTTATACAAAGAATTTCTATATCATTATTTCCAGTCTTGACCAATTTTCTGGGGCCTACACCTCTTTTCTTCCTTCTGTTGGCTAGATATTCCTTCTTAGGTGTTCCTCTGAACCTCATACTCATGTGCCTCCAACCCAACAAATGTAATATGAACTTAATTTTTTTTTCTTTTTTTTCTTCTTCTTTCTTTCCTCTTCCACTTGTTTCACACCTGGTGTTCTGCTTTTATTTCCTATTGTGGCTAATGATGTAACCATTATCCAAGCCACCCCGGCTAGAGGTAAAGGATCTGGCTTCCTTCTGTTGGACTTTCCCAGCACTTGCCAAATGCTGAATTGTCTGTTCCAACTGTCATCTCTTTTCAAATTACCCTTGTCAACTTTCTCCTGAGATGTTGCAATACATTGGATCTCCCTGCCAACCCTTCTTTTTGTTCCACTGTGCACATAGCTAGCTACCAGCTATCATGCACTCAGGTGCCTTCTGTGTGCAGCAGTGCGAGTAGGATTGGGGATAAGATATAATCTCTCCTTACAAGAGGTCCATACACTTTTGGAGGAGACAAATGTGATGGCAGACGAATTGCAAAATATATGCTAAGAGATGAATCCTGCTACAGAGGTATATAAACAGAACGAAATGGACCTATAGGACTGGACATGTATGTAGGAGTAGGAGAGCATGTGGGGGGTAGGGGCAGATCTTCACAGGAGGTGGCATTTGAACTGGATCTTGAAGGATTAATAGCAGGTGTTTTCTAAGGAAAGAAGATTAGGAACATTCCAGGTAGAAAAGTCGTGCTTTAAGGCCTTGGTTATGATCATGTCTGAAGACAGGAGAGACTAGCAGCTGTGCATGGTGGCTCATGCCTATAATCCAGCACTTTGGGAGGCTGAGGCAGGAGGATCACTTGAATTCAGAAGTTCAAGACCAGCCTGGCCAACATAGTGAGACCTCATCTCTATTACTTACTAAAAAAAAGAGAGCAAGAGAGTGGCAAGAATGAATTTGTCTCCCCCAGTTACAAAACTTACAAAGATTTCATCACTTCAGGCAGAACTGAACTCAAATTCCTTATGAAGGTCATCAGGGCTCTCTATGTTTTGGTCCCTCTTTACTTAAAACCCCATCTCTTATGTTTCTTGCCCCTTTGCTTTTACATATCTGGCCCTCTTCCATTCTCTCAGTTTTCTCTTAACATCCTCTGGTTCCTTCTGGGTCTTACTCCAGTCTCAGGCTCCCCCACTCATCCTCCCCATATCATCTTATTTAGAATTTGGTGTGTTGTGGCAGTGGGGGCATGGAGCGGGAGGCAGGAAAAACTGAATTTGAAATTGTCTTCTGAAATGTGGGAGATAGGAGTTTAATTTGTATGTTGTAAATCCGGAGTACCATGTCAGCAGCTGTCAGGCCAGTGGGAAGAGCGAGCACTTACCAGTGACTTGACCTGGTTTCTCTTTCTGCTGCTGCCACGGTCCAGCAGTGTGAGCATGTCTCTTAGCCTCTCCTTATCTGTGAAACGAGGAAGGTGGGGCTGAATCTTGGGTTTTTATCCTGTGTCATGGACAGGCTTGATAGACACAAATCCCTGGAATTATATTAAAAACTATTTATGTTCATAAGTGCCTTTATCTGGGAAGGAAAATTCACTACTTTCTTCATGTTTTCAAAGCAGTCTGTGCCCTAGGCAAGATGAAAGCTACTGGTCTAGGTGATTCCTAATATCCTGTCCAGGTTAAAATGTGAGGATTCAGTGGTACTCTATTGAAATTGCTTTTTCAGACAAAATGGCAATGGAATCATTTCTGTTTTGAATGATTTATTTTCTACCTTCTTTGGAATTTATTAGCTTAAGCCTATGATTTTTTATCATAAAAGAGGAGTAATATTTTGCCCTTCAGATTTTTTTCTTATTATAAAAGTTAAAAAATAAATAAAACATTACATAAATATTTAATATAGAAGGCAAGAGCCCCCATAATCCTGTCAAGAGGCCATTTTCAGAGACAAAGTTTGAGTCATCTTTGTGCCCAGCCTTTCAACGACTATGAAATAAAAGTGCAAAAAAAACAACAACAAAAAAAAAAACACCTCAATGGAGAGTTTCTGGTGATCTAGAAAACACGCAGGGTTTGTTATTGGATTGTCACTGTGTGCCATCCTGTAGTATAGCAGAAATAAATATTTCTGAATGAATGTGTTAAACAAAAAAAGATTGTGATTCACACCTGTTGCATTATTTCAAATAATTGATATACTCTTTGAAGTTGGGAAAAATCAGTGCTTTTCTTTTGTAAATTATATCTTTTTTTTTTTTTTTTTTGAGGTGGAGTCTTGCTCTGTTGCCCAGGCTGGAGTGTAATGGTGGGATCTCGGCTCACCACAACCTCTGCCTCCCAGGTTCAAGCAATTCTCCTGCCTCAGCCTCCTAAGTAGCTGAGATTATAGGCCCGTGCCACCACACCTAGCTAATTTTTTTTTGTTTTTTTTTTTTTTGTAGTTTTAGTAGAGATGATGTTTCTCCATGTTAGCCAGATGGTCTCAATCTCTGACCTCGTGATCCACCCATCTCGGCCTCCCAAAGTGCTGGAGTTACAGGCGTGAGCCACCTCACCCAGCCTATATCATGTTTAAAAAAAAAATGTGAGGGACACTATTTAGAGCAAGGATCTGCATACTTTTTCTGAAATGAACTAAAGAGTAAGAATTTTAGGTTTGGCAGGCTTCCTGTCTACCACAGCAACTCAAGCTTGCTGTTGTAGTATGAAAGCAGTCATAGACTATATGTAAACAAATGAGTGCAGCTGTGTTCCAGTAAACCTTTATTTACAAAAACAGGCAGTGAGATGGCAAACCCCTGGTTTAGAACAACCCTGTCATGAGTTATTCTGCAGGCTTGAAAACAAGAAGCAAAAGACAAAGTACTCCCTGTGATTAGGGAACTAGAGTTTCAGGTGAATGTTTGAGTTTTGGATTTTCATGTTTTGAGATGTTTTAAGGTAAGATACAGCTATTTGTAACACCCTGGTTAGACAAAAAATAAAAGGTTAGGTATATGCATGAATTGAACAAAATCATTTATTTAGTTGTTTTGCTGTTAGGATAAAAGTGGCAAATTCTATCAACTCTTAAGCTTCAAGCGTTACCTAATTGCCAGCTAAAATCTATCAGGGGTTCTTTTGATAGAGCTCACACAATTGGCCAGGCACATCGTAGACTTTCTCCTCTTCCAAACCATCTGGTTTATGGGCCACTATTAGAAATGTTGTATACATTGTACTAGCAATGACCTTCGTTCGGTCTGGTCTCATCTCTTTGCCATATGCTGTGTTTTGTCTCTAAAACAGTAAACTTTGATTAATATTCATGTGAAATGCTATTAATGTGAAATTGATCAAAAAGCAGAAATGTCCAAGTGAGTGGATATGACCACTGTTTGTTTTCTGTTCACAGTGGCACGTTTCAGTACACCCTGGAAGCCACCAAATCTCTCCGTCAGAAGCAGGGGGGAGGGCCCCATGACCTACCTCAACAAAGGACAGTTCTATGCCATAACACTCAGCGAGACCGGGAGACAACAAATGCTTCCGACACCCCATCAGCAAAGTCAGGGTAGGGGCCACATTTCTCAGATAAAGTACAAAGGAATACGATGAATGGAATGGCTACCTCACAGCCTTGTGGAATGGCTTGGAAAAAAAATAAAACCTTCAACATAAATAATTCTAGAACGAATGTCAGAGAGTTGGGGGCAAGAGCACTTATTGGCTTGTAGTTTATCATTGTAATCAGTAACCAGTAAACCCTAGAAAGGGACATGGTTGGAACGTGCTATCTGACTGTATCCGAGGAATTTTCCTGCTTCACTCACTGCTTATGTGCTTCCTCGTTGTTGTTTTCAATCAATTGATCTTGATTTTTCAAGTAAGTAGCTGTAAGCAGAACCTCTCTGTAGGTGAGAAAGAGCTTTGTTCTATTCTGTAAAGGAGAATGCAATTCACTCTGAATCCCTGGGCCTGGTGGGAACTTGGTTTAAAAGCCTTCTGCAGCCCAGTGCTTTCTAGGGTTCCAGAGAGAGGCACGATCCCCACCGGGAGTCACTTAGTGACTTTCAGATTCATGAGTTTTCAGATTCTTGAGTTTTCATCTGAGTTTTCAGATTCATGAGTGTTAGAGCCACTTGTGTGAAATGAAACTGGCGCTCCCTGCTCTGGAAGCCTGCCAGCTTCTGGCGTACTTGCTACTGCCAAGAAGGGAGAGGCCCGGTAATCCCTCTCTACTGAAAAGGAAAATTATAGCACAGCTCTGGAAAGAAGTGGAAGGACTTTCCCAATCTGTCGTAAAGTGATTTATGCTGTTGTGTCCATGATGCCCAGCCCACCTGATTTTAGTCACAGCTCCCTCCTCTTAACCACTTCAGAATACTTAAGAAGTGAGCACATGGTATGCCTAGAGTGCACACAACTTGGGCATGACCCCCAGTGCAGGTGAGGCACAGGTCCCACACAAGGCTGAACCCACTGCAGTGAGAAAGCTGCCTGGCATGCTGTGTGCCCATCAGGAGAATTAGTAAGTTCTAACGCTGTGGTCAAGACCGTGGTAGAGAATATGCTATCACAATAATAATAACAAGAGTCATAAAATAACAATTCATATTTATTATCTTCTAACACCAGGCACTGTATTAGGTGCCATCTGTCTAGTAACTTGTTGAAACTGACAACAACCCTATGAAAAAGGCACTATTGTTTTTATGATATTACAGATAAGGAAACTTGGTGATAAAATTTCAGAAGCTTGTAACTGGCAAAGCTTACATAGCTAAAAGGTGAGAGAACCAGGATCTACCCCAGGCCATCAGACTCCTGAACCCAACTCTCTTTACCATAAGGTTGTGCTGTTTTGAGCAGCATGGAGGGCTGAAATACAGGGAAATATTAGTCTGGATGTATTTCCCTCTGGATATATTTTCTTTTTTTTTCTGAGATGGCGTCTTGCTCTGTCACCCAGGCTATAGTGCAAGGGTGCGATCTTGGTTTACCGCAACCTCCACCTCCCAGGTTCAAGCGATTCTCCTGCCTCAGCCTCCTGAGTAGCTGGGATTACAGGCGCATGCCACCATGCCCAGCTAATTTTTGTATTTTTAGTAGAGGCGGGGTTTCACCATGTTGGTCAGGCTGCTGTCGAGCTCCTGACCTCGTGATCTGCCTGCCTCAGGCTCCCAAAGTGCTGGGATTACAGGTGTGAGCCACCGTGCCTGGTCTCTGGATATATTTTCTATAAATTACATCCTCCCTCTCTCATATGTGAGCATCTGGTAAGAAGACACTGAATAAATTTGCTTTTTTTTTTTTTTTTTTTTAAGCCTGTAAATTCCAAGTGTGGGTATAACTTACATACACCCTTTTAAACACCATTACCATCAACCTGGAATAAATGATGAGTGGTTAGTATTCTAAGGTCATGACAACAGTTTGGCATACAGGGACTTTCCCAAGAATTCTACTTTGCTGATATCATGAAAATAATTTAATAAGAAAATTTTATTTCTTTATGTTCTGTTTTGGCTAAAATGAAGAATTCCCTCCCCCCCGCCCCCTTTTTTAAGGACTTTAACCTCCACCCTTGGAGGTTAAGTTGCGCCTCTCAGAGTGGCTCCTTCTTCCTCTCTGGCTCTGGGGCAGAAGGAGAAATGTGCTTGTAACCTACCAGCATTTACTTTTGTGAAGAGTCATAACAAGAGTCATAATAACATTTCATTCCAAGTCGAAGCATGTAGGGAGTGGTAATAACAGTTTTAAACTGCTTTTTTCTTTATCACTGAAGAAATAAATTTCCATACCAAGAATATGCCATTATTTATGCTAATTTAGACACTTGCCAGAAAAAAATATTACTTTAAATGTTATTTTTATTTTGAGGTAGAAATAAATACCAGGAAGCCACGTGGTAAACTTTCACACATAAATGGAAAAGCTTGAGGAAGTGGGAGAGGGTAGAATGAAAAGCTGGCTGAGCTCACAGTTGCACCAGCACAGAGAATGGTTTTCTTTATTGTCATGTACCCAGTCCTCTGAAGATCACACTGCTTGTGAATTTGCAGTAATATGGATATGTATTTCTAAACAGTTTTCCTAACCAACATCTGCTTTCTTGTGTAAAAATTATTTACATATACTTTAGGAAGGAGCCAGGGTTTGGAGTAACAGCCAGCAGCAGCATATATTTGCTGTCTATTAATTGTCAGGTGCCAAGGTGGATGGCAGATACTGTTTCTGTCCTTAAATTTGATGTTAATTGGGAAGACATTGCCATCGGCTGAATAACTGTAAATAAGTAAATGACTACAAATGAGTAAACTGCTACAAAGGAGAAGGTGATTTTGGTTTTGGTTTTGGTTTTTAAGACAGGGTCTCTCCCTCTGTCACCCAGGCTGGAGTGCAGTGGTATGATCACCACTCATTGACGCCTCAACCTCCCAGGCTCAAGTGAGTGTTCCTGTCTCAGCCTCCCAAGTAGCTGTGACTTCAGATGTGCACCACTGTGCCTGGCTTTTTGTTTTATTTTATTTTTTGCAGAGGCAAGGTCTCACTATGTTGCCCAGGCTGGTCTTGAATTCCTGGACTCAAGCATCTTCCCACCTCAGTCTCCCAAAGTGTTGGGATTACAGGCATGAGTCACCCGGTCCAGCCCTAAGAAGTACTTAAGGAATGAGAGTCCATGAAATATTCTTCTGGAATAGTAGGAAAGTGCCTAAGAAGTGTTTTGGATGTGGAGTGAGAGGAGGAGTATTCCTGATACTGTAATTAAAGGTTTTTTTAGAAGAGGTTGTTTTTGGTACTGTCTCCATTTCATAAATGATGGTGAATTAATGTGTATTTAGTTTAATAAGGCTGTTTATAATTTAGAACTGAAGAGAGTTTGAATTCTTATTTCTACAAGATATAATTAGTTTCTCAAGCTCATTTTTAAAGTACATCCACATTATATTTAAATAGATATCATAGTTGCCCTTGTATTTTTCAGTGTATGAAATATCTGTAGTTTAGATCTATGTTCATCAATAGGAATTTATCTTTTAGCATTTTCCTCATTTCCTTAGTATTTTTCTCATTAATTTTGACATTCCAGCCTGAGGCACTTAATTAGACCACAAACAGATGTTTGCTTCTTTACAAATGGCACCACATTTTATGTTTAAGGAGTAGGGGATGTCAAAAGTATGCTTGTTTCTAATACAAGAAAAAAAAATTTGAGGTGTTTCTGCTGACCTCACAAAATAATACATTTGTTGATAATTGGTTAATCTGCTTGTTTATAACCTCCTGGTAAAACTGATGTGGGACCCTTTTTTTTTTCCTCCATGCTGTTCTTACTTTTCAATCATTTTTTAAGTAAGTCCATTTTATAACAAAACAGACCATACAACCAAGCTTGTCTGGGCTTTTCTAAAGCAAGAAAAGCAACATGACACAAACACACCTCTGGTAGAACTTCTAGAACTGGAGACTGAGGCAGCAGAGGCACTGGACAAAAGTAAGCTCCATGATTCTCCCCTCTGCAGAGCGTGGTGATGGTGGTCTTCAGTGAAGACAAGAACAGAGACGAACAGCTCAAATACTGGAAATACTGGCACTCTCGGCAGCACACGGCGAAGCAGAGGGTCCTTGACATTGGTAAGTTGACCTTGACTTCCCTTCATAGTCCTCAACAGACTGACATATTGTCTTGATGCCAAGGGGAGCCCGGCACAGTAATCACAGCTGGAGCCACAGAGCTCTTGTGATGTGCCAGGCACTAGTCTATGCACCTGTCCTGTGTCAGATCATTCAGTGCAGATCAGACTGAGTAACCAAAACCAGGCTAAGCTGAGAGCAAAGAGTTTTCTATTTTTATGAAAGTCAACTGTGTCTCATAAAATCATAGTCATATATTTAGATTTGCAATAACCATTTCGGTTTCTAAAACGTGTTTTCATGGCCTTCCTGTTTCAGCCTAATAGGCAGTCAGCAGGTCAGACGAACTCTTATCTCTGTGACATAAACAAAGTCAGGCTTATGTGACCCTAGGGCATTTGGCAAAGGTCACGTATCTACACAGTGAGTTTCTAGTTCTCTGTCAGGTGTTCTTTTCGTTTCAACACATGCCTAGTGTAAGCAATGCTAGGTGATCAGGCAAGTGAACCATTTAAAGAAGGAGTGAATCTGCCAGGAGTCTATATACCCCTAAATATGAAGTCTGTTCTGTAGAGACAAGCAGCCCCCTGGATGGCACACCACTCAGGGTCCAGTCTGGAAGGCAACGCCCATGCCCAGTAATTCACTGGGCATGAACTCATTGCCAAGGTTGGAAGGGCTGAAGGCACAGTGAGTCAAGTCCAGCTATTACCTGCAGGGCTGGAGAATCAAAGGGCGGAGGGAGGAGGTGGGGTGTTGGAGAAGCCACCCAGCAGGAGCCGGGACCACAGAGGGAGCTGCTTTCCAACGGGAGATGAAAGCACAGCAGAATCACTGCCAGATACATTCTCAATGCCAAGAGGGAGGAGGAGAAATGTCCTGGATTCTCTCTGCCTCTCGGTCTCCTGCCAGGGCCTCCCATTCTGCCTCCTGTTGGCAGAATTTGACTCAGAGTCAGAAGGCACATTACCCTGGAAAGTGCAGTTTGTAGAATCAACCTCTGAGATGCAGAGCATAGTAGGGGAAGTCAGGGAATGGATCTTAAAGCTTCCAAAAATCACTTAAAAGCAGACAGTAATGTATGTGTTTCCATATAATTTTAACACTTTCCATAAGAAGTAAGTCATTTCTCATTTATAGACTTTATTACCCCGTTTTGCTGACTAAGATGCTGCAGTCCAGATGAGTGTGGGCTAAGTGAAAGTTTCCATCATCGGGTATGACAAGGTATTACTGAGCCTTGCAAAGGATGATTACTTTGATTTCTTATACATTGCAATGAGGATTTTCAGGACTTCCATTTTACCCTGGCGTGGACTCCTTGACCACAGTGGCAGAGTTTAGTGACTAAGTTAGGGTCAGAGACTCACCATAGAAGATATTGAGACTAGTTACTGGTTTTCCTTGGAAAATAGTTAAGCCACATCTCACCCCCTGCATCACATACATACACCCATTGTATTAACTAGTCAAACATATTTATCGAATAAACAAGGAAAGCTCACTGGCCCATATCACATGACTCCGCCTCAGATAATTCATGCAAGAGGTGGGGATAAGATCTGTCTTGCTGACCCAAGTTGATAAACTAAACCAAGACCTGGTGACTAGGATGGGGGTTTGGGATACTTGCCTTAACCTGTTTAGTTAAATCTGCATAGAGCGAGAGGAACAATTTTATTTTATTTGAAAAGTTAGCCTTATAATTATTACCCAAGAAAATGAAAGGAGCAATTAAAGAGAAATATGGACTAGGTCCAAATAAGGCAAATAATAAAAGCATTTTACTGGCATACCTGTTGATCCAACTTTGCTAGTGTTTCAGGGTTTACATTTCTGAGACTGGCATGATTTCTCAGATCTTGTGAGACTTCAGATCTTCTCTTCTTATCGTCTCTTTCCTGTCTTCAGACTTTTCTTACTATATACACATGTGTCCCCCATAGGCACACACATGCTTTATCTCTGAGATTTGTGATATTTACTAAGTAGCTTCATGGCTAACTTGGCTACTTGCTTCCAACCTGAGAACAAGGCATTAAATCCACCACTTAGTTTCAATGAAACATGTATTTTCTGAGCACAATCTCTATCCCAACCTCAACCTGACATCTGCTCACACAGAGTGAGAAAATATGCAAAAATCTCATATAATTTATTCTTCTGCTAGATTTAAAAAATCAAACCATGTATTTCTCTGCTACTGGGTTGTAAATACCATTTCCCATGTAAAGGAGCACTGATGGTGTCCTGGCACATATGTCTGCCTGTCGCATCATCATCTGCTTTAACTCTGGAGTATGATGTTGAGAAAGTTTCTGGGGTCACCCCTTGTCTCCACCAGGAGTATCGTGAAGGGTTATGGGTACCTGCAGAAGGTGAAGGAAGGCAGAGAGTGCGTGGACCATACCTTTGCCAGTTTGGGTTAGGAACCTTCTAATGGCCTAAAAATTAAAAAAAAAAAAGTACCCAGAATTATTTAATGCATTTCTTTTTCAAAACCTCTGTGAAGCTGGAGGTTAAAGTCAGGGCTGAAAAATCACAGTTCTCAAATCTCCACCAGCATCTATGGTCTGCAGGTTCAACCATGCCAGCCAGGCAGTGACCCTGAAGCTGGAGCTAGAGACAGAGATGAGGCCCCCTTAGCAAAAGCAAGGGTTCTTTCTTTAAATGGATGCATAATAATTATATATACTCATGGAGTGCCTGTGATATTTTGATATAGGCATGCAATATGCAAGATGATCAAAGCATTTAGGATATCCATCGCCTCAGACATTTACCCTTTTTTGTGTTCAGAATATCTCAAATCTTCTAGCTATTTTGCAATATATAATAAACTATTGCTAATTATAGTCACTCAACTCTGCTATTGAATTCTGGAACTTATTCCTGCTATCAAACTGTGTGCCTATTAACCGACCTCTCTTCATCCCACCTTTCCCATCTCCCTTCCCAGCCAGGCTGACCTCAAGTGATCCACCTGCCTTGGCCTCCCAAAGTACTGGGATTGCAGGCGAGAGTCACTGCACCTGGCCGAAACAACTCATTTTCTTGTTTAAAAGCCAAGATGCTAAGAGGGGAAGAATTTTACCTAAGGTCACACACCTGATAAGTGGTATGGAGGTGAGATAGAAACCCAAGAATCCCAGAATGTGCACTATTTTTCATAGCAGTTATTTGTCATTGGTCATTAGAGAAATACAAATCAAAACCACATTGAGATACCATCTCAGGCCAGTTAGAATGGTGATCGTTAAAAAAATCAGGAGACAACAGATGCTGGAGTGGGTGTGGAGAAACAGGAGCGCTTTTACACTGTTGGTGGGAGTGTAAATTAGTTCAACCATTGTGGAAGACAGTGTGGCGATTCCTCAAGGATCTAGAAACAGAAATACCATTTGACCCAGCAATCCCATTACTGGGTATATACCCAAAGGATTGTAAGTCATTCTATTATAAAGATACATGCACACGTATGTTTATTGTGGCACTGTTCACAATAGCAAAGACTTGGAACCAACCCAAATGCCCATCAATGATAGACTGGATAAAGAAAATGTGGCACATATATACCATGGAATACTATGCAGCTATACAAAAGGATGAGTTCATGTCCTTTGCAGGGACATGGATAAAGCTGGAAACTATCATTCTCAGCAAACTGACACAAGAACAGAAAACCAGACACCACCTATTCTCAGTTGTAAGTGGGTGTTGAACAATGAGAACATATAGACACAGAGAGGGGAAACATCACACACTGGGGCCTGTCAGGGGATGGGGGGCTAAGGGGGAGGGATAGCAGGGGGTGCGGGGGATAGGGGGAGGGGATAGCATTAGAAGAAATACTTAATGTAGATGATGGGGTGATGGATGTGGCAAACCACCATGGCACGTGTATACCTATGTAACAAACCTGCACCTTCTGCACATGTACCCCAGTACTTAAAGTATAATAAAACAAACAAACACAATTATTTGAAGCCCTCTCTCCACCATATACCGTCTCTGTATTCCAGCCCCTAGCCAGTTCTTGGCACCCACCAGGCCCTGACTACATGGAGAGTGTCTGATTCACAGACATCCTGATTCTTCTGTCTGTGGCTTCCTCTCCAGACATGGAGGACGTTTTGCAGTCGGGTGGTGGACCTCTTGGCTGCTGCTAGTTCTGACATTGGTGAAAGCCAGTTTGATATGCAGTTCTTGTACATTAGGTCATAAACTGTTTGGCAGGAGCTGGGGACAGGGGGAAGAAAATATTAGCAATGAGCTCTAACTTGATATAGAGTAAACCAAATAAACCCAGGCCCAAGGGGATCCTGCTGCTTTTCAAAACACATAAGCAAAGTTCTCTAAGTCTCACAAGTTCATTCTTGTGAGCTCCTTGAATAACAACAATTATTCAAGGTCATAAATAAGTTTATATTCTGTGGTTCGGGAGCATTCTTATGCCAATTGTACCTCCTGTGTGGAATCACTATGTAAGTGATATTTGCAGGTTGATTTTCTGAGTGAGAAACCTTCTTTAAAAGAAGGCATGGAGTGAGCGATGGCTTGGTTAACACCCACTTGAGGAAAAGCATAGTTATTCCACATTCATTCTGCAAACATTTACTGAGCACCTACTATGTGCCAGACCCTTTGTTAGCCACTGGCAATACGAGTGTAATTAAGGCAGAGCCCTGTACTCAGACTGCTCAAGATGAGGGGGCAAGAAGATGACTAGCTAAAATATCACGTGGTAATTGGCAGCATAGAGGAGCGCTTCCCAGAGAAGCTTCTGAGACTCATCTGAAAAGGTAACTAGGGCACGTGAGGTCAAAAAGGTAGGGAAAGGTGCTACAACTCGTGCAATAGTACATTCATAGGTATAGTAATCAAGACAAAAAAAGTGGGACTGAGGTCGGGTGTGGTGGCTCACGCCTGTAATCCCAGTACTTTGGGAGGCCGAGGCTGGTGGATCACAAGGTCAGGAGTTGAAGACCAGCCTGGCCAACATGGTGAAACCCCAACTCTACTAAAAATACAAAGATTAGCTAGGCGTGGTGGCAGGCACCTATAATCCCAGCTACTTGGGAGACTGAGGCAGGAGAATCCCTTGAACCGAGAGGTGGAGGTTGCAGTGGGCCAAGATCACACCCTGGCGTGATCTTGGCCCACTGCAACCTCCACCTCTCGGGTTCAAGGGATTCTCCTACCTCAGCCTGGACAACAGAGAGAGACTCTGTCTCAAAAAAAAAAAAAAGGACTGACAAATTATTTAATAAAGTCTGATAACACTATTAGCCCAGGTGAGTGGGGGTGGATACTCTCATGCATGCTAGTGAGAGTGCTAGTTGATTCGACCTATGCAGAGAGCAGGGTAAAGGAAGTCCCTAGTAAATGGGATTGTGGGAAAGGCTTACATTTTTATTTATTTATGTTTATATTTTTTGTGACAGAGTCTCTCTCTGGAGGTAGTGGCACAATCTCGGCTTGCTACAACCTCTGCCTCCCCAGGTTCAAGCGATTCTCCTGCCTCAGCCTCCCGAGTAGCTGGGATTACAGGTGCCTGCCATTATGCCCAGCTAATTTTTGTATTCTTAGTAGAGACAGGGTTTCACCATGTTGGCCAGGCTGGTCTTGAACTCCTGACCTCAGGTGATCTGCCTGCCTCAGCCACCCAAAGTGCTGGGATTACAGGCATGAGCCACAGCGCCCAGCCAAGGCTTACATTTTTTAATGGGGTCTTAGAGTGGCAGGTAGATGAAGCATAGATGGAATTTGCTAGTCCCAAACTGAAAGAAACCCTGGTTATACTGTTTCTGTGTGGCACAGGCTGAAGCCTTGGGTTCCCAATGGCAGCTGACTGAGCCCAGGAAGGATCTAGGGGTCCACAGATCCAGAAGGCACTGAGTATTAGAGTTTCATTGCTTCTTGACACCTGAGTCCTGGTGGCAAACCTCAGAGCTGCAGGTAGAATGATAAGGAAGTGCTATTTGAGTTCCTCTGTGATCACCCACCTTAGCATCTTTGCAGAGGAACGTCACTAAGCCAGATGTGGAGCTCAGAGTTTCTTGCTCTTTGTTGCCTTAACACTACCTTGTCTCCACAAAGTCTTGTTTTACAGTTTTGTTGGGGAGATATTAGTGTGTGTGTATGTGTCTGTGTGCGCGCGTGCATGTGCACGCATGTGTGTATTTACACTTTTTTTATACTGAAGGTTAACGTGAATATCTTGTTTTAGCCATGTCTTTCTGTTGTTGAATGAAACAAGATGTGTAAGAGAGGGCAATAATAGAAATTGTACCTGCAAATTGCCATTTATCCAAGTGGCTGTGTTGCATTTGCATATCAGTCTTCCCAGAACGTCAATAAGGTCATACAGTGGAGAATGTGCAGAAATAATAGTCAAATAGAATACTGTGATAAAGTGAACTTTCTCTCCAGTGAGTTGCAGTGGTTGATTTTGGAGGCTTTGGATACCCATTGAGGATTTTTGGCAGGTTTGTAATGGGATATCTATATTTCAGAGAGGTAATTCTGAGCCAGCATGTGGGGATGGATGCAGTGAGGGCTGGACTGGCAATGGAAGACCAGCAATAGCCAGGTGAAAGACTGGGATTGGAGGCCTGAATTGCAGAGGGGGAGGTAAGAAAGTTAACCCAGGAGTGAGAGACAAACTGCGGAACTGATAGAGTCTTGATGACTGATTGGCTGTGGGAGATAGAGGGGAAGAAAAGGATCATGAAGAAAAGCTCAGCTTTGCTAACTGGTTGGATGCCCTCCCCAGAGGCAGGGGGAGACAGAAGGAGCAGCGTGGCCAAGTGTTGGGGGGCGTGGAGGTTGGCCAGGTGCTGAGTTCAGCCAGGGGCATGTTGATTTTGAGGCACCATCTACCCATAGAACAGGCTGGGAGTTTCCCAGGACTTATTTGCACAGTGGAGTTATCCATTTTTGCACAGTGTATGAGCCATTTAAAAAATATTTAAAATGGATCACAAATAAAAAAGTTTACTGGACTAGATATTGATCAATCTCCTCAAATAGTGGATAATTCTAAAACCACTTTCTGGGGAAGGGATATTTTTCTATACCTTTTTGTATACCTATTTGTTACCTTCAAACAGGAAGAAAAATTTAAGAGGTTCAGCAACCAGCATTAACTTCATAGAGTGGTAGCCAGAAGCTACGACAGTTAATTGGTAGCACATTCATATGTAATTTCTACCTACTGAACGGAACTAATTCCTTTACTACTTTCTGGTGCAGATGTTCCAAAATAATGCACATACAGTTTTTGTGCTTTCAGAATGGGCAGTACAAGTTGCGACGTAATGAGCCTGATTCCACAAGCACGTCCAAGTAGACATCATTACTTTATAGTCACATCCAGTGTAAGCATTATTGATACAAGGTTGTAGTTAATTGTGAAATAAACTGTATGCTCTCTATTCAATCTCTGTCTTTAATGTTGGTTCGCAGTAATCTTTCCTACATCAGGATTCATTAGTTACATTGTTAATATTAATCCTGCAGATTTCCATGGTAATCAGCAGGCAATTATAGTACAATTTCAGTTATTAGCATGTGATTATAGGATTTTCATCTGTGCCCTAATGCAAATCTATTTCTCAAGAGTCAATGTTTAAATTGTGCTCTGTTGAAAGTAATTTATATTAAGGTCATGCTTTTTTGAAAACTTAAGTTTTCAAAATGAAATCAAAACATTTCTTAAATTTTGATCCTCCATAGTTCTCTTGAAGGGCAAAAGAAGCCTCTCAAAAGATGCCTGATCACAGACTTTAGTTGAGCTCTGGGTTTCAGCTTGGCTGTCCTGTTCAGGTCTAGAAGCTCTTTTTTTTTTTTTTTTTTTTTTTCAGAGCCAATTCTGTAAAATAGAAGCTCTTTTTAATCTGGAATCATGCTGTACATTCAAACAGAAATTGTAGTTAAAACTAAAGGACAGTTTACTTTAACTGTTAAAAAAGAGTTTTTTTCTTTGAGTTTTTTAGAGGAAGTTGGCTGTGGATGTACCCTACAAGCATGCTTTCTCACAGTTTTTATAGCCAGTCCTGCCTGGGCTGGGCTACTCTGAGAGCTGTGTAGGAAAGTGCGGGGGGTGGAGATTTGAGGTGGTGTGTGCGAAGAGGTGACTTTCACATGTTGGGAGGTCAGGTGGTTAGGTAGCCAAGTGATCAGGTGGCCAGGTGATCAGGTAATATGAATTTGTGGCCCCAACAGGCCTGGGAGCCAAGAGCACCAGCAACTCCCCCACTCTCTTCACCAGGGTTTCCCACTGTCCATCTCGTTTAGCTCTCTGGCTCTCTGGAGGGCTGTCCTTTCCCCACCTTATACAGATTTGCACTCTCCGTGCAGTCTGGAAAATGTAGGTCTTCCCTCCTTTAAAAATAACTCAAGTAAATAGAATTTCATTTTCTGATGTTTTTCTAGGCTGTTTCCATACTTCTGAATAGATATGAAAAATAAATTTGATTATAAACCAAACCAAACCTCTTGACAGCTCCCAAATTAAAAAAGCAAAATCCAAGGGCTGGTAAGAATTAAGCCTATAGTTAGAGCTCAGTCAGAAGAGCAAGCTCCATCTCCACGTGCTCCCCAGGACCAGATGCGAGGGGGAATCTGGGGGTAGGCCAGCAACGGCCTCACTTGCAGCTCCAGATCCTCCCTCTCTATTATATCCACCCTTGCTTTTATCACGAGTTCATGTGCAGTGCAAGGTATGCTCTATTTTCTAGAGAAGTGCTAAAGCCACACTCCTTTTCATCTCAACACTGAATAGAAACATTTATGTGATAAAAGTGTGGTAGGCTGTGAAGGTTAATTAACTTAAAACACTGTAAATGGAAAGTTTTGTTTTGTTTAGGTAGGAAATAATTTTCAATCATAATTGAGCCAATGTGAGTTTTCACCTACTTCATACCTGTCTCAGGATGAATCCTGGAAACTCATTTTGTTGAGGCCAGCATCTCTGGGGAGAATCCCTTCCTTTGCGTGTGTAATGAGGGTGGTCCTCAGGCTCCCTCTGGTTCCCTCCATGGGAAAGGGTCAGGATCCTATCTCGAGCTCCAACTCCTGATCCCTGCAGACTCCCTTTCAAGCTATTGCTGGGCCCTCCTGATAGCATGGGGAGAAATGCCAGATATAGGTGATGGGGAGGAAGGCAGCAAATCACACTGCCATGTGTGTACCTGTGTAACAATCTTGCATGTTCTTCACATGTACCCGCAAACCTAAAATGCAATAAAAAAAAAAAAATATATATATATATATATATAAATGAAAAAAAAAGAGGAGCCTACACTTCCGGCCCTACATCTGAAACTATCACTTGTTTCTCAATCCAGCAGAAGCTGTCTTTTATTAATATTTTTAAATGACAGATCTCTTTTCACCTTTCACTATTGTTTCTTACTTATTTCCAGCCTCTTGTTTGTCCCTTCTCTCTAGCCCTCCCCTCCCTCCCTTTTTCACCTGGAAGACATCTCTCACATTGAGACCTTGTTCCCCTGTCCTCACTTGGGTGAGAGCTTCCTAATCTTCGCAGGTAGAGTCAGCTGCTCCCTCCGTGGGCTTTGGTTCAGATCTAAACAGTAGTACTTGGACGTTTTTCACTTGGTTTATTCATTCATTCATTTATTCATCCTATTAGATGCTGAATGTTTTGAATAAAGATAGGATTTTTAAACCTTTAATCTTTGTATGCTTAGCAGCTGGTACAGAACCTGGCAGAGAATAGATGCTCAACCAATGTCACGTGGTTGATGAACACACTGCCATGCGTGGTGGTGTGCATCTAGGTGACAGTGACAGCAAGCAGGCTTGTGCCTGGTTCACCGAGAAATCTGACTGGGGTTGGACTCTCCTCTTTCATGCTGAAAAAATTGTTTTTGGTAGTATTTTTCTGGCTATTAGGAGGCTAAATATGCCTTTAGTACTTCCATTTCTTATATTTAAATATTATTTTGTTGTACTATAAATATTTTGATATAACTTAAATACCCCTGAGACATAATTTCTAGCCTACAAGCATAATATATATACTAATAAACAAGGATAAATTTCTCCTTTTAAACTTAACTAGAAATCATTTCTGTTTTCTTGAAACAAACACGTGGGAAATTGTTTAAAGGCAAAAATTTTTTTTAAAAGTAGCTAGATGTGAAATTAAAACTTACAACTAATGTGTCCCTTTATCATTTTTCTTCACTGCTCCTAGGAACTCAGTTTGTCTGGTTCTAGCACATTATTGTTTAATAAACCTTTTCTTATAGCTCGGCTACTCCTGGCAATTTTAAAGCCATGAGTGGTTAACCAGAAGGAATGTTACAGAGAAGATAAAAGCATAAAATGCTTTCAGAACGCTCTGAGAGTCTGTTTTAATGACAGGGTAAAGCTGTCCCATAGAGATACCGGTTTAGATGATGAGATTTCAAAATCAAAACACACACACACACTCGCATGCACGGTTAACTGAAACCACTCATACGTCTGCTGTATTTAGTACTATACAATGTTCTATTTCCTATCTTCCATCTTTTTTTTTTTTTTAAACATTTACTGGACATTGAGTTGTTTTTCCCCTAACTGGTGGGACTTTTGTAATATCCATAGCTATAACATCATTCTTTCATCTCCAGTGTGGAATTTATACTTTTATTTGATTTCATGTTTTTTGTTTGGGACCTCATTATTTTCTTTTTTCAGAGGTACATTTAAGGAAACTTCAGGCACTCTCGTCATATTACAGTTTTTAGTATTATTGGATTGGCTTAAAAATGACCCCCCCCCCCAAAAAAAAACCCCTAGAGATGTAATTACATAGTTTGTGAGACTCATGTATTTCATGAACAAAACTATAGAGCTGCTCTATTCAGCCACCCTCTAGCATTTGCTGGAAGTTTCTCCCCCCTGTGGCCTTCAATAGAAACAAATGTATCTCTTTGGAACATCCACAAGTGAGATATTAGGCAAATTTAGTTTTTCTTCCTTGTTTACAAAACCTAAAACTTGCTAAGTTTTTTCAAAATTAAATTAAACTCGTCTTCTTTGTAGAAGCCAAAATATGGTAAAGCGAATCTGAATAAAACTCTTTGAACAGGCTCCAGGAATGTGGACCACCACTAGTTTCTCTGCTTTTGCAGACATGTGTTAAAATAATTGAGTGCTTAGTAAATGAGAGTCTCGTCGTTCAGCAATCCTGTGTGATAGGTGCTGCAGTGTCTCTGTTATACAGCTAAAGCAGCCAGCTGAGTGAGGTCATGTAGTTCTCTAAAGGTCACTGTGGACTCAAGTCCACTCACACCTACAGTCTGGGGTTAGCATTAGAACAGTTAACTGTAACAGCAACAGCAGTTTCCCTCTTTAAGAGAATTCAAATTCCTATTTTGACATAGTATCAAAATCCTCTAATAATTCCAGAATTGATGAAAAAAAGTAAAAGTACACAGGACTAGCAATGTGAGTAATTCAAGTAGCAGTTAATGCAGAAATCACTCCTACAACAAACTAGAATAGTCTATGAGCTACTTCCCACTGGGTCCCCACCCACTTAACACAAGTAAGAGGTTTACCTTCCTAGGTCACTTAACTCATTCTGTGTATGTGATTTGCTGCCAGGGGTAAGTGGGGGAATTTGAAAATGTCAATTTATCTTACTGTATTTTGAGTTGCTCAAGTAATTGGGCTTGTGGTTTAAATTTAGTGAAAGCTAATCCACTTGAAGGCTTAGTCTTTGTACTGCACTGCCAATTACCAAAAAGTTATTTTTAGTGTTTGAATCTATTCAGTCTGCAGCTCTGAAGTACAACTCTAAGTGTTTGAAAATTATTTCTCACACTGAGGGTTGTTAGACACTAGAATGGGGCTGTGGAATCTTACAGAAAAGAAATTCTTGAGACTCTTACCCATAGTATAAAATACCCTCATTTCAGAAAGAGTTCAGCTTCCTTTTATAAATTAGTCAGTTTAACCAAGTGTGATAGTTTCTGGATATATCATCTGAGGTGGGGAAAAGATTAGGGAGCTTTGTGCTAGAAGGGGCTCTGTTTGCAGGGATGATTACTACTGACTAACCGCTCTGGGCAGTAACTTCTAATCCTATGTGCCTGTAACTTCTTGTCCCCATATCTGCTCCCAAGAGTGTCAGTATATTAGACGACAGCATGAAGAATGGAAAACTGGCATATGCTTCAGTAGTTCATGCAGTGTTATAAGCATGTTACCAAAGCACAGTCTGTGTCTTCATTCATTCAGAAAACTGTCAGGAACTTTCAGGTACTTTTGTGTGATTTACAGAGTAAATTTGTGGACAGAGACAAAATGGTTATAGTTAAATCTCCCTGAACCACATGGACTAATGAGACGAGTTGAATGTTAAGCCCATCTGAGTTACTAAATCTGGAGCTATATGCCATGGTGCAAGCATGGGCACACGGCATGTGTGTTTACGTGTGTCTACATACAGGATATGACTTGTTGTTAGTTTGAAATCAAATTTGCTAGTCAAGACCAACATTCTTAAAAAACAAAATCAGAGAGAATAAAAAATACTAGCATACACAGAAAATAGTAATGAGTTACAGTGTAAAATGTTTTTCATATCCTGTGCTTAGTACAACTTGAAAGTGATAACACTGTCTATATAATTCCTTCTCTACAAACAGGAGGGTGAATCAAACACAAGTAAAATATTAGATGTAGCCTAAAGAGAAAGTTCTAAGAAACACAAATGTTATCTGTGAGGGTATTATACTAAGCCATGGAGAGTAAATAGTAGTAATATTATTAATAATTATGCCTTTAATAATATATGAATAGAAGAGTCACTCTATGCTGGTCACACATGTTTTCATAATTTTGGCCATTGTTGTCCTGGATTATGTATGGAAAGGTGCTCATTTGGCCGTATAGCAGAGAAGGCAAAGGCCTCTGGCATTGTGTGTAGATGAATTTCATAAGTTCTAATCCCAGCCTGGCCCCTTACAAACTGACTGTGGGGGGATGGCAGAGTACTTAACATGCTTGCCTGTTTCCTATTCTAGGAAGGGGGAATAATAATTTTAAAAAGCTATCAAGCAAAACTGTCTGAGGTCTTATTTGTGAAGTACGTATGTTTAGCACAGGGTCTAGCACACCTTCAGCTCTCAAAAAAATGGTGGCCGTTATTATTATTTGCTCATGGGCTGGTATTCCAATGATTGAAATACTTTAGTGCCTCTAGAAATCAGCTCTAGTGTCAACACACTTAAGGAAATCCAGTCAGGTCACCTCTGACTCTGTAAAACATTATAGAGACAATAATGAACTTTATAAGTTCTTGTGAGTCACTCAAGTTTTAAGAAGCCACTGCTTTGAATTTGAAAACAGAAAAAAAAAAATCTCAGAATCCGCTTAGACTAGGGTTCACTTATTCTGCCTATTTCAAGGCAGAGCAAATGCTCCTGGAATGGCCCTCTCCTGTTTCCTGAATTGGAGCTGATCCTATTTGGCACTGCAAACAGAGAAGCAGATGTTTGAGGACAGGTGGGAGGGGCAAAGTGGAGGACAGGTGGGAGGGGCAAAGTGGAGACCAGTACTGGTCCCACCTTCCACTGAGACTACCAGGGCCCGGTTCTCATAGCTATTGTCTCTATTTTGTAGATGAGGAAATTTCAAGTTCAGAGAAGTTCAGTTAACTCACTGAAGGTCTCAGGGCTTGGTGGGAGGAGAGACGGAAAATTAAATTCAGGTCTGTGTGTTTCCACACCATGTCCTTTCTCTTTATGCCTTGATTGCCACCCTGTAAATAGACTTGTAAGCATCAGGACCCCAAATATGTAAACTATGCCGAGCTCTGAGCTTTTGTAAAAGGGGTCTTATTAGGCTGTGGTGTATGCACATTGAGTCGGCAACCATGCCCAGAGCCATTTTCAGCATTCCAGCTTCATTATTTCACTAGTCCAGACAGAATCCCCACCTTTCAGAAGAGACGCAATCTTTATATTAATTATGCCACTCCTTTTAATCTCCAACAATATATACAAAAATAATTAAAAGGCGTAGTTATAATTTACCAAGCATGTGAAGCTTAATTAAGGTGGAGGAATTAACATTGCCTTTGACGGGATTCCCAGAATCACACTTGCACCTACAATCAGTTTGAAGAAAGCTCAGCCTACAGAAGTCTGAACTTAAAAACCTGTTAACAGGCCAGTTATTATATGCAAAAGATAAAAAATAAAAGATTACAAGAGGATTCACCGTAATAATTCACATAGAATTGGAACCTATAATTTCTGTGCCAAATATAACTTGCCAGAAGCACAAACACAAAGCATTGCACATTCACGCATCCTCGTCAGTCCTTTGCTGAAGCACTGCAAAGTTTATCATCACTTCCCCAACACTGACACCTCAGGTTTTCTTAGAAAGGCTAACTTTTGAATTTTTCTTTCACTCTTCACAGTGCTTGCAGTAGATGGAGATAGTTTCTTGTCTCCTCTCTACTGAAGCATTGCAACCTTGTCTTTCTAGTCAAGGAATTTGCAATGATCCCAAAATGTCCAGTCTCTTTGCCTCCTCAAGCTTACATTCCTTCAGTGCTTCCCAACAAACTAGTAGCCATTGTAGGATGTGCTATGATCCCAATGTCTGCTGACAATATATTGTTGAATTTGCAAGATAAATATGGACAGTAGTTTAAAGTATGGCCTCTGGCATCAAGCAGACCTGTATTCAAATCACAGGTTGGCTTGTTACCAGCTGTATGATTTTCCACAAGCAGCTTAACTTCTGTGTGAGAGGGAGATGCTGATTCCTGCTTCATAGAGTGGTTGCCAGGATTAGCAAAGGTGTTAATGGCTTCACATAGGCTTGGAACGAGCTTGTAAGTTCTCCATTTGTAGCAGCTATCACCCGGAGAGTATTTGCATTTTAATGCCAGGAGATGACAATGTCTTTATCCAAAGGATGGAGTGTCTCAGGATGGTTTTCCAGGCATAAGAATAAGCAGACATCCTGGAGCAGGTGGTGCTGGAATCTTACTGTGCAGGTTAACTGCCTGTCCTCCCATATTGCTATTTAGCCCTCCTAAGAAGGGAAATCTGAGGAGCAAAGAGGAACTGTCATATGGACTTCATTGATAGTTGATGTAGGAACTTAATGACAGATACAGCACTTTCTAATACTGTCTGGAGTAAATCCAATGCACCCAAATAATCCAATAATGAAATTGCTCCTTTTAATTATTTTGGCATTTCCATTTGACATAGAACAGTATTAAATGTGGTCCCCAGATTAGCCACATCAGCTCTACCTGGGAGCTTGCTAGAAATGCAAATTCATGGCCACATTCTAGACCCATGGAATCAGAATCTCTGAGAGTGGACCCAGAATCTGCATTTTACCAAAGCTCTTCAGGCGATTCTGGTGCACTGCAACATTCAAGAAGCACCATTACAGAATATCCACTCAAGCCTGTAAGCCATGGGAATTTGGAAACACTTGTTCTGTTTTGGGAGGATTCTAGCAGGCCCTAGAGAATTTCCATGAGTTCCCACACTCTTCACTCTGACATTCCAAGGACACACACAGCCTTAGAGAAGACCCTGAAAATTTTGGCTGTATCACCGGCAGCATATGACATTAACAATGAGATCAGGTTCATTCTTATTTCATTAGAAAGACTAACATTTTTTCTCCCCATGGTTTTATTTATTTATGTGTTTATTTATTTATTTAGTTGTTGTTGTTGTTGAGATGGAGTCTCTGTCGCCCAGGCTGGAGTACAGTGGCACAATCTTAGCTCACTGCAACCTGTGTCTCCTGGGTCCTAGTGATTCTCCTGCCTCAGTCTCCAGAGTAGCTGGGATTACAGTTACCTGCCACCATGCCTGGCTAATTTTTGTATTTTGAGTAGAGATGGAGTTTCACCATGTTTATCGGGCTGGTCTTGAACTCCTGACCTCAGGTGATCCACCCGCCTTGGCTTCCCAAAGTGCTAGATTACAGGCGTGAGCCACTGCACCTGGCCAGCATAATTTTCTAAACCTGTTTCAGCCAATAATATTGTTGCATCATTCCTGTTTTGGGAAATATTAAGCCATTTTCCTATTCACTCATCCTCACCAGGTAGATGTTAGTATTGTGTTTACAAACTAGTATTTAAAATATGTAGTTGTTATGTTGCCTTGTCATTTTTTTTTTTTTAGGGGAAAGAAGTTCATTTGAAATTTAATATGTTCACAATGATGTGTTTTGTAATTCGTTTAAAGCAGGGTGATTATTTTTCAGCTATGGTAACTATCATTGCAAAAAGAAGCCATTCACTCAGATCACATGAGTTCTAACCACAGGAAGGAATCTCAGATGCAGGAGGTTGAGTGGAGGGCCTCGACAATGATATGTCCATGTCCTAACTCCCGGAACCCAGAAATATGACCTTATTTGGAAAAAGATCTTGCAGATTGTGACTGTCGATGATAAATTCTTAGAAGAGAAGGCAAGGAACAGGCCAGGCATGGTGGCTCACACCTGTAATCCCAGCACTTTGAGAGACCGAGGCAGATGGATCACCTGAGGTCAGGAGTTCGAGACCAGCCTGGCCAACATGGTGAAACTGCGTCTCTACTAAAATACCAAAAAAATTAGCCAGGCATGGTGGCAGGTGCCTGGAATCGCAGCTACTCAGGAGGCTGAGGCAGGAGAATCGCTTGAACCTGGGAGGCAGAGGTTACAGTGAGCCAAGATTGCACCATAGCACTCCAGCCTAGGCAACACGAGCAAGACTCTGTATCAAAAAAAAAAAAAGAGAGAGAGAGAGAGAAGAGGGAACAGATACAGAGACACAGAAGAGAAGGCCATGTGAAGGCAGAGGCAGAGACTGGAGTGACACCACTGTGAGTCCGGAAGTGTTCAGGATCACTGGCAGCCACTAGAGGCTACAAGAGGCATGGCACAGCTTGATTTCAAACTCCTGGCCTCCAGAACTGTGAGCAAAAATACTCCTGTTGTTCAGAGCCACCATGTTTATGATAATTGGTGATGGCAGCTCAAGGAAACCAGCACAGCAGCTCATTACTATGCCTTTTCCTGACTACAGCTGTCAACATTTACAACATTTGGGTTTGAGAAGCTTTCTTGAGGAAATAAGTTGAGGAAGGCTCAGCACCAGGTTACTGAGTTTCTATTCCTACTGTGGGCCATAAACTCTTAAGCATACAACACTCACCAAAGGACATTCACCCAGCTTTCAGAAACCGGAGACACATCTATTAGCATTTTATTTGTCGGACAACTATGCATGTGGACAAAGCTGCAGCAGTGTGCATCAGCCGGTTAGTCTCTTAGAAGGCTTTGACAGTTGTGACGTGGGAGCAGAGCTATTGTACCACCTGTAGAGACTGAACACTAAGGGTAGAGATGAGCAGATATTTCTTGTATCAGGCTAGAGAGGAGTGCATGACATTAGTCTCTTAGTTATCTTTTTTGTTTAGAATGCCTATGGACCCATCCATTCATTCACTCAACAAACTGATGGAGCACATCCTATGAGTATGATATTGAGCACTGAGAAAGCAGCAGTATTAAAGATGAGTTCCTTGCCCTTGTATAACAGGTATAGCTAATGAGAAATGCTGGTGATAAATAGTAAGCTAATGAATAAAATACTTACACATGCCAGGAAGGACATATACCAGGTAATGGAACCACCCAATAAAAAGTAGTCTTACTATTCCTTTTGTTTTGGGCATAAAAAAGCAGATTAAGGATAATCATCTTGTTCATTTATTTATCTATATACTTATTTATATTCTGTCTCTGAAAAAGCCACAGGATCAGGGACCTAGTTTTGTTTCTTGCTCTTTCTCAAGCATAAGGACACTGCCTGGCACATAGAGGGCCCATAGTAAATGTTTCCTCAGTGCATTTGTTAATTAAGTAAAGGTGATAGAAACTGACAGAGACCTTGAACAAGATTAGAGTGTCTTATCTATATCTGTATTACATTTGTTTTTGAAATTCTTTCCTTATTTGAGTGAATATACTTTTTACAGAAGACATTTTTTTATGGGGGAGAAGCTATGGGAAGTAAAACCTCATAATGTTGTAACTCATGAGAGCTAGGATACGTATTTCACCAAACTTTCTCGGTTTGTCTTTATTTCTAGATATGACATTTGCTTTCTTTTTTACAATTCACCTAAAAGCTGTTTATTTTTAAATGTGTATTTAAAACTTCAAAGTTGCAAGACTATCTTTGAAAATAATTAGCTATAAAGAACCAAGGACTTCAGTTGATCTAAATTCAGCTGTGTTCTTTTCTCTTCAAAATTTTAAAAGTTTGGCTGGCCTGCTGAAAGCACAGGTTTACATTTGAAATCATCCCAAGTATAGTCGTATAAGCTTATTCTAAATTTGAAAGATATAAAATTGTTTTTCTTTGCTTTTTGCTTTTTCTTTTAACTTGATTTCAAAATCAGTAAGGAAACTGAATACCCTAAGAGAAAAATGGGCAAAGGACAGAACAGGAATAAATAAATACATTTTTAAAACATAAAGAAATACAAAGAGTCAAAAACAAAATGAAAGATGGTTCAATCTCTTTTGCAATCAATAAGTTACAAATTAAAAGTTTGAGTTACCATGCTTTGCATATCAATTTGGAAAGAAACATTTGAGGAAACAAGAACATGTGCACTGTTACTGTGAACATAAATTGTTTCAACTTTTCCAGGAACTCTTTGACAAAATGAATTAAAAGTCTTAAAAATATTTTTTCCTTTGACCTGCTACTGTCACTTCAAAGAATATATATTAATGAAATAAGCACATATGCATTTTTAGCTGTAAAGATAATTAAATAAGACATTATTTGAAATAGAAATGTATTGGACATCATCTGACCAAGATGAGCAAAATAAAGTCATGGCACATGATTCAATATAGTGGTATTTGGCCATTAAAAGTAATTTTACACCAGTTTGTTGACATGGGAAGATGCTGATGATTTGTTAGGTAAAAAATAAATTAAGAAATAATTGTTACAGTATAATATAAAATATTTGTAGCCCAGCGTGGTGGCTCATGCCTATAATTCCAGCAATTTGGGAGGCTGAGGCAGGTGGATCACCTGAGTTCAGGAGTTTGAGACCAGCCTGACCAACATGGAGAAACCCCAACTCTACTAAAAATACAAAATTAGCTGTGTGTGGTGGCACATGCCTGTAATCCCAGCTACTCGGGAGGTTGAGGCAGGAGAATCGCTTGAACCCTGGAGGCAGAAGTTGCGGTGAGCTGAGATTATGCCACTGCACTCCAGCCCGGGCAACAAGAGCAAAACTCCGTCTAAAAAAAAATTATATATTTTTGAGAAAGAGAGGCAGAGAGAAAGATAGGAAGGATGAAGTGTACCACAGATCTGTTTGTAGTTGGTTATTTGTGGGTGAGAAGATGAGGAGATTGTGGTTGCTTTTAAATATTTTTTTATTTGTTCATGGTCTCTGACTTTCCTGTGGTGGCCACACATGCTTTTATATGGAAGTGTGTGCTTTATTTAAAATGCAAACATATGTAGTTTGGCTTTAAAATTTCTATAGGGGGAAACCATAGAAACACCGCAAAGGACATTAGTAAGCAGTTTCTGTTAGGAGACACCTTGTTTGCTATCCTGTGTGAGTAGGGATGTTTGAACTTAAAAGTGGTAGAAGAAGTGCAAATATATTGTCAATGGAATGCTGCCTTGTGCCCATCAGATTGCCAAGAAAGTAGGGAGAAAGACGAAAGGAAAGTTCTGGTGGGAGGCTGCACTGGCTGATCCATCCTGGAGAGTGAGTCTCAGGGCCGTTCTGGAGAGCACATTTAGTAGCTTTTTCTGTGATCAGCCATCAGTTCAGCTCCCAGGAATACGAATTTTTATCACAGAGTTGTCTGTGGTACCAGAGAGCAGAGACCACTGAAGGGCCCATCTCTGGGGAGAAGGGATAAGTAAATTGTGGTTGATGGTCCCTGCAGCCCCAGTTAGAAATAGGTGTGCAACTAGCAGTGCGGTTAGATCTGAAAAGGTCTATAGTGCAGGTTGCCAGATAAAATACAGGGTGCCAGTTAAATTTGAATTTCTTATAAGTAGTGAATACATTTTGAAAATAAGTATATCCCAAATATTTGCTCAATCTGGCAACCTTAGCCATAGAACAATAGAATTTATGAAAATTAAGGCTATGTACATAGGCAAGTCAAAATAGTATATTCCATAAGAATATATATTAACACATTTATAGCTATTGCGTTTGTGGGAAGGGTGATAGGAATAAAAAGAAATATATGCTACCCAAAAAAGTCATAAAATAAGAGAGGGCCTTGAATAGATCAATGTTGATAGTGAGCTAAGTATGATTAACTCACTCTCCATACCTAAGTCCAAAAAGAATTTTTTTTTTTTGAGATGGAGTCTCACTCTGTCACCCAGGCTAGAGTGCAGCGGCATGATCTTGGCTCACTGCAACCTCTGCCTCCTGGGTTTGAGAGATTCTCCTGCTTCAGCCTCCTGAGTAGCTGGGATTACAGGCATGCACCACCATGCCCAGCTAATTTTCGTATTTTTAGTAGAGACAGGATTTTACCCTGTTAGCCAAGCTGATCTCCAACTCCTGACCTTAGGTGATCCTCCCACCTCAGCCTCCCAAAGTGCTGGGATTACAGGCATGAACCACCGCACCCGGCCCCAAAAAGAAATTTTTAAAAACCTTTACTGTGGTCTCCTGGAATTTTTTTACTAAAGTCCTGATGACACTGCCTGGCTGATAAACAGAATATTCTGTTCTACAAGAATTTCCCTATGGAGTACCCTGGTACTTCTGTCAAAATTAAGCAGCAGACAAGTGAGCAGATGGGAGAGTGGGTAGGTGACGTGGGGCTTGGGGATAAAAGAAAACCTTAATAATTTTATAAAACTTGTAAAAACTGAAACTAATGAACATTGGTTGGCTTAGATTTGCTCTTTTTTTTTTTTTTTTTTTGAGATGAAGTCTCTCTCTGTTGCCAGGCTAGAACACAGTGGCACAATCTTGGCTCACTGCAACCTCCGTGTCCTGGGTTCAAGCGATTCTCCTGCCTCAGCCTTCTGAGTAGCTGGGAATTATAGACACCCGCCATCATGCCCAGCTAATTTTTGTATTTTTTTTTAAGTAGAGACGGGGTTTCACCATGTTGGCCAGGATGGTCTCGATCTCCTGACCTCGTGATCCACCCGCCTTGGCCTCCCAAAGTACTGGGATTACAGGTGTGAGTCACCACACCTGAGCAGATTTACTCTTTTAACAGAGGAACATGCTTACATTCTTATAGAGTAACTATTAGTAAAAGAACATCAGTGAGCACCAATCCTTAACAGTTATCATGGAGATAGCCAGAAAAATAAAGTTTAAATTTACGCATTGGAAAATGACGGTTCAGTACATGGCACTGAGTCACTCTTACTCCTTTAAAAGCTTTTTCTTTTTTAATATTGCAGCTGATTACAAGGAGAGCTTTAATACGATTGGAAACATTGAAGAGATTGCATATAATGCTGTTTCCTTTACCTGGGACGTGAATGAAGAGGCAAAGGTGAGTGACAAAATAGCACTGATTCATTGTTCATACCTCTTCATAACGTGCCCATCCTCTGCAGTTTATTGTTTTTTAAAAGCCTCTATCTGTAGCCTCCTATTAAAAAGAAAATGAACTTTTCATCTTTTGCCTTTGTGGAGGGTAAGGGAGAAAAGGGAGTGTGCTCCTCTGTGGCTTCCCATAGAATGTCATGAGCCAAGCTATGTGTCCTACCCAAATCCTTCAGGTCCTAGGCTTCATTTTGGCACTTGGAGCTGGGAAGTGCACTTCTCCCTGAAGTGCAGATTCCCCCAAAGGTCTCTCCATGCAGCCTCCTCCAGGCACAGGGAAGAGCTCAGAGCTGATGTCTTTGTAGGTAAACTACTGGGCAGACCTGTGACCCCATAGCTCCTTCCAGGCTGAAGCTGGTTGAAGGACGGATACAGGAAGCAGGCTGCAGGTCTCTGAGCTCTACTGATGGAGGTGTGGCCACCGCTGGGGCCTTCAGCCACTGGTTTCATATTGGCTGTTTGACTAACCTTTTTCTGTTTTGGGGGGTACCCACATGGTTAAGAAGTACAAAGGTAAAATCTGTGGTGAAGTGAGCCCTAGAGAAAAGATGTCCACCATTGCACTGTTTGGATAAAAGAAGGTGGAGTCACTGATACCTGGATTTGCTTTCCAGTCACGAGTGTCTTTGATTTTATGAAAACCCAAACCGTTCTGCTAAGCCCACTCTCCTGTGTTCCTTAGCTTCTGATCCTTGATTGTAATTTTGCACTCAAGGGAAGGTGCCAGATCAAACCTAAGCTTGTTTTTTGCTTCAGTTCTGGACCATCTAGGAGGGTGTTAGAAGAGGTTGTCTTCAAACTAATGAAAAGGTCAATGTACACTGCTCTGGTCAATGCTTTATTGTCTGCGAGCAGGGGGAAGGACTGGGTGAGAAAGGAAACGGGTTGGGAGCTTGCAGGCATGGCTACAGAAGAAGAATTGCCCAGTGTCTCATTTCACTCAACTATAAAACAATGCAGAATAGGTCTGAGAAAGGCGGCCCAAATGGGCAAGTGGTGATAGAGCGCCCGTACAGCCTGGAGAAGGTTTCGTGGCTCAGTGCCTCCCAGAAAGGAACCAGGCCTGCCATGGGGTACAAGGTTGGTCCCACAGAGAACTGTAGGCAAAGGTGACTCTAAGGTCCACTCCTCCTTCATTTAAAGTTCCCTGCCCAAGCCATGTGCTTTCGGCACTTTGTTAATCTCCTCGGCTACCCAAGCCCCATTCTCCCTGCCCCTGCCCTCTCCCAAGAACATTGTGCTCCTGTGCTCAAGGCTGCCTGCACCTTCCCCCACATCCTTGCCTAGCACCTCCTTAGTCCAGCCAATGCTTGCCCCTTCTCATCATGTCCTGTTCTCTCAGAGGCTACTTTGCTGGACCTGATCAGTAACAGGCAGTCTGTGTGATGGCGCAGGGCTAGGATGGCCACTGAGTCATCCTGAGCAAGTCATCTGACCTCTCTGGGCCTCGGTTCTGGTGTGCAGATAAACACACAGATGTCCAAATGTCTCTACTGCAGCCAGAGTCATGCTGAGGGCATACAGCATGACAATCCAGTGCTCTGGGGGAGGGAGGCCTGGGAACCAGTAACTGAACAACAGTGTGACCAAGGAGAGGCAGGGTCTATGTCAGAGGCCCTGGGAAGAAAGTATGATAGTGTAACTGGAAGTGTCTTACCAGTGTTAAAGGTCCAGGCATGGTGGCTCATGCCTGTGATCCCAGCACTTTGGGAGGCCAAGGTGGGAGGCCAGAAGTTTGAGATAAACCTGGGTAAAGTAGGGAAAACCCATGTCTACAAAATAAAAAATAAAAATTAGCTGGGCATGGTGGCATGCATCTGAAATCCTAGCTACTCAGGAGGCTGAGGAGGGAGGATTGTTCAAGCCCAGGAGGTAGAGGCTGCAAACAGTAATCACTGTTACTGTACAGTAGCCTGGGTAACAGAGCGAGACCCTGTCTTACACACACACACACACACACACACACACCCCACCAAAAAATGTTAAGGCAAGCTATAAATATGAGCTGTAATCATCACCATAATTTTTATTATCACGCCATCTGTGATAATGAGTACCAGGGGGGTGAATGTTTTAAGTGTTCTGTTTCAATAGGGACCTTTTATAGAAAATGCCTAAACTGAAAGGGACAGTTTAATGATGGAAGCTTCAGGCTCTGTAGTAAACCAATGAGATAGTTAATGTGGAGTTGAGTTGACCTTCCAGCGCAGTTCATGCCATACCACTCATTCACCGTAAGCAGGAGCTTACTTTTCTTGTCTAAATGTGTGTGCTGGTGCATGTGGGTGTGCACGTGAGTATGCATGTGTATGAACATGCATGTTGCTCAGAGCAGACAAGTTTAAGCTCATGCATGTTGCTCAGAGTAGACACGTTTAAGCTCACATATGCTTTGAGAAATGGCAGTGGGGAGGATATTTTATACTGCAAAGTTTGTTTAACTTTGCTAATAATATTTTCAGTGATTATACTTGGTTGCAGCAATTGTTTGAGGTTTGGGTTAATCAATAAGTAATTTTTAAAAAATGTTCCAAATGTATTTCTCCAGACTACTGAAGAGCATTAAAATTTTTTTTTTTATTTTCCTTTAAGTTCCTGGATACAAGTACAGGATGTGTAGGTTTGTCGCATAGGTATACCTGTGTCTTGATGGTTTGCTGCCCCTATCAACCCATCATCTAGGTTTTAAGCCCTGCATGGATTAGGTGTTTGTCCTAAGGCTCTCCCTCCTCTTACCCCCCACCCTCGACAGTCCCTAGTGTGTGATGTTCCCCCACTGTGTCCATGTGTTCTCATTGTTCAACTCCCACTTATGAGTGAGAACATACGGTGTTGGTTTTCTGTTCCTGTGTTAGTTATGAAGAGCTTTTAAAGAGAAACCATAAAAGTTAAATCCACTTCATTAGAAAGGCTGGGAGGATTTTTTTATCTGCAGAGCCTAAGGCATTTCTCTAAAATATCATTGATTTTATAATAAACAGACTACAAAAGGCAAAATTGGGTGATCACTGAAAAGAAGCTTTTCAACAAAGCAAGAAGTAAAAGGCATCCCTCTCCCAGTGGAATTGTTTGTGATTTTCATGTTGTAGACTTATCTATCAGGAGCCGTTGCATTTGCTTTCCAATTCCTGTTGGCAATGTCTGCACAGAAATCTTTCATAGGCTTCAGAGCAGCAGGCCCTTTCAGTATCACATGATATTTTGGTTTGTGTGGCCAGAGGACACAAACTTGTGACCTGCAGCCTTTAGCTGGTCCACAGAATGCACATAGGTATGTGTGTATTATGCATTTTTGTACTTCCATTTAAAATTTTAACTTTTTTTTTGCCCACATTAAATAATCAGAAGATTATTATTTTAAAAAATCCAGGTTTTTAAGTCTCCTGGGTAATTAGAGATTCTGGCAACCATACGCCCGAGGGTTTGCAAGGCAATGAGTGGCTCCTGTGAGGTACTGGGCTCTTTAGTTACTGCTTTCTCTAGCATTCCCCCATTCTGGAACTTTCCCTACCTAGCCCTGGTGAACATTTGCGTTTTCATGCCCAACCACGTCCCCCAGGCAACTGACATGCAGTTTAGATCTTCACTGCCTTTTAGCATTCAGCAGGGTAGTGACACAATGCAGGTTGAGGCTGTAGTAAATTCAGTCTGCCCGGAGCTCAGAGGAATGGGGCAAGCAAGGCCACCAGCTTCCCTGGCTCCCTGGCTCCTTTGGCCCAGGCTTTATGGTGCCCTGGTGGCAGCAGCCCAGACACTAATTTGTGTCCTCACTGTTGAAGGGAGAATCTGTGACATTTTTCTGAATGCTCACAGTAGTGGTAAATCTTGATCTTTCAAGATGTTTTTAAAAAAACCCACCAGAAACCACTTCTACCCAAATGTGAATACATATCAACGAGCTGGATAATACCACTTGAGGATTAAGAATGAGAGTTATGGGCCGGACACGGTGGCTCACGCCTGTAATCCCAGCACCTTGGGAGGCCAAGGTGGTCAGATCACCTGAGGTCAGGAGTTCGAGACCAGTTTGACCAACATGGAAAAACCACATCTCTACTAAAAATATAAAATTAGCCAGGCGTGGTGGTGCATGCCTGTAATCCCAGCTACTTGGGTGGCTGAGGCAGGAGAATCGCTTGAACCCGGGAGGCAGAGGTTGTGGTGAGGCAGGATTGCGCCACTGCACTCCAGCCTGGGCAACAAGAGCGAAACTCAGTCTCAAAAAAAAAAAGAATGAAATTTTTTTTTTGCACAAAGTTTGATATATCATCTCTGAAGTGGCCATATCAGAAGAGAACTTCTAAATACGCTTTAAAGCCATGGCAGCATCATTTGAGAAACCTGTATGTCTTCCCAAGATGATTATGTTAAAGGTTAACTTTTACTTGGATATTTCAGTTTTGATGCATTTATTTAAAAAACAAAAAACAAATAAACCAACCCAGTACTTGGTATTCTTGCCACAGATCTATAATCAAGACCTGATTATAAAGTTTATAGATTTTTCCAAAGCATACTCCTATTTCTTTCTTTCATTGTGACTTACATTTTCTTTCTACCTCTCATTTACAACGAACAGAAATAAAGGTAAGACATGAAACTCTAATCATTTAATTAAATTATAGGAAAACGTTTGGTCAGGGACGGTGTTAAAGCTATTATTTAAAATGAGGTTTGGGGATTAATTCCAGATTTGCACAGTGTCCACTGCCGGCGGATTCTGGCAGAACTATTGCAGAGTTCTTCAACCCAGAACCAGTTTTGCTGGTTGTGACATGGAGTCTCTGCCCAATGACACATGCAGCAGAAATGGTCTCCAACAGGATCGGCTTTTGCCCTCAGGGTCTCTGCAGTCTGGAAGCCTATGTAATGTGAACAGGTGTTCCTGGGTTTCTGTTATCTAGGCAGACAAGGTTCTGAGTGTCCACACTGCCACTGCTTATAAATTGATGGAGGGCAGGCCCCAGTGTGTTGCAGCATAAAGAGCACTGAAAATGGGGTTCAGACAACCAGATTCTAGCCCTGGCACCTGAGGCGCCAACTTTTGACTTCCCCTGTTGAGCTTCAGTTTTCTGTCATGAAACAATGGGAAGTGTGTGTGTGTGTGTGTGTGTGTGTGTGTGTGTGTGTGTGTGTGTGCGCGCGGCGTGCACGCGCGCGCGCGCGATTAAGATCCCATCCATATGATCCCAGTGGGAGGACTTCTGTGCCACATTCTTTCACATGACTCCCATTTACAAGAATGTTTAAATTTTCTTTCTCTCCTTACCCAAACATGGATACCTAAGAAGTACATTTGTTGGTCACTAATCCCTAAGATGAGGAATTCCCACGCAAGACCCTATTGAGTTATTAAAGGACTGTGAGCTCAGATTCCTGGCACTGAGCATTGGCTTCCTCCAAGCGATGACATCACCCCCAGAGTAGAGTGCAGCAAAGCCTAATTACAGCCTTCCTTTTCTCCTAGATTTCTAAGGAGAGTCTTGAAACTGGGCCCCTCATTTTTGTCCAAGGCTCTTTCTCTGTCCACAATGATTTTAAGATTAAACGAGTCTTGGTGTGCTACAAAGACCTCTGTCATGTGACCACAGAGAATTACTTGAGCATGAAAGGTGCTGCTTAGTGCTTTGTGCTGACTTTCAAGTTTCTTTTTTGCATCTTCTCACTAGAACACCATAACAATTTCTCCATGTCTCTATGCTTCACCCTTCTGTAGTTTATAATACATACGATAAAAAAGGCTTCTTTCCATGAATCTTTTTCTTAAATTGCTCTTCGTCCAATGCTTTTAAAATGACCTTAGTTCAGAATTCAGTGAAAATGTTCACTACCGTCGCCACTAAATAATCATGCTGACAAATCTACTATTAGGCTATCTCCGATCGCTATGATTTTTAGCAAAGTCGATTATAATTCATTAATATGAAACTCTGATCTCCCAAGGTTATTCTTTGCTGCCTTCTAGCCCAGTGCCTCTGTTTTCAGAAGCAGAGTGATTACTTTGTCTATCCCTTCCTCCTGCCACCCTGTGTATTGAGTTGCAGGAAAGGACTTACGGGTATTGGTTTGTCTAGCCTTCTGCTTTGTCAGATCATCAGCAAATGTTCTTCCTGCATTTTGGGATTGGGGAGGACCTTCCAGACAGGAAGTTGTTGCGGTTTTAGAAAGGGCCAAGGACATGTAAAGCCTCTGTTTTTATCTCTGTTAACAAATTTTCCTAATGAGATTGGAGGTGGGCAGGGCTGAGACCCAATGGAGGTGGGGAAAGGGAGCAGAGAGGCTAAGAGACATCATGGATAATCTTCTTGCACCTCTTAGATTCTGATTCCACTAAATATTACCTCTCAACATATCAGGCCCTGCAGGATTGGGCAAATGGAAAAAGTGAATCCAGAATCCAGAACCCTCCGAGTCCAGAGTCCATGCTATTGACTATTCCAATAGAGAGAAATCTGAATTCTGTTTTAAGTCAAAGCAAGCTATGATTTTCCTTCTTCAAGCAATCTGCAGGGTACAACCCATGTGCATCCAGAAAGAAAGAAAATGAACGGCCGACCCCGTTTTCTTGAGCAAAGCAGTTCAATCAGGCCACCCTGCTTTCGCCACCTGCCCTGTCCTCAGTTTCTCTGCCCACAAAGATGGTCCTGCTGCTGCAGCACTTCCAGCACATAGAACTGTCCCTATCCATGTCTTCTGTCCCTATCCATGGATTCTACCTGACTTGTCTATTCAGAACCCTCCACCGCCTGGCCCAGTGCCTGATACACAGTGGGGGTGCTGCTTCACAGGAATGATTGTTCCCTTGTCAGAGATAATGAAGGAAATATTGCTACTAGGTCCTCCCAACACAAAAAGGTGCTATGGAAAGAGCACAGGCTTCAGAACCAGACAGCCAAGGTTAGAATTCCAGCTCTACCATGCACTAGCTATGCAACCTCAAGTAACGCTAGCTAACTTTTCTGGGCTTCAAATTCCTCATTAGATACATCACTTGTCCATATCATACATATCATTGACCAGAACTGACATGCGAGTGAAAATTCCTTGCACTCTTCAGCGGAGCCTGTGCATGCTGATTAGCCTAACACTAGTGAGCTCCTCTGCATAATTCTTACCTCACTCCAAAGATCAGTGCATGCTTTCAGTTACAATGCTGAGACATATCAGTGTTTTCTTCTCTGTGCCTTTACACATTTATTCTTCATTTCCCCCATCTCTCTCTAGCTCCTTTCCCTGGCATCCTGAATATAATTTTTATTCATTTACATGATCTCTGTGCACCTTTCTTTAGTATATTTTTTCTGTTGTGAATAGTGGAGGCGATTCCTTGCTCTTTTTTTTTTTTGCAAAACCAAGCAAGAAGCACAGCACTAAAAAATTTCCAAAGCAAGAATGAGGATTATGATCAGAGAAGATGAAGCTTGCAGGAGGCATACAGTGACCCTTCACTCTACATGTGCAACTTAAGAAATTCAACAAACAAATCCTCACATTTACCAGGGTGGTAATTGGAAGTGACTACTTACACATAAGCCAGTGTTCTTTCTATAGAGAGATTCCTCTAATCTTGGGGCTCTTTGGATACTTCAAATGCATTGGATTTACAAAAGAGATGTGCATGTAATTTTTGAAACTGTGGGAAATGCAAGATGAGGAGATGTGTTGATATTTCCTCTGGGCCCTATTTGCATTAATAGTTTTGCCCTATTGCCTTCCTGTTGGATTTTGCTTTAATACCAAGCAGATATCATCTAAGAACTGGGAGCCAGTCTCAGGGAGGTAAACAGGGATGTGCCAAGATGAGTTGGCTGGCTAAGAGGAAACTTAAAGTACAAGTTGAACGTAAAATGTTCTCGTCTGTATTTGTAAATCCATTTTTAAGGGAGAAAATGAAATTGATTTAATGTCCCAGCACTGCCTCAAAGCTGCCCCAGACTTAGGGGTACATTTGATGTGGCCTGGGTCTTGGTGACTACAGTGACTGGCTTCATGTTGTGAGATGTGACTAAAGCCATCATAAAGGCTGACTTACTATTTCCATAGAAATCCTAGCTCTCGTCCATCTCTCACTGTGTGGGTCAACCTTTTCTCTTCCCAGTGTTGTCTTTGCAAGGTCAGCAAACCAAACCTAGCTTTCTTCTCCATCAGCTGCAACTAGGGAGGAAAAATAGCTCTGTGTCCTCATGATCTCAATTTTAGTAGCTTAAAAGATAAGATGGTGAGAACTGTAGGGCTTTGGCCATGCCTTATGAAAAGGCAGTAAATTGGAGAAAACATAGGTGTTCTGACTTCTTGTACAGTGCAAATTATTCAGTATCTTTGGGTGAAAAATAAGGTTATGCCAATTAAAAGTCTGGCTTGTATTCGGTACCAAATCATGGCAAATCCATTAAGTTGTCTCAAATGTGTTATTTTTCTCCTTTCCCCCTTCCCTCTATCTCTCTTCCAGTTCTTGTTGGTCTAAGCTAGTTAATCTGTTTTTATTGGACCTCCATTGTGTGCCAAGCTCAGCTCTTTTGAAAATTAAAGTTTTGGTGGTCTCAACAAATCATGCTTTCCAAAGGGCTGTTCCTAAATGGACAGCGTCCTTGTTCTGCTGAACTCCACTGCTGGATACCAAAGAAGGAAAGATGTGTAAACACTATTTTTCAGGATGAAAATGGAAACCAAAGGACTGTCCAAAGGAAACTACACTCTTGAGTGCCCTGTGGGTTCATAACCTTGCTTATTTCCCACCCTGCACCCCTCAGCAGCCCGGTACTTTCTGCTGGGGAGTTCTCTTCTGCTTACAAGACAGTCTGGGATGATATGGGGTTAGTAGATATTAATGATTAAAAAAAGTTATATTTCATTTTTGGCCTAAATTAACGTATTGGCTGATTTTAAACAGGCAATCTTGTGGAAAATTACAGAATATTATAAAATATATCCCATGGTCTCAAAAGTAAAAATACGGTTGGGGGACACTCCTGGGAGGGGTCTTGAAAGGTTGAATTGCACACTGCAAAGCACAGCAAATGGCATTTTTATGTGTTTGCTGAGGTGTGGTGTGGGCAAAGGAAGCCTTAAAAGAGAAAGGTAAACATTTGCTGGAGTCTTTGGTATTGAACTTAAACAAAGCCATGCCTTTGTTCCAGTTTTATAAGGTAATGGATATTAGGAAAAGCTATAAAGCTAGAGTTAATTCATATATAAAAGGAATAATCTTTGGAAGGCATCTCACCAAGGATATCAATGTCTAGATCTTTGTTAGAATGTGAAATATCGATGGTTTCTGGACTAAATTTTGCTTAGGACTCTGTAATTAACATGTACGAACTATTGTGTAGTGCAGATAATTAGATTGCATACTTGGGTTTCATAAAATGATTGTATGTGTGTACACAATGACTAATATTTGTTCAGTGATTACCATATACCAGGCACTCTGCCAAGCACTCTATATACATTATGCAGTATTCATATTTTTAGGTGAATAGCAGTTTCTATTTAACTGGAATTTGAAGTTAATGAGAAATTTCAAGCCCAGAAAAGTTAGCTTGCTTACCCTGAGGTTACACAGCTAGTGCATGGTAGAGCTGGAATTCTCATCTTGGGCTGTCTGGTTCTGAAGCATGTGTTCTTTCCATGGCACCTTTTTGTGTTGGGAGGACCTAGTAGTAATTAATGCCTCCTTTATTATTTCTGACGAGGGAGACAATCGTTCCTGTGAAGCAGCACACCCACTGCATATCAGGCACTGGGCCAGGTGGTGGAGGGTCCTGAACAAACAAGTCAGGCAGAATCCCTAACTCAGAGAATTTTCGGACTAGGTTAGGCATTGAGACACACGTGTAAATAACTGTGACCCAAGGTAGGTAAGTGACAGTGACTTGGGAGAAAAAGTGCTAGAAGAGGTCTGAAGAGTGAGGTAACTCCATGTTTTCTTTTTCCACATTTTGTTTTTTAAAATTTCAAGTGAAAAGTTGAAAGACTAATACATTTGATACCACTTACCCTTCACCTGGATTGACTCACTGTTAATATTTTGTTAGATTTGCTTTATCTCTTCTCTCTGTGTTCTCTGTATCTCTGTGTATGTGTGTTTCTCTCTCTCTCACACAACACACACACACCCTATACCTTTCTTCTAAGTACTTCAGCATGTAGAGGGGTCCTCTTTCTGTGGGATCAGGATGACACAAGGAAGGACATGGCGTGCAGGATGTATCTTCAGGGTCAGGTGGACGTTGACATGAGGAAGTTGGAAGAGGAGCGTGTGGTGGGGGAACAAGGGGGTGCCCAAAGGTGCAGAACCTGGAAAGCACAAGGAGAAGAGGGGCACCGTGCAATTCAGGAGAGTGTGGCACTCAGGAGGGGAAGTTAGTGTTAGTTGTAAACAGGGGATGATAGAAGTCACGAGAAAGGATGATATTGCTGTGGAGAGAATTGGAGGGTGGGTAAAACAGGGTCAAGGATGGGACTCAGACCCTCTCCATGTAGAAAGTGTGAGGAAGAGGAGCCAGAGAAGGATGTAGTGGTAAGAGCAGAGAAGAAGAAGGGGAAGGAAGGAAGGCGAAGGGGGGACGAAGAGGACAAGGAGAGGGCCGACAACGTCCAGTGGTTTAGGCAGTGGTTGTTCAAAGGGTGGTCCTCAGCAAGCAGCAACGATGTTGACCTGGGAGATTGTTAGAAGTACAAATGCTTGTATCTCCCAACCCAGGCCCACCGAATGAGAAACTCTGGGGCTGGGGCCCAATACCTGTGTTTCAGCCAGGCCTCCTGGCGGTTCTGATGCACACTAAATTAGGAAATGCCTGTTAGAAAGATGCTGCTGAGAAGGCTGCCCTTGATTGAAGAAAGCAATTTCAGAAGTAATTTTATACATGCCAATAATTTATACATGCACATGTGAACAAAAGCCACATTGGAAGGTGTTCATTGCAGCATTGTTTATGAGAGGAAAAGACTGGAAACAACCTAATGTTGAAGAAATTGTCATTCCATATTTCATGCTTTTTTAAAGAGAGAGGGAAAACCATCTTCAGACTGTATTGTTAAGTGAAAAAAGCAAGATGCAGCCCTGTATGCATTCTATGCTACCATTTGTGTAAAATACGAAATGATGTCTATTTGTATTTGCATAACATGTTTCTAGAAGGATACTCAAGAAATCGTTGGTTGGCTGGGGAACAAGGAAGGGAGGGAATTTTTGCAGTTACCCTTTTGTGCCTTTTGGATTTCGTACCATATTCAGGTATTAAAAGCTCAAAACAAGTTTTAAATATTAAACATGAACAGAAAAAGCTTCACATGACAAATATTAAAAAGCCGAGTGAATGAATCTTTCAGTCTGTGCTTAAATTCTTCTGGGGCGGGCACGGTGGCTCAATCCTGTAATCCCAGCACTTTGGGAGGCTGAGGCAGCCGGATCATGAGGCCAGGAGATTGAGAGCATCCTGACCAATATGGTGAAACCTGTCTCAACTGAAAATACAAAAATTAGCTGAGCATGGTGACGCTTGCCTGTAGTCCCAGCTACTTGGGGAGGCTGAGGCAGGAGAGTCACTTGAACCCAGTAGGCAGAGTCCGCGGTGAGCCAAGATTGCACCACCGCACTCCAGCCAGGGCAACAAAGCGAGACTCTGTCTCAAAAAAAAAAAAAAATTCTTCTTCTGCCTGCAAGCTCATGATTTCACCAAGCAGCCCAAGCTCTTGGTTATGCAGGGTCAAAAGTCTCCCTCATACTCATGTGCTGCTTGTGTATGAGGGGAGACTTTTGACACTGCATAATATCTGTTCAAGTGGCAGCAGAGCAGGAGAAGCTGTGGCAGTTTGAAGAGCAGTGAAGGTTTCTGCCTGAGAGACTTCCCTGTGTTCTCCCCAGCAATACCTGGGACTCAAACTCTTCCAAAGTGCTGTGGAAAGAGAGATTTAATGTTTTTAAATCAATTCTCCTTAATTAAATTTAAAAATTAAATCTCCTTAATTCATTCCATTAATGCAAATCATAACTAATATACCTTTGGATCATCTGAAGGTTAGCTTCACAAAATCCCCTGGGAGGGAATCCAGTTGGAAAGTAGCAATTGTGGGAGGAAATAGTAATCTTACAGGAAGGAGGGCTTGAACTGGGGGACCCTGGGAGCGCTAAGGAAGCCCTCCAGGCAGGAGCATTTAGGAAGGTAAAATGGAGAGGGCTGTGTTGACTCTGCCATGGGGTGAGGGCTTGGAGTTCAAGAACAGGACCAGCTGGGGAGACTGGGTGTCTGAAAGGAGACAGATATTGCTGATGATAGTAAAATTCTTTAGATTTTCTTAACACTCTACAGTTTAAAAATATGATCTCATTTAAGTGTCACAGTACCAAGGTAGGGATTGTTATTCCTATTTAAATAAGGCCTAGAAAGGTCAGACAGTGAGTCCAAGGCTGCAGAGCTAGGGTTTGCACCAGGGACACCATTTTGAGACTCTTGGCAGATGTTTTTTCTGGCTGTGCTTTACTCTCCTTATAATCGAACCCAAGTTTGGCTTCTCACCACTTGAAAGCCAGACTCAAGAGACAAAGGTTGGTGGAAGGAAAACAGGTTTATTCAGAAAGCCAACATAACCGTACCTTAGAGCTAATGTTCTAAGGTACCATGTAAGTCAGTACAAACCTTAGGCTCTTTTGATGTTAGGGGCAGGAGGACAGGAGGGGGCTGAGATCAAGAGGTAAGCAGCGACTGCAGACATCTGGACAGCAGTGAGTGTCCAAGGAACCTGGGAATTTCCTTGTCCTTGGTCAGGTCACAGTGCTCCTAAAAATCGTTAACAAAACACACCTAGTTGTTTACATACTTCCCCTTCATCCCAGGCTTAGTTTTAAAAGCTGCATGACTGCTCTTTTTGCATATTATGTCAGTGCTCTAAAATCATCCTTGCCTATGTGCAGGAATGCGTGAAGACCTCTTAAACAAAAATGGAGTTACTTATGTTAGCTCTTTAGCTATCTGACTGTCACATCACCTCCCCCTCAAGCTTCAGAGAAAGCTCTTTCTTCCTCTCACAGAACTTCACTTGTGAGTTGATCTCCTTTATCCCTTGCTTCTGAGGCTCTTGGGTCCCACAGCCACTCCTCTCTGCAGCCTCTTACATACCTCATCTCTTGTCGTGTGGACACCTCCTTCATCTCAGAAGCGCATCTCTGCTTGGCCAGCTGCCTGCTCTCAGTGCTCCCATCCCTCCCTCAGCTGAGGTGCTTCTTCTCCGTCTTCTTGGCCTATCTTACTTGCCCGCAATCACCTTCCTCTCCTCCCTTCCATTGCTCTGGCCTCGGGGAGGAGCATGGATGCTCTCCACTACTGAACACGATAGCCTTTTCTCAGTCCTCATTCTCCCGTCCTCTCTGTAACTTGGATATTGGAGGTTGTGGCCACAGCTCTATCTGCCTTGGCCTCAGTGATGCACACTTGTCCTCATTCAGTGCTTGTTACTGGATCACAGTGATAAAAGCATCTTGGTTTGCCTCTTTCCTTTCACCTACCACCTTTTATGTTCTTTCTTCAACTTCCGGATATAAACCCTCCTTTTCCATTAGGGTGATCTCTCCATATTTTCAGAGCCACCATGCTCTTTCTTTCCCTTCCATTTCTCTTTCTCCTGTGTAAGACTCCTAAAGGAAATCTTCCCTGGCTACTTTGTTGAGCTCCCTCCTCCTCCTCCTCCTCCTTCCTCCTCCACTACTACTACTATTACTTCTCCTCCTGTTCCTCCTCCTTCTTTCGATGGAGTCTCGCTTTGTCACCCACACTGGATTGCAATGGCGCAATCTCAGCTCACTAAAACCTCTGCCTCCCAGGTTCAAGCAATTCTCCTGCCTTAGCCTCCCCAGTATCTGGGATTACAGGCATGTACCACCACGCCCGGCTAATTTTTCTGTTTTTAGTAGAGATGGGTTTCACCATATTGGCCAGGCTGGTCTTGAACTCCTGACCTCAGGTGATCCACCCACCTTGGTCTCCCAAAGTACCGGGATTATAGGTGTGAGGAACCACACCTGGCCTTCTCCCTTACTTCTTAAAGCAAGCAAAGTCTGGTGTATTCAATTTAATATTTAATTATATACTTTCCACAACAGTGAATACTGTTGGATCCCCACCTTTTCCTTGAGGGCAGGTCCCTGCTATAGATAGACTTCTGTATTTTCCCATGGCCTCTATATATGGCATCTTCATAGTGTGGATGGATGGATGGAGAGAGAGAGGGAGGGGGGGGGGGAGAGAGAGAGAGAGAGAGAGAGAGAGAGATTGATGAAGATATTTATGCTGAATATATAGTTGATGCTCAATTTATGATTGTTGATAGATAACTCCTGGTCAGAGCAGCTAACTCCACTATATTAAATTGACTTCAGCTACTCATATTAATCTCAGCTCTTAGGAGATATTGCTTATGAAACCAAAAACATAGATAAAGTTGTATTTAGAAAAACAATTTATCTTCTCTTAAGTTATTGGACAAATATTTGTTGACTGTCTACCATGGGCTTAGCCCTGGGAATAGAGTAAGCTTGAGGCAGACAAGTACCCTCCTCTTAAGGGCTTTTCAGCCTCACGGAGAAACAGATAATTAAACAGTAAACAAATAAGTAGTAAGATAAATTCAAATACTTGTATGTGCTATGAAGAGGAAAGAGAAACTGGACAGACTGTGCCACTGGTCATGGGCCAAGGGGTTGAGAGGAGGAGGCAGAGGAGGTGAAAGGCAGCGCTACATGGGATGGTCAAGGCAGGTATTTCTGAAGAGTTGTCATTGGACTAAATCTGAGTGAGAAGGAGCTGGCAGTGTGATGATGTGCCGGGACAGCACAGGAGGCAGAGGGGGACAGCAGGCAGCCAAGGCTCTGAAAGGAGAACAACAAAAAATTGAGCACTGTAAGAATATGGGGAACTACGGCAGAGTATGTGAGTCCACCAGTGTGCATCTGTGTGTATACGTACATACCCCGCGGAGTTGAGGGGGAGAAAGTAAAGAAATATATTATCAGGAAGAAAGAAGTGAAATAAAAATTTGAATAAAGTACTTCCTGAAAGTGCTATATAATTGTACGTTTTATGAAATCTAGGCATTTCTTATATCTTCAGCAAAATGGCAAGCTCCCTGAGGGTGGGTGGTCTGCCTTGCACCCTGTGTTCCCATCTCCCAGCACAATGTCAGACACAGAAAGAAGACATCAAATGACTGTCTGATGAATACATGCATAAAACAAATAGATGGATACCCAAAGCTGAGATTTCACATTTTAACATTATCTACTTTTAGTCTGTCTTCTGTCTCAATTTGGCATTGCATCTGCACACAAATACAATCCTATCAAAATGGAAGAAGAAAGGTAAAATGTGAGAAAGCCATCTGTAAAAACTCTAAAAACCAAGAAAAGAACAGAGTAGAGAAACTGGCAGAGAGCACGTTTATAGAGTTATATATTGTTTGCGAAAGAAAAATGTGTTCTAGTGTTAAAATGAATATTTCTTGATGTATACCTTGTACCTGTAATTTAGAGACATCCTGTGCAATTGCTTGGAAAAGATTTTTTTTTCCAGTCTCAATTATCAGGAAATAAGTAGCTTCTCAGTCTTTAAAGAGAAACATCTTAAAAGCACAAAATACAATTGTTTAAAGAGGAAAATAAATACATTGTACCACATCACAGATGTTACAATGTTTTGAATCCCAAATTGCTTTCTGATTGGAAGGTTGACCATTTATTTTAATGGAAAGCTCTCAGAAAAAAGCTTAGGAGTTAATAACCAAGTTAATGTAGGAATTCTAAAGCTCATTGATTTGTGTTTATTTTAATAAATCTTCATGCATCATGTACAAGTGAGGGGTATTATAATTTCAGCAAAGTCACTTGTTTTTGGTAGAATCCACAAAATGGGAATTGCAATTCATATGTAACAAATGATTTTGTTTTTTGTTTTTAAAGTCTTTTGTCATGAGACTACTTCTATTTCTGGAAAAGATCTTGGCACATTTAGAAACAATCTTTCTATCTGAATCAATCTTTGAACTGATGACAGAATTAAAATTGCATCTATTATCTGCCTGAATACACCTGATCTAATGAATTCGTTCTTAAAAAATAAATTATGTGGTATTAGTATTATAGAAAAACAAGTGAGGTTTAAAAATATTATGTGAGCATTCGTAACTTTCTTAACACTTGGGAGACAGATAGATTGTTTATGGCATTTATACACTCTTTACATAATCAAGGCTTCCACCAAAATAAAAAATAACTTTCTGTGCTTGACATTTGGATGAACATTTGGTAGAGGAAATTATACCTTTTCCTTAAGCCTCTCTAATACATATTTACAAACAAGTGCTTTGTAGATGTACTTCCAAGTAATTTGCTTTCACATTTGCCTGCTGTGCTTAGAGCTGAGATATGGTTGGGTTTGCAAGATGAAACAAATGAATGCTTATCAGTTTCCAAGCCAGGGTTTTAGTTAATGTCCTTCCATGACTTCCCAAAACTCCTCCCCCACCCCCAATTTCAGTTAAAGTTCAACCATTTGCGTTTTGAGTGCAGTATAGCGAGACTATGATTGATACCATCAGGCACTGAAACTGTGCTTTGCTAGTGGGTCAGGCAGCTAGGCAGGAAGAAAACAATGCCAACTCTATTATAAAATCCCCGCCTTTTAGGTTCCCTGGAAGCTGACAACACAATGTAGCAGAAAAAGCAGATTCTTGTGTTGTTTACTTTTAATGGAATTAGGAGGCCTTGAATCAGAGAGAGCCCATTAGAGCTTCTTCTGAAGACTTCTCTCTATTGAGAGAACCTAGCCTAAGTGTCTCCCAGTGAAGTCTGATGTATGGTAGCTCATTTGACCTTTAAAGACCGTCTCTACTGGGTGGCTGGTTTTTATAACTTCTCCAGGGAAAATTTAGTCTATGTATTGTAGTATATTGCCAGTAAGCAGTTATTTCAGTGGGTCTAGTGGGTCTGTCCCACTTAAATGGCCCTTGTAAAAAATACTCACAGTCCATCACTTTGGCTTTTAGTTGAGACTTGAGCTGATAATGCCACACTTAATATTGCTTCCTGCCTGTCTGAGTGTATGTCCACTGTGAGTGACATGTGGTTAAATCAGTGAGCCAACCATGAATCTTAATAGCTTAGGAAATATTCATTAGAACACTTTTCTCCTCTGGCTCCTGTAGTTCTAGGCAGGCTTTATGAGGGAGTGGAAAATAACCAGTTCGTGTTAAGACTCCTGTATATTATGGCCACCAGCAGGAAGATCTCTATGAAGCACATGGCCAAAATGATGAACAGCTGCATAGCTCACCAGAGTGATCATTTGCTTTGCTGACATATAACTGCGTCAATACATTCAACCAGGATGTTTTTCAGGTGTTCCCAGAAAAGTATACTTTTTTTTTTAACCTAAAGGTTAGTGTTTGATGAAGCTGTTGTAATCTTTGGAGCACCACCATACGTTCTCTCTCAATTTTCCCTCTGACTTCTGTGATCACAGGAACCATAACCAGTGCATCTATGCTAGCGCCTAGCACAGCCTCAGGAGCTTGGTAGGCACTTCAAAAATATTTCTTGAGTGAATGACTTAAATAAAAATAAAAATTCTCTGCCATTAGGGCTTTTCTAGGGACAGCAGATAGCATTTTCTCTCTGTGTAGCTGTAGTGGGCAAAATACTTTTGTCATGGAAAGTCAGTAGGAGAATCAGACATAGCATGTCCTTTCCTTTCCTTTCCCTTCCCTTCCCTTTTTCCTTTCCTTCCCTTCCCTTCCCTTTTTCCTTTCCTTTCCTTTCCTTCTCCCCTCCCCTCCTATCCCCTCCCCTCTCATGACAGAGTTTTGCTCTTGTTGCCCAGGCTGGAGTGCAATGGCACGACCTGGGCTCACTGCAACCTCCACCTCCGAGGTTCAAGAGATTCTCCTGCCTCAGCCTCCAGAGTAGCTGGGATTACAGATGCCCTCCACCACACCTGGCTAATTTTTATTTTTATTTTTAGTAGAGATGAGGTTTTACCATGTTGGCCAGGCTGGTCTTGAACTCCTGATCTCCGGTGATCCACCCACCTCAGCCTCTCAGAGCACTGGGATTACAGGCCTGAGCCACCCCAGCCTGTGTGTTCTTTCTTAGTAGTCTTTATCACTCGGTTCCTCTGAATCACCTGACATTTGCATCTTTAGTCACTCTCTTTTCTTTCCTGTTTCTCAGTCCTTGTCAGGCCCCTGCTCTAAGCCCAGCAAATGTGTGAGTTTGTATTTCACTAGTGTTCTCCAGGCCCGGGGCTCTGTTTTGTCTTCCTGGGGACTCTGTACACACCTGCCTCTCTGTATACACAACACAGAGGACCACTCTCCGCTGGTCACTGCTGGATCACTCACCTGCCTCCCTCTTGGACTGTTGGCTCCCTCAAGCAGAGGTTTGGGTTTCTTTTCTAAGCCCTGTATCTAATGTTGTGTTTCACCCGTTGCGGGCTTGTGTGGAAGTTTACAGACAAAACATGAATTAAAGAAATGAATGAAGAAAATGAATGTATCGGTAGTTAGATTATCTTTTTTTTAAAAGCAACTTTTAATGATACATGTTTAAGATATACAACATAATGTTATGGAATACCTGGAAATACTTTATCTACCATCTAATATCCATCATCTCACATAGTTACCCATTTCTTTTTGTTTTTGGCAAGAGCAGCTAAAATCTACTCATTTAGCATGGGATTCCATATACAGTACACTGTTTCTTTTTCCCCGACCTCCCATCTCAGTTCAGTTTTACTACTGATGATCCTTATGTTGTACCTTAGGTTGCTAGATTTGTTGGCAGAATTACATTGTTGCTGAGCGCTTGTTTTCAGACAGTGGCTGGAAGTGTGAGAGCCCAAGGGTCAGGGCACAGGGTTGCTGTGATCAGCCTGCCACTAAGCCCTGTCATCTGGCCTGACTGCTATGGATGTGGTACCCTCCTAAGACATTCCTCAGTGCCAGGTGAGGACCTCAAAAATAAAATAAAAATGAGGTTTATAGAGATGTAGCACTAAACGTGAGATGCCTGGATTGCCAAAAGCCTACAGGCATTGGGTTTGAAATGAACTAGATCAGGTCTAGTAGTTAGATCAAAAATTCAAAAGGCCTTTATTTTATTCATTTATTTTGAGAGAGGATCTCACTCTGTCACCCAGGCTGGAGTGGAGTGGCACCATCTCAGCTCACTGCAGCCTCGACCTCCCAGGCTCAAGCAATCCTCCCATCTCAGCCTCCCAAGTAGCCGGGACTACAGGCATGCACCACCACACTCGGCTAATTTTTAACCTTTTTGTAGAAATGAGATCTCACTATGTTGCCCAGCCTGGTTTCAAACTCCTGAGCTCAGGCAACCCCCCTGCTTCGGCCTCCCAAGGTGCTGGGATTACAGGCGTGGGCCACCACGCCTGGCTGAAAGGCCTTTAACATGCAGCCTGTTTCTCGTGGCTTTGCATCCTACAAAACTGCTCTCCATAGTGTCACTGTGATGTGAGGAACTTCATGTCCAAGTCTTAAAGGTGAATGGAAAACCCAGGGGAATCAAATAAGACAAGTGTTAAATAGTATATCTAATGACATAGTTTTCAGAATACATAACTGTACAATTTTAAAGCAATGAATAATTTAACATTTTAAATAAAAATAATACGTGTGGCATCAAGTGAAAATAGTACGAAGAGTATAAGATAGTGTACCTGGATCTCCCCACAAACCACCTCTTAATCATCAGTGTAGTTACCATGTAGACCTGTGTGCTACACTTACACCTCAACTGCATGATATATCACTTTTAAATGGCATCACTGGTCTACCATCCACCATGTAAAATGAGGAGAAATTTAGCTATTTACACTCCTCCCTCTCTTCTTACCAATATTTTATAATAACATTATTTTTAGTTCTTTTGTTGGTCAGCGCTATAATCTTATGAATTTTCTGGAGTTTCCATTTTTTGGAATTTTGTGTGGTTTCTCTTGTGTCTCTTGATGCCCCTGTGCTGTAAGGTGAGGGTGTTGATGCCTTCACTACACCTTCCCTCTCCTGTTTCAGATCTTACATTTACCAGCTCCTCTTTTACTTTTTCACTAACATGGAAGTATATTTGTATCTATATTTTGTCCTGCAGGGAGTGATCCTACAGGGAAAAATGAAATCTGAAGACATTAAGTGACTTGAGTAAAGTTTCTTAGCTGGTTGATGTTACAGCTGGGGCTAAAACCTGGGGCATTTGCACTCCCATTTTAGTAGGCTTTCTGCAGATAAACTTAGTGATTCACTCATCTAATGTTTATTGAGTGCTTATTCTCCTCCAGGCACTAGGTACCAGTAATACAAAAATAAGAAGTGGTCTCAAATTGCATGCTTTATAATCAAGGAAGAAAGACAGATATGTAAACAAATAACTAGGTTGCAGTGCAATAATGTGCAAAGGAAGGTGCTATCTGATTTTTTTCTTTATATTCCACAGGTCAGAGATTAGAATAACTGCTATAGCTATTAGAAGTGGGAGCTTTGATGTGTTGAGGAGACAGTGTTTTACTCAGGCCACTTATGCATATTTAAAAAATAAGTAAGACTTTGTTGATATGCTTCCAGGAAAGTAATTTAAGTGGTCTGTTTCAAGATTAAATATGAAAGCAGATTTAAAAATAATGTGTAATTATAAATTATATGTTTTATGCTCAGCATATTTTTATGTGAAAAGAACATCAAAATATTCTTCAGTTGTCCTTATGGGGTTGTTTAGTGTTTTGACTTAAAAGTCTAAGATTTATGCATTTGTCGTACATTCTTTTTGTGGTGACTTGTGAACTTTTTCTTTTCCTCTCCTCAGATTTTCATCACCGTGAATTGCTTGAGTACAGATTTCTCCTCCCAAAAAGGGGTGAAAGGACTTCCTTTGATGATTCAGATTGACACATACAGTTATAACAATCGTAGCAATAAACCCATTCATAGAGCTTATTGCCAGATCAAAGTCTTCTTGTGACAAAGTGAGTAAAGATGACAGTCTTTTTTATAAAGGTATCTTTGTTATTAGACATTACTTTTAATGGCGTTTCTCCCTCGTCACCTTCACTCGTCCAGTGGTGTCAAAATAGTTACTTAACCCATCACAGTGGGAGTGGTAATCTTTTATTCTCAGTTCCTGTAGATATCTAGGAAGTCTTCAGTCAACGTATTTTTTTTTCAGTTTATCATTTTTATCACTAACTTAATGACTGGCTGACTGTTTCTTAGTCAGCTCAGGCTGCTATAACAAAAAACCATAGACTGGGTGGCTTAAACAACTGAAATGTATTCCTCAAAGTTCTAGAGGCTGGAAAGTCGAAGGTCAAGGTGTCATCTAATTTGGATCCTAGTGAGGGCTCTCTTCCTGGCTTGCAGACAGCTGCCTTCTCACTGTGTCCTCACATGGCATAGCGAGAGCACGTGCACAGCTTTCTGGTGTCTCTCTTCCTAAGGACACTAATTTTATCATAAAGACTCTATCCTCATGACCTCATCTAAACCCAATTACCTCTCCAAAATTTCACCCCCAAATACCATTACATTGGGAACTTGGGGTCCAACTTATGAATTTTGGGGGTACACAAACTTTATAACACATTGTGCTGTAAGTTTGAGCCAATTAGATAGCTCAAATAACAGATTAATATTCTTTACTGGGTGGAGACCCTGTCCCACAGCATATTGGTGCATCTGTTATTATGGGTTAAATGGGACCTCATCTAGGACTTTTTGGAATGGAAATAGCACTTATAAAATAAGTTCATTAGTACATATGCACTTAGTAAACATGTACTTTGAATCTCCCTTAATCCCACCCCAAAAGAGTAAAAAAATTTGAACAGCAAAACTTAAAACCCCATGATTAGGTGACAGGAAATCTTCATAAATCCCAAATATGAATGGGACCAAGCATCAACAGTTTCAAATATGTGTGATATCAGCATTTGTGAGGGAAAGTAATGGGGCCACTTGATAGCCAAATAACAGAAAACCTACAAAATTGCCCAAAGTACTCACTGGAAAGTGAAGTGGGCGTCTCAGGACAGCAGGTGAGACTCGGGTGGGAGGGGACAGATCTAGTGGGTTCGCATTTGCTGGTGAATGCAAGCGACTCAGCATTGAAATGTTATGGGCTCTATGAACTCTGAGAAGTTAGAAACTAAAGTTTCTTTCTAAGGCAAAACCCTGCTCTATAAACAAACAAAAAAAATGCTCGGAGTAAAGTCCAAGCTGAGTTGGAAAAAAAGAAGTTGGAAAGAGGAGGTCAAAATAAAAATGAAGATGAAGATGAAATACATAGTAGGCAGATCTCAGAAAAATCCGACTATTTTTGTTCACTGTGAACACACCAGATGGGGAGCCTGGGAGCATGAAGCTAGAAGAAAGCCTGGCTCACTCATTTCACTTGAAAATGACCAACAGAAAAGAAAAAGCAATTAAATCCCATACAATGTTTCATGAGAAAAGAGATTAAGATCAGACTGACTCCCCTATGAATAATGAATGCCTATCAAAAAGGCCTACAAAACAGGTGAAAACTGTAGCCTAATATTTCAAAATAAGCTAAATGAAATTAAAGAAATAATGGAAGTTTGAAGATCAACATAAATCACAATTTGAAAAATTCAACTTGAGATATGTAGAAAATAGGATGACTGGAAAGGAGATGAGATGGAACTCATGGAATTTAGAAATAAAGGATTAAACTATATTAGAAATAAAAACTATGCTAGAAGCAATACAGAGTAAATAAATGTAAAAGCCAATGCTATAAGAAAATAAGCTGGAAAACAACAAAATTTTTAAAATCAGAGGAAATGAAGAAAGAGGTGTGAGAGAAATACAGATATAGATGAAAGGTAAAGAAGATATAATATAGGCCAGGTGCATGGCTCACACCTGTAATCCCAGCACTTTGGGGAGGCCAAGGTGGAAGGATCACATGAGTCCAGGAGTTCGAGGCCAGCTTAGGCAACAAAGCAAGACCCAGGTCTCTACAAAAAATGTAAACATTACCCAAGTTCAGTGATGCATGTCTGTAGTCCTAGGTACTCAGGAGGCCGAGGCAGGATGATTGTTTGAGTCCAGGAGTTTGAGGTTGCAGTGAACTATGCTCCAGCTTGGGTGACAAAGTGAGACCCTATCTTTAAAAAAAAAACAAAAAAAATTAAACGTACATATATTATAAATCTTGGAGAAAAAAAGTGGGAGGATGGAATAATAAAAATACATACGCTTTAAATATGCGTTTAAATACATATGCTCTAAGGAAAACTTTAAACAGAAAATGTATGTATTTAAACAGCCCACCACCCACTTGGGAAAATTGATCCAGTATAACCAATACCAAATAGTTAAGTTATTGGACTTTTTGAAAAAAGAAAATAATATTATTTGGGCATCTCAGTAAATAAAATAAATATTAAATCACTTATAAAGCAAATTTGATTTTCAAACTTTTCAACAGCAATACCTTGTCAGAAGACAACGTTAGTTAAGGTAACAAAGTAAAGAAAATGTGAGCCAAGAATTTTATACACAGCCGAATTGACTTTGAAGTATAAAAAAGAAACACAGGTACAACAAAACAAAATAAACAAACTCCCTAAATCCAGAGAATATTTCTTCTTAGAGACTCCAGTGGTGAACAAACTTTAGACAAGCAATATTACTGTAAAGACACTGATAAAATGACTGGTGGTGAGCATTCAGGATCTGTTTGCCTGTAGATCTAATTCCAAATGATGGCAGAGACAGTGTGACAGTATATTCCGATAAGGTAGAAATTGTACAATTATTTTAAAATTGGGAAGGATAGGAAGGAGGGTGTATAAAAAATAAAATAAGTTGACGAACCGCTTATAGATATTCATAGTAAATGAAAGGATGCTACTTCATATTAGATGCTGGGGGAGAGAGAGGAAGGGAGAGACGATATTAGTAGCCAGTTCACTATTGCCCATCACTCTTTTTTAAAAAATATTTTTCCATAAGTTATTGGGGTACAGGTGGTGTTTGGTTACATAAGTTCTTTAGCGGTGATTAGTGAGATTTTGGTGTGCCCATCACCTGAGCAGTATACACTGTACCATATTTGTATTCTTTTATCCCTTGCCCCCCCTCCCACTTTTCTCCAGAAGCCCCCAAAGTCCATTGTATCATTCTTATGCCTTGGCATCCTCATAGCTTAGCTCCCACATATCAGTGAGAACATGTGATGTTTGGTTTTCCATTCCTGAGTTACGTCACTGGGAACAGTAGTCTCCAATCTTATCCAGGTCACTGCAGGTGCTGTTAATCCAGCCATCACTCTTAAAGGTGTTGTAGTCAGTTGTATTAAAGGTCTATGTGCTGTTAACATGCCTGAAAGTTCTGGTTTAGCAATAACAGAGCATTGAGAGAAGTAGTCTCCTGTGAGCAGAGAGCAGTGGCCGGAGGAAGCAGAGATGGGCCATGACAATTTCAGTTAATGCCAATCATCCAGCTATCAGAGCAGCACAGCAATCAATAGGACAGTTTCCATGACACTGGTAGGGCAATAGGACAGTACACAGTAGGACAGTCTAGGACAGTTCACAGTAGGACAGTTCACAGTAAGACAATTCACAATACACAGTACACAGTGGGACAGTTCACAATACACAGTACACAGCAGGACAGTTCATAGTACACAGTAGGACAGTGCACAGTAAGACAGTTCACAGTACATAGTAGGACAGCTCATAGTACACAGTAGGACAGAGCACAGTACACAATAGGACAGTACTAAGTAAGTGCACAGTAGGATAGTGCACAGTAGGACAGTTCACCATACATAGTACACAGTAGGACAGTTTAGGACAGTTCACAGTATACAGTAGGACAGTTCAGAGTACACAGTACACAGTAGGACAGTACACAATAGGACAGTTCACAGTACATAGTAGGACTATAGGACAGTACATAGTAGGACAGTTCACAGTACACAGTAGGACAGTTTCCATGACACAGCAATCAGTAGGACAGTTTCCAGGACAGCAGGGAAGTTTCTGTGAGAGTTTCCAGAGGCCTGTTAAATCAGTAGACATAGTTGTGTAGAAATGGTGAAATATCAAAGGTACAGACAGTGTAAGTAATTTCCTCAGAGACACACAGGAAAAATGCAGAGGAGTTAGATACAAATCTAGGCCTGATTTCAAACTCATTCTCCTGGAATTGATAAATAACTTTATACATAAAATACTGAAATGACAACTGGCAATTCAAAACCTCAACAAAGAGCCAAAGTAGCCTTTAAAAACAAAAGAAATCCAAAAAAAAAAAATCAGCTTATGTCTTTAATTCAGCAATATTAAATATTAAGAAACATTTTCAAGCCATGTATATGAGATTTTTTTAAAAAACACAAATAACAAAGCATTTAAATAATTTGAATTCCCATACCTTATTTCAGATATTCCAGGGGAGATTGTAGAATCCCCCCTCTATGAATCCCCTTCTTGGAAATAAAGAATAAAGTTAGAGATGAGGAGAAAGAGGGGGAAGAATTAGAGGAATCTGGCAATCCATTCATTTTCACTTTGGCAGTTGGAATTAAAAGTGAGAGAAACGTTAAGGATTCTCCTAAAATTATTTTACATTATAGTGTTAATGCAATAAGTAATAAGAAAAAGAAAGAATAAAAGCCTGCAGAATGCATGGAGAATGTTCTATTGTTGTTCACCTATGTCCTAGAAAGAAAAGGACTGTAAGACACTAAGAGGGCAAATAAAATTATTGATTGATTATACCTTTAGTTTAAAAATATTTTTATACATTTTCATTCAGTTATTTTAACCTCTAAAAGGGAGAGAGCTAAAAAGAGGATTATATGGATTTTTCCAAAGCAGTTTTTTCCTGAAGTCATGCTAAGAGGGTAATCTGTGACAAGGAAAGAAATGGTTGGGAGAACCACTTATTTTTGTGAACATGTTTGTAAATATGCATGAAAACTGGGAAGACTATGTCAACAAATACCTTGCCAATCAGAAAATAGGTGGCATTTCCAATAGCTCCTTTTTTACCTATCAGTCTAGCAAATTTCAGTACTAAATAAAAGAAAATGGTTGGAGAATGTTGGGTAAATGGTAAGCATTTATTCCAAGTCCGTAGTGATGTCAAGAAGTTCTAGCAGGTAGTTACACATCCTGATGTTAAGGTTTAGGGGTGGGAGGTGGTGGTGTTGGGAAACTCATAAGGAAGAAATCTCATGGGTCCCGCAGGGTGGATTCATCGTAATTGCTGTCAATTTCTTTAACAAACTAGACCCCAAATCTTTTGCTGTGATTTTTCATCATATTTACAGCTTCAATTTCAAAATCCAGGTAAAACTAATTCCTAAGAGATTAAAAAAAGAAAAGTTTAATATTTGTACCTTTCAAATGGGTGTGTAAATACAAATGCCCAATTTGAATTATCCTTTCAGGCAAAAGAGCTGAGAGCTACTCCATTTTAAAACCATAAATTTTCTCATCACAGTCTACAGTTTTCAAAGATGGAATTCTGCACTATTTACAGTTCTCCACCTTGACTTCTAATTAATACACCTGTGAGACTGCAGATGAAAATAAAGGGTTTCCCTAACCATTCTTGGTATTAAGATACTTCTATTGGAATGCATGTCTTAATACATTTTAAAAATTCAGGATCTGTTTATATAGCTATATAGATACCTATGTGTTTATCTTTATGCTAACATTAAATACTTTCACGATCTTTCATGAAGATTTTGTATTACTGCAAACAATAGCTACATATTATGGAAAAACTGAGAAATAAAGCCACATTTTCTTAAAATACATGTAAGAGGAGCAACTTAAGTGTTAAATAAAAAACAAAGACAGCCCTCACCTCTCAAGTGGCAGCAAAAATGATCACAATATAGGCAGGAATTTTTCAGATGTATTTTCCAAATTTAACACTCTATAGTGAATATTTAGATGGAGGGAATTATTTTCAAATGATAAATTTGGTATTTGTAGCGAATTATACTCTTCTGGAAGAACTAGACTTTTGCACTTTAATAAGAATAGAAAGAATATTTTATAAAAGCCTCAGGTCACAAAGAATCATAGGAAGAGGTGGAATATTTGGAAGGTCTTGCTCAAGGGATGTTTTCTCCACCTCCATTGAATGTACTGAAGCTTCCCGGGGTCACTGTGAAGTCGAAAGCTTTATTCTAGAAATAAGAATTGTGGTTCTCCCAAGAGTAGATACTATCAAAATTGTTTTGTCATGCTGATAGCTGGGCATTCTGGGCAGGAAATTTCTTTTGTAGAAGGGCCACCATCTGCTTTATAGATACTCTATGTTTTATGTTAATTCTTTGGGTCTGGCATAGAAAAGAATGCCTGAAAAATAATAAGTGATTTTTCTAAAAATCTACAGTGAATGTACAGGCTTATGCTTCACAGAAAATGAATTTTTACAAATGGAAGGTTTATGACAACCTGTATCAATCAAGTTTATCAGCTCCATTTTGCCAACAGCATGTGTCACTTCATGTCTCTGTGTCACATTTTGTTGATTCTCTCAACATTTCAAACATTTTCGTTATTATGTCTGTCATGGTAATTTGTGATCATTGGTGTTACTATTGCAAGTGTTTTGGAGCACCCCCAACTCCACCCATGTAAGATGGTGAACTTCATTCATCAGTGTCGTGTAGTGTTCTGATTGCTCCAAGAGAGGCTTGGGAGAACCACTTATTTGTGTGAACATGTTTGTAAATATGCATAAAAACTGAGAAGCCCTTCCCCAGTCTCTCTCCCTCTCTTCCTTTGGTCTTCCTATTGCCTGAGACACAACAATATGAAACCAAGCCAGTTAATAAACCTACAGTGGCCCCTGAGTGTTCAAGTGACAGGAAAGTTGCATCTCTCTCACTTTAATCAAAAGCTAGAAATGATTAAGTTTAGGGAGGAAGACATGTCAAAAGCTGACATAGACCAAGAGCTGGGCCTCTTGTAACACTTAGCCAAGGTGTGAATGCAAAGGAAAAGTGCTTAAAGGAAATTAAAAGTGCTACTCCAGTGAACACACAAATGATAAGAAAGTAAAACAGCCCTACTGCTGTTGTGGAGAAAGTTGTAGATAGAAGATTAAACCAGCCACAACATTCCCTTAGGCCAAAGCCTAATCCAGAGCACCGCCCTAACTCTTTTCAACTCTACGAAGGCTGAGAGAGATGAGGAAGCTGCAGAAGAAAAGTTTGAAGCTAGCAGAGATCACTTCATGAGATTCAAGCAAAGAGATTATCTCCATAACATAAATGTGTAAGATTAAACAGCAAGTGCTGATGTACGAGCTTCAGCGAGTTATGCAGAAGATGTAACTAAGATCGTTGATGAAGGTGGCTATGCTAAACAACAGATTTTCATTGTAGAAGAAACAGCCTTCTATTGGGAGATGTCACCTAGGACTTTCATAGCTAGAGAGAAGTCAGTTCCTGGCTTGGAAACTTCAAAGGAGAGGCTGACTTTCTTGTTAGGGGTTAATGCAGCTGCTGTCTTTAAGTTGAGGTCAGTGTTCATTTACCATTTCAAAAATCGTAGGGTCCTTAAGAATCTTGCTGTATCTAGTCTGCTTGTGCTCTGTAAATAAAACAACAAAGCCTAGATGACAGCTGATGTGTTTTCAGTGGGCTTAATTTTAAGCCCACTGTTGAGACCTACTGCTCAGGAAAATAAAGATCCCTTCTAATTGACAGTGTTCCTAGTCACCCAAGAGCTCTGGTGAAGAGGTACAAAAAGATTACTATTGTTTTCATGCCTGTGAACGCAGCAACGTCCATTCTGCAGCTCATGGATCAAGGAATAATTTTGATTTTCCAGTCTTATTATTTAAGAAATATGTTTGATGAGGCTGTTGCTGCTGTAGATAGTGATTCCTCTGATGGATCTGGGCAAAATAAATGGAAAGCCTTTTGGAAAGAATTCCCCATTTCAGATGCTATTAAAAACATTCACAATTCATGTGGGAGGAGGTCAAAATATTCACATTAACAAGAGTTTGGAAGAAGTTGATTCCAGCCCTCATGGATGACTTTGAGGTGTTCAGTACTTCAGTAGAGGAAGTAACTGCAGATGTGATGGGAATAGCAAGACTAGAACTAGAAGTGGAGCCTAAAGATGTGATTGAATTGCTGCGATCTCATATGAAAACTTGAACATACGAGGAGTTGCATCTTATGGATGAGCAACGAAAATGAGACAGAATCTACTACTGGTGAAGAGCCCGTGAGCATTGTTGGAATGACCACAAAGAATTTAGAATATCACATAAACTTAGTTGATAAAGCAGCAGCAGGGCTTCGGAGGATTGATTCCAATTTGGAAAGAAGTCTTACTGTGGGTAAAGTGCTGTCAAACAGCATCACATGTTACAGAGAAATTTTTCCTGAAAGGAAGAGTTAATTGATGCATCAAACTTCATTTCTGTCTTATTGTAAGAAATTGCTGTATCACCCCAACCTTCAGCAACCCCCACCCTGATGAGTCAGCAGCTATCAACATCAAGATAAGACCATCTATTAGCAAAAAGATTACAACTTGCTAAAGCCTGTGTGTCTTTTTTTTTAAACAAGTATTTTAAAAATATGTACATTTTTTAGACATAATGCTATTGCACACTTGATATACTATAGTATAGTGCAAACATAACCTCTCTATGCACTGGGAAACAAAAAAAATGTGTGACTCTCTTTATTTCAATATTTGGTTTATCATGGGGGTCTGGAACTGAACCCACAGTACCTCTGAGGTATGCCTGTATATAAATCTTGAAACAGATTAATTCTTGTCCCCTTCCTCATAAATAGCACAATATAAAACATTAACTCAGAAATCAAATTCCTTGACCCAACTTGGGGTGTTTCTTGGGGCAGCTGTGATTTATACAGGTTAACAAATATCTAAATTGTATTTATATTAAATGTTACATTGTACAGAGCTCCAAACACATAGAAAAATGCCTTACATGGACCCAACAAAAAAATAGTTTCTATTATAGACTTTACTACTTTGAAGAACCCATTTGCTTATGTTTCAAATCCAATCGAAGATATCTGCGCATTTAACACCTCATTTTTTGAAAACATGTTTTCTAGCACAAAAACTGTGCAGAACCTTTATATATCATGAAGAGACTTCCCAAGCAGATAGCTTTATATTTTATGCCCCTCTTGCTGTGAGTTTCCATGATCTACGAGTGTCAATGACAATTCAGAATTTCAAATGAGGCACTATAAAATTATCCCTTTTGGTAGTAAGTAAAATAATTATTCCATTTGGTAGTTTTTAAAATATAAAAATGTATATTTAAATTATCTGGTTAAAATATGAAGCTATTTCAATTCTATGATGTAAAGCTCTTAGAAATTCTCTGGCACAGAGTTAGCTGTTATTATTCATTCTCTAAAAATTAGTTAAAAGCCATAAACCATCCCTTTTGTGGAGCTTTCATTGACCACAAATTCTCATTGTGTCATGGCAGCCTGTTGGCCAGAATTGAGAATCTGCTTTTCTACAAAAGTCAATTTGATAAGCAAAAAATATATCTCATTGTTTTACATAAGTCAAACCATTTGTGTGTCTTTTTCTGTGAATTGCCTATTTCATGACTCTTGTCCATTTTTCTTTTAGTATGTTAGCTGGTTTTAAAATTTGAATCATTTATATGTTAAGGATTTGACATTTTATTTGTTATTTTATTGCAAGTATTTTCACCAACTTGTCCTGTCTTTTAATTGATTTGTTTGCATACAGAAGGATTACATTTTTATATTGTTAAATCTTATCTGTTTTATACATGATGATGTGGGGACAATTTCTGAAGGGTGAAAGGTTGCTAGCTGGTCTGTGCATTGCTGCTCCCTAAATATGACACCACAATGGGCAAGAACTGCAAATATGAATTAGAAACTTAGCGAAGGAGTTTAGGTTGGAGATGTCGATCATAGTGTCACCTGCCTAGTGCCTTGTGAAAACAAAGATGCAGATTAATTCTTCCACGGCAAGAGTGGAAATAGAGCAAGGTAAAGGAACCCATGCTGGAATGTCTGTGTTTGGGGGATAAGGAGAATAAAATGAGTTAGCAAAGCTCATATAGGGAAATAAGCAAAGAGAAAAGATAGAGCATCATCACAGGCAATGAAGTAAAGACATATAAGGTGGTGGTCAATTGGTTAAGTAGGATGCGATTTGGCAATTTAGCAAGAAGAACCCATGAAAAAGCCAAGTTGCAAAAACAGAGGAGCAAAAAGGAGTTGAATAGACTAAACATTTTTTTGTTTGGTTGAATGAGCACCACCTCTAAGAACATATGGAAATACTAAAACAAAAACAAAAATTATACTTATGTGTACAAAGTGGTCTTACATCTTGTGTGGTTTCCTGATGGCTTCTTTCATTTCCACCACTATAGTAATTTTTTGAAGTTTAAAAGGAAAGCAAAGGAAACATTTTATAGGGAATTCACATTTTAAAGCCCTCTCCATGCCTGGGAATAAATTTAATGGGTCAATGCTTCACCTTCTGTCATTTTATTATAATCACAAGGTACTTAATGGGTTTCACTGGATTAGGGAACTGGGTTGATTCTTTCCATATGGATTCAAAACTGAATTTCTTTAAATAGGAAAGATACCAAAAAAGGAGAGAAAATCCAGGGGAGGCAGGATCCCTCACAGGTCACAAATGTGGTATAGACTTGTGAGTGGTCGTGGCTTTCAGTGCCAAAGCTCAACCTTGCCAGAGGAATGGAAATGGGGCTGCCTGGTTTCCTCCACCACTGCATTGTTTCATATCCTCATGACTTAATGTGTGACATGACTTTTGCATGCTCTGCTAATATGCCTGGCATTGTCTATTTGTTTTTTCTTTTTTCCTATCAGGGAGCAGAAAGAAAAATCCGAGACGAAGAGAGAAAGCAGAACAGGAAGAAAGGGAAAGGCCAGGCTTCCCAAACTCAATGCAACAGCTGTGAGTTTCACTGAGACTAATCTTGCTTTCTACAGGGGAGACTCGATGTGGGCTGTGTCCACTGGGGGAACAGGTGGAAGAAGTGGGTTGCAGGTACAACTACATACATACAAGGCATGGCTTGCTTTCCCCTGGCATGGAGACAGGTGATCGATTATCCCTGTGAAAAGCAAATAGAATCACATGAGCACAGTGTGTTTGAGCTAGGAAGGACTTTGTAATAACATGGAAACCAACATCCTCCTTCTGCAGACAAGGAATCTTGGGTGCATAAGGGACAGAGGGGTGTGAGGGACCCCGCGCTTCACCTCAGGAGTGCTCAGTTGAAGTCCACGCTCCTGTTGATTTTGCTGGGATAGGGGTGGTGGGGGGATGCTAAAGTGTATTCATATCTATGGTATTCAAAAAGCTTCATAGGAGAAAATCATGGACTTTAAGACTAGGACTTAGAGTTGAGAGTTCTTAGTCGTACATTACTCTGTCATTTATGAGTTTTGTGTTCCCATCCAGCCTCTGATGGGAAGTTGGCCGCCATCCCTTTACAGAAGAAGAGTGACATCACCTACTTCAAAACCATGCCTGATCTCCACTCCCAGCCAGTTCTCTTCATACCTGATGTTCACTTTGCAAACCTGCAGAGGACCGGACAGGTATGACCTACCAGCTAATGTCCACCTCCCATCCATCCACAGGGCAGGTAGGGCCTTAAAATAGAAGCAGACTGTGTTGACCTCGAAAATAACTTACCTTCCATTTACTAGAGAAAAAGTCAATGTCATGCCAGTAAATGCATTTTTATAGAAAGGAATGTCTCAGGAGAGGAAGCTTAGTCGGCGAGGAGAGTAAGCCGATATTAGTGAAGTGCTGACAAGGCGTGGAAGAGGAAGAAAGTAAGAAGGCTGATAACCTGTAAGTTTTGTTCTGACAGCTTTGTCGTGGCCGGGATTATCCTGACGCGATAGAGCGCCACCTAATGGTGGGAAGTTGAACTGCACCTAAAACTTCATAAAGTTGCAAAAGGGGGAAGTCTCAGCTTGAATAAAATTCCATCAACAAATTTTCACTTAGTAAATAAAAAGTTCCCATTTAACAGGTAAATCATTTCGCATCAAAAGAAAAATAAGGTTGTAGACAAGCCCCCTTTTAAAAGCTTCCTCTCTACTAGTTATATCTACAAGTGAAACGAAAGATCTCAAACTAACATAAATGTCCAATAATTAACTCATTATGGTAGCTCAGGTTGATGGAGTATTATGCGGTCACTAAAATTTTAATTATGGAAACTACATAGCAACATGGGACCTCGTTATGATAGTGTTCAGTGGGAAGAAAATGTCGAATAGTAACTTGTGTTCATGTTATCATCCCAAATATATAACCGAATTTGAAGGGAGCAAGAAAAATTGCAACACTTTTTACAGGGTTATGAGATATGGCTGAGTTTTCTTTTTCTTTTTAGTATTATTTCTGTTATGTGATAAATAAAAATTGTGTGAGAAAAGAAAAAAATTATTTCCTTAGCATTAGCCAGAATTATTTTTCACCAAACCAGTTGGGTTTTAATGAAGTTTTGTATCCATTAGTTTTCTTTTAAACCCAAAGTCCTTTAAGGAAACATCTATTCTGAGAAATAAAGGCATACTGACATTTAAGTTTTTCTTCCATTCTAAGCATGCAAACACTCATTGGAATTGACCTTAGTGGAAAAAGAAATCACTATTGGCTTTACTTTCTCTTTTCCATTTATTTTGTCCCCCAGTATTCAGTGTGTTCTTTCATTATATTCATGAGACAAAGCAACTCTACGACCACGGCTTTTTCGTTGTTATTCATGACCCAACATGGTAATAAAATGCCTATAGGTGTTTCTTAAAACACAATGGCCAGGTGTGGTGTAATCCCAGCACTTTGGGAGGCCAAGGTGGGTAGATCAAGGTCAGGAGATAGAGACCATCCAGGCCAATATGGTGAAACCCTGTCTCTACTATAAGTACAAAAATTAGCTGGGTGTGGTGGCGCATGCCTGTAGTCCCAACTACTTGGGAGGCTGAGGCAGGAGTATCGGTTGAACCTGGAAGGCGGAGATTATAGTGAGCCGAGATCATGCCACTACACTCCAACCTGGCGACAGAGCAAGACTCCGTCTCAAAAGCAAAACAAACAAACAAAAAAACATTAAAAACCAATTTAACATTTTCATCCTGTCTTACTCGATGGATAAGAACAAGGACACCAAGTAGGGAGGCAGAATTTTGTAATTTATCAAGATAAGTGTGCCAGCACCTATCTATCTATCTATCTATCTATCTATCTATTTATTTATTTATTTATTTTTAATTCCCAAGACCTTGGTGATTTGTGTCTGCACTGTCTGTGCCCCATGGGATTTATGGAGCTAGGTTTCCTAGCACACCTTCCAGAAGAAGGGATAATTGAGTTAAATTGTTCTTATTGTTTGGTTTACTGTCATGACTCTGGCCTCAGTTCCATGTCAAAGCTGACAACCTGACCTGTTCTTTTGGCAAGATTTCTCCAAAATATGCAAAGTGTAAATTAATCTTAAGAGCAAAAGTGGCCCTATCTGGCTGCTCCTGACTGTCAGTACACTGACCTGTCTTGTCCCCTGGGTGTCATGAGCCTGGGTGTCATGAGCCCAGCTGTCAGCCGAGGCAGAATCAGAAGGAAAGTGCAGACTTTACAATCTGTTGGTTTCAGCAGTTGCCAGGCAGCCCAATCAGTGCCCCCCTGTATATCCTTCCTGTATATCCCCCCTGTATATCCTTCCTATATATCCCCCCTGTATATTCTGCCTGTATATCCCTCTATATATCCTGCCTGTATACCCCCCTGGTATATCTGGAGGCCTTCCTCAGAGCTCTCTGACTTCTCCCATGGTCTTGGATTTGGATATGAGGGGTCAGTGAAGAAGCCTGCTCTGAGCTTCTGGAAACAAAGGAACATGCTCAACTGTCTCTAGAATAACCTGTGACTATGCTGTGGTTGATCAGCTAACTTAGCTGAAGGAGAGGAGCTTGGACAGTGGCTGGCTAGGGACTTTAAGACTGCCTTTTCTCAAAAAAAGATAGATGCCTGGGAGATCCTTCCAAAGACAGGAGGGAAGAGGCAGTGCCATGGCCTTAGATTTGGGGATGAGGCAGAGATTGGCCAACTTTGACCTGAAAAAGAAGAGTTCTCAGTGTCAGGTCAAAGGATATGGCTGGTTTCCCTTAAGGGGATAGAAAGATAAAGGGGAGCAAGAGAGACTCAAGGACTGGTGTGTATCTCAGAAACCACTGCAGTCCTGAGACTTGCTAAAATCAGCTGCATTGCAGCTGTGCCCAACTGCAGGGCCAGCAGTCCTGCGGTTCTCATGGCCAGTAAGGCACCTGCAAGCTATACTAAAACTACGGGGCAGCAGTCCCTGTTCACTCAAGGACACGACTTGGGGAATGGGTTTTTTCACTGTCAGTCCACATGCCGCCCACCCTTCCCGTTATCTCATTGATTCACATATGGATTGAAATATTCTTCAAACACTTATCAAAACTAATATGAAGGAATAAATCCAATGTGCAGGCGCTATGGAGCCCTTCAGTTTTACTCACCTGATATTGAATCCCTGATATCAGGCTGTTTATGACTGGATGTTTTTAAACGCTATGTGATTAGGCGAGATTGGGAAAAATTGATGGGATGCAGAGGCATCATTGTTTCAGATAATATCTACTTTGTAGGCATCAGCCTTCCCCAAAGCACTTGAACCCAAGGAGGACTCTTCTCCTCCCTCACAGGCTCAGAAACCATCTCTTGCACTGCTGTTTGTAAACAAACTTCCCCCAGATCAGGAGTTCTTGATAAGGATTTGGATTCCTGAGTTCCATCCTTGATCTTTTGAATTAAAATTTCCAAAGTGAGTTCCAGGAATTTTTGTTTATGATAAAGTTTCCAGATATTTGTATATACTCTAAAGTTTGAAAAACATGCTCTAAAAATTAAGTTAGGGCAATGGGCCCAACAGCTGGCAAAGAAGAAATCGTCGGTCCTTATGGGAAAGGAGGAGAAATGACAAAGAAGAGACAGTGATAGGGACAGTGAAGCAGAGGCCATTCAGGAGGGTGGGAAAACACCTAAGAGAAGGCTGCTTCCATCTTTGAGTCACCGACCAACTTTGCAGAGGCCAGGAGTCAGGCCAGACAGATTCACTATGCCACGTTTAAAGAAAGCAGCAAAACACAAGCCAACATGGGGAACTTTTTCAAAATAATCCAGTTGTATGGCCGGTGGAATGCCCAGCCTCCTTCACTTAGGTTACTCCATATTCACGAAATTAGGCAGTCCTGTTCCTAGTACATCCCAATGACAGATGCGCTGAATGCCATGCTGAGACTTGAGGTGGGGGAGAAAAAACTTACCTCCATTGTCTTCCATTTAAGAAGAAACTAAGTAGACAGTACAATACTAGCCATTAAAAAATTAAGAGGAAAAATTCCTGTAGAAATACTAGCCATTAAAAAATTAAGAGGAAAAATTCCTGTAGAAATCTGAGCTAATGACTAGAATGACTCATTCCCAGAGTTCCAAGTAACCAGTCTTGTTTTACAACCAGGTCTAGGTTTGCAGCAGCCCAGGAACTGCCAAGAGCCTTTGAGAAGGTTTGTGGGGAGGTTGTCCATCTAGGCATAGCTGTTTCTCTCCAAGGCTGGGGCAGGGATAGTGACTAGATGTACTAGCATCAGAGGCTACTTTTGAGTTAATATGTGAATGTCTGATACTAACTCAGGTATTATTCTTCACCCAAGCACAGCAGTCCTGACACACACAGATAAAGCTGAAAAGCCCACAATTAATGTTTACAAATAATCGGGTTAAGAGAACATATATACATAGCAGATGTCCTCTGGACTTCTCCCACGGTTCTATAAAATAGTAAGAATGCTTTGTAATTTCTTTAATCTGATTCTGCCTTCTGCCATGCCAACTCCCTAGTCTGTCTTCGGAGATCTTCCTTCTGGCCAGGAACACCTTCCAGAGCTAAATGACCTTTCCCGTCCTGAAGACTGTTGACTCCTAAATTTCTGTGGTTCCGGGATGCCAGGATAACCTGGGCCCCTTTGGGGGAGTAAGTAGACAGGCCTAGTTACTGTCATGCTGCTCTCTTACCCCACTCTCCATCCCCCACATGGTCCACAGGCAGGTCGACTCCAGACACTGCGCTACACAGGGGGCAGGAAAAGGACCCACCCTGCAAAGCCAGAGCCTTTGTAAACAGTGGATTTTAGATCCCACCAAAATGTCTCCTTAATTTCAAGCGTAAGATTTGGCTTAATGCCATAGTTAATCTAACCAGACTGACTTTAGCTAGAAGTAATCAGATTTCCAATTTTATTTCACTAAAATCTAAACATTAGCCCCATGGAGATTATAAGGAGGTCAAAAATGCATTTCCTTAGAAATAAACACACACTCAGCACACGGCATCCTTTAAAAGATTAGTATTTGCCTTTTTAAGAAACAGTTTATGCCTTAGGCAAGTCTGTACATCACGTGATATTTTCCCGTTTCGTGTCTCTGACTACAGTAAGCCTATTGTTTTGTTCCACAGGTGTATTACAACACGGATGATGAACGAGAAGGGTAAGACACTCAGTTCTTTCATTTCAACACCTCAAGTCAGTGGTAATGGCACTTCCAGCACTGGGTCACTCTAGGTAGGAAGTAAAACTGTCCTCTCACCTCAGGACTCAGAGCTGAGAGATGCTTGATTCTGGGGGCCATCTGGGAGGGAGGCTGGGGGCTGGAGCAATGAATAGCTTTCTACTTTCAGGACTCTTTCCCCCACCTGCTCCTGTCTATGAACCACCTCTCTAATAGAACTGTTTTTCTAAGGGCCCCATCCCTTCCATTCCATCCTTTCATTAATAATCCAGTTGCTGAAATCTTCTCGATAGTCCTTCTTACCCACTGTTTGGCCCCAACACAAGATCAAGATGAGCTTGAGGCAAGAGTCAAAGATGACAGCCTACCCTACTTCCAGTACTGCCTGGGCTGCAGGCACAACTCTCAAAGCTTCTCCCTGAGAAGTTAGCCCGGCAGGCCACTAGTGAGGCTGGTTTGAAGACCAATTGGACTGAGAACCTTTTCAATTGTAGGCAAGAGACAGTCACAGAAACTCTCAATGTCTCCACGTCACGTCTGTGTAAGAGTGATGGGAGATGTTCTCCATCTTTGCCTAGGGTACACGCCTGAATGTGGTCCTGCAGGCTTTTAGGAGGAGCCAGGTTTTCAAAGTGCTTTCTATCCACTAACTCATTTTGTAGATTCAGAATTTTGGGGCCAAAAAGAAACCTCAAGGTCATTTAGCTGGCCTCTTGTAGACGATGGTAACAGCTATACCACCTCTTTGACGAGCAGCCAGCATGTTCTACTTGAAAATTCCCAGTGATAGAGAGTTCACTGGGTGTGAGATAGCTTATGACACTGTTGGACAATTCCAGCTCTTAGGGAGTTGTCTGTTGAGCGGATGTCTGCCTTCTTTTGACTTCTACCCATTGGCCTTAGTTCTGCTCTCTGGATAAGTCTCATCGTTCCATGTCATTCAAATATCCCCTTCCTCCCTACAACTGTTCTTGGTAAAATATAGTTTTACTTCTCAACATCTTAATTTCTCTCCAAGGTATACTACTAAATTTGTTAGTAGTCTCCTTAAAATTGGCTGTGTCAGAATAAATATATGTTCTGAACCACATGAGTTGCAGATTATATTGGGAGGTTCGGACCTGGATGCTATTTTATACTCAAAGTAATCTAGAAGTACCTGCATTTTCAATAGCTACCTTGTGTTCTTGGCTGCATTACATATGTGTCACTAAAATCTTTAGATCTTTTTCTTCAACTGCAATCAAACCAGGGCTTTCCTATTCTTAATTAATATATTTACTTGCAAAACATTTCACAGTTGGCTAAACGGAACAGATATTGCTGAATTTATTCCTAGAGCAGAGGTTGGCAAGCTATAGCCACGGGACGAAGATTGGGGCCACCGCCTGTTTTAGTATAGTCTGCAAACTACAAATGGTTTTTACATTTTTTCAATGGTTAAAAGAATTCAAAAGAAGGATAATATTGCTTGACATGTGAAAATTAAATAAAATCCAAGTGTCCTTAAGTAAAGTGCTACTGGAACACAGCTGTGTCAATTCATTTATGTATCATCTGTGGCTTCTTTGCTGCTACAGCAGCAGAGCTGAGTAGTTACAACAGAGACCATATGGCCTGCAAAGTCTAAATATTTATTGTCTGCCGCTTTACAGAAAATGTTTGCCACCTTCTATCCTAAAAGGTAGAAAATCTCAAAGGAGTCAAATGATTGCCTGGCTAATTAGGAGCAGAACCTCATCCAGGACTTAATCTCTAAATTCTGAGTTCTAAATTTTCTAAATACTTAATTAGACTGTTCTTTCTATCTTGGCACATAGATAATATATTCCCAGTGGTTGGAATGAACAGAAATGACTAGCATTGTCAATTCTAATCAGTAATTCCCACATTTAATGAGGCACAATGTAGTGTCCCAGAAACAACATTGACTCTGAGCTCAGGAAGCCCAAGTTCTCCTCCTGGGTTGCCGCTGACCAATGTGAAGCCTTGGGCCAGCTCCTTGATCTCTGGGCTTTGGTTTCCTTAATTGACATTGAGGATCTTGCATACGATCTTGAAGGTTCCATCCAACACTAGCATGCTATTGTTCTCATGGGAAAACTTAGGATTATGACTGAGAAGGTCCTGAGATCCTGAATGCACCTTGATGGGCAGGCCTCAGTTGTAAATCTGTCTCACCTCAAACTGTCCTTCCTTGCAAGCTGAATGCAGTTAGATGGCCATCGACCTACTTGTAACTCCACTGGTTTGGCTTCTCTGTGTTGGCTCACCCTGTGTTATTTTATAACCATGAGACCCAAGGCCTGCATCGTTTGCTCTTACACATCTAACTAGAGTTTGACTGGGCGATATGGACAGTGTCGGAGCCTGAGTGTTAAGACATGGTAGGTGTGTGGCTATTGTGGTGGGTAAAAGTGATAATTAACGTTCCTGGATACCTTGGCTAGGTACTGTGCTAAGTGCTTTATGCATGATCTCATTGAATTCTCCCAGATTTCCCATTACTCCCATTTTATAATGAAGAAACTGAGCCTTCAGAAGATTAGGAGACTTGTTCAAAGACACACAGCTGGTAAGTGATAGAGGCAGGATTTAAACCTGGATCTCGCTGCATTTCCCATCACTGGCTTGTAGCCATGATGCCCTATTATCTAACCCTCTTAATTCTCGACCTGTGGCTACAAAGCAGGTATTGAGAGAAAGGCCCTCACTGAGATAGCTTTCTGGCCTTGACAAAGGCACATCCTTTGTTCATTCTGTGGAGTGTAGGACCCAGATTGTAACAAGCCCGGATGAGTGTATCTGGCAGAGGTGACCAGATCTGAGGCCACCATATGTGTTCACCTAGTCCTAAGGAGTGCCAGCTTCACTGGCAATTGTACAGCTTTCATCAGGGCTACTCATTGGCCATGTTCTTCCCTCTCACTGACACATTGATGAATGCTCACATTAATTAATGCTCACATTAGTGTTCAAGTATGCAAATGAGTGCTTAAAAGCATCACTCACACAATGACCAGACTGAGGATATAACACACAAGAGCCTCTCTCCTGGCAACCCCACAATCATGCAGATGTGTTGACTTCTCTCTGTGACCGGCTGGTGGGCAGGGGATACAGCAGTTAGACACAGAGTCTTTTGGACAGCAGTTTCTCAAGAGCAGGTCTCTTGCTGCACAATCAAATCACCTGAAGTGTTAAAAAATATCATGCCAGTCAGCCACAATTAGAATCTAGATTTGATCTTGAATCTTAACTTAAAATAACAATCTTTTAGAGTCTCAGTTTTCTCATCTAAAAATAGCAGGATAATAATACCCCCCTGCTAGCGTTATTATAAGCATTAATATATAAAATGTCCTAGCACATGGAATTTGATTTTTTTAAAAATCATAGCTATTGTTATTGTTAAGACCATGAAAAAAAATGATACTTAATTGAGAAATAGAAGAGAGGGAGATAGAGATGAAAAGAAAGAACAAGCCAAACAGAAATAATTTCTGTAGAAGATGGTCCCTTAATGTGAAATTTATGGATGTCTCTTACGAAGAAGGAGGGGCAGGCTTTAATCGCCCCTGAAATAATATGCAAGTTGATATGCAGATAGCATGCATGGTGATAAATTCTATTTCCATTATTTCTGGAGATCTGGTCTTCATCTACATCCGGCCTCTGGTTTCTTGGAAACCCCTCTTGCCTTGATCCTCTGTCCCCAATGGGCCCAACTGAGGTCCTCTTTTCCAGCTTGCAGCAAGGTCCCTTCAGGTCAAGCAGCTCTGTGGCTTCTACACTACATTTAGGGCACTAGGATCCTTGGGAAGGTTGGGTGATGATGTGTTCAGAGGTCAATGGTCTCTCTCCAACATCTTGCCATTTCCATAGGGGGCTGCTTGGGATGCTCAGACCTTAATTCTCTCTAAGAATTTATTTTTTCCCATGCTTCTTAAGGGCACACCACACCACATACCATTGTCTTCCTTGGAACCACCATATATAGTCTCTTCAATGGTTGAGACTTTAGGAAAACAAGAGACAGAAGAAAGTAAATGTTGGGCAGGCCACCCCTCCAGGTTGGTCTCACACCATTCAGAGAGTTGGCTTCACTCATAAGGCTCTGAGTGTCTGCAGCAGAGGCCCTGCCTCTCCTGCAGGAAGGAGGTCCTGTAGACATTGCCAGACCAAACCATGAGCTCGATCAAAGTGTTGTTGAGAATAGAACGTGATCCTGCTCGTCTTCCATGGAAGCACACATTTTGGCTACAATTTATTGCCTTTTGGGGAAGTCAGAAATTATTAACCAATCAACAGTGAGTGCATTTAATCAACATGATGTTAAATCTAAAAAGTCATCACTCTGTGTTTATTATCAGTTTTTATGGGGTTACAAAATAAAATTCTTCTAGAGTCTTGTACTATTTCTCTTAAAGGAACAATTTTCCACAGAATCAAGTGCTTTTCTTTGATAAGTTTGCCAGGGATGCCAAGCAAATCATGAAATGTGGGAGGTGATGGGTTATGCATTACCAAAAATACCTGAATATAAAGTAATTAAAAATATTGGGCAATTTCCCCAGTTTCCCAAGGAGAAAATGAAAACATAAAGGTTTGGGGCCAACCTGAATGGGTAAATCTTTATAGCCAAAAGAGTCAATGATTTACTGATACTTGCTTTGTTAATTTAATTACACATACCTTTAAAGAAAAACATATAATTTAGAAATAGCTGTCATATTTTGTGAAACACACTTATTGAAATGCTTCATAATTCATCTTCAGCATCAGGTCCTTTCTCATCAGTGAAGTTACTTTTTACCTGAAATAACTGATATGAATGTTATATATGGACCTGTTTTTACTGTCTTTTTTTCCTTTGGTCCTGTTTATTGTCTACTTGATAAATATTGATTCAATGGTGAACAATGTATATACAAATTATGGAGCTTGTATATGATGATATTTCTTATCAAGGCTGTGCTGCCTCAGTGGGTGCAGATCACCATAAATGAGTCAGGGACAGAGCTGACCCAAACCCGGGTCGCAGTTTGTATTAGCCTCAGGCTACCTCTGGCTCATCCTAGGATGTAGTTATGAGGGACTTACTATGGGTCTGTTTTTTTTTTTTTTTTTTTTGGTGGGGCCTGTTACCTAATTGTTGATTCCTTAGGGTAGTGAAACTGCCAAAACCTCTTCAATGATTTTTCAAGGGCTTTTGCAAAACTTCTCTTGTCCTATGCATCTTAAGAACTTGGCAAATACCTTAACAGTAATACTACAGAGTATCTGGCTCACTTCTCTGTACCTCCCTTCTCTCTGGAAGTTTGACAATAAGTTCTGGGTAGCTTTGTAATCCTAAGCCCCAGTTTTTGTTTCTCAAACACAATGAGATTGCCAAAAGCTATGAAAGCATCCTTGCTCTTAGATCTGAGCTTCTGGTGGGCTTATCATTCGCTACACCCCGCCAGGAATTGGCAAATGCTTTGAGAGGAGAAGTGGTCGCTGATGATCAGCTCACCTCTCTGCAGTTCTCTCCTGAGATTTCAGCTTCTCAGGTTCTAGCTCCCCTCATCAGCAGTTCTTCAATGCCTTCAATAAGATTTTAAAACATTTTTGACAGTTTTTCGAGTCATCTTGGCTAGAACATTGCTCTGCCACAAGCTATAACATTTTAGCAGGAAACAGAAATATCTGTATTATCTTTGAAAATGATTCCTCTGGAGCCTACTGACCTCGTTATTTATGACTTGCAATTTTGAGCTCATCTTTCAATAATAGTTACTCAATCTATGCTGTGTGGTTTTTTTGTTTGTTAGTTTTGTTTTTTTTACTGACAGCTCAAATGGTTTCTATTAAATATCCTAAACTAGCATTGATTAAAATCATTTTGGGATAAGTTCTTCCCCAAAGAGTAATTTGTTGAAAATAAATTCATTCAGATCCTACTTTATAATGTGAAAGACTTTGTGCAGATTTGAATAGAAGATGACCTCTTTCTGAGGATAACATGGGAAAGGGACTTCCATCATGGAAGCAGGATACATAGGCCACAAGCAGAGTTGAGAAATAGGCAAACTACGTCTCTGTGGTGCATGCAACCCCATTCTGTACTCTTCTTGGGCACCTCCTCAGTAGGCAAACAATGCCTAGTGAAGTTGTACCTGGCAGGCAGGATGCAACGTTGCCTTTCACAGGTATGGCCAGAGATCCACGCTTCAGACCTGACACCTTCCCACTGTTTTTTCTGATGAAACTTAACACTACCTTCATGTCTCAGGGTCTTGCTGTCCCTGAGTTGACCCTACAAGGTAATGGCTGGATGTGCTGCTGGGCCTAGAATCATTCTACACAGTAGCCACCACATTGTGCTAGGGAGATGGAATTGATGTCAGAGAAAGCACTCTTTTCTTGCTCTCCAGTCTTTTTGTGGTACATTTATCCTCAGTATCTGTGGAAGATTGGCCTTAGGACCTCTCAAGGATATCAAAATTCGCAGACTGGAGAATCTCTGGTATAAAATGGCATAGTATTTGCATATAACCGACACACATCCTTCCTTAAATAATCTCTAAATTATTTATAATGCCTAATCCTATGCAAATTCTATGTAAGTAATTGATCTATTGTATTGTTTTGGGACTAATGATAAGGAAAAAAGTCTGTACATGTCCAGTACAGATGCAAATTTTTTCTGAATATTTCTTATTGTGGTTAGTCGAAGCCACGGATGTGGAACCCACAGATACAGACGGCAGGCTGCAGTTGGACTGGGCATCAGGGAACTTGAAATTTGCTTTTTTCATTTGTTAAATGGGGCAGTCATATCGCCCTTCTTTTCTTGCCTTGCTTTGAAAACAAATGAAACAGTTGAATTTGAACCACACAAACTTACTCACTCCTACTGAGTTTACAGATTTGAAAGTGTGAAAAAACGTTTTTGAACTCCCAAAAGAAATGTGTTTATCCAAGATGTTATTTTAATGGCAGAATTTGTCATGGTTCAGAACAGGGTGCTATCAAAAGTCAGCAGAACTGGAAAAATATAAATAAATCTTGCTTGGTGAAAAGGAAAGTCACTAGCTTAGGAACCCTCGCACAGCATGACAGAGTGTCTGGTGATATTTCAGGCTATTTACCCGTTATTAACCTACTGGTCACTGACTGCTGTGTGAATGGGTGTTTTAATCTTCTAGCCCTGAGGCCATGGTCACCTCAGTAGAGTCACATAACCTGCTTCTATGACAAGGTAGTGAGAGGAAGGCAGAAGGAACAGTGCCCTAAAACTTTTAATAAGTTAGCACCTTCAGCTGGGACCTGGATTTTAAGTTTCTCCTCTGTTGTTTCCGTAGTTTGACTTACTAGGGGATAAATTAAGAGGATGCTGATGCTGAAGAACATTTCTCATGCCCGTCCTCGTTATCTCAGAGTTATTGAGTAGCTTTGTCCTGAGGTTGCTCCCTCAAAGATGCTTCTCTGAACAGCCTGTTTCACGCATTATTTGCATTGCCCTGCATCTAACACTTAACACATTGCACCTTTTGTCATCACTGAAATGGATAAAATTAATTCTTGCCCTGGCCAGCTCTCAGGTGCTCATAAGACTTCAGTGACTGAGGCGATATGTGCTTTGTAATATCTGATGTCTTATTAAGGACTTCAAAGGACAGATACACCTTCTGGATGTATAGAGAAGGTATACTCTGGCTAGTATGAGAAGGTAAATTAAGACAGCATTGGTTTAATAAATTAAACTGTTAGACTTAACAGAAATGCTTTGGGGACTGTTTACAGTTTTGTTTCATGTGCTTTTTTTTTTTTTTTTTTTTGAGACAGAGTCTTGCTGTATTACCCAGGGTAGAGTGCAGTGGTGCAATCTTGGCTCAGTGACACCTCTGCCTCCCAGATTCTAGTGATTCTCCTGCCTCAGCCTCCTGAGTAGCTGGGATTACAGGCATGCACCACCATGCCCGGCTAATTTTTGTATTTTTAGTATCGATGGGGTTTCCCCATGTTGGCCAGGCAGGTCTCGAACTACTGACCTCAAGTGATCTGTCTGCCTCCGTCTCCTACAGTGCTGGGATTACAAGCGTGACCCACAGCGCCTGGCCATACCATGTGCTCTTTTTACCACTAGACCCCACCATTAGCTTCACTTGAGAACTGATATATAACTTCATAATGACAATAACGCTGATGGAGAGTTGAAGGTTTTCATGATCTTGAAAGCTTGGAACTGATAATACTGTTAATTTCCCATGCAGGGAGCTTTACCAACATTAGTCCTTTCAGTTGGACCAAAAGTGGCTCTTTGGAATGTCCACTATCTGATAGTAAATGGATACTCTCACCTCTTTCAAACTGTCTGCCTTGTTTACTATTCTCAAGCTCTCTTCCTCTAGTCTCTCCAACTTGTCATTATCATCATCATCATCTTCATGTTCATCTAACACTTGAAGAGTGCTTACTATGTATTAACACTTGAGTGCTTTACACATGGGAATTTATTTAATTTTCTTAACAGCCTCCTTTGAAAGGTAATGAGACTGAGACCCAAGAAATTTGAGGAACAGGTCCAGGCTCCTATAGCAAATTGTAAGGCAGGGATTTAGACAAGGTAATCTGATCCCAGAGTTCCTGTCTTAATAGTTCTGCCAAACTGCCTGTCTGGCATTGTTTCACGTGCCTGGTCCCAGGGGGCTTGGGCCTTAATCCTGAATGTTGAAATCTCAAAAGATCAAAAGCCCTGAAGTCTAAAATCCCTCACGTCATATTTTTGGGATTTCAACATTCAAAATCATGGCATCTGGGATTGTGTCTTGGGATAGTGATCAGCACTGGGTCCCAGGAATCTTTAGAGAGACTAAATATTTCTAAAAACCTACACCTGCTCCATTGAAGGTTTGAATCTTACTATTTTACGATTCCATTCGGTGGCATTTTCTTAGTATCAGTGACTTATATCCTCTTGATTTCTGTTTCTCTCAAAAAAAAAAAAAAAAAATTCCTCCCCTTGCATATGGTGCCCAGAATGGGCAGGGACTGTGGGAGGAAACGGAAAACCATCAGAACTGGTTGAGCTGGGGACATGCGGGGCCTCAGCAAGACAGGCTTCTGGGAAGGGAGACTGCAAACCTCTCCTGAGAAGGAATGAAGGCCTGCGCAGCTGAGGTCTGAGTGTCTAAGGAACTTCCACCACTGCAGTCCATTTGCTACAGCCAAATGGAGAGGCAGAGCATCAGGAAGGCAGGACAGCCACATCACAGAACCCACAGCAGGCTCACAGCATTTCCGGAGGTCACTGCTGTGCCCCAAGGGGCTGACAAAAGGGGATAGGCCACCCAGGCCTCAGTGGGTTGGGAGGGGCTGATGTGACTTGGACACTGCACGGACGCCAGGGATTTCCTTCCCCACAGCCTCGATCCTGAGCAGAAAGAAGGGATAGTTGTTGGACGGAGTGGGTAAAACCCTGAAGTCCCACCTTAGCGGATCCATATTCCACAGCGGGAAGCACGTGTTGGGTCCATGCCCTGAAGCTAGCGGTGTGTGCTGCTTCAGACAGGGATTGCTTGGGACCTGCGAGGGGAAAGAAGGAGGGGGAAGAGTGGATCCAGTTACGGAGCATAGGGATGGTATAAGCAAAGGAAAAGACAGAAACTGACACGCACGTGAACGTGTGTTTTGACACCTTGCCAGTTTTACTTAAGGATTTCTGCTTATCTTTTCTAGCAGCAGTGTTCTTGTTAAACGGATGTTCAGGCCCATGGAAGAGGAGTTTGGTCCAGTGCCTTCTAAGCAGATGAAAGAAGAAGGGACGAAGCGAGGTATCTCTCCTGCTGAGGCATGCCCTCCCAGAAGGGGTGCAGGGTATCTCTCCTGAGAAGAGCTTGCGGCCCTCTTGCCCAGGCTCCTGTGGCTCTGTGCCAGCCTGGTGACTTTCTCTTCACACGGGAAGTCCGCAGTCTTCTCCTTTGCTTTAAACTCTGTCCTTTTAAATACCTTAAGTAAACATTTGTTATTCCTTTGTTCCTTTACCTTGGGAGAACATAATGAATAAAAAGACTTATCCTGCAGTGAGGTGCAAGGTTAAGAATGAAACTCTTGGGGGTGTGTGTGTGTGTGTGTGTGTGTGTGTGTGTGTGTGTGTGTGTGTGTATAACAGTCACACCTCATAAGCAGAGATTGAGCCTCATTCAATACATGCAAATTATTCATCTCACACAAATAAATGAACCTTAGGTTTCTGTGGCATCACCACTTACTCATTTTCTCTCAGTCAAGGGTCTTACTCTGCTTCACCAAGAGGGTAAGAAACAAAGCCTGGCTGTGTCCATGTCTTGCCCAGCATGTCAATGCCATACACGATTCCTTGCCCTTCCTTGGAGTAAGAGGAAAGTGTGTGGGTGCACATTCACCCCAGTATCTTGCAGCCAACACTGAGGCTTCTAGAAACCCAGGATCTAGCCAGTACTGGACTTTTTTTTTTTTGAGACAGGGTCTTGCCCTGTCACCTGGGCTGTAGTGCAGTGGCATGATCACAGCTCACTGCAGCCTTGACCTGCTGGCTTTCAGCTATCCTCCCACCTCAGCCTCCTGAGCACCTGGGACTACAGGCATGCACCACTATGTCTGGCTAATTTAGTTTTTTGTGGAAACAAGGTCTCAATACATTGATCTGGTCTCAAACTCCTGAGCTGAAGCTATCCTCCTGCCTCAGCCTCCCAGCAGTATGGACTTTGAGTGAGTCAGTTCACCATGTTAAATATGCCCACCATCTGCATAGACTTGAGTGCTTTGTTATTGAGAAATTTGATTGTATTTTTCCTGTGTGTTGTGATGGGATTTGCACTGTGGTCAGTTCTCTGTATCCTGCCACAGCCACCTACCGTTGTGTGACCTTGGAGAGGTTCCTCACCCTTCTGCTGCACGGAGTCCTCATCTGTAAAACGGAGATGGCAGGAGTGCCTACCTCATAGAGGTAGTCCTCCTACGTGAGGACTGAGGAGTTAATACCTGGGAGGCATTTCAGGCTGGCACTGCACACAGAGGCAGCACTCTGTGTTCACTGTTGTAACTGTTCGTTTTATTATTAGTAACTAGTTAAGTGATATTATAACTGTGGATAAGTAATTAGTGCTTAAGAATGGAAACACCATAAATGGTACATTAGAAACATTTAAATCTTGACAAAAGTTTCTTTAAAAAAATTTTTTTTTGAAACAGAGTCTTATTGTCACCCAGACTGGAGTGCAGTGGTATGATTTCAGCTCCCTGCAGCCTCCACCTACCAGGCTCAGGCGATCCTCCCACCTCAGCCTCCTGAGTAGCTGGGACCGCAGGTGCACACTACCACGCCTGACTAATTTTTTGGTAGAATACGGTTTTGCCATGTTGCCCAAGCTGGTTTCGATCTCAGGAGCTCAAGTGGTCTGCCTACCTCAGCCTTCCAAAGTGCTGGGATTACAAGTGTGAGCCACCACGCCCAGCCAAACCTTTAAAAGAATTTCTGACTTCACAAACTCACCATCAAATATTGCAGTACATTTGAACTTCATTCTTGGACAACTTTTCTATAGAGTCAGGGCAGTGACATGGAAATCAGTAATCACAGAATCACACAGATGAAACTAATTATGACTAGCCTTCACATAGAGAGCCTGAAGGTTAATCCAAAGACTGTTATTCAGATTATTTTGAGATTGTGAAACCAGCACAAAACTTGCCACTAGAAATTGTATTGGGCTGTGGCCTTTGAAACATCTGAATCACAGACACATGAGGGCGCTGTAACCTTTCAGCAATAAAGGACACTTTCCCCAGGAGTGACTTTTCTTGAGAAAAGGTCAGTGGAGTTACTGGACCCCTTGCTTGGAGCATCCACTGAGCTGGTCTTTGACAAGTAGGAGAATCAGGCTCAGTGACTTTGTCTATTGTTTATTTGTCAGAAGCTCTCCAAGAGAGAGAATAAGCATAATTATCACCAATGCCATGAGTATTGGTTTTTGCCTTTGTGGCCATTTGTCAAGGTAGCTGGGTGGGAGTCCCTTGGGGCTGCGATGTGGCCACCTGCCTTTGGCTGCACAATGCCTAGGATGAGTAATAGTTCTTCTTGCGACTGTCAGCAGAGTGATTATTACAGAGTAATGAAAGCTGACTCCCTGGGAAAGCTGTGGGGGTAAACTGTGAGCCCAGCATACCCCACGATTTGCTGTCAACAGGCCCAGCAGTGGAATGGTGGAGCTGCCCTGCCTGGTGCCTCTCCCAGGCCCGTCAACATGGCACGGTGCTCCCTTCACACTTTCCAGCCACACCTGAAGCAAGAGTAGCAGCCGTATCATTTCAAAGACCACAATTTCAAAAGAAGAGATTTGTAAATCCAGTGGAAGCAGTAATCATAAGAGAATATGGTTTGTGGGGTGGGGCGCTGCGGCTTACACCTGTAATCTCAGCACTTTGGGAGGCCCAGGTAGGCGGATCACTTGAGGCCGGGAGATCGAGACCAGCCTGGCCAAAATGGTGAAACCCCCTCTCTACTAAAAATACAAAACATTAGTCGGATGTGGTGGCACACGCCTGTAATCCCAGCTACTCAAGAGGCTGAGGCATGAGATTCATTTGAATCCGGGAGGCCGAGGTGAGCCGAGATCATGCCGCTGCACTGCAGCCTGGGTGAAAGCAAGACTCTGTCTCAAAATGAAAGAATGTGGTTTAGGGGTCAGCCTGCTGGAAATTACTTTTTGTTTCCTACTGGGGGCTGCAAAGAGAAGTTATAAACTGTTCATCTGCAGCAGCAACCAATGGCATTTTTCCTTGAGTTTAATTTTCCTTATCTGGATGTAACTGAGGTCCTGTATTCTAATTATTTTTCCTTGTACCGCTAACACTGAGTCCTCTTGTAATAGCCATTAGGTCATTAGATTATTTTAGCTGAAATGAAGGCTGTAAAATATTCCTTCCAAGGAACTAAATTTGGAAATCTTTGGAGGCACATTCTATTTATTTAATTGGTGCTTTACTTTTATATTTGGTAAAGAGAAGAGAATCAGCAATACCTGTTCTTTATTTTTTTCTCTTTCTTTTGTTTTTGTTTTTTTTCCCATATACTAACTAACTGAACATCCACAGGCTGCAGAAAAGAAATGCAGGCAGAAGCCACGTGCACCCGTGTAGACTTGGCCTTTGTGAAGCAACCAGCTTTAATGAAGTCCTCTGGGACTGGGAGGACAGGGAGGAGGGGTGGGAGTTTGGATGAGCTGATTTCATTTTCTAGCTTCAAGTTTGTTTTTCTGGTTTCTGGCTTTGTTGGTATCTGAGTGTTGCTGGTACTCAGAGTTGGCAGGGTTTTTTGATCTGTGCATTTTCCCTAGATGGCCATGGGGCTTCAGCCTTAACCCTCTTCCTTCCCTTTGAAGGAAGAATTGGAAGCCGCATCCCTGGGAGGAGGGAGACTGCTCAAGGGGGATGAGGGTGGCCTCTGAATGACAGTTCCAAGTTTATTCTGGGAGCTCAGCCACAGAACACAAGTGCTGTACAGATGCGGACAGGTGAAGGGCAAGGCTGGCAGAAGGAACATCTGCCAGCAGCTGTCACATCTGTGGGACCCTGGGGGAGTGTCTCAGCCTCTCTGAACTTGAGTGTGCACGTCTTTAAAGATAGCTGAGACCTCCCTACCATTTTCCATACTCTACATGCTCAAATTCAGAATGTTATTTTGCAGAGAAAGAAATAGAAAAGCTGTACTCCACCTCACTGAGAGCACTAGAACTGTGACAGCTGCTTCCTCCATTGATCGAGGACGGGTACTTGCTGTAAGCAGGCCCTGGGCTAAGCGAGCCACGTGGCTTTATTTCATTTAACCCTCACAGTAGCCCTGCAAGGCAAATATTATTATCCCTGCTTCACAGAGACCAAGGCTTGGACTGTTTAAATGACCAGGGCCCATAGCAGGGGTTGCACTCTGGGGTCAAAGCCAGCCCCGGGGGACTCCAGATCCTGTCTCTTCCTCCCCTGGTCTCAGACAGTGCCCGTCTCCCTCCCAGGCCTGTGCACATGTTGGTTATCTGCCTGGAGTTTGCGCTCCCTCTCCTCCCTTTCTCCCCACTGCTCCCACCTCGTCACTTGCCTGCATCGACACACACACAGTTCAGAACTTGGATCTCTCCTTCAAAGGACCCTTCCAGGAGCTTTCCCCCAACCCCTTCAGGTCAAGGCCAGGCCCCTATGTCGTTTTCCTTCATAACCCCGTGTGTAGTCTGCTTATGTGAGGCATGCCTGCTTCTCTAAATGGACTGCAAACTCCTTAAGGACAGGGGCTATGACTTAACTATCACTGCTACAACCCCAGCTCTTAGCATGCACAGCCTCTGGGCCCAGGTGGGCATTCAGTAATATTTGTCGAAGGAACAAATAACATAGAAGAAAGAGTCTGCAGAAAGAGATGTTGTGTACCCATCTGGAGAAATTCCAATGGGAACATTGATGTCAAAGCATCTTATGGCCAGGTTGTCGGTTTATCTCATTGAATCATTCCTTAATAGTCCCTAGCCACAGGTTGTTTATGGAGATGTCTCAGTCACCCTTGTTGAGTGTCGTCTGGGCCAGGGGTCTGAGGCTTCACAGGAGGTGCCAGCCTGTAACACCTGTGTGACAGGAAACAGTCCCCTGGGGCAGCTGTGGAATTGTGTGGCCCTTTGGTCACGTGGCTCTCCTGCCCTTCTCTTCCAGTGCTCTTGTACGTGAGGAAGGAGACAGACGATGTGTTCGATGCGTTGATGTTGAAGTCTCCCACGGTGAAGGGCCTGATGGAAGCGGTAAGCTATGCGCCCCTTGCAGCCTCCAGGAAACCTGCTGTGTTCTCTCCCCTCTGGAATTCATGTACTAACATGCAGCCACCGAGATGGTTTCAGAATGAGCTTTATGCAGAACAAGAGAAACCTGAGATTTGTGGAGACATCGATCTCCATACTGTCAAGGCTTATTAGCATCTTAAGGAGAAGGAAACTGAAAAACTAATTCCCTGTCAGTTTAAGGCTAATCACAGTTAGATACTGTGGAGGAAGGAAAAACTGAGTTCTCACATGTCTCTTGGTATGAAACCAAATTAGATATGATTAACTCTCAAAATATATACAAAACAAAAGCAATTAACAAGTGTCCAGAATAAAAATATAGTTTCTTGGTTAAGAAAAAAAAAAGCAGAATTATAGTGATTTGCAGTAAGATTCTTCCCTTCCTATCCCTGGCCTTGTCTAGTATTACCCAACTTGGGCTTGCAAAAGTTGTTTTACATTTTATTTATATGTTATTCACCTGAATATAACCGTAATAGAACTTTATTTCGAATATAATCTCTAACTCCCGCCACTCCCAACCCTTTCCCCCTCCCACTGCCCCATACAACTATATTGTCGAAGATTTGGTTTTTTATAGTGATAGAGACAACATGACTGCCAGGAGGGCAGTTTAAAATTGTTGGTTGGTTTGGAAAACTGCTACATTGGAACAGCATCTTGGGTTATGAAGCCAAATGTTAAACTATATAGCATAGTTCCTATAAGTGGAATCATACAGTTTCATCTGGGATACTCTTTTTGAGCCTCCTTTGTGTTGTAGTATAAATCAGGACTTCACTCTTTTTTTTGATTAAATAATATTTCACTGTTTAAATATACAACATTTTGTATTTCCATTCATCAGTTGATGGACACTGGAATTTTTCTACCTTTCGGCTATTGTGAATACTGCTAACTATGCACATTCATGGACAAGTTTTGTTTGAACACTTGTTTCCATTTCTTTTGGGTATGTTCCAAGGCGTGGAATTGCTCAGCCAGACTCAAAAAGCCACATGTGGTATGATTCAGTTTATAGGACATATCAGAATAAGCAAATCCATAGAAACGAAAGGCAGGTTAGTGGTTGCCAGAGGGTGGCAGTAGGAGGTAGAGCGACCGCTTAATCGGTTTTCTTTGGGAGGGATGAAAATATTTTGGAATTAGATAGAGGTGATGGTTGTACAAATTGTGTATTATGAATCTACTAAACAGCACTGAATTATATACTTTAAAATGGTTAAAATGGTGAATTATGATCTGTCTATCTATCTGGTATTTCATTTTTAAAATGAATTAACCAGAAATTTTTAAAGACTGTGTCGGAATGTTACCAATGTCACCGTGCCGCCCTCTGTGATCTGTTGTTAACGAGTTCCCAGGCAATTCCAAGTGGAGCGTCAAGGACCTCTGTCTAAGAAACACTGATAGAGGGCTAGGTCATCTTTTTTGTTCTATAGGATTTTTCCATAGGATAGAGTTTGTCATTACTGAATCTGCCTCACATTAAGGAAAAACAAAAACAGAAATCAATACAACAAAAATCTGACCTGCATCCCTTCAAATAAACCAGGATTTCAAAAATGAGTCTAAAATTGCCAGAAGATAGACTAATAAGCTGGAAAAGCTCATAAAATATTCAGACCCCTGTGGACAACTTTTGGATAATTTCATACTCCAATCTGGCCTTTAAGACCATATTACCAAGACTGACTTAACCGGGACGGTGGTGTTTAAAAACCACAGAAGCAGTTGTTTAAATGCATATTCTCTGACTTCAACTCTAGAGATTCAGATACTTCTGAATTGCAGGTAGATCAAGGAAGGGAGGAAGTGGGCATCGGGAACCTGTATTTTTAACGAGCTCCTAAGAATATTCTGAGATGAGCTAGGTGTGAGAACCTCTGATCTAGACTGTTTCTGAATTGATTCCTTACACTCCGAGCCTTCTTTTTGCCTTGGTGTCTTTTCTTTATCTTTCATGGCATCTGACCAGTTCTGTAAGTGTTCTGTAGATGGAATTGCACTGGACCACAGTGGAACTCAGTGTCACCTTCCCTCCCCACCTAAACAGCAGCTCAGCAACCCCTGCCTACTGTCCCTGCCACAGCAGCATCTGGCTGTTGCTGCCTTTTAGCAGATGCTCATTCCACCTGCCTTGCTTTGGTTAGCTGAAGGTACAGGGTGAGGGGTAGGGATGTATCCTTTGACCCTGTAAGCCACAGGCTGACTCTGGTCAGATTTCTTAGGGCAATTCTGATTTTAACTCCCCCTGTATGTCTGAAAAGAAAAGGTTTCATTGAAGCACCAACACAAGCTATCTCCTTGCTTCCTAAGTTATGCAAATGGGAAAGCAGTGCAAGAAATGTTCCTCCAGGATCCTCGGGTGGTGCTGTCTGGAATGACAAAGCAGCCCCTGCAACTTGGGGGTAATCATGAAGAACACCAGGCTCGGTTTAAGCGAGGACATAAGCATGCTGTGAAATGAGGTGGTAGAATTTTGAAAAAAAGTGGCTCCTGCTCACTGTAGTTGTACCCTAAATTTATTTGGGACTTGGGTGGGGAAAGAAAGTGTTCATTTCAGGGTGTGGGTTCTCATAAGACCAGGACCTTACTAGTACATGACACTTTACCATACCAGTGCACACTTGTATATGGGTAATATGTACGTGTATGATATAAATATATACAGTATGACATATTGTATATCTATATTGGTATATACAAATGTATATTGGTAATGTGTGTGTGTGTATAAAATAAAACGAATATACATATGTACTATACAGACAGTATAGCCTGGGGGGTCAGTATATGGGCTTGGCCTCAGAAAAACTGTGTTCAGATTCTGACTGTTCCTCTTGCTAGCTGGACCTTTTTCTTAACCTCTTCATTGTTAAAATGGAAACAATAATACTACCTATCTCATGGGGCTGTTGTGAGGATTAAATGAGATAACAGGGATCTGAAACTCTGCTGGCCACGGCATATACCAAATCCACAGTTAATTAGCCTTTGTTACTAAACCATTGTTTGGGTAGAAATCTTCAGATTTTGGATTTCTCAAGTACTCCTTTTCTACAGTCCAAAAGGCAGAATGTTATTTTTGCTCATGATTCCATTATGTAATATCCCACAAATGTGAAATTTCAGCGGAGGAACAGGGCTGTGGAAATGGACAGATATCTGCATCTGAAACTCCGAAGTTGTGTGAGGAGGTCCTCTCTCCTGAGCCCAGAGGCAGAAAGCTGCTCCCAAGAAATTGTCTTTATGCCCCACAGTCCAAATTTCCACATTAAACAAAGTCTCAAGACAAGAAGGCAACCTGATGCCTCCATATTTTGTTTTAACTTTTAATTTCAAAATAATGTCATTGTGTGGGGCTTATAGTGTTTAACAACTGAAAGTTATATAGACAGAAAAAAATGAAAAAAACTTAACTTTTCAGAAAACCTGTTTAATCAAGAGATATTATACTTGACCTCAGGCCATCACTTTGAACCCTGTCACTGGTTGAAAATGACTTCCCATAAACACAAACATAGTCCCCTACTCATTACTGTGGACCTAGGGCATTGCTTATCTAACTGGGCCCATCAGAATCACCTAGGGTACCTTTCAAAGATGCCATCCCATGGGCGGATCACTTGAGGTCAGGAGTTCAAGACCAGCCTGGCCAACATGGTGAAACCCCATCTCTACCAAAAAATTAGCTGGGTGTGCTGGCATGCGCTATAGTCCCAGCTACTTAGAGGCCGAGGCATGAGAATCGCTTGAACCCGGGAGGTGGAGGTTGCAGTGAGCCGAGATCGTGCCACTACATTCCAGACTGGGTGACAGAGTGAGACTCTATCTCAAAAAAAAAAAAAAAAAAAAAAGATGCCATTTCAGAATCCCACCCATGATCTTCAGAATCAGATTTTTATAGGGGTAGGCCCAGGAATCAGCACTGGTAACAGGCTTCCTGGTTGAATTGAAGCACACTAACATGAGAGCCACTGGCTGGTGTGTACCTTGACTGGGAACTGGTATTACAGTCTGATTCTCCCCTAAGGTCCTACATGCATTATTCACTTAGAATGGTAATAAGTCACCTTATGACACTGCTTTGGTTCCACATCTCTGCAAAGGTAGTTTTAAATCAAGACATGGCCCTACAGACTATTATTTCGTAACCCCATCCCAGTGGATTTTAGGAATTGGCCTGGGTCTAGGCTACCACCTTCATCAAGGGCTTGGGAAGACCAAACGCTCTCTGTTGAGAAAGGAATTCATAGTCTTCCAAGGCCAGCAGAATTCACAACTCCTAATGTAAAAGTGTGACTGTGTGAGTCTTGCAATTGTTTTGGAAATAGAAACAACTGCTTCATATCAATATTTACGTTATTTTGCTCCCTGCCTGAACCAGTTATTGAAAGGTTGATTGTGCCTCAACTTCCTTATCCATAAAGTGAAGTCATCAAGAGCATTAAATGAGTTTAACACAAACATTCAGTAGATACTAGCTGAGCAGATGATGGTAATGATGTTGATGATGGAGATGTTTCCACATCAGGGATATTTGGATTGCTTTCCACTGGAGAACATGCTTTTATTGCTCCTTATCCTCAGCCAGCCATTATTTAGATGTAGAAGAAAATCTGAACTGGAGGATAAAGAGCCAAAAAAAAGAGTTTTCATTTTTTGTTTCTTTTTTAAAAAGTAATTCTTGGCGATTGGTGGTGAAATGTGAATTCGTCATCTTGATAGAACAGTGTTGCCACCCTTCCTTCCGAGGAGCTTAGGGTTGAGTCAGAAGGTGTCACATCAGGCAGATTTGTGGAACAGTTTGGGGATGGTGACAGTGTTCCTGCAGCCTACACGGGTTTCTTGGAGTCTGTAATTTAAGCCACTTGATAGGATGGAGTTCTGTTATTTAAAAAAGGGGCTGTGCTTATACTCAGCAGACATTATATTCTTCCTTGAGATAATACTTTTGAGTTTGCCTTCATTAAAAAAGTCTCCATGTAAGAGTGAGATCAGGACACTGCCATAAGGGCAAGCGCAGCAGCACGAGTGGAGAGAGTGGACTGGGAAGCCTGCCTGACCTGGTTCACATCATGACTGTGTAGTCTTGAGTATGTCCATTTTTGAATGTTTGCCTTCCTTCCTTGCAACTTATGAAAAATGCCTACCATGAAGAATAATTTTGTTTGTAATACCCTTGAACTCTTACTGTTTTGGAAAGAACTCTTTGACCACAACAAAGAGGAATGAAATTATGGTTTAATGTGTGCCAAACAGAATCACTTTTCTGGATGATTCTTGTTATTCAGTAGTCCTAAACCTCCCAGACCTTCATTTCACCTGCCAGAAAATCATTATCCATACAGATCTATATACCCAGATAGAACAAGAAAAAAGTTCTTTGTCAGCCAGATGTTACTAAATGTTCCCATACTTGGTATCATTTGGAGAATAGACTATTTTTCTTTTCATTTGCATGTTTAGTATTATGTCAGTCAAGCCATCCACATAACTTTGATGATTCAATTTGGCTTCTTTATTGTTATAATTTTGTTATAAATTGTTATAAGGGTTTTAAATGCCTTAAAGACAAATAATTTGTCTTAAAGACAAAAAATTTGCTGATGGTGATGGTGGTAGTAAGATGAGTTTCCAATTCTTTCCTTTCTGCATTTCTAATGATTTTTACCTAGTCATCTTGCAAATAAAGCATCTCTGGCCACCGTACCTTCTGGCTAATCCCGAAGGCCAACAGGTCACTCATACCCCAGGGCCTTTGCACTTGTGTTCTGTCTGCCAGGAATGTCCTTCCACCATATGGACAAGGCTCACTTCTTGTAGGTTGCTGGTCACATGTTGCTTTATCAGATGGGTCTTCCCAGCCCACCTACATAAATAGCATCTTCACCACTCTCTGTCATTCAGAGCACTTACCAACAGTTGACATAGTTATATTTGTTCCATGTTTATTCTTTTTCTCTTTCCCAGGTGAATGTCAAGATCAGGGGATGTGTTTCTTTTCTGTGGTGTATTCCCAGAGCCTTCAGCATAAGTATTTGTTGACTGAATTGGGCATCCACTGTATGTATACCCTCAGACTGAGTGCTGTGGGTGGCGTGATCTTCACATGCACTGCTTCATTTGATTCTTACAATATCCCCGTTAACATGGCAGGTAAATAGCATCATCACTACAGATGTAGAAACTGAGGCCCAGAAGGTGTGGTTTCCAAAGGGCTGATAGTGCCGCCAAGTGATGGAGCCAACTTAAGACCTCAAGCAGTTTAAATTCAATTAGGGAGACATTTACAACTGAAAAGTTGTTACAAGGATAAACATACCCAATCACAGCTCACCCCGACTAAAGAAAAAGAGATTAGGCAATACTAAGCCATCAGGCAAGAAACAGTATGGGTGGTGGTGGCCCATGCAATCAGACAGCTGCGCTGGGCAAGTTACTCAACCTCTCTACTCCCCAGTGTCATCCCTTCTGAAATGAGAATGATAATATGAGATAGTATTATGAGGAAAATAAAATGGGATATAGGATTTGTGTGAGGATAAATTGGTGTATATACACGGTACTTAAAGTAGCACACAGAAATTATAAATGTATATATACCATGTGTCTGTGTGTGTCTATGTGTGTGTCAGTGTATTTTATGTGTCTAACAGACACACAGACACAGGCACACACATGGACACATATATACGTATATACATATATACACACATATATACGTATATACATACATACACATATATACATATATATACACACACACACATATATATAGCCTGTGTTTTATATATATATATATATATACACACACACACAGGCAATGACTGTGAGTGCTATGAGGTGGGGGAGACAGATTGAGTTTCCTCTAAGGCAAAGAGGCTAGTGAAAGGGATGTTCTCTCTCAGTGAAGTTAACTGATGTCTATAAAGAAAAAGGTTGCTCATGGCCTTAGTAGCAACTACGTTTTGTCCAAATTTGTCATTCGCGTGTGAAGGCAATTCATGAATTCTACCTGGTTCTCCTGACAGGTCAAACGCAGCCACATAGGAAGCATTTACAAGCAAGAGTCCACTGCTTTTTTGAGGTGTTTCTTAAGTGCCCACAGTGAATTAACAGCACGTAACTCCACATAAAAATAATGAAAAGTAATTGGCTTGCAGAGCAGGCAGTTCTGTTGTCTACCTCTAGAGAAGGCTGACTGAACCCTGCATTGGTCACTAACTTCTGCCTATCACATACATGAGGTTTCTGGGCAAAGAGAACTTTCCACAAAAAAAAAGTATAAAAATAACAGATCATCAGACAACCAATAACACATTGCTGAGACATCTCCAAGATCTAGAATCTTCCTGGGTGTCAAGGAAATCTGTGGGGTCTTTACAATAATGATAATGCACTTTTATAAAAATGCATGCTCAGTTCAGACAACTTGAAAAACACAAAGTAAAAACCCCAAGCACTCTGAATCACTCTGTTCCCACAGAGCTATCATGTGGCACACATTTTCCATTCATAGAAGGAAGGATGGTTGTGTGGGTGATCTCATCCAGCCCCTGGGCAGAAGGAATTTTCTGTCACCCCTGACAGCCAGCCAGCTTCCTCTGCATAATATCCTGCCCGGTCTCACTTTCCAGGGTTCTGAATTTGGCAAAGCGCATCTCCCTGACGTGCATGGAGGCAGAGAACACTGTCCCAGTGTGGCACATTTGTAAGCTGCCTTTGATGCCGAGAGTTGCACTGAGAGCAAGACTTTGCCCTCCTGGAGGCAGAGATTTCACCTTTGCCAGCTGCTTCTTGATAATGGATGGGATCTATGAGTCTTGCCCCCATACCATCTCAACATATGCCCATTTTCTCTAGCGGTTCAGAATCAAAAGCCATCAGCCAGGTGTTCCCTTTCAAATTCTGTCTCTGCCACTTACTAGCTGAGAGATCTTGGGTGAGTTACTTAATGACTGTAAGCCTCAGTTCTCTAGTCTGAGAAACAGGGCTTACAAAAGCACTTATTCCATTGCCATGATGTGAGGACTCAGCAACATAACAGATGCAAAGCTCCACATGCCTGTGTGCTGGGGACCCAGTAAGCATTCAAGAAATGCTAGCTACGGATGGTGCCGCTGCTGCCCCAGATCTTCTGCCTCTTACTCAGTACTGACTTGTATCAGCTGATTTGTGAGTCGAGGTGTTTTCTTTCATGCTTTGGGGAGCTGGGAATCAAACCCTCAAAAAGAAAACCCAAGTATCAGATTCACTTTTCTTTCAGAACAGGGAGAACTCACAGATATAAACTGGTTGATGTTGAGTGGAAAAAACTCCCTATTTTTCATTTTATTTTAAAAAGAAGTTCCAAGTAACACTAACCAAAGTTCAAAAAAACTTATGAAGCACAAGGAAGTCAGAATGATAGTTAGGTACAAATAACATAGTCTATGGGAATTCCAAGTATGCAAAAAGTTCTTATATACAGCAAAAAATGTTTAGCAGGGTACTTACTTTTTTGTGCCATGGATACCTTTGGCAGTCTGGTGAAATATATGGACCCTTTTCAGAAAAATATTTTTAGATGTATGAAATAAAATACATAGGATTACAAAGGAAACCAATTATATTGATATACAGTCATCAAAATAAGAAAAAAACCATGCTTGTGATATAGAAATATGTGTTCCTTATTCATGCATTAAATATCATGATCTATGGGTGAGACTAATAACTACTGTAATTTCAAGGTATGAATGAATGTAATCAGTATTTTGGAACATCTGCAGGATTTAATATGACATGAAATATCTGTGGTTTCCATTGATAAAAAAGACACAGGTACTGCTATCACTGTATATTTGTACTTGAAGAAAATGCTACATTCCAGTTTGAGGTTAGTGAAAATAAGGATGAATGTTTTCCCCATCCAAGTTCGTACATATACTCTTTGGGCACCTGTAGACCCCAGGTTCAAATCAACCATGCTGAGGAAATGACAGCTCTAGAAATGATGTGGAAGCAGTTTGCCCTTCAAGGATTTTTTCTTCACCATCTCTGTTAACTGCGTCATTGTAGAACCCCAGGGAATGGGGAAGGTAGTGAGCTCACTCCTGAGAGTTGGCTACATCTGGGTCCCTCTTCCTTCATCCCTTCAGCAAAGCTTCACTCAGAGCCCTCTGGGTGCAGAACCAGCTCCCCTTGGCAATTCCCTTGGCAATTCCCTTTCAATTTGCATGTGCAAGTATGGCCACCAGGAGACATGACAAACAGCAGATGCCAGGCATGGGAGAAAGAGAGAAAGAAAGCATAAATTCTTCCAAAGGGAGTTTTCGGGGAGGAGTGATGAAAGCTGTCAACCGTATATTATTGAGTGTCTCACCAGATTTGGAAATGGCATTAACAGCATTAAGATGTTCAAGGACACTTTCTAGTGTTCGTTTAGACAGATATAATATCTTCTCAAGCAGTCGCTAAAGAAATTTGATTTTCTAAAGAGATAGTGAGCTGCTATACAGCCAGGGTTATGTAGAAGTATTTCAAAGAGGTTAAATATCTCTGGAAACTTAAAACATTTTTATTTCTAATTTTATTGAATTGTGATTCAATGTGGCTTATCCTTTGTTACCCAATACATGAATCTCTTTAGGACATATAATATTTATAATATTTGTATGTGTATATATCTATAAATGTGTCTATGTGTGTCTGTATAATTTTATTATGTTATATAAAGTATAATGATTATATTATTCAACTGTTTTTACTTATCTATCTACTAAATTTGCTCAGTTCTAAAAAGGTCTGTGGAAATCTCTCACTGTAATTGCATTTTTTCAAGGTTTTCAAGTGGAATCTCTCCTAATAATTGTATTTTCATTTTGCAATATCATAGCACTCAAGCAAAAATTATATCTGCAATAATTATAATAATTTTTGCTTAAGTGCTATATTATTGGATGCATAAAGTTTTATGATTGCTGTAGCTTCTCCATCAGTTGTGCTTTTTAGCATTTTGTCATATATCATATCCATTCCTAACCTCATTGACTTTTAATTATGCCTTGTCACCCCTCTTTTGCTACTGTTTGCTTCTCATTGGTCACCCAGCAGTCATCCTTCACTCACCATGTTATGTTCAGCGCTTTCCTTTTTTTTTTTTTTTTTTTTGTTTGTTTGTTTGTTTGTTTTTTTGAGACGGAGTTTCGCTCTGTTGCCCAGGCTGGAGTGCAACGGCATGACCTCGGCTTGCTGCAACCTCCACCTCCCAGGTTCAAGTGATTCTCCTGTCTCAGCCTCCCGAGTAGCTGGGACTACAGGTGTGTGCCACCACGCCTGGCTAATTTTTTTGTATGATTAGTAGAGACGGGTTTTCACTGTGTTAGTCAGGATGGTCTCCATCTCTTGACCTTGTGATCCGCCGGCCTCAGCCTCCCAAAGTGCTGGGATTATAGGCGTGAGCCACGGTGCCCTGCCTAGTGCTTTTCTTTTAAACAGCATACAGCTGGATTTCTTTCCTTATCTGTCTTTTAATTAATTTATTTATTTTCTTTTATACCCATTCAGACACTCTGGCTTTTACTGGAAGAATGAAGTTGATTCTCATTTGGTATAATGACGGATACACTTGATTTTATTTCTTCCATCTTTTTGTTTATTATTTATTTCATTTTGTGGCTTCTTTTTACTTTGTAGTTTTGCAGTCAGATTCTAAGTTGTTGTATTTCAACTTTTAAATTTGAAAGTTATTATTTACTTTTTCTAAATTTTCCAAGTTCCTAAAGTAATCCTTCTCTACTGTTTGAAAATAAACTTCCAACTATTTTGTCCACCAACACCCTCCAGCTCCGCTACTCCCTCTGTGAGAGGAGACTTTTAGAGCTGTATTCTCTCCCTTGCCTTGCCTCCTCTTGCTAAAATGAGCCAGTTGAAATGTCTACCCTCTCCCCATCAACTTCCAGATTCTAGATTTTACAAAAATAGTTTGCTGCTTTATTTCTAGAAAATGATTAGATTTTCCTTTGTATTATGTCCTTTTTTCTTCAAGAATCCTTATTTAGCACTTACATTTCACATTTGCATTCCACATAACCCTATATACCAAGTTTGTCCAACCCATGGCCTGCAAGCTGCATGTGGCCCAAGATAGCTTTGGATATGGCCCAACACAAATTGGTAAACGTTCTTAAAAACATTATGAATTTTTTTTCCCATCAGTTATCATTAGTGTTAGTGTATTTTATGTGTGGTCCAAGACAATTCTTCTTCCAGTGTGGCCCAGGGAAGCCAAAAGATTGGACACCCCTGCTATATATTCAAGCTTACAGCCCAACACTGGTGGCTTTTTTCCTTCCCCCTTTCCATAGTTTGATGTCTCCATTTGGATGCATTTGCTGTTTGGATGGAGTTCTTTTGTGAGTCCAGTGGTCCCTTGAGGTCCTTGGGAGGATTGGTTCCAGGACATCTTCCCCATACCAAAATCCACAGATGCTCAAGTCCCTCATGTAAAATGGCATAGATATTTGCACATAACACATACACATCCTCCCACATACTTTAAATCATTGCTGGGTTACTTATAATATGTAATACATTGTAAAGGGTATGTAAATACTTGTTATACTCTATTGTTTTTATTTATATTATTTTTTGCCATTATATTTATATTTTTCATTTTTTTTCTAATTTTTTCAATCCATGGCTGATTGAATCCAAGAATGCAGAACCTGGAGATAAGGCTGACTCCTGGGGGCTGACTGTATTTTTTTTTTTTTTTTTGATTGTACTTTAGGTTCTGGGGCACATGTGCAGATCACGCAGGATTGTTGCATAGGTACATACATGACAAGGTGGTTTGCTGCCTTCATCCCCCCATCACCTATGTCTGGTATTTCTCCCTGTGTTATCCCTCCCCACCCCCTTCGTCCCTCCCCTAGCCGCCCCCGCCCCACTGACCACAGTGTGTGATGCTCCCCTCCCTGTGTCCATGTGTTCTAATTGTTTAACACCCGCCTATGAGTGATGACATGTGGTATTTGGTTTTCTGTTCTTGTGTCAGTTTGCTGAGAATGATGGTTTCCACATTCATCCATGTCCCTATGAAGGACACAAACTCATCGTTTTTTATGGCTGCATAGTATTCCATGCTGTATATGTGCCACATTTTCTTTATCCAGTCTATCAATGATGGACATTTGGGTTGGTATTTTTGAAATGAGATACTGGGGTGAAATACACTGTTCTTTCACCCTGATGAGTGAGAGATAGCTTGTTGGTGTATGGGATTCATGGAGTAAAGTACTTTTTTTCCTGTAATCTGTAAGAGTTCTTGTCCACTGTCATTTGGTTTCTATTGTTGAGATGAGAAAACTGAAGCCAGGCTATCATTTTTTGGGTAACTTGTTCTTTTTGTCTGGAAAGTTCCAGGATGTTTTCAAGTTTTTCTTCTTTTCCTTCATGATTTTCATCCATGCTCTGTCCTTTTGCTTTGCACTTTAAAATTGTTTTTGACTTGATTTTTCCTGACACTACTGAGTTTGCTAAATTGACCACCTATATTTTCATTCATTTGCTCAACTTGAAAAAATTTTTAGATCAATAATCATGTTTGTAGATCAGAATTTTGCATGTGTGTACTTCTCAAGTGTTCTGTTTTTCTTAAGTGCTCTTTTATGTTCTGTTCGAAATGGATGCCTCCAACACAAGTTTTGCCAATTTTCTTTGCAATCTACAGGCCGCCATTGGCTGTGTTGTTTTTCATATGTGGCTCGTTTGGCTCAGGTGTGGCTGCTGTGAGGCGATCTCTTTGGTGATGAATTAGTGCTGTCTGTCAGGCCCGCTACTCATTCCCAGTCTCCTGTTGCTCTCCCAGCTCTCTGCTTACCTGTTCCCCTGCCTTCTAGCCTTGTTAGGGGATGGGGAATTCTTCCTGTGGGGTGAGAGGGATGGAAGGGTAGGAATCTGTGATTCTCTGTAGGGTGAACTCTTCTTAGGATCCAAAGTTCTTCCAGCTCTGCTCTAGACCTCTTCAGCCTCTCTCTTCCAGCCTCTGCTAGACTTTCCAATAATCCACGTTTCAAACTTTACCTTCCTCAGCTGCCTGTGAGCCCCACCAGCCGCTGGGCTCTGAAGGGGCAGACATTTGATTTGGGAGTAGAGAGGGCATGAAAGACATTTAGAGCAAGGCTTTCCAGAATCCATCTGTAAAATACTACTACTTTATAAAAGTGAAACACAATCATTGTAAAAATAAAATAAATAGAACAGAATTGTTCAAAATAAAAAGTAAAAGGATCCCCTTGTTTCTGTCCATTCTATAGTGGTAGCCCCTGTTAACAGGTTGATGGGCCCTTCAAATATTTTCCGTGTACTTACATACATGTATATGTATATATATATATATATTCAAAACTACAAGTGGGATCACACTATATACACAATTTTGCAACTTGGTATTTTCTCTTCAGTATGTTAAGAATATTTTTGTTAATGTGAATTCATGTAGGCTTCCCACATTTCTTTTGATGACTGCATGGTTTTTAAGTGTGAAATGTTAAAATGTGTTTCATAGATGTTTGTTATATGCAGTTTTCTCCATTCTAAACAGTGATGCTTTGAAAATCTTTGTGTACATCTGAATTTATTTCTGTAGACTTGATTACTAGATATGGAATATGTGGGTCAAAGGATGCATGCATTTTAAATTTTAATAGCTTCTGCCAAATTTCTTTCCAAAGGGTTGAGCTTGTTATTCTTGCATATGAGAGTAATAACACAGAATATGAGAATTGCTGTTTCTCATACTCTGGCTGATACCGTGTTGTCAAGTTTTAGTTTTTTGTTAGCTTGAAAAATAAAAGTAGTATCCTACTTTGTTTTAACTTGAAATTTTTAGATTATGACTGTTGTGGTACATTTTTTCATATGCTCATTGTCCAATTATTTTTCTTCTGTGAATTGCTTCTTCGGGTTTTTTTCTTCCTTTGCCCATTGAATTGCTGATTTTTTTCTTGATTTGCAGGAGTTCTTTTTAACTTAAGGAAGTTAGTTCCATGTCTGTCATTTGTGTCACAAAAATGTTACCCAGTGTATTTTTTGTCTTCAGCTTTTTAATTTTTTTCTATATTACATTTTAAAAATTGTGTTGTTTTTGTTGACCTTTTGTCCTTTTTCTTTCTAAACATGTCTTGTTTAGAAAGATCTTTAAGATGACAGCTATCCAAAAACTCATGGTTTCTTCCTCTACTTTCATGGTTTTATCTTTCACATGTAAATCTTTGATCTGTATCAAATTTATTTTGGTGTAAGAAGTGGAGAAGAAATCCAATGTAACTTGTTAAATTTTTCTCTAGATGGCTACTATTTCATCCAACATCATGGTTACAGTTCATCTTTTTCTGACTGACTTGGAATGCTACTTTTATCATAGATTGAATTCCCATGAGGCTAAATCCTTTGTTGAATGATTTAAAGTAAAATAAATAAATAAATAAATAAAGTCTATCCAAAGGGAGAGCCTCATAAATGAGTGTTTTGAGAGTTTGGCTCATGAGTGAAGAGCACTCTATGCCCGGGAAAATGTCCAAGGAGTGAAATTGGAACTTTCCCCTTGCCTCCACTTGGGTGTCCTTCCATGCTCATTTGCCTTCTTGTTGTTGGTATTACAGATATCTGAGAAATATGGGCTGCCCGTGGAGAAGATAGCAAAGCTTTACAAGAAAAGCAAAAAAGGGTAAGAAAGAAACTCAACTTACATTGACTTCCAAATCAGATAAGTCTACATGATGCCTTAAAAATAAAACGATGCCTGTCTTTTGTTAGGTCTGTTGCCCACTTTTCTTAAAAATTGTGTCTTTTTTCCAGAGAATTGCAGAACAGATTGCATTTGGAAGATCTTTAGGGAGAGAGGGAGGGAGGCAGAGCATTGGCACTCTGTCAGCTGAGATGCCCTATTCCAATGACAGGACGAGCAGGCAGACCACAGAAGTCTGGAGGTTTGAGGACACTGGGGGAGAATGGCAAAGTCACCTCTCTGCAGGGAGTGGAATTTATAGGGAATCACGTGTGGCTCTTGGGGTTGGTTTCTGGGTGGCATACTAGGAACAAAAAATGGTTTGGAACATAGGGGATTCTTCTAAGGTAATTTTTAGGAAAAGGTTCTTAAATAATATCATTGGACCTGTCTGTTCTCACTGTTAAGACCAATAGGTCATATTTACTGGGGTGTTAGGTAGGTACAAGGTCCCTTCCTACGTACTTTACATGTATTCCTGTGTTGACTTCTCACCACTGTATGAGGTGGAATCTCTTATCTCTGATTTATTGATGGGGAAACCAAGGCAGAGGGGGCTTAAGCATCTCACCCCAAGGTCTCATGTTCAGTAGGTAGAGCACAGATTTGAACTCAGGTCTGTGTCCTCAAGGCTCAAGTGCTTAGCTCCCACATTCTGCTGTCTAACTTCCTGCGTGGCCTTCCTGTGTGTGAAGGTCTAACAGTAAGAGCCACAGAGGTAGCCTAAGTCCCAGGAGAGAGTATCTGTTGACTCAGCTTTTAGAGTATTTTCCAACAAAAAGCAGATGAGTCTTTCAACCCTTCTCTGGATCAGTTTCATAAAGAAAATTGGATTATCTGGGATGCTCAGGCTTTCTGAGTTATGAGTCCTGTTGGTTGATTGGAGGATACGACAGGAAACCCTTTCCACCTGAGCTTTTGTTGGAAGATTTACTAAAATGCACATTCTTCTTCTTGCCAAGATCAATGTAACAGGCTGGGTGTATTCCTCTGACAGTGAGATTTGGGTGGTGTCTCACAGTCTTATTGCTGAGCAGAAATCCTCAGTGCAGAGGTACATGCTGATGATAATGTTTTGCTTTCGTCGAGCTCTATGTCAGGTCCTGTGCTAAATGTTTTTATCCTATGAACAATCCTTTAAAGCTGGATGATTGTTCTTACTTTTGCAGAAGAATAAACTGAGGCTCTGAAAGGCACAGTGTGCCTGCTGACACACTGTGAAATGATAGAGTCAGTACTTCAAACTAGCATCTGTCTGACTTCAGATCATGAAATTGGCTTTAAGGAAATTATGGAAGTCTCTGGAAGCTGTTGGCTTTCTTAGAACTCTACCAGGGATAGTTAGCCAAGGAGTAGGTCACAGGTGGTAAAGTATAAGTATCAGAATGAGGTAAAGCTAGTTTCAAAATCAAGCTTGGCCATGCACTAACTGAATGAACTTGGGGAAATAATTGAACCTTGCTGAGCTCAGTTTTCTCATTTGCAAAATGGCGATGATGACGCCTACCTTCAAAGTCACTGTGAGAACTAAATACAAGATCCTATTACATGCTCAAAAAGGGAAGCTGCAATTCTTGCTTATTTTCCTCTTCCTCCTAAGAGCAGAGGCAATGCATTTTTAAAAATGCATTTTCAAGAGGCACTATGGTTTAATGGAAATAGGTAGGGGGCCTAATGATTTAGGTCCTGGCCCTGGTAACCACTAACTCTGTGATTCTGGACTTCCTAACTTCCCTGGGCCTCAGTTTACTCATCTATAAAGCAAGCAGGTTGGGTTGAATGTTAGTTCGGAGAAGTTGAGGCTTTGCTTTCCTCAAACTAGTTTTTGGGGGAAGCAAACAGAATGACGGTCTTTCCCTGCCTGTATCCTCTGTCCTCCACTCTCCCAGCCTCCACCGCAAAAGAATGGCTATGAGAACCCCCAGCATGGAGCTCCCCTTGCCCTGAGCACATTGTTCACAGCGTCTTTGTTTTTCACACCCTCCCCCTCCATGGCAGCATCCTGGTGAACATGGATGACAACATCATCGAGCACTACTCGAATGAGGACACCTTCATCCTCAACATGGAGAGCATGGTGGAGGGCTTCAAGGTCACGCTCATGGAAATCTAGCCCTGGGTTTGGCATCCCACTTTGGCTGGAGCTCTCAATGAGTTCCTCCCTGGGAGAGACAGAGGCCCTGGTCCCAGAACGAGAAGACCCATCTCCCCAATCTCTCAACTGCTGTTACAAGACTGCGCTGGGGGAGTGGGGCAAGGACAGGCCTCACTGTCGGTGTGCTCGGTCCATCCACCGGCACCTACCACGGAGCTGAAGCCTGAGCCCCTCAGGAAGGTGCCTTCGGCCTGTCAGATTCCTATTTATTGCCCACCTTTTCCTGGAGCCCAGGTCCAGGCCCGCCAGGACTCTGCAGGTCACTACTAGCTCCAGATGAGACCGTCCAGCATTCCCCCTTCAAGAGAAACTCATCTCCAACAGCCTAAAAAATTTCCATCCTTTCTTTCTCACCCCCTCCCACATCTCCCAAGTGGCTGGACAAATGAGCTACTTCTGGGTGCAGTAGTCATCGGTGGGGTAAGAGGTGGATGCCCCCTTTCTGGTCAGACACCTTCAGGTTGCTCTGGGGAAGGCTGTCTTGCTAAATATCTCCAGGGTTCCCAGCGAGTAGCCAACAGGCCTTGTATAGGAAGACATTCAGCCACTGTGTAATTAGTAAGTAACACAGAAAGTCTGCCTGCCTGCATTGTACATAGTGTTTATAATATTGTAATAATATATTTTACCTGTGGTGTGTGGGCATGTTTACTGCCACTGGCCTAGGAAAGACAGACCTGGAGACTGTTTTAACGGGGATTTTTGCCTCTCTGCCTGTTCAGGAGACACGCAGGGCTAGGGAGAGGGCCTCTGGGATGTTAAGGTGACTGCAGCTGATGCCAGGATGGCTATGCAGTGGGCATACCTGGGGCTCGTTCCCTGTCCCCAGAGGAAGCCCCCTCTCCCTCTCCATGGGCATGACTCTCCTTCGAGGCCACCATGTTTATCTCACGATGATGTGTTTTGCTTGACTCTCTGATTCGTGGGAAAGGTCATCCTGTCTGAGACCCCAGCTCCTTCTCCAGCTTTGGCTGCGGACACGGCCTGAGCATTCTGGAGAGCCTCTGCAGGGGGCCCTGTGACTAGGCCTGCTGCAGAGCTGCTTAGCTATCATAAGAATCCTGGACACTGTGCCTGTGCCTCGCAGTTTACAAGCACGTCCTTCATCTCAAGTGGTCCTTTCAAAGGCCTGCTGCAGCGTGAGAGCTGCGAAAAGCTCAACTTTGAGTCGGCAGGCCGAGGCTTCCTCCTGGGCCACCAGACGGAAAGGAGAGATGGTCTGCATCACTCCTGGGTGCTGGGTTTAAGGAAGTGAGTGAGAGAATGTGCCAAGAGTGCTAGCTCCTGTGAAACCAGCCTCAGGAGGCAAACTAGGAGAGTGTGTTCTCCTGCTACATGCCTGGGAGCTGGAAGAGAAAAACACTCCCCTAAACAATCACAAAATGATGAACCATCATGGACTGCTGTTCTCTTTGAGGGGACAGGTTTAGTTTAGGGGTTTGCATTCACCCTTGTGGGCTGAAGCACTAGCTTTTTGGTAGCTAGACACATCTTGCACCCAAGGCCCTGGGTCTAGGACAGTTTCTCTATAAAGGTCCAGATTTGTTTGGAAAGCACTTTGACTCTTACCTGGAGGCGCCCTCTCTCAGGGCTTCCTGCGCTCCCACCTCATCTGCCCTGAGATGCAGAGCAGGACAGAGGGGCTGCTTCTAGCTCAGCTGTTTCTCCTTGAAGCTTCGAAAGAATTGAATGGGACAGAGAGCAGGTGCTGTGCCCAAGAAGATCTCTGCGGCAGTGAGGGGGCCCGTTCTGTGTGTCCTCTGGGGATGTTAACCCTTCCTGTGGTGCCAAAGGTTTGCATCATGGATCCGGCTGTGCTCCAGTCTGTCCCCCTCCTCCTCCACTCTGACTGCCACGCCCCGGACCAACAGCTTGGGGGCCCTCCGGGGTACTAATGGGGCTCTGTTCTGAGATGGACAAATTCAGTGTTGGAAATACATGTTGTACTATGCACTTCCCATGCTCCTTGGGTTAGGAATAGTTTCAAACATGATTGGCAGACATAACAACGGCAAATACTCGGGCTGGGACATAGGACTTCAGAGTAGGAAAAAGACAACAATTTGGCAGTCTGCCACAGGCAGCCTACCCTCTCTCTCCAGCCTCTTTAGGAAACAGTTTGCCAGTCCTGCCCTAAGGCAGAAGATGAATTGAAGATGTTTCTGCATGTTTCCTAAGTCCCTAAGCAATCATGGTGGTGACAACTGCCACAACAAGGGATATGAGACCAGTGCCACCAGACAGTGGTGCCAAGTGCCACTTCCCTTCCGATCCGTTCCCTCTGCATCCTCGGAGCACCCCAGCTTGGCTTTGATGTGTCCTTCGCTGTGAATGTTAGCAGAGCTTTGATGAGCAAAATATCCTGAGCAAAACACTCCAAAGAGATAGGAACACTTGCCTCCTCTTCTTTTTTGCCCCTTAAATTAGTCACACTCAAATAAAGAAGCTTAAAAAAAAAATCCATGGAAGATCACGGACATGTGAAATGAGCATTTTTCTTAAACAGTCTGAACAGGAGTTTTTTCTCATACATCTCCAAATTGTTGAGACTTTATGAGTGTTTAGAAGTTGGGACCAACAGAAAATGCAGTTAGATGTCATCTTGGAATTGGTTTCTGAAAAAGTAAGGCATGTCACGGCCCAGAAACTTAGGAAGCGTGAAATGAATCAAACGTTTATTTTCCTTCTTATTTAAAATCATGAAAATGCAACAGAAATAGAGGGTTTGTGCCAAATGCTATGAACGGCCCTTTCTGAAAGACAAGCAAGGGAGATCGATATATGTACAGTTTGCTTTCATGTTAAAAAAAAAAGGCAAATGTAACTTAATAGTTTTGTAAATGGGAGAGGGGGAATCTATAAACTAAATACAGTTATTTTATTTTTTGTACATTTTTAAGAAGAAAATAAATATTCATAACATAAGAGTAAAACAACAGTGTCTGGTGCTTTCTGCAAGGCGAGTATTGGAGATTTTTGCCTGGTTGGAGAGCGGTTTCTGTGTGACGTGGGAAAATTCTAGCTGCCCACCCCGCCTTCAGGTCCTGGACATTTCCTGTTAAAGTTACTTTGCCGTGCTTTGCCCCAGTGTTAAATGAGAAGAGGGCTGAAGACCTTCCAAGGCTTCAGTATGAACACGGCAGCCTCCCCAGTCCCTCGGGGCAGGGAGTTGGTTCCATGCATTTGCTTATGCCCATCCTCACTCCCAGGCACGCTCACCTGCCCTTGAATTCCCAAAAAAGCTTTCTGCTTCCTTATTTCACCTGCACCAACCTCCACGTGGAGGCTGAAACCATGTGGCTGAAACTCCAGTTTTCTCACAATCTCTGGCCCTGGAACCCACAGGCTCCCTAAAAATTGGTCGGCTCGAATGTGAACGCCTGAATGGACTATCCCAGTACCTGCTGGGGTTTTCCTTGGTAGGCACCACTCTGTGGAGCCACCCACATTCCTTTAACTGCTGTCCATGATTATCTCCCAAGAGCAGCTCTGTTCCAAAAAAGTAGCGTTTCTACATTCTTTTACATCTTCTCATCTCTCTGTGTATCCATGTCCACAGCATTCAAATCCCGGCTAAACATTAGCCTTCAGGAATCCTCCTTGACTGACTTCAACCCCAGTGGCATCTACAGCAGCTTCTATGCCTAGACCAGGGGCTGGGAAGTGAGGGGCTGGAGGAAGCACTTGCTGCGGAGTCTTCAGCAGAGATCCTGGGATTAGAAATTGGCCCCCAAGGGCCAGGCACGGTGGCTCACGCCTGTTATACCAACACTTCGGGAGGCCGAAGTGGGTGGATTATCTGAGGTCAAGAGTTCGAGACCAGCCTGGCCAGCATGGTGAAACCCTGTCTCTACTAAAAATACAAAAATGAGCTGGGCATGATGATGCACACCTGTAATCCCAGCTACTTAGGAGGCTGAGGCAGGAGAATCGCTTGAACCCAGAAGGCAGAGGTTGCAGTGAGCCAGGATCGCACCACTGCACTCCAGCCTGACGACAGAGTGAGACTTCATCTCAAAAAACAAAACAAAAAAAAAAAGAAAAGAAATGGGCCCCAAGGCTTGTTATCATGACTGTTCCACAGCCTCAGTAGGAGGTCTTGGTGCTCTCCCCAGCTGCCTAAGTAGGTCCAGCTGAGAACACAAGCTGGTCTCCACGTCTCCAGAGGCAGCCTCTCCCTTGGCCCGTGGCAGCCACAGCCCTGCTGTCAGGTACTCGCCACATGTGCCACACAGCTCCCTGGAATGAGACGCTGGTTGGATAGGCGATGATGGCTAATTGTGAGTGTCGTGAAGTCCTGTACCAGCTCTTGCCTTCCATTCTCTACACTGATTCAGTTCAGTTACTCTGGACCTGATGTTTTGCCATGTGCTGGAGAGAGAGGCAAGTTAGACACAGTCTGCTCCCAAAGGAGGTGTGGTGCAAAAGGATAGTGATCTGGTGTCTATCAGCACAGTGATAAACATTTGCCCTAGGAGAGTCAGGGCTGTTATCTCCCTAGTCCTAAGGCACACAAACCCCTCTTACCCTTAGACATTTTGGATATGATGAGAAGTCACCACCATGATCCTCACTTTGGGAAGGCTGCCAACTCGAGGGTTGGAGCTCTGTTTCTGGGAAGTCAACGGGAAGGCTAAAAGGCATGGCCACTGTGTCACCTGAGGTCCTCCAAGATGTAGATGCCATGATGGGATTACAAGTTCAGCAGACTTACTGGAGGAAGTCCATGTGGGAAGAGCCTTGGACCACAACACAGTTCCCAGGAAGTCTCAGCCAGGTCAGTGGGGGAGCCCCAGGCAATGGTCGTCCACAAGAGGAGTCCCACTCTGGGCAAGAAGGGCCAGTCCTAATGCCCCTGCCGCAGGCAGCCACAGTCCTAACACCCCTGCCATGTGCAGCCATTGATCTCCTGGGAGAGTGTAGCTTAGAGGAACTCCACAGGCATGGCAGCTGGAGCCTGGCAAGCTGCTCTGCTCCCAGCTGTAGGTTCTCCTAAGGGCAGATTGGAGCAGGGCCAACCCCCCTCTTTTTTTATTTTTATTTTTATTGCACTTTAGGTTCTGGGGTATATGTGCAGAACATGCAGGATTGTTGCATAGGTACACACATGGCAATGTGGTTTGCTGCCTCCATCCCCCCTGCAACCTACATCTGGCATTTCTCCCCATGTTATCCCTCTCCGACCTCTCCACGCCCCGCTATCCCTCCCTTGGCCTCCCCTAAACAGACCTCAGTGTGTGATGCTCCCCTCCCTGTGTCCATGTGTTTTCATTGTTCAACACCTGTCTATGAGTGAGAACATGCAATGTTTTGATTTTCTGTTCTTGTGTCAGTTTGCTGAGAATGATGGTTTCCAGATTCATCCATGTCCCTATAAAGGACACAAACTCATCGTTTTATATGGCTGTATAGTATTCCATGGTGTATATGTGCCACATTTTCCTTGTCCAGTCTATCGTTGATAAGCATTTGGGTTGGTTCCAGGTCTTTGCTATTGTAAACAGTGCCACAGTGAACATACGTGTGCATGTGTCTTTATAATAGAATGATTTATAGTCCTTTGGGTATATACTCAGTAATGGGATTGCTGGGTCAAATGGAATTTCTATTTCTAGGTCTTTCAGGAAGCGCCACACTGTCTTCCACAATGGTTGAACTAGTTTACACTCCCACCAACAGTGTAAAAGTGTTCTTATTTCTCCACATCCTCTCCAGCATCTGTTGTCTCCAGATTTTTTAATGATCGCCATTCCAGCTGGCATGAGGTAGGATCTCAATGTGGTTTTGACTTGCATTTCTCTAATAATCAGCAATGATGAGCATTTTTTCATATGTTTGTTGGTCTCATATATGTCTTCTTTTGAAAAGTGTCTGTTCATATCCTTCACCCACTTTTAGATGGGTTTGTTTGTTTTTTTCTTGTAAATCTGTTTTGGTTCTTTGTATATTCTGGATATTGGCCCTTTGTCAGATGGGTAGATTGCAAAAATTTTTTCCCATTCTGTTGGTTGCCAGTTCACTCTGATGATTGTTTCTTTTGCTGTACAGAAGCTCTAGAGTTTAATTAGGTCTCATTTGTCTATTTGGCTTTTGTTGCCAGTGCTTTTGGTGTTTTAGTCATGAAGTCCTTGCCTATGCCTATGTCCTGAATGGTTTTGCCTAGGTTTTCTTCTAGGGTTTTTATGGTGTTAGGTCTTATGTTTAAGTCTTTAAAATTAACTCCATCTGGAGTTAATTTTAGTGTAAGGTGTCAGGAAGGGGTCCAGTTTCTGCTTTCTGCACACTGCTAGCCACTTTTCCCAACACCATTTATTAAACAGGGAATCCTTTCCCCATTGCTTGTTTTTGTCAGGTTTGTCAAAGATCAGATGGTTGTAGATACGTGGCATTGCCTCTAAGGCCTCTGTTCTGTTCCAGTGGTCTGTATGTCTGTTTTGGTACCAGTACCATGCTGTTTTGACTACTGTAGCCTTGTAGTATAGTTTGAAATCAGGTAGTGTAATGCCTTCAGCTTTGTTCTTTTTGCTTAGGATTGTCTTGGCTATGCGGGTTCTCTTTTGGTTTCATATGAAGTTTAAGGTGGTTTTTTCCAGTTCTGTGAAGAAGCTCATTGGTAGCTTGATGGGGATAGCACTGAATCTATAAATTACTTTGGGCAGTATGGCCATTTTCATGATACTGATTCTTTGTAACCATGAGCATGGAATGTTTCTCCATCTGTTTGTGTCCTCTCTTATTTCCTTGAGCAGTGGTTTGTAGTTCTCCTTGAAGAGGTCCTTTACATCCTTTGTTAGTTGTATTCCCAGGTATTTTATTCTCTTTGTAGCAATTGTGAATGGGAGTTTGCTCATCATTTGGCTCTCTGTTAGTCTGTTATTGTTGTATAGAAATGCTTGTGATTTCTGCACATTGATTTTGTATCCTGAGACTTTGCTGAAGTTGCTTATCAGTTTAGGAGTTTTGGACTGAGATGATGGGATCTTCTAAATATACAATCATGTCATCTGCAAATAGAGACAATTTGACTCCCTCTTTTCCTAATTGAATACATTTTATTTATTTATTTATTTATTTATTTATTTATTTGCCTAATTGCTCTGGCTAGAACTTCCAATACTGTATAGAATAGGAGTGGTGACAGAGGGCATCCTTGTGTAGTGCCAGATTTCAAAGGGAATGCTTCCAGTTTTTGCCCATTCAGTATAATATTGGCTGTTGGTTTGTTGTAAATAGCTTTTATTATTTTAAGATACGTTCCATCAATACCTAGTTTATTGAGGGTTTTTAGCATAAAGGGCTGTTGAATTTTGTCAAAGGCCTTCTCTGCATCAGTTGAAATAATCATGTGGTTTTTGTCTTTGGTTCTGTTTATGTGGTGAATTACATTTATAGACTTGTGTATGTTGAACCAGCCTTGCCTCCCCGGGATGAAGCCTACTTGATCATGGTGGATAAGCTTTTTGATGTGCTGTTGTAATCGGTTTGCCAGTATTTTATTTAAGATTTTTGCATCCATGTTCATCATGGATATTGGCCTGAAGTTTGCTTTTTTGTTGAGTCTCTGCCGGGTTTTGATATTGTGATGATGTTGGTCTCATAAAATGAGTTGGGAAGGATTCCCTCTTTTTGTATTGAATAACAAGGGCTGAAATTGAGGCAGCAATTAATAGCCTACCAACCAAAAAAAGTTCAGGTCCAGACGGTTCACAGCTAAATTCTACCAGATGTACAAAGAGGAGCTGGTGCCATTCCTTCTGAAACTATTCCCTTCTTTAAAAAGTCTCTGGCTGAGTGTGGTGGCTCATACCTGTAATCCCAGCACTTTGGGAGGCCAAGGCGGGTGAATCACGAGGTCAGGAGATCAAGACCATCCTGGCCAACATGGTGAAACCCTGTCTCTACTAAAATACAAAAAAACTAGCCAGGTGTGGTGGCACGCTCCTGTAGTCCCAGCCACTCTGGAGGCTGAGGCAGGGGAATTGCTTGAACCCGGGAGATGGAGGTTGCAGTGAGCCAAGATTGCACCACTGCATTCCAGCCTGGTGACAGAGCGAGAATATGTCTCAAAAAAAAACAAAAAAGTCTTCAGTAAACAGCCAGTCAGGCTGCACTTAACTTCCATGAGTGGCTTTTCTGCACTATCACCCTAGTACAACATGCCCTTTGCCCCCAGGAGTCCTTCATCCCTGCACATCTCTGAGTTCTCTAGGGTACATGAGATTGATTTTGGAAACTCAGGAATTCTACAGTGAGGCCTCTGATCAGCCAGAAGCAGCAAGAAAGAGGAAGAAGATGGTGAAAAGGCACCAAGTTGAACATCACCCACTTGATCCCTGGCAGCAAACACTCCTGATGGACCACTGAGGAAAGAACTTGATTTCTTTTCTGCCATGGGACAACGGGGTAAGCTACTTTGTAATTGTTTTCAAGGCATTGGCTGTGAGCTTGGTGTCCTACTTCTTTGCTAATAACCCCAACCATCCCACCCTCAAGCATACCTCCAAGACCGTATACAGTGCTTGGTTCTGTGTTTGGCCACCACTGGACACTCAACGGGAACCCAATGAAGTGATTAAATACTGATATTGGAAACAAAATACATCTTGAGACAGTCTCTTTACCTGTCTTCATGAGGATTATGTATTGGTAGCAGAGGTGAGTATTTAATAAGGGTGGGGAGGCCTAGCTACCCCTGCACTTGGAAGTATTTTCACCATTTCTTTTAGAGTACTATTAAAATGTCAGCCATGTCCTAGAATAGTGTTGAGAAAAGAAGTCATGATATAAGGCTGGGATGCTCTCAGAGCAGTCATTGTGTGCATCCTCAAGGGTGCCTGGGACCATGTATTGTACATTAGCACCTAGTACAGCAAGTGCCCAGGACCTAAGTCCTGGACATGTGGTCAGCATTCAGTTGTAGAGAACCCTGCTTGAAATGAGTAGATAATTGGTGATACCCTCAGCCTCAACATCTTTCCCTATGTGATAATCTATTCTAGGTGGATTTGACTGATACTCTACTGACTTAGAAAATATAAGACTCAATGTCTTTTTTCTCTTGTTTCTTTGGCCACCTCAACATCAGAAAATTTCAGGGAAATGTTCAGCATACTTCCGGCAAAGACAAGTGAGGCAAGAGAAGGATTTCCATTCCTTCAAAGGCAGTTTTTGTGCTCTCCATTCTACCTTGACTGGAAGAACCCTTGGACTGTTTTATGGCTGGTGGATCCGGACTAGGATGTGCAAAGACTCAGCTGGGTTGGGGCAGCAGGACAATGCCCTGAAAATAGGACCCTTGGGTTTGGAAATTGGCTGGAAATTCCCAGGTTGCTAGTAGGCAGGCTCCTGATCAGGCTGGAGACACCCAGCCACCTTCTCAGGATCAGACTGTGTTATTCCTGCTCAGGACTCATGGTGTCAGGGCCATCACAGGTCCTTAGTGCACAACTGTGTGCAGAAGGAAAAGACTCCCTCGAGGGCAACTCTACTCCCACACAAGGTCTAGTTGGCACATGAGGCTCTCCCTTAGCTAACATTCAGGTTAGCAAGTTGGTAGCTCCTTTTCTCTACATTAAAGGCCTCCTGTGCTGGATGCAAGACCAGTGACAGCAACAAAAGCCAACACTGATCTATCCGAACTGGCTTTCAGGGCTCTACCTCATGTCATCTTTTTCACTGAATCTTCTCAGGCTGAGTGGGTGAAGAGGTTATTAATTTCCTGAAGCTTACCCAGATCCCACTGAAGAGGAGGCTGCTTCAGATTCTCCTTTTATTGTGCCTAATATTTGAACTCTAGTTTGAGGAAGGAGAGGAGATGGGAAGAAAGTGAAGAGCATGAAGGGGAGAGAAGAAGCCCGTATGAAGACCAGGGATGCTTTCGGACAAAAGTTTGGGGTCAGCAGCCTCTTTCATCCCCCAGTCACAAACCTTGGTTCCTTGTGTTGCTTTAGGGAGGAAGAATACCTAGGAGGAGGCCAGTATCAGAAGCTGGAGCCTCAGTAAGGCACAGATTTAGCTGGGGTAGCAGTTTAGGCATGAAAATCTCATGCTCCAGATAATCATGTTAAACCGAAAACATGCTTTAATGCCAGGCAAAAGCTACACAGTCAACTGATACATAGGCCACTCCGTAGGCTATGATTTACAAATTGTATATTATTAAATCCACCGTGGGTATACTGATGGGATGGGACAGCACCCCCAGGCCCCTCCCACTCCAAACGATGTATAAACAAACAAACAGTCGAGCACTCTGTGGACTCCTTCAGGTTGTAAGCCACTTTATTTCAGTCCCTTGAACATCACAGACGACTGGTTTTATTCAGGACAGAACAGGCTTCATTTCGAAAGGTCCTCAGCAATGATAATGAACAGCCCAGCACAGGAGTGACATAAACCTTGAGGCATGCAGCCTTCTGGGTGCTGTGGAGTGAGTCCCTTGGTCAAACTTGAGTGCATTGGATTAGACATGCCTTCCTGGGAAGGAGAAGGAGAAAAACAACCTTCCAGAAAATATAGACAGGGTCAGCGGCAGGCCAGGACGGGGACTGTTTCCATACATTCTGGAAGTGTTGGCGTTCATCAGCCTGCATGTGGCTCTCTTTTCTTTCCAGAATAGCTGGAGACCTCTACTCACTCCAGCTCTAGGTGCCAAAGAACAGAGTGGATCTGGCCCAACGAGATGTCATGACTAAGGGCTGAGCCCAGGCAGTTTCTCAAAAACATTACCTGATTCCACCTACCAAAGAAGAATTGAAGGAATTAGGACTTGGATCCAGAGAAAGGAAAGATGGGATGTAACTCTTGAGCACTGCCAGTAGGGCATGCTGGGTCCCCTCACCCAGTCTGCCTTCTGCGTCTTAGGTTAATTCGCTATTTTTCAAAAACAGATTTTAACACTTGGCCATGGAGGAATTTGGCAAGTCTTGGTACAGAACCGCTGTGAGGAACCGACCCCTAGGGGAAGACTAGGGTTATTTTTACAGAGTCCAGTTCTCAAAATTTCACCCTACAGATTTGGTTCTTTTTGGTCTACCACACAAATTTGAATTTTGCTACCAATTATAGCAGATTCAAGTCATATATAGAAGCCTGGAGATCAGCATGCTTAGACACATTTTTCTCCCGATTATGATGTCTCTCTTCCTGTGGCTCCTGTCCTTTGGGAAATGGCTTGGCAGCAAATATACCTACTGGGGGACCTCTTTGCCGTCTCTCAGGGACAAAGTCCCCGCCAACAACCTTGAGTATTTGGGCTTCCCCTTGCCAACTACTTGCAAGAGTACGACTTGCCTGTAACCAGCAATTTTACTCTTAGCTTTCAATTCAATCAGTGTGTATGAGGTCACCAGACCAAACAGCAACTCAGGCTTGTGCTGTCACTTCTGGAAATAGAAGTCTGCATTCAAAGAGCACAGCAATGGAACATACTTTTGGATTCTCCATAGCGGGGGCCTTGGAAACCACAGATGCACTTGCTCATGTCTTTATGATGAATTTGATGACTGCCCAACCTCCAACTCTTGAAAACAGAGCCACAGAAACTGAATATTCCAGACATGGCTCCCTAACCATGCACATGGATTAAACCATTTGGAAGTCCCAAGAATGTATGCAATTTTCTTCGAGTCTGCAGAGTATATCAGTCTGCTCAGAAAAGCACTACACCTCCAGTCTAACGCTGTCAGTGGGCTGCAGGCCCCTGTCATAAATGTTAACCTCCCTGTGCTCCAGTGGATCTGTCCCACTACCACCTGCTCTGCATCTGCCCTCGAGGCACGGCCACTCTGGAAATGCATTCAAAATTCAGGCTGGGCCCTAGTCAGGGTTACTTTGTACTTTTATGGAATATATAAAATATACTTGTCGATTGGTACATTTGTGCAAAGACAGATATGACATCAAAACAAGACACAGACATTCATTATAGTTGGCTTACTTCACAATAAGCTATTAAAAACAGTCTTCTGGAATAAGATTGTATTAGTGCTCACTAAACATGCATTTCATTTAAACAAGGCAAAACACTTAATTTGGTCTGCAATACCCAATATTTTATATACAGCAGTCTTTTTATTTTATCACAATAGGCAACAAGATGGGTCTGCTTTTGGAATATGTTACCATTTGTGTTTAATTTCCAAAGACACGCATATTAGCTCAACTAGTGTAAACCTGTGAAAAAATAGCTGAGCCATCTTTTTCCTCTCCTCTATTACTCCTCTATTAATTTACCTTGAAAGGTTCACAGCTTAAAAACTACAGCCTGCTGGGGGAAGAAGGTGGAGCGGGCCCCCATGGGGAAATGTCCCAGCTCCCTTGAATAGCCTCACCCCAGAGGGTAACTTGTTCTTGGGGAATCCAGCATCCAGTACCATCCATCACCCCTACGGCATGTGTGACAACAGACCCAGGTGGGAAGTTTTGTCTTTCAAACAAAAGCCCCTTGAAGCTTGCAACAGAATCATGGGACTGGATGGGTCTCCCCTTCTTTGCCCCCACCCCCGAGTCTTAGGTTTTAGAACAGAGACGTTAGAATCAAAATAAAAAATCATAGTAATGATTAAAAATCGTCAAACAATGAACACCATGAAGTCTGTCCATGCTCTCCACAAGCACACTGAGGATCTGGGCATTCCCACGAAGTGTCCACGACAAAAGAAGCTGAAGGCGTCACGGAGGAAGGCGCATCTGACCATACAGAGGACAGCATCGCCATTGATATTGTTTGGCAAAAAACAAAAAAACTGTTAAAAAGAAGATTCAAAAGGGAACACAAGCAGCTCTAAGATTCGATTGATGGGTGCAGGGCTCAGAACTGGCCAGCGCTGCTTGGGTCGCACTGCAGGAGGCGGACGATGGACGGGTCACTTTTGGCCCCTCGGATGAACTCTTCCAGGGAGAGTTTTCCTAGGAAGCAAGAGGACAGGTGAGTCGTGGCTGGTGGCAGCTGCATGAGCTTACACCCTTCCCACTATATGCTGGGTCGTGTCTGTTCACCTTCTGCCTGCAGCCTTACCGCTGCTGTGACACACAGCATTCACCTGTCCTGGGGGAAGAGCCCAGGGACCCTCCAGTATAAGACCCACAAGGCAGGGACTCTGCCACCTCGTCATCATGGCTTTGCCAGCACTTAGGATGGTGCATGTGGCAACCAAACACTGCTTCCTGAGAGCCCACTGTGTGCCCAGCCCTGGGCCTGGGGCTGGGGAGAGGGTGGTGGATGACACTGACTTGGTCCCTGACCTCCTGGCTCCAGGTGCCCTGGAGACGCTCACTCAGCATTTGTAAAATCAGTGGTCCTCCTGCCTTTATGAGAACGAGCTGGGCTCTGGCAACACCCAGGCTGTTCCCATGATGTTCCCCGGAGCCTTCTGAGCCACTTCATGTTCTTCAGGCTACTCTGTTTTCTTAGGTTTGCTGCAAGAGCCCATCCTATCTTGGGGGAAGAAGCCATGGACATAAGTGTCTATGCATTCAGACACCACGGGAAGACAACTGTGCCTCCATCTGAGGTCAGGAGAAGAGCAGGGTATGTGTTCAAGGCAGAGGGTAACCCATGGGTTTCCGCCTCTCAATCAGGGTGCCCCTTGCTACCCTGATGAGCTGAAGGAGGGAGGCTCAGCAGCTGGGGCTCCCACTCTGACCCTGGTGACCTTTCCTTTCTGCATACACTGAAGCACGTGTGGAATTCTCTTCCAGGAAGGTCGTTCTGTCACTTATGGAGAGAAGGGGGTGGCAGGGTAGGAGTTGGGGGGACCACAAGGCTTTCCCCATTCCTGGTGCTTCCAGAAGGGCCCTTCCTCTTTCTCTGTTCTGCCCCTGGGAGTGATGTGATGCACTCCATTGGTAAATTTGGGAGGAATTGCTGGGCATCTTTGCCCTTTTTCCCTTGGAAGGAGCTGCCCCAGAGAGGATTTATTTCCATCTGCTCCTCCAAGGACAGCACCAGGCCTGCCCGGCTCTGCATGCCTGTGGGTGTTGTCAGGACACCCTTGGACTCTCACGCTAAGCCGTAGCCTCCAGTGTCGCTCTGTCTTTTGACCTCTGTCCTCTTTTATTTCTCAACTTATTCCAAAAAGAAAAAGGGCCCCACAAGACGGGGGACCTAACTGGCGGGGAGGCTCCTCCAACAGAAACACCAACAAACATGTCCCTCAGCCACAGCTCCCTCCCCACCAGGACCTAGTTCTTGTTTAATGAAGCCTACTTTATCTACATGAAAGAGGAAGATGGGGGATGCACTTATTATTATTTTATTATTTTTTGAAAAAAATTTTTTTTACTGTATTTTAGATTCTGGGGTACATGTGCAGATCATGCAGGATTGTTGCATAGGTACACACGTGGCAATGTGGTTTGCTGTCTCCATCCCCCCTGTCACTTACATCTGGCATTTCTCCCCATGTTATCCCTCCCCGACCTCTCCACGACCCCACTATCCCTCCCTTGGCACCCCCTAACAGACCCCAGTGTGTAATGCTCCCCTCCCTGTGTCCACGTGTTCTCATTGTTCAACACCTGCCTGTGATTTCTGTTCTTGTGTCAGTTTGCTGAGAATGATGTTTCCAGATTCATCCATATCCCTACCAAGGACACAAACTCATCATTTTTTATGGCTGCGTAGTATTCCATGGTGTATATATGCCACATTTTCCTTGTCCAGTCTATCCTCGATGGGCATTTGGGTTGGTCTAGGTCTTTGCTATTGTAAACAGTGCTGCTATGAACATACGTGTGCATGTGTCTTTATAATAGAATGATTTATAATCCTTGGGGTATATACCCAGTAATGGGATTGCTGGGTCAAATGGAATTTTTATTTCTAGGTCCTTAAGGAAGCGCCACACTGTCTTCCACAATGGTTGAACTAGTTTACACTCCCACCAACAAGGTAAAAGTGTTCCTATTTCTCCACATCCTCTCCAGCATCTGTTGTCTCCAGATTTTTTAATGATCACCATTCTAACTGGTGTGAGGTGGTATCTCAATGTGGTTTTGATTTGCATTTCTCTAATAATCAGTGATGATGAGCATTTTTTCATATGTTTGTTGGCCTCATATATGTCTTCTTTCGAAACGTATCTGTTCATATCCTTCACCCACTTTTGGATGGGTTTTTCTCTTGTAAATCTGTTTTAGTTCTTTGTAGATTCTGGGTATTAGCCCTTTGTCAGATGGGTAGATTGCAAAAAATTTTTCCCATTCTGTTGGTTGCCGGTTCACTCTAATGATTGTTTCTTTTGCTGTACAGAAGCTCTGGAGTTTAAGTAGGTCTCATTTGTCTATTTGGTTTTTGTTGCCAGTGCTTTTGGTGTTTTAGTCATGAAGTCCTTGCCTATGCCTATGTCCTGAATGGTTTTGCCTAGGTTTTCTTCTAGGGTTTTTATGGTGTTAGGTCTTATGTTTAAGTCTTTAATCCATCTGGAGTTAATTTTAGTGTAAGGTGTCAGGAAGGGGTCCACTTTCTGCTTTCTGCACACTGCTAGCCACTTTTCCCATCACCATTTATTAAACAGGGGAATCCTTTCCCCATTGCTTGTTTTTGTCAGGTTTGTCGAAGATCAGATGGTTGTAGATGTCTGGCGTTTCCTCCAAGGCCTCTGTTCTGTTCCATTGGTCTGTATGTCTGTTTTGGTACCAGTACCATGCTGTTTTGATTACTGTAGCCTTGTAGTATAGTTTGAAATCAGATAGCGTGATGCCTTCAGCTTTGTTCTTTTTGCTTAGGATTGTCTTGGCTATGCAGGCTCTCTTTTGGTTTCATATGAAGTTTAAGGTGGTTTTTTCCAGTTCTGTGAAGAAGCTCATTGGTAGCTTGATGGGGGATAGCATTGAATCTATAAATTACTTTGGGCAGTATGGCCGTTTTCATGATATTGATTCTTTGTAATCATGAGCATGGAATGTTTCTCCATCTGTTTGTGTCCCCTCTTATTTCCTTGAGCAGTGGTTTGTAGTTCTCCTTGAAGAGGTCCTTTACATCCTTTGTTAGTTGTATTCCCAGGTATTTTATTCTCTTTGTAGCAATTGTGCATGGGAGTTTGCTCATGATTTGGCTCTCTGTTAGTCTGTTATTGGTGTATAGAAATGCTTGTGATTTCTGCACACTGATTTTGTATCCTGAGACTTTGCTGAAGTTGCTTATCAGTTTGAGAAGATTTTGGGCTGAGATGATGTGGTCTTCTAAATATACAATCTAAATAAATACACAATCATGTCATCTGCAAATAGAGACAATTTGACTTCCACTTTCCTTATTGAATACCCTTTTTTTTTTTCTTGCCTAATTGCTCTGGCTAGAACTTCCAATACTATATAGAATAGGAGTGGTGAGAGAGGGCATCATTGTCTAGTGCCAGATTTCAAGGGGAATGCTTCCAGCTTTTGCCCATTCAGTATAATATTGGCTGTAGGTTTGTTGTAAATAGCTTTTACTGTTTTGAAATATGTTCCTTCAATACCTAGTTTATTGAGAGTTTTTAGCATAAATGGCTGTTGAATTTTGTTGAAGGCTTTCTCTGCATCTATTGAGATAATCATGTGGTTTTTGTCTTCGGTTCTGTTTATGTGGTGGATTACGTTTATAGACTTGCATATGTTGAACCAGCCTTGCATCCCCAGAATGAAGCCTACTTGATCATGGTGGATAAGCTTTTTGATGTGCTGTTGCAATCAGTTAGCCAAGTATTCTATTGAAGATTTTTGCATCTAGGTTCATCATGGATATTGGCCTGAAATTTTCTTTTCTTGTTGAGTCTCTGCTGGGTTTTGGTATCAGGATGATGTTGGTCTCGTAAAATGATTTGGGAGGGATTCCCTCTTTTTGTATTGTTTGGAATAGTTTCAGAAGGAATGGTACCAGCTTCTCTTTGTACGTCTGGTAGAATTCAGCTGTGAACCCGCCTGGACCTGGACTTTTTTTGGTTAGTAGGCTATTAATTGCTGCCTCAACTTCAGCCCCTGTTATGGGTCTGTTCAAGGTTTCAACTTTTTCCTGGTTTAGGCTTGGGAGGGTGCAAGTGTCCAGGAATTTATCTAGTTCTTCCAGGTTTACTGGTTTATGTGCATAGAGTTGTTTGTAGTAATCTCTGATTGTAGTTTGTATTTCTGTGGAGTCAGTGGTGACATCCCCTTTATCATTTTTTTATTGCATCTATTTGATTCTTCTCCATTTTCTTTTTTATTAATCTGGCTAGAGGTCTGTCTATTTTGTTGATCTTTTCAAAAATGTAGCTCCTGGATTTATTGATTTTTTGAAGGATTTTTTTGTGTCTCTATCTCCTTCAGTTCTGCTCTGATCTTAGTTATTTCTTGTCTTCTGCTAGCTTTTGAGTTTTTTTGATCTTGCTTCTCTAGCTCTTTCAATTTTGATGATATGGTGTCGATTTTAGATCTTTCTGTGCTTCTCTGGTGGGCATTTATTGCTAAAAATTTCCCTCTAGACACTGCTTTAAATGTGTCCCAGAGATTCTGGTACATTGTGTCTTCATTCTTGTTGGTTTTAAAGAATGTCTTTATTTCTGCCTTCATTTCATTGTTTATCCAGTCGACATTCAGGAGCCAGTTGTTCAGTTTCCATGAAGTTGTGCGGTTTGAGTTAGTTTCTTAATTCTGAGTTCTAATTTGATTGCACTGTGGTCTGAGAGACTTATGAGTTCTGTTCTTTTGCATTTGCTGAGGAGTGATTTACTTTCAATTATGTGGTCAATTTTAGAGTAGGTGCCATGCGGTGCTGAGAAGAATGTATATTTGGGGTGGAGATTTCTGTAGATGTCTATTAGGTCCACTTGGTCCAGATGTGAGTTCAAGTCCTGGATAGCCTTGTTAATTTTCTGTCTCGTTGATCTAATATTGAGAGTGGAGTGCTAAAGTCTCCCACTATTATTGTGTGGGAGTCTAAGTCTCTTTGTAGGTCGTTAAGAACTTGCTTTACGTACCTAGGTGCTCCTGTATTGGTTGCATATATATTGAGGATCATTAGTTCTTGATGCATTGATCCTTTTACCATTATGTAATACCCATCTTTGTCTCTTTTGATCTTTGTTGGTTTAAAGTCCCTTTTATCAGAGACTAGGATTGTAACTCCTGCTTTTTTTTTTTTTTTTTTTTGCTCTCCATTTGCTTGATAAATCTTCCTCCATCCCTTTATTTTGAGCCTATGTGTGTCCTTGCACATGAGATGGGTTTCCTGAATACAGCACACTGATGGATTTTGACTTTTTATCCAAATTGCCAGTCTGTGTCTTTTGATTGGGGCATTTAGTCCATTTACATTTAAGGTTAATATTGTTATGTGTGAATTTGATCCTGCCATTTTGATGCTAGCTGGATGTTTTACCCATTAGTTGACAAATTTTCTTCATTGTGTCGATGGTGTTTACCGTTTGGTGCATTTTTGAAGTGGCTGGTACTAGTTGTTCCTTTCCTTGTTTAGTGCTTCTTTCAGGAGCTCTTGTAAGGCAGGCCTGGTGGTGACAAAAATTGCTTGTCCATAAAGGATTTTCTTTCTTCTTCATTTATGAAGCTTAGTTTGGCTGGATATGAAATTCTAGGTTGAAAGTTCTTTTCTTTAAGGATGTTGAATATTGGCCCCCACTCTCTTCTGGCTTGTAGGGTTTCTTCAGAGAGGTCCGCTGTGTGTCTGATGGGCTTCCCTTTGTGGGTAACCTGACCATTCTCTCTTGCTGGCCTTAGCATTTTCTCCTTCATTTCAACCCTGGTGAATCTGACGATTATGTGCCTTGAGGTTGCTCTTCTTGAGGAATATCTTTGTGGTGTTCTCTGTATTTCCTGGACTTGAATATTGGCCTGCCTTGCTAGGTTGGGGAAGTTTTCCTGGATAATATCCTGAAGAGTATTTTCCAGCTTGGATTCATTCTCTCCATCACATTCAGGTACACCTATCAAATGCAGGTTAGGTCTTTTCACATAGTCCCATATTTCTTGGAGATTTTGTTCATTCCTTTTTACACTTTTTTCTCTAATCTTGCCTTCTCGTTTTATTTCATGGAGTTGATCTTTGACCTCTGATATCCTTTCTTCTGCTTGGTCAGTTCGGCTATTGAAACTTGTGTATGCTTCATGAAGTTCTTGTGCTGTGTTTTTCAGCTTCATAAAGTCATTTATATTCTTCTCTAAGCTGTTTATTCTAGTTAGCATCTCATCTAACCTTTTTTCTAGGTTCTTAGTTTCTTTGCATTGGATTAGCACATGTTCTTTTAGCTCAGAGAAGTTTGTTATTACCCACCTTCTGAAGCCTGTTTCTGTCAATTCATCAGACTCATTCTCCATCCATCTTTGATCCCTAGCTGGTGAGGAGTTGTGACCCCCTTGGAGGAGGAGAAGCATTCTGGTTTTTGGTGTTTTCATCCTTTTTGCACTGGTTTCTTCCCATCGTAGTGGCTTTATCTACCTGTGGTCTTTGTAGTTGGTGACTTTCGGATGGGGTCTCTGAGTGAGTGGACGTCCTTTTTGTTGATATTGAAGCTATTTCTTTCTGCTTCTTAGTTTTCCTTCTAAACAGGCCCCTCTGCTGCAGGACTGCTGGAGGTCCACTCCAGACCCTGCTCACCTGGGGGATCATCTGCAGGGGCTGCAGAACAGCAAGGGTTGCCGCCAATTTCTTCCTCTGCTATCCTCATTCCAGAAGGGTACCTACCAGATGTCAGCCTGAGCTCTCCTTTATGAGGTGTGTCTTTAGGTATATGGGGGGTCAGGCAGCTGCTTGAGGAGACTTGTCTGTCCCTTATAGGAGCTCAAGTGCTGTGCTGTGAGCTCCATTGCTACATGCAGAGCTGCTGGGCAGGTACTTTTAAGCCTGCTGCAGTGGAACTCATAACTGCCTCTTTTCCCAGGTGCTCTGTTCTAGGAAGGTCAGCTTTATTCATAAGTTCCTGTTGTGCTGCTGCCTTTTTCATAGATGCCCTGCCCCACACAGAGTAGTCTAGTCACAGTTTGCCAGCAGGGGTATTGCTGAGCTGCCGTAGGCTCTGCCCAGCTGCTGTGTGAAATGCCTCAGTAGTGGGGGATGCCCTCCCCCCCAGTGAGCTGTACCATCCTGGGTCCAGCTGCGCTTGCTGTGAAACTCTCAATCCAGAGTGTTTCAGATTGCTTGTTTTGTCGGGGTGGTACACGCTGAGCCTGATCGCCTGGCTCAGCCCCCTTCTTTTCAGTTGAATGGGTGGCTCTGTCTCCCAGGCGTTCCAGGTGCTAGTTGAAATGGCTGCCCAGACTTGTGTGAGTTTCTGTGCACCAACCCAGCACCAGCTGAAAATGCTGCACTGAAAACTTGTGGCGCTTTCGGCCCAGGAATCTCCTGGTCTGTGGGCCGTGAAAACTTGTTTGGAAATGCGGTGAGCACTCACCCTCTGCGCTGTTCCTATTGAGCCATCTTGGATCTCAAAATGCGTTTATTATTTGTAATTTGTAGAGCTGATCCCCCTCCAAGCTTTGCATTCTGGCCATTTTTTATGAGCCCTGCCCTGTGCACATCGTAGTCAAAATGGTGATAACTCTTCCGGCTTGGAACGGCACAAGGGAAGGGAGACAGGTGTGGTCTCTGCGGTTGGCTCTGGGAGGCAGCAGCTGGAGGTAGCAGGGGCAGACCTGGAGCACAGCAGGACTCTGGCTTTCTCCCATTAACTGTATGCATGCTTCAGAGTTGGCTCCTAAGAAAAGTTGCCTGTGGGCCCAGATTTTTCTCTTCAAATCAGAGGCCAAAGGTTAGATTCCAAGAGCATCAGGCAAGCGAAATCTAAGGGTGGGAGACTCTAGGTGAGGTCTCCTCTGCTGTAGGCAGGGAGGGGGTGTAGGTGGCATCAATCCTGGGGTCCAGCAGCCAAGCACTGAGCTGAAGCACCCAGTCTCTTGGTTGGGCTAAGATTCCTCTGACAGCTGTGAACTTACAGCCCCTCTTCCTTCTTCCCTTACAGCTCCCCACCCCCATCCCCTCACCCTAACCTTTGAAAATTTAATTTAATTTTTAAACACAGGGTTTTTCCTTAGAAAGGCACAGGTCTTTAGCACTGAGTTGAGTTCTGAGAATGGTAACTTAGTCAGGGTTCTGCGATCCCATAGCAGCAAAGTTCCAATGGAAAGCCCCTAATTCATTGCCTATGATCAACACAGAGTTAGGGCTTTATCCTATGACATCTATCTTCTCCCATCCTTTAGCCTTATCCTACAGAGGTGTCTGGACCTAGAGCACAGCACAAACCCATTGTGGTCCCTTGAGCACCAGTAAAACCTGCAGTTTAACATCAGCAAGTTAATTAACTATTAAAATAACCCTGTGCTTGTTTCGTCACAACTGTTCATTGTGGAATCAAAGCAAATAAGGGGACACAGGATGTATCAGAATGGAATGGCATCTTTGTGGAGGAACAAAGCAAGCAGATTGGCCTGTACCACACAAATCCAGATTCGCAAGCAGCTATATCTGGGCAGGGGACAAAAGAGACAGACGCTCTCTCTACTGCGAAGCCTTCTGCTGTTCTATAGATCAGTGCCAGGTGGAGTACGCAAGTGCATGTGCACATGGTTAACAAGAATTGTGGGGCGGAGGAGAGGGGGCAGGCTCTGAACAGATCAGGTGAGCTGATAATAACAGCAAGGGCTAGACAGAGCCTGGCCCCGAGCTGAGCACTTTAAACTCGGGTATAACATTTAAATACGGTTGCCAGATCTGGCAAACTAAATACAGGACGTCCCATTAGACTTTGAATTTCAATAAACAGCAAGTGACTTTTTTAGTGTGGCATGCTAATACTAAACAATTATTTGCTGTTTATCTGAAATTCAAAGATAATTGGGTCTTCTGTATTCTATCTGGAATTTAAGATCTAAAATCCTTCTGTTCTTACATTTGAAATTCAACCCTCTTTTTCACTTTGTTGGGTTTGAATTGTGGGGTGGCACCATCAGGGTGGGAACCTGCTGGGTGCCTTACTCCCTCACCGCTATCCCTGGTACCCCAGTGACTGAGGGAGCCCACTTTCTCTGGGAAATGCAATATCTCAGTGCATGCACAGGAGACCCCAACAAAACCCCTCTGTTATTCTGCTATTCTACCCAGATACTGACAACTTTCACTGTTTCAGCTGGAGTGAAAGTTGTCGGTATCTGGGTAGAGTAACAGAATAACAACCTCTCTCCATTTTGATGAACTTAGACTGCAGGGACCCAGCCTGCTGTGGCCTAAGCCTGTCCCGAAGGATTGGTCTTTGCTAACAATGGTTTCTCGGGGTCCTTCCATTCTTGCCCCACAAGACCCATTCTATTTTCTTGGATGTAGAAGATGATGACCTACAAGGAGGATAGAAAAGACTAGAAATAAGGCATTTCCCCCAATTCTGGGCTCAGCTCTCCTGTGGCCACCTGGCCCCCTCCCCTCCTACCCACCCAGGAGCCTCAGACGATGAGCCACTTGCATGAAGGGCCTCGAGCAGCACTTCCCAGTCTGGACCCCCCCACGTCCTTCCAGCAGCCCTCATCTGAGCAAAGCAGTGCAGCCCCCCGTCTCCTACCATCTCTATTGGTGTCCATCTGGCGGAAGATCTTTCTGTTCTTTTTCTTGGGGTTGACTCATCTTCAGGCATTTTCATTACGGAGGAAACCATCTTATAGATTGCCTGGGGACAGAAGCCACATCGTGGTAAGACAGAAAGATGGTATGGCACACAATAGGCTTCTCATTAAACCTCCCAAATGCACGGGTGAATGCAGAAGGGAATGTCCCCATCTGCATTGGACCTAGTCCTGTCCCTATTGATTGGTATAAGACGTGGAGGTGCAGGTAGAAGAAGCCAGGCACGCAAAGCTTGTTCTCCTCCAGTGAGGACCTTCAGGAGGGACAACCAGCAGGAAGACCCCACTAGACCCCTGTGTCTCCAATGTTTTTTGTTTGTTTTTTGAGATAGAGTCTCATTCTCTCATCCAGGCTGGAGTGTAGTGGCACGCTCATGGCTCACTGCAGGCTCCATCTCATAGGCTCAAGAAATCCTCCCAATTGAGCCTCCCGAGTGGCTAGGACTACAGGTACACCCCACCACACCTTGCTAATTTCTTTCTGTAGCAATGAGATGTCACTATGTCGTCCAGGCTTGTCTTGAATTTCTGGGCTCAAGCTTCTCCTACCTCGGCCTCCCAAAGTGCTGGGATTACAGGCATGAGCCACCTCTCCCAGCCATCTCCACTGTTAATCTGCATACAAATCTCCTGGGAATCTTGTTAAAATGCAGAATCTGATTGGGTAGAGACAGGGGAAGGGGTGGGGCTGAGAGTCTGTTTTTCTAATGAGCTCCAGTGTGATGCTGATGCTGCTGTTCTGTGGACGCTGCTTTGAGAAGCAAGATCCCCACTTTGAGGAGCAGGGCTGAAGATGACAGTTCCTCAGGCCAGAGAGGCAAGCGGATGCCTATCATGGACCCTTGAGGGTCCACAACGACCCCTTCAAGGATGATAAACATGCGACACTCTGTGGGTGCATCCCATGTCTTCCCCCAGGCAGACTTCCAGTCCATTCCCTGGCTTTCCCCCGTGTGTGGCAGTGGTCTCATGTTCCTTCTCAGCAAGCTCCCAGGGAGTCCTGAGATGGAAACCACCTGCCATCAGAGCTCTGAGTTATTACACAACCTCAGGCCTGAGTTAAACTGAGTACAGCTATAAGATCTGATAGGTGAAAGAGGATTCTGTGGAAAGAGTTTTGTAAGCACTACTGAAACTATCACTGCACTTCCTGTGACCTCCACGTGGGGACTCAGTAAGGGCCCAAAGGCCTCTGTGGTCAAAGGCAGTTTTTATTTGGGAAGAGAAAGAGAAAGTCATTGTTTTTATTCCCAGATCATGACTTTGCTAATCAGAGTCACTCTGGGCATCTTAGCCCTGGGGACAAGTTTTAGAAAAAACAGATTTTGCCAGGGAGTAGGAAGAAAATTCCAGAAAGTTCTGGAGCTCTAGGGGCAGCAAGGCAGGTGGAGAGGACAGAGAAAGGAAGGCAGCTAAGGGGAGTCACCTCCAGATGGGAAAGGCAAGAGCAGAAAAAGACACTGAAATTTCCACCAAGCTGCTTTACAGTCTTGCTCAGGACCAACCCTGCCAGAAGTCCCTAACATGTTCTGGATAAAGTGGGGTAACTTTTCTAATCTCGGTCAAAATAGAAGTAAAATGGACTCACCCAGTGTGCTGGCCCTTAGGCTGATCCCGTCCCTCAGGCATGTCTCTGGACAGGCTCCCAGAGTCTGTCTCAAACCCACCCAATGTGCTTACTGAACTCCAGAGCCTTCCATCATTTTCCCTTCTTCTACTGCTATGTGTAATCTCCCTCCCTCTGAGCTGCAAAGGGCTCCACCCCAACCTCTCTTGTATCACTTCATTCCATTTACGCTGAATTGTTCCCCCAGGATGTTCTCCTTTTAGATGTGAGAGTGGCAATCACATCTGGCTATTTTTTGAACCCCAGATAGTGCCTAATATAGGGTCTTGAATAAAGTCAAACTCACTTAGTTTACAGAATTCATTCAAGAATAACTGTCCCCAAGTTGGCCTCTCTCATTCTTTCTCTTTTCTCATTTTTCCTCTGCTCTGCTCCTCTTTATAAAGTTTCCCTTTATCCTTTTTTGTTTGTTCCAGTTTCCTCTTTTCTTTCTCCTCCCTCTCTTCATATAATTAAACATATTCATGTGAAACCCCTTAAAGATTTTTAATGTGTCAAAAGCTTTGAGCTTTTCCCTTAGAAATCATGCAAATCCACTCACCATTGCAGATGATCTCAGAGGTTTGGGGATTTAGCAGCCGATCCACAGACCCCAGGTTATGGAAATCCCTCCTCTTAGGTGACTGCCTCTTCATGCATCCACTTACTCAGTCATTCATCAAATATGCATAAACAACTACTGTGTACCAGGTATTGTCACTGACCTAATCCTTTCCCCTCATGGGTTTTGCTGTGAATTAAGGCAGACATTAGTAAAATAAAGAAATAAACATAAAACCATTGTTGAAAAAAGTGCTAGAAAGGAGAGTGCATGGTTTCTGCGATGATACAGTGGGAGAGTTAGGCTTTGCCAGAAGGGTTATGGTAGGCTTCTCTGAGGACTGACGACTGAGCAAAGACACAAAGCACGGGGCTTAAAGTCAAGGGTGAGGGAAACAGCATGTGGAAGCCCAGGGTGGGGGGAGCATGGCAAGGAGGTCACAGAGTGTGGGGGGCATATGGTACAGGATGTGGCTCTAAAGCAACCAGGGACAGACCACTGAGGCCTCACAGACGATGTTTACGGATCTATAGTTCTCCAATGAGAAACAAAAGATGGAAGTGACATTAAATTTGATTTCCTTTTCATGTTCATTTCCCAAATTTACCTCTGTTCCTCTTCCTTATTTGCAGCCAGTGGTGTTCAAAGAATTTGAAAACTAGTCATTTGCAATGTACCAGAATCTCTGGGACACAGCTAAAGCAGTGTTAAGCTGGAAATTTATAGCACTAAATGCCCACATCAGAAAGCTAGAAGGATCGCAAATCGACACCCTAATGTCACAATTAAAAGAGCTAGAGAAGCAAGAGCAAACAAATCCAAAAGCTAGCAGAAGACAAGAAATAACCAAGATTAGAGCAGAACTAAAGGAAACAGAGACACAAAAAATCCTTCAAAAAAAAAATCAATGAATCCAGGAGCTGTTTTTTTTTTTTGAAAAAATTAACAAAACAGACCACTAGCTAGACTAATAAAGAAGAAAAAAGAGAAGAATCAAATAAACACAATAAAAAATGATAAAGGGGGTATCACCACTGACCCCACAGATATACAAACTACCATCAGAGAATACTATAAACACCTCTATGCAAATAAACTAGAAAATCTAGAAGAAATGTATAAATTCCAAGACACATACACCCTCCCAAGACTGAACTAGGAAAAAGCTGAATCCCTGAATAGACCAATAACAAGCTCTGAAATTTAGGCAGTAATTATAGACTACCAACCAAAAAAAGCCCAGGACCAGATGGATGTATAGCCAAATTCTACCAGAGGTACAAGAGGAGCTAGTGCAATTCCCTCTGAAACTATTCCAAACAATTGAAAAGGAAGGACTCCTCCCTAACTCATTTGATGAGGCCAGTATCCTTTTGATACCAAAACCTGGGAGATACACAACAAAAAAAGAAAACTTCAGGCCAGTATCCTTAATGAATATTGATGCAAAAATCCTCAACAAAATACTGGCAAACCAAATTGAGTAGCACATCAAACAGCTTATCCACCACAATCAAGTTGGCTTCATCCCTGGGATGCAAGGCTGGTTCAACATATGCAAATCAATAAACATAATCCATCATATAAACAGAATCAGTGACAAAAACCACATGATCATCTCAATAGATCAGAAAAGCCTTTGATAAAATTCAACATCCCTTCATGATAAAAACTCTCAATAAACTATGTATTGATGGAATATATCTTAAAATAATAAGACTATTTATGACAAACCCATAGCCAATATCATACTGAATGGGCAAAAGCTGGAAGCATTCCCTTTGAAAACCTGCACAAGAAAAGGATGCCCTCTCTCATCACTCCTATTCAACATAGTATTGGAAATTCTGGCCAGGTCAATCAGGCAAGAGAAAGAAATAAAAGGTATTCAAATAGGAAGAGAAGAAGTCAAATTTTCTCTGTTTGCATGACATGATTTTATATTTAGAAAACCCCATCATCTCAGCCCCAAAACTCCTTAAGCTGATAAGCAACTTCAGCAAAGTCTCAAGATACAACATCAATGTGCAAAAATTACAAGCATTCCTATACACCAACAATAGACAAGCAGAGAGCCAAATCATAAATGAACTCCCATTCACAATTGCTACAAAGAGAATAAAATACCTAGGAACACAGCTAACAAGTGACATGAAAGACCTCTTCAAGGAGAATTACAACTCACTGCTCAAGGAAATAAGATACAAACAAATGAAAAAAAATTCCATCCTCATGAATAGGAAGAATCAATATCATGAAAATGGCCATACTGGCCAAAGTAATTTAAAGATTCAATGCTATTTCCATCAAATTACCATTGACATTCTTCACATAACCAGAAAAAACTACTTTAAATTTCATGTGGAACTAAAAAAGAGCCCATATAGCCAAGTCAATCCTAAGCAAAAAGAACAAAGCTGGAGATATCATACCATCTGACTTCAAACTATATTACAAGGCTACAGTAACCAAAACAGCCTGGTACTGGTACCAAAACAGATATATAGATCAATGAAACAGAACAGAGACCTCAGAAATAATACCACACATCTACAACCATCTGATCTTTGACAAACTTGACAAAAACAAGCAATGGGGAAAGGATTCCCCTATTTAATAAATGATGCTGGAAAACTGGCTAGACATATGCAGAAAACTGAAACTGCACCCCTTCCTTACACTAACAAAAATTTAACTCAAGATGCATTAAAGACTTAAATATAAAACCCCAAATCATAAAAACCCTAGAAGAAAACCTAGGCAATACAATTCAGGACATACATAGGCATGGGCAAAGACTTCAAGATAAAAATGCCAAAACCAACAAAAGCCAAAATTGACAAATGGAATCTAATTAAACCAAAGAGCTTCTCCACAGCAAAAGAAACTATCATCACAGTGAACAGGCAACCTACAGAATGGGAGAAAATGTTTGCAATCTACCCATCTGACAAAGGTCTAGTATTCAGAATCTACAAGGAACTTAAATTTACAAGAAAAAACAACCCCATCAAAAAATGGGCAAAGGATATAAACAGACACTTCTCAAAAGAAGACATTTATGCCACCAACAAACATGAAAAAAAGCTCACCATCACAGATCATCAGAGAAATGCAAAGCAAAACCACAATGATATACCATCTCATGCCAGTCACAGTGGGAATTATTAAAAAACAAAGAAACAATAGATTCTGGCGAGGCTGTGGAGAAATAGGAAAGCTTTTACACTGTTGGTGGGAACATAAATTAGTTCAACCATTGTGGAAGACAGTGTGGTGATTCCTCAAGGATCTAGAACCAGAAATACCATTTAACCCAGTGATCCCATTACTGGGTATATACCCAAAGGAATATAAATCATTCTGTAAAGACACATGCATACGTATGTTTGTTGCAGCACTATTTACAACAGCAAATATATGGAACCAACCCAAATGCCCATCAATGATAGACTGGATAAAAAAATGTGGCACATGTACACCATGGAATACTATGCAGCTATATAAAGGAATGAGAACATGTCCTTTGCAGGGACATGGATGAAGCTGGAAGCCATCATCCTCAGCAAACTAACACAGGAACAGAAAACCAAACACTGCATGTTCTCACACGTAAGTGGGAGTTGGACAGTGAGAACACACGGACACAGGGAAGGGAACAACACACACTGGGGCCAGCTGTGGGGTGGAGGTCAAGGGGAGAGAGAGCATTAGGACAAATACCTAATGCATGCAGGGCTTAAAACCTAGATGATGGGTTGATAGGTGCCGCAAACCACCATGGCACACATATACCTAAGTAACAAACCTGTATGTTCTGCGCATGTAAGCAAGAACTTAAAATTTGAAAACTAGTCATTTGTAAATTATTTAATAATTATGTATTGTCTACTATGTGCTAAGTGGTGGAGTTGTAGCCCATGACATTCTTCTTGGGATTCTGATGCAAAATTGTCAACAAGACTGATATGTTCCCTATTTTTATTTATTTATTTATTTTTTGAGACAGGGTTCACTCTGTTGCCCAAGCTGGAGAGCAGTGATGCTATCTATCATGGCTAACTGCAGCTTTGACCTCCTGGGCTCAGACAATCCTCCTGTCTCAGCCTCCTGTGTTGCTGGAACCAAAGGCATGCACTACCACACCCAGCTAATTTTTAAAAAATATTTGTAGAAATGGGGTTTCCCTAGGTTGCCCAAGCTGGTCTCAAACTCCTGGGCTCAAGAGATCTTCCTGCCTCAGTCTCCCAAAGTATTGGAAATACAGGCGTGAGCCACCATGCCTGGCCTCTCTCTCTTATTTCATGTCTCACAATCCTCTAGCACAGGCCTTGGGAGGTCTCACATGAGACACTAAAAGCACCTTATTTTTCAATGATCATCATTTAGATGGGTATAGTCTTCCCAGTAATGCCTTGATAGCTGATATGAAAGCCCTTGCCTAGACTACCTCCGGGTCCCCTGGTGGCAAGTAAAACCCATTGGTCTGGAGCACTCTTTGGAACTTTCAGCCTCTAAGGTTGAGGCCCATGAAATTCTTCTTCTTGGGATTCTGATGCAAAATCAACTGTGTAATAATCTAGAGGTTATTCCCTTAACACCCTTGGTTGAAGAAATGAATGAAAGCTCAAGCAAACACATGAATGTATGTGAAGCTCTCACACTCAGTGGAGATTTGGTCTTCAGTATTAGGCTAAAGGAGTGGGGCTGGCACAGAGAAATGAGGGTCAGTTAATAAAACAAACAACTCCCACTACTTCCCCCACAAAATGAACAGTCAGAAAGCCCCGAAGTGAGCATGTGCATGCAGGGTTTCTAGAATAGGGTGAGAGGCACAATGGCTGTATGTGCTGTGGGTCTGAGAGGAAGTGGGGTCTTCTTTAAGGGGCTCACAGATGGCTTTTTCTTTTTTTTTTTTTTTGAGACGGAGTCTCGCTCTGTAGCCCAGGCTGGAGTGCAGTGGTGTGATCTCGGCTCACTGCAACCTCCGCCTCCCGGGTCCTGGTTCAAGCAATTCTCCCGCCTCAGCCTCCCAAGTAGCTGGGATTACAGGCATGAGCCACCATGCCCAACTAATTTTTGTATTTTTTAGTAGAGACAGGGTTTCACCATGTTGGCCAGTCTGGTCTTGAACTCCTGACCTTGTGATCCACCTGCTTCAGCCTCCCGAAGTGCTGGGATTACAGGCATGAGCCACCGCGCCTGGCCTCACAAATGACTCTTTTGTGACACTCAGATCAGATAGGAATTAGTGGGTTATTTAGAAAGCCAGGGATGAAACCAGAGCGGTGAGCAGAGAGCCGAGGCGACGAGTCCCAGTGGCCTCCAGAGTGAGTGGGTGACGGCCCTGCAGAGCCACAGTGGCAAGATCGTCTGTCTCTGCTCCCTTCCCACACCATCAACAACCAACAGTTGATTGATTGTATCAGAACTTTGAAATCTGGGACTGCACAGCACAGAGGAAAAAGCAACACGACCTCAGACAGCCATCTGAGACAAATCATGTCTTTTACTAGCTCCAGTCTCCACCCCCTCTTACATTTAATGGGATTAAACCGTGAAGAGACCAGGCTACTTCCCTCCTTTATTTTTAGCAATGTCAGTGAGAGGCCTAGCAGGGACATCCTGTTTTTAATTAAACTTGAAAAGTCCTTTTCTTGTCTCTGGGTAAATGCAGAGCTTTGAGACACCCAGGAGCCCAGCACTGACTCTGCCCGGCCAGGCTTCAGACAGCTTCCCCGCTGTGGCCGGAGCCCTTATCAGCTTCCTTGTGGCCTACATTTTTTTTTTCTTTTTCTCTTTGAAGGAAAAATCTCTTGGAATGTTGGAAAGGGAGGACTCAGGTCTGCACTGATCAAGGTTGTGCAATTAACTGACAGGCAAAATTCCAAGAGTTAACACTCAGCCACTTCTCTGAAGGAAACCAAATATTTCATCACAAAATGTAGAGTGTTCTAACAGGAAACCAGACACCCAAGCCTCTCTAACAAACAGCAGGCTACAGACACAGAAGTTCAGCAGCACCAATGATTGATTGTTGTCAAGGACAACAATCTAAGGTTGTCCTTAGATTATAGATTAAAAAAAAAACAGCACCTTGCTTAGAAAAATATTACCTATCAGGAAAGGAGAAGGATGAAAATATTTTCTGGAAACTCTTTTAAAATAGATGAACATCTATATTCTGGAATAGCATAAGTACTTTCTTATTTAGAGCTAGAAGAATAAATTAAATCAGTAATTTTCATACTTTTGTAGAATTCTTCCAAAGTGCTTTAGGCATTTTCACAGGCAGAGAGAGAGTGAGAGAAAAACAGGAGCCTTTTCAGTCAAGCAGTTCCATGTCAGGTTTCATGTAAGATTGTACTCAGAAAACGAAGCAAAACAAAACAATTTTTGCTGCTGAAAATGGAGTTTGAAACCACTGACCCACTTTGTGTATTGGTCCTTTTGTGATAGTGTGATTCTTTATTTTTTTTTTTCTTTGAGACAGGGTCTCACTCTGTCACCCAGGCTGGAGTGCAGTGGCGTAATCATAGCTCACTGCAGCTTTGGACCTCCTAGGCTCAAACAATCCTCCCATCTCAGCATCCTGAGTAGCTGAGACCACAGGCATGCACCACCACACCACGTTAATTTTTAATGTTTTGTAGAGACAGAGTCTCACTGTGTTGCCCAGGCTGGTCTGAAACTCCTGGGCTCAATTGATTTTCCTGCCTCAGCCTTCCAAAGTGTTGGGATTACAGGCATGAGCCACTGCACCCAGCTCAATACTGTGATTCTTAAACGTAATGAGAAAGTCCAAGATCTGCATACTGCACTCCCTGCACACAGTACTATTCACAATCACCCAGCACTATGCCCTTTCATAACTTGAAGACTTATAGGAAGTTAGATGGAGCCTTAACACAGTAAGAACTTTATGTTCTGAGGTGTCCAATGGCAGAAGAGCAAGAGGCTTCTCCGCAGAAGTGGGTCCATGGATACTGAAGATACAGAAACGAAGACTGAACAATCACACGTTGACAGTGCTGTAAGGGAGTCTCCCAATATGCTTTCCAAGAAATGTCAGCCTTCCAAGATGTGTTAAGATCAGAAATATCCCATCATCAAAACAGTATTGGGAAACACTGCTTACTTTATCCCTTTCTCCAAACGTCACAATGAACATGAACATATTAAAGATTCTGGGAATTCCTGCAGAAAAGAGACCTGTGGAACTCTTTAACCCAGGTTTTCTCAGACTGGTTTGACTGGAACCCTTCTGTTACAAAACATCTGTGAACAGTTTAGGAAAGTAGTGCCTTAAGAAAGTTCTGTCTGCACCAGTACTGACTCTTACTCTCACTCCCTCTTCATCTGGGCTGTGTTCTCTGTTCCTTTTTAAAAAAAACGAAAAACAAAACTGACAGCCTAGAATGCTTTTTCATGAGATTTGTCTTCCCAATGGTTTCTAAGTTTCTTCAAGACAGAGATATTGTCTTATTTATCTTTGTATGTTTTAGAGTCTAACACTTACTTTATTCAACAAACATTTGTGGACTTTATGAATAGCACAGAAATGATACTAAATCCCTTGGCATCAGCACAGCCCTGCCTTGAAGGAACTCGCAGGACAGGTGGCAGCAGGTCAGGTCAACACAAAAACACATTAGCATGAGAGCAGAGAGTGCAGCTTCTGGCCAAGATGGAGTCACAGGGATTGAACACACCCTCCCACCTGAAGCAGAAGAAACAACAAACCCCAAAAACAACAGACATAAAACAACAGTTTGCAAAACACTGGAAATTGGGCAACAAAGGACAGTGATCCCTGAGAAAATGAAAACAAGAGAGCTAAGTCCTATATTGGCCCCTGCCTAATGCTTTGAGAATTTCCAAGCCACAATGCCAGGAGCAGGGACCCATGTGATACCTGGTGGACTCACTGATGGGCAGATGGCATTGAGAATCTGGAGACACCAAAGTGGGTAGTGATCACTGGACAGAGTAACAGAGAGGAGAGAGTGGGCCAGGCACGGTGGCTCATGCCTGTAATCCCAGCACTTTGGGAGGCTGAGGCGGGTGGATCACTTGAGGTCAGGAGTTCGAGACCAGCCTGGCCAACATGGTGAAACCCCGTCTCTACTAAAAATACAAAAATTAGCTGGGCGTGGTGGCAGATGCCTGTAATTCCAGCTACTCAGGAGGCTGAGGCAGGAGAATCGCTTGAACCAGGGAAGTGGAGGTTGCAGTGAGCAAAGATCATGCCATTGCACTCCAGCCTGGACAACAAAGTGAGTCATCACAAAAAAAAAAAAAAAAAAAAGAGAGAGAGAGAGAGAAGGAGAGGAGAGAGCAGCACAGAGAGAACTCCAGAGAGCTGTGGCAAGTCCCCCTCAAGTATTCAGCACAGTCAGTCTACACATGGGAATAAACTAACCAGTACTGGGAAAAAAGAACCAAGCAAAAGTATTAGAGGGAAGAGTGCCTGGCCCTTCACAAGGTCAAGAAGCGTGCCTGTTTCCATCAGTCAGAGGGAAAGCCTCATGATTTGTGGGGCACTGGCTATTCAGAAAGGTCTGGCCTCAGTAGTGGGAATAATCAGTCCTAGCCGAGAGCTACTCTCATGTCAGCTAATGAATCTGAGAAGCAAGACCTGGAAAGTTCAAACTGTTTCCAAGTAATTTAACTGTGTCTCGGAAGAAAGTTTAAGAACATTTATAGAGCTATAAAAATATCCAGCACTCAACATGGTAAAGTCCTGTTGAAGAGATCATAAAGTAATTATATCTTTTAATGGAGTTGTTCATGATTACAGAATAGCAGTCTACTTGAAATTAACAGAAAAATAAGGGGATTATTATGATGGAGATCAAGAACAGAGTGAAACGTGCGGGACTGGGGTGTGGGGGGCAGAGGAGACACCTCCACTGAGTGTGAGGGAAATGTGGTACAAGTGCACTCTAGGACCCCACATGAGAAAAGGCTGTGGGATGTGAGAGGCCACAGTGCCTTCTGGAATCTTCCAGTTGACATTTAGCTGAGGCATGGAGCATTCAAAGGCCACAAATGTGAGATGAGTCTTGAGAGAGATGGGGACCCAGTCACAAAGGCGGTTACATGCCTCATTAAGAAATTTGGATATCATTTAAAGTGAATGGGGGCTGGACGCGGTGGCTCACGCCTGTAATCCCAGCACTTTGGGAGGCTGAGGCGGGCGGATCACCTGAGGTCAGGAGTTCAAGACCAGCCTGGCCAACATGGTAAAACCCCATCTCTACTAAAAACACAAAAATTAGCCAGGCATGGTGGCAGGCACCTGCAATCCCAGCTACTCAGGAGGCTGCGGCAGAAGAATAGCTTGAGCCCAGGAGGCGGAGGTCGCAGTAAGCCAAGATTGTGCCAAAAACTCCGTTCAAAAAAATAAAAAAATAGGCTTGGCACTGTGGCTCACACCTGCAATCCCAGAACTTTGGGAGGCTGAGGTGGGTAGATCACGAGGTTAGGAGTTCGAGATCAGCCTGGTCAACATGGTAAAACCTTGTCTCTACTAAAAATACAAAAATTAGCTGGGTGTGGTGACATGTGCCTGTAATTCCAGCTACTCAGGAGGCTGAAGCAGGAGAATCACTTGAACCTGGGAGATGGAGGTTGCAGTGAGCTGAGATCGTGCCATTGCACTCCAGCCTGGGCAGCAGAGCGAGATTCTGTCTCAAAAAAATAAAATAAAACAAAAATAAAAAGTAAATAAAGTGAATGTGAATGGGAAGATACTCAAAGAATTTAAGCAGGAGAGAAACATGGTTAACATGATCATACTCAGTCTTGAAAGATCACTCTGGCATCAGTGGGGGAAAAATGAATTGGGGGGAGGGCCTGATGGGAGGGAGGAAGGAAGAGCTATTAGAAATGTGTTGTGAAGATTGTATTTTCCAGAAATGGCCAGAACAGGATTTCTAATCCCACACAATCTTCCAGAACCTCACCACCACCCCCTCCAGGTGGACTCTAGGTCCCCTCCCCTTGAGCCTGGAGGCCTTGGTGAACTGTAGAGCTCTGTAACTGCCTGGAGTAGGGGTAGATGGGAGAAGTGATGCTCAGTGACCTCCAAAGTCAGGTCATAAAAGGAGAAATGGTTCTGCCTGGTTTTCTTTCTTGGGACCTGCGCTTTTTAAGCCCTGAGCTGCCATGTGAGGAATCTGGTCACCCCAAAGACACCATGGAGGAGAGAGACTACACAGAGATACAGAGAGAGGTCCCAGGTCCAAGCAGCCTCAGCTGTTCCAGCTCCCAGGCAATTTTGAGCCACCCCAGCTGATGCTGCATGGACCAGAAATGAGATCCCGCTGTTCTGCCCAATATCAGATTCATGGGCTAAATAAATGATTGTTGTTTTAAGTCAGTAACTTTTGTGTAGGTTTCGATATGCAGAATAGCTAACTGGGAAAAAGTTATAGTAATATAGGTTGGCAACGTGAAGCCTGAAACACAGCAACTCCAGAACGATTGTTTAGGAGGGTAAAGGCCTCTTGGAGGGAGTCATCTGAAGCTGCCTTTGCATAGCACTTTACATAAGATTGGAGAATTTCTAATTGCTCATATCTAAAAGTGACGAGTATCACCACTGACTTGAAATGAGACAGTAGCAGAAGGAATGCACAGGAATGATAAGGTTAAAAAATACCAAGGAGGCAAATTTAATAGGTCTGGTGACTGTCTAAATATGGAGATGGTGGAGGAGTGCCAAAGATGTCTTTGACTTGATTAGAGGATGGATAGTAAGACTATTAAAAAAGGGAGTGGTGGGGAGCTTTGGGCAAGGATGAATTTGTTTTTGGAATATTGACTTTGTACCAGTGCAACATCTTAATAGAGAGATCCATTAAGAGTTGGACACAGTGGAGATGAAGATCAGGAAGTAATTTGTTTCTTCATCTGTAAAATGGGACTAATATGGTTGTCATGAAGATTAAATGAGGTGGTGCTTGTATACTAAGTTGAATAGTATCCCGCAAAAATTCAAGTCTACCTGAAACCTATGAACGTGACCTTGTCTGGAAATCCGGTCTTCGCAGATGCAATCAAGTTAACATGAGATCATAATGGATTTGCGTGCTCCCTAATCCAATGACATGTCTTTATAAGAAGAGAGAAAGTTGGGCATAGGGATAACACAGGGATAACACCCTATGATGATGATGTAGGCAGAGAATACGGTGACGCAGCTGCAAGCCAGGGAACATCAAGGATTGCCAATAAGCACAAGAAGCTCGGAGGCACTCATTCATGTTTGCCAGATACCATACTTGATTTGACTTAAACTCTTAAGCCATACTGTGGTTTGCAATACTAAGATTAATCCCCCTGATAAGAAAGGGACAAACCGAACACATCTGATAAGCAAGCACTAAAGTCAGTTCCTGGAGGAAGCCACTAGCCTAAGCAATTATATTAAAGAGTTTTTTCCAGGAAAGAAATCTAAGTTGCATTCTAGAGCCACATCTATGGTCCACGCTCATAACTGAGTATTACACAGGGTTTGGAGGTGAATGCCCAGCGGGTAATGTAAGATGAACCAGAAACTCTTCCCCTCATCCCTCATTTTCCACCACCAGAATCAGAAGAGCACAGTGTTTCAGGTCTCCAGGACCATATTAAAAGTGACAGAGTGTCTATTTGGAACAGTCTTTGAGGGAGAAACTGCAAATGGTACTCAGAATGTGCTTCTAAGAAAACACAAAGAAGTCTCTCTGGCCCTTATTTTGATCCTCTGTGGCAGAAGTACTAAGAGGCTGGTTGTGTGAATTGGTCACGGTGGGAACTCTGGAAATGAGTGGGGATTATTCTGTGTGTTCATTTGGTGCCCATGGAGGATAAGCTGCTTTTGCATGGCTACCACCATCCCCATAACTCCCCCACTCCTCATCTGGCTGCTATATAGATATGTATGCCTCATTCGTCACAGGGGTGAATCAGAAAAACTTTTTTCCCATTCTGCTAAAATAACAAAACCAAATTCTCCTGTTGTGGGTTGCCAGTATATTTCCAAATGCCTTCCATCAGGTTTTACTCATTTAAAAGGTATGAAATGTAGACTGGGGTGTCTTAAGTTTACTTTGTCTTCATCAGAAATGTCAATTAACCCTGAATCACAACTAGGAGGGAAAGTCTGGCTCTAAACCAACAGATACGTAGCCGGGCATGATAGCAGGCATCTAGTAGTCTCAGCTACTTGGGAAGCTGAGGCAGTAGAATCTCTTGAACCCAGGAGACAGAGGTTGAGGTGAGCTGAGATCATGCCACTGCATTCCAGCCTGGGCAACAGAGCAGAACTCCATCTCAAAAAAAATAATAATAAATAAATAAATAAATAATAAAACAACAGATGTGGACTCCAAGTATTTCTGAAACAATCATTAACATCTAAGTAGTGAAAATGCTAATTACATGTTATTCTAATGTCGTCTTTAAAGTCAGAACCCTAAGGGCTGCTATGAGTAACGTGATGTCAACCTTTGGATTCTTTTACAAAGGCTCTAACTTGAACTTAAGAACAAACCCAGACAGACTGTCCCCCAAACCATCCTGATGCATGATGTGTGATTGTGGGCTCAGATCAGCAAGGTTTGGGGAAGTCCTGGGGCCAACTACATTCTTTCCTGGAATCATGATTATTTCTTTAATCTGAGTCCTGTGAGCATCATAGCTCAGAAACATGGGCTGATCTCTGCTGATAAAGGCAGCAGGTAAAGAAGCTAGGAGTCCTAAAGTCAAGAATAGCTCTTCTGTGATTTCCACCTATTGGAGATTTAGTGGGGCACCTCCCCTTTTCTTTGTGAACATGCATTTTATAACTAACTAAATTTAACTGAAAACTTAATGGAAGACTCTATCCATTACTTTCTCCATTAAATTGGAAATGAACTCCATTTATTTAGTAGGAAGACATCCTGTCTCAGCTCTGGAAATTGTGGCAGTAATAATGGTAGCCAACAATTATTGAGTGATAGTCCATGCAGGCACTGTTGTAGGCAGCTTACTTGTAATGACTAACACTTACAATCATCCATCATTTAGGTGTTTCCATTAGTTCCAATCCAGAAATCAGGAAATGGATGCCAGAATGTTCAGTAACTTGTTCAAGGGCACATAGCTACTAAGGGAGTAGAATCATGACTGGAAGCCAGGCACTCCACCCTGGGGTCTATACCCTTAACACATGGATCCCCACCCCTCAAGATCCCAGAGCACATATAAGCATTCTTGGCAGACTCAGTGACACCACTGCCTTTGTAAAAAGAGAAGTTGAGCTTGGCGCTCAATAATGGAAAATTGTGACTCAAGGAGATGGGAAAGAAGGAAAAGGGAAATTTTAAAAAGGCAAGGCAATATCAACCTGCTTTGTCCAAGACAGCTACTCTTGTTAAAAGTGGAGAGTGTCCAGGTTCTTGGCGTCTTGAACAAAGAGTTGGACAAAACACACGAAGCAAAAAAGGAATGAAGGGATTTATTGAAAATGAAAGTACACTCCACAGTGTGGGAGCGGGCCTGAGCATAGAGGCTCAAAGGCCCTGTTACAGAATTTTAGGGAGTTTAAATAACCACTAGAAGATTCCATTGGTTACTTTGGGTACACCCTATGTAAATGGAGAGGATGAAGTAAAGTTACAAAGTCATTTATGGCAAGGAGAGGATATTTCCTGTTATAGCTGAAGTGTGAATTGGCTTCATGTTTCCTGGCTCCAGTCCTACTTCCCTGCCTCACCCTCACATGCCTATTCTTCCTTTGGTTCCTGCTTCATCTTTGCTTTGGGTACAGATGATCAAATGTTGTCTAAGCCTTTCATTTTCATTGAGTCATAAGGATAAAGCAGCACAGCATGTATACATATAGTCAATGAGCATCCTATAGTTAAAACTTGACCTTTCAAGGGTCTTACTTTTTGAGAACAGAAGGGAGGCAAATGAAATTCCATTTTCTTCCCACATTATCTCCCTAAAAGTGCTGTGGTCGCATTCATGGATCCATAAGATCCACATCCCCTCCACCCCTCAAGATGCCAAACACATCTAAGCATTCATGGTCGAATCAGTGATGCCACTCGCTTGCTTGATTGGCCCCTTCCTCAGACACAGCCTGTGCTGTGATGGTGTGGGCATTCAGACCTGTCTCCCACAGGGCTGAGGGACAGGAGCTGTGTCAGGCAGGGAGAATTATTCTGCTTGAATGGTGGGCTGACCTTGGCCACCAATGAGAGGAGAGAATCTGCTGTAACATGAGGAAGGTCAGGGTTCTGATCTGGCCTAAGACTCCTGAGAGATGATTTTGATGTGATAATAAAATATTGAGCCTAAATCATGCTCCTAAATTTGTCACTTAAAAATAAACACGTTAGGTTCCCAGAAAGAAGGCCCAATAGGGAACAGCTCTAGTCTGCAGCTCCCAGCAAGCCCAACACAGAAGGTGGGTGACTTCTGCATCTCCAACTGAGGTACCTGGTTCATCTCATTGGGACTGGTTAGACAGTGGGTGCAGCCCACAGAAGGGAAGCAGAAGCAGGGTGGGGTGTTGCCTCACCTGGAAAGCGCAAGGGGTCAGGGAACTCCTTCCCCCTAGCCAAGGGAAGCCATGAGGACTGTGCATGAGGGACAGTGCTGTCCAGCCCAGATACTACGCTTTTCCCATGGTTTTTGCAACCTGTGGACCAGGAGATTCCCTCAGGTACCTAAACCACCAGGACCCTGGGTTTCAAGCACAAAACTGGGCAGCCATTTGGGCAGACGCCAAGCTAGCTGCAGGAGTTTTTTTTGTTTTTCTTTTCCCCCCATACCACAGTGGTTCCTGAAATGGTAGCAAGAAAGAACCATTCACTCCCCTAAAAGGGGGGCTGAAGCCAGGGAGCCAAGTGGTCTCACTCAGTGGATCCCACCCCCATGGAGCCCAGCAAGCTACGATCCACTGGCTTGAAATTCTCACTGCCAGCACAGCAGCCTGAAGTCAAGCTGGGACTCTCGAGCTTGGTGGGGGAGGGGCATCTGCCATTACTGAGGCTTGAGTAGGTGGTTTTCCCCTCACAGTGTAAACAAAGCCACTGGGAAGTTTAGACTGGGAGGAGCCCACCTCAGCACTACAAAGCTGCTGTAGCCAGACTACCTCTCTAGATTCCTCCTCTCTGGGCAGGGTATCTCTGATTCCTCCTCTCCCAGTCAGGGGCTTATAGATAAAACTTCCATCTGCCTGGGACAGAGCACCTGGGAGAGGGGCAGCTATGGGCACAGCTTCAGCAGACTAAAACATTTCTGCCTGCCAGCTCTGAAGAGAGCAGTGGATCTCGCAGCATAGAGCTTGAGCTCTGCTAAGGGACAGACTGCCTCCTCAAGTGGGTCCCTCACCCCTGTGTCTCCTGACTGGGAGACACTTCCCAGCAGGGGTCAACAGACCCCTCATATAGGAGAGTTCCAGCTGACATCTGGCAGGTGCCCCTCTGGGACAAAGCTTCCAGAGGAGGAGCAGCAGCAATCTTTGCTGTTCTGCAGCCTCCACTGGTGATACCCGAGCAAACAGGGTCTGCAGTGGACCTCCAGCAAACTCCAGCAGACCTGCAGAAGAGGGCCTAGCTGTTAGAATGAAAACAAACAAACAGAAAGCAAAAACATCAACATCAACAAAAGGACAACCATGCAAAAACTCCATCTGAAGGTCACCAATAGCAAAGACCAAAGGTATATAAATCCATGAAGATGAGGAAAAACCAGTGCAAAAAGGCTGAAAATTCCCAAAACCAGAATGCCTTTTCTTTGCCAAAGGATCACAACTCCTTGCCAGCAAGGGAACAAACTGGATGGAGAATGAGTTTGACAAATTGACAGAAGTAGGGTTCAGAAGGTGGGTAATAACAAATTTCTCCAAGCTAAAGAAGCATGTTTTAACCCAATGCAAGGAAGCTAAGAACCTTGATAAAAAGTTAGAGGAATTGCTAACTAGAATAACCAGTTCAGAAAAGAACATAAATGACCTTATGGAGCTGAAAGAGACCATGAGAACTTTGTGAAGCATACACAAATATCAACAGCTGAATTGCTCAAGCAGAAGAAAAGGTATCAGCAGTTGAAGATCAACTTAAGGAAATAAAGTGTGAAGACAAGATTAGAGAGAAAAGAATGGCAAGGAATAAGGAATGCCTCCAAGAAATATGGGACTATGTGAAAGACCAAACGTACATTTGATTGGTGTATCTGAAAGTGACAAGGAAAATGGAACCAAGTTGGAAAACACACTTCAGGATATTATCCAGAAGAACATCCCCAACATAGCAAGACAGGCCAACATTCAGATTCAGGAAATACAGAGAACACCACAAAGATACTCCTCAGGAAAAGCAACCCCAAGACACATAGTCATCAGAATCACCAAGGTTGAAATGAAGGAAAAAATGTTAAGGGGAGCCAAAGAGAAAGGTCGGGTTACCCACAAAGCGAAGCCCGTCAGACTAACAGCAGATCCCTCTGTAGAAATCTTAAAAGCCAGAAGAGAGTGGGGCAAATATTCAACATTCTTAAGAAAACAATTTTCAACACAGAATTTCATATCCAGCCAAACTAAGCTTCATAAATGAAGGAGAAATAAAATCCTTTACAGACAAGCAATGCTGAGAGATTCTGTCATCACCAGGCCTGCCTTACAAGAGCTCCTGAAGGAAGCACTAAATATGGAAAGGAAAAACTGGTACCAGTCACTGCAAAAACAAAACAAAATGTAAAGACCATTGACACTATGAAGAAACTGCATCAACTAATGCGCAAAATAACCAGCTAGCATCATAATGACAGGATCAAATTCACACATAACAATATTAACCTTACATGTAAACAGGCTGAATCTTTGCTGTTCTGCAGCCTCCACTGGTGATACCCAGGCATACAGGGTCTGGAGTGGGCCTCCAGTTGACTGATAATGTTGTTGTCTTCTCTGTTTGCTGGTTTTCTGTCTAGTTGTTCTATCAGTTACTGAGAGAGGCATGTAGAGGTTTTTAACTCTATTATGGATTTGTGTATTTCTTTTTTCAGTTGTATCAGTTTTGTTTCACACATTTTGTAACTCACTTTATTTGGTTATATATTTAGGATTTGCATGCAAAATATGTATGTTTGCTATGTCTTTTTGGTAGATTGGCCCTTTTATCATTATATAATGCCCCTCTCTGTCCACAGTAATTTTCTTTTCTCTGAAGTCTTCTTTAACATCGATGTAACTATTCCTGCTCATGGTTAGGAAGAATCAATATCATGAAAATGGCCATACTGCCTAAAGTAATTTTTAGATTCAATGCTATCCCCCATCAAGCTACCATTGGCTTTCTTCACAGAATTGAAAAAAAACACCTGAAACTTCATATGGAACCAAAAAAGAGCCCACATAGCCAAGACAATCTTAAGCAAAAAAACAAAGCTGGAGGCATCACACTACCTGACTTCAAACTATACTACAAGGCTACCCTAATCAAAACAGGCAATCATTTGACCCAGCAATCCCATTACTGGGTATAACCCAAAGGAATATAAATCATTCTATTATAAAGACATATGCACACGTATGTTGATTGCAGCACTGTTCACAATAGCAAAGACTTGGAACCAACCCAAATGCCCATCGATATTAGACTGGATAAAGAAAATGTGGCACATATACACCATGGAATACTATGCAGCCATAAAAAAGAACGAATTCATGTCCTTTGAGGGACATGGATGAAGCTGGAGACCATCATTCTCAGCAAACTAACACAGGAACAGAAAACCAAACACCGTATGTTCTCACTCATAAGTGGGAGTTGAACAATGAGAATATATGGGCACAGGGAGGGGAACATCACATACCAGGGCCTGTCGGGGGTGGGGGATAAGGGGGAGGGGATAGCATTAGGACAAATACCTAATGTAAATGACTGGCTGATAGGTGCAGCAAAACAACCACGTGTATACCTATGTAACAAACCTGCACGTTCTGCATATGTATCCCAGAACTTAAAGTATAATTTTTAAAAAAAGTATAAAAAAACAAACAAACACAGGAATGTAAAAATGTTCATTTGAGGTCCTAAAAATAAATCTGCATATGGTTTTACTCAATCACCCAGATGTTGACATAGCACAAAAATATTTTCTTAAAAAGGAACACAACTGCATTTTGGCATATGTGGTAGACTGAATAATGGCTCCCAAAGATGTCTACATCCTAATCCTGAAACCTGTGAATACGTTAACTTGCATAGGAAGACAAACTTTGTAGACGTGATTACATTAAGAATATTGAGATGGAAAAGTTCTCCTGAACTATTCACGTGGTCCCAGTGTAATCACAGGATCTTTTTAAGTGGAAGAGAAAAGCAGAGTAACATACATAGATGATGGCAGCCTGAGAAGGACTCGATCTGCTGTTGCTGCCTTTGAAGATGGATGAAGAGGGCCGTCGGCCAAGGAACTCAGGAAGCTTCTAGAATCGGGGAAAGGCAGGGGAAAGAATTCTTCCCAACAGCCTCCAGAAGGAACATACCCCTGAGGATACCTTAATTTTAGCCCAATGAAACTGATTTCAGACTTCTGACCTCAAGAAGTATAAGATAATAAATTGTATTTTTAAGTGGCTGGCTTTCTGAAACACTGTTATAGCTGCCAGAGGGAAACTAATCCGGTATGATCCAGAGCTACACAGAATCCACAGTAGTCCCATAAATCTTAGAGTTTTTTCTATCAATGTTAGGAAATACAAAAAAATTTCAGCTTGTCCCTATAAACAATATTCTGTGGATACCAAAGCTAAACCACAGGAAGCAATGTCAGGGAAGAACAACTAGAAAATTTATGAATTGGAGTCCTACATCCCATTCATTGTCAAGCTTAATTAATTAAACTTGTTTTCACCCCAATCTTCACCTTGACCAGTTACTGGTGTTTGTAGGTGAACATTCATAAATTGCTTGAATTTCTGAGTCATGGAGGGACAGGGATTCAGCTAAGAATTTATGTATCAAGACTTATTATTGAGCTACAGGTGTTACTCATATTAACAAATAGAACCTTAATTTGTTTACAGTTCTCCTGGCCCACAGCTTGCCCCCAACTCATCACTTTCTAACAGATATTTAGAAAGGTGCAAAACAGAAACTTAACAGTGTCTTCTCTGAAGCAAATGGACATTCTCCTAAGTGCTGCAGACCAGCCAGAACAAAGAAAAGATGGCCCCTACAAAGGCACAAAGCTTCCTGTGGCAGTGACAAGGCCTGAGGAGTGTGGGTTTTCTTTTTTTTCTTTTTTCTTTTATTTATTTATTTATTTATTTTTATTTTTTTTTAAAGACGGAGTTTCACCATGTTGGTCAGGCTAGTCTTGAACTCCTGACCTCAGGTGATCCACCCACCTTGGCCTCCCAAAGTGCTTGGACTACAGGTGTGAGCCACCGCGCCTGGCCGGAGTGTGGGTTTTCAACAAGTGAGGGAAAAAAAAGAAAAAAAAATACAATGGGAAGCTCTGTAAGATCCTACAGTAAATTCTAACTTATCCAGAATAATTGAAAGCAGGGAGATTAGCATAAGAATGTGGCAGAATACATGAATTGTCAGTTTGCAAAGTAGCAGAATAGAATAACATAGCCCTTAATATGAAAATGGCTCTAAGTTTAATTTAATCTCTTTGATGATTTGGAAGTCACCTCAGGGTACTACAGTATTTCCTTTCTGTGGTCATGAATATTAATCATCAGGGCTCAGTGCTGTAGAAAACAGTTTAAGAAATTCGAGCTCTCCTTTGCAGGCTTCTGAAGAGCCACAAGTATCTGAGCCTTTTGTAAGGAATGGGCACCCTTATAGTTATGGCCTGGAAACACTGTGGGCCTGTAAATGGACTGAGGTGCTTTACAGTGAAGCAAATGCCTCTGTGAGCTGAGGCACTTTCCTTCCTTCCTTTATTTATTTATTTATTTTTTACTTTTTCCAAACAACATTGCCCCAAAGCACCTTCCTTTCAATGATCACTTTTTACATTCCTTAGCAAATGTGGTGGAGTGAAGTCAACACGGCTGGGTGGGGGCCAATTCCTGCCTTCTGCGTGTTCTCTGCAATTCTCCCTGTCTCTCTCGCAAACTGGATTCCACAGAAAAGGGACAGGGCCCATTTTCCTCCCTAAACTATTTGTTCAGGGCTGGGTTCTTAGGAGAGTCTGATTTCATCATCCCACAAGGACTAAAGGTTCCTCCCTGCCTCAGTGTCTGCATATTCATCAGTACTGATCACAAAACCATTGACCAACAGCAGCTGGGACCACTGGGAAAAAGTATTGAGCAGGAGCTAATTTTATTTTATAAAAAATAAAATTCTAACATTCCCCCAAACATCTGAATGAACCGCTCCTCTCAGCCAAGGGCATTCCAAAGTTAACCTGAAAAACATGCTCAGGCCATGATGGAAGGGGAGTCGGACATGCCTCATTCTACCCTCCTATACCCTCCTCCTTCTTGGGATTCAGGAAAAGCCCACCAGCATTAACAGCAACACTTACATCTGATACAAAACATTTACAGGCTATTCTCTCTGAAGCCTGCTACTTAGCATCTTCATCTGTATGATAAAACTTTGGTTTCCACAACCTCTAATCATAATCTAGACATACCTTTTTATTGATCATAACTCTTGCAACCAATTGCCAATCAGAAAATTTTTAAATGTACCTATTACCTGGAAGTCCCACTAACCTCAGCCTTCGAGTTGTCCCACCCTTCCAGATGGAACCAATGTACATCTTTCATGTATTTGATTGATGTTTTATGTCTCTCTAAAATGTGTAAAACTAGACTGTGCCCCAACCACCCTGGGCGTATGTTCTGAGGATCTCCTGAGGACTGTGTCACAGGCCACTGATCATTCATATTTGGCTCAGAATAAATCTCCAAATGTTTTGCAGTGTTTGACTTTTCATCTACAGTGCCTAATGAGATTTTTTTTCTTAGATTCCTCTGCACCGTGCTATACTATGCACCTTCCAATTCTTACTTGAGATACATGCTCTTCTCTTTTTAAAGGGCTCAGGCTACATACCTGCACGATCTCTAGCATCTCTGCCTTGCTGATGTAGCCATTTCCATCCAGGTCGTACATGCTGAAGGCCCATTTCAGCTTCTGCTCCAGCTTCCCCCTTGAAGTTACACTCAGGGCGATGATGAATTCTCTAAAGTCTATTGTCCCATCTCCATTTGCATCGAAGGTGCGGAAGACATGCTCTGCAAATTTGGAAGCATCCCCCATAAGGGAAAAAGTTCCCATATATTTTCTTGAACTCTTCCATTGACAAATGTCCACTGGGGCAGTCTCTCAAGAAGCCTTTATACCATTCCTGGATCTCATGCTCTGTAAAGTCTGTGCTTTCCAGCAAGTCTTGCATGACCTCCGGGCGCAGCTTGCTATTCTGTTTCCCCATCTTGGCAGCAAGAATTCAGCTGCAGATAGAAAAAAAAAAACAAACATATATAATTTGTAGAGCTGCTCTTTAGGGCTGCATTTTGTAACTTGTGATTGTTCCTTTGGGAAAAAGAAAAAACAAACAAACTCTATACTAGTCCAATAACACTGTCTAGATTTTGCAACATACTGGCCAGCCAAAGAAAACAATAGAAAGATAGGCCAGTAGAAGATGTACAGCAGAATTATCACTGACTAGAAAACAAATATATCTTTTATACAGAGCCTTCCTGAAAGCAAAAGATACCTCAGAGAGAGGGGCGAAGTAGAGGGAAGTGAGGGGAGGGAGAGATGGACAGAAGAAGAGAGGGAGGGAGGGAGGGAGAGAGGATTAATTGCTTACTTAATTTTGACATCAGTTTACCAGAGGTTGAGCTTAAATTTAAGAAGGATGAGGATTCTGATAGCGAATCCAAGTATTAGCAGGGAAAATTAAAGGAAAGGAGGAAGAGAGAGACCAAGAGAAAGAATTTGGCAGGTTTTATTGCTAGAATATTTCCAAGTCAAATGCTGCTTGGATACCTTCTGAGTATTATAAACATAGACATGAAGACGGAAAATGGAAGCAAAGCTATCTAATATCACTGGACTCTGCCATGCTAGTTTGGTGATTTAATGCATGGAACAAATCACTGACAATGTTGGGTTTTGATAGTAAAGGTGATGCTTCATAAAGTTATGTCTTAAGATTTTGGCTTACGAAATAGGCCAAATGTTTCTCTTTAAAATACAAATAACTTTGCGATTCCTTATCATAGCAGTAGCACATATCTACAGTAAAATAGTAAAACAGAACAGTGATACATAAAGAAAAAAATCAGCATCATTTCAAATACTAACCCTTAGAGATATCAACTGCTAGCATGTTGATATGTGTTCTTCCAGATTTTTGAATGTGTACTTAAATATGCTGTTAATATATGCTTCTATACATTTACATTAAAAAAAAGAATGCAAACCTTTCATTATCTATTTTTAAACTTAATATAGTGTGGAAGATAAAGGCAACTTTTACTAGGTGGGGGAAATATCTGTAATTATTTTCAGCCTTGGGGGGAAATGCTGCTTTGATATTTAAAGCTACTCCCTTAAAGAATGATTTATTTTCGTGAGTATAGGAAGCACCATTTCTTCAAAACCAAACTTATTTTCCCAATGTACAAAATGTGCTTCTCACTTACAGTGCTTTTGCACTAGAGACAAATTGCCTCAACATTTTGGCTTTCAATTACCAGTGTGTTTCTGGTGCTGTGGTTGCAGAATAAGACATAGTCCCTTCTCCTGAAGGGCACCTAGGTGTGTGTGCAGGGGACAGTGGTGACACTGAAGGGACAATATGACAGACATGCCACAGAATAGACAGTGGATTCAGTGAGAGTGCCTAGGAAAGGGGGCATGGGTGCTAACAGGGAAGCTTTCCTGGAGGAGGTGACATGATATTGGTTCCTAATTCCCAAGGTATATGATTTAAGTGTGGTCAAGATAAACCCCTTCTCAAAAAAAGTTCTACACTTGTATTTTGCATTTTTCCTCTATTGGAAACAAACAAACAAAAAAACCTGAAAGCAAGCCTTAGAAAAATTACAGAATACCTGAAAGACGGCCTATCCCCATTTTAATCATGATTGCCAATCTTCTTTTTGATTTCACGTGCTGTGGGGTTTGTTTCTGTCTGTCTCCCTCCTGCTACACGGTCAGCCCCTTGAGGCAGAGTCTCCACTGGGGTTGCTTTGTCTTGCTAGGGCCCACCACAAATGGCATTTGGTGAACAAATGAATGAATGAAGGCATGACTGAGTAAAATGACTGGCAGGTAACTATAACATGGAAACATGGAACAATCTTGGAAAAGGAGGCTCTTGCCAGAAGCACAAGGTTGGTTTACAAAATGTTATTTTACACTGAAAACTATCTTGTGGTTAAGACTTATGCATAGGATCTCTTATATTGAATTAGTGAGGCCTAAAAATAAACTTCTACAAGGCAGTGTTTATATCTTATACTGCTGAAACTGCTTCCGTAATATTCATGGTTCAGATGATGACCAGGCAAGCCTTATTCATTGCCAAGTTTATTGATTTTGTTTTCTGACTTCTGCCCCGGGAGGCATAGCCTGGCCTGATCATATGTAGGCATCCAAAGGGATGGGAGTATGGGGCACTCCACCTATGAGTATGGGCAACTGCTATAGGAAGGAACTTACTTTTAGAGTTCCCCCCCTCCTTTTTTTTTGAGGCTGTCACCCAGGCTGGAATGTGGTAGTTCAATCATGGCCCGCTGCAGCCTCAAACTCCTGAGCTCATGCAATCCTCCTGCCTCAGCCTCCCAAATAGCTGGTATACAGGTATGCACCACCAGATCTAGCTAAATTTTTTATTTTTTGTAGAGACGGGGTCTTGCTTTGTTGCTCAGGCTGGTCTCAGATTCCTGGCCTCATGCCATCTTCCAAAGTACTGGGCTTGCAGGCATGAGCCACCAGCCTCGGGCCAGAGTTCCTTCTTTAGGAAGAACCAAGCAAACAGCATTTTATGCAAAAGAAAATTAAACTACAACTCAAATGGAGAACAAATGGAATTTATAAATTGAACAGTCTAATATCTTTCACTTCCCTCTCTGTCCTTTTTTCCCCTGAAGATTAAAAAAACAAAGTTACAGAGGCTGGTTTGTATTGGAATTGTAAAGCTGTCATTTAGTTGCTAAGCTGGCAGTTTGCCTGAGGCCAGAATTCAGAAACATGCAGTTATACATAACACCCGGCTTTATAGAGCTCTGAAACATTTTATGAAATTTGCAAGTAATTTCAAGTTTTCCTTTTGGGGAGTTCTTTAGAATATATCTCTTTGGTGTGGTTTTCAATTGAAATCACCATTATTACAGTTTGGTTATGTGCAAATTGCTGCTTGCCTGGCCTTGGGGAAAAATGCCATTTTGACATTTAAATCTAGTCTCTTAAAGAATAATTTATGTCTCTGATGTATAAAGCATTATTTCTTCAAAACCAAACTTAAGTGCCTTTCCCGATGTTTAAAAAGTACTTCTCATTTATTAGCTGCTTTTGCACTACAACCAAATTGCCTCAACATTTTGGCTAAGTCTCCCACTGAGACTGATCTGTGTGCAGCTATTTTTCAGTAAACAGTAATTAAACCACATTTACAAATTCATCAGCACAGAAAGGCCATAACACAAACAAGGCAGAAAAGCGTGGAATAAGTTATGGGGAAAACGAGTGTTCACAATTAAGCCCAGAATTCATCTTAGTAGATAACTACAAACACTTCACTAAGAATGAGGACTAAACTTGAGAACACCATCTCGACTTGGTTAGACGGGACAACAAAAATCTCAAGGGACATTTGATAGAGTCTCATTCTTTAGGTGGGGAGGGGGAAGACAGAGGAAAGTCTGACAATACCTTTTTCTTTGGAAAGACAGAAATTTCTGCCTGTTTGAGTTGAAGGGATAGGGCAGGATAACATTAGGGAAATGCTAATTAATTAGCAGTCTGGGAACAAAAGTTGCACCTTGGGTCAAATTGTTTTCATAACTCCAGTCATTAAAACATTTATTTTGTGCTAGTTGAACATAGGTATGATGGACCATCTTTTAATAATTTTTTTCTCTATTAAGTAAATTGCAGTATTATTGTTATATGTAAATTTTTGGTGCTGCAAAAGAAGTAGCATTCAAATATAAATGTCCTCAGCAAGGCAATTTACTTCTATAGAAGGGTGTGTCTCACAGATGGAGCGATGGCGAGCACACACCTGGACAAGGAAGGGGAAGGAGTTCTTGTTCCTGACACAGGTAGCCCCTACTGCTGTGTTGTTCTCCTATTGGTTAGGGTTAGACCGCACAGTCTAAGCTAATTCCAACTGGCTATTTTAAAGAGAGCAGGGGTATGAGCTGGAGTGGCAGGGTGGGTAGTTTGGGGGGGAAGCATGGTTACGGAACAGGTCAGAGCAGGTGACCAGGGGAACAGATGTGAACTACTGATTAGAACTGGCGGGAAAGTTGTTTACCAAAACTAGAGGCAAGAGGATGCAGAGAACCAGGAAGTTAAACTTTAAAATGGAGAATTAAAGAATAAGAGAGCTGAACATACTGACATACTGATTCTTTAAAGAGAAACTTGGAGTTCACTATATCTAACATTATTTCACCATCACCATTTACATTTACTTTTCAGGTATCAAAGACTTAGTGCTTCAAGTAGCAAATTACCTAAATTATCAACAAATATTTTCAAAAAACAAAATTGAGTTCATAATTACCAAGAGCATATATACAGTACAGAAAATTTAAAAACTGAATTAGCATACAGTTCTCTTTTCTAAAGTTCCTATGAAGAACTTACGCTCTTCTATACTGTTAATCTATTCTGTACATTTAAAATAACATTTGTTTTTATGTAAATAGTCAAAAATATAAAGGCTTACATTTTTGTAAGGCTAACCAATAAAAAAGGACTCCAATTTTAAACCAATCCCTGAAATCAAAGCATTCAAATATTTTAATATTAGTTCAATATTTCTACATTGCACAATAAGGTTTTCACAAACAGTAACTTAAAGTTTTATCTTTATTTTTTAATAATGGGAATGGCCTACAATTCAGATAAACCCACAAATTCATACTGTCTTATAAACAGCAATAATACTAATATAAACAATGTTAATTCAGTTATCCCAGGGGCCTTACCATATCATTAACCTATTCACAAAAAAAAAAAAACATTTCTATGAAAGTGAATATATCTTTTCATGTCTGTTTGTTGAAGTGTGCTACAACAGAAATAGAGGTAGAATCCTATTTTTGTTAAGTACCACTCTATAAGCCAATTCTACACAATTAAGGTATTTTTGCAATCTAAAATAGTGATGCTAATACTGCTTCAGTAAACTAGATTTACTAGTTTAAGAATCCTTTGGGAGGCTGAGGCAGACAGATTATGAGGTCAGGAGTTCAAAACCAGCCTGACCAATATGGTGAAACCCCATCCTCACTAAAAATACAAAAACTAGCTGGGCATAGTGGTGTGCACCTGTAGTCCCGAGGTACTTGGGAGGCTGAGGCAGGAGAATCCCTTGAACCCAGGAGGCAGAGGTTGCAGTGAGCCAAGATCATGCCACTGCACTCCAGCCTGGGCAACAGAGTGAGACTCCATCTCAGGAAAAAAAAAAAAAAAAAAAAAGAATCCTAAGAAATTACATATATATGACTTTCAGACATCCATGTTAAACTATGAACTAATCAGAACCGTTGTTCTCTGCTCACACTTACCATTCTTGAATGACCATAAAGAGATAATTCTAAAATTTTTCTAATCTAAGTTTTTCTTTATAAGTGACTATACAATATTTTACCATTTCTAAGAGGAAAAAATGAGACCTACTTGGCAGTCTGCATGGGCTGGTGGAAACTATAATCAGAGTGTAAAGACAAATCTTCAAATGACTCATAAATGTTTGTAGATAACTCAGAATATAATCTGTTGGGAACTATGGCACCTTGGCTTCTTAGATGTCCCACTGGACAAACATTGGGAAAACACTGGAATAAAAATGCTTGGCTTCAAAGCCTGGCTCTGTTGTTTACTAGCTTGTGGGTAATTCACTTAACTTTTTGGTGCTCCTCAGTTTTCTCATCTGTAAAATGAATTTAATGATAAGAGTTCATATCTTATTGATCTGATGAGAATTAAATGAGAGAGTCAAACACATAAAGCTCTGGCACTGAGTCAGGGCCAGACGCTGCTGTAAATGAAAACAATGCCTTATCCTAGATGATCCTTCATGTGACATCCTATTAAACTTTCACAACCTGCATGATAGGCAGGCAGGCTGGCTTTCTCCATTTCATAAGCAAAGAAATGAAAGCTTGGAGAGGCGAGGTGACTTATCCCAAGTCACACTACTTGTGAATGACAGAGCCCAACTGTGCATGTGAGCTGCTGCTGGGCTGCCCAGTGGTTTTAGCCCTATGCTCTGCCAGCTCCAAGGACAAAGCATTTACAGAGATTAAGACAACAGTCCATAAAAAGTCAGAGAGAAGTAGTGAAAAACAAGGAGACAACCTCCTATTGGAACTCACTCATTCCACACACAGTCACTAAGTGTGTCTACCGGGGTGAGCACTCAGGCACTGGGGAATTCAGCAGGGAGCAAGCAGGCAAAGCCCCTGTTTTCATGGTGATATGGACAGGAGGCAGGGAAATACTGAGCAGAAGAGGGTGGTTCCCAGGCAAAGGTCCTGCCCTCAAGCCTGGAAACTGTGGCCCTAAATAAGAACAGTTATTCCTATTTCCCCACCCAAATGTTGTATTTTTGGCCTGCACTGCCCCCCCTATCCTGTGCCTATATAAACCCCAGACCTCAGCTGGCAGAGAGACAAGTAGCTAAACATTGAGGGAGAAGAAGTAACTGAGCATCAGAGACTATGGATAGATATGGCTTAACTTCAGACAGCATAACTTCAGAGAGGAGCCCAGCCACAGATGGCTGGAGCCCAGGGGAAAGATTGCCTTCTTCCTGCACCATCCCCTTTCCAGCTCCCCTTCTGCTGAGACCCACTTCTACTGCTTAACAAAATCCTCCACATTCATCACCTTTCAAACCGTTTATGTGACCTGATTCTTCTTGGACGCCAAACAAGAACCCAGGTACCAAGAGGGCAGGGTGTAAAAGGCTGTCACCCTGACTCTCCACTGAGCTAGTTAACACTTAGCCATCCATGGACAGAAAGAGCATTAATTGTAACACACCACTAGACACTGCTGTGGGGCCGGAGTCCAGAAGTGCTCACCTTGGCCCCACACCTGCTTGCATGCATGCTCCCCCCTCTCACAAGGGGTTTGAGCATGGCATCCAAGCAAGCCACACCCCTGTTGCAAGTCCCACAAAGGGGTCAAGGGAGCTCTCCCATCTCAATGGCACTTATAGTCTAGTAGTCTAGTGGCAATAGACATACAATAAATAAAATAAATAAGAAGTGAAATGATAGATGAAGATGTGCCACGGGGAAGAGTAGAGAAGAGAAGGGAGTTGTGGAATGCCAGCAGCAGGTGAACAGGTGTTGAAATTTTGAATAAGAAACCAGGGAAGGCCCCACTGAGAAAGCAACATTGGAAAAGACCACAGGAAGTGAGGCAGGTCGCCATGGAGATAACTGTAAGAAGACTCTTTCAGGAGCAAGAACAATGAATGAGAGGGGTCTACGCTGGAGGCATGCCTAGCACGATCCAGGATGTGGCTGGGGTGGAGGGCATGAAGGAGGGGGAGGAGATGACATCAGCACCATCATGAGGGGCCTGGTCATGTGGGGCTTGGAGGTGACTGTAGGGACTTTCAGCTTTCACTTTGACTGAGGCCAAGCCATTGTAGGGTTTTTAGCAGAGATGTGATAGGGCTGATTTATATCTTAACAGGACCACTCTGGCTGCTGTTTTGAGCGTAAGCTAAAGAGGAAAAGGGCAGAGCCAGGAAGACCAGTTAGGATGTCCATGCAATGATCCAGGCAAGAGGTGATGGTGGCTAGAACCAGGGTGGTAGCAGCAGAAAAGGGGCATGTGGTTAGATTCTGGGTACAGCTTAAAGGTAGACTCAACAGGCTTGGTTGATGGTTCAGATGTAGGATATGAAAAAGAGAACAGTGCAGCATAGCTCTAAGGTTTGGGCCTAAGCAACTATAAGGATAAAATTGACATTTATAGAAATGGGGAGAATGCAAGAGAAGCAGGGCTTTTAGATAAGGCATGAATATCAGTATTTAGTTGTGCATGTGTTAACCCTGAGACGCCTATTCCACATCAGTTGGAAATGTCAAGCAGCCAGCTGAATATATAAATCTATATGTAGAGGAAGAGGCTCAGTGAGGCGATATAAATTTGGTAGTCATCAGTATATTGACAGTTTACAGCCAAGGACTGAATGAGTGCACCAGGGACATGAATGTGGATAGAAAAGCACCAAGGAAGTGAATGTGTATATTGCTTATACCCAAAGACTAGATGACAGCACCAAGGAAGTCAATGTAGACCAAGGACTGAGCCTTTGATCACCGTGGCATTTAGACTCTGGGAGATGAGACGGAGCCAGTAAAGGAGAATAAGAAGGAATGGCCTGTTAAGTAGGCAGACAAACAGAAAGAGGCTAAAACCATGCCCTCTTCGACGTTGTGTCCTTCATGCCCAGCTCCAGGCTGCACGTTGAAAGGTCTCAGTACAACCAAACAAATAAGAATTTGAGCTCTTGATTATTTTCTCTGAATCTTGTGCCCTCCCCCAACCCCGACCTGCCCCATCTCAGTAAAGAACACCATCTTCTACTCAGTTGCTCTCTCTAAAGCCCTGGGCTCATCCATGATTTCTTTCATTTTTGTTCCATCAACAAGCTGTTGAATCTGTGTCCAAAATTTGTCTTGAATCCATTCACTTCTCACCATCTCTATTGTCACCATCTCAATACAAAGTATTATCTCCTACCTGATCTTCTACAACAACTCTCCACACTGAAACCTCACTTTTCACTCATCTTCCCTCTCCCTACCCCCTTGCCCCAATCTATTCTTTACTTAGCCTCCAAGAGTAATGAGTAACCTTTTATAAAATATTTTCATTTTTTTAGAGACAGGGCCTCACAATGTCACCCAGGCTGGAGTGCAGTGCCTATTCACAGGCAATTGTGGTGCACTAGCACACTACAGCCTTGAATTCCTAGATCAAGCAATTCTCCTGTCTCAGCCTCCCAAGTAGATGGAACTACAGATGCACAACACCATGCCCAGCATAAAAGTATCCTCTTAAGAACACTTATCAGACTATGTCAATCCTTTGCTTAAAGTTCTATGAAAGCTTCTCTTGCACTGAGAATAAAGTCAGAATTCCCTCTTTGGCTCACAAGGCTCTGTGTGAGCTGGTCCTGGGCCATCTCTGACTTACCTCTCAGTTCTCTCTCTATTCTAGGCACCTTGGCCTTCTGGATGTCCCATCTTTTATGTCTTTTGGGCCTTTGCTTCAGTCCTGCACTTTCTTAAGTTGACTGCGCACCTATACTATTAGACACCGGCATCCTGTTATTCAGTAGTTTACTCTGGGAAGGGGAATGTGAAATCGCTCAACTTATTTTGGGTCACACCCAGTCTCCTAGAGATCAAAAAATAAATCTGGAGTTGATATTGACTGCAGATGAAAAAGAAAAAAATATATCCAAAGAGGAGACACCAAATCACCAACAAAGAACCACTACCAGGACTCTAAAATAAGAACTTAAAATTAAGTTTCCACTTAAAAAGAAAAATCAAGGAATGACAACTACAAATGATGCCACAGTGAGAAGAAATGGTGGCTGGTGAACAGCAGAAAGAGCGCATTCCCTTCTTTATTTTGTGTATCCATGGAGGGAAAGATCTGAAGCTTTGCATTTCTGTGATTCCTCATAAGGTTCTGAAAGCTCCATGACTTAATTCCTCAGAGCCCAGAGTTAGATTTTCCAGGGAAAAGGACATAACTTATCCTGGACAGCCTGATTAACTTCAGAGGAAAAGCCTCAATGCAAACTGCACCAAAGTCTCCTAAAATGGAATTTGCAAGATGTGAGCAGCTGAAGTCAAGCTGGGCTGCAGCAAGGAACCCAGAACCCACAGCGATTCCTGAAAGAGACCAGGTTCATTACAACATTTGCCTAATTGCAGCATGTAATCTTGTCCACTAACAGTTTCTTTAAATTTTCAACCAATGGAATGTCTAGATTGTGAAGACGCAACTTAAAAAAGGTTCTTAAAATATAAGAAAGAAAACTATCAAAGTTATGGATGAAGAGGAGTATGTGTTCATTTACCATGACTTAGACATCAGATATTTTAGCTGCTTAATTTTACTGGTGACTAAAGTCCCACAAGTTCATTTCTAGGTCAACTGTCTTTGATTTTCACTAAGAAAAAAACAAGAAAAACTAAATAAAAACCTGAAGGGAACATTGCTTCGGAATTTCTCTTCAATGGAATCAGTGGGAATTTGAAAGGAGACTATACGTACAAACTTCACAATATATATATACAATATGTATATATATATATACACAATATTTATATATATATATACATATATGTATATATATATATATATATATATGGCAAATTAGGAAATAAAACACAGTAGCACATCAGAAAAAAATTAAAATATAAAAGAGGGAGAATTGAAAGTTATATAATAGTCTCACTAACTTAGTCTTTACCTTGATTGATGAATATTCTCTCTTCTTGTCTCTGCTAAGATGAGCCAATGTAAGGAAATGAGACCTACGCCCCATTTGGATCACAAAATGGCTTTGCTGAAATTGTCTGAAATATGTTACAAAGCCATTGCCCCCAGTGAGGCCTCTTCCTGGTGGGGGATGGGCATGTGGGTTCATATCTCTTGTGTAAAGGGTCATGGCCTGGGTCCCCCAGCCACACACCTGGCTCTCACACCCCCTGCAGAGAGGTGATCGGGTTTGAGATGAGAACTGAAATGGTACAAAAAATCTGGTGAGCAGGAGGTTCACTAGAAACAAATGTCCTCTTCCTTTGCCTTCCCTACATCATGAGATAAAGCCCAGGAAATCATCTTGTTTCTCCAGGTGAGCAGAGGTTACAGTCTCCAAAATATCAGGGACGTTGCTCTACCAGAGTGTGCATTTCAGGCTGAAGAGGACCTGGCCTAGGGTTTTTCCAAGTTTTATTTTCATAAAAAAGTGCAACCACATTATTGCCAATAAAACATACTTTGGTAAGAATCTGAGCAGAATCTTGTCTAACAGCAATGCTTTCTTCCTCCTCCAAATATGGAAACATCATTTTTTTGTTTTGCAGATGACCGAAGTATTACATCACTATTGAAAAAATCTAAGTCATAAAGGGATATAAAAATGAGAAAGTGAACATCCTCATTTTGATCCAATAGCACTCCATAAAAAGACACTATTAACAGTTTACATATATCCTCCTAGACATTTAAATGTGTATATATGAAATTTGTAGACTCTAATTATATATGGGATTATTTTATATTATTCTTTAACCTTCATTTCACTTAAAACAATATTGTAGAAATTCTTCCATATTATACATATGAATGTAACTCATTCAACCTTTCAAACTGCTAAATTTTCATTTATTGATTGATTTAACAATTAGTTGAGCACTGCCCTTGTGCTAAACACTGAATTAGGTAACAGATACAATGGCTCATAACGTGAGACTGACAGCCTTTTGGTATTCCAGTATACGAAATTTATTTAACTAATTCCCCTTGGTAGACATTTAGGTTGACTCCACTTTTCTCTTATTCACCTGGTCATGGTTCCTTAGGTAGACTTTATTGCAGAGAGGTTCTTCATGTCATTGGCAAGATCTTATTCTTGTATGTCTACTGCCACTAGACTACAAGAACCTGTTTTCATGGTGCTGACAGTGGCAACAGACATACAATAAATAAAATAAATAAGTAAAATGATAGATGAAGATGTGTTATGGAGAAGAGTAAAGAAGAGAAGGGAGCTACAGAATACCAGCAGTGGGTGAATGGGTGTCAGAGTTTTGAATCAGAAGCCACGGAAGTCCCCACTGAGAAAGCAACATTGGAAAAAGACCAGAGGAAGTGAGGCAGGTCACCATAGAGATAACTGTGAGAAGACTCTTTCAGGAGTGAGAACAGTGAATGAGAGGGGTCTAAGTTGGAGGTATGCCTAGCACTATCCAGGATGTGGCTGGAGTGGAGGGTGTGAGGGAGGGGAGGAGATGACATCAGCACCATCATGAGGGGCCTGGTCATGTGGGGGACTTTTCTGGAAGTGACTGTAGGGACTTTTGGCTTTCACTCTGGACTGAGGCTGAGCCAGTGCAGGGTTTTTCACAGACAGAGCCGATTTATATTCCCAAGAACTTATTCTTGCTAATGACATGAAGAACTCTCTTTGCAGTAAGTTCTCCAGTAAGCCATTTTCCTCTAAAGCCTTTATAACCCAACTACACATCTTGCAAGACCTTACATATCTGCTAAGATGAGAATTAAATTGGACTTGGAATTGGAATTCCATGCCTCACTCCCCCTGCCCCCACTGGTCTGCCTGAGTTACAGTGACGCACATGTGAGTTTGGCATTTGCTATTCCAGAGCTTAAGAGGGCACACCCACCCTGCTCTTAAAAGAGTACACTGTTGTAACCATGTAAATATCCTCTCTCCTGTTTCAGCCTAAAGACATATTTCACCTCAACAGTACCCTACATCTTCTATGTACATCTTCTATTGCTTGAAATTCAAATCCTGATGGCATCTCCTTTCCCAGCTACTCCAAGTCCATCTAATGTCTAACTTTGCCTCCACTTCCTCCCAGGTTGCCAGCAATTGGAGGGGTACTTACACTGCTTGCTTAAATGGCCCGGCAAGGCGCGGTGGCTCACGCCTATAATCTCAGCACTTTGGAAGGCTCAGGTGGGCAAATCATGAGGTCAGGAGTTCGAGATCAGTCTGGCCAACAAGGTGAAACCCTGTTTCTACTAAAAATACAAAAATTTGCTGAGTGTGGTGCTGTGCGCCTGTAATCCCAGCTACTCAGGAGGCTGAAGCAGGAGAATCGCATGAACCCAGGAGGCGGAGGCTGCAGTGAGCTGAGATTGCACCACTGAACTCCAGCCCAGGTGACAGTGCGAGACTCCATCTCAATAAATGAATGAATGAATGAATGAATGGTGCATGAGGAAGTGGACAGAGGACTTACTAAATGGTCACATTCCAGGCCTACAGAAACGCCAAGGCTGTCCCAAACAAAGAAATTGTGGGAGTGTCTGAAGTCAGCAGCTTCAGATGAGATCCACATGTCCCTTCACCATCAGACCACCTGGCCATCAGACCATTACAAGAGAGCTGCCTGTTTTGGCTGCCTTGGGAGCCAGATGCTGGACCAAGGCAGGCTGCAGCCAGGAGAAGAGGGTGCTCTGGGGGCTCAACAGCCCCTCAAGGCTGCCACAGGTTAAGACTACTCTGGGAAACTTCTGAGGAATTCCGGTTGCAGTAAATGTCTGCTTAACTAGAGTACTAAATATTTTCTGACTTAAAACTCATTATATTACTTTGGGTTCTGATAAAACCATAAAGCAAAACAGTCAGGGTCCTCATGGACTGGGGAGGCAAGTAGATCCATCATGCTGATCCAGGCCTCATCACTAAACTTAGCAGAAGAGGTAAAAGAAGAGCTCAAGTCTCCATTTTTAGATATCCTTTAGGGGCCACAAATTCATTCAGTAAATTGATTCAAAGAATAGTTCAAGTTTTTTTTTTTATTTATTTGGCACACATGTGTTTAACATCTACTGTTTCCTGGTTTAGAAGGAATCTTTTTGTAAAAATAGTATCCTACATGGGACAGGGAAATAACAGGAATCTGGGATTCTGGATGTAATTCAGAACATTTCTTTCTCTTTTGTTTTCTTTTTCTTTGAGACAGAGTCTTGCTCTGTCTCCCAGGCTAAAGTGCAGTGGCACAATCTCAGCTCACTACAACCTCTGCCTCCCAGGTTCAAGTGATTCTCGTGGCTCAGCCTCTGGAGTAGCTGGGACTTCAGGCATGTGCCACCACACCCGGCTAATTTTTGTATTTTTAGTAGAGATGGGTTTGGAGCATGTTGGCCAGGCTGGTCTCAAACTCCTGGCCTCAAGTGACCCACCTGCTCCAGCCTCCCAAAGTGCTGGGATTATAGGCATGGGCCACTGTGCCCAGTCTGAAGCATTTTCAATATTTTATCCTCATGATTTCATTGTAGAATTGATGTGAGAGATGTTATATCTTGGTTTTTCTCCAAGAATAAGGGGTGTAGAGAAGCTAACTGCCATGACAAATTTATGCAACTCATGGTCTCAGGAGTATACCACCAGAACCATCCTCTCCACCCTCACCCCTTTTGTGTCTCTGGCTGGATCACTTTCAGGGTTTCAGTGGCTGCTTCTGTTGGAAGGTACTGGTCAGTCCCTATCCTGGCCAACATAGCTAAAAGTATTCATGTTTGCCTATCAAACTTATGAAAACATTCATGTTTATTCATCAAACATATGTACAAGTGAGAATCCCATTAACTGGCTAGAAAGAAGAGAATATGAAGTAACTTCTTAACCTCTTGCATCTTTTGCTTCCTCCAGCAAGGTGTGTAGATAAAGAATGGGACTTGGTAGCAGAAGAAGTCCACTGAAGTCCGTATTATAGGGCTGTGTTATGTGACCTTGGGCAAGTCCTTCAACATGTCTTCGTATCATTTGCTCTCCAGTAAAATAGGCACAATAGCACCCTTTTCACAGGGCTGTTTGGAGGACCAAATGAGAAAAGGAGAAAACTCATTTTCCCCAATGAACAGGGAAAATGTCAGCATCATGGCTGGCTTCTAGCAGGTGCTTGCTAAACATAACTATTCATCTGAATGAGATAAAGGTTCACTTTGGTTGGGTTGTTTACAACAATGAGCCCTCCAGAGTTGGAGGCTCTCAACATTCTCCCCCATTGTTTTGCTTCCATGGAGAACTAGAAGGAACAAGAGCATGAAAGTGATATAAGCAAGAAAGAATGAAAGAGAACCACTGCTGGCTTCCAGCCTGACTCCTCCTCTCCTCAGATTGCTAGCCAAGGGTGAATGACATCTTTGGGTGTGTGTACCCATCTGAATACAGGGCCACAGACTGCCAGACCCCCCACTGAGGGTTTCCCTGCATGGAAGTCCTTATTCTAACCTGAAATTAAGCAAAGACTGATTAGAGAAGCAGTTGAAGGCGAGCAGAATGCTGTGTTGTTTGTTTGGTTGGTTGGTTGTTATTTTGTTTCTGGTCTTTTCCTGGGGCTGAGGAGGCCGTGGCCCTATATTCAGATCCCATGAGCCTTGCTTGAGTGTCACTCATCAGTCATAGCAACCGTGTGATGCTTGCTGCTGAAAGAGAAAGCTGTGTTGACCACCATCTCCAGGAGGAGCCCCAGGGCTCCCTTATGTCAGCAGTGTCCCAGGCGCAGGGAAGAGTTGCTTAGATCACTGCCTGTAGTTGGTCTTCTGGCCTCTGCCCCTGCTCCATCAGATCTGTTATTCACCGGACAGCCATTCTCAGGACCTGAAATGCCCTCCTTTCCAACTCAACCTCTCCCATTTTCTAAATGTCCTCATTGCCCTAAGTTCTCCACACTCACCCTGCATGCCCTCCTTGGGGAGGCCTTCTCGGACCACCCAAAACATCACTTGCTCCAATCACATCTTGTGCTTAGGAAAAGCATTTACTACAATAGGAATTATTTGCACAGTTATATATTTAAAATCTACATCTCCTGCCAGACACTAAACTCCATTATAGAGGGATTCTGTCTTCTTTCATGTTGTATCTCTGGCACCTAATGCCATTCCTGACAGATGTTTAATAAGCATTTGTTGTCATTGACAAATTGACAATTTGTTGCCATTGACAAGCATCTTATTCTGCTGTGGCCCCAGCATCCCACCTTCAGGCTTTTTTCTCTTCTGGATAAATGTAGGCACCTTTTCCTTGTTGGACACAGCTCCGGTTGCAAGGGATATATTCCCTAAAGGACCCAGGCCATGCATTCAAGGAACTCCTGCTGCAGGAATCAGTGCTTTGCAGTAAGAACCACACTACATTTCTCCTATTGCCAGGCTAATAAATAATGCCAGAACAAAACAAAACCTATAGTGTTTTCTAACCCCATTCTGAATCTCACTAAAGAAATCTGTCATTACCATGATGTTACTTAAGCAGAACCTGCATTGACTGGCTTATCTGCATTGTGAGTTTGCTCTGAATGGGTCAGAAGCAGCTAAAAAATACTAATTTTGGTTAAAAGAGGAGGCAGAACAACTGTCGCAGATTAGAAATTACGCGGTGCCCCAAAACGTCACGGAAGGAAAGGAAGAACAAGAGGAAGGAAAATGAAAGGAAGGAAGGAAGGAAGGAAGGAAGGAGGAAGGAAGGAAGGAAGGAAGGAAAGAAGGAATGGAGGGATGGAGGGATGGAGGGATGGAGGGATGGAGGGATGGAGGGACGGAGGGACGGAGGGGAGGGCGAGCAGATGGGAGGATGGATGTTGGGGTGGAAAGCAGGATAAAATGATAGATTGAAGGAGGATAGGAAGTAACAAAGACTGAAGAAAATATAAATCAGGTAATAAACAAAAGCAATTAGTCATGTCTGTGGTTACCAGCACAGGCAGGCAGCCACCTATTAAACCAACAAGGGAGAAAAGAGCATGGAAAGTTATAAGCATCCAATCCTCTGGCTAGCCTTGCCAGCTAAATAAGAATCTGTATTAAAGGAAGCTTTGCTCCTAATGCTTTACCAAGCCCACAGAAAAGGCAGCACCCAGCAGCATCCTTGGAACAAAGATGGATGAGTCCTGAGAGGGTGGCAGGAAGGTGCTCTGTGCTACCTAAAGACAAATATTCTACCATCCTCTTCTCTTCCCTGGCCTCCCCACCCAGGTCTGCAGGGCTTTTAGGGGCTCACTAAAGTACTCATATAAAATGCAGGATATCCAGTTAAATGTGAACTTCAGATAAACAATGAATACTTTTTTAAGTATGTCCTGAATTTTGATGGGCATACTTATACAAAAAAATTGTTGTTTATCTGAAGTTAAAATTTAAGTGAATATCTTGTATTTTTATTTGCTAACTCCAGTAATCCACATAATTCACTCTATTATTCCCTCCTTCAGATTCCCTTGTGTTCATGGCTGAAAGGAAGCCATGTGATCCTATTTCCACAGTCTAAGGATTCCATTTGTGTCGGGATTATATTGATCTCTGCTGTGGCCAGCAGAGGCTAATATTACATCTGGGATGAGGAATGAGGCTCCTTCTCCTTCCTTTGGGGTCACCCTTGATTCTCACTTCCATCCAATCCTGTTTCAACATCATGCTCTTGTAATAAAGAGTCTGACTCAATTTTTTTTTTTTTTTTTTTTTTTTTTTTTAGACAGTCTCGCTCTGTTGCCAGGCTGGAGTGCAGTGGCATGATCTTGGCTCATTGCAACCTCTGCCTCCCGGATTCATGTGATCCTCCTGAGTAGCTGGGACTACAGGCACATGCCACCACATTCAGCTAATTTTTCTACTTTTAGTAGAGACAGGGTTTCACCATGTTGGCCAGGATGGTCCCAATCTCTTGACCTTGTGATCTGCCTGCCTCGGCTTCCCAAAGTGCTGGGATTACAGGTGTGAGCCACTGTGCCCAGCCCTGACTCAATTTTTTTGATGCTTGACTGCTCACAGCTTTTGAGCATCACCCGTTCCTCTTCCCCTTGTGCCCCACACATCTGGTCTAGCTAATAACAAAAGGTGCTCCCTCTTGACACCAGTGGGAGACTCAAACCAGGCAGGCCCCCATTCACATGCAGGAGCCCTCACTCTGTATGTACCCCCTCACTGCAATCAAAACCCCAAGCTGTCTATTTTCCTCTTCTCTCAAGCCATGTTGGGACTAGCTTGGTAGGCATCCCCTGCTGTGCCCAGAAGCCCCCATTATGTAAGTAGAAAACCTGTTCCTATCCCTTCAGTGTGTGTATAGCATCTCAGTCTTGATATCTAAATCACATTTTGGATAGTGGTCCATTCTATGTCTAAAGAGTAGTCACAGCACCTCTCAAAGTCCTTCCCTAGTTTATTCATGTCTCAGCAACCAAACTGCAGGGACAGGAAAGGAAGGGAATTCCTACTTTGGATTCCTACTACATGCCAATTACAGTGCTAAAAAGTATATATATTCCCTATTTATACAGCAGGTGTGGAGATGCCCTAACTACACCTGCTGGTGTTTCCACCTCATCCTGGAGGCTCAGAGTGTTGTCTTAAAGGCACAGAGTCAAACCTGGCCATGTCCAACACAAAGACCCCTTCTCACACCCAGCCAGTAGGATACCCAGTGGTGAGTGGAAATGATAGCTATGGCTCAGAGTTCAGGGAGGAAAGAGCCTCTGAAGAGGTAAGCACCTGTTGGGTTTTCAAGGCCCATCAATCACTAAACAGACCAAACCAAGTGGGGTCTGGGCAGAAGAAGAGCAGACCCAGAAAAGTCCCACAGCAAATGGCCACCTAGCTCTGGAAAGGTCTTAGAGTTGTTAAGGGCAACTTGTCACCCATTCCCAGGCTCTAGCTGGACAAGAATCATATTTTCAGAACAAATTGGAGGTCACTGAGGCATAACAAATAGAGGACACTGACTGAGTGAATCAATTCTTTCTTACCTAGGGGAAGAAATGACTCTCAGTTGTTTTATTGCTGTGTTTGAAATCAGCTTTTCATAAGAATGTAAAAGAGATGAGAAAGAGGAATAAACTAATTTTTGAAAAACACAAAACGACCCTCATTTGTCGTAAGAAAAATAAAATACAGCCATAAGGAAATCCTTGTCTTTCAACACTTCTTTTATTTTTGAGACAGTGTCTCACTCTGTCACCCAGGCTGGAGTGCAGTGGCGCCAACATGGCTCATCACAGTGCCACCTCCTGAGTAGCTGGGACAACCAGCATGTACCACTACACCTGACTATAATTTTCTTCTACTTTGTGTAGATACAGGGTCTGTGTTGCCCAGGCTGCTCTCAACTTCATTTCCTGTCACTGCTATCATTTCTTTCTTTTTCTTTTTTTTTTTGAGACCAAGTCTCTGTCGCCAGGCTGGAGTGTAGTGGTGTAATTACAGCTCACTGTAACCTCTGCCTCCCAGGTTCAAGCGATTCTCCTGCCTCAGCCTCCTGAGTAGCTGGGATTACAGGCACATGCCATCATGACCAGCTGATTTTTGTATTTTTAGTAGAGACAAGGTTTCACCATGTTGGCCAGGAAGGTTTTGATCTCTTGACCTTGTGATCCTCCGACCTCGGCCTCCCAAAGTGCTGGGATTACAGACATGCGCCCCTGCACCCAGCCACTACCATTTCTTAATCCAGGCTTTCACTGTCTTCACTGTCTCCCATCTGAACTCAAAAATATTAATTGCTCAGACTCTTCAGGGCTCCCCACTTGATCATGTCATATCCCTTCTCAAAAGTCTTCCATGGTTCCCTACTGATGACAGATTAAATGCCAAACCCCATCGCCTTGTACTCAGGGCCTGTCAAGGCTGCACCCCAACCTGATTGGAATCACCGAAGTCCTCACTCTACCTGACCTTGACCAGTGTTTTTATTGCCACTCCACCCCTATGAAGGAAGCTCGGGGGAGAATACATACAAAACTTCTTGTAAACATGGATGTGTTTCCCAATAGTTAATATTAAAATTGTGACTCCCTCCTTCTCCTTGGAGTCTTTCTTGGTGTTCAGGTGGAGATGGTCACGCCCATTTGGTGTCCTTCCTCTCCCCAGGGAGCACTGGGTGCACCTACGGAGTTTTGTTGTGCTTCTGTCTGTAGCACTGAGAAAAGTGCTGGCATGTGGTAGATGCTCAAGAAACAATGGCTCCATTCTGTTGCGCCTACTTCGCATTGAATGTAGATGGTGTTACATTGCTTTTGTCATTTTTAAGAATTCCACGAGGCAGAGGGCAGCTGGACCATTCATAAATATTGATGTTAGGTGAATAGCAAGTAGCTGGCAAATATTCCTGGCAATCATTCAGTTGGTAATAACTAAAGATTGTACCTTTCCATAGCTACTGTGTGTGGTCATCTTTTCAGTGAGTCTTCTTTCTATATCTGGGAAACTTGAGATTTTCTTTACCTGGGTCCAAAGTTTATCAGCAATGGTACTGGTATTGGTTTTCTCCTTATGTTTTGTTTTTCCTAAGCAACTGAGAGTGGTCTCAGGGGACTTTTTTGTTGATAGTAAACTCACTACAAAGCTGGCTAACAATAAAAGTTGCCCAGGACACGGAACACCAGACAGTGCTATCTGGGGTTGGCTTGCTTACACAGGAGATGTGATAAGGCACAGTGGTTAAGGACAGGGCTGCTGGCATCAGAGGACCCTGAGTGCCGGTCCTGGCTTCAAGAGTTTGTGGTTGTGTGACCCTTAGTAACTCACACTTCTCCGTGCGTCAGTCTGCTCAAATGCACATTGGGGTTTTTGTTTGGATCAGGTGAGATAATGCAACAGAACCTGGCAAAGTAAGCACTCAACAGTATCTTCATCATCTTCATCTTAATCATCTTCATCGTCATCATTCTCGTCTCTCTGACTATGTCCTTCTATTTCAAGTTATCTCCCTCCAGGTTAGCTTCATTGTTGTCTTTCCTCAAATATGCCTGGCATGTTCCCCCCACTTAGGATACACATGCCATTCCCTCTGCCTCTAATGCCCCGACACCCATATCCTCATGGCTTGAATGTCTCCATCCCCCATATTCTCATGGCTCCAGGACCCTCTTGTATTTTCATGGCTTGAATATCACCGCCTATGTCCTCATAACTCAGATGCCTCCCCTCATGTCCTTATGGCTCCAGTTCTCCCCACCATGTCCTCATGGCTCATTCCTTACCTCCTACAGGTCTACTCCAATGTCTCCTTCTCAGCAGTGCCCGCTCTCACCCCCTAGTTAAAAAAATAATACCTAATCCTGCTTCTCTACATTTTGGGTTGCCTTAACACTTCCAATTCTAATAGACTAGCAGTTTTATTTAGCTTAGTGTCTATCTTCCCCTGCCTGATGGTTAATATTGAGTGTCAACTTGATTGGATTGAAGGATGCAAAGTACTGTTCCCAGGTGTGCATGTAAGGTGTAACCAAAGATTAACATTTGAGTCAGTGCACGGAGAGAGGCAGACCCACCCTCAGTCTGGGTGGGCACCATCTAATCAGCAGCCAGCATGACTACAATAAAGCAGGCAGAATTTGGAAGGAATAGGCTTGCTGAGTCTTCCAGCCTCCCTCTTCTCCCCTGCTGGATGCTTACTGCCCTGGAACATCAGACTCCAAGTTGTTCAACTTTTGGACACTTAAACTTATACCACTGATGGAGCCAGGGGCTCTTGGGCCTTCAGCCACAGACTGAAGACTGCACTGCTGGCTTCCCTACTTTTGAGGTTTTGGGACTTGGACTGGTTTCCTTATTCCTCACCTTGCTCCTTAGACAGCCTATGGTGGGACTTCACCTTGTGATCATGTGAGTCAATTCTCCTTAAATAAACTCCCCTTCATAATACATCTATCCTATAGGTCTGTTTCTCTAGAGAACCCTGGCTAATACACCCTGCTAGAATGGAGGCTTCATGAGGCCACTGATTTGGGTCTGTTTTGTTCACTGCTCTAACCCCAATGCCTGGAACAAGGCCTAGCAAGTTACAGTTGCTTAATAAAAATCTGTTGCCTGAATGAAGAAATTATTAAAACCTAATTTTGTCTTAATTCTAATTTGACCTCTGTTCCCTCTATTCCTAATCTCACCATACAGATTATAAAAGATTTAAATGAGCAGAGGACACTGCTTTTAAAATCATGTACAGGGTCTCTTTTAAACCCACTCACCATTACCACTAATACCTGCTGAACTCAAAATGTGTGCAGGCACTAGACCAGCTGCCCAGTGCTACTGACTGAAATAAAGGACAGTCCCTTCTTGCATGAATCCACAGACTTTCACATACACTATTTCAGCAGATCCTTGAAATAGCATGACAAAGGAAGAGGGAAGATTCATTATCCCAATATTAACAAAGTGGAGGGTGAAGAATTAAGGGTTGCCCAAGGTTTTATATGTATAGCCCATAAGCGCCAAAGGTGGAGGAGAACACAGATCTTTGTACTCCTTCCACTCTGCAGTGTATCTCATGGTGGAAAACAGAGCACAGGCTCAGAGAGGATATTGTCAAGTGTTTGAGGATGTGTGTATATTTGTGTGCTTAAGGAAAAGCTTTCCTGTTTAGCTACTTACCCTCTGGTTGCTATTTCCATGTCTCGTTAAGAGAAAATGAAAATGGAAGCTTAATCTAAAGAGAGGAAAGGTGAACATATATCCACAAAGTGGTTTAAAAAAATCCCAAACAGACAAACAAAAAACCAACAAAGGCTCCCCCACGTCTCTATAAGACAGGTTCTGTGTGCCAGTGGGCAAACTGCCTTCTAAGGCTGTCTGTGTGTGCCTGGGTGGGTTTACTCACATACCACCCTGCACACCCGTCCATCCCCCTTCCCAGGAGGAACCACCTAAGATTTTTCCTGCTCGTTCTAAATGCTATAAGAGAATTTCACTTCTATTGAACTATCTTTATTTTTTCTACTCTTTATATTACAGCAAACACTGTAAAAACAAACAAATAAACAACTCTGTAGAACCAGTGTAAAAAATATATTCCCCAAATATTCTAAAGTTGTTCTAAATAGCTTGTAGTATTTACCTGGACTGTCACTACTTGAGCTAGGGGCAGCTGAGGCAAGGTCAGGTAGATGCTACTCCCTGCTAGCTAGCCCAGGCCAAGCAGGGGAGGCACACTGAATTCTGCATCCTGTATCCTGTGTACACACACAGTAAACCACTTAAAAATACACATGCTGCTGAATCACAAGATGTGTTGGCTCCATTAACAGATATTGTAAAGAAAATTACATTCAGCTTTTTCCTGAATAACGTGACTTCTGGCCTTATCTATTTAATTTTGCAGCACAGACGAGCTTATTAGTACACGTAGCTTAGTAGTTATGATGTCAATAAACACAGCTCCACAGAGGTGATCTAAGAAGAGGAGACTTTAGAGCTATGCATTTATCATGCATAGCTGGCAAACACATTAAATTTATACAGCTGACACATAGCATATACTCAGAAGCACAAATATCGTCATGTAATAAATGGCTGGAACTGACAACCTAAACCTTCCTCATTTAAGATAGATCTAAAGGTTCAAATATGCTTAATCCTATAGTCAAATTCAGCTTTATGAATGGGATTGAAACAAAAATGATTACAAAGAAAGGAAAAAAATATAAAAAAGGAGAGGTTAGGTACAGTGGCTGACTCATATAATCCCAGCATTTTGGGAGGCTGAGGCAGGAGGATCGCTTAAGCCCAGAAGTTCGAGACCAGCCTAAGCAGCATAGGGAGACCCCATCTCTCCAAAAAAAGAAAATTAACCAAGCATGGTGGTATGTATCTGTGGTCCCAGCTACTCAGGAAGCTGAGGTGGGAAAATCGCTTGAGCCCAGGAGGTCAAGGCTGCAGTGAGCCATGATGTACTCCAGCCTGGGTGACAGACTGAGAGCCTGTCTCACCAAAAAAAAAAAAAAAAAGGCTGGGCGTAGAGGCTCATGCCTGTAATCCCTGCACTTTGGAAGGCCAAGGCGGGTGGATCACTTGAGTTCAAGAGTTTGAGACCAGCCTGGCCAACATAGTGAAATCCCATCTCTCCTAAAAATATGAAAAAAAAAAAATTAGCTGGGCATGGTAGTGGGAGCCTATAGTCCCAGCTACTTGGGAGGTTGAGGCAGGAGAATCTCTTGAACCTGGGAGGCGAAGGTTGCAGTGAGCCAAGATCACACCATTGCACTCCAGCCTAGGTGGCAGAGTGAGACTCCATCTCAAAAAAAAAAAAAAAAAGGAAGGAAGGAGGGGGGAGGGAGGCAGGGAGGGGAAGAAGGAGGGAGGCAGGGAGGGGAAGAGAGGTGAGGGGGAGGGGGAGGGAGGGGGAGGGGGTGAAGGGGGAGGGGAAGGGGAGAGGAGGGGGGGGAGGGGGAGGGAGAGGGAAGGGAAGGAAGATCCACATAATTTTATTGAAGAAGAAAGCAATAAAGGAAGGATGCTATATGTAAGTATTCCATTTGAATAACTGCGAAGATAGATTTGCTAGTATTTCTCTTTCCCTTCATCATGAATTATGACGTGCAATAATGTATGAAATGATTCAGAGCACTATTTCAATCCTGAGTCAATTGCTTATTTCTTTAAGAGTAGCATTTTCCACTATAAGAAAATTATGCAAAAACAGAATTTGATTGTATTCACAGACAAGTGATAGTAAAAGAACACAGAGAAGCACAGTAAGATACTAGAATTAACACATCAGTGATCAAACCTGAGTTGAACATATTTTTGTTTTACAGGAAAAAATAGAAAAATTTTAAAACCTATATTTTAACAGTGGTATGTATATAATTTGACAAACTGATCCTCATTAGATTAGAAGGATTTTTTTGTTTGTTTAATTTTAGGTTCCAAGATACAGTACAGAATGTGCAGGTAGGTTTGTTGCATAGGTAAATGCCACGGTGGTTTGCTGCACCCATCAGCCCATTGCCTAGGTATTAAGCCCTACATGCATTAGCTATTTGTCCTGATGCTCTCCCTCCATCCACCCCACTAATAGGCACTGGTGTATGTTGTTCCCCTCCCTGTGTCCATGTGTTCTCATCATTCAGCTCCCGCCTATGAGTTAGAACATGTGTTGTTTTGTTTTCTGTCCCTGTGTTAGTTTGCTGTGGATGATGGCTTCCAGCTCCATCCATATTCCTGCAAAGGACATGATCTCATTCCTTTTTATGTCTTACAAGGATTTTAAATATATATTTAATATGTGTTAAAGACTGTATTTTAAATATTCAAATTTATTCCCAATAGATCAAATAACAGGACTGAAAAATTAGAATGGATATCATTCCTGGAATAAAAACCATGAGGTATGCAGTTTAGCACATGAGAGAAGCTTGGAATAATGTCTTTACTCAGGATGATTACAACTCCCTTTGAGTTATTTCCCAAGAATTTCCTGAAGACTCACTGTATGCCTGGATATTAGTAGGTCCAAAGCATTATATGGGATGGAATAATAGGGGAGACTGGTCAGCTGGTAGAGCAGATGACTGCTTTATAGAAAAGTTGTGATAGCTATATTCAAATGGCATAATCTAGTTAAGGCAATAACACATTACACAGGAAACATTTAAGTCTACAACAAAGGTAGGTGTTCTCTTCACTATGAGATTGGGTCAAGGAGCAATTAGAATTGTTGGGTTTTGCCTATAACCCAGCCTATTAAGAAAAGTACAGGTAGTTTGACGGTCACATAAACGGGGATGATGACAGGTGAGTACAAAGAGAAAGTGACACTTTCCTCTGGAACTTTCCCTGCCTTTCATTCCTTGGACTCCCTCAAAAAACACTGAGCTGTGAGTGACACTATAAATTCTGAGGCTGTTTTCATTAGTCACAGATGCCAGAAGAAATAGGATGACAATAAACCAGTCTCTTCATGAATTTCTGAGGACAGATATCAGAATCAAATGAACAAAATGTCCTGAAGCACACAGCAAAGCTCTGCATACAGCATCTCATGACCAAGTTTTGTTTGAAATCTCCTCCTAACTGCAAATGGAGCAAACGACTGAGTAACCCCCAACACTTGAGTACATAGAGTAAGTGGGAAAGGATCCCTTTGGGCCAAGGTGTTGGCTGGGAAATCACAGAGGTGGTTTGGAGAGTGTGTGAACTCCTTTAACCCCGAGAGAAGTTAGGAAGGCACTGAGATGTAAAGAGCACAGAACCCTGACTTGGTGAAGTGTCCATGTGACTTCCAAGGAGAATACGATTTGTTGGTGGACGGAACCAAGACAGCTCGATAGATCAAGGCTCAGGCCCTGGGCCATCACACCACCTCTGATTGCCCCTTTCTCCTTCCTCAGCTCCCACTTTGGCATTTGGGGTCCTCATGATCCTCCCCAAAGACTCCAGTCCAGCCCCCTCAGTCCCCTGGTGCTCATCTACTAAAGGCAGGGAAGCACTGTACCAACTGTCTACCTGTACCAACCTAGATGGGAATCCCAGCTCTGCCTTTCCAGCAGACTATCCCTGACCTCCACCTCTTCCCAAAGCAAATATATTTTTAGCTTCTTGAAACTAGAACATTTTAAACATCTCCATTTCCAAACAGAATCAAATCCTTACAAGTGCACAATTCAAGGTTCACTTGGGTGATTATCATAGTCAAAGAAACAGTCCCAAAGTAACTGAGAAGTCTCCATCTTTAGCAAGACACATAGTGCTGGCAGTTCTTAAAATGAGTTTTCATGTTTTGTTTAAAGCTTCTTTCTATCAAGTTTTCAAAATCTTCGGGTCTGAGTTTCAGGCTGTGCAGAGATCCAGTTTCACTGCTAGTTTATCTATAGCATATATCTTCATTGTCAAGATCAAGCTTAGTCAGGCAAACTACAGTGGGAATTTCTACTAACAACGTGTCCCCCCGACCCCCCACCACGGGAGCAGGAAGCCATAACACTCAGCAGGCAGTTACAGCAGTGCTTGGCCCTTAATACTTCTAGGCACACAGAGAAAATGACACATTTAGGCAGTGCTCCGGTAGGTGGATGAGAATGCTCCTGCTGCCTGGGAAGCCGAGGGATTGATAACACCTCATTCACAACTCACCTGGGATGAGAAATCCTGACTTCAATAACCAAAATAAAATTTAGTAATTGTATGGTGAGGAAAGACTGCTGATGCCTTTGCAGGAATCAAAGCAGTGGCTTTGAAGCATTAGTCTTTGGATCTTCATGTCATCATCAAGCATTTGTTGGAGGGGGGTGGGTACTACTAGTTTCACTGAGAATGTCCTCAATGAAGCAGTAAAAATTAAAATTTTATGAACTCTCAAAAAAAATTAGTAATAGCAGAAAGGAGAAAATCCAACAAATCTATTATGCAGGCCCCACCACTGATTCAGAATAACTCAATTGCTTTTTCTTAGATGATAGATCCACTTTACCATTTTAGCCTGCCATCTCTCATTGTTCAAAATACACATAAACCCAGACGGGTGATGTCCAGTGCTCAGTCATCACGCCCTGGTGAGCAGCAGTTCTGATTATGTGGAAATGGGCTTTGAAATGTGATGACTGACAGTTAGGTGGAGAAAACCTGTCCACAGAACACCTTCTTTTCACTTTTGAGATTCCCTCATATGGTGTCAGGTTTTCTTTGAAGACAAAATTAGATGTACTAGAGCTGAAGAATACTGCATGGTGGTCTTTCCAAGCATTGCGCAGTGGCTTGAGTTAATTAGAAACTTTTCTAGATAGATTAGAAACTTTCCTAGATAGGACTTGGTTGAGACAATTCTTTTTTTTTTTTGAGACAGAGTCTTGCTCTGTCTCCCAGGCTGGAGTGCAGTGGTGCAATCTTGGCTCACTGCAACTTCTGCCTCTCAGATTCAAGCAATTCCCTGCCACAGCCTTCCAAGTAGCTGGGATTATGGTGCCCACCACCACGCCCAGCTAATTTTTGTATTTTTAGTAGAGTCTTGGTTTCACCATCTTGGCCAGGCTGCTCTTGAACTCCTGACCTCATGATCCACCTGCCTTGGCCTCCCAAAGTGCTGGGATTACAGGCGTGAGCCACTGCGCCTGGCCAAGACAATTCTTTTTCTGGGAAAAGACTTAATTACAAAGTGATGTCCCAATGCAGTGAGTGGGCCCTGCTTCCTTAAGTCTGTTCTGTCCTGCCATTTGGCATGACCACAGTCACCTGCAATGTGATAGGTCTCTAACTCATCCAAGGGCTTCTTAGTGTGCCCAGCCCTAACGCTTACCCTTACGTCATTACTGGTCAGCTGCCTAGCAATATGCTAAATGTTTTTTGCACATCATCTCATTTAATCTCTGTAACAACTGTAAGAGAGCATATCACTCATCCCACTTCACAGATGAGGGTACTGAAGTTTAGGGAGATTAAATAATTTATCTAAGATCTGGCAGACAGTAAGTGGTGCGCTCAGATTTGAATCCAGGCACACCAGACTCCAAGTCCCTCCTTTGATCATCATCCACCACTATATCTCATTTAAAGAAAGGCAGCTGGGAATGAACCCACATTTGTGTAATAGTGTACAGTTTTACAAAGCACTTTCACATCCACTGTCTTATTTAATCCTCCACAATAATTCTGTACACTCGTTGATATTCAATTAGTGAGTGACATTCTCTTTTACAGTTGTTGTGGAAATTAAATGAGATAATGTGCAAAAACATTTAGCATATTGCTAGGCAGGTGACTATTAACGAAGGAAGGGTGAACATTAGGGCTGGGCATACTAAGAGGCCCTTGGATGAGTCAGAGACGTATCACATTGCAGGTGATTGTGGAGAGAGAAAGTCATTGAGCCAGAATCCAGGCCTCCAGTGAAAAAATGAAATTCATAAATAACAGAACACACAATAAAGTTTCATAATGGTAAGGAATGAACATGGACATCAAGGTCCAAGATCTGGATTTGAGTTCCTGTTCTGTCACTTACTAGTTGGGTGACCCCAGGCAAGTCATTGAATCTGCTGTCAAATGGGCAGAATAATACCTTATAAGGTATGGACCGAATGAGGTACTGCATAAGTGTTGCAGAAATTATCCAGTGCAATACAAATATTAATAATAGCGACAGCAACAATAACAATAGTTTTGATACAAATACGTTAGTACCATCATCTCATGTTCACTTCAGCCTCTTGAGGATGCAAACATAGGAACACATTCAAGGCAGCTCTTCAGAACCACCCATGCTGATTCAGATTCCTGTGATGAGACTTCAAATTCGGGTCTTCAAATGTGAAACAAAATATTTGTTTTCAACGTTTGCAAAGTGGGATTCTTCGTTTTTTCATCTACCAAAACCAGTACCCCAAAATGTCATCACCATGAACCTCTGAAATGTAATATTTATATTTATTATAATTATATATTACATTTACAACTTTAATTGGATAAATATAAATTTTACATAGATAAATCTTTGAATAGTAATAATGATGACCTTAGAGTTAAGTTCATTTCTCACCTGGATCTTTCACTAAATTCCACCAAAAAGATGTCATCTCTGGGATGCCATGCTACCCTGACAAGAATTGCAACCTGGTTCTAGAATTGTTCCTCTCATTTTTGTGGTGTTAGGGCTAAGAGGATCCAATCAAATATGTGCTGAGTAAGAGATATGGCCCAATCTCAATTATGTCAACACCAACACTGCCCTCAAAGCAGCCAACTCTATGATATCCAGTCTAAGTGGTTCCAACATGAAACCCAGTTTAGACACCTCTGCTTTGGAATGCTGCTGTGGCACACAGTCTGTTGGACCCACACCCAGCAGTTCTTTTCCTGCTCCACACCCACAGAGCCCTGATGTTTTTCTGGCATCTTCTCTTCCTTCCCACTGTGACACAGGCAAAATCTGATTGGTCTAAGCCAATGATAGTGGTTGCATCCTTTTGCCAGGAATTGGTTAGGGGAAGGCTAATGAATCATGAAAGGACAGCTGCTAGAAGCCTTTGGGGAAAGAGTCTCCTTGCTAATAAGATGGAACACAAGGAAGTGAAACAGCCTTTTCCCGTGGTTTGATGATATGGCTAAGACTGCTATGGTCATCTTGTGACCACAAAGCCTTATGAAGTGACCCTGAGGTTGTGAGAAAGAGAGATAGGAAAATCACGATGATATCACTGAGTTACCAGTTGGGCTTTCTCCCATAACTTTCAGTAGTGTGAGACAGAGAATCCATTTTCTCTGTGGCAAGCCAAGGTTGGAGTTTTTCAGACTTGCACCCGGAAGCATCCCAACTGGGACACCATGGAAACAACCACAGTTGCACTTCCCTGCAGATCATCTACACTTTAAGCCTAGTTTCCAGGGTTCCTATTTTGTGCTGAGCTTGAGGAAAAGCGATTATTATACACTAATAATGGAATGAGAAAAGCTCTCATTTGAGCGAATTGCCACCATCAACGCAGACCTTCCTCCTCTAATGAAATGAGACATTTTCAGAGACTTTCAGAAAATATCCCAAAGGCTTGGGTTTGATTCCAGAGTTCAAGGAAGGCCTGGTCACCTGCCTTTGTGTGGGTCCCCATGGCTTATTAAAAAGGGAAGAAAAACAGATTCATAAAAATGGTGATTTACTGTAAGTATTTATGTTTAGCAGATTTATGCCTTTATAACACAAGTAAAAATTCAATGCACTACAATGATAATATTCACACGTGGATTGTAGGCTCATAAAGAATATTAATTCACAGGGCACCCTAGGTGCTGTGGTCTATGGACCCTAAGTGGCTTGATGGTCAGCTTGTCCATCAGTCTTACCAGTGTAACTCTGAGTTGATGTGTCAACTTAGTGGAGAGAGTAACAAAAGCGTGGCCCTTCGTGACTATGAGGCCTAGGTTATAAAAAAACAAAACGCCTTTCTCCATCTGCCTCCTACCCTGCCCATGGTGGGCTCAGCTGGCCACTGTGGTTTTCTGTGACTGAGCATATTCCTGTAAAGCATTCCCGATGAGCCAGCGCTTTACAGAGACTAACTCATTTAATCTTCAGAGTGTCATAACAACACTCTGAAGATGGTCTTACCATCATCCTTATTTTACAGATGAAGGAGGAAGCACAGAGAGGTTAAGTGAGTTATCCAAGATCACACAGCAAATAAGTGGTAGAGTCAGCATTAAAATGCAGGGCCATAACCCCAGAACTCTTGTTCTTAACCAGCACATTATGCCGTCTCTGTGCTGATACAATCATAAAACTATGGGGATGAGGAGGAGCAGATCTGGAAAACAGAAGCAGGTTAGGCTCTCTCAAGGCCAGGGCGTGTGTGAGGTTTGCTGGTTCCACAGGATAATCACTGTGCAATGTGAGTGTGGTCTCTTTTTCTCTTGTCACCCTAGAGCATGTGCACATGGGTGGGTGGGGGTTGTTTTCCATATGTAATTGTACAGAAGCGTCTCGCCAGCTTTATGAGTTTAATTCTGGTGCTTTTAAAAATCACTTCAACAAAACTTCTCAAAGCCAATGCTTTGCTTTCTAACACTTATTGCTAACCAGGCTTCCACTGTGGATTAGAAATAAATCCTTAACATAATTACATTATCCTGAAATAAGGCCGTTTGTCTTTTCCATTTGAAACAATTTTGCTATAATCACTTCAATTGTTTCTAAATTAAGCCTCATAAATGGCTCTGCAGAATGGATGGTCTCCATGATCAGAAGTGCTTCTCCAAAGAACCAAAAACTAATCCTGGAACTGACTCGTCACAGAATTCCCATTCTACTTTTTGAATAGGATTTAAAAGAGGGCTGACTGAAGCGAGAGTTCTGGGGCCTCCAGAACCCAGTCTGACAAGAAGACTGCTATAGAATAATTAATCACAGACCATGGTGTCCAGTAAAGCTGGGTGAGAGCCTGCTTTCTCACTAAGTGTGTGACAGGCTAGCTATCTTAGAGCCTCAGTAATCTCACCTGGAAAATAGGGATAATAATGCATGCATAGTATACAAGGTTGTATAAAGAAACATTCATAAAACCCTTAGCTTGGCGCCTATGCATACACAGAAGAAGGAGGAAACCATTGCCCTTCCCTCTACCTCTATTCAGATCACTTTGCAAGAGGCATTGATATGACTGGTGAGCCTCCAGGCCACTATTTGCCAGAAGCAAGAACTAAGGTTGTTAAAGTCAAATATATTCCTCTCTCTCTCTCTTCACCAGGCTCTTGAGATATGCTTCCACATAGCACAGGCCTGCTGTCCCTTCTAGCATAGCAGCTGGATGGTGGTGTATTTGTCTGTTCTCGTGCTGCTAATAAAGACATACCCAAGACTGAGTCATCTATAAAGGAAAGAGGTTTAATCGACTCACAGTTCAGTAGGGCTGGGGACACCTCAGGAAACTTACAATCACGGTGGAAGGGGAAACAGACACGTCCTTCTTCACATGATGGCAGGAAGGAGGAGTGCTAAGCAAAAGGGGTAAAAGCCCCTTATAAAACCATCAGCTCTCATGAGAACTCACTTACTATCATGAGAACAGAATAGAGGGCAACTGCCCTCATGATTAAATCACCTCCCACCAGGTCCCTCCTATGACACTTGGGGATTATGGGAACTGTAATTCAAGACGAGATTTGGGTGGGGACACAGCCAACTCATATCAGGTGGTAACACTGGAATTTACCTGAAAGAGCAGAAGAGGCCACATCTGGGCCTTGACTCCAAACCATTCTCTTGACGCGATCACCGGAGAGGCCCATCCTGGCTGCCCAACTGGTGATAAAAGGTACTTTGATTTCCCAAGGTCTGTATATTTGTAGCCCCTAGGGAAGCCCCAGGAGTGAAGGGGGATTGGCAGAGCAGGATTTGGATATTTCCAGGTCTCTGGCTACAACATGACTCAACTACCACATGGAATAAAACGGCAGCAGGCACACCAAAAAGAAATGTCACTCACCTAAACAAAGGCTCCACTCATTCCTCCAAGTGGCTTCAATTCTAGAGACAAGGACACTTTCATTATCCTTTTAAAAATTCCCTTTTCTCCCTACAATAGCAACACTTGGCCTGGTACTTTCTGTCAGACCCTCTAAAGTCTTTCCTGCCTAGGAATGTCTGCAGGGAGGTGAGCAGACCTTACCCTCATCTTCTGCCAGGTGATATAAGCAAGGCTGCCTTCTCTGGGAAGTGTTTGCACTTGGCCTGGGAAATCTGAACTGTAAAGAGGTCCCCACATGATGATACACCTTCTGCAGAGTGGCTCTCCTTTTCAGCAAGGAAGTCACACTTGTTTCTAGGGGACATCACCTAAAAGGTTTTAGGTACAATAACACCTAGATTTCTCTTTTCCACCAGAAATACATCCAAGTGCAGAAATGGCCAGTATCATCATTTGTTTCATGCTCTATTATAAACCACACATAGCTCAAAGGTAGAAACAACCCAAAAGTTCATCAACAGATAAATGGATAAATAAATGCAGTATATACATACAATGGAATATTATTCAGCCTTAAAAAATGAAGTTTTGACACATGCTACAACGTGGGCGAACCTTGAAGATATTATGCTACATGAAAGAAGCAAAACATAGAGGACAAATATTGCATGACTGCACTTATATGAGGTGCCTAAAATGGGCAAATTAGAAACAGAAAGTAGAACAGAGGTTACCAGGGGCTGGTGTGTCGGGGCACAGGGAAGGAGATGACTTGAGAGTTAGTATTTCATAGGTACATAGTTTCTCTATGGAATGATAAAAAAAAAAATTCTGGAAATGGGTAATGGTGATGGTTATACAACATTGTGAATGTACTTAATGCCACTGAACTCTATGACTAAAATTAGTTCAAATGGTAAATTTTATTGTTATGTATATTTTGCCATGGAAGGAAGAAAGGGAAAGGAAGAAAAGAAAGAAAGAGAGAGAGAGAGAGGAAAGAAAGGAAGGAAGGAAGGAAAAAGGGAAGGAAAGGGGAAGGGGAAGGGGAAAGCTGTCCAGGGATAACATCTCCATGAAAGAGGAGGGCCCAGAATTCTACCCTGGTTTCCCGGCAGCCACATGTCACTGGGACAGAACTTTACTCAGTGACTGAGGAAAAGATCAAAGACAAAGAAAACAGTGATCTTCACAAGATCTGGCAAAGAGCACGTATTAAGTAGTCCCACTGAAAAATAATGGACTCCATGATTATTTCTGCTCATTTGTGGAGACAGCCTGCCCCAGAGGCAGGGGGTCAGCCACAACTCAGCTTCCAAAGGCTGCCAGGCCCTTTGACCAGATGATAACCACATAACCCTGTTGTATTCTTCATCGCATGGTTTATGACCATGAATATTATTTATTTCTAAGTTAGAAGCATACATTTACCAGACATTTCCAGAAGAAGATTACTGCCCCATAACAATGGCATGTTTGGCTACTGCAAATATAAAACTTAATTCTATCACTTCTGCTAATTAAATATATTTTTTAAAGTTTCTGATTTCATTGTTTCATGGTGCCATTAGAAACAGGTTTTCTCTTAAATATTTTGTATAATATGGTCTTGGTCTTCTAAACGATCATTGTTAAGAATACAATAAACAGTAAAATGTATATAATTCATCCATAAAAAATGCAGCTTCTAGCTATAGTTCAGTGAAGTTGAATAGAAAGAGCATAATTTACATCTGCTTCTTTATTCCTAATAATGATTGTAAAAATAACTAAAATATTCTAGAGGTTGTAGTCATGGAGACACTACCACTACCTTAAAAATGTAAAATATAATTTGTTGAGGAACATCTGAGCAGATGAATAAAAACTAACAGAGAAAAACAAACCTAACCAAAATAATTAAATTCTAGTTTCTCTCTTTTTCCACTTGGATTAGTCCATAGCAGCTTAGTGCCCTGAAGTAACCACAACAAAGAGTGATTTCCAAACCTGGCAAATGTTAACAGCTTAGATGAGTTAGAACACACAAAAGATAACCCGTGTATCAGAAATCCAAGAGTGGTAGTCAAATAACATGAAATTATCCTGTGCTCTTTCATCCCCAAATTGAGTTTTCTTAAGTTTTATTTTCACCAAGTAAAGTGTTTGGACTAGGTTCTGATGCTAATGGCCCCTGAGGTGGGAAAAGAAAGCTGATGTGATGAATCATGAATAAATAAGGTACAGCTCTGCTCTACAAGAGCTAGCAATCTAGTGCTCAGCAATATAGTGTGAGCTACAAATGTCAAATGATGTATGCAATTTGAAATATTCTAGTCATCACATTGAAAATTAAGAAGAAAACTTTAATTAACCAAAACATAATTTCAACATATAACAATTTTGGAAGTCACTAACGAAATATTTTACAATCCTTCTTTTTTGTTCTAAATCTTTGAAATTCAACGTGTATTTTACTCTTACAACCCATCCCAATTTGGGCTAGCCACATTTCAATGCTCAATTTCATGTGCTCAGTAGCCCTATGTGGCCAACGGTACCATATTGAACAGGAAAGATAGTGGGAGGCACAGAAAATATACAAATAATTCAAATGCATGACTGTCTCTCATCAGGGATATGAAAGAGACATAAATAAAACACCTAGGGTGCCTTCAAAGAGGTGGTTGCATTTGAATTGAGTCTTCAAAGTCTTTAAGTTAAGAAATGGTATAATCAGGTTTGAACTGTATAAAGGGCTGACTGGTATTGACAAAGGGAAGATCAGATGGGTGGGACAAGGATAGAGAGAAGGAATCAAGAGCCTAGGCGGCAGAGGTTGAGAACCTGGATAAAGGCCAGCGTGAATTTAAGAGATGTTTTGGAGGAAGAATTCGGAACTGGATCTGTAGCGACAATGTATGACGCTACTGGTGGTTACCTATAACGATTTCTCTTCACTTTCCTGTTAACAAAAACTTGATTTTGTTCAGGTATTTTATACCCTCTACAATGTCATGTTTTTAGGGAAAATGAAAAGATCCCCAGCCCCTGGAGAATAGATCTTGTTTAGCATAAGGCAGTTACGGTACCTTTGTCTTACCACGGATTGGCTTGGGAAGGGACTTAGGATCCAATTTTGGCCAATAAGACAAGTAGGTCTGCAAGGGGAGAAGTGGGGTTCTGAGAAGGGCTTCTTAGATCTTAAGACACAAGGAAGAGATAGTCTGTTTCTGCATCTAGTGTGTGGTGTGCTGAGGATGAAATGCCTGGAACTGATGCAGCCAATGTATCACTCTGAGATGGGTGAGTCTACCAACAACTGAGATTAGCAGAGTGAAATTATGGACTCTTGATGTCATCATTAAACCACAGAATTAGCTAACCCTGGAAATACTCTACCTCTGGACTTCTTGTTCTGTGAGGTAATGTATAATTTAAGATATTGTGGATTAGCTCTTATTTACAGCTGACAGCATCCTAATAGATAGGAAAAGAGAAGGAGCTGGATAATGCCCCAACCACTGGTAAGAACCATCAGGTCTTTCCTTTGTGCAGCATGTCAGAGCCTGTGAAGTGCTTTCACCTGATGCCCTCCCCATTAGACCCTCCTAACAGCCCTGGGAGGTGTGTAGGCAAGTGCCACTGTCTGCTTTCACCTATAAGGTATAGCCTTCCCCTAGTTTTCCTTCTCATTTTCAGCAACCAGTACAGTATCTGGAATAATGAGTTTAGCTATCATTTCTTGAGCTTTTCTATATGTTGGAAACTGCTGGATGTTTCCTATACAAAATCTCACTTTATTCTCTCATTTACAATAGCTTACAACAGCTCTACAAGTTGGGTATTGTTTTGGTCTATTGGTGCTTCTATAACAAGATGCCATAAACTGGGGAGCTTATAAACCGCAGAAATTTATTTCTTACAGTTCTGGAGACTAGGAAGTCCAAGATGAAGGTGCCAGCAGATTTGATATCTGATATGAAGGCTGGTTTCCTGGTTCACAGATAGTACCTTCTTGATGTGTCCTCATGTGGTGGAAGGAAAGCAATGGTTTCTCTGGGGCCTCTTTTATAAGGGCACTAATCCCATTCACGACATAATCACTACCCAAATGTCCTACCTCCCAATACCATCACCTTAGGAGTTAGGATTTTAACATATGAGTTTGGGGGATGCAAATATTCAGACCATAGCAGGTGTTGTCACCATCTAACAGATGAGGGATTGAAGCTCAGGAGGGTTAAACTACAAGTTCAAGGTCTCGAGGTAGTGACAGAGGTGCAACCTGAACCCAGGTGTCTCTCTGTAAAGACTGTGTTCTTTACCACCAAGATACACTGGGCACAGGGCAAGTCCATATGTTTACTGAATGAATGAATAGATGGATGGATGAATCAATCGATCAAAAAATAAATGTATGTTCAAAGAGATTAAGTACCGTATACAAGGTCACTCTGCTAAAGAATGATCCAGACAGGTCTTCTGGCTCCAAGGCCAGTGTCCTTCCTACCACATCCTATGACTACATTATCACTTACTTGGCACTTGGTTGGACACCACCTTGAATGGTGACTGATAATTTATTTGTGTGTGAGTCTCATCTCTGCAACTAGATTGTCAATTCCTTGAGGTAGCACAGTTTTGTTTTGTTTGTAGCTAACACAGCAATCAGAATAATGCATTGTTCACAGTTAAAGGCTTGATTTTTAAAGAAACTATCTTCAAAATACAAATGACTCTAACTGCTGGTTTGCCCTCAACAGTCCTAGTTGATACCTACTGCCCCAGCTTCAGTATTAGGGCTTAGTAATAGGGTTCTTTTTTACTCTCAGAAGTATTCCTGTTTGGACAATTGTATAGTCACCTTAATCATGGTAAACAAGAGTTCAGTTTGGCCTGTCAACCATGCCCAGCACAGCTGTCTCTGGCTAAAGATGGATACAATAGCCACTGGGGTTCATGCCCAATGCTAGGACACAGGTAATTTTAATGCTCACAACTCTTCCTACCTCTTTCCTCCACCATTCACCCCACCTTCTCCTGTCTCTCAAAATCTCTTTTTTTTTTCCTATCACTGCTTTCCCCTCCAGCAGCCTTTTCCCAGCTTGCATCTCACATCCTAAGGCTTATGGGCAGAAATGGAAGAACAGGTTTCAAAAAAGCCAGGGAAACACATTGTAACATTGCTCCTACTGCCTCACTGCTGTTCTTGGCTGAAATCCTTTTCAACTTAAGATAACACACATTTGTAAACAACAAAATAGAAAACAAACCTTTGGTGGTTGTTTACTTTTGGCTTCCATGTCCTGTGTGAATATGTATGCATTGAGAACATGGTAAACCAGATGACTCTTTTACCAGTGAAAACATACAGTGGCGACAAGAGATACTCAACAGGTTAAATACCACTATGAGCTCACTTTGAACCACTTCAAGTTCTGGAATCATGACTGACGGGGGGAGAATAAGAAGTAGACCAATTCCTAAACACACACTGTGTGCTGAGCTGTCATCAGAGGTAGACCTACTAGAGATTAAGTTTTTCTCCATCCTCTTCCCCGCCCCCACCCCCCTTTTTTTTTAACTAAGACAAATGGCAGAAAATCAGATCAGATCAGAAGCAGCTTCACTGATGAGTACAAATGTACAGCTAGTGGCTCCAATGTCCATGGAGAGAAGTGTTTCAAGATTCTTTATTTTGAGGATTTAACAGAAAAGCTGGTTCACTGTTTCAGTGAAGGACCTTGGGAGAAAGCTTCCATGAGGTGGCAGATCGTTAAGAGGCCTTGACTCAGCACAACTGGGGCTGTCCTGAGACCCAAGATGTCACACTGTGTAGGTGAACTCTCCTGGCTGGGACATTCTCTTGGCCTGAATGGTCAGCGGGACCAGCTGGGATTCAACTGGAGCAATGGACAGGCAATGACTATCAAACTGTACCTGCCCTGTGTTCAACAGCACCACTGTGTGGCAATGAAAAGCAAGTGCAGGGTCGGCCAATGAGACTTCAGCAGTCTATGCTACACATTTGGAAGTCAAGGGCCATCTTTGCACTGAATAAGCCCTGGAGATTTCAGGACAATTAAGAGGTGGAAGAAGAGCAAGACAGAGATACTGGTTTGCCTGCTAATGGGGTATATTGGATTTCTGAAGAATTAACTAAAATAAGTGGGATGTGACTTCACCTGCACTGTAGTTTGTGAGTGGTTCTCATCAGTTACAAATGCAACTGACCAGAGAATCTGACTGGATGAGATTTTTCTAGTAAGAATATGGCTTGATATACATCATATGTCTTGTTTCATGATTATTAAATTTATCCTATTATAATCTCTACTATGCAGTACATAAGTTATTGACTGACTTATTCACCCTGGCAACGAATAATGCCACAGTACCATGGCCATCTTTCCAACACCGGTGTTGCTGAGGACTTCTGGAAGGATGGAAGCAATCAAAGACAATAATAGCTTCCTTCTTAGTCTCTTCTGTCTCTGTCTTTTCTTTAAGATTTTATTATTCTTTAGGAACATCTTTCCCATAAGCAAAAACGATTTCATGCCATAATACTTTTTTCTCCTCTTGCTTCCTCCTGAGTTCCATGTCAATATTTACACATCGCTGCTCACTCCTACTGTTTACCCACGATGGCCTTCAGATCCTGTCCTCAAACTCTCATCAAATAACCCTATATTTTCCATTACTCAATAGAACCTCTCATAACATTTCCATTTCAATAGGAAAACAACTTTCCAAAGTCGAGTACTAGTGTTTCTTTTAAAAAGAAAAGTAATTGAACATTCAAGGTGCCACGGGTGAGCAATGAGAATACTAGGTGAAGCTATTTGTTACTCTCCAACTATTCACTCCATTTTCCTTATCTCAGGTTAATACAGAGCATGTCCTGACCTCTGAGGGCTGCACAGACAACTACTCATAAAGGGCCTGTCATCTCTACTTTCTGTGACTTTTCCCAATGAATAAGAAGGAGGCAGAGAAGAGGAACAAGAAGACGAGCAAGAAGAAAAATGGCTGTCATTATTTTTTTCCCAGGTCTAATGAAGTATTTTGAATTTCAGTGTCCCAAAAGATTTCATTTTTCCATTGAATAATTTTTCACTTGGCCTTCTCCATCACCCCAGTTCTAGATGTAGGGTGTTTTTTAAATATCAATTTTACCTTAAAAATTTATTATAGTGCTTCCCCATTCTCTATCCTTGCCTGCACTCCACCTTCATTTATACCTAGCAAAATGCCAAGACACAGTAGGCCTTCGACAAATATGGTGAAGTAAATGTGAACATAATTTCCTGCTTGCACTATTGCATTTATTTCCTAACCCACACAACTATCAGAGAGGCTATTTAAAACAAATTTTTAGAGCCTCCCACCTCCCAAGTGGCTAGGGCTACAGGTGTGTGCTACCATACCCAGGTAATTTTTTATTTTTTGTAGAAATAAGATCTGGTCATGCTGCCCAGGCTGGTCTCAAACTCCTAGCCTCAAACAATCTTCCTGCCTCAGCCTCCCAAAGCACTGGAATTACAGGTGTAAGCCACCGTGCTGGCTGAGTTTTTAAAACTCACATCTCTTTATGCCACTTTCCTGCTCACCAACACCAATAAATCCCCCACTGTCTTCAATGTCATGTCTTATCCCTCAGTCTGATACTACAGATGGCTTTGTAATCTGGCCCCAGCCCGCCTTGCCTGAAGCACTTGACCCTCTCTCCACCCACTCCTGCTCCAACTCTACAGAGAGGCAGGACCCTTCTTAGCAGGCCCCAGCCCTCCCCCCTCCACAGGCTGTCTCCCGTTGACATCCCCAGTTTCCACTGTTCCTACTCATCCTGCCTGGATTCCCACCAAATAAAGCCTGAAACAAGTGCTTGCTTTCCAATGACAAATCACCATTGATCCTGGGTGCCAAACACTGTCTTGAGCACCTTATGTAACACTGCAGTATTTCCTTGAATCCCAATAACAATAAAAGCTATGTATTAATTCATCCAGTAATCTGTTCCTCCCATGAATTATGACAGATCCAGGATTTAACCCTATATCTCTGTCATCAAAGGCCAGGTGCTCTTACTCATTGTGTACACCACATGCCTCCTGCCCCCATGTGCCTCTGACTCTAGGAATGCACCTCTCATATCTCTCTATGGTACTCACTACATTGCAAGAGAGTTCTGTTTACAGATGAGAGTTCCCTCACGGGATTATGAACACCTCAATAGCAGGCCTGGTGTTTATATATCTGTGCCTCTCTAGTGTCTAGCATGGTGCTGGGACACAGGATGTGCAAAATCCTTTTTTTTTTTTTTTTTTTTTGTAAATTTGAATCTATGTATCCAATAATGAGAAAGATCCCAAACCCTACTTGAATTGGAGAGCTGAGTCACATGTAGATCCTAGAGCTCTTTTACTACAAAGTACAAATCCAGTGGCTCAATTGGATGATAAGGATGCTGAATCTCCACTTGCCATCCCCAACCTACTTCATACATTAATATTTTTAACTAATTTATAGGAACCTGGCATTGTAATATTTGTGGCAACCATCTATAATTCAACCAGCCAAGCACACCAGCAGAAACCACCCACATTTTCAATAAGAGCATTGCTTAATCCGAATGCTTTTTGGAAGACAAAGAAGCATTCACAAAATGGGAACAGTAGTGAATGTTGATAATGAGAAAGTTTTATAACAAAGTGACTTGCTGATTTATATGGTACTTCCAAGCCAATGGCTAGAAGAAATTTTTATAAAGATCCTTTTTCCTAAGCCTAGGCGACATGCCAGAAAGGTTGTCAGTGTCTTCAAAGACAAAGAAATTGAGAGAGGGAGAGGGGAAAGGAGGGAGGGGAGGAAGAGAGTCAGGGAGGAGGATGAGGAGGAGAGAGACAGGGACTTGCCTTTAATATCTTGATACACAGATGGGAAAATTGTAAGCAGTTAAATGAGGAAACATACCAGATTATCTTCTAGAAGGAGTTCTCATCTGAATTCAAGGTGGGTCTTGAAAGTATCCCAGGGACCTGCCTACTCTCAGGGCTAGGAGAGCAATGTTCTCTTTCCTACTTTTATTTCAATTCTGCCACACAGTAAAGAGTTCTGGGGACCAAGGAACAGGGGAAGCACATAACCAGACATACATCCCCAAAGAAGACCAGACCAAATTACCAAAGCTTCAGGTAACCAGCCTGAATTCCCAGGAGCTACAGTCACTTCCTTTGTGTGAAAACTATGAAAAGGTACAGGTACCCCCAAAGCTTGATGTGGGTATAATATCTGTCACTCGGTGTTAGATAAAAATGTATCATCAGTAAGGGTGCATGGCTGGCTTAGGTGGAGGGACAAACTGGCCTGATCCCTGATTAAACAAAACCTAGCACTTACTCTCCCTTAATAGTTTAATTAAGGGCAGTGACACTTGCTTTCAGGCACTACAATTCCCAAGGCCACACCAGACCCCAAGGGGTTGGTCAAGTCAAGATGGTGGCCAATAAACAAGCCCACCCAAGGTTATGGCTCCAGTCCCATGAACCTGGTTCTGACATGATTCTCCAAGGGCTACTGACTGATAATACACAGATTAGGTCTGGTTAGAGAACATCTCATCCCATTTCCCCCAGTAGAACACCTCAGATATTGACAATTTGTCACGCCAAGAACACAGAGCCTGAATTTTCCACTCCTCCCACGCTGTTTGGCTGGCCTGGCTAGCAATGGGCTTTATTTTTACAATGCTCATCACTCTGCAGCTTTACCTCCAGGCCAGTGGGCTCTGAAGCAGCTGGAAACCAGAGCCAGCTGGGGGCCCTCCACGGAGCAGCCACCACTCAGAGCGAGCAAGAAGAAAAGGATTGCCACAGGCCATACTGCGAAATATTCTGGGAATATTCTGGGGGCCGGGGGGAGGGACCTCCATTTATCCTAAAGTAAATGCAAACTGACGTCTGGGTTTGGAGTGGCTGAGGTTCCAGCAGAGCATCTGGCTATCTTAACTAGACACGGCAAACCTCTTGCTAATTCAGATAGATGGAAAATGTGGCACATATACACCATGGAATACTATGCAGCCATCAAAAACAATGAGTTTGTGTCCTTTGTAGGGACATGGATGAATGTGGAAACCATCATTCTCAGCAAACTGACACAAGAACAGAAAATCAAACACCGCATGTTCTCACTCATAGGCAGGTGTTGAACAATGAGAACACATAGACACAGGGAGAGGAGCATCACACACTGGGGTCTGTTGGGGGGGGGGGATAGGGGAGGGACAGTGGGGGGGTAGGGAGGTTGGGGAGGGATAACATGGGGAGAAATGCCAGATATAGGTGACAGGGGGATGGAGGCAGCAAACCACATTGCCATGTATGTACCTATGCAACAATCCTGCATGTTCTGCACACGTACCCCAGAACCTAAAGCGCACTTTTATATATATATATAGAATACTTGTTTATATATATATATATAAAATACATACATACATATAATACATACATACATATATATATGTGTGTGTATATATATATATATATATAATACTTGATGTTAAAAAAAAAATCAGATAGATGAAGAAAGGCCAGTGTTCATTCATGAAATTCCAGAACCACAGTCATAGGCTGTTTCTGTCAAATCCATGCAGCAACTCAACTTTATGTTAAACGTAAGTTTTCAAGATGAGGTGTGGCTGTAACCTATGTTATTGAATCTACCTCACTTGCCATAAGCAGTAGTAATTTATATTCAAATAATTCATGAAGTGAAGTCCTGCAAAGGTTTGTTCTCATGAATATAATGACAGCACCCTTTATACTCTTGTTTATCACATTTATTTACCCAGTTTGGCCTTTCTTCAAAGGCATCGTAGAGATAAAGCCATAGCCAGGTCAGGTCAAATCATCATAAATTTCAAATTAGCCAAGTGCAAATGGGTGCGGGTTTCCCTTTATAGTTAGAAGCCCTGTGTTCTGTCCCCTTCCTCCTGGGAGCTGTGAAAAGTTTGAACAGATGTTCACATTCAGGGAGGAGGGATGCTTTACTGCTGCTCTATTTACTTCCTCCAGCAGGATCTGTTTCCATTTCCTTATGGACTAGAGAGAACAATTCCACCAGCTTAGCTGCTACCTGGGGGAGGGGCAGCCTGAGATCCTGGTTCCCATGAAGCATGATGAATTCAGAAAAGAATGTGGAATGCCATGAAACCACACTTAGCTCCATCTTTTAGTTCTCAAAATTAGGTCAGCAACTTTGCTGGAGCAGTAGCTTCATCTTTGGGTGCTTTAATGAAGTGGCCAATCATCTGGAATATGAAGCCATTTAGTCTGGAGTTTATCTTTTGCATCTGTGTTCCTACAGCAGCGTCCCCAGCTTAAAATGAAGGCCATGTGAGCATAGGGAGAACCACTTATGACTCTGTTGCCCTGTGACATTCATTTTCCTGCAGTGTTTATTCTGGGATTGAATAGTGTTTGTTTTTAGCATTATAATAAAAACTCTCCAGAAAATCTCTTGGATGAAAGTGCATTCCCCAAATCACCCAATCAGGAAATATTTATGGAGAACTTACCATCTGAAGGCACTGAAAGTGTGAAATACAGCCCTACCCTTTTAGACCTTATTATTTAGTTGGAGGTGACAGCAGTATTTACAGACAGGGTTAAGCAAGGACTTGTTTGTTTCCCGGTAGTCAATCTCCCCTTCTTCCTTTTAGGAATGGAATCCCCTGAGCTGCGTATGCAGCCACCCTACAGACTATGTTTCTTAGATGGGCTTATGTATGGTCATGTGACTACGTTCTGGCCAATCACTTGTGAGTAGACATGAAATGTACAACTTCTGGGTCATACCTTAAAAAGAAACCACTTACTCACTTTTTCTCTTCCCCCGCATTTCAGGGCCTAGAATGTACATGTGGGAGGATAAGCCAAATTCCACTATCTGATGAGAACAACACAGTAGGGAATGGTGGAGCAAAACTATGGAAGGAGTTGGGCCCCAGGTGACCTTGGGAGCATAAGGGGAATTCTTCTCCCTTAATTGTTCAGCTGAGATGAGAGACAGCAAGAGAGAGAACCCTTCTATCTTGTTTAAGCTACTGTGATTTAGTCTCTGATAAAGCAGCTGAATTGATATCCCCACTAATATATATGCATTTCCCTACACAGACCAGGAGCTTCTGGATACCTCTTTATTTCCCCAACCTTCATAAAGTAGGTGCTCACCCGATAATTACAAATCATAATACAAAGATCTAGCTAATAAAAATTCCATTTTTGCTCTGGTGAGATAATTTAACATTATTATATGTATTATAAAAAGATAGAAGGATTAATTTGGAAAAATCTCCAAAATGATGTCTGGCTTGGCTTAACAGATTTAAGAAAAGGCAAGAGAAATATAATATTAATCTATTAGTTTCTAAAAGGTAAAAATACTTCAAAACAAGGGGATTTTATCAGATGGCTGAAAGACACAAGAGATAAGAGAATAAACCTTAGCTTACGGTCAAACATGATTATGTAAATCAACACTGGTCTATAGACACTACTATCTGGACAAGCCCTACTTTTATTAAAAAATGGACAATAGATGCTTAACTGAAGAAACTTACCTAACGTCAGCACTTCTTGCCTCTGATTCTGTTAGGTACTGTTTTAGGATAGCTTTACTACTTATTAACTGTGTTACCCTAGCAAATTACTTAATTCCTTTAAGTCTCAGTTTTTTCATCTCTACAATGGCAATTCATCCAACAAGTATTTATTGAGTGTATACTACACATCAGGCACTGTGCTAGGCATTCTATCTGAAGCAAACAGAAAAACAATAGAAAAAGTAAGAAAATTATATGGAATATTAAAAACTGGTGAGTACTATGAATAAAATTAGAGTAAAGGAGACCAGGAATACCACCAGCAGCAATTCAAACCTGGTATTCCGAATAGGGCTCCTTGAGCAATTATTATGGCTTAAATTAGGGAGGGAGCAATGCAAGGGGCAAGCTATGGTTGAAGTATGGGTAGGTGTGGAAGGTAAACAAAATTTTCTGACAGGTTGTAACTAAGATGTGAAAGGAGGAGATGACTCCAAGGTTTTTGGCTTGAGCTAAAACTGGAAGGGTGCAGCTGGTACCCAATGACAGAGGAAGGTACAGACAGAGTCACGTTTGCCCAAAAGATCGAGAGTCCAACTTTCAGACATGCTGTGTGTGATGATTTATTTTATGTGTCAATTTGATTGGGCGACAGAGTGTCAGATATTTGGTCAAGTATTACCCTGGGAGTTTTTATGAAGGTGTTTTTGGATGAGATGAACATTTCAGTAGACTAAGTAAAGCAGTTGTCTTCCGTAACATGAGTGGACCTCATTCAGTCAACTGAAGGCCTGAATAGAACAAAAATCTGACTCTCCTCCAAGTAATAGAGAATTTCTCCTGACTAATTGCCTTCAAACCTTGACATTGGCTTTTTTCTTGCCTTCAGACTTGAACTAAAACATTGGCTTTTCCTGGTGTTGAGCCTACCGGCCTTCGGAATGGAACTACACCATCAGCTCTCCTGGGTCTCCAGCTTGCCAAGTCACCCTGCAGATCTTGGGACTTGCATACCTCCATAATCACATGAGCTAATTCTTTTTTTTTTTTGAGATGGAGTCTTGCTCTCTAGCCCAGGCTGGAGTGCAGTGGCGCGATCTCAGCTCACTGCAATCTCCACCTCCCAGGTCCCGGTTCAAGCAATTCTCCTACCTCAGCCTCCCAAGTAGCTGGGATTACAGGCACAAGCCACCATGCCCAGCTAATTTTTGTATTTTTTACTAGATACAGGGTTTCACCATGTTGGCCAGTCTGGTCTTGAACACCTGACCTCGTGATCCTCTTGCCTTAGCCTCCCAAGAGCCAATTCTTTATGACAAATTTCTCTCTCTCTCTCTCACACACACACACACACACTCCCTATTGGTCTGTCTCTCAAAATAATCTTGAATAATGCACTGAGCTTGGGATGCCTATTAGATATTCTAGTCAAGTAGGTAGATGGATCTGAGTCTGGAATTGGGACTGAGTTGAAAACTGGTACTATATATTTGGGAATCACTGGCACAAAAACAGTACTCAAAGCCATAAGACTGGATGTGCTCACTGAAGGAATCAATATCGATAGGAAAGAGGAACAATTACTGAATCCTCCAACATCTAAAGATCAGAGACTTCAGCTGCAGACATTGAGAAGGAGCAGCTATCGAAATAGGAGGAAGCCAAGGGGGTGTGATGTCATGAGACAAGGGAAATGCCTTGCCTCACAGCAAGGAGGAAGGAGCGATCCCCCTACCAAATGCTGCTGTTGGTCACTGCCACTGGAAAATGCCATTGCATTTAGCGGTATAGTGTCCGCTGGTGACCTTGACAAGAAAAATAACCCCTAAGAAGTGGCACCAAAGTCCCATTGGAGTGGGTTTAGGATGAATGTGAGGAGGGAAGTCAGAGGTCGTAAGTACAGGTTCCCTTTGAAAGACCTTTGCTTAAAAGGAGTGCAGGAAAATGGGATAGTTGTTGGCAGGGAAAAAGGGGTCAAGAGAAAGTTTGGTTTTTGTTTTATTTTTAACGGGAGCACTATTAGCATGTTAATAATGTCATTAGCTGCCATTTATGGAGCACTTCACTGTGGTGGCAGGTGCTTTCCAATTTAATCCTCCTACTAGCTTTGCAGTATAGATATTAATATCTTTATCCTGCATACAGGGGAAACAGATGCTAAAAGAAAGTGAGAAACTTTACAAAACCACAGTCAGAAAGTGGTTGTGTCAGGACTGAAACTCATGTTGTTCTGACTTGAACACAGGGACTTTTTACTACTACAGTCTATTAGGTCCCATGATAGAGTCTGCTAATCACAGAGCCTGCCTCCTGCAGGAAGATCAGGCCTGTGAAGGTACCAGCCAAATGGGAACCTCCGGGATTCTCATCAGTATATAGGAAGCTCCTAATCATATAAAGCAGTATGCAAAGAAATTTGTATCCTTCTCTGGCCCCAACCTTTAGGAACAAGATGTATAATGCAGTTATCCTAATATAGACTTCTATACACAGCACTCTAGGCAAACGGAACTGACATCACATCCAAGGAGGGGAACAAACAGTGGCATGCAAATTCTATTTTCAGATTGAGCAGGGGAGTGAAAAGAAGTCCTGTCGTTTTTTACCTAGCACACTGGTATAGATCCAAGGAGCTTCATAAATATTTGCTGTTCCTGCAGTTGCTGCATTAAACTGAGTGGGGCAATGTTCTGGAGAGAGACTGCCTTGGGAAAGGCTCATTACTGTCCTTGGCAATGAGAACTACTGGGGTCTCTGGCTATTATTAAACCCCAACACGTGCAAAAAATCAGATTATACCAAGAGTAAATCTGTCTGCAATATTACAGATTCCTTTAAAAAACATGCATAATTAAAAAATTTGTTCTTGGTGAAAAGTAAGATGCTCCTGGAATCTTTGTTTATGCTCAGAATATGATTTGATTATCTACCTGATGAGGACTTCTGGGCTGAAGACAGGTGGGTGTGTGTATGTTGGGGAGGAGTAGGAAGAGGGAGAGAGAGTATCTTCCAAACCCAATGCAACTGGCAGGGACCACAACAGTGAGCAGGTCAAGAGCATAAGGAAACTCCCTCGTTAAGCACCAGGGCGCCCTGGAAACAGCCATTTCAATTAGTGCCAGACTGAGTTGAAATGAAGATTAAGAGGTCATTTCAAACAATAGCTCAAGGATAATTTGCTTAGCATACAGATCTCTACCACAATATACTTCTGCTCTGCAATGCAGCATTAACCTCATTTACTGTTTAGTTCTACAGGGCACATATTATTAGTCAGAAAGGTCCCTTGTTTCTCACATAGAGAACTCCACTGAAAGTCTCACGCACACATGTCATTCACAGTGGAGGTCACTGATGATGATGTCCCAAATGCTGTTTATGATCCCTCCCCCGACAACCCGCCAACATGCCCTTATTTTCAGTTATTCTTAACTTTTAGGGAAAGTTTCTTTTGGACAAAACAGCTGACATTTAGTGTATTCACAAAAGTGCCCTTTGAATTTTTTCAGAGGTCCACCAATCATATCTGAGTATGACAGAGGAAAACTTAGAAGCCTGCCCATCAGGAGGAAAAGAAGCAGTAAATTCCATTTTAAACTGAAAACAATTGGCTTTCATTTATAATCTTAACATGTTTTTCTTGATTATAGGAATAATACATGCTCATTGAAAACGAATTCACCATACAGAAAAACATAAAAGATAACATGAAGAATGTCTTGAAATCTTATCCCTTAAAGGGCATGATTAACAATTTTTCTTTATAAGTGATACATACATATCAGAGAACCCTAACCTGAGCTTCTAAGTTGTGTGTGAAATTTTGTGTGCATGTATACATATGTGTTTTAAAGGGGACCATAATTTTCATCCATTTCCAAAGAAGTTTGTTTGTTTTGTTTTTTGAGACGGAGTCTCATTCTGTCACGCAGTGCAGTGGCATAACCTCACCTCACTGCAACCTCTGCCTCCTGGGTTCAAGCAATTCTTGTGCCTCAGCCTCTCGAGTAGCTGGGATTACAGGCACATGCCACCATTTCTTGTATTTTAATTTCTTGTATTTTTAGTTAATTTCTTGTATTTTTAGTAGAGATAGAGTTTCACCATGTTGGCCAGGCTGGTCTTGAACTCCTGACCTCAGGTGATCCGGCCACCTTGGCCTCCCAAAGTGTTGGGATTATAGGCATGAGCCACCGCGCCTGGCCCCACAAAGAAGTTTTAAAACTATATGTGTGTGTATATATATATATATATATATACACACACAATCCCCACATTCCTATTTAATTTACAACAAATTAACCATACTCTATGTATAGTTCTGTGACTCATTTTTTCCCCCCCACTTATGGACATCTTTCTATTTTAATAATAGTTGTTGTTCCTGCTTCATTTTATTCTCAGTTGAGTTTTCCCCCTTCAGGTGCCAGAACCTAGAGCTTAGAGATGGGCAGACCTAGCTTGGTCTCCTGGCTTCACCACTTAAAATCTCTGTAAGTTTGGCCAGTTACTTAGACTTTAGCAGTCTCAGTTTGGTTATCTGTAAAGTCAAAATAAAAATAGATTTACTAGAATTATAATAAAAATACGGCAAGTAATAAATAATAAAATATATTTAAGCAGTCAGCACTTAATGATTGCCATAGAGTAAATACTGAATAAGTACTGGTGTTTTTCCTTGGTAGAATCCATTTACTGAATGGATACACACACACACATATACACATAAAACAACATCTAGAGAAGGTTTTTAAAATCAGGACTTAGGATGACAATAAGGTAGACTGTTGAGAATAAAGCTGAAGCCACATTCTGGGATAAGATGGTATTTTCCATTCCTTGGGAGTAAGTTAGCAAGCAAGTGATGATTATACAGCTGCATATGTTCTAATGGACAAGGTGTCAGCCGTAACTGTGATGGCTAAGGAAACTGCCTGTGGACTCGTCTGATCTGGACTCCTTTCCTCTGGGACCCTAACCCTCTTCTATGATGTCGCGAAGGTCATGATCCATACTATTCCATGTTGGGATTTGCCCAGGTTTTATTACTAATTCTCAGACTTTGCATCTGCAAATGCTGCAAGTTCAATGTAAATACAGAATTCCACTTTCCCTGCACAATGCTGGTGGTAAGTCTCATGGGGTAACCAGGGAATGGCTTTGTCTGTGGCCTGACCCACATCTTTCTCTGCCATGCTTGTGGCCACTCTTCACTCCTGGTGTTTGTTCTCTTCAGGTTAGAGCGAGAGTAGGCCTGTTGAAAGCCTCCACCATAACCACCAGTAACTGGGAGACAACTGTATGTCAGGTGCATGCTAAAAATTTTGCATATTTTATTTTTCTAATCTCACAGCAATTCTGGAGGTTATCATCTGTTTCAGATTCAGAAATTGAGGCATAATTAAAATAAGGAAACTGGGCAACATTTCACATGTACTAAGGAGCAGACTCAGGAGTTGAACTGCTTCAATCTAGAGCCCTTACCTATAAACTCTACCACAATCAGCTTTTGATTCTGAGTGGTGAGCTATAATACCTGTTACATTTGCAAGAGTCTGGTGAAAAAGAAGAAAATGTCAGTCTAGTGTCCACCAGAAATTTGCCTTGGACAGAGCAGATTCCATAGCACCAGCAGATCTTATTCTCACAGGAAGTCTTGCTGCAGGATGCCATGGTCACACTCACAGTCCATACCTGCAGATCATAGCTGCAATTAAGTCCTTCAGAGTTGTAGGAGGGCCAATGAGAAAACCAATCAGAAAGGGTAGATTAGCTGGTGCCGTGACTCCGGACTGTAATCCCAGCACCTTGGGAGGCAGAGGCCGGAGGATCATATGTGGTCAGGAGTTTGAGACAAGCCTGGTCAACATGGTGAAGCCCTGTCTCTACTAAAAGTACAAAAATTAGCCAGGTGTGGTGGTACATGCCTATAATCTCAGATACTCAGGGGGCTGAGGCAGGAGAATTGCTTGAACCTGGGAGGCAGAAGTTGCAGTGTACTGAGATTGTACCATTGTACTCCAGTCTGGGTGACAAAATGAGACTCCATTGCAAAAAAAAAAAAAAAAAAAAGAAAGGGTAAATTAATTTATCTATGATGTTGATGTCTGTGGTAGGCAGAATAATGGCCTTCCAAAGATATCCGCATCCTAATCCCTGAAACCTGTGAATGGGTTGCTTTGCAGGGCAAAAGGGATTTTTGTGGATCTGATTAAGTTAAGAATCTTGAGGAGGGAAGGTTATTTTTTTTCTGGATTATTCAGGCGTGCCCAGTATTGTCACAAAGTTTCTTGTAAAGAGGGGAGGCAGAAGCTTTGGCTTTGAAGTCAGAGGTGAGGCAATGGTGGAAGCAAGGTCTGAGTTCTGTAGGCTGTGAGCTAAAGGAAGGCAGTCAACCTCAAGAAGCTGGAAAAGGCAAGAAGACGGCTTCTGCCCTAGAGCCTCCAGAGGGAAAGGCTGCCCTGCTGACCTTTAGGCTTCTGACTTCCAGAACTGCAAAATCATCCCTTTGTTGTTTTTAGGCCACTAAATTTGGGATGATTTGTGATAGCAGCAATAGGAAACTAATACAATGTCTGCTTTTCGTGTTCTATAATCATAGTGTCCAGTATTAAACTTGACGTTCTATGCCAAATTTATTTATATCCATGAGACTAATGTTTCCCAGTATTTTAAACAGCTCATTAGTTATGTCCTATTGCTCTGGTTCTCCCTCTTCATAAAGAAAATGAATTACAATATACTACCTATAAGCTTTTAGGTGAACATACTCTAGGTGTTTCCAAACCTAATAGTGGAAGACCATATTCCTTTCCCTTGGAAAATAATCCAGGGATGCCATCCTCGAATTGGCTTACATTGATTCACTAACCCACATCTTACAAAACCAAAACCAGCAAGCATGGTTAGAAGTAAATGCACATTTCTTTTCTTCTTTCTTTATTATTATTGTTTTTTGCTGAGACACTGGCTAACATTTCCAACACTTAACCTGTAACAGAATCTTTCACCAGCAAAACTGCATCAAGGTTAAAAACTCTTCCTGATTTTGATTCTAATAAATGACTTGAAGAAAAGCGTGTCCCTGTCTGTTTACATCTATAAATTTAGAAGCACTGCAAAATCTCAAACAAAATTAGCCCGGGGGATGGGGGGGATCAGGTAACCTAATTAACAAAGGCAGAGCCACTTACCTTCGAAGGACTCTGGATCAATGCTGGCCAGCCCAGCTGAAGGGAGAACAGACCAACCCTGGATAGGAGAACCAACAGCCCAGGGATAGAATTCTAACATGAGCAAAGATCATTCACAGATTGATGAGGCTTTTGTTGTCCCTGGCATTGAGCATAAAGAAGAGTCCTATAGCTGTGAAAGGTTCCTGACAGCACCATTATTATTTGAATAAGCCAGGAAACATTAGATCCCAGAAATGCATTCTTTGTGGCCATATATTTCAGGAAGAGAGCTTTGATTTTCAGAAAACCTGCTGTGTGTCCCCATGCTCTCCAACTGGATACCAAAATAACCAGGGTTTTCATGTAGGTACCAGACTGGTTTGGAATAGCCAAAGGCACATTAATTGGTTCTCTTGTATTATTTATTTCTAAAAATCCAGAGCTCCAAGCAGCTGAATATGCTTGGCATATGAGAAATCTCAGCAAGAGGTGATGTTATAATCAGTAGCCAATATTATTGTAAATATTTTTTTCTGGATTTTCCCATTATCTAAGATCTCCTTGAAAACAGACTCCTTCTTACTCTCAGATGGTAACGATTTACTCTGAATAAATAATTTCAAATGACAGATTGACTATGCAAATTCCTGGGGGGGCTTCCTGCAAAGAAGAAGCAGGCTGACAAGTCGTTGCTATTTCTTTACCAGGAAAAAACAAAGTTAGAGCGAGTGGCTTGTCCGTGCATGCCAGATATCATCTGGGACAAGCAGGACTCCTGACACACTTGGCAAGTAGCACAGACTTCCAAGTCTCTTCTTCTCTCTCAAGGCACAGGGCAGAGACAGCCACAGTCCAGATTTCCCAAAAGTCATGATTTCAAGTGATTTTATTTTCAACACAGTGATTTCTTTCATTTAAAACTAAATGTGGTTTCATCTTTACACTGGTTGAAGACTGTTTATATAAATTTTTTAAAAAATAAATAATATTTTTAGGTTGTATTATGCAGGGTTAAGAAAATATGGCCATTGTGTTTTCATGCATTGTTATGTGTGATAATAAGGTTTAAATTCAACCCTCCAATTCAAACACATCTTGCGACTCAGAGTTCAGACAAAATTGTTCACTTTCCTTGCTGTTGTAGCTGTGGATCTCGGTTCCAGGTCCCCATCCCCCACATCAAAGATACTTTTCTTTCTTTCTACCTACCCCCCTCCAAAAAATAAAAGTAAAAAAAGAACTGCTATAGGGTAGGTGCAGTTGGATGAAACCCACGAGCAATAACAAGATATGGCGCCCACACGAGGCAGTGCCTTGGCCAGGACTGTGTCTGACATGACCTCTGCAGAGCCTTGGCCGGGACCACTCCAGCTAGCATCACAGTATCTCCAGATCAGCAAGTTCAGGGTGGAGATGGGGTGAACAAAAATTCCCACAAGACACATCATTCCTAGGATGCAGGAGCATGAAGCATAGAAGGCTTTGCTTATTTAGAAAACTGCTTAAATATTACCCATGATAAAACAGTCAAAGAAAATAGGCCATTCTTGTTTCATCTCTCTTCCCCATTTAAACTTGCAAAGCCTGTGGTTATAAAACATACTTGGGGGCAGGCTTTACTGCCATATGCTTAGATATTCACAAAGGTTCAGGCTAGGTACTAAAGAGCCTACAAGGACATCAACAGATGAGTCTTAACACTTAAGGAAATTATCAGGATTATATTTTATATTTGTGAAGAGTTTAATTTTCATGACTGTTGAAGTGAGATGGGCAAGGTTATTATGAAGTCATTTTGGATAGATGACAAAAGAAAAGCACCAATTCAGGACAATTTATGTCTTCTTACTCTTAGTTTCACGCAAAATAGCTTAAGAAAACACATTTCCCCAACACATCTTCACGTCAGTTGAGTACTTAACCCCCGGATATACCCAAGGTACTATCTATATCAGCAATCAGAGTTTGGCATGAACTAGGTTATCCCATTCATTTAATGAATAATTATTCCACAAATAGGCATTGAGTCACAATTATGTGCCAAAGAGAATATGAACAAGGCAGGCCTGGGCCTTCCACTCAGTTTAGCTTCATCTTGTGCCTCTACCTGAGTGGTAGGAACCTGGGAATGAGTCTACATCCCACAGAGAGTCCTATATACCCCTGAGACTAGACTTGGGTCTGGCCTAAAGGCAGAAGCTTCAAGTTGAGATGGCAAAAGCTGTAGGAGTTAGGGATTCTACTGCTAAGAAGGGGTGCCATGGTCAAATTAGTTAGGGTAACATGTCTTATCCTATCCTCCTCTTAGAGATTTATAAGCAAATTAAAAGCACTGAAAAGCCCTCCAATGAAGAAACATACTAACTTTAATTCATTCAGCAACTATGTTTATCCTGGAAGAACCCTAGAACCAGCCTTTTGTAGGATCCACTGTGGGAAATGCTGATAGGCCCATAGTCTTAAAGCAGAATCCAAGGACTCTGATTTAGAAATTGAATCTTCCTAGTAGCAAACATGCTTGTCAGAATGGCCTGTTAAGATGTGGATTTCAGGGACCTCCTTGGCTTAACGAACTTCCCAATGAGGCAGAGAGCAAAACAACTCTACCTGTTCTCTAGCACGCTATTCCTGAAGCCACTGCCCTCAGCCCTGGGCACCTTCCTTGGTTTCTGGATCATCAATTCTCTTGGACTTGGCCCCACAACTTCTGGCTTTGGTTCTCTCTGTGTTCTTTGACCTAAGTCTGGTCACAATCCCATTTGGCCTCCTGGTACCTGTTCTCATTCTTTGGTCCAAGGACATATCATGGGTCCCATGGCTCTACTCTACTATTCTGAAGCCAAGGACCTCCCTTCTAAATTGCTTTCCATGAAATTTCTTGCTTCTGGGACCACATAGGGTTCACCATCTTAAATCTAACCATGTATTTCCTTGTGAGAATGGGTTACCTTAAAGGAGAGGGTCATGGTCCAACCCCATTTTAATAGAATTTGATGGTGATCCAGTGACCCCAGAAAAGGATAGGAGTGGACCTTACTATATTACATCACATATTATCTCATCTCATTGTCCCAAAAATTTCTGAGGTAGTTGCAATTTTTTACTTTTCCAAATCAGCAAATGAATCATTTGAGAGGTCGTAACTTGCCCAAGGTCACAGAGCTTTAGTGATTGAGTCAGGATTTGAACCCAGGCAGTCTGACTTCAAAGGGCATGCTGCTCTGAATCAAGAAGGCTCCCTTGATTTTCCACTCCACATCAGGGTCTACCAACTTATCCTCAAGAAGCCCTGCCTGGGAGCATGGCACTCCTGTGCCATGATCATCCTAGGGCAGCCCAGAGTTCTCAGCTCCACCCCCTCCCTCACTAGTCAGTTCAGCGTATCATACCATGGGTTTGTTCTTCTCTCCCTGTTCCTCTGCCAGAGCAATCTAGCTCTACTACAGCTAAACTGCTAAACCACTCTGTGCTAGTGTTCCCTCTCTGGTAACAAAATGCTATAAGCCAGACTAAATGTATAAGTTTCCAGAAGGTTCCACATGCAGGGATTCTAATGGCAGGATGGTGGAGACCATGGGGGGAAACTGTGGGATCAGTTTTAGAATTTTGCTAGGATCAGGATTCACTACACTCCCCCGCACATGAGCATCACCTAGGAAGCTTTTTCCTCACCTAATACAAAAGACCTATGCCTAGGCCTCATACTTGACCAAATCAATCAGAACCTCTGGGAGAGAGACCCTGGCAGTGGCATTTTATTAAAGCTCTCTAGCTGATTCTCATGTGAGACTAGAGTAGAATCTTCATTTTTCTAAACATAGGACTAGTTATATAAATAAAAATGCATTTCCTAAATGTTGGCCTATGTACCTCCCATTGAGGCTATTTCCCACTGAAAAACATGTGCTTTCTCAGAGGGAAGAGATTTAAGAATTATGGACACGACTCTGATTATTATATGCTCTTGGGCCAGAATCAATTTTATCGGGACTTAGTTTTCTCATTCAGTAAAGAGGATTAATGCTAATGTACCTCAAAGGTACGTAATGAAAAATGACTAATTCAATAGTCATGGAGTACCATGTATGCAAAGTTAAAATTGTGCTATGACAAGTAAGGGGATTGGGGTAATTTGTCTCTAAGCATTGCCAAGAAATCTCCAATAATTACAAATAGAGATTTAGAATGGAATTCAATGAATCATACACCATAGTCTCACTAATTACCTACAAATGGCTGCTATTCCTCCCTTCTGCTAGTATCTTTCCTCTGGATAGCAACTTGGGAATATGAATTAAAAGAATACAATATCTTGAAATTTCTTTGGCACATTCCCACAATGCCAATGCTGTCATATTGCCCAACTGTTTTCCTTGAAACAGGTGGGCTTCAATTTAAAGAAGGCGGAGCCCTACTATGAAAGAAGTAACTAACCAAAGTATTATTCCACTTCACACAGCTTTCTTAAAACAGGAACTTCCCTTGTGCATAGTTCATTAATGTATTACCCTTGAGGAGCAAAAAAAAAAAACAATCCAAAATGATGATGTAACTCTGAAATGATCAAGTTAACCAATGGGGAAATGTGATTTAATTTTTAAAAGCTTTATATTAACTCATGTGTGATTTGAAGAGAGTTTTACTCCCATGAAGTTAGAAAGAGCAAAAGAAAGAGACATATTTAGGTTATGAGACACAGCTTTCACACCTGCTTGTCACATCTTGTCTCACAAGTGATGGAGTGCATGGGGGAGTGAGTCATGGCGGAGGCAATAGGCGCCATGAATGTGAGAGGATCTACCCAAGGCATGGCAGTCCCACTAGCTGGGCTCTCCGCTTCCACATTCCCACATGGCCAGCACCTAGGGGCAGCCTTGTTTGCAAAAGAAGCATTTAACAATGGCTGTCTGTATCTACTATAAGCTGAATGCTGCACTAAGCCTTCTAGGAAGAAAAAGGGAGCACGCTGTCTGCCCTTTAGGCTTGTCAACTTAGGGTGACCAGATAGCCAAGTCTGACAGCCTAAATCTTTTGGGCAGCCCCACTAAGGGGATCTGTGTCAGTTCTGTTGGGAGCTTTGTGGATTGGCCCCATCCTTAGATTGCTCCTCACAAATAGGGAACATGCTCAGGTTGTGTAGTGATCTGTGCTGATAAATTCTTACTGGCATCGGATCTCTTTGTCACCAGTGGCATAAATCCACAGCAGGGGTTTTTAGTGATGTGACATGGTTCATCACATTGGGCTCAGAGTACAGATTATGACTTCATAACTTACTGTCCCCTAGAGGCAAGGATTGCCATCAAGACCTAACAAATACAGTGCCTGTATTCCAGCACTACTTGTTAAATTCAAGGGCACAGAACTTGCTTCTCATGTTATGTGCTGACCACACACATGATTGGCTGAAACTTCTCGTGCTTGGCCATCTGTCTACAGCACAAGATCTTCACAGAATAAGGAGATTAGGAGGTGTTGGAGGCTCTCAAGATTTAGCTGGTATGAGTTAAGAATCACCTAGGAGGATTTTTATAGAGGCAGATCCCAAGCCCTACCTCTGTAGATTCTGATTACAAAGTTCTGAATTTGGCCTCAGGAATCTGCCTCTTTCAACCACACCACTGTGGCTGTGATTCTGATGCCAGTGACTGGAGGGCCCTGGGTTTAGACATTGTACCTCTCCTCTCAGGCTTCTGGGAAGATTCCAACCAGAGCCCTTGGGGGATCAGTTTGGGCTGGTGCTCCTCTCCACTGACCCAGCAGCTCAGATCCAGCTGGAGGCTGGAGTAATGTGAGAACTTTATCTTCTCTGCCTGAGCAACCTTCATGCAGCCATTTCTCTCCTGGTATCTCTAGCCTTGACTTCATCAAGGACTGCTGAGTATGTGTCCCTTTATGTCACTGACTTTACACTGTTAGCATTCCAAGACCTCACTTGCCTATTAGGAGAGCCTAGCATTTCACTGATGGTTGCCAAGGCAGCTCCTGAGTCATAGAGCTGAGAATATCCTGTCTTATAGTGTCACACATCTAATGCTAGTGGCTTCATTCTTAAATCCAGTTTGATGCTGAGAAGTTGGGAATGTGATGGGTATGCCATTTGAGTCAGGGTCTCTGCCTCATCAGATGAGGAATAAGATCCCTGGGAACAGCATGGACCCCTGACAATCCTGTTATAGACAAACAAAAGAACCCTATTGAGATGTCTTTGGTGATGTTCTAAAACCTGAAATAATTATCCCCAAAGACAAGAGAGGAATGATGTGTATAGCACATGATCAGGCTGAAAATGGTTAAGATGGAAAGAACAAATGGTTTGTGGTCAAAAGCAAACCTCTGTACTTACCTGGGATAATTCCCAGCCAATGTGCCCCTTCACTCCAATTGCAGGAAAGACAAACCCAATCTTTCCTCTAATGTGTAATTCATTCTTTCACTCATGGACAAACACTTATCGGGTACCTGCTTTGTGAATAGAATAACACACCTCAAAATTACAAGACGAATTTCAATTCACCAGGAATTAAGAGCCTGCTTCCTTTTGAAAACTAGTAATTGTTTAAAAAAATATTAAGTTTGCAGAAATAGGAGGCAAAGTACTCCAACTTCTGGGGAGGACTTTCAGGTGGTGACTGGAGTCAGAGGCATTGGAGCAAGGAAGTTCTAACAAACATAGGAGTAGCAGAGCTTGTTGGCTGAAGCGGTCATGCTTTATCCATTTCCAGCAGGCAACAGGAGCCCAAGGACGACTTGAAAGCTCCATTCTAAGCTGTCTATGATTTCATAATGTCCCTGTGAACTGAGGGCTTAGTACAAGTAATGCAACTTAATACAAGTATAAGCAGATGCTTTAATGCAAATTTGCAAAGAAGACTGATTATATAGAGCCATGAAAGAGCCTTTACTGACACCTATTGAATTGAGGACCCAACCTTTCTGCTAGAACAAAACAGCTCTATTTAGACCTGCATTCACTGAACTGGCAAAGATGAGAAGAACCTGTAGTTAGACTGCCACTCTGCAGAAAAGGATATGACAGAGTTTAGAGATTTTCTTTGGATGAATTAATAATCATTTGGGAACAATTTCCACCAGTCGCCTCCTCCTAAAGAAGCTATGCTCCACTTTGCCTCTGGGTCTTCATCCATACTGCTCCTTCTGCCCAAAACACCCTTCCCCAAAGCTTTGCATAACTAAAAAGGAGGTCAATAGCGTCAGCAGCAAAGAAAGACAACACACCTGTTTCCCAGGTCAACGTCAAGCTTACTCATTTCTTTGTTCATTCATTCAGTTCCTGAGTTATTCAGTCTTCATTGGGCACTTAATCCTAGTCCCCATGGGGTACACTGAGGATGCAGATATGAAATGAGGCGCCATGTTTACCTTTAGGAAGCTTGTAGCTTAATGAAAGAGACAGATAAAAAATTGTAGAACTGTGTGGTTAGTGGTCTGATTTGGTGTGCATTTGACAGGAATACTGGAGAAGTTAGGAATGGGGCCTAAGTGGAGTCCTGAAGAATGATACAGTGCCTGGTTGAGGCAGATATGGCGGATTTGATGGATGGAATGGGCTTATATGACCCATCTGCTTTCACTTTGTTCTCCTTGTATAAATGATCCATATTGATCATATGGTCAGTCAGGGTTGGGGGTACTGTTGGGCCATGAAAGAAGGAGAAATAGCCTCATGAAAAGTAAGGCATGTGCCATGGCCTTATGCCAATCATGCATCAGCACAATGGGGCAGCCATTCTAAAGTTAATATAATCTCTCTTCAGGATGGCAGACTAAACATGACAGTCTGCCTATTCTTCCTTCAAAAATTCCAACTAAGTAGCAGAAACTATGTATGAAAAAGAATAAACCATAGAACTGGGATGGAAGTCAAGAAAAGTTACCATCAGTAGAAAGAAATTTTAAGAAATTTCTAGAAAATGGCCAATAGATATGTTTGGATTGAGCCAACAAAAACCACAATGTAAAATAGATTTTAGGGAGAGATAATGAAGAGATGAGAGCTGTTCTTTTCAACAGAACCCTGAAGAATTCAGGTCTGGAGCCACAGAGAGAAGCAACAGTCAAGGTAATTAATAAAAAAGACGGAAGATGTTGTTTTCCATCTCTTTCTATCCCCCTTCAAGATTTGCATAGAAGGGCAGTACACAAAAGCAGTTCATCCCTAAAAATAAAGGCTTCCTGGTTCTGGCAGTCAGGACAGTCATAAGCTTGCCTGTCTGCTTCCCACTGTCACATGTGCCTCCCGCCAGCCAAACTGCCAGCCCTTCCATTCATGAGGAGAAGTGTGGTGGAAAACCATTCCTACGTAACTGCCAAGGAAATCCCTCCAGTCACCTCTACTAGTTAACCCAGCCCTTCATTCATAAATATGATTGGGTCAACCCAGCCCTTCATTTATAAATATGATTCGGCCAGTCAAAAGTTACTGGTTATTGAAGAAAAACCAAGAACATATGAGAGAAGAATCTAGAAGAGCAACAGAACATCTGATAATAAAGGAAATGGAATTGAAATAAAGGACAAAGAAGGTAACTTTTTTTTAAAAAAGTACTATTTTTAGGGATATTTGAGAGAAGTCTGCATTCATAAATATAAAAAATGATTTTACAAAGATGCTGAGTGGAAAGGCTGAAAAATTGAAATGAAATGACTCTGAAGTAAATTTGAGATCCAGAAGACAAAAGTGAGAAAATCCTCTGAATGTACATAAAAGGGAAGAAAGAAAAGATAAGAGAAAAGTTAAGACCACAGAGGAGAGATTCAAGAGAACTAACATCTCCTAGAGCTAAGAGACCTACTGTTCTTTCCATAGTAAGAGTTACTAGAGGAGAAAACAAAGAAAACAGAGATCAACACTTCAAATAAATTATAGAAGAATATTTTTCTGGGCTGAATAAACCTTGAATCTTTGGATTTAAAAAGTTTGGAGTAAATAATTTTTAAAAAAATATCTGGACACTTCCAGGTAAAATTTATTACCTCCAAGTACAACAAGAAAATCCTAAAAGTTCATGGGACAGGGGGTGGGAGATGGAGCTACCTTTAAAGCAATCAAAATCAAAATGGCAGCAGATGCTGCATCTGCTTCCAGGTTGCTAGGAGACGGTAAAACAAAGTCCATAAAATTGTGATAGAAAGTAATTTGGAGTGTTTTTCAATTATGAGGGCAAAATGCAGATCTACAAAGACAGAGCCCTTCTGTTATTTTGAAAAAAATTAAAAATACGCTCTAGCAAAACTGAAAATGAATCTGGAAAGGGAGACAATGTGGAGACAAGGAAAATAATCCAGTTGTGATGGAAAGAAATTCTAGTAGAAGAGGGTAAATCTAGTCCACATTAGAATGGTAGCACAGAGGGCTCAGTGGAGAGCATCTTCAATAAGAAAGAGGTTACCATGACTAAACTGAATAATTAAGCATCAAAAATAAAACTATGACATGCCACATATGTACTGAAGATTTTAGTTTCTCCAGGTCAATCAGAGAAGACAAAGAGAATTAGAAACTTTAGAAGAATAAATATATATAAAGGGCAATCATGCCCCAAATATAAAGCAAACAAAAATACAGTGTGTGTTTAAACAATTTGTGGAATATAAAAAACACTGATGTTTGAAGCAAACAAAGTTAAGCCTCTCTGGTCAAAGGGGAGGGTCAAGAGATGTAGGGAGTTCTCCTATATTTCCCGTGAGTGCTAGCTCACTGGGGGAAAGAATTACTTCCCTATTGTATAGTTCATTTTTCCTTCTGAAAGTGGTTTATGACTTCATGAACTATATTCCTTGCAGATTACCTTCTTTATATAATTTTCACCAAGAAAATAATCCTAAAGGTGGGATTTGGTTTTGAACTCGGTTTTAAAACCCCTTCCCCTACCAAGGGTATTTTTGTTTGATTATCTGCAGTTTTTTTCTGTCTTCCTGAGACAGTTAACTAAGCTTTATTAACTAAAAATATAAGCCTGTCCTCATTACAAAACAATTGGTGGTTTTTTTTTGTATTTTGTTTTTTATTGCATTTTAGGTTTTGGGGTACATGTGAAGAACACGCAATGTTGTTGCATAGGTACACACATGGCAGTGTGATGTGCTGCCTTCCTCCCCATCACCTGTATCTGGCATTTCTCCCCATGCTCTCTCTCCGCAACTCCCCCACTCCCCGCTGTCCCTCCCCTGTTTCCCCCCAATAGACCCCAGTGTGTGATGCTCCCCTCCCTGTGTCCATGTGTTCTCATTGTTCAACACCCACCTATGAGTGAGAACATGCAGTGTTTGATTTTCTGTTCTTTTGTTAGTTTGCTGAGAATGATGGTCTCCAGGTTCATCCATGTCCCTACAAAGGACACAAACTCATTGTTTTTGATGGCTGCATAGTATTCCATGGTGTATATGTGCCACATTTTCCCTGTTCAGTCTATCATCAATGGGCATTTGGGTTGGTTCCAGGTCTTTGCTATTGTAAACAGTGCTGCAATGAACATTCGTGTGCATGTGTCCTTATAGTAGAATGATTTATAATCTTTTGGATATGTACCCAGTAATGGGATTGCTGGGTCAAATGGAATTTCTATTTCTAGGTCCTTGAGGAATCGCCACACTGTCTTCCACAATGGTTGAACTAATTTACACTCCCACCAACAGTGTAAAAGTGTTCCTATTTCTCCACATCCTCTCCAGCATCTGTTGTCTCCAGACTTTTTAATGATCACCATTCTAACTGGCGTGAGATGGTATCTCAATGTAGTTTTGATTTGCATTTCTCTAATGACCAGTGATGATGAGCATTTTTTCATATGTTTGTCGGCCTCATGTCTTCTTTTGTGTGTCTTGTTTTGTAAAGTGTCTGTTCATCTCCTTTGCCCACCTTTGAATGGGCTTGTTTTTTTCTTGTAAATCTGTTTTAGTTCTTTGTAGATTCTGGATATCAGCCCTTTGTCTGATGGGTAGATTGCAAAAATTTTTTCCCATTCTGTTGGTTGCCAATTCACTCTAATGACTATATCTTTTGCTGTGCAGAAGCTGTGGAGTTTGATTAGGTCCCATTTGTCTATTTTGGCTTTTGTTGCCAATGCTTTTGGTGTTTTGGTCATGAAGTCCTTGCCTAAGCCTGTGTCCTGAATGGTTTTGCCTAGGTTTTCTTCTAGGATTTCTATGGTGTTAGGTCTTATGTTTAAGTCTTTAATCCATCTGGAGTTAATTTTAGTGTAAGGTGTCAGGAAGGGGTCCAGTTTCTGCTTTCTGTACATGGCTAGCCAGTTTTCCCAACACCATTTATTAAACAGGGACTCCTTTCCCCATTGCCTGTTTTTGTCAGGTTTGTCAAAGATCGGATGGTTGTAGATGTGTTGTGTTGCCTCTGAGGCCTCTGTTCTGTTCCATTGGTCTATATCTCTGTTTTGGTACCAGTACCATGCTGTTTTGATTACTGTAGACTTGTAGTATAGTTTGAAGTCCAGTAGTGTGATGCCTCCCGCTTTGTTTTTTTTGCTTAGAATTGACTTGGCTATGTGGACTCTCTTTTGGTTCCATATGAAGTGTAAGGTGGTTTTTTCCAGTTCTGTGAAGAAGGTCACTGGTAGCTTGATAGTGATAGCATTTCTGTAAATTACTTTGGGCAGGATGGCCATTTTCATGATATTGATTCTTCCTAACCATGAACATGGAATGTTTCTCCATCTGTTTGTGTCCTCTCTTATTTCGTTGAGCAGTGGTTTGTAGTTCTCCTTAAAGAGGTCCTTTACATCCTTTGTTAGTTGTATTCCCAGGTATTTTATTCTCTTTGTAGCAATTGTGAATGACAGTTTGTTCTTGATTTGGCTCTCTTTAAGTCTGTTATTGGTGTATAGGAATGCTTGTGATTTTTGTACATTGATTTTGTATCCTGAGACTTTGCTGAAGTTGCTTATCAGTTTCAGGAGATTTTGGGCTGAGACGATGGGATCTTCCAGATATACAATCATGTCGTCTGCAAATAGAGACAATTTGACTTCCTCCTTTCCTATTCGAATACCCTTTATTTCTTTTTCTTGCCTGATTGCTCTGGCTAGAACTTCCAATACTATATAGAGTAGGAGTGGTGAGAGAGGGCATCCTTGTCGAGTGCCAAATTTCAAGGGGAATGCTTCCAGTTTTTGCCCATTCAGTATGATATTGGCTGTTGGTCTGTCATAAATAGCTTTTATTATTTTAAGATACGTTCCATCATTGAGAATTTGTTGAGGGTTTTTAGCATAAAGGGCTGTTGAATTTTGTCAAAGGCCTTTTCTGCATCAATTGAAATAATCATGTGGTTTTTGTCTTTGGTTCTGTTTATGTGGTGAATTACGTTTATAGACTTGTGTATGTTGAACCAGCCTTGCATCCCCCAGGATGAAGCCTACTTGATCATGGTGGATAAGCTTTTTGATGTGCTGTTGTAATCGGTTTGCCAGTATTTTATTGAAGATTTTTGCATCTATGTTCATCATGGATATTGGCCTGAAGTTTTCTTTTTTTTCTGAGTCTCTGCCAGGTTTTGGTATCAGGATGGTGTTGGTCTCATAAAATGATTTGGGAAGGATTCCCTCTTTTTGGATTGTTTGGAATAGTTTCATAAAGAATGGTACCAGCTCCTGTTTGTATGTCTGGTAGAATTCAGCTGTGAATCCGTCTGGACCTGGGCTTTTTTGGGTGGTAGACTCTTAATTGCTGCCTCAACTTCAGACCTTGTTATTGGTCTACTCAGGGTTTCGGCTTCTTCCTGGTTTACACTTGGGAGGATGCAGGTGTCCAGGAATTTATCCATTTCCTCCAGGTTTACTAGTTTATGTGCACAGAGATGTTTGTAATCATCTCTGATGATGGTTTGTATTTCTGTGGAATCTGTGGTGATATCCCCTTTATTGTTTTTTATTGAATGTATTTGATTATTCTCTCTTTTTCTTTTTTATTAATCTGACTAGTGGTCTGTCTATTTTGTTGATCTTTTCGAAAAACCAGCTCCTGGATTTATGGATTTTTTGAAGGGTTTTTTGTGTTTCCATCTCCTTCAGTTCTGCTCTGATCTTAGTTATTTCTTGCCTTCTGCTATGTTTTGATTTTTTTTGGTCTTGCTCCTCTAGCTCTTTCAATTTTGATGATAGGGTGTCGATTTTAGATCTTTCCTTGCTTCTCATGTGGGCATTTATTGCTATATATTTCTCTCTAGACACTGCTTTAAATGTGTCCCAGAGATTCTGGTATGTTGTGTCTTCATTCTCGTTGGTTTTGAAGAACATCTTTATTTCTGCCTTCATTTCATTGTTTATCCAGTCAACATTCAAGAGCCAGTTGTTCAGTTTACATGAATCTGTGCGGTTCTGAGTTAATTTCTCAATTCTGAGTTCTAACTTGATTGCACTGTGGTCTGAGAGACTGTTTGTTATGATTTCCATTCTTTTGCATTTGCTGAGGAGTGATTTACTTCCAATTATGTGGTCAATTTTAGAGTAGGTGTGATGTGGTGCTGAGAAGAATGTATATTCTGTGGATTTGGGGTGGAGAGTACTGTAAATGTCTATTATGTTTGCTTGGTCCAGGTCTGAGTTCAAGTCCTGGAGAGTCTTGTTAATTTTCTGTCTCGTTGATCTGTCTAATATTGACAATGGGGTGTTAAAGTCTCCCACTATTATTGTGTGGCAGTCTAAGTCTCTTTGTAAGTCATTAAGAACTTGCTTTATATATCTGGGTGCTCCTGTATTGGGCGTGTATATATTTAGGATTGTTAGCTCTTCTTGTTGCATTGATCCTTTTACCATTATGTAATGTCCTTCTTTGTCTCTTTTGATCTTTGTTGGTTTAAAGTCTATTTTATCTGAGATGAGAATTACAACTCCTGCTTGTTTTTGCTCTCCATTTGTATGGTAAGTCTTCCTCCATCCCTTTATTTTGAGCCTTTGTGTATCCTTGCCTGTGAGATGGGTTTCCTGGATACAGCACACTGACGGGTTTTGGCTTTTTATCCAATTTGCCAGTCTGTGACTTTTGATTGGGGGCATTTAGCCCATTTACATTTAGGGTTAATATTGTTATGTGTGAATTTGATCCTGCCATTTTGATGCTAGCTGGCTCTTTTGCCCATTAGTTGATGCAGTTTCTTCATTGTGTTGATGCTCTTTACCATTTGGTATGCTTTTGGAGTGGCTGGTACTGATTGTTCCTTTCTATGTTTAGTGCCTCTTTCAGGAGCTCTTGTAAAGCAGGCCTGGTGGTGAGGAAATCTCTGAGTACTTGCTTGTTCGTAAAGGATTTTATTTTTCCTTCACTTTTGAAGCTTAGTTTGGCTGGATATGAAATTCCAAGTTGAAAGTTCTTTTCTTTAAGGATGTTGAATATTGGCCCCCCACTCTCTTCTGGCTTACAGGGTTTCTGCTGAGAGATCTGCTGTGAGTCTGATGGGCTTCCCTTTGTGGGTAACCTGACCTTTCTCTGTGGCTGCCCTTAGCATTTTCTCCTTCATTTCAACCCTGGTGAATCTGACGATTATGTGCCTTGGGGTTGCTCTCTTGAGGAATATCTTTGTGGTGGTCTCTGTATTTCCTGGATTTGAATATTGTCCTGCCTTGCTAGGTTGGGGGAAGTTTTCCTGGATAATATCCTGAAGAGTATTTTCCAGCTTGGATTCATTCTCTCCGTCACATTCAGGTACACCTATCCAACGTAGATTAGGTCTTTTCACATAGTCCCATATTTCTTGGAGACGTTGTTCATTCCTTTTTACCCTTTTTTCTCTAATGTTGCCATCTCGTTTTATTTCATTGAGTTGATCTTCGACCTCTGATATCCTTTCTTCTGCTTGGTCAATTCAGCTGTTGAAAACTTGTGTATGCTTCACGAAGTTCTCGTGTTGTGTTTTTCAGCTCCATCAATTCACTAATGTTCCTCTCTAAGTTGTTTAGTCTTGTTAGCATTTCATCAAATCTTTTTCAAGTTCTTAGGTTCTTTGCATTGGGTTAGAACATGTTCTTTTAGCTCACAGAAGTTTCTTATTACCCACCTTCTGAAGCCTGATTCTGTCAATTCATCACACTCATTCTCCATCCAGCCTTGTTCCCTTGCTGGTGAGGAGTTGTGATCCCTTGTAGGAGGAGAGGCATTCTGGTTTCAGGTGTTTTCATCCTTTTTGTGCTGGTTTCTTCCCATCTTTGTGTATTTATCCACCTGTCGTCTTTGTAGTTGTTGACATTCAGATTGGGTCTCTGAGTTATTTCTATGATGAAGTTATTTCTTTCTGTTTCTTAGTTTTCCTTCTACCAGTCAGTCCCCTCTGCTGTAGGACTGCTGAGGTCCACTCCAGGCCCTGCTTGCCTGGGGGTCACCTGCAGCGGCTGCAGAATAGTAAAGGTTGCTGCCAGTTTCTTCTTCTGCGATCTTTGTCCCTGAAGGATACCCGCCTGATGTCAGTCTGAGCTTTCCTTTATGAGGTGACTCTTTGGATATATGGGGGTCAGGGAGCTGCTTTGAGGAGACAGTCTGTCCTTTATAGGAGCTCAAGTGCTGAGCTGTGAGCTCCGTTGTTCATTCAGAGCTGCTGGGCAGGTACGTTTAAGTCTGCTGCAGCACAACTCATAAACCCCCCTTTTTTGCCCCAGGTACTCTGTCCCAGGGAGCTAGGGCTTTATTTATGAGTTTCTGTCATGTTGCTGCCTTTTTCAGGGCTGCCCTGCCCAGCGAGGAGGCAGCCTAGTCACTGTCTGCCCCAGAGGCTTTGCTGAGCTGCTGTGGGCTCCGCCCAGCTGCCATGTGAACTTCCCTGCACTCCTGTTTATATGGGTGTAGTTAGAACTGCCTGGGCAATGGCAGCCCACCTGTGTAATGGTGGACTCTCTCTGTAATGGCTCACTGCCTCGGCACCGGGGGGGCTGCCTCAGCAATGGCAGACTACCTCCGTAGTGGTGGAGTGCCTTGGTAATGGCAGCGCCCCTCCCCTACAGAGCTGGACCATCCCGGGTTCAGCTGTGCTTGCTGTGAAACTCTCAAACCAGAGTGTTTCAGATTGCTGTTTAGCGTTTCAGAGTGTTAGATTGTGGGGGTGGGACCAGCCGAGCCTGATCACCTGGCTCCCTGCCTCTGAGCCTTTTTTTTTTTCAGTTGAACAGTCGACTGTCTCCCCAGGTGTTCCAGTTGCCTGTTGAAAAGGCTCCAGGATCGGTGTGATTTCCCGTGCGGTGACCCACTGTGCTGGCTGAAACAGCTGCACTGAGATTCATGGTGCTTTTTTGCCCAGGAATCTCCTGGCCTGGCTCCCTGTTTCAGTCACCTCTTCTATCAGTTGAATGGGCGACTCTGTCTGCCCCGGAGCTCCAATCACCAGCTAAAACGGTGCCCAGACCCGTGTATTTTGTATGGAGAACTGCCGTGCTGGGGCACCAGCCGAACAGCTGCGCCAGCCGAAACAGCTGCGCCAGCCAAAACAGCCGTGCTGGCAACCCATGGGGCTCCTTCGCCTGGGAATCTCCTGGTCTGTGGGCAATAAAAATCTGTCTGGAAATGCGGCATCCACTCACCCTCTGCACTTTTGCTGGGAGCTGCAATCCTGAGCTACTCCTAATTGGCCATCGCCAACAATTAGTCTTTTAAGTTACTCCTCAAATTCTTAATGTTTGATCTTTAATTTTTAATAAATTAAAATTAGTTAGAAACAGTAACTCTTAAACAACTGTGTGAAGTTCAAATTCTCAATTTCATTTTAGAGTTCTTTTCTTCTGTTGAAATAAAGTAAAATTAAGTATAATGCTTTCTAATTTTAAAATATTAGTAGTGGTTACTTTTAGACAGTAGAACATTACGAATGATGTTTCTTCTGTTTTTTATATTCTTCTGTATTTTCCAAATGTTCTACTACAAATATATATTGATTCTATACTTAAGTTATTTAAAATGAATATTAATAGAAGACAAACATAAGACTATCTGAATATAGTACTAGAACTAGAAAGTCTCCCAGGCTGAATGGCTGGTTAGTTGAGTGATTATATAAAAATTGCACTGGTTTAAATAAGTGATTTAGAACACATGCTTCAGCCTACCATCTCCTTTCCTTTAACATCAAAACATACTCCAATGTATGTCTAAAACATCTGTCATGAAACAGATGTTTGTTTTTTGTGTACATTTTGCCCAGGTGTGTAAACCTAAGAATCTTTCAATTAATTTAGGACTTCTAACAGATTTTATTAGTTAAAGAGCTTATGCAAGAGAAAGAGGAAAGGCAGGTTTATTTTAAATTCCCCCAAAAATGTCCCTGTTTAAAAACAGTAGAATGGTGGTTGGCTGGGGCTGATGGGGAGGGTGAAAAGGGAGTGAGTTTAATGGGAATGGAGTTTCAGCTTGGGAAGATGAAAAAGTTCTGGAGATGTACAAAGGTAACAGCTGCACAACAATGTGAATGTACTTAGTGAACATACAGATAAAGATGGTTAAAATGGTAAAGTTTATATATATATATTTTACCACAACAAAAAAAGTCCCTGTTAATTTTAAATCCAGGCATGATATAACATGATTTCAGTGAAAACTTTCCCTTTTTTATGGCATTTCATAATCAATGTCTTTTAGTTAACCTGTAGCATAACTAAGTTTTATGCCTTTTGTGACGCTAACAAAATACCCCCCCCCTGACGCGGGTGCTGATGGAACACTTAATGGACTTTTGATCAGTCCTTGGCTATAATCCGTAGACTGTTTTGACAGTCTGAGGAGAAAGAGAATTCTATTTCTAAATAGTAATAGATTGGCCTTTAAAAATTGGAAGTTGATCAACATTTTTCAAAGTGGGCACAACAGATCTAGTGACAATTTCTTTTACAAAGTGGAATTTGGACCAAAGGTTGCATCTTTAATGATTAAATAGCTTCTATTTTGTAAAATATACTCTGAGTATACCAATATATATACATATATATTGACCCTGAGAGACAGAATGGTTTACTTTAACCATCCCTGGCAGCTGGGTTTGTACGGGAGCTCAGGGCTCACCAAGGGTTCCCTGACCATTCCCTCCTGAATAGCCGGGAGACGACAAGGAGCACAGCATGGGCAACAGCCTTGGGGCAAAGGCCACTGGACATAGAAACCAATTTCCAAACCTTCACAATTGCCAGCAGCAATGGCAAGTGATGTCTTATAAGGGGAAAACATACCTTTCATTCACCATTAGAGACTGAAATAAATGACTCAACTGGTTTAAAATCTTTATGTGATCAAGGAGCTAAAAATATGTGGCTGATTCAATTTCCTTCTGGTGTTGGACCTTAGGGACAGTGTGAATCTGTGTGCTGCTGGAGTGAAATTATCATCAATATCAACGCAGTATACTTTACTAGAATGTAAAGTATACTGATGGTGTTTTTGTTGGCTACCCAGGGATTTGTTTTCTATTATTCTTTGTATTGTACATACATATTATACATAATTTTTTGCAAGTATAATTTGTAATATTTTTCTTAAAGATGTCATGCTTTGGTTAAGAACATTCTGATAGTTGCCAGACACAGATATTGATGATCAGTATTCAGAGATTTGAGATGTAACACAATGCACTCACAACTTCACCGAACAGCATTTAGTTTTTCATTGGTGACATGATTCAAAGATTTTTCGGCATAACGGTGCAATGTCCCAGGGGTTTCATTTTATATACAAACACCCCCACACACACACACACACACACACACGTATATATAATTATAACAATTTTCATTATATACTCATTATAGTATAGTTTTATAGAAAATGTTGCAAAGGCTTGACTTATTCAATTGGCTTGGAACTTAATATGACTTTGATTAGTAGCATGTTACGTGTTTAAAACTATGAAGTTACACAGCTCTGCCTATGTATATAACCAGCTAAAGTTAAAACGGCTACTCGCACCATATGGAGGGCAAAAGAGAATTCACATTTTTTAAAATTTAAAAAGTTAAAACTTCTCTATGAGAAAAACGAACAAAAAGGGGAATCTCTAACTTAGCAAGGATTTAAATAAGCTATGTAAAGTGAAAGGAAACAGAGTCACTAAAATATTCTCACACCATTTAACATGTACATCACTTCCCTGTTCCTGGCTTTCCCCAGCTTCCTAGTGTCTATCAGATCGAATCCAGCTTAAGTGGATAAATCCTAGATCCTCCATGGACTCACCATATAGATTCTATATTTTTTTCCTTTTCCCAACCGTGTTCTTGACTCCAGATGGGGGAGGTGTCCTATTTCTGTCAGTAAGATGTCCTCGTCGTGCTTCCTGATGAAGGATTATCCTTTCACTTTTGCTACTCATGCCAGACACTCTCCATCCTTTAGGCCCAACTCAAAAGCTCACTAACTCTCCAAAGTCATCTCAATGCCATATATCCTCTGGGGTTAATCTATTCACTAATCACCTAATAGAGATGTAAAGGGTCGGCACTGTATGTCCAGTATGATGCTGGGCACTGTGGGAGGTTGTTGCCAGGGTGAGAGACGTAGCTCTGGCCCTCAACTACAGATGCCATCCAGTGCCCCTAACTAGACTGTCACCTTTTCAAAGACTGGCTGGTCCTATATTACCCATGCAGTATCCTATTTAGCTGAAACATCTTGGACGAGGTGGGACATATCCTGGTTATTGGAAAGTCTGGGTGATTTCACCACATCTGCCCTGTGTTTATGATGAGCAAATGAGGAACAACTGGAGAAGCCTTATCAGTCCTCAGACATGAAAGGAATACTTTCATAGGTGCTCAATTCTAGGGCTCATTGTACAGCTAACAAATGTAGAACGAATACATGAATGAGAGCCTTGATCAGGGAAGAGGAAAAGACTATTAGGATGGGGTGAAGCTTAAGCAAATGAGAAGAGAGTTGGGGCACTGATTTCTCTACAGTAGAAGGGAAAGGGATGCCTCTTGAGTAAGGATATAGGGACCACATTTCTGAGGATTTCAAATGCAAGGATTGACCAACACGTGGAGCCAATGGGACAGCTGCCATTTTGGCCAGTCCAATGGACAACTGCCATTTTGGCAACTTTATTAAGAGGAAAAAGATTTTGTTGAATTAGCTAAATTTTACCTGGCTAAGGAGAATACCCTAGCTTTACTACAAACCATTAGTGCAGAAAAATTGTCCTAGAAACATAGGAAATGGGTCAAAAGAAAGTGTCAAAGAAACACAGGCTCTAATATAGACAAGTAGGCAGCAATTTAGATAAGAGTAGGTATGGGAAGGGGAGACAAAGGTGGACAAGGAGGACTGAGCAACGGTCTAGGACAGATGCTACTAGTACTGCCATCCACACTGCACTCTCCTGCAGCGAGGGTCCCAGCCAGTGGGGGGGCAGTGCGCGAGATCTTGCTAAGGCATGCAGTGCGGCCTCAGTGTAGCCCAAATCTTTTCCTAGAACCAGCAACAGCATTAACATATAGGACATTGTTCCAGATTTCCAAGCAGGACGTGTTCCTAAAGCTTATTTGTAATTTGGTTGGTAACAGAAATATATTTTTCTCCAGAAGTTAGGTTAGGTTAGGCCAAATCACAAAAGTCTATTTAATAATCCACATGTACCTGAAGCTTAGCTCTCTACACAGGCATTTCACTCATCTCTAAGTACCCCAATGTTCCAGTTACTCTGACTGCTAAGAAATTACCCCCACTCCCAAATCCTATGGGCTTAAGAGAATAACAACTTTAATTTTGTTCAGGAAACTGTAACTTGGGGCAAGGCTGACAACAGGGATAGTGCATCTATAGTTCCCCCTGGCATCAGGAGGGGGGAAGGAAGACCTGAAGACCAGGCCTGCAGTCATCTGAAAGCTTGCCCACTCACATGCCTGCCAGTTGATGCTGGATGTCGGCTGAGACTTTAGCAAGAGATGTTAGCTGAAATACCTACTCCTGGCCTCTGTATATGGTCTGGGTTTCCTACAATGTGGTGACTGGATTCTAAGGGAAAATGTCAAGAAGAAAAAGAAAAGCCAGAAAGAAAAAAAATTGCATTCTTTTTCTGATCTATCCTTAGAAGTCACCTAGCATTATTTCCACTGTACTCTATCAGTTGGACCAATCATAAGCCTATTTAGGTTCAAAGGGAGAGGCAACAGACTTCACCTCCTGATGGTGAGGAGCAAGATTCTAGAAGAACATGTGGTAATGCAGTGACTCACGCCTGAAATCTGAGCCCTTTGGGAGATCAAGGCGGGAGGATCTCTTGAGGACAGGAGTTCAAAACCAGCCTGGGCAACATAGCGAGACCCTATCTCTATAAAACAAAAACAAAAAATTAGCTGGGCATGGTGGCATATGCCTGTAATCCTGGCTACTCAAGAAGCTGAGGTGGGAGGATTGCTTGAGCCCAGGTTCACGGTTACAGTGAGCTATGATTACACCAATGCACTCCAGCCTGGGCAACAGAGTAAGACTTCATCTCTAAAAAAAATTTTTTTAATGTGGTAATTAATGGTAAGGCTATTTTTGAGTCAAATCTGCCACAACATATGACATTACTTCTGGGAAAAATACAATATATAATAGTAAGTCCTCACTTAATGTCATTGACAACAAAACCAATTCTTTCTTCTCATTAATGTTACAACAAAACAATGTTTAATGAAATGACGGTATTTGAGGATCGGCTGTATATTCCAGGTTGAAAGGCAATATAGCATAGTGAATAAAGAGCCAGGACTCTGAAGCCAAATGCCTAGAGCTCTATTATATACTTGTGTGACACTGAGTAATTTGTTTAAGCTCTCTGTGTCTCAATTTCCTCATTTATAAAACTGGAATGTTGCTAAAAAAATAGTCATTTAAAAAACTTTGAAGACTATCTAGCTTCCTAAGTGTTAGCTATTATTATACTACTCTTCTATTTCTGACTGATTCCTCCTGCCTCCTTGAGGGATGGTGGTGGCAGAACTACCAGAAGTAGATTAATAACAACAGTTCACATTATTGAGTACCTAATATCTGTCAATTTCTACGCCAAATAAGTTGACTCAAAAATCCAAGAGGGGAGGTCCTAATATAATTCAGCATAAGAAAACTGTGACTTAGGTAACTTGCCCAGAGTATTAGCAAGTGCTACAGGATTTGCCCCGATCAGTTTAACTAGATAGATGGAGCCTGAGTCCCTGGATGACTGTATGGAGCATAGCCCTTCTCCCAGTCCTGATTTCTGGGTGAGTAAAAAATGAACAGTGTTGGATTATTCCATTAGAATTGGGGGGCTATTCATTACAGCAGTGACCCTGTCCTGACTGGGTTAGCACAGGGAAGATGGGAGAGATATTTTTGGATGTTGCTAATTTAAGGACTCTTTTCATAAAATACAATGGTTTTTATTATTTGCATAAACAGGGTATTTGCATAAAAGAAAATATTCTCTAGGTCAGTCCCTACCAGTCTTATTTGGCTTCTGAACTAGAGGACAAATAGCCTCTGGCCAAGTGGGAATAGGACTGAGCATACCGACCTGGAATCCCTGACACTGATGGGAACAGACTGCTCACAAATGAGGCCCGCTGTTCACCAGCTGCAGAATGTCTCTTCTGGGGCTTCACTCTAGTGTAAAACCTAATGGTTCCCAGGTTGTTTGTCTGTTTTGTTTTGATGTTCTGTTTTGTACTGTTCCCTTTTAGAATTCTCTTTTGGACTCTAGTGGCCAGTGTGGCTGTAGGAAAGAGAACCCCAGTTAATGGTACATACAGGTCTCTGAGCAAGTTCTCTATATAGTTAGACTGCATGTCCCATGATGGAAGGGACCTGCCCTCTGTTATGCTATGAAGGGTCTGCTAGACCTCATAGCAACCCTAGGGTCTAGCTCAATGCCTGACACATAGTATGTGCTCAAAATTTGCTGAATGCATGAAAGACTGAATGTTTGAATAAAAGCTCAAGCAAACAAAAGCCAGGGTCCATAAAGACACTTGGGTTCTCTGTGACATATCTCACTTGAGGGTCCCATCAGGGGAGGACCGCATATGCCTATTATAACACTGTGAATGCAGCAGTCAGTTAATAAATGTTTACCAATTGAGTGACTGCTGTACATGATCCATGGTAAGATGGGAAGGTACAGGATGGGGAAACTTTTGTGAGATGTTATTTTTGATCTCCAACGATATTGTAAATATGGTGTCGTCACAAAACTGATCATGGTTTGAGTGATATAAATCATATCAGAGTCTGTGGGCGTCAGTTGAGCAGATAGCCAAAGAATACAACACTTTTCTTGACATTTACCTCTAATAGATAGGGCTTAAATTCATTAAAGCAAACAAAGTCCAGAATCATCTTTTTAAAAAAATCATCCTTGCATAAAAGCAATGTGCAGCCTGTGGTCTTCCTGCAGTCACTGGGTGAGATTCAGAAAACATGAACAATCCTCCTATCAAGACAGGCAACAGCTGGAATATCTTTCAGGCTAGAGATTTCTTTCCTACAAATCAAATATGAAACTTCATTGTGACCTGAGAACATTCTGGCTTACATTAATATAAACTAAATTTTAAAGGGATGCTGTGTCTTTATTTGAAGGCACTTATGGAAATACATGCAAAAAAACCCCTAAAGTTCACTACTGAGACAAAAGGGCAGACTGTTTTTAGTTTGGAAAATGTGGCTCCAGTGAATTTAAATATTTATCATATAATTTTCATATCAAAATCAGTGAGTATTAACTTTTATGGCATCACTTCTGGAAACAATAAAAAATACTACATTTTGGAATGCTATTTCTAGTTAGATTTCCATCATGCACCACCAGTTAAATAAAAGTAGATTTTATGAAAAATAATGGCAAATTCCTTTTTGAAAAGTTTCAAACACCTGGCATTGAGGAGCAGACAGTACAGCCTGGAGTCAGAGATTTTAAACTTTTTCCAAGTTTCTTGATAAAGTTGCTACAGAGACTCAGAGCTCCCAAGGCAAGTGTTCTTTTCTAATCCAAAGAATAAGAAATGTTTGAGAACATCTCTTCGTAATTCCTTTGAGAACACACGAAGACAAATTGCTAAGCTTCCATTTCAAATGTGAGGGATTTGGATTGAGGTTAAACAACAGCTTGTGCAAAATGTCATAGCTCCCATTCTCTTACGCAGAGACAGTGGGCGCTGATGTCACAGAAAGGAAGACTTTGAAGGTTCTGAATGTAGGGCTGCGACAGGAGCTAACCAACTGCAAAGTCACGCTGTCGGTTTGGAGGGGAAGATCAGGCACTATTTTCTGCACATTCAAAGAAACATGTAGAATGAGACAATTACTTACATAAGTCACACTAAACAATATTATTAATACCCTCTGTATTGGTCTAAAATATTCTACAAGCCAAATAAGGTACTGCATTCAGATACCTGGGCAGTGTCTCCAATTCCCACTTAACTTCGAACATGCCTCATCCTAGACATCTCTGGAAGATTAACCTTTAGGGCTGTCTCTCAAGTAATGAATTAACGTGACAACTCATCAACTCACACGTGTCTGTGCTTTACATTAAGCTGGAAAGCCACATACATTCTTTAATGCTTGCTTCAAATATTATGAGCACACGAAGTGCCTTCTAGAGTATTTCTTCAGCTACAATCTCAAATAACAGCCAGCATTCTTCATCTAAATACTACTTATCTTCTCTGAGTGGATCAAGGCTCTTTTGTAAATAGCTATAGCCTTACTTCTGTGGCCCATGGTTTTAACTTGCATAACTTGCAATAATACTATGAGTTTTCCTTTTAACCCCTGTCTAACCAGGTAAGGGTTCCAATCCAGGGGACATAAGACTGTTAATGGATCTCAAGGAGGAAAATAAAAGAAAGTTACAATTTGGTAGCTATACAAACATATCCTTCCTTTCCATGCAGAATTTAGAGACTATTGCAAAATGCACACACTCAAAGAATAAAATCCGATGTGGTGGAACTGAATGTGGAAATGGGGTGATGGGTTTTGTCCAGGGCAGTTCCATCACCTTTTGGCATCACTAACTCACATCAATTGACTCAGGAGTGGATAAAATTCAAGAGGGCCTGGGGAACTTGGTTGGGAAAAATATTACATCTTTAGTTTCACTAACCTCAAATTGAAATTTAGTATTTCCTTCAATTAAAATGTAGGCCACAAACCACAGCACCTGTGATACTGTTGCCAAGAGAAATCACAGATATTTTCACCTCATTTTACATCTGTTGTAGATTTCCTGAAATATCTTCTATGCTTACCACTACTTCAAAATTATTTTAGTTACTGTACCTGCTGCTAGTTTGCATTATTTAATAATGTGTTATTAACAAAGCATATATCACAATTTTGTAAAATTTAATGTTTTTCAGTGCAAGTGGTTTCATTTGTAACCCTGCATACTTTATTTTATGCATTTGAAAACATAATTCTGAGAAAAGTCCATAGGCTTTACCAGGCTGCCAAAGAGGTCTACGGCACCAAAAAGGTTAAGAATGCCTGAAATTGGCTGGGCGCGGTGGCTCACACCTATAATCCCAACACTTTGGGAGACCAAGGCAGGTGGATCACCTGAGGTCAGGAGTTTGAGACCAGCCTGGCCAACATGGTGAAACCCCGTCTCTATTAAAAACACAAAAAACTAGCCAGGCGCCTGTAATCCTAGCTACTTGGGAGGCTGAGGCACAAGAATCGCTTGAACCTGGGAGGTGCAGGTTGCAGTGAGCCGAAATTGTGCCATCGCAATCCAGCCTGGGAAACAGAGTGAGATTTTGTCTCAATAAAAAACAAAAAAGAATGCCTGAAACGATACACAAAATATTTAATAATGCAACAGCCAGGTTTCTAAGAGTAAATTGTTCTTTGCCAGCATCTTCTGAAGCTGCAACAAACATGACCTTGAAATCAACATAGTCTCAATGCTGTAAATAAATGATTCTGTTGACAGTCTTTTTTTTTTTATCTTATTTGCCCTAGGAAAAGACCTGTAGATCCTAGAGCACCCTGCTTTCACAACATAGGTTGTTTTCTTTAGTGATAAACTTCATCATTGAGATTTTGCCATCAACGCTGAATTGTTCTCTTATATTTCATACTGCTGAAATCCAGTCTATTTTGAAAGGGCATTGAATATATTTATTATAAGATTTTAATTTAAAACGTCATAGAGACAGCACTAAGAAAGTCTCTGCTACCTGGAAAAACTATAATGATAATTCCACATTTTGAATAAAAGAAGTAAATGTCAAAGTGTACCTCATCAAAGATAGTGCTTTTAAATGACAGTGCTACTGGTCTTATCCATGCTCAACTGAAATATTACATATACATTACCATATTTCTAGGGGTGTTAGAATATGGCCTCTGGGTTACTATTTGAGATCAATTAAATGATGAGATTATGTCTCAGTAGATGTGCTTGGAATGAAAGCACATTAGACTTTTGGAAAATCCTCCATGGAGACTCTGGCCAAAAATAGACATGTTAAATGCCAGCAAGTTAAATGAATATTTACTCATCGAGAGCTAATGAGAAATTATTGATATACCCATAGTTATTCACTTACTACTGTACCTAAATGCTGTTCAAAATTTTCACCTCCTAGAGTAAAATAAATACTATTAGAATTGTGAAGCAAATAAAGAACAATATATTCTTGCACTAAATTAAGGTATAATTCATACACTGTAAATACATAGTATTCATATATACAGTTAAACCAGTTTTTTCTACTACTTAAAATACTATCTGTATTATATGTAGTACTCTAAAATTTGTCCATTTTTCTGTTAAACTTGTAAGATTTAGACAGCTGGTTATAAATCTAGACTTTGGCTAACTTCAGTACTACAGGTATTCTTTAAATTACAAGCTCCAAAACAATTCAACCTGTATGTCATGAAAGAAAATTTGAAATTACTACACTTGGGAAGGAAAGAAACTACAATACAAAGAAAACAATTTGTGGTATACAGTATCATAGGACTAAAGAGATAAAATTCTTATTCATCACAGTTATTTAATTATTCATTGAAGATACAGAGCAAATTGTCAGTGACTACTTGTATTTGAGGAAAAGTAGAGCTTGTATCAATGATACATTTCCGTTTAGGGCTGTTGTTTTCTTCTTTAGGTAATTATTTCAATTTCTAAAAATAAAAACAGCTTACATGACTCCTTAGTAAAGACTATCTCATGCCATTCTCTTCACAGCTGAATTTTCAGTGGAGGACCCTGGAAATGTGCACTTTGCTCTAACAATCCAAAAGCAATTGCATGCACACATGTAAAGGTTCCACCCCCGATTTCCTTGGCATTTCCCTGATGATTTCTCTCTAAACAGGAAGCTGTTGACAATTTTTCCTGGTACTTTCAGAATACCAAAGGTCTTATTTACAAGCAAAATCCCAACTTTTGTTTCAGTTATAATGTTATTTCCCGTGGTTCCTATTGTTGCTAAATATGAATGCTGCAAATAAGATAGAAACCAAATTCCAAACTATTTCAGGCTGATTCAGAATTGAGTAGCAATTGTAAAAAGAAAAGTTAGAAACACATTGCAAGGCTATGCTAGAGTTTTTAAACCCAAAACAATACTGAAGGGAGGATTCCTGGAATTCAAGAGAGAATATTTGGCTCAAGATGTAAAATCCGTAACTCTAAATAGTGTTATGTTAGCAAGTGTTGAGCAAGCAAGGCGATTATATTTTAACCTACTTCACAGAACATTAATCCAAATTTAACCAAATTCCAGAGAGCCTGCCCGAAATTCACATCTAGAAGCTGCTTCACATTTTCCCCCTGGTACAACAATAATTGCTCATGAATACAAACTTGTAGGAGGTAAGAGAGAGGGGAAAACCACAATGAGCTATAAAAACATCTAACAATTGTATATAAAGCAAACTAATTACCTCACTCAGAAGAAGTGCACAATTTAACAGTCCATGCTCTGCAGCCCCTGGAAACAGCAGTAGCAGCAGCAGCAGCAGCAAGGTCCAGCATCCACCAGATTCTCACAAGCCTTTGCCTGTGTGGACTCAGCCACAGACTCTGCCTCTAGCTGACGTCAAAGTCCCTGTCACATGGCCAGATGAAAGCCAAGAGATCATTGGTTGTCGTAGCAACCACAGACCGGCTCTGAAATTATTTCAATAGGTCATCTGTCACTGTGGTGTGTGTGTGTGAGAGAGAGAGTGTGTGTACACACACACCACACAACCATCACGGACAGCTCCCTGACAACCTCAACCCCTGAAGTTTTGACTCCAGCATGCCTACAACTTTCCTCCGTAAGGCTTTGGTGTCTTTTCTTTACAGTTACTTGCAGGAAAATCTATGCCACCGTGAAGTTCTCATTTGTCTCACTATCACCAGCATGAAGCACATCTGTCTTTCTCTATAACAAAAGGAAAGAAACTGAAAAATTCTGGAGTAGTTTTCTTAGCCAATTAAACTTATTTGCAAGAAAATATATAAAAAGAGAAGCTCGGGGGGTAGGGGTTGGAAGAAAATATATTTTAAAAACTATGTCAGAATCCATATGAATGTACTGAGACCATGCTTGTGATGGAAAGAAAAATAAAAAAAAAAGTGGGTGATGGCTCAGAGACAGATGAGACAGTCTACTAATCCTGATATCAAGTAGCTTGTAGAAATCAGATAACATAAATTCAGAATTCCTGGATTGTAAAATGTCTAAGCAAAAATGATGACCAAAGGAGTTTCAAAGCAGTGTTACTTTAAAATAGCCATGTGAGTTCACTGAAAACTTTGCTTTGGGGCCATACAGGTGCCAAATTCTCCCCTCTTGAGTCCTCTCATCCACACCCCTTTGCTGGGACTCAACATTGAGTAAATAGGTCCAGTGTTCCACAAACACAAAGTGTAAGGGAAAGCCCAGAGCCACAGAATAAAAGAGGAATCTCACATGTTTTCTAAGGTCAGCTTTATTTCCTTTAGGACCACCCTTACTTTTAACTCTGCACACGTGCCTATTTCCTACTTAATTCTCCTTCTTAATTAATGGGAAGTCAGTCAAACAAAATCAGTGAAACTCACAAGAAGGTACTCTGAAAAAGACATTCAGAAAATGTATGCCAATACAAAGGATAAGGAGTTAAAGGCAGGGAGAAGAGACTGCCCTCAAAATGCTAAGGACCCTTACATGCTAGGCTCATAAGGACTTCTAATCTGTTTCTTAAAAAAAAAAAAAAAAGAGTAGCTCCGGTATGCTACAAAATATAAATGGAACCTAAGCCAGCCAGGCAGATTACATTTGTGTCACTGTAAAAGAATGAAATTTATTCAGTAGAGTCAGAAACTGCTTCTTTAATAATAAGAATGTTCAAACCGCTTGGTCATAGAATTGTCCTATTCCATCCTGCTTTTCATCATCCTTTACTTCTGTCCCAGCCCTAATTGAAAGAAAAGATAGATTTTTATTTAAAAACTTATTTTCCTGATGCTATTAGCTGTAGCACTACAAAACTGAAATCAAACTATAAACAACTTTCCTCCTTTAATTTCCGATTAATGACAGTTGGGAATTTACCTGTTTGAACGAGGACAATGAAATCCAATGTCTATCTAACGCCTCACTGGGGGGCAGATTTCCCCAACAGCCACAATTCATAAATTTGCAATTTGTTCCAATTATGGTTCTGGTTTTACCTTCAGAAACGCACGTTATAGTAATGAGGCAATGGGAATAGGCAAAAAAACACAACCCTCTAGCTTTCCTGGGCCCCACGTTCCCTGAGCTTCTTAATTTACGATCCGTCTGGCTCTAATCCATGGCTGCCTAATCAAGTCTTCCTCCTCTTTATGCAGTTTTAGCATTAGATAGAAAAACTGCAGTGCCACATTCTGCTAATAGGTGATGTCCTCTGAAATAAGAAGTTCTCAGTTCTAAAAAAAAAAAAAATAATGCCTAAAATCCAGGACTTTAAATGGATTGATTTTAAAATTAGCAAAAAACAACACTCTTATTTTGACTGGTCCAGCATTTTTAAGACTAAGTATACTTTGTATTGCCTTGGGCTTCAGCTCATCATTAGTTAAAATATTCAGTGAACTGGCCAGGCGCAGTGGCTTACGCCTATAATCCCAGCACTTTGGGAGGCCAAGGTGGGCAGATCATGAGGTCAAGAGATAGAGACCATCCTGGCTAACACAGTGAAACGCTACTAAAAATACAAAAGATTAGCCAGGTGTGGTGGCATACGCCTGTAGTACCAGCTACTCAGGAGGCTGAGAGGCAGGAGAATCACTTGAACCCTGGAGGCAGAGGATGCAGTGAGCTGAGATCATGCCACTGCACTCCAGCCTGGGCAACAGAGAGAGACTCTGTCTCAAAAAAATTATATATATTAAAAATATATATATATATATATATATTATATTTATTATTTTCAGTGAACTGACCTTCAAAATGAAAAGTGGGTGCATGTAGCCCTTTTTTCTATAACAAGCTTCAACCTGGCATCACTCATTTTCCTTTGCAAACTACCCAGGCTTAGAGTTTCTTCTTAGAGCAAGGAAGCTACTAGTGTTCTGTGGGGTTGAAAGCATGATGGTAATCTCTTTGGAGCTCAGATTTCTACCAATTTGGTTAATTAACCCAAATGTAGTTGAAAGTATCACAGGAAATACACATGAGGGCTTTCTCCAATCACAGCCCACTACACTCAAGAGAATATGTGCCATTTTATTTTCTAATTGGCAAGTCATTTTTTAAAGGTGAAAATGATTCACCAAACTTAAAAATACCCATTCAAAAATAGTTCTGCATCTTATTTTTCACTCTTTGTAAGCATGTCAAGGCTGCCTACTATTAGGTTGACCACTTTGCCAGAAATAACTGGTAATGCCACTAAACAAACAGTCTGACCTGGGTTCCACACACCTGAACTCACAGGTGGTTTGGGCCATGAGGAGACAATTCTGATCAGTCTTTTGTTGATGTTTGCAGGTAGGGATGTTGCTGTCTACTCTGTCTTAACATTAATGGGCAGGCCTGCACCTACTGTTTGGAGCTACTGGGTTCAAATTTCATCTTTTTTCTGGTTGGACCTTGAGCAAGTTACTTAAGTCCTCTGAGCTGCAGTGCCTACATCTTAAGGTTGTTTGGAGGATAATAACGTTTATATATTATAAAATTTTGACACCTTGCCACAGGGTAGATGGTTCAGGTGTGTATGTTGTTTCTTGTTTATCTGTCTGACCCTAATAAGCCTACAAAGATCTTCAGGGAAAGAATGACATTTTATTCATTTCTACAACACTATGATTAGCACACAACCCAGAACACAGTGAATGTTCAATATATGTTGAATGACTCAACTATTGGGAAATAAATGTTGAGGAGTAGAAAGAAATAGTTCCTTTTTCCTCCTACTAATAGGAAAGAGAGAGCCTCTCTCTACAACCCAACCTCAAAAAAAGGCAAAGAAGAAAAAAGAAAGAACAAAAATGTTGAGTTATCCTAAACTTTTCTAAAAATGGTTGGCTCCAAGTAAATCAAACTTAACCCTACTAAATCATAAGTATTTATTATAAGTACATATAAGTCATATGTGGACATATTTAATGGTTGTTGCTGTTGATGTTGGAAAATCTTTTACACTAACTGACATTAATTGAGTTCTTACTATATGTGGAACATTTTTCTAAGTACTATACATTTATTAAATCATTTATTATAATAACCCTATGAGACAGGCAGTATTCCATATTTCACAACTGAAGAAACTGAAGCACAGAGAGATTAAGTAAGTTGCCTAACTACTACATAGCAGAGCCAGGATTTATACTCAAGAAGCTTAGCTCTATAAAATTTTGGAAATAATTTACATTTCATATATTTCTAGAAAAAATTGAATTATTTCTCATGCTTATTTTACACTATAGGGTTGTTTTTAATTTTTTTTGTGAAAGGGAGAAGGTCAACTTATCTTTTCTTCACCTTGGAACTCTAAAGATCTTAATCTATCTTTGGCCTAAGGAGTTCTATGGCAAGAAAAGAATCTAGTCAGAAAAATTTGAATCAAGGAAAATGGGCAAAGTAAACTAGTGAAAATGTCCTGAATAAAACTATGCCTAAATTATTATAGTCTTAGCTGAAACAATATTTAGAATGCACAAGCTTGGGGTGAGTTCTGTTTCCCACTTTCCCACTATGATGGAGTAGCATGTGTTCAAACCAATACTCTCACTGAAATAACAACAGCTAGATTTTTTTTTTCCCACTAGAAGACATCAAAGAGTGGCAGAGGAAGACAAAAATGTTAAGTGCCAGGGTCTTGGATAAAAGGAAAATATACTGAGTGTCGTATTCTATTTGGACTACTGTAATATGATCCCATTAGGTAGTTAGCTTATAAACAACAGAAATGTCCGTCTCATGGCTCTGGAGGCTGGAAAGTCCAAGATCAAGGCTCCCACAGATTCGGTCTCTGATGAGGGCCCATTTCCTGGTTCATAGATGGCACCTTCAAGCAGAGTCTTCACATGGTAGGTGAGGCATATAAACCAAGACAGCTATTAGGGCCTCTTTTACAAGGGAATTCATCCCGTTTGTGAGGGCACTACTCTTGTGATCTAATAACCTCCCAAAAGGCCCCACTTCCTAACACAATCACTTTGTGGATTAGAGTTTCAACATATGAATTTTGGGAAGGCACAAACATTGAGCAAAGAACTGAAGTACAGACTCTGCATTTCCCACTGCTTTTCTTAAATTATTGGATAATTCTTAAGTGGTTTGGGGCTTTTAGCATTCTCAGTAGCTGAGGAGATAAAAATTGGAGTACAAATATTTAAATGCATTCAAGACTTCAGGGACTAAGATTGGCGAGAGAGAGAAAAAATGGAATCACAGAAAAGATATTCCAACAATCTGTACTGTTTTCCCCTTGAAGCATTTCCCAATTCCTAAATGGCATAGGACAAGCGGACAAGAAGCAAAGCATAAAATGCAGCAAAGAGGCTAAAACAGAAAGGCAGAGTTTGGCAGTCGTGTAGTGCCAGGGGAGACCAAAATTATAGTTCAGATCCTCCAAGGACTTGGAACCTGGTAAACCTAAGTTTCCATATCTCAAAACTGAAAGGCTAAGTCCTAGGAGAAATGAAAACCAGGAAAGAGATGAGCCCTCACAAAAGCCAGGATCCATCCTAGAATCACTACACTCCCTAATTGGATCAAGATAATTTGCCCCCTTTCTGACTATCCTCTGAGAAAATCAACCCTCTGTAAAGGAAGATGACATTTTCCAGAGCCTCTATAATTTTTCATGCACCATTTACAATTCAATCCAAAATCACTAAGCATGCCAGGAAATAGGTCTAACTGACCAAAATCTATGAGGAAAAAATAGGCAATATAGGTAGACTCATAAGTTATTCATTTTCTGTAGTCATCAGACAGGGACTTTAAAATAACTCTAATAAGTATGTTCAAGGAAATAGATGGCAAGATGGAGAATTCTCACACAAAAATGAAATTTATGAAAAAGGAACATATTAAAATTAAAGAACTAAAAAATACAACAGAAAGTAAAAGCACAATTGATGGGTTTAAGAGCAGAGAACACACATAAAAAAAGAAAATTAATGAAAGAGATGGACCAGCAGAAAATATCTAGACTGAAGCATGGTAAGAATAGAAAATACAGAAAAATGTAAGAGACATTGGAATATGATGAAAAGGCTACTGTGAATTTGAAAGATGAGAGGAAAGGAGAATAAAGAATAAGCAGTATTTGAAGAGACCAAAAACATTTTCAAAACTTACAAAACGACACTGTGAAAGAAAAATATCTTGGGCCCCCAAAATCACTAAACTAAAAGGAAAATTCAAGCTGGAAACTACTCAGGACAAACTTGTCTCCCATTTTATTCAAAGTCATCCCTCTGATCCTTGAGATAGACGCATATCCTGATTGCCTCCTTTGGAAAGGCTTGTCAGAACCTCAAAAGAATGCAACCATTTATCTATCACCTACCTGTGACCTGGAAGCCCCCTCCCTGCTTTGAGTTGTCCACGCCTTTCTGGATGGAACCAATGTACTTCTTACATATATTGATTGATGTCTCATGTCTCCCTAAAATGTATAAAACTAAGCTGGGGCCTGATGACCTGAGTACATGTCCTCAGGACCTCCTGAGGCTATGTCATGGGCGTGTGGACTCAACCTTGGCAAAATAAACTTTCTAAATTAACTGAGACCTGTCTCAAATGTTTGGGGTTCACAACACAAAACACCAGATTTATGAAGTTCTATATACTGCAAAAATTATAAATAACTACAAAGAAAATCACACCTAGAAACCTCATGATCAACCTGCTAAAAACTAACCACAATGTCAAAAATCTTAAAAACAGCAAGATAAAAACACCACATTAAAGGAGCAACAAGACTTTTCAACAGAAACTGTCAAATCCAGAAGATAATGGAATAATAAACTTTGAAATGACAAAAGGTAAAATTACAAGTTTTGTATTATATATACAGAGAAAATGTTCTTTAAAAATGAACGTGGAGGACGGGCATGGTGGCACACACCTATAATTCCAGCACTTTGGGAGGCTGAGGTGGGCGGATCACGAGGTCAAGAGATTGAGACCATCCTGGCCAACATGGTGAAACCCTGTCTCTACTAAAAATACAAAAATTAGCTGGGTGTGGTGTCGTACACCTGTAGTCTCAGCTACTCCAGAGGCTGAGGCAGAAGAACCACTTGAACCCGGGAGGTGGAGGTTGCAACAAGCCGAGATAGCACCACTGCACTCCAGCCTGGCGAAAGAACAAGACTCTGTCTCAAAAAAAAAAAAAAAAAAAAAAAATGTGGAGTGTTTTCTGTTCCCACGAAGAATATAGACTGCAAAAAATAAATTAAATAAAATAAGAACAGCTTCTGACACCCAGGGGATTATTTAAAAATCTAATATTTATGTCTTCAAAGTTCTAGAAGAAATTCAACACCCATTCATGATAAAAACTCGCAGAAAAATGAGAGTGAGGGGACTGTCTTTAACCTGATAAAATGCATCTACCAAAGGTCTACAGATAATTTTATACTAAATAGTGAAAGAGTAAATGTTTTCTCCTTAAGATTAGGAACAAGGTAAGGATGTGTACTCTCACCACTGATTCAACAACATGCCCAAAGTTTTAGCCATTTCAATAAGGTGAGGAAAAGAAATTAAAGGCATACAGGTTGAAAGGAAGAAATAAAACTGTCTCATTTGTGGATGAAATGATTGTCAATACAGAAAACTCCAAGGAATCTGAAAAACAAACAAAACTTCCTATAACTAATAGATGAGTTTGAAAAGATCACAGGATAACAAGATAAACCTAAAAATCAATTGTATTTCTCTACACTAGTAATGAACATGTGGAGACTGAATTTAAAATACAATGCCATTTACAATGGCTCAAACCAGATGAAATAAGTATAAATCTAACAAAACATGTACAGGACTTATATTCTGAAAACTATAAAATGCCAATGAAATAAATCGAAAGAAGGATCAAATAAATGGAGACAGATGCCACGTTTGTAAGATCGAAAGATTTCAACATACCAAAGATCAGCTAATCTATAACTGATTTACAGAATTAACACAATTCTAATCAAAATCTCAGCAAGATTTTTTGTAAATATATACAAAATTATTCTAGAACTTATATTGAAAAATAAACTAAAATAGCTCAGACAATTTTGAAAAAAAAGAATAAAATGGAAGACATCACTCTAGTTGATTTCAGTACATGTTATATAGCTACCAACGATCAAGACTGTGGAATACTGGCATAGGGACAAACATGTACATCAATGGAACAGAATGGAGAACCCAATAGCTTACCACATAAATATGACCATTGGATTTTTGACAAATCCGCAAAGGCAATTCAATGGAAGAAGAATATTTTGTCAGAATATGGTATTGGAGCAACACCAAAATCATAGTCTATAAAATAAGTAATTGATAGTATAGACAAGTACCTGTTAACAAGATTAAAAGACAAGCTACAGGTTAATGGGGAAATATTTGCAAATCAAATATCTGACAAAGGACTCATATCTAGGATACATAAAGAACTCTCAAAACTCAGCAGTAAAACACACAATCCAACTAGCAAATGCCCAAAAGACATGGAGAGACATTGTATCAAAGAATATACACAGATGACAAACAAGTACAAAAAACTGTTTTAACATCATTACCCATTAGGGAAATTCAAATTTAAAACCATAATGAGATCAGGAATAGCTAAAATCAAAAATAGTGACACTATCAGATGCCAGCAAGGATGCAGAGAAACTTATCATTCATTGCTGATGGGAATGTAAACTGACAAAGCTACTATGAAAAACAGTTTGGCAGTTTCTTTCAAAAATTAAAAAGGTCACTATCATCAAATTCAGCAATTCCACTCAGACATTCCAGTAAAATGAAGACATGCTAACACAAAAACCTGAACCTGCTTGTTTAGAGCAGCTAGCTTTGTACAGCCAAGAACTGGGAACCACTCAGAGGCTTTTGGTGGGTGAATGAGTAAAGAAACTGTACTATATCATACAAGGGAACACTACTTGAATGAACTACTTATCCACACAGAAACCAGATAATTTTACTGAGCAGAAAAACGTCTCAAAAGTTCACACACTGTATGAATCCACTTCCATAACATTCTTCACATGACAAAATTATCGAAATAAAAAATAGATGAGTAGTTGCAAGGGGTTAAGGAGCAGTCAGGGGAAACCAGGAAAGTGGGATCCTTGTGTGCTGGACACCTTCTGTGTCTTGACTGTATCAATATCAATATCCTGATTATAATTTTGTACTGCAGTTTTGCAAGATGTTACCTTTGGAAGAAAATGGGTAAAAGGCATATGGGTTCTCTATTATTCTTACAACTGTACATGAATCTACATTTATTTCAAGATAAAAGTTTAATTAGAATTTTTAAATGTAGGTGAGATAAGATATTTTCAATAAAAAACTAGAGAATTCATTCCAACAGAATTACACAAAATTTCTCGAGTCATTTAGGCATAAGAAAAATGATTCCAGATGGAAATATAGGCATACAGAAAGGGAAAATATATAGATAAACCTAAAAAAACCAGTTTTATAAAATATGTATGGAGTATAAAATAAATGTAAATTTCAAATATAGAATATTAGCATGAAAGTAAAAGAGATGAAGAGAATTAAAGTGTCATAAGACTCTTGCATTCTTGTAAAAGTACCAATAGTCCCTAATTAGGTACAACGTAATCCTTTCAGTATCAAAACAAACAAACAAACAAAAAACTAAAGAACATATAATAAGTTAATAGAACAGAAAAAATGATTTTAAAAATTACTTGATTCCCAAAGGAAGAAAGGAGGAAAAAGAATAATAAGATAACAGAAAGAAATGATAAGATTAAAGATATAATCTCAAACATATCAACAACTGCCATAATATATAAATTGACCAAATACTGCAATTCAAAGAAAATAAATATCATACTGTATTAATGGGTATATTCTAATTCTTTGCTGTATAAAGAGACACACTTTGAAATCAAGAGTACAGAAAGGCTAAAAGTAAAAAGATAGATACATATATATCATAAAACTCTACCAAGACAAAGCTGGTACAGCACTACTAATATCAATAAATAATACTTGATAGCTACTAGAGGCTGAGGCAGGAGGATCACCTGAACCCAGGAAGTCAAGGCAGCAGTAACTATGGTTGTGCCACCTAATCTAGCCTGGGGTAACAGAGCAAGACCTGGACAGGACAGGACAGGACAGGACAGTGTTAGAAGTAAAACGCTTGGTGCTGCAAAAGTTTTCTCAGCAAGGCAACTTACTTCTATAGAAGGGTGCATCTTGCAGGTGGAACAATGGTGAGAGCACACCACGCAAGGGAGGGGAAGGGGGTCTTATCCAACTCAGCTAGTCCCTACTGCTGTGTCTTTTCCCTATTGGCTAGGGTTGGACCACACAGTCTCAGCTAATTTAAACTGGCTATTTTAAAGAGAGCAGGGGTACAAGTCAGAGTGATGGGGTAAGTAGTTTCAGTGGGAAGGACGGTTAGCAGGTGACTAAGAATGACTAAGAACGGAGCAGGTGACTAAAGATGACTAAGAACAGTGCAGGTGACAAAGGACAGAGCAGGTGACAGAGTCTAGGAGGGGGTTGTTTACTAAAACTAGGGGCAAGGAGATGAAAAGAACAAGGAAGTTAAACTTTTAAAATGGAGAACAAAAAACAGGGAAGCTAAACATACTGACACACTGGTTTTTTGAAGAGGACCTCAGAACTCATTTTACTTAACAATTTTCCCCTCTTGGATTTTAAAGGAAGTTAGCAAGCTAAAGCTTTTGAAGAGGAATTTTATTGTATCCTATAACAGGGCAGAGCAGGGCAGAGCAGGGCAGGGAAGGGGAAGGGCAGGGGAAAAAAGGAAAGAAAAAGAAAAAGGAAAAGGGAAGGAGGAAGGAAGGAAGGAAGGAAGGGACAGAGGGAGGGAGGGAGGGGAGGGGGGAGGAAGGCGGTGGGGGAGGGAAGGAGGAAGGCAAAAAAGAAGGAAGGAAGGAAAGAAAGAAAAAGAAGGAAAGACAGAAAGAAAGAAAGAAAAGACAGAGGGAGGGGAGAGAGGGAGGGAGGGAGGGAGGGAGGGAGGAAGGAAGGAAGGAAGGAAGGGAAAGAGCCTTATAGAAATATAAGCAAAAAATACTACTAAAGATATAAACACTTCATAATTCACCTTTCCAAATATGCACGCATTTAATGGCATCAAGATAAATTTTAAAAATCACAATTATAGTCTTAATTTAAAACATCTTTCTTTCTCAGTAACTTACACAACCAGCAGAAAAAAGTAGAAATATTGATTTAAATTACAAAATTGACCAACTTGACCTAATTAATATATTAGTCAATAGCTGAAAAATGGTGACCTCAACAATTGCAAAATACACATTTTGGTTTTTCAAATGTATTCACTAGAATTGGCTACATGCTGGGCCACAAGTAGGGTCTTGACACATTATAAATGCCTGAAATCACAGAGTATACTCTTTGTAAACAGTGGATTAAAGCTAGGAATCAATATTAGAAAGACAAATAGAAAATCCTTGAATGGAAATTAAGCAATGCATTTCTCAATCGTCCATGGGTTAAAGCCATGGCGGTATGATTTACAAGCACACTTCCTCTTACTGTGCTTTGCTTTACTGTGCTTCACACATTCTGTGATCTTTACAAACCGAAGATTTGTGACAACCCTGCATCAAGCAAGGCTAGCAGTGCTGTTTTTCCAACAGCCAGAGCTCACTTCATGTCTGTGTCACATTTGGGTAATTCTTGCAATGTTTTTAAACATTTTTTCATTTGTTATGGTGATCAGTGATCAATAATCAGTAATCTTTGATGTTACTTTGGTAATTGTTTTGGGCACCACAAACCATGCCCATATGAGATGAAATACTAATTGATAGACGTGTGTGTTTTGACTGCTCCATCGACTGGCCGTTCCCTCATCTCTCTCCCTCACCATAAGCTTTCCTATTCCCCAACATGCAACAGTGTTAAATGAGGCCAATTAATAATCCTACAATGGCCTCTAAGTGCTCAAATGAAAGGAAGAGTTGCATGTCTCTCACTTTAAATCAAAAGCTGGAAATGATTAGACTTAGGGAGAAAAGCATATTGAAAGCCAAGATAGGCTGAAAACTAAGCCTCTTGTGCCAAACAGCCAACTATACATGCAAAGAAAAAGATATTGAAGGAAATTTAAAATGCTACTACAGTGAACACATAAATGATAAAAAATCAAAACAGCTTTACATTTGTATGTAGAAAATTTTAGTAGCCTGGAGAGAAGATCAAATCACCCACAACACTTTCTTAAGCCAAAGCCTATTCTTAAGCCAATCCTTAACTCTCTTCCATTCTATAAAGGCTGAGAGAGGTGAGGAAACAGCAGAATAAAACTTTGAAGCTAGCAAAGGTTCATGAGGTTTATGGAAAGAAGCCATCTCCATAACATAAAAGTGCAAAGCAAAGCAGCATGTGGTGATGGAGAAGCTGCAGCAAGCTACGCAGAAGACCCAGCGAAGATCACTGATGAAGGTGACTACACTAAAACACAGATATCAATGTGGATGAAACAGCCCTCTATTGGAAGAAGATGCCATTTAGAACTTCCCTAGCTAGAGAGAAGTCAATGCCTGGCTTCAAGGCTTTAAAACACAGCCTGACTCTTTTGTTAGGGCTAATGCAAGTGGTAACTTCAAGTTCAAGTCAGTGCTCATTTCCTATTCCAAAAAATTGTAGGGCTCTTAAGAATTATGCTAAATCTACTCTGCCTGTGCTCCATAAATGGAAAAACAAAGCCTGGATCACAGCACATCTGTTTACAGCATGGGTTATTGACTATGTTAAGCCCATTGTTGAGACCTACTGCTCAGAAAAAAAAGATTCCTTTCAAAATATTACTGATATTTGACAATGCATCTGGCCACTCAAGAGCTCTGATGGGGATATACAAGGAGATTAATGTTGTTTTCATGCCTTCTAACACAATATCCATTCTGCAGCCCATAGATCAAGAAGTAATTTCAACTTTCAAGTCTTACTATTTAAGAAGTACATTTCATAAGACCACAGCTCTTACAGAATATAGATAGTGATTCCTGTGATGGGTCTGGGCAAAGTGAATTGAAAAACCTTCTGGATAAGATTAATTATTCTAGACGACATTAAGAACATTCATGATTCATCACAGGAGGTCAAAATATCAATATTAACAGGAGTTTGGAGAAGTTGAGTCTGACCCTTCAGGATGACTTCCCATGGGGTTCAAGACTTCAGTGGAGGAAGTAATTGCAGATGAAAGCTGTTCCTTGAGATGGAATCTACTTCTGGTGAAGATTCTGTGAATGTTATTGACTATTACATAAAGTATGCTGACAAAGCAGCAGTAGGGTTTGAGAAGATTAACTCCAATTTCCTATTATGGGTAAATGCCATCAAACAGCACTGCATGCTACAGTGAAATCTATAACGAAAGGAAGAGTCAACTATGTGGTAAACTTCACTGTAGTCTTATTTTAAGAAATTGCCATAGCCACCCCAACCTTCAGCAATCACCAGCCTGATTAGTCAGCAGCCATCAACAGCAAGACACTCTACCAGCAAAAAGATTAGAACTTGCTGAAGGCTCAGATGATCATTAGCAATTTTTAGAAAATAACTTTTTTATATTACAGATTGCATTATTAGCATTTTTAGAAAAATTATTTTCTAAAAATTAGCAATTTGAGAAAATATTTTATATTAATCTTTAAAAATGCATTGTTTCTAAACATATGTACATTTTTAAAGACATAATGCTATTTCACACCCAATAGATTACTGTATAGTATAAACATAACTTTTTTTTTTTTGAGACAGAGTTTCACTCTTGTTGCCCAGGCTGGAGTGCAATGGTGCGATCTTAGCTCACTGCAACCTCCGCCTCCCAGGTTCAAGCGATTCTCCTGCCTTAGCCTCATGAGTAACTGGGATTACAGGCATGAACCGCCATACCCAGCTAATTTTGTATTTTTAGCAGAGACGGGGGTCTCCATGTTGGTCAGGCTGGTCTCTAACTCCTGACCTCAGGTGATCTGCCCACCTTGGCTTCCCAAAGTGCTGGGATTACAGGTGTAAGCCACTGCACCCAGCCAAACATAACTTTTATATGCACTCAGAAACCAAAAACTTTGTCTAATTCACTTTATTACAATGTTCACTTTACTGCAGTGGCCAGGAACCAAACCTCTGAGACATGCCTATACACTGCAATCTAGAAATATTTTGAACTGAATGACAAAAATATATCAAAACTTACATGCAGCTAAAGTACTATTTAATGAAAATGCACATATATGTTTATATTAAAACAGGTTCTACGTTTGAAGTGGCACTTTGAAAGGCTCCATGAGCCTGTTCCCCAATGACTTAAGTATAACTTCTCAAAATACTTTAAAAAATCATATATATAAAGTCCTACTAATCATTCTAAGGGCATAGAGATAATGAAGAAACATTTATTCCAGAAAATATACTAAAACTCTGAAAAAAGAAGAAAATATACTAAACCTCTGAAAGAACACTGAGGAACTGGAGCACTTGAATTAAGATCCACTCCCTCTTAACCCTCAGCTCAGTTTAGTAAAAGATACTCTCTTGAGAAGATGTGGCCAATAAGTTTGGCCTCCTTTTCCCATTAGCTCTCAGTCAAGGCATATAATTATCTGTCTTGGAAAGGCAGGACACCAGCCTTTCTCCACCCCTAACTTTAGTGAGTGTATTCAAGAGGTTGGGGACTCCCTTCTTCTATCTATCCTCCATTCATAAGGCAGAGACTCTACTCTAGGCATGGTAGATCAAAAGTACCAGGACTCCTATTGCCTTCAATGCAGCTTGCTTGTAGGGTAGAGGCTATGCGGGGAAGGCAATTTGAGAAGACTAGAGGCTACCATCACTGCCTAGTGCCTACAGCAGTTACTCAGAAATTTTTCCCAGATGGATAGGCAGTGCATAAGAACAGAAAGCTCTGAAGCTCTCCCCAAAGGAGCTGACTTTGTTTGTAAGAGTGTGGGAAAAGTTCAAGTTTAAGGGTGCTCTTGAAAACAATGGAGATCTTGATGGTAAACAATTGAGAGGAGGTAAATAACTATATGAGAGCAAAAGCTAACCTGCAGACCAGCTAGTTTATCAAAGAGAACTGGGAAAGGACACAGCTAAAAAGATCCTTCCAGGGATGAGAACAAACCTCAAAAATCAATCTCCAAAACTTCACTGGATGAATTTAATTGGATCAGACTGAAATAATTTGGCCCAAGAGCATTTTAAGAAATACTAGAAAAATCAGCAAAAAATTAGTGGAGCCTAACAGCTGGGTGTGATATCAAATGAAGCAGACCATATAACAGAGAGACTGGGAAGGAGACAGCCAAATATAGCTCTACCAAAACCAGTCATTCCAGGGTGATGTGGGTATGCCCAAGGCTGTGCCCTCTGAAAATCAATAGTAGAGGATTTGCAGTGTAGGGGAAATAGACCTGACCAAAATAGTTTAGTTGAGTCATTAAAAACAACAACAACAAACCCCCAAGCAAACAGCAACAGAAATGCCAGAGAAGAGAGAAAAAATCAGAAACCAAAATTGCTATATTAGCTTAAAGGTCCAGCTTTTAACAAAAAAGTCATGAGACATGAAAAGAAAAAGGAAAAGGTAACTCATACACAGGGAAAAAAAATCAGACAAAGAAACTGTGAGATTATTTAGATGCCATATTTTAAAAAGACTTCAAAGTAGCTATTATAAATGTGTTAAAAGAGCTAAAGAAAACCATATTTTATGAAGTAAAAGAAGCCACAATGACAATGCCTCATCAAATAGAGACTATCACTAAAGTGATAGAAATTAGATTTTAAAAACCAACTAGAAATGCCACAGTTTAAAAGTAGAATAACTGAAATGAAAATTTCACTACAGAGAAATGATAGTAGAGTTAAATGAGTGGAAAAAAGAATGAGTGAGGTTGAAGATATGTTGGTAGAGAACATGAAACCTGAAGAGCAGAAAGAAAAAGAATGAAGAAAATGAACAGAGACAGCCCCAAAGAATTATGGGACATCAATATGTGTATAGAACATATGCACCTATGCACACATTTCCCAATTTAAATAAAAGTATTAATGCACACATCAAAGTAGCAAATGAACTCCAAACAGGATAAACACAAATAGATCCACACCCAGACACAGCATAGTAAAAATGCTGAAAGACGAAGACAACCAAAAAAAAAAAAAAAAAAAAAAAATCTTAAAAGGAGCAAGAGAAAAATGGCTCATTACATGTAAGGGGAACTTAACAAGATTAACAACTGACTTAGCAGAAACAATGGAGGCCAGAAGGCAGTGGGATTACATATTTAAAGTGCTGAAAGAAGACAGCTGTCAACCAAGAAGCCTATATCCAGCAAAGAAAGATATTTTTAAAATGAAGGCAAAAATAAAGATATTCCTAGATAAACTAAAACAGAGCAAATACACCAATAGATTTACTTCACAAGAAATACTAATGGAAGTCCTTCATGCTTAAAGCAAGTGACCTCAGATAAAAACAGCATCAGAAAAGGTAATTATGTAATTATAAAAGATGTCATAAATTCATATTTCGTCTCCTTCTCTTGGTTCATTAAACAAGCAATTATATAAAACTCTCTCTCTCTCTCTCTCTCTCTCTCTCTTTTATATATATATATATATATATATAATTATATGTCAGAGTTGTAACACACAGAATTGTAAAATATTGTTGTAAAATATTCAACAACAGCACAAAGGAAAAGGGGGGAAGAGCAAAGCCACATGAGAGTAAGAAAATAACACCATATGATAATTTGAATCCACAGGGATAAACAGAAAACCAGAAATGGTACAGAAACATAGACCCAGAGAAATTAAATCATTTGCCCAGGGTCAAAAAGACAAATAATTTTCATATTCATTCACCACATTATTAATAGGGTTATATGGTTTTACAACCCAATAGAAATAACAAAATAGAATAAAGCCAAGGTCTCAAGAAAGCAAAACCAACATCTGAAGGACACATACAAACTATTAGAAGCAGACACAAAAATCTTCCAAATCACCATCACCTTCAGTCTTAAAGGGTTACAGCAAAGTTATTGAAATACTGGTAAAAAATAGCACTCTTGAATTGTGCTTTATAATTCACATAGCACTTTCACAATTCTATTTCCTTTGATCCTGAATCAATAAAAGCATTTAATTTTTAAAATGGCTGATACTCCTGATTTAAATTTCTACCTCATATACTTGGGAGAAGAAGAGCATCATAAAACCAAAGAAAGTAGAATGAAGGAAATAATAAAATGAGAAGAAATTAATTAAAACCAATGTACAATAGAGAAAGATGAAAAGATAGAAGTTGGTACTTTGAACAAATTAATAAAATTAATAACCCCTTTGAAGACTGAGTAAGAAAAAAAGAAAGAAGTCTCAAATAACCAATATCTCTAATAAAAAGGGAAGATAATTACAGCTGTTAAGAAACAATAGATTTCACAGGTGCATAGACTAGAAGTTACCTTAGTGGTCACCAGTTCCATCTACCTTTCAGTGAAAAAATCCGTTCTACACTAGCACTAAGAAGTAGTAAGCACCTGCTGCTTGACTACTTTCTAGTAACGGTGAGCTCTCCATTACAAAATGTCAGGTCTTACAACTGTGGGACCACTCTGTTAGAAAGTTCCTTATGATGAACCAAATGTGTCCTCCCTAAAACTTTACTATAAAATTTATGTTTTTCTCTTTGATGCTATGTTCACATGGCTGCCCTTCAGAGATCTCATGGAGCAGCTATTACATGTATGGCAGCAGTTGCTAATTGTCCTCTAATATCCACTTTCTCTTTCTTCCATAGATACAGAATCTTCAGCTTTTTAATAGCTGCCAAGAATAAAGATATTTCTTAACTCCCTTCTAGCTCTGCAGCTTTATGATTAAGAACAGACCAATGTGATGTAAATAGATAGGTCATATGGTAGCTTCCAGAATCTTCCTTAAAAACAGTTAGGCAAAGAAACTTGTCTAAGTCTTGCTCCCTTTTTATCTTCATTCCTTTTACCATTCTACTTCTTGGGACCATGAGTATGGTGACTGCGACTGTAGACCATGAGGAAGTGAGCTATACATCCTAAAGACGGATGGCAGGGCTGTAAGCTGGAAGAAGCTTGGGTTCCTGAAGACTTCACAGAGAAAAGCTGCCATTTCAAGGCTACATTGCTTTTCCATGGACTTTTACATGAGAGAGAAAAGAAGAGAGCAAGAGAGGGAGATTTCTATTTTATTTAAGACACCACTATTTACTATTACATGTCAAATCTATTCCCAACTGTTAGAGTGTCCACCACCAAAAATATCTCGTGCAGGTGAAATACCACATGTTTAATAAGCTGTGGAATGTTATAAAATTTCCAGGAGTCCCTAAAGAAGAAAATAGAAGTGCCTTCTAAAAGCACTGCAGAAGAAATATTGGAAAACAGCTCTTATTTCTCCAGGTATTAAAGTAGTCAACTTTTATTAACATTTGGTAATATTCATGCAAAAACTCTTTAAAGTCTTCCTGGACACTGAAGAGTCATATGGATTGATGGCTAAGAAAAAGAAGAAAGAGACATCACAATCACTAAAAGAGTAAAAATGGCCTCTTCTTTCACCCTGTCTGCCTTTCGTAGTTTGAATGACGTAAATAATTCTTTACTCAGAGAGTTTCTCACAGGAAAGTAAAGATTTTTGTCTTGTCGGAAAATGGGCCACAAATCACCTCTTTAAATTTAATCTCCCATACAAAAGGACAGTTACAAAATATTATTTTTCCATCAACAGCATCCAGTACAATTAGAGCAAATATTATAATAGAATCTGTGTTTTTGCTTTTTTAAAAATTTTTGTTTTGAGACAGAGTCTTGTTCCGTCACCAAGGCTAGAGTACAGTTGTGCAGCCTCAGCTCACTGTAAACTTCATCCCCCAGGTTCAAGTGACTCTCCTTCCTCAGCCTCCCGAGTAGCTAGAATTACAGGCATGTGCCATGACACCAAGCTAATTTTTGCACTTTTGGTAGACATGAGGTTTCACCATATTGGCCAGGCTGGTCTCAAACTTCTGATCTCAAGTTATCCACCTGCCTCAGCCTCCTAAGTGCTGGGATTACTGGCATGAGCCACCGTGCCCAGCCTGCTTTTTTTTTTTTTTTTTTTTTTTAAAAAGATTGTTTCTAGACCATGAATCTCTCTTTGCTGTCAGGCTGACACCACTGCACATTTATAAATCTGACTTTTACAAATCATCATAAATTCTATTTCTCTCTGCTTCCAAAGAATGAGGAAGTAGGCCTGAGCAGAGTGATAAATGTAGATTCTTTCCTTGTGGTGTCTGTGTTGACAGTGCTACGCCTACAAACAAGAACAGAGAAGCAATTCTAAAATTAATCTCCAGCCTAAAGTCACACATTTTGTTGAGTTTCTGTGCAAAATGTTGGCACCAAGGACTCTTTCTGTGTTATAATAGAGAGAGCACAAACTTTGAAGTTAGGCATACTCTGAATTAAATGTGGATTCCCTAAATACGACATTTTATCTCTGTGATTTTAGGACAACTTACTTAATCCCATTATGCCTTGATTTTATTGTCTGTAAGTTGGCAATATTAATAACTACCTTGCAGGGTGGTTATAAGAAGTAATGTTAAAATTTAGCAGTGTATCTAGTACAGCTGAATTGAAAGAGCTAATCTCCATAATTAAGGAGAATAATTAAGAAATGTGCTATTTAAGGTCCGGTTTACCCTGTTATGGTTTCTTAAAAAATGGATCTGCTAGAAATGTGATTTTTCTGCTTTCACTGAATTCCTTAGTCAGTAAATTATAGCAATTCTTAACATTAGGAGAATTATGAATTTATGTTTATATTTTCATAGCCCAGATTTCCATTTAGTAGCATCTAATGACAGTATAAACCACAGCCTAGGATAATATTTAGCCTATTAAATTATTTATACTTTTACAAGAGAGGAAATAGGATTAGTTTATTACTTTGCTGATATTAGTGTCTCCTCTAAAAAAGCTTTCCCTAAAAAAGCACACACCACATACTCCAAGAGCTGCTAATGCCTAGTTCTTTTTTTCATGCAAAAGCTTTTCTATAATAACCCTTATACGGATCTATATAAATCAAGTGTTCTAACACTGTAATAGAGATAAATCTTGCTTAAATAAAATCAAATATATATGAATCCTAATGCAGAAAAATAATTAATTAGGACATTTAAAGTGTAACTATCCCCTCCAGGGAATATTTTAAAAATTCAATTTCAGAAAAAAATGTTTATCATAAATTTTCAGAAAGCCATTTGAATAAAGGAGGCAGCCATCAATATTGTTCCAATAGTCAGATTACTGATTTCAGTTGTGTTTGGTGCAATGTGACAAGCAGATTCATGCTTTCCTGTACCTGCCCCCCATGTGTCCATGTCCTAATCCCTGGAAACTGTGAGTATGTTATCTCATATGACAAGAAGAAATTAAGGTTGTCAATCAGCCAACCTTAAAAGAGAGAGAGCTTATCCTGAATTATACAGTGACCCCAATGTAATCACAAGAGTTCTTCAAAGTGGAAGAAGAAGGCAGAAATAGGACAGCATAAGACGGTCTTGGCCCACTGCAGTTGGCTATTAAGATAAACGAAGGGGCCATGAGCCAAAGATGTAGGTAGCCTCTAGAAGCTGGAAAAGGAAAGGAAGTTGATCTTCTCCTAGAGGCTACAGAATCGAACAAAGCCTGCCTACCCCTTAGCCCAGGGAGACTATTTGGAACTTTGACCTCTAGTACTGTAATACAATAAATTTGCATTGTTTAAAGCCACTAAGTTTGTGATAACTTGTTATAACAGCAATAGGAAATTAATACAGGCAACAAATGCATGCTGAGTACATGTTCTGAGCAAGACTTTATGGAAGAACCAAAGACAAGACTCTAAAATGGTAATAAGGAAGAAAATGGGAAAGAGTACGTATCCCAAGAGAAGTACAGCAAAGTGCTGTGGGGCCTCAGGGGAGGGAGATATTCCTTCCAGCTGGGAGCGAATCCACTACTGAAAAACCTACTGCAAGGCCTTCATAACAGGCCATCCAGAGGCAAAAGGTTGCCTAGTTGGCTTTTGGCAGTTTCTCTTAAGTCCTCTCATTCTAGAATTTCTATTTACAAAAGGACTTAAATTGCAATGACAATATTTTCAAGAACTGGCCTATGTGGCTTATATGAGAGAACGTGCTTGTGGGAAGTAGAAAGTTCCTTTTTTAAAGTTTCCTTTCTTGTTAAAAAATAAGTGTGCTAATAACTTTGTTAAGCCCTATCCTATGTAGCTGTTAGACATGCCATGCTTACAGGCACGCAGTACATTCTATGTCCTTGTACTTTAACCAAGATACCTGTGCTGGACGTCCTCACAGGCATGTCCCAGCTCTCCATTGCCTTTACCTGTTTAGAAAAGTTTTAAGTTGTTAGCCAATTGGGTTTTAGTTTAGATTGTGAGGTCTGGCTCCAACCAGTGGAGATCAGACACAGCAGTAAGGACAGCCCCAAATGTGTAAGGAATGAATGTGCCTGTTTTCCTTTGTCTATTGTATTCTCATGGTATGATGGCTAGTGAGGCTACCCTTCCTGCAGTCCAGGAAGTAAAAATTGCATTGCTGAAAGATCCTTTGTCTCAGTGCTAATTTTTCTTTGTGGCACTGAGCATCTATTTCCAACAAATTGGCAACCCAGATGGAACCCATTCCCTCCAGACTGGTCTCCAGTGGAGATCCACCTGGTGCGAGTAATAAATCAACCTATTCTCACAGCAACGTGGGAAAAAGAAAGGCTTCAAGCTTTGTGCAAAATTCTAAAGGTTAAGTAAGTTTAAGTGTGCATGCAAAACAGCAGTGTGAGTGGTTCCTCTCTACAAGATCTGTGATCATTTCATATGGCCTAGAGGCTGGAGAGAGCAAAGCAAAAGTAAAGAGAGGTAAGAGAGACCTCTGGAAGGCAGGGGAGATAGTTAAGATCTTCCCCTGGTAAAGAAAGGCAAAGGTAGCCAAGATGACTCCAGAGGAACTCTAGTAAAGGCCCCCTGAGGCTGCCACAGCAGTGCCTGCAGCTCAGCCAGCCACCGTTGGGGCAGGACCCAGGGAGGTGGAGGTCACAGGTGCACAGAAGCCAGGCTGCTCTGAGTGGCAGTTCTCCAGCGGCACCAGAACCCAGAGTTGGGAAGCAGTGCAAGTGGCACCGGAAGTGGTGAGTGGCCTGCATGCAAATGGCAGTGTCAGTGGTTGCCTGCGAGGCAGCTGGCCATGGTCCAGGGTGCCGCAGAGGCGGTGGGAGAGGTTGGGACAACGTAGTTAAACAGCAGCGGCAGCAGCAGCAGCAAGATGATCCGAGGCAGGGCAGACAGGTGCAGCACCTGCACCAGCAGGGAAGACGAGCAGCACGAGCAGTGACTACAGCAGCCCAAGGCAAGTCTTGCTCCAGCCAGCAAAATGTTAAAAAAGTAAGAAAGAAAGTTAAAGTATGTGAAAAGATTGTAAGAGAAAGTGTGTGTGAAAGAGAGAGACTGGAAGTAAAACTAAAGAAAGAAATAGTGTAAAGAGAAAAGAGAGAGAAGCTTCTTCTTTTTAAAACTCAGGCAGAACAACTAAGCAAAAGTATGTTTTTTTAAAAAGAAAGTTTAAAAAGGAAAATTATAAAGTAAAAGAGGAGGGAATTGTGGGAAGTAAAAAAGTTCCTTTTTTAAAGTTTCCTTTCTTGTTAAAGAATAAGTGTGCTAATAACTTCGTTAAGCCCTATCCTATGTAGCTGTTAGACCTGCCATGCTTACAGGCATGTAGTACATTCTATGTCCTTGTACTTTAACCAAGATATCTGTGCTGGACGTCCTCACAGGCATGTCCCAGCTCTCCATTGCCTTTACCTGTTTAGAAAAGTTTTAAGTTGTTAGCCAATTGGGTTTTAGTTTAGATTGTGAGGTCTGGCTCCAACCAGTGGAGATCAGACACAGCAGTAAGGACAACCCCAAATGTGTAAGGAATAAATGTGCCTGTTTTCCTTTGTCCATTGTATTCTCATGGCATGATGGCTAGTGAGGCTACCCTTCCTGCAGTCCAGGAAGTAAAAATTGCATTGCTGAAAGATCCTTTGTCTCAGTGCTAATTTTTCTTTGTGGCACTGAGCATCTATTTCCAACAGTGTTAAACACAAGCAAGAAAAGAAATCTAAGGTCTACGCTGCTCTTTTCTATCATCTACAATTTAAATCTAGCTTTGCGGGAAAAGGTTTGTTCTCAGAATGGAGTGGGATGGTTAATTTACACAGCTATCCTGGGAATCTGTCCTGTTAAGCCTGTCTTGAGGCTATGTTGCTTTTCTGTACTCTATCTGTGGGAAATGACAACATTGGCTTTCTAAGCAGGTATCAACCAAAGAACCAAATGCAAGTTCTCTCTGAAGAGGGCAGTGTGGTCATTCAAAGGGCACTGGGTGGAGACTCGGGGGGGGTATTTTAAAATCCAGCCCTCTACTACCATCACCAAAGCAGTCTATGTATGAATCAAGCTCATCACTGAAGCTTTTAGGTCCTAAATTTTTCTACATGCAAAATGAGACATTTAGTTATTGAGCTTTCCATAATGTAAAGTCAATATCCTCTGAGCTCAGCAACTTCACTAAAGAGAAGCAAGAGCACAGAGTCTGGACCCACTTGGGTCATGTCTGGGAAGGACTAAAAAAAAATTTCCAGAACATCAAGGCTTGACACTGGCTTTTTCTCCAAGCAATTTTTAATAAGAAACTTCACCATAAAATCCTCAATTGACAGTAAAAAGAGTCAAACCAAAAATGGGAACCAAGAGGCAATAGGGACTTACCCTCACCAGAGGAAGAGAATGCTGAAGTCAAGATGAAAGGAAGATGTATGACCCATGAAGGGTGTCCATCTGGGACTGAGTAACAATAAAACCCTCTAATGGAATTAGGGGCTTGGAGTCAGATTCCTACCAGCATGAGTTCCCAGCTATAGTCTCTGAACTCCTCAGGGCCTCTCTAGTTTCTACAATTCCTCTTTAGCTTCTCTGAGCCACCTCAGTATCATACCAATAACTCCTCTTTTTGCCTAAGCCAGTTTGAGTGGGTGTTCCATCACTTGAAAGCAAATGAGCACATACAAACACAATCAGCTCATCTTTGTTCTCTAGTGAATTAGTGCCACTAACTCCTCAAAATGGAAAAAAATCTTGGGATTTTCCACTTCAGTTCATTTGTTCATTTTTTCCTGTAAAAATCTTCAATGAGTGCTTTCTGTGTGGCAAGCACTGTGCTAGGCTGGGGGAGATAGCAGTAAACAAGAAAGACACAGACCTTGCCCTCATAATACTGTTATTGAGGAATTTCAACGTTTAACAAATAGCAAGTAATACAGAAAGATAGCTACTGGTGCTAGTCCAGGAGGCTATAACTCAGTCTTGAGTTTTATAGAACGGCTCCCTGAAGATTGATCTTTGAGTCAAGAAGAAAGAGAAATGAGCCAGTTGAGGAGTTGGAAGAAGTGCTGAGCAGAGAAAAAGGTGTGATTAAAACCATCGCAGCATGGCGTGTTAGAAGAATTGAAAAGGAAACCAGAATGGCAGAATGCTGAGAAGAGTAAGGAGCATATGATGAACTGGACAAACATGGGGCAGCCTAGGGAGGGTTTTGTAAGCCAATGTCACAAGGAGGTAACTGAGCTACTTGCTCAGGGATACACGGCTAGTCAGTGGCAAACTGAAACCTATGTCATTTGATTTCAAGATCAATTTAAAATATGCTAAGTAATGCCCTTTTAAATTTTCCCATTTATAAAGGTAACATATGCTCATTATAGAGTGAACATATTTCTATTGGCACAAAAACCGCTATGTAAATGCCCTCAGGTTTCACATTACACTGCTTGCACAATGTACGTGGAAGGCTTGAATAATGTCATGTGATCACCCTCAGAAAATAGAATATCTGCAGAAACTAGACGTCTTTAAAACGGCTTTTATTATAGGGTTGGTCCAGATTTTGCCATAGAAAACTCCCAAGATTAGAATTCATGGGGAAAACCTGTCCATATACATAAAAGACCCCCTACCCTTCCCTACATGTCAGATGTTTGCCCATTTTTACTACATAAAACTGCAGACTTTTCTGAGTATAATCTAGTGATTATACTGCAGACAGTATCTCTGGAAAATGATATCAAAATAAATAATCTGAATAGGCCTTTATATAGTAAAGAAATTGAATTGATAATTAATACCCTTACAAAATAGAAAACACCAGGCCCAGATAGGTTCACTGGTGAATTCTACCAAACATTTAAGTAAGAAGTTATACCAATTCTCAATTATGTCATTCAGAGAACAGAAGAAAGCATACTTCCTAACTCATTCTATGTGGCCAGCATTATCCTAGTACCCAACCCAAAGATATTACAAAAAAAGCTATGAACTCATATCTCTCATAAATGTAGATGCAAAATCTTCAATTAAAAATTAGTAAATCAAATCCAACAATATATTTTTAAAATTATACTCCATACCCACATGGGATTTATGCCAGGTATGGTTTAACATTCAAAATCAATTTGTGTAATTAATCACATCAATGAGCTAAAAAATAAATATCACATGATTATATCAAAAGATCAAAAATAGCACTTACAAAATCCAACACCCATTCATGATTTAAAACTCTCAGTAAACTGGGAATAGTTAGGAATGTCCCTAACTTGACAAAGACTATCTACAAAAAACCTACGGTTAACATTATACTTATGGTGGAGAAACTTACAGCTTCCCAATAAGAAGAAGAACAAGGCAAAGGTGTCTCCACTCATTTTCAACAACATACTGGGAGTACTAGCCAATGCAATAAGACAAGAAAAGGAAATAAGAAGTAGGCAGTTGGGGAAGGGTGAAATAAAACTCTGTTTGCAGGTGACATGATCATCTATACAGGAAAGCCAAAAGAATCAACAAAAAAACTCCTGTACTAATAAGGGATTATAGCAAGGTTGCAGGATACAAAGTTAATTGCCTTTTTATACATCTTAGATGAACAAATAAAATCTGAAATTAAAAACACAACACCATTTACATTGGCATCCTCCAAAGTGAAATACTTAGGTATAAATCTAACAAATATGTACAAGATCTATATGAAGAAAACTATAAAACTCTGATGAAAAAAATCAAAGAACTGAATAAATGGAGAGATATTCCATGTTTATGGATAGGAAGACTCAATATGTCAAGATGTCAGTTCTTCCTAACTTGATCTATAGCTTCAAAGCAATCCCAATCAAAATTACAGCATGTTCTTTAGTAGATATTGACAAACTTATTATAAAGTTTATATGGAGAGGCAAAAGACCCAGAATAGCCAACACAATATTGAAGGAGAGGAACAGCGTTGGAGGACTGACATTACCTGACTTCACGTCTTACTACAAAGCTACAGTAATAAGACAGTGTGGTACTGGTGAAAGAATAGACAAATAGATCAATGGAACAGAATAGAGGCCTAAAAATAGACCCACATAAATACAGTCACCTGATTTTTGGCAAAGGAGAAAAGGCAATACAATAGAGCACAAATAGTCTTTTCAACAAATGATGCTAGAACAACTGGATATCCACATGCAAAAAATGAATCTAGAAAAAGGACTGTTAAAATTCAACAATAGGCCAGGCGCGGTGGCTCACACCTGTAATCCCAGCACTTTGGGAGGCCGAGGCAGGCGGATCACGAGGTCAAGAGATGGAGACCATGGTGAAACCCCATCTCTACTAAAAAATTCAAAAATTAGCTGGGCATGGTGGCACGCACCTGTGGTCCCAGTTACTCAGGAGGCTGAAACAGGAGAATTGCTTGAACCAGGAGGCGGACGTTGCAGTGAGCCGAGATCATGCCACTGCACTCCAGCCTGGCTCCTGGTGAAGAGCAAGACTCTGTCTCAAAAACAAAAAAAAAAAACAAAAAACTCAACAATAAGAACAGAAACAACTTAAAATATGGCCCAAAGATCTTAACAGATATCTCACCAAACAAGATACGCAGAGGGCAAATAAGCATATGAAAAGATGCTTCACATTAGATGTCATAGGGGAATGTAAATTAAAACGAGATACTACAACGCATCTATTAGAATGGCCACAATATGGAACAATGACATCACCAAGTGCTGGTGAGGATGTGGAGCAACAGGAACTCTCATTCATTGCTGGTGGGAATGCAAAATGGTACAGCCACTTTGGGAGACATTTTGGCAATTTCTTATGAAACTAAACATACTCTTAATATATGATCCAGCAATCACACTACTACTTGGTATTTACCTAAATAAGCTGAAAATTGATGTCCACACAAAAGCCTGCACACAGGTGTTTACAGTAGCTTTATTCATAATTGCCAAAACTCGGAAACAACCAAGATGCCCTTCAGTAGGTGAGTGGATAAACTGTGGTACATCCAGACAATGCAATATTATTTAGTGCTAAAAAAGAATGGGCCACAAAACCATGAAAAGACAGGGAGGGTCCTTAAATACATATGATTAAATGAAAGAAGCCAATATGAAAAGCCTACATACTGTGTGATTCCAACTATAGGACATTATTTTTAAAAGGCAAAATTACGAATGCAATAAAAAAGATCACTAGTTGCCAGAGAGTCAGATGGAGGGAGATTTACATAGGTGAAGCACAGAGGATTTTTATGGCAATGAAACTACTGTGTATGATACTGAAAGGTAGCAGAATATGTTCCCCAAAATATGTCACTGTGGTATATGGATTATTTTTAGAAAAACACACTTAAAAACCGTATGCAAGAAGGAGACTCTAATCTCCCTAGTTTCTCCCTGAAAACAGGAGATAAAAACTCCCATGTGAAAGATGTCCTCTCTGTACCAAAAGAAAAGAAACATTCTGTGGTGGAGAGTCATGGCTGAAAGAATTCTACAGAAACAGGCCTTGTTAAAAATCATTCTTATCTTACTTTTGCTGTGCCACCCCTCAACATAATTTAGTTATTTTTTCACAATTGCCTGTCTTTGTTCAACCGAATGTAGCTGCATTTAGGTTTTGTCACTTCTTTGGGTCTTCATTCGTTATGAAGGCTCCTGGGTCATATAAAACTTCTATTAAATTTGTATGTTTTTTTTCCTGTTGATCTGTCTTATGTCAATTTAATTCTTGGGACTAGCTGAAAAACCCTAAGAGGCAGAGGTAAAATGTTGTCCCTGCTACAATACTGTAATGGTGTATTCATATCATTACACATTTGTCCAAACCCATAGAATGTACAACACCAAGAGTGAACTGTAATGCAAACTATGGACTTCGGGTGATTATGTGTCAAAGTGGGTTCATCAGTTGTAACAAATGTGTCACTGTGGATGTTGACAATGAAGGAGGTTATGTATGTTGCGGGGGCAGGGGTAAATGGGAAATCTCTGCATCTTCCTCTTAACTTTGCTATGAACCTAAAACTACACTTTAAAAAGTGTCTTTTTTAAAAAAATGAAATGAGCCCATCCCCTGCTCTCTTCACGGCTTGCCCTTCAGAGTGTTTCTATCCATTTTAAACCCAGAAGATGATGTTTTCATCACACAAGCCACAGAAGACATCTAGGATGTTCCTGCCTCTCTTTGCACTTCTGACCAGTCCAATTCCTTGGCTGAACCAAACTGAGCCCTTTTGAGGATGATTCATGTACAAGAATAGAAGCCCCTGTTCTTCCTTCTGGGAAGGTGCTCCACAAGGCTAACAGAATCCACTTTCTCCTCCTACTCGGTGGAGCCAGCAGAAGAGCCTCAGGGAGCGCCTGGGAGGCAGATCAAGCACTTGATTAAGATGCCATCCTCTTCACAGCTAATTGGCAGATCATTTTTAAAGTTCATGCCTTAGAATTTGTTCTTTCCGGACTGTCATTTCATTTTCTTCACCCACATTAAAAGAAAGTCTCTGTTGCTTGTCCACACGGTTTCCAAGCGTAATAATAATCACGGTTTCAGCCTCTTGCCTTGAATTTCTGATGGCATAAATAATGCAGGTGCCCATAATAAAATGTAGCTATGCTGGTTTTTGCTTCTTTAGCCAAGCAGCTACCAAGAAAAAAAGGGGGGGGGAAAGAGGCTGAATTGATAGAAAGATGCATTTTACTGTTCAGCTGCCAAGAAGGCATCACCGACAATGAGGATTTCAGAATAATAACCCTAAAGAGAGGAGTTCAGAGCATCCCATTCACTGCCCAGCAGCCTGAAAGATGCATTGTTCCCGACAGGTCAGGTGGAAGACCCCTCCCGTGAATGCAGCATTCTGAGGAAATGCTAAGCCATCCATTTTTTAAAGACCCTCTGACACCAGAGATTTCAAACATGATTTGGTTCTCAAGGAGCATACTATATCCTCACAGGTGTGGAATAATCAGACATCTAAGAAGAGCAGTTTCTCCCAAAACAGCTGCGGGAAGGATAAAGATACAATCAGTTCATTTTAAATCTGTACGGTGGACTCTGCAGTTTTGTATTTACATTCTGAGCCTTTGTGGTCGGGCTATGAAGTCAGGCTTTCCAGCTGCTCAAGAGAGGAGGCCCTGGGATGAGGACTTTGCCCTGGGAAGTATCTGGACTCAGAAATATATTCTTTAAAATGTCAACATTTAAAAATTATAGAACATTATAAAGTGAAATGCCCCAAAATAAAACTTCCATCCATTCCATTACCATGCACAGGACCTTTTCTCCATTTTTCTCAGGCTCTCTTCTAATTCTTTAATTTGACAGAGAAAAACATAAACACAGTTACAGTAATAATATTTAGGTAGGGATTTTCTTGGCTTGTTTTGCACTTGGCACTGCAGTGAGTGTTTCATGTGAATGATCTCACTTGATCTGCACACTAGCTCCTGGAGGTAAGTACCATGATTACAGACAGGAGACTGCTGTCTTAGGAGAGCACACACACTCGCTGAGACACCAGACTTCACAGGTAGAGTTTGATATTCATGTAAGAGCCAACACTCAATTCCAGAACTTAGAGAAGCCAAAGATTTTCCTTGTGTTCTTCAATCAATGTGGGCTAATAATTTTCTTCTACAAGCCTTTAAAGCCTCCATGTTTCTCCTCTTCATATCTTTCTCAGTTTCTAGCCAAATTCCAGTGAACTAATATGCCACACTATTTTTATCCATTTTCTGATTGTCACAGAGTTCAGTCGCTTCTAGATTTTCCCTATTATAAATGACAACACATAAGCATCTTTACAGCTGGGCATGGTGGCTCATGCCTATAATCCCAGCACTTTGGGAGGCCAAAGCAGGTGGATCACCTGTGTTCAGGAGTTCAAGACCACCAGGCCAACATGGTGAAACACCGTCTCTACTAAAAATATAAAAATTAGCCAGGCATGGGCCTGTAATCCTAGCTACTCAGGAGGCTGACACAGGAGAATCTCTTGAATCTGGGAGGCATAGGTTGCAGTGAGCCGAGATTGTGCCATGCACTCCAGCCTGGGTGACAGAGTGAGACTCTGTCTCAAAAAAACAAAAAATAAAAATAAGCATCTTTATACATCACTTTTCTTCCTTTAAGTTGCTTCCTTGGGAATAATCCTAAAGAGAGTGATTACTTAATTGTAGGTATAAAAATTGTTATGCTTGTTGACAGAATTTCTCTTTAGACTTTTAAATGAAGTGTAACTGTTATTGACACTAACAAGAATTAAATATACCATTTTCCCACAGGCTTGTCAGCACTACATCATATATCTTTGTTTACTTATAAATACACAATATTTATTTTTATTTAGCTATTGTTCTTAGTTTGATAAATGCCAAATAATAGCTTGATATCATTTAGATTTTTATTTCTTGAGTTACTGGAAAGGTTGAACCTTTTAAAGATATATTTCTTTGCCATTTGTATTTTCTTATCTATAAATTGTATTATGAACATACTGCCTTTATTTATTGAGACCCAGATTTCAATTCTTCACCAGACATAGCTTTGCACAATTCTAAAACTGATTTCTTTCCCTAATTTCCAATTTATCCCAGTGAGATTATTATTATTCTTTATTTTTTACTATATAAGCTTTATGTTGCTCCTCCCTGTAAATCTCTTCCCACCCCCTGGGTTTTGCCAGAATTGTTTGACAGTGCCAGGCCATTTTTGACACTCATCCCTCATACATTTCTGTACTTATTATTTAAAAGATTTGGGATCTTAAAGAAGGTATGAACTCATTTGCAGTTGCATTATTCTAATTCTTCATATGGATAACACTTAGTGAGATAAGTAGCAGCAGTGCCCATGGTATAGAGTGAAGAGGAAAGAAAGGGGAGAACACACTGCCCAACCGCAAACACACTGCTGGGAGCACAGGAGCAAATGAGCTGGCTGACATTCCGTGAGAATTTCAGACAAATGGGGCTGAGGCCCTGTCACCTCCTGAACCTATGAATGAAACATGCCTAAAGCCACTCTTCCTTTCAATGTTTTGTTTGGTTAAACTCCCTTATTGTCTAACCATTTTGAATTAGATGCGTTGGTACTGGCCATAGTATTCTAACTGATGTTTTTCTTTACAACTATGAGGATTGCATATTTTAATTTATTTTATTATTAAGAGGGACTTCAGGTATGAAACAGAGATGGCTGTCTGGAAGACAGTTTCCCCATCTTCTGCCTACTGACCTCCAGTGATTTTATAATATAAAATCATATAATATAATCCTGCCTTTAATGAAAATACAGCACCAAAATTTAAGGTGCCTTTACCTTTAACATTTTTAAACCAGAGACTTGGCCTGTTTTGTTCACTCAGTGTGTATTCATAGCATCGAACAGTACCTGGTACATGGCAGGCACTCAAAATATATTTGTTGAGATAAATCGATTAATAAATAAAAACATTCATTTTGGGGGGTAAAGACTCCCAAACAGACAGAGTTGTGATTTGAATTTAGAGACCTGTCTCAAGTATGGCTTCTTAAACTTGGATTAGGGTTTTTATACTGTAAAAAAAAAAAAAAAAAAAGGGAAACCCAATTAATACCAGTTCAGAATTTTTTGAAAATTGATATCCAGTCTCTATGGTTTTTTGCCAATATAACATGTGCCCTTGTAAGGAAGGAAAATCCCTGCTGAAGAATGGGATAGGCTGTAAAGAAATTCTGGCTCTGTAATGGTGCATGACATGGCTAATTCCAAATTAGCTTTTCCAGGTTAAACTGAAGCTACAAATGTCAGGATATGCTGTCCCTTGACCTTCAGCTTCTCCAAAACAATACGCTTGGAAATATGCAGGCAATATTTGAGTCAATTATACTGGTGCCAATCTTCTAGTGCTTTTATAGCATGAAATGGCAAATAACCAGAAATTTGGGAAAGCAATCAGAGAGCAAGATCAAATGGGGACATTTTAATCATCAAATATACGGAAAACTCATGGTAAGTAAATCAAACATGAAGTTCCAAAGAATTGCTTTTCTTTTTTTTTTTTTTAATTATACTTTAAGTTCTGAGGTACATGTGCAGAATGTGCAGGTTTGTTACAGAGGTATACATGGGCCATGGTGGTTTGCTGCATCCATCATCGTGTCATCTACATTAGGTATTTCTCCTAATGCTATCCCTCCCCTATCCCCCCCATCCCTGCTATCACTTCCCTACCCCACCCCACAGCTCCCCGACAGGCCCCGGTGTGTGATGTTCCCCTCCCTGTGTCCATGTGTTCTCATTGTTCAACACCCATTTATGAGTGAGAACATGCAGTGTTTGGACAAGCAACTGCTGAGAGATTTTGTCACCACCAGGCCTGCCTTACGAGAGCTCCTGAAGGAAGCACTAAACATGGAAAGGAACAATCAGTACCAGCCACTGCAAAAACATACCAAATTGTAAAGACCATCCACACTATGAAGAAACTGCATCAACTAACGGGCAAAACAATCAGCTAGCATCAAAACGGCAGGATCAAATTCACACATAACAATATTAACCTTAAATGTAAATGGGCTGAATGCCTCAATCAGAAGACACAGACTGGCAAATTGGATAAAGAATTGTTTTTCAAAAGAGAATAATGTCATAAAGATACCACATGCACAAATACACACATGCATATACACAAGATTTGATTCATCCACCTTTATCCAAAACTCAGGTCATTTCAAATTTAACCAGTTGATTTTCCTTGCAGAAAGCTTCCAGGCACTCAACATATAAAAGCAGCAAAGATCATTTACATATAGATGTTCTCTTATTTACAAAGATTTTCAAATCAGTGCATTGCCCGTGAATAGTGATCAAATTGATTTTTATGTATGTTAACTTCTGTAAGAAATGATACAATGGTAAACAGGTTATTAAGCATTTATCATATGCTCATCATAATGCCAAGAACTTTATATACATTAACCAACATATTCTTACAATGCCTTTGATAGGTAGGTATTATCTCCATTTTACAGAGATTATAGAAAAAGTAATAACTTTCCCAAGGTCACACAGCTAGTAGGTAGTGAGTCTGGATTTGAACCAAGTTGTCTGTGAAGATTATAGGTCCTGTGTGGTCCATGAAGGAGGCAGAGCCTTCCAACACTAACAGTTAAATAGCCACACATTTGTTGAGTCTCTCCAGGAGCCAACCCTCCACCAGGTCCTGTGTAGGATTCAGAGATGAACACGACACTATGGCAGTCATCAGGGTGTTTCCAATCTACCGGAAGTAAATGAAAACTATAAAAGACAGACTGGAACGTGGGCTGTCAAGAAATTCAAGCAAAGTCCTCTGCAAGTTCAAGATTGGTGCCTCTATCCACTGGATACATTGTTTCTTTGAGCTCATAGCAGCACTACAAAGTGGGTTAAAAAAAAAACAACACTTTGGCAATCTACTCATAAATCCTATTCTTCCCATATCCAGGAATCTCTTGGGTTGTAAGTAAAAAAATAATAATAATAATAATGTAATTTTTTCCCAGCATATGAGGCCCCCACATGCTGGCTGGAAAGTAGACAGAGGTCTCTCCTGGCTCTGTAGATGAAGAGCTATGAATCTTTCCCTGAGACACTGCTTTTTGGAGATGAAAGTTATTCTTACTTCATAAAGTTGTTGTAAGTATTAAAAGAGAAATGTTTGTGTATCACTTAACATCTTTGTAAAAGCATTCAGTGTCAGTTGCCTTCCTTCCAAAACTTTCTGAAGAAACAAATTACAGAAGACAAATTATAGAATGTATTGCTCGATTTTTGTAGTCAGTCTATCTTTAAATATTAAATAAGTGGAAGCTACTCAAAATTAAAAATATTTTGGGGAATGAAAAGAAAGCCAAGTGAACATTTACTCATTCATAGAGCTGGCAAGGAGATGTCACACGCTGCCATATTCCATGTCAGGTTCATCCAGAACATATTCCACCTCTTCATGAAGGAGAGAAAGGAGCTGGTCGATTGCCTGCTTGGTTTCAACTCCATTCCTTCCCTTCCAGGCTCGGCAAACCCTGCAAGCTACATTCCCCAGAATCCTGCCAACTGGCTTCCAATTAGCTGCAAGCAGTGGGAGACATTGGCGGCACGGAAAGGGCGAAGAGGGAGAAGCCATTGTTCTTCTCTCTGCTCCCAGCTACGTGCCCAGCAGTGGCAGTCAGTTCTGGCAGTGGTGGCAGCTGGCAGTTCTAGGCTCCTGTGGTGCTGGCTGTTCCAGGAGCAGCAGTTGCAGCAGCCTTGAACAGCTGTGAGCTCCTGCAGCCTTTGTGATTCCAGCAGGTAGAAAGAGGAGGTTCCAAAACAGATGCAACTCCTACTGTCTCAGTGAGCACCAGTCAGGGTGCTGGCCGCCTCTGCCGCTCTGGTCTTCCAGTGGTAGCAGCCTCACAGTCTAATTTCTGGGTTCCCCAACCCTTCCTCTTTTTGTCCCTTCAGCTCTTACTTTTACAATCAGTTCTGTTTTAAACCTTCGTTGTTTGACATACCTAACATGGCTTCTGTTTTCCTGAGTAGACCCTTACTGATGCAATTAATCAAGAAATGAATGAGAAATCCCTCTCTGATGATCAGAATCACATTTGACCCAAGCAAAACCCATAACGTACAGTCTAATTGTTTTTATAAGCCTTGTCTGGATATAAAAATATCCTCTGATACTTTGCATTTATGTAGAGTTCAAAAGTTTTCTGATGACAAATGGCATCTCTTCATAGAATGCCAGAATGATTTTGGCAAGTAGTCACAGTTTTAGGCAATTAAAAATATAGTGAGCGTGTAGAATGTAAAATTATTTTTTTTTTCCTCCTGCTGTTAGCAAGGCCATTTTCTATGTAATAGGGAAAAAAAGCAAAAGAAAAATCTTAGAACTGGCTAAAAAACTAGGTCCTGAAACCTCTGTTTAAAAGGCTATAATTCTAAGAGGCATCAATAGGAAAGACAAGAAGAATCCTTCAACAGTCTTCCTTCAAGTCTAAGTTTCCATTGATAAGGCCTCCCCATTGGTGAACGTCTCTTAAACCAACATGCTGAGTTTGGCCTGCCTTGTAATTTCACAATTATAAGGTTAGGACAAAGGTTTTAAAACAATATTTTTGGATAATCCTGGCAAGACATTGAGCAAATAAAAATGTAAAAACTGGGCTGGGTGCGGTGGCTCATGTCTGTAATCCCAGCACTTTGGGAGGCTGAGGCAGGTAGATCACAGGTCAGGAGATTGAGACCATCCTGGCCAACATGGTGAAACCCCGTCTCTACTAAAAATATAAAGAATGAGCTGGATGTGGTGGCACGCACCTGTAGTCCCAGCTACTTGGGAGGCTGAGGCAGGAGAATTGCTTGAACCTAGGAGACAGAGGTTATAGTGAGCCGAGATTGCACCACTGCACTCCAGCCTGGGCAACAGAGTGAGACTCTGTTTCAAAAATAAATAAATAAAAATAAAATAAAAATGTAAAAACCACTAGTCTCCTGGCTTCTTAACGTCAACAGTATGGAAAAAACATTTCTAAATAGAGGGACAGAACCAATGGACATTACAAGTCTGTTGGGTTCTCAAAACACTAGAAAATTCAAGACAATCTTCAGAATGTGGTGTTCTTTAACTGAGACTTAAGATCCGAATGCAGCAAAGCTTTGGGAGGAAGCCACACAATTACCTGAGTATGGTAAAGGCTGACAACCACCCAGCGGCAGTGCCATTGAAACAATTATATAGGGAAATGCCAACTGAGTCAACTGAGGAGAATTATTCTGGAAAGACTCCTAAGTTTGCCATCTAGAGTCCTAGGAGAAAAACTGAATGCACTAGCTTATTTATCGACCTACATGGGGGCAGTTAGCCCTGCACATTGAAATTTGCTTTTGATCAACTGTCAAAAGGAAACAATGCAAACTCTACAATTATCCTGAACAAAAATGTCATTTACTTGTCATGAAACTTCTATATCCAGTCAATTGTTTCTTTGTTCTGATCTCAAAGATTAAGGGAAGAACAAAATTCCTTCTGGAAGTAGAGCACAGAACCTGTGCTCTATTCTAACTGTCATCCTGGCCCAGTCCCAACCTTTATATAGAAGCTGGAATATGCTATTATGACTGGCAGTATTTGTTACTGTCAGTGCCAAGCTTCCTATCCACTGAGCTCTCTCAGCTTCCACTGGCCTTTTGTACCAGGGTCCCGATGGGGCCTGAAGCTGTGTCCATAAATGAAACATTGTTATTGCTATTTTCTCAGGCTGACAAGAGCTTCCAGGATTACAAAAGAAAACCACCGGACTGGGGTACAAATACACACAGATCCTGCCTTTCCTTAATAGCCATTATAGATCTATCCTTATTACTTTATATTAATCTTTAAATTTTATTTATTTATTTTTTTGGCTGAACCAATGCTCCTACCACCTCTTTGATAAAATGTGTACAATAAATTTACAAATCTTGTGAATTTTGTTTAGCTCAACAATAAGAAAAGCTGAAAGGGGCCAAGACTTGAGTGAACTACTATTTTTTCCAGCAGTGTGGAAGTCTTTTCTATTAACTCTTTGTCTTCATCTTGACAAGAATATTATGAATCAAGAAACGGTATTCCCATCTTGCAGTTGATCAAACTCAGGGTAATTAAATTGACCAAAGTGGCAAAGGCAGAATGAAGTAAGCCCAAAATCTGAATCCAGATTTGTCTGATGTGAAAAAAATGCTTTTCTGAGTGTCCCATTTTGGCTGTCAGGCAAACAGAGGCCATCATTCATTCGGCACAAACTACCAACCAACCACACACCATACTGAAGAGGAATCTGGATGCTGTCATCCACCAGAGTCATTACACAGTGGAGTATATTTCTGCAACATGATAGGGAATCTTTTCCATGAGGAAATTATGTAAGCATAATTATTTCCCTCTTCTTTCTTTGTGAAGAGTCCCATTGTAGATACTCCCATAACTGGCCCAGCTTGCAGATCTTTATATGTATGTCCCTCCCTGCAGTGATTCCTCCAGACCCACAGGTCACCACTGTCTTCAAATGGCAATTCCAATCCATCGGTTGTCATCCCCTGAGCAGAAGGTTGGGTCTCACAGTTAACATAGTATACAGTAGGGATGCTCCTGCACCTCCAGTGTGCAGAGCACAGCATGCCAGTGGATCTTGAGGAAGAGCTCATTGTCTGGAAGGCCTGTCTTTCAGCATCTTCCAGTCTAGTTCATCCACACGTGAAGCAGCCTGAGGATTTGTGGAGAAGATGTGAGGAAACTCACACGGACAGAGGGTGCAGCCTTAATGGAAGCATCTTTGAACAATCCAGTTAGATCTGGTCTGCCTTAGAATGTGGGTAAATGGAGAGTGAGATCATTGTTAGGATGTGTGCCACCACCCCTGTGGTAGCTCAAGAGCATAGTGGCATTCAGAATTGGATAGAAGTCATGTTGGGCCTCCAGTTAATTCAGACTCCTCACAACCTCTGGACCTAAGTGGCAGGATATCCTGTGGTAGGCACTCAGCCAGGTTCAGTCCTCTCAGTACCTTCCACCTCTATTAAAAGATGGTAATCAGACTCTTGAGTTCCCTTGACTTAAAGCAGGGGTCTGTGGACTTTTTCTGTAAAGGGCTGGATAGCAAATGTTTTAGACTTTACAGGTGATACCATCTCTGTCTCAAGTATTCAACTCTGCCACTGTAGTACAAAAGCAGCTATAGACAATATACAAGTAAATAGGCATGGCTGGGTTTCAGTAAAACTTGACTTTTAAAAAAGAAAACAGGAGGCAGGCTGGATTTGGCCCACAGGCCACAGTTTTCTGACACCTGACTTAGAGAATTTAGATGGCAAAGCCAAAAGTTGTTACCTGAAGACTTGTCCCTTATGGCTTTTGTTACTAGAATCAAAGCTCCTTGAAAACCCTTAGAGGAGAGGACAGAATTGAGGGCTTTTGGAAGGTAGAGAAAAGCACTGAGTCACAGTGATACAATATTGCCATGGTTCATGGGTTCCATGAATAGCTGGAGCCACACCTCCAGCAGTCAAGATACAGGGGAAGATAGCAAGGCTTCAGAGAAGAGCAGCTTCATGGTCCCCCCCCAAGAAGACTGGACCCTGGGCAGCGGGGTTTCCATCTTTGGTAATAAATTCCACATCTAAATGGGGCAAATTAGCAAAGAAACACTCCCAGAGATTGTGGGAACTTAGGCAATGAGCCTCTCAGCTAAAACATCTTCAACATTCCTCAGTGTTTTGGTCTTCATGAGATTTCTAGAATCTTTCCATGATTCAGGGGTTAGAGAGTTGAGAGGTATCAAGACGAACAAAGCTCAAATAAAATTGAGTTTGGCTTTGGGAGGTCCAGGTGGGCAGATCATGAGGTCAGGAGATTGAGACCATCCTAGCTAACACAGTGAAACCCCAGCTCTACTAAAAATACGAAGCTTAGCCGGATGTGGTAGCATGTGGCTGTAGTCCCAGCTACTCAGGAGGCTGAGGCAGGAGAATCACTTGAACGCAGGAGGCAGAGGTTGCAGTGAGCCAAGATTGCGCCACTGCATTCCAGCCTGGGTGACAACAGAGCGAGACCCCGTCTCAAAAAAAAAAAAAAAAAAAAAAAAAAAGGTTGAGTTTGGAGTCACATTTAACTAGGTTTTTAGCATTGTGCACAGTGTAAACTAATCTGCTACATATCCAATAGAGCTTCTACTCCAGATAAAAGCTTGCTCTCAGTTTTTTCAGGAAAAAGAGAAAGATGGATATGCGTGTGGGTGATTTGGAATCTTTGAGTAGATTGATTTTTAGCCATGATGTAAGTAAAATTATAAACAAGATGGCTCAGTCGTATAATTTCCTTTCAACCACTATTTACTATTTATAAAAATGCTATTTAGCAAGCAGACTTCTCATACCCTAAATTAGGAGGATCCTGGATTAACAGTTGGGCAGGTATCAGGACATTCCCTACCAGAGAGTGCTATAATCACTTTGCCTCCACTTTAAAATCACTGTTGTGCATAGAGTCACTGATGAAATACTCATAGAAAAATCTAAAGACAGAAAACGCAGTTGCTCTTTTAGAGGATAAATGACCATGCAAGAAATAGATTAAAGCCACTAATATTAGTGCATTTGTTTCCTGTGGCTGCTGTAATAATATTACCATAAACTTGCTTGATGAAAACCACAAAAATTTATTCTCTCACAGTTCTGGAGGCTAAAAGACCAAAAATAAGTATTGCTGGGCCAAAGATATGATGTGGGAGCTCCCTCCAAAAACTCTAGGGGAGAAGCCCTTCCTTGCCTCTTTCAGATTCTGATGGCTGTCAGTGTTCACTGGCTTACGGTTGCATCACTGTGGTCTCTGCCTCTGTGTCACACTGTCTTTTCCTCTTCTGTGCATGTCAAATCTCCCTCTGCCTTTTTCTTATAAGGACCCTTGTGATTATATTTCGGGCCCACCCACATAATCCAGGATTATCTCTCCATCTCAAGATCCTTGATTTAATCACTTCTGCAAAGACCCTTTTTCCACATATGGAAATATTTACAAGTACCAAAGATGAGGATCCGACATCTTTGGGAACCACTATTCAATCTACTACAACTATCCAAACCCACAAGTCCCTGAACAAATAGTATGTGAGATCATGCCTTTTGCTTTGTTTCTGCGATTATGTGAATTTGAGATACCTCCCAATAGCTAGAGACTTCTCAAAGATATAGATACATATCCATAAATCATCACTACATTGCACAACCGCAGGGATTCACACTGCATTCTGTGGGAAAGGCATGTCCTGGAATTGTGAGATGCGATGGTTCCAAGTTATTACATCAGATAGAAACAGTTTTCTTTCTTAGACCAAAACACACAGAGTTGTTAGGAAAGGAAGACTTCCCTTAAATTAGTCTCTAAGCTCAAGAATATACTCCCCCAATCATCTGCTTTCTCTTAATAACCCACAATCAACCACTGATTTTGCCTTTAATCCTTTAAATAACTTTTTCTACCTCAATTGCCTTTGTAGATACATTAGCCACAATTGAAGGCAATGAGCTCTATACCACCCTCAAAATGGACATGGCTCATTTCCAAAAAAGAGAGAGTTTGTGATTTTGCAGGGATGAGGCATTGTGGTAGGTGCTGGGAACACACCATGTAGGTGGAGGAGGTAAAAGGTAAGTAGACAATTTTATTGTAACACAGCGATTGAGCATGCGAATGCTTAGCATCTCCACTCTGTCCAAGCCACCTTGGACCATTTCTCACCTTGATCCCTGCCCTGTCTCCTTACAGCTCTCTACTTCTGCACTTGTCCCCCATTCAGTCTATTCTCCATAACACAGCCAGAACAACCCTGTTAAAACATGAGGCAGACCACGTCAGGGCCTCTGCATGAAAGGAGCCCTCCAGGGACTTCCCATCTCACGTGGAATAAAAGCCCAAATCTTGCAAGACCGAGGCTCTGCCCAGCTTGCCAGTCCCACTCCCGATTACTTCCCTGACTCAGTGATTCCTCTCCCCCCTCACTCATTCACCTGAAACTAAAGCTGGAGCACAATCCCTCTAGGCTTTTGCACTTACTGTTCCCTGTGCTTGGTAAACCCTTATCCCAGAATCTGCAGTTCTCACTCTCTCACCTTTTTGGGGTCTTTACTCAGCATTATATTCTCAGTGATGCTTTCTCTGATGACTGAAGTTAAAATTGCAATGTATTGCCTGACATTCCCTAATTTCCTTCTCCCTTTTCTTTTGTTCCTATAATATTTATCACCACTAACTTATATAACTCATTTTTTTTTTTTTAAGTAACAGACTCTCACTCTGTCACCAAGGCTGAAGTGCAGTGGGACAATCATAGCTCACTGCAGCCTCAAACTCCTGGGCTCAAGCGATCCTCCAGCCTCAGCCTCCCAGGTAGCTGGGATTACAGCTCATGCCACCATGATCAGCTTCTTATTCCTTTTTTAAATGATCTGTGTCTCCTAGTTAGGATTAAGTTTCATGAGAGCTGGGTTTTTCGACGGTTTTGTTCACTGTCTGTTTTTATAACCACTGTCTAGAACACTGGTACCTAATAAGTGATCAATACATATCTGTAGCATGGGTGGGTAGGTGAGTGAGTGGATAGAAGGATGGGTGGGTGGGTTCGTGGATGGGTAGGTGAATGAATGAATGAATGAATGTGTATATAGGGTATTATAGGATTGCAGAGAGGAGGAGGGCACTTAATTTAGTCTGAGGTGATGGGTTTGAGGAAGACAAAGCGTTTAGTTCACCTTAGTCACAGCCTTCCTGGGTCAGTTAGACAATGAAAATGTCTCCTCACCTTCATTCTTCATGATGATTTTATAGTGCTAATATTTTTTCACAACCTATTTTCTAGATAGAATATTGGTTATCAAAGAAAGGCCAGTATATTTGAGTTTATCTTTTTCTGAGAGAAAAATGAATAACTGAATAACTCATGTTAAATTCAACGATCCCTTGAATATTTTGATAGAAAATAACTAACAAGGAACTTACAAAGAACCTGGTCTACGTATTACAAAAGGTTTTCTTGATCACTACCCATGTCATTATACAGTGTTATAAAGACTCCACTATATTTTAAAGGTCTTGTTTTTATAAAGTTAACCCATATGGATGACATCCTGTAACATTTTGTATGCTTCTGGCATTAACTACTTTGTTATAAAAGCTTTCCTGTGAATTATTCATGGAATGACTTTTATCTGGCTCAATGTCTGCTTCAGTGGGCACACTTACCTAGGTTTTCCATAAAACATTTTTTTAATTAAAGAAATAATTTAATAGTTGAGGAAATACCTTTTCTGGTACATTTTCCCATACGTGGCACACTCACACATACAAATTTAAAGTCGCTCTTTAGGTTCTGAATTACTGAAACTGAACCTGGCAAATACCCTAAACTGAAACATTGACAACATGTATGCTTTCATACAACTAAATAGCAAACATCCTACACAGCATTATTTGTTCTAATTCTTGATTCTTCAGACATTCAGCAGTATTTTCTATTTCTATTCCAACAGTGTTATGTGACAAATAAAAGCATTTGGCACTTTGTTTGTTATTACACACAGACACACACACACACAGACACACACACACACATATACATATTTATATATTTTTGAAACAAAGGCTCACTCTGTCACCCAGGCTGGAGTGCAGTGGCATGATCTCAGCTCACTGCAACCTCCGCCCCCAGGTTCAAGCGATTCTCCTGCCTCAGCCTCCCAAGTAGCTGGGATTATAGGCACCTGCCACCGTGCCCAGCTAATTTCATATTTTTAGTAGAGACGAGGTTTCACCATCTTGGCCAGGTGGGTCTTGAACTCCTGATCTCATGATTCACCCACCTCAGCCTCCCAAAGTGCTGGGATTACAGGCATGAGCCACCACACCTGGCCACATGTATATATATTTTAAGTATTATTTCCACCATTTTTTAATAGCATCAGGAAGAACAAACATTTACCCAGTCACATGGGTTTTTTTGCGAACAAGTCTCAAAGGAAGCTGCTAAATATTTATCAATAAATGTGGCAAAATTTTAAAGTACTGTCGAGAATCTTACATTTTTAATCACCATGGGGGTGGGATGAGGGAAGTGCAGAGGTTTGCCTTCCGGTTTGGATGTTGCATGGTTAAATGAAATGCTGATCTCAATGGAGTCTGAGTACACTTGGAATTATTTTACAAGATACAATGGATACTTGGGTGACATTTATTATCAAGGATGGTGAAGATAATTCACATTTCAAATAACCTTCTTGAAAATGTTCTGGGCAGGACGTGGTGGCTCATGCCTGTAATCCCAGCACTTTGGGAGGCCGAGGCGGGCAGATCGCCTGAGGTCAGCAGTTCATGGCCAGCCTGGCCAACATGGTGAAACCCGTTTTTACCAAAAATATAAAAGTTTGCCAGGTGTAGTGGCGCATGCCTGTAAATCCAGCTACTAGGGAGGCTGAGGCAGGAGAATAGCTTGAACCCGGGAGGCAGTCATTGCACACATCACTGCATGCCAGCCTGGGTGACAGAGAGAGACTTCATCTCAGGAAAAAAAGGGAGAGAGAGAGAAGAAAACGTTTTGGCCGCTTATTAGCTCAGAAGTGTGGGCTCTGCTGCCTTTGGGGCTTGCTGTGCATGCATGCACCAATGTTATTAACCTCATTTGCACTTTGGGGGAAGAATACTTTTAAGTTGCCTGTCCATTTTGTCAGAGTAAGGAAGAGAATAAAGTTGATAAGTTCATGTCACGTGCTGAGTGAAGGGCAACATGAGACAATGTGCAGGAAGCGAAGAAGCAAGCTGAGGGCAACCCAACCCTCTGAAGTGTGCCAAGTCCCTCCATCGTCAGCTGACCTGGCTTGGGTATACGTGACATGGGGCTGTCTGACATGGAATGGATGCGATATGGCAGGCTCAATCCATATTTTCAGTATTGGTAAAGTTTAATTTCTTCATTATTCTTGGGAAAAATTATCTAAATAATTGTTACTTTGGAAGCAATAGATTCTCCTGTACACCCTACATGCACAGGCCACTGGTCTAGTGGAAGAGCATGAACCCTAGGGCCCAAGGCTGTCTGGATTAATGAGAGGGAAATTCCTCACAAGATTGCCATGAGGTCCGAATGAGAATGGTCTAGAAACCATGAAAAGCCATGCCAATGTCAGATATGATTATTACTGCTTGGGAAGATCTACCTGTACCATTTGAACTATCTTAACCTAGCTTCATTACCTTGCATGTACCCACTCTCAAATCCGTCTTCAATTCACGGGTGAATCAGAATCGTAATAGTCTGATAAGTGAAACTTATCAAAGGGCATTTGAAATTCTGAGTAGGTCATCATCGCTTTGTTCCCCTCCCCATTTTTATACTTCTATGTATTCTTTTGAAGAAAAACTGGGATCATGAGACAGACTTGCTTTCCCCTAAAAGGCTGTTTACTTTGTGAGCTCCTCTTAACTTTTCTCGTGAACCTACAGTTCCTCGTGGCCCCTGAGAATCCCTGCTCAGGGCTCCCTGCCTGTGTCCCCAGCATCTTCCCTTCTGCCCAGGGTCATCTCAGTGCAGTGGTCTAAATCGGAACTGCCCTGTGCTCCCTCCAACCTCATCTAGACTATTCTAGATCTCAGTGGCTCCTATCCCTTCAGGCTGAAGCCACAGGAACCCTAGTTCTCATTAGGAAATCCAAATTCCCCATGCCCCCAGAGGCATGGAAACTCGGCATTGGCTGCTGCTGTTCCCATGAAGCAGCCATGATTCATAGAGCAGCTCTTTTCTTAGTAACAATGAAAACATTCTCCTTTGTGTTTTGCCAGTGCAGATGAAGGCCTTTTAAGCAAACCAAACTTGCCTCTGGGTTTTGCCTGCACTGTGCCATCAGCTTGATTCTTGGACAGAAAAAGAGGAGAGAGAGTAAGGAAAGAGCATCTATGGAGTGCTTCCTGTAAGCCAGTCTTCGTGGTCTGGTCTGCATTTTAACTTACATTATATCTCACTTACACGCTTCCAATCCTGTCACAAAGGAATGCAAATCCTCCTTTCTTGGTCTCCACCCCAGGAAAGAAACAACTCCCTCTCCCCCCATCTCTCTCTCTGCCCATAAATCCACGGGACCTCCTCCTTGAGGCCTCTAACAGTCCGATCATTCTGCCCAAGGCAGGGAACGTAGCCTACGCCCTGGACAGAGCATTTGAACTTCTTCCTCTCCTATCAGAAATACATGGTATTTGATTCTCCCCATCTTGGCTTCTAAAATAATTGTTTTCATTGCTTCCCAGGCACATAGCAAGGTCAATCAAAAATGATTTCTTCTTTAAAATGACAGCAACACGTTAGACTCTGTACATGGCTGACCATTTCTGTTGAATTTATAGTCTTATTTGCAGTAAAAATAAAATCTAACACAGCCCCAAAGAACTAGAGGTAGTTATTGCATCAAACCTGAAATATGAGATAGGTTATGTTTATTTTTTTAAGCAAACACCTGATTTCAGGGACTTACTCAATAATACACGTTTGGAATTAATGAAAATATTTCCTCATATAAACAGTGAAAATGCCAACATAAATATTGTGGGCTTTGCCCTCCAGCTTTCCTGCGGAGGGGGATAACCGCCGTCTTGCCACCCTTGAGAAACTACCCGCAGCCAGTGATCTGAATAGATGGGACTCATTATTCACCTGCCAGGTCTGAAATTACCATGTCAGCCCCTGTCTGTCCACTGGGTAAGTCTTTCCCAGTTATTTTTAGAAAAACGTGCACAGTAGAAGCAGCTCTAGAACATTTTCTTATATCGTGGCCATGTTTAAGTATGCTTAAAACGGGATATCATGAAGCTTTCGGCCGTGCCCGAGCCTGGATCCGAGAGGTTATGAAGCGAAGTTCGTGGCAGCTTGCTTTTTAGGTGTAGCCCTGCTTCCTGAGCCACAGCTTCCCCTTCTGGAAATCTGCCAGGGCCTCAGTTTCCTCATAGGATGAATGGAGTCAGACTAGACCAGTGAGTCTGAAATTTTAATGTGTACACAGATCACCTGGGGATCTCAGTAAACTTCAGTTTCTTATTCAATAGATTTTGGGTGAGGCCTAAAGTCTACATTTCTAGCAAGCTCTCAGGTGATGCCAGTGCTACGGATCCACAGACAGACTTTGAGCAGCAAGGGACTAGATGACTTCCCAAGAAACTTTCAACGCTGAAGTTTTATCCCATTCCAACGTGATACAAAAAAGTTAAGTAACAAATGTTGCAACAGAATATAGAAAAGCTGGATATCTAAGTTTTTAAGTCTCTTGACAATAACACAGTACAGCAGACTGTCCAAACTGCCTTGGCTAGGACTGTTTATAGTTTAGTTTAACAAAGCATATAAGACCCCAAATGTTTACAGACTTATTTACTATTTTCCCATGAGCAATTAAGATGAAATTACTGTTTTGGGTTTTTTTTTTTTTTACAATTTTGTAAATTGTAAAAAATTGGCTTAGGACAATTCAACAATTAATCCCCCAGCTCAGACATCCTTAGGCCAAGGTTTCATTCCAAGAACTATTATCCAAACTGGAAAAAAAAAAGAGAGAGAGAAAAATATATATAAAACTGGTGAAAATATGCCAGTTTAAAATAAAATTTGTAATTCTCAGAGAATGAGGATAATTGTCCCTTTTCTCTCAGCTTCAGTTTTGGCTGGAAGGAATAGTTAGCAGAAGAGAAAAACAACTGCTCCAAATACACTTGGCAATGGTAAGGCCAGCGCTAAGCTTTCCCTGGTGGGTGAGAGCCTGGCTTCTGCTACTTGTGAGAATTTATAGAAGCTTAACCACCTGGGACAAATGATCATTGTTTTATAATAGCCCCAGGGAAAGTTAAGTCCATTCTTTTCTCCATAACTGGCAACAAAGATCAAGAAAGAGAGTACAAAATGAGTGCATTCTAGGGGGATTTGTAAATTCAGAAAGGCTCACACATTCAGAGCTGGCTTGAGGGAGAAAGGGAGCATGAAACAGAAAAAGGAGGGTGTGAAAATGTGTGCAAGGTATATCAGTTGATGCATTTACTTCACACCTTTCTCCAGAGGACACCACTGTAAGGTGTGAAAAGATGGGTGACCCCTGCTGGGGCTGGCCTCACCCAGTTGCCCCAGGAATGGCCTGCAAGCTGAGCCCCGCCCAGGGCCCAAGCCAATGAGAGCCAGGCTTCACGTGAAGCTGGAAACATCTTTTCCACTGGCGGCTCAGCTGTTCACTCCCTGCACCCCCCAGGTGTGTCCAGGCCACCAACGGGCCTTCAGTTTCCCTCATTTCCCGGTTCCTCAATCTTTTCCTCATCCCATTTAGAACCCCAAGCTGGCCCTGCTTTGGGGACTGACCTACTCGGGACCCCATTTTCAGGCACTCCTTGTTCTTCTGGGGTACCTGACCAATCTGGTAAAGGGATCTGTACCACTAGGTAGCACATGTAGAAGTACGATGTCCCCCGGGAAATAACCTGCTTTTTAACAGGGTCTTTGATGAGTGAGGCAATGCCTTCCCTCTAAGTAATGACTCTGATGATATAACACAATGAACAGGTGGAATAAACCTGCTGGGGAGACCCCTTAACCCCTGATGGGGAGGAACTTAAGGCACTTTATCAACCCATCCTACATGTAGGTCAAGTTAAACTGTACCAAGTGTGGCTGGTTTTATCACTTCCATCTTTTCCTGCTTAGAGAAAGTTAAAGGTAAGTGATTTCAGGTTAGGGCACAGGGTGAAGCACCTGGAGGCCTGAGTTCTGGGCTGCCTCTGCAACTCCCTAGCCGTGTGATCTCAAAGAAGTCACCTCGCTTCTTTGGAACTCGTTCTTATCTGTAATGGGAAGAGATTAAACTGGGTTGAAAGCTTCCAAAGCTTTTGTTTATTTCATTCTTTTTGAAGGAAACATATTCTTTAAAAGGAATCTCATACATAGAAGTCCAATTTGCAAAGCAGATAAAAAGCAGTGTGCTTGGTTAGGTACCACCAGATGCTGTAACAAGTAAACCTCAACATTTCCATAGCTTCACAGCCCCACGCAGGAAGTCCCAATTGGCTTCTATCTCAGGTGATGCAGGGCCCCTTGCCCCTTCTATCTTTTTTATCATTTATTTTTATTTATTTTTTTTTGGAGATGGAGTCTCACTCTGTCGCCAGGCTGGAGTGCAGTGGCATGACCTTGGCTCACCGCAACCTCCATCTCCAGAGTTCAAGTAACTTTCCTGCCTCAGCCTCCCGAGTAGCTGGGACTACAGGCACGTGCCACCACACCCAGCTAATATTTCTATTTTTAGTAGAGACAGGGTTTCACCATGTTGGCCAGGATGGTCTCAATCTCTCGACCTCATTATCCACCTGCCTCAGTCTCCCAAAGTGCTGGGATTACAGGTGTCAGCCACTGCACCTGGCCAGCCCCTTCCATCTTATGGCTCTGCAATACTCTAGACAGTAGTTCTCAACCAGGGGTTATTTTGCCCCTCCCAACACCTGCTTCCCTCCACCTTCTGCCAAACCAGGAGACATCTGGCAACGCCTGGAGACATTTTGGGCAGTTCCAACAGGGGGAGGTGCCACTGGAATGGAGTGGGTAGAAGCCAGGGATGTTGCTAGACCCTCTACAATGCACAGGACAAGTCCTCACAACCAAGAATTCTTCAGCCCCAAATGCCAATAGGCTGAGCTTAAGAAATGTTGGTGTAGGTGCTTAAATTCTGTATATCCAGTCAATAAACAGGGAGAGAGCCCTGAGGAACGCTGCATGAGAGGGTTTGCCAGGGCAGGGCTAGAAATAACACACATCACTTACACTCACATTTCATGAGCTAGACCTTGGTCATATGGTATACTTAGCTCTGCGTGTGTGTGTGTGTGTGTGTGTGTGTGTGAGCACGTGCACGCATGTGGCCAGGGGCAGAAGGGGAAGATGGAGGTGGTCCCTGACTGAGTAGCTACTTCACAGAAACAATCCACACCACCAAGGGGAGCATGCAGAGCTGTGGACATACCTTAGAACAGAGGTTAAAAATGATGGCACTAGATCACCTAAACAGTAGTAAGGTGGAATCATGTAGGGCCTTGTTTCCCAAAGGCAACCCCTGGAAGTCTAGAAAAGATCCCCCCTGTGCTCATAAGTTGACCTGCTCTAGATACTGGATGACAGAATCACATAGAAGCTCTCCAACAAAGATGCACATGGAAATCCATTATCGTCTGTGGAACTGCATCTCCCACTGAAGGGACATGGTTGTGCCTGGGGTTCACAGAGGGCTTTCTTTTCCAAGTGAAGAGCAAAGATAAATACAGTCAAATATGAGAAGGAGATAAAGACAGACAGTGAATTTAGCCCATTTCTCTCTGGCTCAGGACATAGCAGTCACTCTTTTCCTCAGTTACAAAACAATCAGAGGTTAACCTGGAAACTACTGGCATTTGGAAACACAAATGAAAAGATACGCAAATTGTGTTAGGTTTTCAGAAAAAAGCTCAATGACCAAAATAAGTCAAAAACCCTAGACCCCTAGACCTGTTTCTGCCTCTAACAAGCAGTACTCTGGGGGAGATTCACTTACCCTTTCTGGTCCTCGGCACTGGCATTTATGAAATGTGGAAAGTGACCCAGAGTTGCAGTTTTCTAACTGTGTCTTCCAATTCTGTCTTGGGGAATCCCTGGGGACTCTGGGGGATCCCTTTAACGTTTGACTGGAGTAAATCAATAAGGACTAGCCCCCACACCCAACTCCACTTTTGCTGACATACCACACTTTGGTGTAAAACTTTTAGACAAAGAATTTTATGGCTAAACAACATTTGAAAACTTCTAATAAAGATGATTACTCATTTCTAATTCTAATATGCTATGATTAGTCCACAAGACTAGAATGATCTTAGTAAAAACTTCTGTGCATTCCTCAGTAAAACAATTTTTTAACAATAAATTTTAAAGCACCACTAAAAAGGCAAAATTAGGGTGTCCCAATCCCCTAATTCTCTATTTGCGATTGTCAGAAAGCTTTTAAGTCTTTGTTAGTCTCACTCATGTAAAAGAATACAAGATGAAATCCCTTATGGCTTAAAGAGAATCTTGATAGATTCTAAATAAGTATTAGTTAAGTTGAATTATTACATTTTTAATATAGGTACTCGATCTCAAAATCTATAATAAATTTGATTTTTAATGTGACTTCTGACAGTTGTTCTCAAGCCCAGCACCGGCTAATATCAACCACCCTGCTTTGGTAGGGCTACAGGATTCTTCTCCCTGCTCTCAGATCTAGGGGAACTCTCCATTGCCAATCACTTCACTGGGATGAGTTTTTAAAACAGTCCTACACAACACTCTTGTTTTCTCATTAGGAACCTAAATCTACTTCCATTCACAGCTGGCACCCTCCCTGTGACCTTGAACATGCATGCCCTATGACCTTGGTTGATGACATTCCTGATCTGTAAACCCACTGAGACCAAAACAGAGTCCCCTCAGTATCTAGTGTGGTTTTCTACCTATAATATATATCAAATAAATAGTGTAAGTGACATGTGACAAAGACCACAGAGGCATAAATCAAACAATTTAATTCCATTACTTACAACATTTGGATATCTACAAAGTTCAATCATGTTTTTATGAATTTGCAAAATGTGTTTCCAGAAAATCTCCAAGTAGAAACTTCTGCTCCAACTTCCAGTAGCAGTAATTACTTCCCATGTTCTCTACTTAGACACAGTCTTTTCCACTGGAGCTACCCCTGGTAACTACCACCTACTACCACTGATAGGCATCACCATTCTTCTCCACATACAAGCCACCGAGATTATGAATATAAATCTTATGAACCTTAGCCAGCCCTACAACCCTACCATGAACGCCAAAAATAACCATGTCCAGGGAAATTATCGTAGACCTTTTTTAAAATTCTGATTCCTGCCACCAGAGCAATACCATGGGCCCTAGTCAAGGTTATGATGGTCTTTTGAACCAGTGATGAAAAGGTTGTAGGAATTTCAAGTGATGGTAAAGGTGACCTATGTTTTATAGGCTGGTGAAAGTCTCAAAATTGAAACATTCTATATTGCAATTCTATTTGCTGGTCTGTTCCTCCTCTTTAAACATGAAGACCCTGAGGCAGGCATCATGTCTGTCTTGTATACCCTTAGATCCTACCTAGCACAATGCATAGTAAATTGTACTTGCTGAACAACAGAATAGAGGATAGACAAAACCATTTAGTGTGCTATTATTAATACAATGTATAATCATTTTTGTTGTGATAACTTGATTCTCTAAAGGAGGTGAAAAATTAATTCATGAGAAATATATAGATCAAGTTCATACAACCTTCTGTAGTCATTGAATAGTTAAATGTTTCTGTCTTGAATATTAATTTTCCAGAAAAAGAAAACAGGAACATTTCTAAGAAGTTCACAGCAAGTAATCTGAAAAAAGAGAAATATATTCCAGCTGCCTTGTAAGCCAAGTAAACCTGCATTTGCTCACTGAAATCAAAGTCTGACAAAATAAATTTTGGTGCTTCACTGGAAGGAAGGTCACTGGTGGACCCATGCTTTTTTTTTTGTCAATGTGGATCTTTTATTTAAAGCTTCATTGATTGACACTATTATTTCAGGGCACCTTCATAGGTTGTATAACACTGCCAATATCAGAGCTCAGTATCATAACCAATGTTCACAACAATATTCTCGAGTCTTGAAGTAAAACATACGTTAGGCCTTGTTACTAAGGCAGAGACATACTTGATGTTTTTCATCCAAAAAAGTGGTTCAGCATTTATAGGGTTATGTTTCAACTGCCTGTTCACCATGTTGTTGGAGAAACCCTCCTTCTGTTTTGCTGGTAAAGACAGAATACCATAGTAACAATAAGAGCTTAACACAATACACTTTTATTGAGTGCCAGTCAAATGTCAGAACCTGCCTGGGTACTCATGATGCCAAAGTGACTAAGATATGAACCTTGCCTTCCAAAAGCCCACAGTCTGCACTGAGGAAAGCTGTATGTTGAACAACTGGAATTCCACACCCCACCTGTGATGATGCTGGTGTGCAAGAAGTGCTGTTGGCATAGGGGAGAGAGGACCAGATCTAGATCTTGGGGACACCAAAAAGTAAGGAACAGAAGGGGAAAAAGAGACGGTATGTCCTGTTCATGGAATAGTTGTAGCTTGGCTGAGTGGGAGGTTGGGGTGGCAGGAGAGGTGGAATGTAAGGCTGAAGGGATTGGTTGATGTCATACACTTAAAAGTCATACTAAGAGGTTTGGCTTTCAGTGGTGGCACCAAAAGGGGCTTTCCATGAGGAGAATAGCCAGTGGCTCTGCAAAGGTTCAAAGGGTGATTTAGAGAGCCTATACTCCCTGCCCAAACCAAATATCCATCAACCTCCTCACTAAAGTATACATTTAAAATGAAACAAAGTGTGTTTTCCCTGCAAACATACATTCATTCAAGCTCCTAGCCTTCTATATTGCTACCCCTAAGCTCCTATATGGCAATTCATGCGTCACCCCTGAGGGCTTCCATATTCAATGGGGGATGCGTACAGATAAAAGTCAAATGTCTTTAGAATAAATCAAGCTGAGAAGGCGGCTTTACCTTTCTTATGTCAATCATGGCACCAAATCAAAGACAGTCAGGGTAATGAGGAATGCTGAGGTCCCTAAGAGGGAAGCTGTCTGGGAAGCCCGTGTTAGATTTGGTCTTGAAGGGCAAGAATCTCACCAATTAGTTCCAGGCTCCCTGTGACATAAACTATACATATTGGCAGTAAAGTAACTGAGAACCAATTGTGTCGCCCCAGGCAGTGCTAAATTAGATGTACAGTGCATCTTCAGCAGCTATTAATAGTAAGGAGCCTGGAGCCAATTAGAAATCTGTCCATGTAATAAGGAAATGGAGTACTCTTAAATGTATAAAACATCATTATCTGTCATCCATAGGCAACAAAATAAAAAAACACACACACAGCTGAAGAGCATGTTCAAATTGAACAAATATTCCTGTGAGGATCCTAGGTCTATAATAAGCCACAGATTGAATTAAAGAAGATGGTTCTTACTTCTAGATGCTGGCTGATTGAAGAAAAGAAAATAGTGTAAGAAATGGAGGTGAACACATGGGCGCTGAATAAGTGAATACATTTGTGGTGATTCTTTACGAAATGAAGTCCACTGCAAACTCTTTGGCAATTAAGTAAGGAACATTTAAGTAAATATGCTGCTTGGTAGGACTTGTAATATACAACCTGAAAAACTGAAAATGCTTTGCAGTTTAAGCTAACTATGTACTTTTTTGCTATATCAAAAGCTGATACATTACATATATATAAAAGTAGGTACATGAAAACTTGGAACAATATAAAACATTATGAAACTGTTAGCCAATTTGGCCAAAGTCTTCTGTGTTACTTATACATTTTTATTTGAGGGGATAATATGATGTTGCAAACAGCAGCCATAAAGCAAACAGGACAAGCTATACATTTGCAAAGGAAATTGCAGGTCATGGCATTAATTTTTTAAAATCTAGCCACCTTTGTAGATATGTGTGCCTATAACTCATATACATAAATTGTATTTAAGTTTTGCAAAGAAGTTCAAAAACTGCTGAGGTATTATTTGAAGCACAGAGATATTTTATGGCACCATGTATTACTTAAGGCAAAACAACAAGATGAGTGGATATAAAAAATCATTGATTCTAATACTTGAAGAGCTACTGTTTGAAATTATTAAATTTAAATATATACCAACAATATACCAAAGCAAGGTTATTAATAGCTTTTAAATATTAAAAAGCATTAATTTAACACAGTGACTAAGGTCCTATTAGATTCAGAGCTAGTGAAATCTAGTGACTAGAGTGACAGGGTACCATAATTTCATATTTTTAGTCTTGTTTATGTGTCAGACTGTAGTCTTGGAGGATCTAAATAAGAAAATTCAGATTTATTTCCAAATAATCATTTTTCATCTCTTTTCTAATTTTAGTTTGCACAAATCTTTCTGAGTCACTGGGTCTCTGACAGACAGTTGTAGACTGAGGGCGGGTTGGCCAATGTAATAAGACCAGCTTCTGTCACTCAGGGATGCTGTGGCCTGAAGCTGGTGAGACTCACAGGGAGGCTGTGAGAACATCACGTACACGTGTTGTTCCATCCATGACAAACACCACTTGCTGTCCTCCTTACAGCCACCCCCTCTTCCCTTCTTCTAAAACAGGGTTCCTCAATCCTGGCACAAGTGACAATTGTGCTGGATCCTTCTTTGTTGTAGGGGACTGTCCTGTGCATTGTAGCATATTTAGCAGCATCTCCGCCCCTTCCCATTAGATGCCAATAGCAACTCGCCTCTTCCCCCAGGCTGTGACTATCAAAAACGTCTCCAGATATTACCCAAATGTCCCTTGAATTGAGGAAAGGCAGATATAAAATTGCCTTAGGCTGATAACCATTGTTCTTATAGAACCCTGCTTTATAGTCTTGTTGTCCCCACAGTACTGTAAGCATCTACAAGCTGTAAAAAAGGCAGCTTCCATTCCAGCTGAAGAGGGTGAATCTTGACTGGTTTAGATTAATTATGGTGGTTCCATTCCCCTTCTCACATGTTGGTTTACGTATGAGAATGCAACATAATTCTGGCCAAGGAGATACAAAGAGAAGTCTGCAGAGGGGCCCCAGTGAAGGGATTCCTCACTCTAGGCTACCCTTTGGAGATCGATCTATCTATCAATCAATCAATCATCAGTCAAACTATCTCTGCCCTTCATAATAATTTTAAGGCCATGAATATTTTATTTACTGCAGTTTCTCTTCTTCTGTATATATACCCCTTGGAGAGATATATGCAAATTCTCGGGCCTCACCCTAGACCTGAATCAGAACTCAATGGAGTCAATACTCTATAGTTTAAACACCCTACAGGGGATTTTGATGCATGCAAAAGCTTCTGAGTATGTGCATGTACACATATGTACATACACACACACACACACACACACACACACACACACACACAACTGTCTCTGCCCCCTCATAAATTTAAGGCCATGAATACTTTATTTACTGCAGTGTCTCTTCTTCTGTGCTACATTGATCATCTGAGATACAGAGATACACATACACAAATAAAGAAAAAGAAAGAATAGAGTGAAAATAAAAGGCAGGAGAAAGAAGTATATTTGCTCGCCAGGGCTTCCATAACAAAGTACTACACACTAAGTGGCTTAAGCAACAGAAATTTATATTCTCACAGTTATGGAGACTAGAAGTCCAAGATAAAGGTGTCAACAGGGTTGGTTTTATCTGAGGTCTCTTTCCCTCGGCTTGTAGATGTCTATCTTCTTCCTGTGTCTTCACATGGTCTTCCCTCTCTACATCTCCATCCCTCTCTACATCTCTATGTCCAGATTTCCTCTCCTCTTAAGGATACGAGTCATACTGGATTAGGACCCACCCTAATGACCTCATTTTAGCCTAATCACCTCTTTAAAGACCATCTCCAAATACAGTCACATGCTGAGGTTTTGGAGGTTAGGACTTCAACATATGAATTTGCAGGGGGGGACACAATTCACACATAAAAAGGAGAGAAGAAAAAGGGGGAAAAAAACAAGAAGAGGAAGAAGGAGATGTATCAGTTGGGAGTGACTTCCTTTGCAAGTGACAGAAATTAACACTTCTTTAAAATAGAGCTCTGCTTTTATCACTAACATTAAGTCTGATGGGTGACGTGCTGGTTGAGTTCATCAAAAATGTCATGGAAAGCCCGTCTCTGCCACTCTGCCACCTTTGGAATTTTTATCTTTATGCTAGTTGCCTCATGGTCACAGATAGCTATTGCAGCCCTAAAGCAGGAAGACAGGGGAAGGGGGCTGTGCCAGTGATCTTCTTCTTACCTCTGTCCTCTTGTAGAGAAGCAAAATCTTTCCCAAAATGTCCCCAACCTGTTTCCATTTATACCTCATTAGCCATAACTAGGGCATAGGGCCAGCCCAACTGCCAGTGAATCTGGCAGAGCAAAACCTGGCTTTTCAGAACCTCTGGTAACAGGCAGCAGCAAGCGGTGATTTGAGACAGCTGTTGGATGAGCCCATCAACCACATCTATCCCAGAGAGGAAAGAGAGAGAAAGAAGAGAAAAAAATAGGAGGTGGTTGGGGGGGGGAAGATGAGAAGAGAAAAGAAAGCCACCTGTATTATGAAATACCATACATAAAAAGGTAGTTTTTATACAGAGCTGTCTGATGGTGTTCCCCCTATCCTATTTTTTAAATTGGCTATTATATTTTTTATAATAGCTCATTTTTTATAATTTTTATAATTAGCTATAATGATACCCAACAGCTTGCTTAAGGGTTTAGATGATTGCTCACTTTTTGGCATAAACATATAATATGTATTTAATGATTGCCTCTAGAGTTATATGTGCACAATAAACCATACATCCCTAGCGTGTAACACAGTTCTTGGCACATAGTAGGTAAGTTCTAAATACCTATTGAATAAATTAATCAAAGCAGTCCAGGTAATTGTGGGAAGAGTACAAAATAGTTACTCAAAAAGATACCCTGAGGATTTGTTTTGGAAACTTCTTAGAAATGCAAATTCTCAGGCCTCACCCTAGACCTACTGAATCAGAACTAGATGGAGTCAATAATCCACGGTTTAAACACCCTACAGGAGATTGTGATGTGTGCTAAAGCTTCTGAGTGTATGCATGTACACATGCGTGCACACACACACACACACACACACACACAGCTAAACTATCTCTGCCCTTCATAATTTTAGGACCATGAATATTTTATTCACTGCAGTTTCTCTTCTTCCGTGCTACACTGGTCATCTGAAGACACTATTCTGTTATATGAATCTTTAAAAAAAATTTTTTTTGAGACAGAATATTGCTCTATCACACAGGCTGGAGTGCAGTGGCATGATCTCAGCTCACTGCAACCTATACCTCCTGGGTTCAAGCCATTCTTGTGTCTCAGCCTCCAGAGTAGAATAGCTGGGGGTTACAGGCATTCGCCACCATGCCCAGCTAATTTTTGTATTTTCTGTAGAGAGGGGGTTCCACCATGTTGGCCAGGCTGGTCTCAAACTCCTGGACTCAAGTAATCTACCTAGCCTCAGGCTCCCAAACTGCTGGGATTACAGGTGTGAGCTACCATACCCAGCTGAGGATCTTTTTAAAACTTTTAAATGTTAAATTATGAAATCTTAAAACATAAAGAAATTTACAGAGAAAAAAATAAAACACCCACAAGCACACTCCTCAGATTTACCAAATGTTAACATTTGCCATATTGGCATGCCAGTCTCTAAAGTCACTAGGCCCAGCACTGTTCTCTTCCACCCTTCCATCCTTCTCTGACAGCCTGTCTCTATTCCTGAGCATCCTGTCCATTGCCCGCGGCTTCCTAAAACCCTGGGCCAAGAGAATTCAAGCACCTGTGGAAGTGCATACTCTCACTGGCGTTCCTCCAGGGGCCAAGTTAATAGTCACTTTCACTATGTGGAGCTTTAGTCCCCTTTCCCTTAAGTTCCAATGGTATATGCTGAGATGCCTTTATGTTCAGACACCCATGAGAGAGGTTGGGAGTGAGCTGAATTGTCACTATCATATGCGTCTCATCTGAAATGCAACTCTAAATTATTTTGTTTTGTTTTGTTTTGCTTTAGATAAGAGAGTTGGCTCTGTGGTATAGGCGGAGTGCAGTGACACAATCAGCTCACTGCAGCCTCAACCCCTGGGCTCTAGTAATCATCCTGCTTCAGCTTCCCCCGAGTAGATGTGACTACAGACACACACCATCATGCCCAACTTTTTTTTTTCCCATAGAGACAGGGTCTCGCTGCATTGCCAAGGCTAGTCGCAAATTCCTGGTCTCAAGTGATCCTCTCGCCTCAACTCTCAAAGTGCTGGGATTACAGGCATGAGCCACTGCACCTGACCCTCTAAATTATTTTGCCTTCTTAAGCTCAAGAGCAATGTTCTTTCAGATAAGACCCACTATAGACAGAGGAAAGAGTAAAGCAAATTCAGCTAGTGGCCAGAGAGTGGTGAGTTCTTATTCTAGCAATATTTGTGTAGGGTGCTTATTCTCTTTGCATCTGAAGAAGGAAAGAGAATTTTTATTCCATCTAAAGAAGGAAAGAGAATACTACCCAATTCTTAAATATAATTGGGTTTATAAAGTACGTCCACACATATTGTCCCATCTGATACTGCCATTTGATAACAACTGGTACCCTTACAGACTGTCTGTCCTGTTGCCCGCTGTGTTCCCAGCATCCCAACTGTGCTGGCATAACCTAATGCTTGTTAAAGAAATGAAGGACAGAGGATGCTTAAAGTGGCAGCTACGGAATCTCCATGAAGGGCAGAGGTGACTGTCTAGTAGGAAGGGAGCCACCTGAGTAGGAAGGGGCGGTGCCACTCAAAGGAGTCAGTCTATGAACTATTTGTTCCCTGCTCTGCACTAATTTCTTTGAGAAAGTCTTAGTTTGAATAAAACGTCAGCTGAACTAAAGAGTGAGCCCAGTAATGAATTTGATTTACATTCTGAACTAAGTTCTTTATCTCACTGCAGACCAGTAACAAAGAGTTCTCAGGCTGGATCTGGCTGTGGACCATACTTGGAGGAGCCCTGGGCCAGAGGAGCTAACTTGAAGCTGTGTGTGCTCTGTGTGTACTTTTTATTGTACCTAATTGCACTGAGTTCATTATGGGTTACTTGGCAGACAAGCAGACGGATATTATGGGATGACTGAAACGTTCTCCATACAAGCTATCCCTATTGGTCCCATCAAAGTTCAAAGATTATACATTTCAAATACTCTTTTCTTTCTCATGGACTGTAATTGTAATTGTACATATTTATGGGGTACAGGTAATATTTTGATACAGGCATACAACATGTAATGACAAAAGGGTAATTGGGATACCCATCCTCTCCAACATTTATCATTTCCTTGTGTTGAGACCATTCCAAATCTTCTCTTCTAGCTATTTTGAAATATACAATAGATTATTGTTAACTACAGTCACCCTACTGTGCTACGAACAATAGAACTTATTCTTTCCATCTAACTGCATTTTGTACCCGTTAACCAGCCTCTCTATACTTACCCTCCTCTGCCCCACCATTCCCAGTGTCTGGTAACTACCATTCCATTCTCTACCTTCATAAGATGACCTTTTATTAACTCCCACATAGGAGAGAGTACATGTGATATTTGTCTTTCTGTGCCTGGATTATTTCACTTTACATCATGTTCCGCATCCATATTGCTGCAAATGACAGAATTCTACTCTTTCTATGGCTAAATAATATTCCACTGCGTATACAGGCCACATTTTCTTTATCATTCATCTGTTGAAGAACACTTAAGCTGATTCCATATCTCGGCTATTGTGAACAGTGTGGCAACAAACATGGGAGTGCAGATATCTCTTCGACTTACTGATTTCCTTTCTTGTGGATATATACCCAGCAGTGGGCTTGCTAGATCAGACAATATTCTATTTCTGTTTTTAGTTTTTTGAGGACTCCCCATACTTTTTCCATAATGCCTGTACCTATTTACATTCCCGCTAACCGTATACAAGAGTTCCCCTTTCTCCACATCCTTGCCAACATCTCAAATAATCTTTAATTGCAAGATCCTAGAGTAATACTTTTTGTTTTACAATTAAAGCCCTTTGACTGAGAAGAATGGAAGATGATTTTGAGAGGAAAGAGCCTCTGGCACTTGTCAGCACGTTAAAATTTGTTGGCCTGGTTCTACTTTCATGCCAGTTTTTCTTTAAGCTTCCCCTGTGCCCAGAAACACCAGGAACCTGGTCATTCTAGCTCTATTTGGGTGAACTTAAATTGTGTTGTAAGATTATCCAGTGACTATCTTTGCCACCAACCCATCCCAGAGCACTCTGGTGATGTCAAGACAAGCAGAACCTGAGAGTCTAGGACTCTGTGCCAGATCATGGTAGGCCAGTGGTCCGCAGGCTCCAGCAGCATTCAAATCCTCTGTAAGGCATTTAAAACACAGATTACTGACTCCACCTACTTCTGACTCTCTCTGTCTGGGCTGAGGCCCAAGAATCCGCATTTTTAACAAGTTCTCAGGTGATGCAGCTGGCCTGGGACCACACTTTGAGAACCACTCTTGCAGGTATTCGACACAGGTGATCATGGTGGGGAGTGGACATTTCCCATTCTATCCATAGGCAGTATTTTTGCATACTTACTCCACAGTAGAGATCGCAAGTTATCATCAAATATCTATCATCTCTTTCTTCTTCACCAACAGAACACGAATTTTATTAACAACATATTGAGTCTTAAAAACACGACATTTTTCAGACTTCTTTCAGCTAGAGGGGTCCATGTGACACTGTTTTTATGAATAAAATGTAAGTACATGTCACCAAGTGGGACTTACAGAAAGTCCATTAAAGAAGTTTGCCTGACTCTTGCTTTGTTGCTGTCTTTCACCCACAAATGGCTCATTTCCTCTTCCTCCTCCTCTTCCTCCTCCTTTTTTTTCTCAAGTTCAGATCAGAAGGGTAATGTGCCAATGTTGTCACATGGTTCAGAGGGTGACATATCTCACACATGCACATGAACACCCAAGTATCATGCTCATGAAATACAAAAGGATTGTGCTTCACTTCTTCTTTAGTGGGATATGGACACGATGCTAGAAGGAGTTCCTCCATCTTGAGAGCACAGGTGATAAGCAAGTGTCAAGGATGCTTGAGAGGACAAGAGGTACCTGGGTCCCCTGCAGCATCATGTCTGTCATGCCAGCTCCAGACTGCCCATCTCTAGACCTCTGATTATATGAGAAAAAGAAACCCCCCCATTTATTTATTTAAGCCATTGTTTGGGGGTCTATGTTATTTTTAGCCAATGAAATTCACCTACCATGTTAAAAACCAGTGCTAGATGTAAAGATGGAAAATATACGTTTCCTACCTCAAGGAGCTTCGGTGCAGCTTTGAGAATAAGAAAGCGACACAGCTCCTGAGTGAACATGGGATCCAAGAAGACTTAAGGTTAACAGCAGCCAGAACACCTCCCAGGTGCCCTGAGGAACTGTTTTGAAAATATTGAGATCTGGGAAGAGAGCGTGAAGTTGAAGTATGAGGTTGAACTTAGGGATCTTAGGTAAGACAGTTTTACTTCAGGCATTTACGCTCATAAAAAACAGTGGTCCTTGAAAAGAAGACGCTGGGAAGCGTTCAGGTCTGTAGTAGGGACAGGGAATGTACAAAAGGGAAAAGAGAAGGAATAAACCTTACAAAAGTTGACATAAAGAGACTTTGGAGGTTGGGTGAGGAACACTGAGTGAGACAAGCATGTGGATTTGGTCAGGGAGAATAGTGGTTTGAAAACATTTTCAAGCCATGGAGCCCTTATTTCAGGAAAGCATCATAAGAAAAGTAGCTACAGATTGAGTATTCTGGTTCTATAAGTTGCAGAGAACCCAGAGGGTCAGCTAACAACCTTCCCTTTCCTATGGCACCTCAGGGTCTCCATGGAGCAGCAGGGAGCTACAGGGACCGATTTATGGGGAGAATAGGAGGGAAAGGTGGAAAGTGAAGTAGCTTGGGTACTATAAAATAATTCTGAGATGAGGAAGCAAGGGAAAACTTGAAAAAAGTTTTGTCTGGAGATTTAGGAGATCTGAGTTATAGGTTTTCTAAGCTATGAACTCTCAAATAGACACAGTAAAAAGCTGTTAAACCTCTCAGCAGCTCCATTTCCAAGATGCTCTCCAGTCCTAAAAATGTTTGATACTAATTTTAGGGAAATCATATTTACAAAAGAGGTCATGATTCCCAGAATCTACGGGTTTTATATGGAGAGTCACATTGAAATGGTCCTAAGATTTTTAATGTTTGGTTTGCTTTCTGCTCTTGAAAGTTAAATTTTCTCTAACTCAGTCCCTTTCTGTTCTCTCTTTAAAGGATAAGATTTATAATATTAACTTCAATTTTTTGCATGTATCTGATAGTAACAAAGAAAAGTGAAAGGTAAAATCCAGCCTGGAATATGTTGTTCTACAACATTGCTTCTAAGAATTTTAAGACAAATAGAATTTGGTACCTGTTTGACCCAGAAATCCTATTACTGGGTATATGCCCAAAGGAATATAAATAATTCTGTTATAAAGATACATGCACATGTGTGTTCACTGCAGCACTATTCACAATAGCAAAGACATGGAATCAACCCAAATGTCCATCAATGATAGACTGGATAAAGAAAATGTGGTACATAAACACCATGGATTACTATGCAACCATAAAAAGGAAAAAAGATCATGTCCTTTGTGGGGACATGGATAGAGTTGGATAGTCATTTTCCTCAGCAAACTAACACAGAAACAGAAAACCAAACACTGCATATTCCCACTTATAAATGGGAGCTGAACAATAAGAACACGCGGACACATTGTTAGGGGCACAACACACCCTGGGGCCTGTGAGGGTGGGGAGGGGAGAGCATCAGGAAGAATAGCTAATGGATGCTGGGTTTAATACCTAGGTGACTGGATGATCTGTGTGGCAAACCACCATGGCACATGTTTACCTATGTAACAAACCTGCACATCTGCACATGTACCCCTGAACTTAAAAGTTGAAGAAAAAAAAAGAATTTGGTGTCTGATTTAAAAAGCACTAGGAATTTGTGACCACCTTGGTTTTTTGTAAGACAAAAAATACATGTTGATTCACAGCATAAATATGGAGCTGTTAATTTGTAAAGCCGTCTATAATCAATTTTTGTCCATTATTCCTAATGTCACTCTGTAAAAGGTCTTCATTTCCCTGCCCATTTTTCTGATGGGAAACCAGAAAGACACAAAAGTAGAATTCCGTTAACACAGCTTAATGATGGTAGTAACTTGCCTGGCTATATTAGCATAGGAACGGAAGTCTCCTGCATTCTAATCTTTCTAAAATTAGCCAACTGTGATGGAAAGAATCATTCATTCCATAAATCTGCCCTGAACAGAATTATGAGCAAGCAGAGACGAGCCAGCGCTAACTTCTTTTATCTCTACTGCCATGACGGGCATTGAATTTGAAAGGAAGAGCGACAACAAAGGCACGGCTCTGAGCAAGGGAAGACGGTGCATTCACACTGAAGACAGGGGCTTGCTGTGCTTCCCCCGCCATTCACAGAACTCAGGAAGTTCTTCTGTATTCAATCAAACCGATGTAAGGGGTTGCTTTTTGTTTTTTTGTTTTTTTCCAGAGACTATTCATTCAAGGTACTTTCCACATCTGATTAGCCATTCCCTTGTCACATCTGAAGAGGCCTCTGGACTGAGCATGTACCCAAGTCCAGCTCTGCAGGGTGTTATCCAGAAAGATCAGTTACTGTGCCTTGAAGTCCATGTCACTGAAGAGGCCACAGGCTTCTGAAAGAGCCAAAGGAGTGTCACAGGCCCGGGCATCAGTCCCTACCCTGCAGAGGAAAATTCTCGCTTGATCTGGGACTGTCTCCCTCAGCTCTCTAATATCCTGAAGCACTCCTTAGATGAAACAGAACCCAGGTGATTCCTGTGTCAAGGCACTTCCAAGACACTAGGAGATGGCTGGTGTCTCCTCATGTCATTAGCTATCTTCTGCTCACCTACCGTATAAATGACCCTAACATAGAACAAACTGCTTCTTAACAGGTTTTAGTTTCTGTCAGTAAATGATAAGAGAGAACGAGAACGAGCATGTGCAGAGCCTGTGAGGGGAAAAAAAAATCACTACACACTTATTTTAAAGAAGAACTTGTGTTAGGTTAATGTTTTCCTTGAAGGCAAGTCTACCAGGGAAAGAAAAGGAACTGCAAATCTATAGCCTGTTGGGGGGCTCTTGGATGTTTTGACAAAACAAAACAGAAGCAATGACAAAACCCCACAAAGTTACTATATCTTGAGCCATAATAAGGTAGATGACATAGTAACATTTTGAAAGACTTGGAACAACTTTTACGTTTGTTGTATGTTTACTTTCTCATGATGTATTCTTATGCTTTCAAACAGAGTATATATGAAGCAGAGGGTAGAAGATATGCTCTTCTGATTTTTTTTAAGTTAGACCTTTGGGAGGAAGCTAAATCTATTAAGTATAAAACTAATGGGGAGAATAGGAGGAAAAGGTGGAAAGTGAAGTGGACTTTCTAACCTTAGAACTGGACTGATTATTGTTACTGCTGCTTTTAAAGTAACAATTAGTCCAGTTCCAAGGTTAGAAAGTCGTTTAATGAGAAGACCCAGATCAACAGTTGTCCAGTTGGATCCAGCAGGGTGTTAACAGAGTTTACTCAGGAAAGGAAAAGTTTCATGGCCAAATGCATTTGAGACAATACTGGACTAAAAGTTCTGTGTTTTTTTGCTTTTGTTTTTGTTTTACTTTGAGGCAACGCAAAGCCTTATCAGTGTTTCAATATGTATAGTAAATCTCAAAGCAGAGGTAAAATATAAAGCAGTTCCCAAGTTTATTTGATCACAAAAACCTGTTATTCCTGGAGAATCTTATGAGATTCATGTTCTTTAGCTTACATTTTGGGAAATGCTGAACTAGATTGTGAGATAAATCTATACATTTCTGTAAGGAAGAAAGGGAATGAGGGAGAAAGAAAGTGAAGAAATAACAAAATGCAAAATCTTAGCTCACCTAAAGCTGCAAGTATCTGACAAAATCATTGTTCATATAATATTTCTAGATTTAAAGAGAGAGGAAAGTATATGGCGTTCTCATTAAACTAAAAAAAATACAAATAGTGTGATAAAAGCACTTAGCATTGTCAACCACAGCTCTCTCATCTACCCTAGCTCTCTTGTCTATCATATTCACTTTTGAAAATAAAAACAAGCTAAATATAAATAAATAAACTAAAAATTAAAATAACTGATGGCAACACAATGTTAAGGTTATGAATAATCAAACTCTGCCTTGGATTTGCCCCCTGAGAACTGCCTGGATCATATTCCATACCTGCCTCTGGACACAGGCAAACTAAAAACACCCGTTAGTATTCTCAGCAGCCACTCAGGACCTCCTGAATCCTTTGGGTTAGCACTGATCACACCAGGCACCATGCTAAGTACTTAGAGTACATTATCTCATTTAATCTTAACAACAACTCCATGAAGTGGGATATTGATTTTATTGTACAGTACTATGGTCTCAATATGTCCTTCCAAAATTTATGATAAACCCCAATTTCCATTATAGTGATACTAAGATGTAGGGCCTTTTTGAGAAGTGATTAAGTCATGAGGGCTCTGCCTTCATGAATGGGATCAGTGCCCTTATAAAATAGGGTGAAGGGCTGGGCGTGGTGGCTCAGGCCTGTAATCCCAACACTTTGGGAGGCTAAGGCAGGTAGATCACCTGAGGTCAGGAGTTCAACACCAGCCTGACCAACAAGATGAAACCCCATCTCTACTAAAAATACAAAAATTAGCCAGGTGTGGTGGAAGGCACCTATAGTCCCAGCTACTCAGGAGGCTATGATAGGAGAATTGCTTGAACCTGGGAGGTAGAGGTTGCAGTGAGCCGAGATTGTGCCACTACACTCTAGCCTGGGCAATAGATCGAGACTTCATCTCAAAAAATAAATAAATAAATAAAAATAAAAACAGGGTGAAGGGCACATTCTTGTCCCTTCTACCATATGAGGCTAATTCACCCCTTCCACCATGTAAGGATCCAGTAAGAATGAGGGACAGGCCCTCACCTCACTGAATCTTCTGGCATCTTGAACTCTGAACTTCCCAGCCTCCAGAACCATGAGCAATAGTTTTCTATTATGTATTTCTATCATCTGTAAATTACCCAGTCTAAGGATTTTGTTATGGCAGCCTGAATGGACTGAGACACATGGGTAAGGAAATGTGAATTCAGCAGACAGGCAGTGACTTTCTCAAGGGAGTTGTACTTCCCAGCCTGGAGCTCCTCCTCTGATACACTGTACTATGTTTTTTTTCACTTCCTTATTCTCCTAACACCTTTTATGTCCACCTTTGAACTTCTGGCCTCTGTGATGCCCTTGGTCCCTTAGACCTCAGGCTGGTCTTGGCCTTTGAACCTTGCCTTTCACTACTGGATGCAGGTGTGTCTGTCCTGCAACCCACCTCTGGCTCTGGCAAATCAGCTAACATCAACCACGTGGCTGGAGCCTTCTCCAGAACAATGGAGGCCAGGGCGAGTGACTCACTTCCATTCAGTCTCTATCTTTGGGGCAGATCCACCATGAGACATAACTTACCAGAAATCCAGTTACAAGGAGAAATGAGTATTGAAGACTAAGAAATGCATTTTGCAGGAGGTCCTTGCTGTACCGGGGCATACACAGAGCAGTTAGAATAGAGGTCACAAGCTCAGAAGCTTCTCTGAGGAAGTCAGGAAATTAAGTTGCTACTATGGTCTGCACCGGTGGGGACTGTGCAAATTGGAGAGCGGGTGCCTCATCCAAACAGCTGACTGTTGCTCAGCTGTCATTGCCGTACTGGAAATTCAAGCCTAATGATGTTGGGTATTCCCATTTTCAAAAGAAGTCAGGAAATGTAGATCTCCATGTAAATATTTTTAACTTCTGAATTGTGTATGGGCCATACAAAATACATTTGCAGGCCAGTCAACATCCACTGATCCAGAATATTGATTTGTGAGATAAATTGTGAGGTAGCATTACACAGCAGTTAAAAACGCACATTTTAGAGCCAGACTGCCCATGTCCAAACCCTGGTCCCATCACTCACTAACTTTCATTTCACTTCTCTTTGCTTCAGTTTCCTCATCTGTAAAATAAAGATAATATCAGTACCTACCTCAAATGCTATTTCATGAGCATTAAATAAAGTAAAATCCAGGAAGTGCTTTCAATACTATCAGGCATTAGTTATATGGTAAATAAATATTTAAAACAAAAGTTCTAAAAATAAATAAATAAACAAGAAAACAGAAAACCTGACGGGGCCAGCTTTGGAACTTCCTGGATGGCAGATATATTAACATTTCTCCCTTTGGCTGGGATGAAAAGACATTTGGGAATAAAAGATCCCATAAAAATAAATGAGAAGAAGTGAAAACCCTTCATTATGGCAATTTTGTGGCAAGCCTAAAAGACAGAGGGATCAAAATATCCCAGTACTAAAACCTGATGGTTTTATGTAGAAATGAGGTTTAAGCTTATTAAAATGTATTTCTTTCTGGTGTTAACAACCCTTCACAAGACCTGGGAAATTTTGAAAGAGGGAAAGAAAATGGTTCCCCCATGCACAAGAAGAAACAAATGACTATTTAATTTTGTAATTTTCAGTGAACTAAGTTGAACCCTAGGTTTTTGTTTTGCTGGGGGCCTGGGAGGGGGAGCTCAGTGGAAAGCAATTGCTGGAGAGTGGTGCTTCTTCTTTGCTGACAGAAAGGAGCAGAGCGAGGAATGAAAACTCAGCCTCCTCTCTTCTCAAGAGACAATTGACTTCCATCTGTTTAAACATCCCCAGGGGACCCTGCTCCCCCTCATTTCCATTTAATCTCCTTTCTACCAACCTAGAGTGACATTAAGAAAACCAAACCCATTTGAAACCCAAGCTCTTACACATCAAAAGTCAGGGGAGAAGACTGGTTGACCTGTAAGCCACTGTATGAGGCACAAAGACCCAAAGAGGAACTTTCAGGAACAACTGCTGCTTCGAGGACTCCATGTCAGATATAACATCTGCTTTGGCCCAAAAGCTGGCTTGAGCCCCATAAGAGGAGGAATATAAAGCAAGCTTAAAATGTGAAATCTTTAGTTCTACTTGCTCTTTACTTATAAAGGAGAGAGTATTCCCCCTTGTGCCAATGAGGTCTCTCCGAGTCGTTTGCACTATTGGTAGCAGGCACTGCCTGGGGTAGCTTTTAGGGTCTGCGCTTGAAGTGTGCACCAGCTGCTGCCCTAGAGATGAGTGTTGGTCCCTGCATACAAGCAGCCACCTTTAAACAGATCACATGATTCTTATGATGACAACTGTCTCACTTTACTTTCAATCTGGTTTCAATTTGGTTACTTGCAACCTAAGACACTAAACAGCATTTTAGGGGTGAACCGCATTCCTGAAGTGCATGGGTAAGAAAGCTACTACATTTACTTTCTACTGTCCATGGACTTTTTCTCTCCTACTTGCTGCCTTTCCACTTTCCCCTCATTTCTCATATTCTACTATGCTATCATCAAATTTTCCCGGTCTTGACAGCAAGTCTTTTCTTTCTTGATGCTTCATTCCTTCTAGCATAAGACCAGAAATTGATCAATAGTTTATTTAAGTTTCAAACTTCATTTTGCTGCTGAATAAACATATAGTTTTTCTAGACTCCCAGGAAAAAAAATGGGACTTATGTTTAAAGTCAGGTAGCACACCAATTATCCTAAAGTATAACAACATATTTTGATATAACATCATACAGTTTGTAAAAAATCTTTCATAAAGTAACAGAGTAAGACTGGGCATCTGAATCACGTGTTTAGGAAGTGCAATATTCATCCATTCACCTTACACAATAAACCTCAATGAGTACCTAAAGGTAGCATGCACCACTAGGTACTGGGGATACTGTGATCAATAATACGGCCACTGTGCTGGTCCAACTGGAAAAGACTGGTATGTCCACACAAATACACCAGCAATGGCAGGGTTGGGTTAGAAGTGAGCACAGTGCTTGGACACATGGGTCAGAGCCTCCTGATGAGGTTGCTGGGGAGGAGGAGGAGGGGAGGGAGGAAAAGAGGAGTCAGAGAAACAATATCATGAAAACAATGCTCAGAGCATGAAGAATGAGCAAGCATCAGGCAGTCAGATGGGACCAACATCCCTACTAGGAAGAAGAGTAGTTGCAAGTGATAGAGAGGGAATAGACCTCTTCTCTTCTAGACACTTAGGTGGATAATATCCCATCCCCCTTGCTATTGGGTAGGACTATATGACTAGCTCTAGCCAATGAGTTGTGAGCAGAAGTGATATTTGTCACTTCCAGACCAGAACACTTGATTGCTGTTGTGAGATCCCTCAGTTTTACCTTTTCCCGGAAGTGATTCATCATAAGATGAGAGGAAGCCTAGAATGTTGAGTGTACATCTGAATGAGCAACTCCAGAGAGCCATTTGTACTCACAAAGGATTTCATGTGAGTGAGAAATAAACTTTAGTTGCAATAAGCCACTGAGATTTGGGGGGCTGTTTGTTAGAGCAGCATAATACAGTCAGTCCTGACAGAAATGGCTACATTTAGAGACATGGATATACTCAAGAAATTGAATCTCAAGTTTAGAGGGAATGCAAAGTTTAGACAGTTTGCAATGATCATCGCACATCTTGATAGAGATACATCAGGGCCTCAGATGGAAGGTAAAAGTACAAATACATAGGTGAAGAATGACATTATGGGTGTAGAGAAAACATGAAACATAAGTAATAAATCAGAGGGAATAGGGATGATCATCAGAACCAACAATGAGGGGCCAGAAAGACAGAAATAAAAGACAGTAGCATCTTAGAAGCTCAAAGCTCTTAACATACCTATTGCACTGTTGATGTCATGTTATTTGCCTCTAATTGTAAGGTCTTAGTAATCATTATCCATTCCTTTATTTGAAGTCCAGATATGATCAAATGTAGATATCTTCATGAACACTGATACTTCTTGCTGTGACACCCTCAGGGTTTAATCTCAGGCTGTCAGTGGGTTTCAGACTCACCTCTGCAGGACACCACGGGTTCCCTGGAGGCAGCTTTGGAATAGGAAAAGGTGACGAATTGGATCTAAGCCCCAACACTGCATCAGCTATAGCAGCTCTGATCTTACTTGTTTCTTGTTTTGTTTGTTTTTGTTTGGTTTGGTTTGATCTTTTTTAAGACAAGGTCTCGCTCTGTCACCCAGGCTGGAGTGCAACCTTCACTTCCCAGGCTCACATAATTCTCCCACTTCAGCCCCAGAGTGGCTTGGACCGCAGGCGCATGCCACCATGCCTGGCTAACTTTTATATTTTTTGTTGAGATGAGGTTTCTCTATCTTGCCCAGGCCGGCCTCAAACTCCTGGCCTCAAGCCATCTGCTGACCTTGGCCTCCCAAAGTGCAAAGACTACAGGTGTGAGCCCCCACACTCAGCCTGATCTTACATGTGTCTACATGGGCTTATGCATAAGATTTTATTTGAAGAAACGGTGCTGCTATTAAGAAAAAAAAAAAGAACGAAAACTGCTAGTCTAAGTGAACTAAAATATCAGAACTTATTTATATAAATATGGAATCTTATAGTATAATTAATGAGCCAATAAAATACCCTCTGTGGTAGAAAATCCTCCTTGTGAAGGTATAAAGGAGCCCCTGGAATCCAGACTCATCCTACTTACTCAGCCCCATAGCTTGCTGCTCTCCACAAAGCCAGACCCAATCCTCAAACACATCATAGCTATTCACAGTACCATGTCACGACATATACAGGTTCCTTATGATGTCCTGGCTCCTTCCACTCCTGGCAAATTGCTTCATTTCCCTTAGGAGCCATTTAGACGCCCACCTTCAATAGAGCCTTATCTACTTTGACCCTCTCCCCCTCGTCAGGTAAACTATTTCTTCCAGTGTGCATACCCTCACAGCCCTTCACTAATACCTCTGGCATATTATAAATGTGACTCTCCTCCCCACTGTGCTGTGAGCTCTTTCCCCTCTAATCCCAAGTGTCCCCTGAGTAAATAAATGAAGATCACTCCAAAGTTGCTTATGAACCAAGCATTGCTACCAGAAGGTTGTATCATAGCAACATAGTGAATAAATAATAGGATGTTAAGATTTGCTTCAAATTTTAACTTTCACTGAGTATATAACACTGTCCATCTTCCTCCTCTAACTCTCTCCTTTTAGATTCACAGTTCTTTCGATTGGGATAGTTTCAATAAAACCTATCTGGGAACACAACTTCTCAGTTTCTCTTTGGCATGAATTTCCAACATGGCTCCCATCCCAAACACAGTCTAACACTGACACAGCCAAGAAGACACAGATGCACATATCTACTCACTCAAAGGCGTTCTGACTTCTCTCTCCTACAGAACTCTGACTTTTCACTGAGTTTAGTCTTCAAGCATCAGGCCCAAAGAAATAATATAATAGTGGCTTCAGACTTCTTTGCTAACACCATTGATCCTGCTAGCACACCTACAGACAGCACTTTTGATTTGCTCTGCTATCTCCAGAGGAAAAAAAGGCAGAGATACGCATGCAGAAGAGGACAGCAAGTTAAAGACTGGTGACTGTTGAAACGGGGAAATGTTAAGCAAATGGAAGCAAAAGAGGGAGAACAAGACAGAGAGTTCTTTCTTCTTTGAGCATCAACAATTAACTCAACTTCAGAGAGTTTTGAGGAAATTATGACAAGTTAATTAAATTAAAGCAATTAGTAAAGTGACCAATCTGTTTTGGTTTGCCCAAGGCTTTCTCTGATTTAGCACTGAATATTCCACATCCCAGAAAACCCCACTAGCCCTAGTTCACCATAGCAATGAGATATAAAATATTTCCTGACTAATTAGCAAAGATACAAATATAAACTTACAATACCTAGTGTCAGCAAGGACGCAGAGTAATGAGCACTGGCATTATCAACGGGATAGACATTGATTCAGTCTTTTTGGAGAGCAATTTGTTAAAACAACAAAACCCTTACCACCAAATATACAAACTTCATGTTAAAAATGGCAAATTGAATATACCTATTGGTATCATTTCCCAGACAAAACTCTAATAAAAATGAGAGTAAAGGAATATAATTTAAATCCACACATCAAAGAGAATGCAGAAGACAACATCAGAAGAGAGATATCAACAAAATTTCAGAAAATGGAAAGCAGTTTCACACATGGTTGGATTTACAGAGTGGAGAAACACTGAAATTAACTATCTGCAGAGATTGAATTCAATGATTTGCCCTTCGGAAGCCAGAAAAAGCTCAGGAAAATAAAATTGATGCCTCTGGAAATAAAAGTGAGGGGTGGAACTGAAAGCAAGAAGGGTGATAAAAAGGTAGTTAGAAAGCATTTTTGTTCCAACATACTCTTCTCTACCCACAGGTAGGCTACTTCCTCCCCTATCCTAGCCTGATACTGGAGGTTTACTCACAAGAGACTGAACCAGAGAGGTTCTGAAGGAAAGGCACAGCAGAGAGTGGGGAGTAAGACCAGAGGTTGAAAATGGGATTCACAGTTCCCATCCTGAACTCAGCATCCAGAATGTCAGCAGCCTGGCAAAACATTGGAGGATTTCTCTTTAAAAAATAGAATAGCCCTAGGGAAAATTCTACAGTACAGATATTTATGGGTTCCTCAACAAAATGAACAAGTGTCTGAATGATAGCCCTACAGAGATCCCAAAGAGCTCCATTCCCGCACGCAGTTTCCAATGAGCTTATAAGTATATTATACTTAATTGTGAATAGAAAACAGAATGACCGGAAATTTGAGAACAATCTCTAATGAAAGACATGCAACAAAAGAAGAGGAGAAATAAACTTGGAAGAAACAAAAAATGTTGGAGGCAGAAAAAATTTGACAATTGTGATGGTTAATATTGAGTGTCAACATTGGATTGAAGGATGCAAAGTATCATTTCTGAGTATGTCTATGAGGGTATTCCCAAAGGAAATTAACATTTGAGTCAGTGGACTGGGAGAGGCAGATCCTTCCTCAATCTGGGTGGGCACCATCTAATCAGCTGCCAGCATGGCTGGAATAAAGCAGGCAGAAGTTGGAAGGAATAGGCTTGCTGAGTCTTCTGGCCTCCATCTTTCTCCCATGCTGGATGCTTCCTGCCCTCAAACATCAGACTTCAAGTTGTTCAGTTTTTGGACTCTTAGTGAGTTTGCTAGGGGATCCTGGGCCTTCAGCCACAGACTGAAGGCTGCACTATCTTTTGAGGTTTTGGGACTGGGACTGGCTTCCTTGCTCCTCAGCTTGCAGACAGCCTATTGTGGGACTTCACTTTGTGATCACGTGAGTCAACACTCCTTAATAAACTCCCCTTCATATATACATTTATCCTATTAGTTCTGTTCCCTAATACGTAATCATTAACAGCCTCAGAAAGGCATAAGATACTATATCCATGACCAATAATAGGAGGCTAGATAAGAACCCCTTAGCAAATTAACAAAGAGATCCTAGAAGCTAAAAGCATGAGAGCAGAAATATTTTAAGTTTCATAAACAATTTTGGAGATGCACTTTAAGAAATCTCCCTACACATAGTATAAAAAGAAAGAAAAGAAGTGTGAGGAAGAATAGAGAGAAAGGATAAGAAGAGTAGTGCATTAAACCAAGATATCCTTGTTCTATTATGAACAATAGAAATTCTGAAAGAGAAAATATCAGTATGTTCCCAAAACAGTAATATAAGAGCATTTCCCAAAATGAAGAGCATGAGCTTCCAGATTGAATGTGCCCATGTGCCCAAAGGCCTGGCACAATACATTTTTTAAAAGACTCAAATAGGGCATATCATTGTGAAATTTTTAGAATGTCAGAGATAAAGAGAAGATTCAAAACTCTCTAGAGATACATGATAGGTTATTATTTTTTAAAGACTTAGAAATCAGAATTGCATTTTTGAAACTTTTCAAAACCAGCAATGTACTTAAGAAGACCATGGAACACTGTCTTCAAAATATTAAAAGGAAATGATTTCCAGTGATGAATTATATTCCAAGCTAACCTTGAAATCAAGAACTTAACGATGATAAATACATTTTCACACATGCAAGTATTGAAACTTACCTCCAATGCACCCTTTGTTAAGCTGCTGTCTCAGGAAATTACTGGAGGTTGGGTTCCATAAAAACAAGGATGAAAACTTGGCAAGTCGAGGACATGAAGGCCATGGAGGACATCCAACACAAGAAACAGGGGAATCCTCCCAAGATGATGAAGTGGATTCTTGGAACAACAGCACGTAGTAAGGTTTAGAGAATAATAATTCCTGATTGAAACAGGAGAGCAGAGAGCTCCCATAAAGACAGTTCCAAGAAACACATGAAGAAGAAAGCACTAAAGCACCAGAAATGTTGACCCTTACTGAGAAAATTGATCTGCTCTCCTGGAGCTGTGGCCATTAGCAATTAAGTCCAGGATAATTTAAAAAGTTGTACAAGAAAGGAAATGTAATCATCACATGTATCCACGTGGCTAATATGTTAGCTATAATGAGGCGACCATAATGACATAAACAGTGAATATTGTTTTAACTCATAATTGTCATAGTATTGTATTGGGAAGCTGGAAGAGAAGGTGTGCACTGGAGAATTGAGGGAGAGCTGGGGAATGGCGGAATGAGAGGGAGCTAAATCATATCTTCCATTATAAGGAGATTGTGTTAAAATGGAAAAAATCGAGAAACAGCAGTATATGGAGATTGTTTAGAAATATGGAGGCAGTGGTGAGCTATAACTGCTTGTACTGACCCTGAAAGCTGACTGTTAAATTTTTAGAAATTTTGTAAGCTGGTTGTTAAACACAGTCATGATTTAGAATTAAATTATATAAGCTTATGGTAAAATAAATTATATTTAAAAGCCAAAGTAATACATTTAAAAACTCATCACTCCTCTAGAACTGTAAAAGCAAGGAAAGAATTATCCCCTGGAGTCCACAGAGGGAACTGTCCCTGTCTATACATTGGCTTCAGCTCAGGGAGTCTCAGTTCAGACTTCTGATGTCCCGAATTGTAAGACAGCAAATCTGTGTTACTTTAACTCATTAAGTTTGTAGTCATTCATTATATGAGCAAAAGAAAACTAATGTGGCAAGTTTTTCCTCTTGATTTGAGTTGTTGTGGGGCTGAGAGGACAGGAAACTGAGAGGTCCCTGGCCGAGGGGAAGTTGACTGTGGAGCTCACTAAATTCTTGCCACCCTCCAAGTCACTGAGGTTTCTCAGCTTACACTGGGAGAGACCACTGTGGCTCTAGCTGTCAGACCACACTATATGCAGAACTGCTAAAAACATGGGTGGAACACACAGGTAGGAGGAGAAGAGGGAACAAAGACCTCATGAAACCCTGGAAGACATAGTCTGAGCAAACCAAAATAAATATTTTAAGCCCAGATGCATGACAAAAAGCAAAAACAAAACAGCTCACCAAAATATAAAAGTGCCCTACTTCAAGAAAAGTAAACATGAAGATTGCAATCTAAAAGAACAAATATATCCAATGATAATGAATCATTAGGCAGCTCTGTGTTGAGCACCTGCTATAAAAGACAACCTTAGGTTTCTATTGTGTTCACTCACATTTTGTTGCATTTCTTTTTTTTTTTATTTTACTTTTGGTGCATACTATATCTGGCATTTCTCCCCATGTTATCCCTCCCCCACCCTCCCCACCCCCATTGTCTCTCCCCCTACCCTTCCCCCAACTGTCCCCTGTGTGTGATGCTCCTCTCCCTGAGTCCACATGTTCTCGTTGTTCAACACCCACCTATGAGTGAGAACATACGGTGCTTTAATATATGACTCCATTTGAAACCCTATGCGTTCATAAAATGGGAAGGCAGATGAGAACATTAATGTTCATCAAAAGTAGATGCCTCATCCACATAAGTTAGCTTTCAAGGCCTCGTGTGTTCCCAGGTCTCCACTCCATGTCCAGGTACTATTTTTTTTTCCACTGTACAGTGCTGCCATAAATAGAAGATACATTTCCTTGCCCTCAGAGAATTTGCAATCACTTATATCACAATTATACAACTGTCATTTAAAATAATAATAATTCCACAAATCTGCAAAAGGATTCATCACCAGGCTGACCTTAAGTAGTAAACAAGACTGTTGCCTTCCATGATACCAAAAAGTATTCATTTAAAAATTCGAAGTCATCGTGACTTAAAATCAGTCCAAAGCAAAGGATGGACATTCACAGACATTACAATATATGTTAATGAAGAAATGGATAAAATTATAAAAATCTGTTTTAGCTACAGTTTTTCAGGAACACAGTTTTTAATGTAAAATAAATCTATATAATAATAAACTCCTTATGGAAACTGTGATATTTTCTAGGACTTACAGAATTTCCCCTAACCAAGTTTGAGGCTACAGGCGCAACACTTTTTTAGGAGCTGTTTCCAAACGAATGGTGTTTTAATTATGATCCATGAGGCCTCCTTAGTCTTGATCTTTCAAAGTCTTGGAGAAAAGTCAGAAAATGTTTAGTATGTGCTTCACTTTGCGATGCTTTTTTCTAAAAGCAAACTATTCCAATTACAAGCAAATAGTAATTAGTGATTAATATCTCGCAGCATAAAGAAGACACTCAATTTTAATTGAAATTTTCAAAAGTGACAAATACCCGAGTAAAGCTGTGTATATTTCTCACTGACTTTGATTGCTGTCATTTATCATTTAATCGTGCACTGGTTTTCTCTAACAGGGACAAAACAGAAAACCCCTTCTGCATTTGGGGAAGAGTCAAAGTCAGGTCACAAGCCCTGTTCTTGGCTCCCCAGGATGAGTGTTATGTGACTAAGAAAATTTTTTCCAGTTTTTTCTGGCAGTTTACTCCCTTTTAAAAAGGCAGTATTAAAAATGTGCATTTGTCAAGCACTTACTGTCTCCCAAGTACTCTGCTACAAACCTTTACATATTATTTAAGCTTCACAACAACCCAAATAAATCAGGAGGTTCTGTCATCTTCAGACATGAAGACCCAGGAAGAAAAGTCAAGCTACGTGTAAGTCCTCACAGCTCCTGAGCAGTGGTTCTGAAATCAAATGTAAGCAAGCTGACCCCAGTGCCTATTTCTTTCTCCACACTGTGTGCTCACCACCTCAGAACTCCCACCCAGCTCCCAAACCTGCTCCTCACTCCGTCACCTCCTCATTCCCTTTCATTTGGGAGTCATTCCCATGGTGCAAGGTGTGGGATGGAGGAAGATCAGAGCCAATCTCACCTGTGACTATTTTCTTATCAACCTTGGGGTTTTTCTTTGACCAACTAGATTTACTCACTCAATCTGGATATCGGTTCTGTAACTGCAGGGATCAGGTTTCTTTCCGTTTGCCAACCTGGCCTCTGCCAAAGTTTTACTTTCAATTTTTGGAAAGATTGTATCACCTCTATCCCTTCCCCTTTCTTTTTGAAATGTCTTTAAACCATGTTTCTCACTTTTTTTTTTTTAACCCAGGCTTCCTCCATCATCGTCTGCTTTCTCCCACCAGCCAGGAGGATTTAGGTTGGCATTCCGTTCTGTGGTTGGTATCCTTACAATAATAGGGGACTGGAAATTTAGAGATGCTTCCTTGGGAGGGCAGGCCTCCATTCCTGCATTGAATGGAATTCAATTTGTTATCATTCTACATGTTAATATCATATCAGGTAACCATTAAATGCTTTGAAAAACACAAAAGCATTTTGAGAGGCTAGAGAGTGACAGGTGAGAGTGGGGAGGACTATTTAAGACAGAGGGGTGGAGGAAGGTCTCTCTGAGGCAGTGACATTTGACAAAAATCTGGATGAAATGCAGTAGTGAGTCATGTGAATGTTGGGGGAAGGCTTACTTGGCAAGAAAGGAGATACCAGGGTTGTGGTTTAAGTACTAAGGGATGGGAGCTTTTAAAAAATACTGATGTCCACTTTGCATCCTAGCAGTAACTCAGAATCTCTAGGGGTTGGGGCCTGGGCATTAGTGTTTCTTTAAATCTCCCCACATGAATCTAACATGCAACAGAACGGAGAACTGAACTACATTAACCAACAATCAGAACAGCACCTTGTAATCAGATAGCATTATATATGTTCAAAAGCATTTCCAAGTGCTGTACATAATTTCAATCAAGCTCAATCAATCTATAAGACACTTAAAGCAAGTCTACTTACTGCCATCCATGGCCCAGAGAACATAAAACTTTCCACTTCAAGTCACCTGTGGAGTTGTAAGTTCCAGTTTCTTTCCAAGGCTAACAGTGTGTGCAGATGTGTTTCCTCTACATACAAGGATATCAACAACCAACAACAAAGCAGGACCATGACCTACAAAAGCCACAGTGCATGTGAGAGGGATGGAACACCAGTGCTGATGAAGGCTGGTGTGATTAATTAAAGATGCCTCCCTGGAAGTGTAGAATCTTAAATGCTGGCAGAGTAAAGGAGAGAGCTCTGGGAGAGAGAGGTGAGATAGGCATTTTAAGGTAACAACAAACAGCGTCTTTATAAAGACCTGACAAGAAAAGCCATATTTTCTATGGCCTGATAGGATTGTTCCAATTTTCTAGAAGGACGAAGAGTCCTTGTAATCTTTATCTGTCTTAAATGAAGGACTCAGAATAGATGTGAGTTTATAACAGATTGGTTAGAATATTTTTATTATAATAAGTGCTCTCATCAGCAGATGGGACAGTTCAAGGACTCAACAAGAAGTAAAGGGGTTCTAGTTTCTCCCTGATCATGGACAGACATGCACACATGCACATCTAAGATTATGTGCATAAATATTCTACATCCAGACTGAGAGATTTTGAATGATGAAAATGCACGTTTCTAATTTCATTGTAGCCAAAGACATTTTTATCATTATTCCCAATCAATTTTATACCAAAGAACCAATCAAATAAAATGGTTTGAATTCCCTTTCCTGTTGTGTTTGTTGGAGTTTGAGGTACAGAAGTCAAATCTTTTCCCTGAGTTTGTGTTTAGGAGGACACCTGGAGGGCTATTCCTAGCCTCTCGTCTCCCTGCCTCACTGTCCTGGGCAAGAAGCAGTGTTTTCTCTCATCAGTTCTTTGGGGATAGAAACTAGGAATGTGGAGCCTCAGCCCTTCCTTACTCATTGTTTCTCTTTGGAGTGTCAACTGCCTGCAGGAAACATGAACACTTGCATGGCCCTAGCCTGTGCTTCAGGGAGGTTTATATTGTGGGGAAAGCCACTGGGGTTTCCTTTCTCCTCTCTCCCTCTTTCTTTCTCTCCTCTCTCTTTCTGGGTGGCCACAGTGGTAGTGTTTCTGCGTGTGATATTTCTTTCATTAAGTGTGAATTCACAAGTCATGCTCTCCAGTACGGTAGGTTTATTGGGTCCTGGTGCAACTGAAATCAAGATTTTTCTCTACCTACCCTCCTTTACTCAATGTCGTTGTATTTCTGCTATGGTCTTTGACAATAATAAATACTTGGTTTGGGGAATATCCTTGTGCCTAAAATAATTTTGTAGGAGCCACAGACTGTCTTATTTTAAGTTTTAAGTGGATGGGGCTGGTTCTATAATAATCTTAGGTCGACTACCAACTCTTCAGATGTATTAAAAAGTGATCTACTTGGGTGATTTTGTGTCTAACTGTATTTCGTAGTGCTTCAGTACTTGAGAGAACTACATCCATTCCTGGAAGATAGCCAGGCTAGAGCTCCTGAAGGAGCCTCAGCTGTCCCCAGGCACCAGCGTGTCCATCAGTCTAGCTGAGTCTACTCATATCAGTCTCCATTAACTTCCACGTTGTTAAAAACAATGGTCAATTCTCAGCCTTCACTCTCCCACCTCCCAGCAGCATTTGACACAGTTGTTCAGTACCTTCTCCATGAAATGACTTCTAATTCCTACCTTCCCAAATGATTTTCCTTGCCTGGTTCCCCCTCATCTTCCTGATCTCTATGTTGAAGTCACCCAGAGCTTTAGTCTAGAAACTCTTCTTTTTTCCACCCACACACACTTTCCAGGGAATCTCACCCAGTCCTGCAGCTTTAAATAAAATCTACATGCCAACAATCACCAAATTTATATCTCTAGTCTGGCTCTCTCCCCCTCCAGATCCATACCTTCAAATACCTACTCATCTACTTTTGCTGAATAGATGCTTAGGACTTCATATGTCCCAGATTCTTGATCTTTCCTTCAAACTCTGTTTCCTTCCCAGTCATTCCCATTCTCTTAACGGCAATTCCATTCTGGTTGTTTAAACCACAACCATGGTATCATTCATGACTTCAAGTTTCCTTATACTCCCAATACAAGAGAAAATCCTGTTATACTATCAAAACAGATCCAGAATCTGACCTCTTCTCATTACCGCCATTTCCACCACCAAATTTTAACACTACCAGCCGTTCCAAGGGGTATTACAATGGCCTCCTAACTGTTGTCTCTAGTTCTGTCCTTACATTCTTCAGCCTCTTGAGAATGCAGCAGCCAGAGAGGTCTGACTTCAACTTCAAGTCAGAGCATGTCACTCCTCTGCTGAAGATCTTCCAAGCACTCCCATCCTACTCAGAGTGAATGCCAGAGTTCTTATCTTTAAGAACCCTCGATAGTGGGGAGAGGATACAAGATGGCGGATTAAACACAACTCCAGCGCACAACACCCAGTGAAAGAGATGCAGAAACCCAGAGATCTCCTAACTCCAATCGAGGTACCAGGTGTATTTCAACGGGTCTGGTCCGAGGGTGAGCAAAGCCCACTCAGGGCAGACTGAGGCAGGGAGGGGGTGCTGCTTCACCCAGAAAGTGCATCTAACTGGCGAGTCGGAGGCTCCACCTCTGGCACTCCAGTTCAGATACAGCGCTTCCCCCAAAGCCTCAGCAATACACAGAACAGGGGATCTTTGCCAGTCAAGCACCAGGAATTACAAGTGCAGAGTTGAATAAGAGTCTGCAGACTGAGCTATCGCCCCCTCCCCCCTGCCCAGAGAGAGAGGGAGCTGTAAGCAGGAGCAGCTGGGCGGCCCTACCCAATGACCTGAGAGAGAGAAAGCTAAAACGGAGAGACTGCTGGGTGTGGCTGGGTAGGTCCTCTAACCTCCCCCACAAACCCCAGAGGGCTGAAGCTCTGACTCTAGTGGGTTGCGTGTAGCCAGTGCCACAGTCTGAGAGGAACCCTGAATGATCCAGTCCAGTGGAGGAAGGGCACAACCCACCACTAGAGGGGTGGGACTGGGCTACATGTTTTAACAAAAAACACAGGAAGCCTACGTAGCAACTGGACTGCATTCTTGACAACCAAGCAGCCCCTACAGGTCAGTGGAAGAGGCAGGCCTAATCTCCCAGCATAAACAAAAAAGACACAGGAAGCTTCCCTAGTAACCTGAAGGAGTCCCTAGAAACCCAGTAGTGCCCCCCACAGGCAGATAAGTGACCTCATCAAGCAGCTCTCTGACACCACAGCCAGGTAAATCCACAAAGATGGGAAAAACCTGTGCAAAAAAGGTGAAACCATCAAAGACCAGAACACCTCTTCTCCTTCAAGGGATCACAACTCCTCAACAACACAGGATCACAACTTGACCAAGAAGGAGTGCGAAGAATTGACAGAAATAGGATTCAGAAGGTGAATAATAACAAACTTCTCAGAGCTAAAGGAACATGTTCTAACTCAATGCAAAGAAACAAAAACCTTGAAAAAAGGTTAGACGAAATGCTAACTGGAATAATCAACTTAGAGAAGAACATAAACGACTTGACGGAGTTGAAGAACACAGCACGAGAACTACGTGAAGCAAACACAAGTTTTAATAGCCGAATCAATCAAGCAGAAGAAAGGATATCAGAGATTGAAGATCAACTCAATGAAATAAAAAGAGAAGGCAATACAAGAGAAGAAAGAGTGAAAAGAAATGAACAAAGCTTCCAAGAAATATGGGATTATGTGAAAAAACCTAATCTACGCTTGATCGGTGTACCTGAATATGAGGAGGAGAATGAATCCAAGCCTGGAAAACACACTCCAGGATATTATCCAGGAGAACTTCCCAAGCCTAGCAAGGCAGTCCAAATTTCAAATTCAAGAAATACAGAGAACTCCACAAAGATATTCCTCAAGAAGAGGCACACAATCATCAGATTCACTAGGGTCGAAATGAAGGAAAAAATGCTAAGGGCAGCCAGAGAGAAACGTCAGGTCACCCACAGAGGGAGGCCAATCAGACTCACAGCAGATCTCTCAGCAGAAATTCTACAAGCCAGAAGAGAGTGGGAGCCAATATTCAACATCCTTAAAGAAAAGAACTTTCAACCCAGAATCTCATACCCAGCCAAACTAAGCTTCATAAGTGAAGAAGAAATAAAATCCTTTACGGACAAGCAATTACTGAGAGATTTTGTCACCACCAGACCTGCCCTACAAGAGCTCCTGAAAGAAACACTAAGCATGGAAAGGAACAAGTACCAATCACTGCAAAAGCAAACCAGTTGGCAAAGACCAAAAATGCAATGAAGAAAATGAGTCAACTAATAAGAAAGAAAACCAGCCAGTAACAAAATGACAGGATCAAATTCACACATAACAATATTAAATTTTAATGTAAATGGTCTAAAGGCCCCAATCAAAAGACACAGACTGGAAAAAAAATTTTTGTAATCTACCCATCTGACAAAGGGCTAATATCCAGAATCTACAAAGAACTAAAACAGATATACAAGAAAAAACAAACAATCCCATTCAAAAGTGGGCAAAGGATATGAACAGACACTTTTCAAAAGAGAACATACATGAGGCCAACAAACATATGAAAAATGCTCATCATCACTGGTCATTAGAGAAATGCAAATCAAAACCACACTGAGATATCATCTCATGCCAGTTAGAATGGCGATCATTAAAAAATCGGGAGACAACAGATACTGGAGAGGATGTGGAGAAATAGGAACACTCTTACACAGTTGGTGGGAGTGTAGATTAGTTCAACCATTGTGGAAGACAGTGTGGCGATTTCTCAAGGATCTAGAAATAGAAATTCCATTTGACCCAGCAATCCCACTATTGGGTATACACCCAAAGAACTATAAATCGTTCTACTATAAAGACACATGCACACATATGTTCATTGCAGCCCCGTGTACAATAGCAAATACCTGGAACCAACCCAAATGCCCATCAAGGATAGACTGGACAAAGAAAATGTGGTACATATACACAATGGAATACTATGCAGCCATAAAAAACGATGAGTTTGTGTCCTTTGTAGGGACTTGGATGAATCTGGAAACCATCATTCTCAGCAAACTGACCCAAGAACAGAGAGCCAAGCACCGTATGTTCTCAATCATAGGTGGGTGTTGAACAACGAGAACACGTGAACTCAGGAGGAGCATCACACACAGGGGACAGTTGGGCGGGTAGGGGAGAGACAATGGGGGGTGGGGGAGGGAGGGGAGTGTGGGGAGGGATATCATGGGGAGAAATGCCAGATATAGTATGCACCTAAAGTAAAATAAATAAATTATTTAAAAAAAAAAAAAAGAACCTTCCATGCTCTGGCTTCCTTTCTCTCCCCCTCACCACCGCCTTCTACTCTCCCCCACCTCTGTTTTCTCCACTCCAGCCACTCTGGCCTTCCACTGTTCTTCAAGCACACCAGGCCACACCCAACGCTGGCCTTTGCCCTGGGTACTCCCTCGTCCTGGCATGGTCTCCCACCAAGTCTCTGCCAGGCTACCTCCTTCATTTCCTTCAGGCCTTTTCTCAAAAGTCACCTTCTCAATAGAACTAACCTTGGCCATTCTATCTAAAATTTCAAACTGCCCCTACCTTCAATTTTCCTATGTTTTCTCTCCTTAGTAATCATTACTACCTAAAATACTACATATTTTACTTGTTTGTGTTGTTCCTGTCTAAATATCAACACCATAAGGGCATGGTTGTATCTTTTTCACTGCTCTACCCCCAGGACCTAGCACAGTGCCTGGTGCACAGTAGAAGCTCCATAAATTATTGTCAAATGACTAAATGATGATGAAACAACTTCTCAGAAATTTCTGAAGTAATTTTGGACTTCACCGTCGTGATGGAGATTTCCTTTGGGTTTTTAACTCCGTAGGAGAAGAGCTTTCAATTTTGGACTTCCATTCCTTTGGACTTTAACTTTGGAATTTTCACTGGCAAGGGGATTTAATTTGTAAACTGTATTTTTTGTTTGTGAAATTTATAATAGAAAAGCGTTTATACAAATTGAAGGCATTGCCATATTGTGCTCATTTTATTAATATTTATCTTGCAGTTGTCATATTATCTCCCTGTTGCATCTCTGATGAGCCTACTTAACAATGTGACATGATTAGGGATGAATTTTTCAGCTTCGGGTAATTTAATTAATGTACCATCTCTGAATTTGACGTTGAAGTTCATTGTTCACTCATTCAATAAAATGTCATCTATGCCTAGGTATGCTGTGCTCATTGGTTTGAACCAGGGGTCAGTTGCAAATCGGAGGGCTGAGAGCCATATCTGGTCCCCCCCCCACTACTTACTGGGGGGTTTGCACATTGTTTGAAACAAAATGAAAATAGATTTTTAGTTTTGCTAAGGTATAGCAACACTGGGCCCCTTCCTTGGCACTGTATTTCTACTGCCTCCTTTAAAAGGGTCCAACAGTCTCCATTTGCCCACAGTTCACCTCCAGGCATCCAATCATGCCACTTCCCTGGCTGCTGGAGAAACACTGCTTGTAGATGCCAGCATCTGGCCCCTGCTCTGGGCCTCTAGTCTTAGAGGGCCCCACTTTCACCTTTTTTTGTCTATGCTCCTCCTCATGCATCAAAAAGTCTGAGAGTCCTGTGCCCACACTGAGCTTCCTCTGACCTTCTCCTAAACCCTGACAACTCTCCATGTACCAGGGATCCTGGAATTCCCTGTACAGTTGGTCTGAGCTGAAGCAGGAGAACGGGGTCTGGAGGCAGGGAACCTAAGGCTGATTGCCACTGACTTCCTAGAACTCAATCAAAAGGAAAACTCCAACTTTTCACACTTGAGTAACGAAAGGACCAAAGGCTACTCTCTTTGCAAACCTCCCCCACTTCAGCATGGCAGATGGAAACTTGAAAGCACCTTTAATTTGTTACTTTCCACAACCAATCAGACATTTGCATAGGAGTATAATTTGTGACTTCACTTCAGTCTCTGATTGGTTTCAGAAAGCAACCAATCAGCCTAATCGCAGGCCACTACTTCATTTGCATGGGATGTATGCCGGGTGCCCAGTGGAAAACCTCTAGAGGGTATCTGGACCCCAGAAGATCCTGTAACCAGTGTCCGCGGGCCGCTGCTTGCCCACTCCCATCCTGTGGAGTATACGTTCATTTTCAATAAATCTCTGCTTTCACTGCTTCGTTCTTTCCTTGCTTTGCTGTGTATTTTGTTATTTGTTCAAAATGCCAAGAACCTGGACAAATTGTAGTCAACCCTCTACTGGTAACAGAGCCACTTCTAGGGCCTGTGTGAGTCCTTGCCTGGGGAGGTCCTCCCAAGGGCAGAAAAACAGTTCTAGTGTAGGGGCAGTGATGGTAAAGGATGGAGCTGGAACAATGTGGGCCTGAAGACAGGCCTCCCAAAGACATCCACATCCTAGTCCCCCAGGGCCTATGAATATGCTACCTTCTATGGTAAGGAGACTTTACCAATGTGATTAAGTTAGGGATCTCAGGATGGGAAGATTATCCTGGATGATCTGGAGAGGCCCAATGTAATCACAAGAATTCTTACAAGAGAGAGGGAGGAGGATCAGAGTCAGTAGTAGGAGATGTGGTGACGGAAGTAAGAGGTTGGAGTGATGAGATAAAGGGGCTCTGAGCTAAGGAATGTGGGCAGCCTAGAGAGGTGGCAAAAGGCAAGGGAAGACATTCTCCCCATAAGGCATCCAGAATGAATGCAGCCCTGATGGGACCTTGATTTTAGACTCTGATCTTCAGAACTACAAGATAATAAGCTGGCATTGTTTTAGGTGACTACATTCGTGGTTAATTTATTACAGCAGTTACAGAAAACTAATACAGCTTGATTGCATGAGAGTCCTGCCCCGAAGAGCCAGGGATGGGAAGGAAGAGAAGGTGAGGGGCTGTAGGTTTCCATCTGTACTGTTGCCTCAGGAATCCTCAAATGTTAATTGATAACAATCATTAATTGATAACAATACAGGCTCAAAGTCCTGTTTTAATAAAAGACTTAAACCAAAGTCTATACATGTATACTAATTTTTAAGTGTCATATCTGTGCAATGACCAAAATTCTAGGTATTGTTAGCATAATGGCATACAAGTAACCCTCCCATTTATGTATTTGTTATAAAATCATTCATGAGTATGTTACAAAGAATCATTTAATCAAATCATGAAAAACCAGATGCAAGCAAGAACAATATTTTATTGGGGCTTGAGTTCATACATCTTTTTGACAAGCTTCAAACCAAATTTCTCTATATCAAATTTCTCAAACATTTACATGTGTTTTCTGTTCCCAGGAAATAGACACCATAATATTTTATTTTACAGTTTGAAAATTGAGGAAATTAAAAACAGAAAATATACTAGTTCATGAGCATGGGCACAATACTAATTCACCAGAAGAAGAGGGGACTGAATTAGATGTCGTGTTCTTTCCAACTCAGCCTCCTATTATTCTCTTTATTTCATATACTTAAAAATTTTCCATCAGAAATATAATTACTTCAATAGTTTAGATATAAATAAAAATGACTGTTTTTCCCTACTAAAGAGCAATGTTAGAAATGAGTGTTTCAGAGGATAGACAGAACAAATATCTAATAAGAAAACCTTTTCCCATAGTTTCTGTCTTATCTTAGGGAATTCTGTTAAAAGTTTGGCTTGGCTGTGCATGTACTTACCAAGATCCCTTTGTTCACATAAAGTTCATGTGAAACAAATAAACAAGAATAAAAATCACATAAAAGAGAAGGCACTTAATAATCCTTTTTTTTTCAATTCCAATGATTTGAGTTGTTACTTTGCTTGAACCATTTCAGGAACCAGGAAAGGGTAGCAAGTGAAACTCACTTTAACTCAGTGGCTCCCACCCATGCAGTGAATTCCCTTCGGGAAGAGGCCAACTCAGCATTGCTGCTGCTGAGATTCAGGTACTCTACACAAAGACTGGACTTAGTCAAAACATTGACATAGTCTTGAAAATTCTGAAAAGTGAAGGATAATCTGTTTGTTTTGTTTTGTTGAAGGCAAAGGTCTGGAGAAATAGGATGTGGCTCACAGGTCAGCCTCTAAAGATTCTCAAGCATAAAGTAGAGAAGAGAAAATAAAGAGAGAATGAGGAAAGAAACAATCTCTACCAGAAAGGTTCAAAAAGGGTTCAAGGGACTATGCTCTACCAAAAAAAGGAAAGAAGAAAGAAAATGTTCACGAGTTATCTAAAGAACAGCTGGCCGAAATAGACCTGAAAAATGTAATTTCAGACGAATGTTCTCTCAAGTCTGGAAAGAAACAAAAACCTTATTATAAATATCCTAGTTGAGGTTTTAGAAAAACAGTATATGAAACTGCATTTCATGTGCTTTGAGTGCAATTTAATTCTTAGGTTTTCCCTAAAATTCATCCCTGGAAACAGTAATTGATAGCATTCCTAGCACAGCTTAACAAAGAGCTTCTTGTCTTTTGGCTGAATCTGTCCTATCTGCTATATGGACCATACCTAGTTTCCTCACAGCCTCCCAGTTCCTGTCCCCTTTTGGAAAGGATGGAAATGATATCAGCACTCCCTCTTAATGGGCACTATTTTTAAATAGAAAAATCTGGAAAAGCACAAAACAATACAGAAGTTGTTTTTTGTTTTTTGCATTTTGTTTTTGTTTTTTCCCCAATCAGCCTTTGTGCAGCTGACTTGGCTTCTAACATACCTCCCTCCTCCTAATCAAAATTCTAGATTGGGACTCATCAAGCTTCAACAGGGGCCCAGCACAATGCATGCTAGACCCCAACACAGTTCCCCCTCCACAGGGCTGGGACCATCTGCAGGCACTTACTTCAGCTGTGTGCCAGGGGAGATGTTCCCAAACAGAGATATTTTAATCCTCTGGAATTCAGATTTTTTTTCCATACCAATAGCTGGTTTTAATTTTTTTTAGAGGAAACACTATAGTTAAAAATAAAGAGTTCCAAAATATTTAACAGAATTTGAGGAATGATTATTTCTAAAATGTAAAGATTTGAAACATAATTTATATAAAACTAAAAACCAGAAGGACTCATTCTTGCTTCTTCCTTTTTTAAAAAAATCCAGGCAATTTGTCACAAGAAAGTTCAGCATGTGATAGCAGCTGCAGCCTCAGTCACCCTCGAAATCGCTGTCCCTCCTTCTGGGGACAGAGCGCAGCGCTGAGGACAGCAACACGTCTTCAACCAGCTTCTTAGGGTTTTCCTCCAGGTTTGTCTTAATTGCTCCAGATTCAGACAGTTTCCACTCCAACTCATCTCCTGTTAGGTTCATGCCGCCAAACACCAGAGGATCGATCAACTGAGATTTGATATCTCCTTCCAGGTAAAGAAATATTGCAGGCAGATTCCTTTCAGGACAGCTGGGCATGCGGGTTGTTGAAATGGCTTTGATAAATTTGACATCAGGAAACTTACTGGCAAGTCCACTGAGGTGCTGATTTATCAGGGCACAGAGGGGGAATTCCTTGTTTGTAAAGGTGCAAGATGACCCACAAGCCCTCACCGACTTTGGTAACTTCTTGAACATAGTTCTTCCCTGAGATCTCCAAAATTTCTCCAAATTTACTCTTCAGTTTAGTTGCCTTCCACTCAGCCAGTCTCTGCCATCTGTATATTTCAATAGCACGTTCATCCTCCTCATTAAACTCATCTTCATGATCCTCCAGCTCTTCCAAAGTCATATCTTCATATGTTGTCGCCACTGACTGCTTGAGGATGCACTGCTCCCCTTCTGTCTCCTCTTCCAATTCTTTCTGACTTTCCTTGTGGGATGAGATGCCCTTTTTGCCTAAGATGTAATTCCACTAGTGCCTGCGTTAGGTCCTACATCTTGTTTCCAATTGCTCAAACCAGTTGTGCTGCGGAATTCAGATTTTCTAAAAACATGTTTACAATTTAAATTTCGCTGACCCTTGCAGATATGTGGGCCTAAGTCAATCAAATCTACATTATGATAAAGGCTAACGTCCTTCCCTTTCTTAATTAAGCATGAAAAGGCGTAGAAAAAGTCCACAGTCATTTCTAACTCTTTCTCTCTAGTAGTCTTAAATCAATCTTTCATGCCAAAACTATATGTCATGGAGAAGCTGACATGTTCAGAGCATGATCTCAATAGCAGGAAGCATATTGAAGAATATCATCCTTTGGGCCTCCGAGCTGAGCCTTTGTGTGTATCTAATCAGTTCTCACATTGTAAGAGAGAGAGACTCTGTAAGTCCAAAACGAGGAGGAACTGAGGATCTCTGCAAAGTCTCTCACCTTCCACTAATGCTTTGCTTCTGTGAGCAACTGCATTTCTCTGCAGTACTTCCGCCACCACTCCTCTCACTTTTCTGCTGTTTTATTTTACTTCATTTAATTGCCTTTTCCCTTCAGCATGTCGCTTTGCCATTGACTTCTATGTTTCAAGCCAGCAAAATACCTTTCTTTCTTCTTTCCAGCAGCCCTTGGCCTCTTGGGAAGGCTTAGTCATTTCTGCACTACATTCCAAACCAAAATAAAGTGAATAATCGCCAATGACTTAGAAGGGGCTCCCCCTAGATTTTCACTGAGAATGGCTTTTTCTTTCCTCCCAAGGTTTAAGATCACTGGAAGAAGGACACTGAAGATGGTAAAAGCTCCAGAGCTCTGTCCCTCATCTTCATGGTGGTGTTTCCCAATGCATGAAAGGCACACCACCGGAGTTACTCAAGACAATTTTAGTGGTATGTAGTTATGGTGGATTGTGGTTGTGTATTTTCATGTGCTTTAGAAAAAGTATAGCTGGCATATCCAATTTCAAAGCTATTCACAGCTATAACCACTGCTCAGCGCAAGTGCAAGTTAAAATATAAAGAGGAAGTTGTTTAAAGAAAGACACTAAGTAAAAAATACTATAGCTAGAATGTGATACAGTAAAAATCATGGAGATGAAACCTGAATGATAAAAGCCTGGGAAATGCTGCTTGATGGAAATGACTTGGACCTGGGAAGAATGGGGCATGAGGTCAGCTCTGGACATACTGCCACCCCTTTTGCAAAGCCCTGAGCTTGGGGTAGAGGGTGGGAAAGCAGCTGTTAGCCTATGAATCACCAGGCTAGGATTCACAATTTCACACCAGGGACCAAAAATACACAGAAATGTTTCTGAATGGATAAATCAACTTTATATTTTGCTATAACCAAGGACAGCATTGCCATTAAATTTACAATTAGAAGCAACCCTGGTCCAAAACTCTTTCGGTGTAGAGGCTAAAGCCTAGAACGTTCACATGAGTTGGCTCAGTTTCACCCCAGGAAATAGTAGCAGAACTAGAACTTAGACTTCGAACATGATTCACTCTAAATCTTTCTACTATACTTTGCTGCTAGATGTCTTTTATATGCCCTAAAAGACTTATCTGCTCTGAATATATCCAGCTAGATTTTAGAGAGTAGTAGGAGATAAAATCAGAGAGGTCACATGGGGTGGGGGAGATCGTGTCAGAACTTGAAGGTCCGTCTGACTTTCAGGAGGTTCAGCCCAAAGGTGGAGCTGATAACTGTATCTAGACACTAGAGAATTAGCAGTAAACAAAAGACACAACAAGTTTTTCCATTGTGAAGGTTTACATGTTAATGGAGGAGAAAATCTAGTATCTGAAATTGCAAACCACCTGTGTCTAACTGCCAAATAAGCAGCCACCCAGGATGACAGGATACACACTGGGAAGGGTTTCCATGGGTTACCTGGCCAGCTGGATGCTGATGGCCTCTTTTGGCATTTCCCACACTTCTGTTATATCCCAACAACCAAAAGCCCCCAGATGAACAGCTGCACTTTCCTTAATCAATTTTTGCTTTTTTTCTGAGACAGGGTCTCCCTCTGTTGCCTACACTGGAGTTCAGTGGTACAATCATAGCTCACTCTAACCTCCAAATCCTGGGATCGAGTGACCCTCCTGCCTCAGCCTCCTGAACAGTGAGGACTACAGGTGCACACCACCACACCCGGCTAATATTTAAACAATTTTTTGTAGAGACGAGGTCTTACTATGTTGCTTAGGTTGGTATCGAATTCCTCGGCCCAAGTGATCCTCTTGCCTTAGTCTCCTAAAGCACTGGGAATACAGGCATGAGTCACTGTGCCCAGCCTCTTATCCAATTTTTAACTCCTCTCCTCTTCCTAAGTAGAAGAGGAGGGAGAGGGGATAAGGGGAAAAAAATAAACTGGCTAGAAAGAGAAAGGAGAGAAATAAATGGAAACAATAATTCTCCTACAAAGTATTTTAAATTCTGAGCTATGCCAGGCTAAGCATGTTACCTATGTTAATATTTAATTATTACATCATTAAATTGACAACATAACTGCATAATAATAATGACAAGCCAGTACTGAGAGTTTGCTGTGTGCTGGGAAGGAGTCTAGACACTCTGATCAACTTGATCTCACTTATTCCTCCCCACAACACCATGACACAAGTACCCACTATTATTTTTCATTTCACAGATGAAGAACTGGATGATCAGTGTAAAGTCATTTGTTCCACATCCCACAGCCAGTAAATGTCAGAGTCCAGACACAGATGTCAGGATGCTGGACTCCAAAGTCCTGGCCCCTTGTCCCGTTCAGGGAACTCCTCTCCTTAACAGGAGGCAGCAGCTAGCTCAAGCTGTCCAGCCAATGCACCCTTTACACAGGATTTTCCTCCTTGCAAATGTTCTTCTAAAAAATAGGCCCCCTCACTGACCCTGTCTCTTTCATCACTTCATTGTATTTTTTTCTAACTGCTCTGCTCAGTGCTCTGTGTCCCCTGGTTACTGGGTGGATATCTCCGGTGGTTTTTACTAGATTTCCACAACCATTGTGGTCTGTCTATATTTCCCAGCACTTCTTAGCCTTTTAGTTCTCTCCTCATTATTGAAGCCAGCATGCAGCAATTTTTCAAAACATCCAATTAGCAAATGCGCAGAAGGAACTGGGTCCATAATTAATTAATGATTCTAAGACACAACAAAGCAAAAGCAAAGCCAAGGACATGGAAGGCACCAAAAACTGAAATGGCATGAGGAAGATGTCCATATTCAGGACCCCTTCCTGGGAAGGACAAAGAAGTAAACAATCTGCTCACTGATTCAAATCCCTAATGCACCTCCACATGTCCTGGAAGTGAAAAGACATCAATCACTGGGTGACAATCACAAGTGGAACATCTCTCCCCTCCAGGATGAATGGCTGCCTCTGTTGTAGTGGTGAACGGATTCTTTCTCTATTGTTTTTATGAGAGAAGCTTCGCCCCTCTTTCCTCTCACAATTTTTCAACTCTTTTAGAGACAGTCTTTCTAGGGAGATGGTCCTAACCTCTGGGATTTCTGCTCTTCCCCAAGCAGAAGTCAAGTTAGAATACCAGGATTTAAGAGATCAAGCTAGGATGACTGTGGGAGACAGAAAAAGGGAAAGTAGTAGAGGAATGCCCAAATTCACAGATGTACAGTTGCTCTTCTTTTTTGGAGAAGAAAGGAGGGATTGGATGGAAGTATACCCAGATCAAATTCTTGGAGACATCAACTTGTTCTCCAACACACAGGGTAAAGTGTAAATGACTGTGAAAGTGCTGCCTTTTCATGAGGAGGTAATAGGGATTATGTTTGCTTTTGATTATTATGAACACTAGTTGCTGCCTGAAAGATTAGAGACAACAAAACAAATATCCTGAACAGTATAGCAAGTTCCTGCAGCTCACAGGACATCACCACCATGATATACTTGCTGGTAGTGAAAATTAGAAGCCCTATATAGACCACGACAGTTGTAGGAATCCTTTACTACTTTTTCTTACCTGCAGACTAATTTCCTTTTGGTTTTATATTGGGCTAATGCCAGCTTTCAGGGCTGATCTCTGTACTTAAGGGAGTGTATGCAAACCCACTTTAACTATCACAGACTAAGCATTTTGCTTAATACCATGGCAAGGGATACAAGTAATGTTAAATGAGAAGGAAAATAAAATGTCACCAGGACATTTACAAGACATAGTACTATTGCTGCTGCTGCTCAAAAAAAAAAAATAGTAAATACTATTATGCATGTTGCTAAGCAATGTTCATCTTCAGTCCTTAATAACTGCAGTAGTAACACAAGATGGGACAAACTACATTTTTATATTGATGAGATGTTTTGCCTTCTTTGAATAATCAGCCTCAGCAATGGATGACTTCCAACACAAAGCAAAAGTGTCCCCTGGCTAGAATATGTATCAGAGCTCAGTGGTAAATTTCCTGTTGGAAAGACTAAAGGTTCTCTCTGCTAACCCACTCCCCCACAAAGTCTTCAGGTCTTAAGTAAAAAAAAAAATGAATTCATAAATAAGCAACATGCTTTCCCTGAAATGTCTCCTCTCTGCTATTGTATATGTATATGCAGCAAGTGCTAGAAAACTGTGAATTTTAAATACAGTTAAAGATTTGAAGTAAAATACATCTATAAATATATATCCTCTGATTCAAAGATAATACTGATTTGAAGGATCTTATGTGAGGATAACCAATATTGCAGCAGTCCCAGATTCTGTATTAATGACAACCCTCTGGTTTATAGATACTAGAAGGGTGTTTAGGGTGAGCTGCTAACTAATGACTTCTTGTCCGTGCCCCCCCCCCACCCCCCAGTTACCCAGCATTCTCTGACTACCCAGAATTCCCAATTACCCAGCATTCCCCTATTATCCAGCATTCCTGGTTACCTGGAATTCCCAATTACTCAGCATTCCCCTATTATGCAGCATTCCTAGTTACCCACCATTCCCCAGTCATTCTGCATTTCTCAGCTACTAAGTAAGCATTAGCCAAAAATAGTCTGCAAGAAAATAACCTTTTCAACAGGATTTTACCAATGGAATTCTGGAAGCTTTCATCTCTTTAGTGGAGCAGTATTGTGTCAAAGATACTGTATATGAATGTTATAACACAGACCCTGGAGCAAGACTCCCTAGGAGGAATTCTGACCACCCAATTTCCCGTTTAAATGACTTTGGGCAAATTAATGTCTTTGAGCCTCTTTTTCCTCACTGGTTACTGCAATGATTAAATAAGTTGATATATATAAAGTTCTTAGAGCAGTGCCTCCTTCTGGCTCTGAGGAAGAGCTATTTGAACACCTCCCCATCAAAATAAGCAAATACTCCAGCTAGTAAATGAGAAAAATGCTGACCCTAGAATGTACTCTTAGGATCTGTATTTGTTGCTTTTGTATTTCAGAGGAGCCACTGATCTAAGGAAGCTAGAAAATACTAAGTTTTGAAATACTATAACATCAAACTGTTACTAATTATGGTTCTGGGCATATGCCATATATTTCCCAGAAATAACAAATGTTCCATGGAAAAGTAAGTGGCTAAGGGTGGGAAAAACATATAGTAAATGTCCTTATTTTTCTTGGCTGTTAACATCAATATAATGAAACATTCAGTGAAAACTATGAACATTCAACTGCAATTTCCTATGACTTCAGAAGACATTCTTGAACTACTGAAAGTTAGAGATGTTATATTCAAATAGCATTGCCAAGGGAGAGTATTCAAGATGGCAGATTAGACACAACTCCAGCGCACAACATCCAGCGAGAGAGACGCAGAAACCCAGAGATCTCCTAGCTTCAACTGAGGTACCAGGTGCATTTCAACCAGTCTGGTCCAAGGGTGAATAAAGCCCACTCAGGGCATACCGAGGCAGGGGAGGGGTGCTGCTGCACCCAGAAAGTGCATCTGACCAGCAAGTTTGAGGCTCCACCTGTGGTGCTCCGGTCCAGATACAGCGCTTCCCCCAAAGCCTCAGCAATACACAGAACAGGGGATCTTTGCCAGTCAAGCACCAGGAATGACAAGTGCGGAGTTGAATAAGAGTCTGCAGACTGAGTTACTGCCCCCTCTCCCCCGCCTGGAGAGGGAGGGAGCTATAAGCAGGAGCAGCTGGGCGGCCCCTACCCAATGACCTGAGAGAGAGAAAGCTAAAACGGAGAGGCTGCTGGGTGTGGCTGGGCAGGTCCCTAACCTCCCCCACAAACCCCAGAGGGCTGAAGCTCTGACTCTAGTGGGTTGCATAGCCAGTGCCAGTCTGAGAGGAACCCTGAATGATCCAGCCCAGTGGAGGAAGGGCACAACCCACCACTAGAGGGGTGGGACTGGGCTACATGTTTTAACAAAAAACACAGGAAGCCTACATAGCAACGGAAAGGTGTTCTCGACAACCCAGCAGCGCCTACAGGTCAGTGGAAGAGGTGGGCCTAATCTCCCAGCATAAACAAAAAAGACACAGGAAGCTTCCCTAGTAACCTGAAGGAGTCCCTAGAAACCCAGTAGCGCCCCAACAGGCAGACAAGCAACCTCATCAAGCAGCTCTCTGACACCACAGCCAGGTAAATCCACAAACATGGGAAAAAACCTGTGCAAAAAAGGTGAAACCATCAAAGACCAGAACACCTCTTCTCCTTGAAGGGATCACAACTCCTCAACAACACAGGATCACAACTTGACCAAGAAGGAGTGTGAAGAATTGATGGAAATAGGATTCAGAAGGTGGATAACAAGAAACTTTTCAGAGCTAAAGGAACATGTTCTAACTCAATGCAAAGAAACCAAAACCTTGAAAAAAGGTTAGACGAAATTGCTAACTAGAATAACCACCTTAGAGAAGAACATAAACAACTTGATGGAGTTGAAGAACACAGCACGAGAACTACGTGAAGCAAACACAAGTTTTAATAGCCGAATTGATCAAGCAGATGAAAGGATATCAGAGATTGAAGATCAACTCAATGAAATAAAAAGAGAAGGCAATACAAGAGAAGAAAGAGTGAAAAGAAATGAACAAAGCCTCCAAGAAATATGGGATTATGTGAAAAAATCTAATCTACGCTTGATCAGTGTACCTGAATATGACAGGGAGAATGAATCCAAGCTGGAAAACACACTCCAGGATATTATCCAGGAGAACTTCCCAAGCCTAGCAAGGCAGTCCAAATTTCAAATTCAAGAAATACAGAGAACTCCACAAAGATATTCCTCAAGAAGAGCAACCCCAAGGCACATAATTGTCAGATTCACCAGGGTCGAAATGAAGGAAAAAATGTTAAGGGTAGCCAGAGAGAAAGGTCAGGTCACCCACAGAGGGAAGCCAATCAGAATCACAGCAGATCTCTCGGCAGAAACTCTACAAGCCAGAAGAGAGTAGGGGCCAATATTCAACATTCTTAAAGAAAAGAACTTTCAACCCAGAATCTCATATCTAGCCAAACTAAGCTTCATAAGTGAAGGAGAAATAAAATCCTTTACAGACAAGCAATTATTGAGAGATTTTGTCACCACCAGACCTGCCCTACAAGGCTCCTGAAAGAAACACTAAGCATGGAAAGGAATAAGTACCAGTCACTGCAAAAGCAAACCAGTTGGCAAAGACCAAAAATGCAATGAAGAAAATGAGTCAACTAATGAGAAAGAAAACCAGCCAGTAACAAAATGGCGGGATCAAATTCACACATAACAATATTAACATTGAATGTAAATGGCCTAAAGGCACCAATCAAAAGACACAGACTGGCAAACTGGATAAAGTCAGAACCCATCGGTGTGCTGTATTCAAGAAACCCATCTCACACACAAAGACACACATAGACTCAAAATAAAGGGATGGAAGAAGATTTACCAAGCAAATGGAGAACAGAAAAGCAGGGGGGTTGCAATCCTAGTCTCTGATAAAATGGACTTCAAACCAACAAAGATCAAAAGAGACAAAGAAGGACATTACATAATGGTAAAAGTATCAATCCAACAGGAAGAGCTAACTATCCTAAATATATATGCCCCCAACACAGGAGCACCCAGATACATAAAGCAAGTTATTAACGACCTAAAATGAGATTTAGACTCCCACACAATAATAGTGGGAGACTTCAATACTCCACTGTTAATATTAGATCAAGAAGAGAGAAAATTAACAAGGATATCCAGGACTTGAATGTAGAGCTGGACCAAGCAGATCTAATAGACATATACAGAATGCTCCACCCCAAATCCACAGAATATACATTTTTCTCAGCACCACCTTGCACTTACTCTAAAATTGACCACATCATTGGAAGCAAATCACTCCTCAGCAAATGCAAAAGAACAGAAATCATAACAAACAGTCTATCAGACCACAGCATAATCAGACTAGAACTCAGGATCAAGAAACACGCTCAAACTCGCACAACAATTTGCAAACTGAACAACTTGCTTCTGAATGTTGACTGGATAAACAATGAAATGAAGGCACAAATAAAGATATTCTTTGAAACCAACCAGAATGAAGACACAACTTACCAGAATCTCTGGGACACCTTTAAAGCAGTATCAAGAGGGAAATTTGCAGCAATAAATGCCCACTAGAGAAGAGAGGAAAGATCTAAAATAGACACCCTATCATCAAAATGGAAAGAACTAGAGGAGCAAGATTAAAAAAAAACTCAAAAGCTAGCAGAAGACAAGAGATAACTAAGATAAGAGCAGAACTGAAGGAGATAGAGACACAAAAAACCCTTCAAAAAAATCAATAAATCCAGGAGCTGGTTTTTGAAAAGATCAACAAAATAGACCGCTAACCAGATTAATAAAAAAGAAAAGGGAGAAGAATCAAATAGATGCAATAAAAAATGATAAAGGGGATATCACCACTGATCCCCACAGATATAAAAACTACCATCAGAGATGACTACAAACAGCTCTACTCACATAAAACAGTAAACCAGGAAGAAATGGATAAATTCCCTGACACTTGTACTCTACCAAAACTAAACCAGGAGGAAGCTGAAGCCCTGAATAGACTGATAACAAGGGCTGAAGTAGAGGCAGCAATCAATAGCCTACCTACCAAAAAAAGTCCAGGTCCAGACGGGTTCACAGCCGAATTCTCCCAGACGTACAAAGAGGAGCTGGTTCCATTCCTTCTGAAACTGTATCAAACAATACAAAAGGAGGGAATCCTCCCTAACTCATTTTATGAAACCAACAGCATCCTGATACCAAAACCAGGCAGAGATTCAACTAAAAAAGAAAACTTCAGGCCAATATCCATTATGAACATTAACGCAAAAATCTTCAATAAAATACTGGCAAACAGATTGCAACAGCACATCAAAAAGCTTATCCATTATGACCAAGTAGGCTTTATCCTGGGGATGCAAGGCTGGTTCAACATACGCAAATCCATAAATGTAATCCATCACATAAATGGAACCAAAGACAAAAACCACATGATTATATCAACAGACGCTGAGAAGGCCTTCGATAAAATTCAACAGCCCTTCATGGTAAAAACTCTCAATAAACTAGGTATTGATGGAACATATCGTACAGTGATAAAAGCTATATATGACAAACCTACAGCCAATATCATACTGAATGGGCAAAAGCTGGAAGAATTCCCTTTGAAATCAGGCACTAGATAAGGATGCCCTTTCCACCACTCCTATTCAACATAATATTGGAAGTTCTAGCCAGAGCAATCAGGCAAGAAAAGAAATAAAGGGTATTCTATTAGGAAAAGAGGAAGTCAAACTGTCTCTATTTGCAGATGACATGATTGTATTTCTAGAAGACCCCATCATCTCAGCCCAAAATCTTCTCAAACTGATAAGCAACTTCAGCAGTCTCAGGATACAAAATCAATGTGCAAAAATCACAAGCATTCCTATATACCAATAACAGACAAACAGAGCCAAATCAAGAGCAAACACCCATTCACAATTGCTACAAAGAGGATAAAATACCTAGGAATACAAATAACAAAGGATGTAAAGGACCTCTTCAAGGAGAACGCAAACCACTGCTCAACGAAATAAGAGAGGACACAAACAGATGGAGAAACATTCCATGCTCATGGTTAGGAAGAATCAATATCATGAAAATGGTCATACTGCCCAAAGTAATCTATAGATTCAATGCTATCCCCCATCAAGCTATCAATGACCTTCTTCACAGAACTGGAAAAAACCACTTTAAACTTCATATGGAATCACAAGAAACCCTGCATAGCCAAGACAATCCTAAACAAAAAGAACAAAGCCGGAGGCATCACACTGCCAGACTTCAAACTACACTACAAGGCTACAGTAATCAAAACAGCACGGTAATGGTACCAAAACAGAGACACAGACCAGTGGAAAAGAACAGAGACCCCAGAAGAAACACCACATATCTACAACCATCTGATCTTTGACAAACCCAGCAAAAACAAGGAATGGGGGAAAGGACTCCATGTTTAATAAATGGTGTTGGGAAAACTGGCTAGCAATGTGAAGAAAGCAGAAACTGGACCCCTACCTGTCACCTTACACTAAAATTAACTCCAGATGGATCAAAGATTTAAACATAAAACCTAACACCATAAAAACACTAGAAGAAAACGTAGGCAGAACCATCCAGGACATAGGCATAGGCAAGGACTTCATGACTAAAACACCAAAAGCAATGGCAATAAAAGCCAGGATAGACAAATGGGATCTAATTAAACTCCAGAGCTTCTGTACAGCAAAAGAAACAATCATTAGAGTGAATCAGCAATCAACAGAATGGGAAAACATTTTTGCAATCTACCCATCTGACAAAGGGCTAATATCCAGAATCTACGAAGAACTAAAACAGATATACAAGAAAAAAACAAACAGCCCCATTCAAAAGTGGGCGAAGGATATGAACAGACACTTTTCAAAAGAGGACATATATGAGGCCAACAAACATATGAAAAAATGCTCATCATCACTGGTCATTGGAGAAATGCAAATCAAAACCACACTGAGATATCATCTCACGCCAGTTAGAATGGTGATCATTAAAAAATCTGGAGACAACAGATGCTGGAGAGGATGTGGAGAAATAGGAACACTCTTACACAGTTGGTGGGAGTGTAAATTAATTCAACCATTGTGGAAGACAGTGTGGCAATTTCTCAAGGATCTAGAAATAGAAATTCCATTTGACCCAGCAATCCCACTATTGGGTATATACCCAAAGAACTATAAATTGTTCTACTAGAAAGACACATGTACACATATGTTCACTGCAGCCCTGTGTACAATAGCAAAGATCTGGAACCAACCCAAATGCCCATCAATGATAGACTGGACAAAGATAATGTGGTACATATACACCATGGAATACTACGCAGCCATAAAAAACGATGAGTTTGTGTCCTTTGTAGGGACTTGGATGAATCTGGAAACCATTATTCTCAGCAAACTGACCCAAGAACAGAAGGCCAAGCACCGTATGTTTTCACTCGTAGGTGGGTGTTGAACAACGAGAACAGGTGGACTCAGGGAGAGGAGCATCACACACAGGGGACAGTTGGTGGGGGGTAGGAGAGAGACAATGGGGGGTGGGGGAGGGATAACATGGGGAGAAATGCCAGATATAGTATGCACCTACATAAATTTTAAAAAAATAGCATTGTCAAGTAATTTATTAAGAATCTTACAATTTAAATTTTGAAAAATGTTACTCCGTCCCATAGAAATTACATTGGTAGATGCTAAACCAACTCCATGTGATTCTCATTTTCAGAAATACAATTTTAGACTGTTCAAGAGATTCAGTGTATCTCCTTGAGCTGTATAATAGAAAGCTGTTTTGGTTTTAAATATAATTTTGTTTTTTACAGGGGTTCCCTTGTACAAGGAACACATTTCTGTCATACAGTCTTACTATTTAAGAGGCTGTTTTAGATTTCTTTAAGCTTCCTTTATTTTACTTAAGTGAACTTGAAGTAAGTAAATTTTTACAACTATCTAGTGAAGGAAAATTAAATTATTAATCAAGCGATCTTTATTTATAAAGAGGTCATACCAGCCCCAGGAGGCTAAGATTGTTTTATTTTATTAGTTTTATATTAAAGAACATGTATTTTAAAAATAAATCAGCCTGATAGTCCCATTTATTTTTATTCTCTGTTATAAGTAAAGTATGATGATCTTATAGGTGTTAAAAAGTGACCAAGATGTGGTCCAAGCAACTTTGGAGGCAGGAACTGCTACCTACAGAATCTCTGCATGTAATCAATGTGCTGTTATGTGACAGTAAATGCCAGGTCCTAGGAGTACGATAATGAAAACAAGCAGCCCTAGGTTCTGTCCTCATGGAGCTTACAGACTAAGACAGCACTACTTTAAGTGTGGTCTATGGACCAATCTTATCAGACTTTAATAAGGTAAATACAGATATTGCAAGTAATTGTCAATAAACTTTTATACCAGCTGGACATTGCTGCAGCATCCAAATGTATGATCAAGTGAACTCATCTCATTGAATGGGGTATAGAATGGTTTGGAGATTGCCAAACTTGCATGGTGAGTTTCCTGTGGTAGATTCTAAGTACTAGTCATAGGCAGAAGGAAACCTATTGGCTTGTGATCAATTGGAAAGTTTTTTAAAAATCTAGTTCTTCCACAGATACTTTGAAAAGCACTAGTCTAGTGTTTTCAAAGCATTATACAAAAAAAAAGAGAGAGTTTAATTCCAACTAAGAAAATTTGAGAATGTCTTGTGAAATAAATGATTCTTAAGAGTGGATTGGAATTTGAGGGGTGGAAATCACAACATGAGAAGGGCTATGGAGGCCGAAAAGTGCAAGGATGACCCGGGCCACCTCATTCATTATGGCTGGAATATGATACGGAGACAGGGCAAAGGGAGGTAATGAAGGTAAATGTGAAAAGATTGATTGCAGCCAGTTACTAGAGGGCCTCAAATGTCATGAAAAGAAGGTAGAACTTTATTTTTGAGATAATCAGAAGTCTTTTTTCTTTCTTTTCTTTTCTTTTTTTTTTTTTTTTTTGAGATGGAGTCTCACTCTATTGCCCAGGCTAGAGTGCAGTGGTGTGATCTTGGCTCACTGCAACCTCCACCTCCCAGGTTCAAATGATTCTCCTGCCTCAACCTCCCAAGTAGCTGGGATTACAGGCATGTACCAACATGCTCAGCTAATTTTTCTTTGTATTTTTAGTAGAGGTGGGGTTCCACCATGTTGGCCAGGCTGGTCTAGAACTCCTGACCTCATGATCTGCCCACCTCAGCCTCACAAAGTGCTGGGATTACAGGCTTGAGCCACTGTGCCTGGCCTGATAATCAGAAGTCTTCAATACTTCTAAACATGATCATGACACAAAGAAGCTCTCTTTACAAATAATATTGGCTTCATTTGAACTGTATGTGACACTTTAAGGAAGGCAGGAAGCCTTTAAGTGAGGTAAACAATAACAGTAAAAAGGAATTTCGTTTTCATAAAACCACCTAACAAAATAAATATCTATTAAAATAAAAAATACAAAGAAGAAGGAATTTTATGTAAAAATAATCTTTTTAATGGTGTCATATATTATTCACATGTCTAAGTACATTTTTGCAATTTGAAGTTTTCCCTTGCACCATAGCTTAGTAAAATACCACTTCAGAAGATCTAATCATTTATGATTTAAGTGATTTTGAAATACCATTTCTTAGCTTTGCAGTGACATAGAACACATTCTTCCCATTTTCAGAAACTTTGATTAAACCGCAGATTATGAGGGAACATTAAACCAGTATACTATTATAATAAATTACACTAAAATGTCAAACACCATCACCAAAGGACACAAGAGCAGCACTTTTTCTCTCTGTTGTTCTCAGCTTCCTATAAAACTAGAATTGATTTCATTAAATGTACCTCATTTAAGTCTCATTTAAGTTTGGTGCCAAGGCACCAAAAGGCTGTTAATTTTTGCAGCTGACTGAAGTGGAGTCTCTGTGACACGAAGATGCTCGTAAATGTATCTTCTTAAGAAACAGCTGAACCACTAAGTAAGTTTTAAACTTTGAGGGTAAAATTTTCTAAGGTTTTAGCAAATAAAACAAGGCTCTCAAAATGTGTAACTCCCAAAAAAAACATATTATCACATTAGAATTTCACATACTTGGCTGAGTAAATATCTAATTATTTCATCTTATAATTCTGGTTTCATAATGTCATCTTTAATTTGGATGTGAGAATTACAGAACTGTAAAGATACCATCCTGTAAAACTGAAAGCTACGCATTTGGAATTGCACACATTTGAGATACAACTACAATACAAGGCTAAAACACAGCAGTGTGAATCACTGATAAGGGTGCACTAAAGCAGGGTTCTCAACTGAGAGTGATGTTTGCCCTTCCCAGGAGACATTTGGCAATGCCTACAGATGGTTGTCATGGCTGGGGCATCTACTACGGGTACCAGGATACTGCAATACATCCTATAATGTGCAAGAAAGTCCCTTGCAAAAGAATTATCTGGTTCAACATGACACTAGTGCTATGTTGAGAAAAAACTTGTACTAAAGGATGAGGCTAACAACATGCCCATCATTCCTCCCAGTTCTGAGACTGTTGGCATATGCTGTGGTCTGAACATTTGTGCCTGCCTCCCTCCCCAAATTCATATGTTGAAGTCCTAACCCCCAAGGTGGAGTTTGAGGCAGGTGATTAGGACATGAAGGCGGGTTTAGTGTCCTTATGAAAGAGACCCCAGAGCATTCATTTTCCCCTTGTACCATGGGAGGATACAGCGAGAAGGCACCATCTATGAACTAGGAAATAGGACCTCGACAGACACTGAATCTGCCAGCACCTTGATCTTGGACTTCCCAGCCTCAAGAACTGTGGGAAATAAATTTCTGTTGTTTATAAGCCACCCAGTTTATGGTATTTTGTTACAGCAACCTAAACAGATTAAAATAACATACACAGAAATAATCACTTTGATTCATACAGTAGAAAAGTCAGAAACAAGGGGGTTCCTGAACTGATCATTATTATGCCTCCCTTTGATATAATGAACTACTTATATCAAACCCTCTGACTTTGGCAAACAAGACCTGAAAGTAATCTTCACTGGTGCCCTAGTGTAATTCCACCGATGTCAGTAATACTCTCTATGTAGCTATGCAAACATTGCATCAAAAAGTCTTCCAGCAGACCTTCATAAAAGACAGGCACAGTTGAAAACCTGAAATAAGTTTCCAGGCATGTATTGTTTTCTGTGTTATAAGTCACTGATGAATTTAAGAAGCAATATGAAATAACAGCTTTTGAGAATGTGGGAAAGAAATCCCTCTCCTTAAATGTGTATATTCATTCTAAGATGTGAAGCTTTTCCAGAGACACTAAATGTGCAAAATGTATAAAGCATATTAAATATATAGTAAGATATAATAAGATCTTTCGTAAGAAGAAATAGAAAGAGGCCAGATGTGGTGGCTCATGTCTGTAACTCCAACACTTTGGGAGGCCAACACAGAAGAATTGCTTGAGGTCACGAGTTCTAGACTAGCCTGTGCAACACAGTGAGATGCTCTGACTCCACAAAAAAATCCAAAAATTAGCTGGGCGTGGTAGTGCGCACTTGTGGCCTCTGCTACTCAGGAGGCTGAGGCAGGAGGATCACTTGAACTCAGGAGGCTGACGCTTCAGTGAGCCAAGACTGCACTCTTGTACTCCAGCCTGGGCAACAGAGTGAGATCCCATTTCAAAAACAAACAAAGAAAATAAAACCAAAGAAATAGAAAGACTCTGACATGCTCTCCCTCTCACACCCTTCTCCATTAGTGTTAGACTCGATGAGTTTCATTTAAATCTTCATCTTGGTCCCTTCCTTCTCCCCTCACCAATCCAGAACGAAGTACAGGGAGGACAATGGGATCACTATTGCCTCAGAAACAAAAACAAACTAATACATAGCCTGGTTTCTCTCATTTTCCTCTCTTGGAATTTCTTCAAAGTCTCTGACTGTGAATTGGGTACTATGAAGGACACCTGTCCTGAGCATCTTCTTAGGACTTCTAGAGCATATGCCTTTATCTAACTAAACAGAAGAAAAACCACATTTACAAACAATGCAATTTATATTTGAAATCATTTTAAAATTCCATCTAAAGACACACATTACTTACTTTTAAGCAAAAGCTTAGTATAAAACCTATATATTTGCCTATTGGCATATTATGTGCCTGTTTCACTAGAATTAACATCCACGGGAACAAGGATTTTGTCTTGGGAATATTGGCTGGGTGAGTAAATGAATATCTTCTCCCTATCAGCAGTCATCATACAACTGCAAACTCCTTTTATTTTTACAGAAGGCCATAGTGTAAAAAAATTACTCATGTGTGTTCATTCATTCTTCCTCTCTACTAAGTCTTTCATGATCTGGCTCCTGCCACCTCTCTAGCTCTCCCCCATAGGATGCCCGCCTTGCTCTCCAGCAACACTACCTCTGGCTCAGTTCTTAGTAAGCTCCATGCTCCCTTCTCTGCCTTGGAACTTCTACCATGGCCATTCTTCTGCCTATCTCCCCCAGATTTCTGCAGGGAAGCCTTCCCTGATTCCTGCTGAGACTAGGTGTGATGCCTGCATTTTATAGTCTCATGGTTCCTTGTTTTTGCTGTTGTTGTTTTCTATCATGGTACTTAACACATTTGCAAAATTTATTTGTGTGATTCTTTGATTAACATTGCTCCCAACCCCACTCTTCTCAGCTGCATGCCTTCCTGTCCCTATTAACATCCCTGCCATCTAACACAGTGCCTGTCACATAGCAAGTGCTCGATATATATTTATTGAATGAATAAATGAATTATGTTTCTAGAAACATAATCTGTTACCAAATATGCATGTCCATATTATACTGCATAATTCATCCCTAGGGCTCAGGTTAGTAGGTACTTAATCAGCATTTGTTCATTAATTGAAATCATCATTCATCTCCAATAAACACCATTCTCTTATGTCTATATGACGCTAAAAATTTGTTGCAAAATTGCTGGGAAATAAACTACTCTCTATTTTTTTCTACATACAAAAGCAGTCTGTTTTTGTTTTTGTTTTTCACCGAATGTATTAGCTGTTTTGGCATTAAGAACATGACTGGATGGAAAATAGTTGGTAGGGAATCAATTACTCGACTGATCAGTATTTGTCTCTGTGGCTATATTTGAAAATGTCTGGAAGCATACTTTAATTATCCTCTGACTATTTGGTGTCTCGTGCTCTCAGCCTCTGAGATAATCTCTGTCCATATTATTCCTAAATGAAAGGTGTCCTGTTGACAAAAATCAGCATTTTTTGACAGAGGGGAATTTGTGGGACATTGAAAATACAGAATAATGAGCTCCCAGACTAAAAGAACTAAAACAGCATTCATTCTTTTAAGAAGAGGAGCAACGAAGTCCTTAGTTTAGAAAACTACAGAAAAAATGAAATTCCATGTAACATCCTATAACTGAGAAGCTAGTCACATAGGGAGTCTTAGGAAGAATAGAGATTTCTTGGGGACCCAGACAAAACAATCCAGGCTTCAGGAGGCTAAAGAGAGATATCCAACCCACAGGAAATCCGGAATAATTGCAATTCTAGAGTCTATTCATATATCTTGCTTTCAAATAATTTCTTTACATGTATTCTTCCCATCTATGGTTATCTGGACTTCTGCCACTAGGCAATTATTACTAAATTGCCTGAAATTCTTGAACAAAATCCCAAAAAGCCCAGGAAATTTGGGCAATATTTGCTAAGTCAGGCCATTCTTACGGAAAGCCCCTGTTAGGAAGTTTAACGCCTGTTGAAGAGGTCATCCTCTTCCCTGCCTTGCCCACTACTCTCTCAAGCCCACTATAGTCAAGCAGAGAATGACTTCCCCACTGCCCCAAGAGCTTTTCTGTCAATTTCTCATCCAAATCATCCTCATTTGGGTCTGGCAGTTGCTGCAAACCTGCAGCATGAACTCTCATGGTCTCCCTTTGCTCCATGTGAATGAGAGATGAAGTCTAGCTTATTTGCAGCTCACTCCAACAAGGAATTGCTTGCCCCTGAGACAATAAACACAAAGAAGGACCCAGGTGCTGCAGGAGGAACAGAAATGACTAGGAGCTAATAGCGTCATATTGATTCACTACACCTCCATGCCAATGGGAAGTGTTTTTATCTTAAATCCTACTCAAGCTGTACTGTCTTTAGGCAAAAACATACATTTTCCTATGATGCTTTAGCTTGATGTCAGAAAGAGCCAAGGAACTAAAGCAATGGCTACTGCCATGTCTAGGGTTGTGATATCCATAAACAGTTCAACCAAATTATCTCAAGAAGAAGGAGCTTCCTAGACTGCCTGATCATTACTAGTTACAATGCACAACTCTATCCTGGCCTCCAGGAGAAATGCAATAGGGTTGAGACTTAGTTCTCCAACGCCACAAGGGAAAAAACATTAGATTTTATTTAACATGACTTAACTCTTTTATTACTCTTCTATAGGGCTCATTAGAAGGACTGGCCTACCAAATTTAGATAGAACATTTTCACTTGGCCAGATGTGGTGGCTCATGCCTGTAATCCCAGCACTTTGGGAGGTTGAAGTGGGCAGATCACCTGAGGTCAGGAGTTTGAGACAAGCCTGGCCTACATGGCGAAATTCCGTCTCTATTAAAAAATACAAAAATTAGCTGGGCATGGTGGCAGGTGCCTGTAATCCCAGTTACTCAGGAGGCTGAGGCAGAAGAATCGCTTGAACCTGGGAGGTGGAGGTTGCAGTGAGCCGAGATCGCGCCATTGCACTGGGAGATAGAGCGAAACTCTGCCTCAAAAAAATAAAAAAAAAAAAAAAATACACTTTCACTTTTTTATTACATCTAGGTGAGCCCTGTTGCTCAGCTAGTACTTAATTAAACCATAGAGACTTAATGGGGGAAAAGTGGAATGAAAAGAGCTAAGTAAATTCAAGTTTCATTTGATGTCAACTTATCTGCCCTGCCCCCATTTATTTTCTCCATTTGTTCCTCATACACAACTGTCTGACCAAGTAAATATCAGATTAATATTCTTGCCTTTTTTCCAAACAGGCACAAAACATATTACTGAGGTCTAGGCCATATGACTTTGCCTGCAATTCTTCACTAGCTCCTGTCTGGGGCCATTAGCTTATTTTGAAAAGTTTCCAAGAAATTCAGTAGATTTCCCTTCCTGAAAAGCCAATTTCCTAACTGTTCAATGAGATGGCTTTTGAGACTCATATCAACAAATTAGGAAAGTAATGTTCCTATTCTTAACAGGAAATTTACTATTGCTGGTGCTGCTGCCTTAATTATACGATAATAAAATTTCAAAAGAATCTTTTTTGAATTAGAAAACATCCCATCTACTTGCTGCATAATATCCTCTTCAATTTTCTATACTAAATGAGTCCATTTGGAAAGCAAGGAGGGGTATATATTACCTTTTTTCCAGGAATCAACAAGCCAGGTTTTTACTTCATTACCATATATCCTGTTTTGTTTTGTTTTGTTTTACTATATCTCTTATACTTAGATAAGGTTTCCATTTAATCAGAGTCACCAGAAAACAGAACAGGAATTTTTTTAAATTAAAATGGGTGCATAGCTTTCTTTTCAGTAACATACACATTCATTACGAGTTAAAAATGGAAATGGCTACCCCATGACGAAACTTATTTTTCTACTTAGCAAATACAAATATTCAAATACATAGGAACCTACCTAGGATGCATCTTTGCATTTTGAATTGTAATTTACACAATTTAACCCTTTCAAGAGACTACAAAACTAACTCACCGTATGCAGTCACTCAGTGCCTGGGATCGCGAGGCCTTCCTCAGTATCACAACAGATTTTAACACCAGGAGTTCAGATGCCCTGCAATTGAGATCACTCATAGTTAGTGAATATTGTACTTGAACATTCTACAGCTCTGTACAAGTTTTGGTAAGACTGTCACTTTTCTTTCTTTTGTAGTTGCCTTCGCAAACAGGAAACAGGAAACACAGCTATAAGAACACTGACATATGTCAGCCTAATTGGTCTTTGGTTCAAAGTACTCAAGAATGAGTCTTGTAACCCAGGAGTAACAGGCACAGTCCCCAAAGAGTAGGAATCAGCTCTGAGCATCTCACTGTCAACTCCTCTGGACAGATGCTCTGCAGGCAATTTATTATAGGGAGAAGCAGGTAAGCTTAGTAACATTCAGGCCTTATGGCCTTAATTCAGGAAGGATATGAACTTTAGAATAAACTCACTTAAATATTAATACATACATATACACATATATTAAATACATTATTTAAATACATAAATTATTTAAATATATAATTTAAAAGAATAATATGTTAAAATAATGTAATATATATAATTTTTCATGGAATATATATATAGAAACTATCACTTAGAAATCTTTTGGTTACAAGTAACAGAAAACCCAGCTCAGACTCACTTATACAAATAAATAACAAAATAAGGAAATATTTGGTTCATTGAGCTGGGGGAAAAAACCCAGAAGTAAGATTGCTTTTGCGAAACCAGAAGTTTGTTGTATCATTTGATTCTAGGCAATTCTCTTGATACAGGTATTCTTTGTGAATTGGCTTCACCCTCAGACTGCTCCCCTGCTGGTGCAATAAAAATGGCTGAGCAGTTCAAGATCACATGTCTATCATCCAAGAGGGTAGTGTCAGCATCATGGCAGTCCCAGTGAAAGTTCTGAGGTCATTCTGATGGCCCATTGCTGAATTGGCCACTGTATTTTGGGATCTCATATGTCAAATGGCTTAAAGTAGCCAAGGCTTATCCCTGGAGGTAAAAGCAGGGTCAATCCAAACAAAAATCACATAGAGAGACATTGGGGGTGCTTAGAGGAAAGAGAAAGGGGGGAAGGGGATCAACAAATGTTCACCACAACAATGCCTGGCAATAATCTAAACACTGTTATTTAAGGACGTGTATCTATAAAAACCCTGGTACTCAGGTTATCTGCAGATGTCCAAAAGAGAGTGAGTGGAAGTTCAAAAGATATTAATGACCCAAGGCTCTGCATTTAGTTGGACTTTTTTTTCTTTTTTTTTTTTTTTGCTGGGGGAGAGGAGGAAGACAGAATTTCACTCTATCACTCAGGCTGGAGTGCAGTAGAGCAATCATAGTTCAGTGTAACCTCAAACTTCTGGGCTCAGGCAGTCGTCCCGCCTCAGCCTCCAGAATAGCTGGGACTACAGGCATGCCCCAACGTGCCTGGCTAACTTTTCAATTTTTTTATAGAGATGAGGGTTCACTATGTTGCCCAGCCTGGTCTCAAACTCCTGACCACAAGTGATCCTACCACCTCAGTCTCTCAAAGTGCTGAGATTATAGGCATGAACCACCACATCCAGCCTGAACCTTCTATTAACATTGGATTTGCTGTTTGAGAAAATAGTTCAGAATATTTCCACTCTGTTTATTAAATACATTTTACAGTGTATGAAGCACTTTTACATTTGATCTTCTATTTTGTCATGCAAACAACCCTGTCAGTAGTGGGCAGGCATCCCCCACTGGAAGCTTAGACAGTGGGGCAGACACTGCCAGTTGCCTATCCAATGACAACAGGCAGAATCCTGATTTTGTCCAGGGCAAAAATTGACCATGTTAAAATTCAGCTAAGAATAATGGGCAAGTAGAGCAATTTTGGTTCTGCAGATGCAAACCGAAGTTACCAGGCAGGGCTCCTGGAAAAGTGCTTTCAAAGGTCTCTGCCATTCACTTTTTGTTCTTTGCCCTTCCTCTTCATCATGCCTGCAACTCTGATGCAAAGCTGGGGGAAGAGCTATCTCTTGCAGTCATGAAGTCACAAACATGAAGACAAAAGCCACATGCCGTGAAGGAAGCCTAAACTGAAAACAGGAGCCATTGCACTGGGCCTGGCTTGCCTGCTCCTGGGCTGTTATATGAGAAAAAGTAAATCCTATTTCGTTAAGCCATTGTAGAAGGGTTCTTGTTACAGGCCACTGCACATAATCCTAACTGATACAAAGAGGTTGCTCAACCAGGTGATGACAGATCAAGGCTTAAACACAGGTCTTTCGACTCCCTGTCCAGTGATATTTCCAACAAATTGCATTGCCTCTTCAAAAGCAGAACCCATACTCTGAATACTACACAAACAGGCAATTTAAATGTATGCTTTTTTTCCGTCAATAAATAGCTTATTTAAATGATCTAAGTCATAGCTCAAATGGTGAGAGGGGATTCATTGCTTTTTGTTTGTTTTACTTTTTAACATGTGACACTCAAACATTTGCAAAATTTCTAAAGCAAGAATGCCTTGGCTACAGCAAAGGAAAGCTAGGTCATTTTACCAACATTTATTTCAAGGCTACCTAAGGAGGAATTAGCCAGCTTCCCACATCTTGTCATGGATGACGGTTTTCTTCCTTGACTTTCTCATCCACTTGGCTATTAAAAGATAACAGGGTTCTCATGAAGTATGGAATAACTAAGCCAAAAGTTAGGGAGGAACCATACCCAAAGATTAATTCCAGAGGAATTAAACATTTTCATTGTAAAAGTTTTAAACTTTTAGAAGAAAATATAGCAAAACATCTTTCTGATCTTAAAATGAGAGAGAAGTTCTTAAAGCACAAAAGGGTTAACCAAAAGAGGAAAGTGAAATTGATAAATTTGCAACTATAACACGAAGAGCTTGTGTTCATCAAAAGGTACGACGAAGAAGGCAAAAACACAAACCAATATGTGAGACAAGTTTGAACAAAAGACCAGTATTGAGATTATATAAAAAATATTATATACCAGTCATAAAAAGACAACACAATAGAAAAAAAAAGAGCAGCAGATCTGACAGGCACATCACAGAGAAGAAAAACATGAATGGTGAATGGATGTAGCAAAAGATCAGCAACCTCATCTTTAATTAGGAAAATGCAAATTAAACTGATAGTAGGGGTAGAAACTGATATAACCACTTGGAACAATTTAACCTTATCTTATGAAGCTGAATGCTCTCATAACCTCCATCTGAGCAAATCACTCCTACATATATTCTCTAGTTCTATGGTTTCAATGACAGTGTCCCTTCCAAAATTTGTATTAAAACTGAATCCCCAATACAACAGTATTGAGAGATATGGCCTTGGGAATGGTGATTAAGTAATAAGGGTTCCACCCTCACAAATGGGATTAGCATACTTATAAAAAGGCTCCAGGTTGAAGGGAGTGCCCTTGGCCCTCTGCCCTTCTGCCATGTTGAGGACACATCGTTTATTCCCTCCAGAGGAGGCAACACTCTTGGAAGCGGAGACTAGGCTTCACGAGATATGGAACTTTCTGCATCTTGATCTTGGACTTCCCAGTCTCAAAATGATGAGAGATAAATTTCTATTTGGTATAAATTACCCAGTCTCAGGTATTTAGTTATACCAGTACAGACAGAGACATCCAGAGAAACTCTTGCATACTTTCCCAGAAGACATGCACAAACATTGATTTTTTTTAAAACAGCAAAAAGCTAGATTTAATACAAATGTCCATCAACAGGAGAACAAGGAAATAACTTGAGTGACAGTCATTAAATGGAATATTAGATAACATGGAATATCAACAAACCACAGCAGCATGCAATAGCTTGGGTACACCTTAGAAACATAAGGAACAAAAGCAAGCAAGTAACAGCCAACTACATACAAATGGTACCTTTTTTCTCATAAAAACAAGTCCAAGAATAGCAAGACTGAACAATATTTTTGTTGAGGCAAACCCATACATAATTTTTTTTACAGTTCCATATTATTTTATCACACATGTACATCCATGTTACCACCACTACAATCAAGATACAGAAGTGTTCCATCGCCACACAGAACTCCATCCTACTACCATTTTATAGTTATACCCACCCCCACGGGCCCCCATTCCTCATCCTTGACAATCACGAATCTGTTCTCCATCTTTATAATTTTGTCATTCCTAGAATGTTAATAAATAATATCATACAGTATGTGACCTTTGGACATTGTTTTTTTTTTTCACTCAGCATAATTTCCTTTAAATTCATCCAAGTTGTTGCATGTATCAGTGGTGTTTGTTCCTTTTCATTGCTGAGTAGTATTCCATAGTATGAAAGTACTACAGTTTGCTTAACCACTCACCTATTGTAGGACATTTTGTTTGTTTCCAGTGTTGGGCTATTAAAAATAAAGCTGCTAGGAACAATTATGTATGGGCTTTGTGTAGATAAGTTTTCATTTCTCTGGAATAAGTGTCCAGGAGAGTGATTCTGGGTCACATGGTAAATGTACGTGTAGTTTTAAAGAAACCACCAAACTATTTTCCAGAACGACTCTAGCATTTTAACCTCCAGCAATATATGGTAATTCCGCTGTTTGTTGTCTTTGTTGTTTTTTCTTTCCTTTTTTTTTCTTTTTTTTTTTTTTTTGCATTCTTACCAGCATTTGGCATTGATATGGTTTGGCTGTGTCCCCACCCAAATCTCATCTTGAATTGTAGTTCCCATAATTCCCACATGTCGTAGGAGGGACCAGGTGGAAATACTCAAATCACAGGGGTGGTTCTCCCAACCCGTTCTCATGATAGTGTGTGAGTTCTCACAAGATCTGATGGTTTATCAGGGGCTTCCTTCTTTGCTGGGCACACATTCTTCTCCTTAATACTGCCACGTGAAGAAGGACGTGTTTGCTTCCCCCTTCTGCCATGGTCGTAAGTTTCCTGAGGCCTCTCCAGTCATGCCAAACTGTGACTCAATTAAGCCTCTTTCCTTTATAAATTTCCCAGTCTCAGGTATGTCTTTATTAGCAGTGTGAGAAACAGACTAATACAGGCATTATCACTATTTTTATTTTAGCTGTTCTAATAGGTGTGTGGTGCTCTCATCATGGCATTCATTTGTATTTCCCCAGTAGCTAGGGATGCTGAACATCTTTTCATGAGCTTATTTGCTATCTAAGTATCCTTTAGAGTAAGATATATATTTTGCCTATTCCCTCATTGGATTTTTGGTTTTTTAGAAAATTGTTGAGTTTTTAGTCTAATCTAGAGAGGTGTTTTGCAAATATTTTCTCCTAGTCTATAGCTTTTTTCATCCTTCTAACAGAGTTCTTGATAGAACAAACATTTTACATTTGGATGAAGTCTAATTTATTGTTTTTTTTTTTTTTCTTTTACAGATCATGCCACAACATCATGTTTAGGAACTCTTCAACAGTCCATAGGTACTGAAGATTTTCTGGTATGTTTTCTTTTAAAAGTTTTCTAGTTTTATGTTTTATTTTAAATGTATGGTTCATTTTGAATTGGTTTTTAGGTTGTGGGGTGACATATACGTGACTGTTTTCAGGTTCTCTGTTTTGTCCTATGTGTCAATCTCTTTTGCTAATTCCACACAGTCTTGACTATGGTAGCTATACTCATTTTGAAATTAGGTTCAGTGATTTCTCCCTTTCTTTTTTGAAATTATTTTAGACATTCTAGTTGCTTTACTTTTTCATATAAATTTTAGAATAATCTTGTACATGTCTCCAAAATTCTTGTTGGGATTTTAATAAGCATTTCATTAAACCAGTATCTGAATATCACTTTGGGGAGAGTTGACATCTTTACTAAGTTGACTCTTCCAATCTGCAAACACAAATCCAATCTACACTTCTCTATTATTTAGATACTCTTTGATTGATTCTATTGGCATTTTGTAGTTACCAGCATACAAATCCTGTAATGTTTCATTAGATATACATACAGGTATTCCATACGTTTTCAAGAGATTATAAATGATATTGTATAATTAATTTCAATATTCATGTGTACATTGCTAGTATATAAAAGCACAATTTATTTTTGTATGTTTATCTTACATTCTGCAACCTAGCTAAACTCATTTATTAGTTCTAGGAGGATTTTTTGTAGATTCCATTGAATTTTTCTAGTAGACAATCATGTCACCTGCAAATAGGAATGGTTTTATTTCTTCCTTTCTGATTTGTATGGCTTTTATTTGCTCTTCTTACTTTATTGCACCATGTAGAACTTTCAGAACTATATTGAATAGGAGTGGTGAAAGCAGTCATCCTTACCTGATCTTCTGGAGAAATAATTCAATGTTTTATCATTAAGTACAATGTTAGCTATTGGTGTTTTTATAGATACTCTTTATTAATTTGAGGAAGATTCCCTCTATTCTTATTTTTCTGAGAGTTTTTGCCATGAATTATTGTTTAATTTTGTCAAATGGTTTCTGTACCTTAATTAGTATGATTGTGATTTTTTCTTTAGACTGTATATACAGTGAATTACATTGAGGATTTTCAAATATAAAACCATTCTTGCATCCCTAGAATAAACCACCCTTGGTTCTGACATATAATTACTTTTATATATTACTGAACCCTATTTACTAATATTTTAAGGATTCTCACATCTATCTTCATAAGAGTAGTTAGTCTCTAGTTTTCTTTTATTGCACTTTTTCTGGTTTTGGTATCAGAATAATACCAGTTTCATAAAATTAATTGGGAAATATTTCCTCACCTTTTATTTTCTAGAAGAGGCTGTAGATAATCGGTATTAATTAAATTAATTAAATGTTTTATAGAAGTTTCTGTGAAATCATCTGGGCCTGAAACTCTGTTTTGGAAGTTTCTAAATTACTAATTCAATTTCCTTAGTTATAAGACTATCAGAATTTTCTTTTTTATATTGTATGAATTGTGGTAGTTTGTGCTTTCTGGAAAATTGCTTCATTTCATGTAAGTTGTCAAACTTACACACATAGAGTTATTTGTACTATGTCCTTATTATTCCCTTTAATGTCTGCAGGTCTGTAGTGATGTCCCCTTTTTAATTCCAGATATTGGCAATATGTGTCTTCTCTCTTCTTCTTTGTCAGTGTTGCTGGAGGTTTATCAATTTTATTGAGCTTTCCAAAGAACTAGCTTTTGTTTCATTTTTTTCTTTATTGTTTTTCTCTTTGTAGTTTTATTAATTTCTGTTTTTATCATTATTATATTCTTTCTTATGTTTGCTTTGGGTTTATTTGGGTCTTTTTCTAGTTTCTTGAAAAACTAGTTTCTTGAGATAGGAATTCAGATTATCGATTTGAGGCTTTCCTGTTTTCAAATTCAAGCATTGTATTAGTGCTACAAATTTTCCTCTCAGAACTGCTTTAGCTGAGTTACATAAATTTTGATGTTGTATTTTCATTTTTATTCACTTTTATGTATTTTTTTTTATTTCCTTGAAACTTTTTTTTAATCTACAGATTCTACTTGAAAGTTTGTTGTTTAGTTCCAACTGTCTGGAGAATTTTCTACCTTCTTTCTGTTAGGGATATCTAGCCAGAGATTTGACTTGATTTGATTTGATTATAGCCAGAGAATACACTTTGTATAATTTCAATTCCCTTAAACTTGTTGAGGTTTTTTTTTTATGATTTATAGTATATTTTGGAATATATTTTGTAAGTCAATTCTTCTGTTGTTGGGTGGATTATATAAATGTAAATTAAATCCAGCTGATTGATAATGTCTTCTCTGCTGGTTTTCTGTCTGGTTGTTCTATCAATTATTAGAGAGGTGTGTTGAGGTTTTTAACTCTAATTATGGATTTGTCTATTTCTTTTTTCAGTTCTATCAGTTTTGTTTCAAGAATTTTGCAGCTCACTTTTTTGGGGTATGTATTTAGAGTTTACATGCAAAATATGTATGTTTGCTATATCTCTTTGGTAGAGTGGCCCCTTTATCATTATATATGTCCCTCTCTGTCCCTGGTAATTTTCATTTCTCTAAAGTCTTCTTTAACATTAATATAGCTATTCCTGCTTTTTTTGATTAATATGTACATTAAGAGATTTTTTCATTCTATAATTTTAATGTTCTTATATAGTTACATCTGAAGGGATTTTTCCTATAAACAAAACAGTATAAAGTTGGGTGTTTTTTTTTTTTAACCCATTATGTCAATCATTGTCTTTCATTTGTATATTTAGGCCATTTATAGTCAATGTAATTATTGATATATTTGGGCTAATATCTGCCATTTTTGTTGTTTCCTGTTTGTTCTCTACTTTTCTTCCTTTATTTTGGTTTTTTAGACTTACTGTGGTTAACACTTTTTAAAAATTTCATTTTTATTTATCTATAGTGTTTTTAGGTATATCTCTCTGTATTGCCCTTTCAGTGGTTGTTCTCCTTATTACAATAAATATACACAATTTAGCAGAGTCTATTGGTAGAATTCTTACCTCCCTTTACATTCCTTTACTCTTCTTTATTTATAAAATAATTTTCTTAAATATTTGTCTATGTACATCAAGAATTACATAAGATAGTGTTATTTTTTGCTTTTTGTTTCAAGACGAGAGTCTTGCTCTGTCACCCAGGCTGGAGTGCAGTGGTGTGATCTCTGCTCACTGTAACCTCCGCCTCCCAGGTTCAAGCAATTCTCTGCCTCAGCCTCCCGAGTAGTAGCTGGGATTACAGATACCCGCCTCCACATCCGGCTAATTTTTGTATTTTTAGTAGAAGCAGGGTTTCATCAAGTTGGCCAGGCTGGTCTTGAACTCCCGACCTTGTGATCTGCCTGCTTGGCCTCCCCAAGTGCTGGTATTATAGGCATGAGCCACTGCGCTTGGCCTATTTTCGCTTTAACTATGAAATATAATTTAGAAAACGTAAGAAGAGAAGGAAAGTTTATTGCATTTATCCTGTTTTGGTTCTTTGAATTATTCTTTTCTTTTTTTTTTTTTTTTTGAGATGGGAGTCTCACTCTCTTGCCTAGGCTGGAGTGCGATGGCGCGATTTCAACTCCTCTGCCTCCTGGTCTCAAGTGATTTTCCTGCCTCAGCCTCCCAATAGCTTGGATTACAGAAGCACACCACCACGCCTCACTAATTTTTGTATTTGTAGTAGAGATGGGGTTTCACCATGTTGCCAGGGCTGGTCTCAAACTCCTGACCTCAAGAGATCCACCCACCTTGGCCTCCCAAAGTGCTGGGATTACAGGCGTGAATTACTGCACCCACCCTATTCTTTTCTCTTGATGACACACATTAGGTAATTTTTATATCCTCAAAGATCCCTGCCTTTTTTTTTTGTTCAGCCTATTTATTCCTAAGATAGGGTAATTTCTATTATTCTGTTTACAAGCTCCCTGATTCTTTCCACCGTCCACTCCATTCTTGTGTTAGCCCATCCATTGAGTTTTTTTTTTTACTTCATATTTTCCTATAAATTGGAAAAAATAAAGAAAAGAATTCAAAACGGAAGTCAATACATTTTTTGAAGTAGCAAAAGGAAATAATTTCTTTCTGCTTCCTAAGAAATGAATACATTCATGGGTTAGCCAAGGGTTCAGTAACCATGCAGGCTGATGTGACACATATTTGGAATGGTCCTGCTTCCATTCAACAGCCCTCTGTTAGAACATGTCCTGGAGTCCCTCTGCAGAGCAATATGGCTGCTCTGGGCAAGGCTGCCTCCAGGTGACTGGACTGACAGCCGAGGCAGGAACAAGCCGTGTTGCAGCATTAAGCCGGACCTTACCAGAGTGCTGCAGAGCTTTCCTCCTCTGGCCTCTTCAATGCCAGCCCTACTCATCTTACACTCAACCTTCAGCTCCCGCAAATCCCTGACTGATTGCATGGCTTTTTATACTTTCTCCCGAATTCTCTCCCCCGAAAATGTGCTTTCTCCTAATTTCTGCTTGTTTACCTGGCCTCTGACCCATTTTTGCTTGCATTATGACACTGTGCACATGTGCGGATTCCCTGATCCAGCTCTTCGGCCAGGCCCCCGACCTAACTAAACACCACCTAGATATTCTAATAATGGGTTCACTTTCACCAACACCTGCGTTGCTCTCCAAGTCTAACGAAGTAGAGACCATTCTTTCTTCTCTGCAAGGCAGGGTTGAAGAAGATCTATTTTAAAGGCCCACAGCCTCCACTCTCCAGGACACAGTTCTGTGAGGTCACCAGCTGCTTCTTATTTGTGTTCCTTCCATCCCAAGCCCAGCACGTGGAGGCAGGAAGAGAAATGAGTGGGCGGACAAATTAACACTGAACGGCTTGATAAATACTAACAGCAAATACTAAAAATAACCAGACAGCAGTGGTTTGCTTTTAGGAATTTCCTTTTTTTATTATTATTATTTTTGAGACAGAATCTTGCTCTGTCACCAGGCGGGAGTGCAGTGGCACAATCTCGGCTCACTGCAACCTCCACCTCGTGGATTCAAGAAATCCTCCTGCCTCAGCCTCCCGAGTAGCTGGGACTACAGGTGTGCGCCACCACATCCAGCTGATTTTTGTATTTTTAGTAGAGACACGGTTCCACCATGTTGGCCAGGATGGTCTGGGATCTCCTGACCTCGTGATCCATCCACCTCTGCCTCCCAAAATGTTGGGATTATAGGCGTGAGCCACTGCGCCTGGCCTACTTTTAGGAACTGCATTTGTGCTTTTCTGTTGAAGGAGGGAGTGAGGGGGGAGAAAGACGGCTGTAGGGAAGTTGGAAATGTTGCTGTTCGCTGGAGGTGGAGGTACTGAAGAGCTTCCCTAGGCAGACAGCACTCCTCCACCTCCTCCCTGAAATAACTCTCTCTCAGCCTTCCCAGGCTTCCTCAGCTCTGCAAATGGCTCCTCCCTGCCCTGCAAAGGCATCCCTGCTCTTACCAGCAGAGAGGAAAAGCGGCTAAGAGATTGCAGGCTGTTTTGTTCCTCAGTCTCATCCTCTCCCATTTGCGGGATAACCTGGCTGCCTTTTGACCTCAGCTTCTAGAAGACAGAAGAGTGACTGGGGTTAGTGTGTGTCTCCTGTGTATCTGTGAGTCCCTGGTATGCCGGGTGTGACATGGCAAAGCCATTAACCCCACATGACACAATCTGCATGGTGGCCAGAAACTCCAGACTAGGAATTCCACACATTCCCCAAAATGCCCCCTGCTGTACATTCCTGCTATGTTCCTGTAGGACTAGGGATGAGCGTAAATGGCCCTGATCCTTTTGAGGCCAGAGTCTCCTGGTTAAACAAAATGAAGGACAGCAAGCCTGTTCCATTCTGTTTCTGTCATTTTCCCTTCCCTGGTGAGTAATTCAGCTATGCTGTGAATCGATAGGGATCTCTGGAGACGGAAGAAGACACGAGATGAGGGAAAATTGTTCCCAGTTGGATGAATTATAAGCACCTCTGAGCTCTTCATCATATCTGTCCTATGCAATCAGCAAAGAGGGAGTATTTTGAGCCTGAGTTTTCCTCTCCTGCTCCCCTAATTCCTCCTTCATAACATGAACTCTCATAGCGCAGTCTGACAACAAAAAGAAATAAAAGGCCTGCCTTCCCCTACTCTCAAAATCACCACATCTTTTCCCATCTCCCCCTTGCTTCCTTCGTGACTCCAATAAAGAATAAGCATCCTCCAGGGAAAGGTTAATCCCTCCATTTATATCCTGATCTCCCCTCCAGCATCATCCACCTCTCACTCCATCCCTTCACCACCACCCCTCTTACATCTTCAGGATGTCCTCTCTCTGGGATCCTTCCCCAAAGCTGGAAAACGGCCTTGGCCTCTGATTCTACAAGCCTTCCTTCTATTTTAGTACTCTTTACAGTTTTCTCTCTCTCCTCTTCTCCAACATGCATCCCAAAAGAAGGGTCTGATTATTTTCATCACTCTTCCTTTATTACTCAACCTATTGCAACCAGGTCTCTGTTTCCTGCAAGGTCCCTACTGACTTCCAGGCTGCCAAATGCAATGGCTTTGACTTTTCTGTTCCACCCTTTGGAAACCCAATCTGCCCTTTGATTCTGTAATAGTACAACATCCTGGTGTTCCTGGGACCTATCTGTCCATTCCTAGACTCTTCCAGTTTCCTCCTCATTTGCCCATTCCAAAAATGAGAGTAATCCCCACAATCAAAGGTGGCCACATTTAGCAAATAAAGATATAGAAAGCTCAATTAAATTTAAATTACAGCTCAATAATGAATAATTTTTATATGGCATGGAACACTCTTATACTAAAACTTTATTCTTTGTTGATCTGAAATTCAATGTTAACTGAGCTGCCTATTTTTTTTAATCTGACAATGCTACCATAGTTGTTTCTTCAGAGCTCATCTCCATTCTCTAACTTCTTCCCTTGTTGATGCTTTCTATGCCCATGGGTCCTATGATTATCTTCTCTCTCTCTCTCTCTCTCTCTCTCTCTCTCTCTCTCTCTCTCGTCTGACTGGTGCATTTCTGTTTTCCCTGGCGTATTTTTGACCTCCCACTTGCTTTCCTATCTGGACTATTTCTTTTAATACCTTCTCCAGCCTCCCAAACACTTCAACTCCAAATTCAGGGGCCAACATCAGCAAGTGGCTGAACACTTATTGGTTTTACGCTAATCAACACTCTCAGATGTGTCTTTTCTTTCATTTTCAGGGATGCCACTGACTTGGGCCTTTGTCATTTCTCTATGTCTACAAATCATCCCACACTATTTAAATTGCCTTCTGACTAGTCTGCCAACTTCTACTTCCATCCACCCTCCACTCTTCCACACACAACCACTCAGTGAACATCCTCATTAAAGTACAGATGTGGCCATGCCACTCCCTTGATCAAGGAAGCTTCTGATTGGCTACTGGGTAAAGTTGAAGCTCCTTAGCCAGCATCCAGAGCCTTCAATGAGCCTTCTTTCTCCTCTTCTCTCCCTGTGGTCTCCTCTATGTACCCAAAATTCAAGGAGCATCAGAATATGATTCCCAGGCCTCCCTATCTCTATCTGCTGACACTCAGATGTAGACTACTTTGAACGTGACTCATACAGTTTCTGCACAAATGGATGCTCCATAAACGCTTGCTGAATTAGTGAAGTAAGTCAGACTGAAACTGACCACATTAACAGAATGAAGTAATTAAATCCATGAATCATTTATGTGATTCATTCATGCAAATGAATGCAGTTTTTTACAAACTCATTGTTTGCTTACCATCCATTATGGCTGACGTCAAGTTCATGCAAGTATCTAATATCTCTATGATGTCAAGTCAGGGCTGGGCCCTGATGGGATCTTACAGGGCAGGAACAGACACAGATCACACCCGCTGCTTCTCTCGATTTCCTTTTTGAACTCTAATCCCTTCCCCCATTTCCCTCACTTTTTACAGATGATTTTTGTAAACATCCTTGAATTTTTTGATGTAAATCTCCAAACAACTTGAAGTTCTAAACCACTGACAAAACCATATTCTGATCCAAGAACATCTGAGTGCTTTAATAACCTAAATCAGAAGGGTGCGACCTCTTTCTGCAACAGACCACATGGTAAATATTTTTGGCTTTGCATATCATATGGTCTCTGGTTCCAACGAATGAGCTCTGCCATTGTGGCATAGAAACGACCATGGTCGACAGAAAAACAAATGAGCGGGACCGTGCGCCTATAAAACTTTACCTGCAAAACAGCCAGCCAGGATGCCAGCCACCGTTTGCTGACCCCAACCTAAACCAAGCTTCTGATGAATGATTTACTTTGTTTTCCTTCCAAACTATACCTTTCATTGCAGTCACTCGATTGGGAAAAACATCAGAATCAGTTGGTATAGACTTTTCACAAGAACATACCTAAGCTAAACTCAAGACTCCAGAGTGAGTCAGGGAAAAATAAAGAGTGGATATCTGAAGGCCCCTTCGGGACTTTCCTCCCAGCCCAGTGGACATCACCACAGGGCAAGGGCATGTAGAGGCCAGATAGGTGAGCAGCGCACTTGCCTTCGGCGCAAGATTTAAGGTGGTGCCACAAAAGCATTAATCAACATAAATAATATTTTAATGCAATGTTTTAAAGAAAGTAAAAACGAATGAAGACATTTATGATGAATAACAGATCAACATTTTAAATTAAGACAGGATCACTATTACTGATTTCTTTTGCCCTGGGTTCCAACGTGACTCTGCACAGCACTGTTATTGATCTTGTCTTTATTTAAAATGTTGCTCTTTTGTCCATCATGGATGCTTTGCATTCATTTTGATTTTTAAAAATATTGCGCTAAGTGCTATTTATTTTGATTATGGAGTTTTTCGCACCTTCTAATTTTGCACAAAAGCAAATGTCTTACTCACATTCTCTCGTCTCAGCCCTGCAACACCCTCTGCATTGTCAACGTCTATGCTCATTTTGAAGAGACACGTGCAGCTATTTCATGTTCCCTCTGGACTACATCTTTCCTTTTGGCTACTTTGATACCATTTTCACTTACTTGGATCTAACCCATACACAGGTAAATTTGAAGCATGTAGAAACTCTTGTGCTACACTCTCTAGAGTCACTTCTAGAGATACGAATAAGGATATGTTAAAGAGAGACAGGAACTCATATTTTATTAAATTCCTACTAAGTGCCTAGTGGCACTATGCTAAAGGACTTTGTATCCATCATTTCATTTAATTCTCATGACAACCCACAGAGGGGACGGGACAGGAGGCAACAGAACATTATTTCCAACCCAGTGCTAGGGAGAAGATGGCAAGCACTCCACTTTGGAAAGAAATTACATTTCATGCTTCTCCAGGCAACTTCCAAGGAGTCATCAGCCCATGTGAGAAGCACGTCTGGTATTATACCTCTGTAACAAGATGCACAGCAGGCACTTTCAAGCATTTAAAATACTTGAATGTGCAAAGTTTCACAGTTGGTCGTAAGTTCATAATGGCTACGTGCCTCTTTTATTGGGGAGATGCCATGCCATGCTGGGATTCCACAAGGCAGCAGGGCTCCCCCCATTCTTTAAAATAGAGCAGCTTGAAAAACTCCTCTGGCAATTTTAACTACGCAAGAATAGAAAACACCCCAGGCAGAGTGTGAGAGACCAATCTTGTAAACAGCAGGACAGCAAGGTGTAAACAAGAATGAAAGAAGATATACAGCCTTTTAAAAAAATCATTGCTTTTGACAAGGACAATAAGATAGGAATAAATTCAGCCCTGAATAGCATGGAAAACAAAAGCTCAGAAAAGTGTTAAATCACATGCCAGGTGGCTGCAGGAATTCGCAGTGATCCATTCCAATCTGCCAACCCGTCCCTTTTGGCATCCGGCTTATTTTACACAGACTCTTCTTCCAATTTTATGTGCTTGGGAGTTTTAGGGGGAGGGTGTTGTTTGGTTTTTTCTCATCAAGCACCAAACCCAGCATTTTCAAGGCTGTTTGAACTTTCCTAAGTCACATATTTTTCCTTTCTCTCACCCCACAAACAATGTTGTTTTGGAGAGCCACAAACCACCACGTTAACATCTTTCCTTTGTCTGAACCATGTTCTTGCATGCAGTAAAAATATGTTCACATCTTTATACTACATCTTAGTAAATGCATTATATGATCACTGGTGTTAGAAGATGTCATGCAATAAAACTCCTGCATCTTCTTCCCTTTCAATCATTCTACCAATTATTAAGCCCTGAGCATGTACTCATACTCATGGCCTGAAGATAATAGGAATGAAATGTCAGATCCCTGCTTTCAGGACCACATAGTTCAATTGAGGAGAGAGACTTAGAAACAAACAGCTACAATAAGGGAGGAAGCCACCTTTATCCCTCGAGCTCTAGAGTGATAATGTGTGTGGGTTTATTAAACAAAAATTTAGGGAAGGTCATTATTTTGGATTAGGCTCCTGCACTAGGCCCCAATAGACCAGACCAAATCAAAATGGAGTCACTTGTGCTAAGTGTCACATCATCAAACGGAACTTTGAAATGGGCCAATTTTCCAAAGCTCAAGAGATTCACAGCAACCAATCAGAAGAGGCCCAGTTTACCTGAGCCAGCAGGATAAAGAAATCCTCTCTGTTTTAACTCTATAAGGAAAGTCTTTTTCAAAGCGGTCTTTGAAATGACTGATCTGCTTTTTGTTCCCTATTTTTACTTTCTTCAGCCTTTTACTCCTATAAGCCCCTCCTGTTGAGCCCATCAGAGCACCCATTCTATTTTATGGAATGAGATGGTGCCTGAGTCTAAAATCACAAATGAAAGCCAATTCAATTTTACAGCCAAATTTGTTATAATTTTGTCTTTTGATAGGTTCCACTCATACTTTTCAGCACTCCTCAGCAGGTTGCTTCCAAGAATTGATCAGAGGATAAAGTATCCACCCTGTGCAAGCACAGATATGGGACAACAGTCAGTGCTTCCCATGAGGCAAAGAAATGCCCTCCTGTGAAGCCCTCCAGCCTCCTCCCCCCTTCATCACTGCCTTGTTCCACACTCCTGTTCTCAGCCTCAACTTCCACACTGCCTTCCTTAAGCTTATTGATGGCACAAGCATCATGCTATTTACTATATACCAAGAATTGCATATAATTCTCCCATGTACTATCTCATAGAATATCTCATTGAATTTTCATAACAACCTGAGACTAGGCTTTGTTATCCCAGTGTTATTGATAAAGAAAATGAGACTGAAATTTTCAGAAACTTGCCCAAGGCTAAACAGCTAGTATAGAAAAACTGAGATGACAACTTAGGATTATGTGATTGGAACAGTACATTCATCTTTCCCCATAGGCATGTTTAGTGTAACTCCCCTGCTACGTTATTTACACCTTAAGACAGAGATCGACATTTCTGTTTTTTGTTGTTGTTGTTTTTTGAGACAGAGTCTCACTCTGTCACCAGGCTGGAGTGTAGCTGTGCCATCTCAGCTCACTGCAACCTCCACCTCCCAGGTTCAAGCAATCCTCCTGCCTCAGCCTCTGAGTAGCTGGGACTACAGGCATATGTCACCACACCTGGCTAATTTTTGTATTTTTAATAGAGACAGGGTTTCACCATGTTGGCTAGGATGGTCTCAACTTCATGACCTCGTGATCCACCCGCCTCGGCCTCCCAAAGTGCTGGGATTGCAGGCGTGAGCCACTGCACCCAACCGACATTTCCATTTTTTAATAGTTCCCAGACAGGGTAGATCCACAGCAAGCAAAGTATGCATCTATCTATGTGATGTGTGGTAAATGCCTTCCCAGACTGCCCAGTCTTCCCAGACTGCCACAGGAAGCTGGACAAGGATGGGTTAAAGATGTCTCCACCATTGCCTATCATGGTACCTGGAATTTTCCCACTGGGAGTGCATTACTTTGGGCCTGAAGTCTTTCTAGTCTTCAGGATTGCTCTCTTTGAACATGATCGCCCTAGGAGGGGCAATCCTACAATGATACGTTGGTGAGGATAAAGATGTCAGAGAATGAGATACAGGAGAAATGGCCAGAAGGGAGCTTAGGACCTCTGAGATGGACAAAGTGGTCATGAGAAGAGGATGGGAGGTTTGAAGACAGGTGTGGAAGTTTTACTTGGCTGGCCCTATTTCTGTGGCCCTTAGCACAGGGCAGGGCAAATGGAAGGTATGTAATTTTTTACTTGACTTAAGAAAACAGTGTTTTGATCCGATGTGAGAGAAGGAGGTATGAGGGATGGTGGCAGGTGGGCATCAAGTGCTGAGGATGCTAAGTACTGTGATGGCATAAAGACAAGAAGGCAGGATCTTGCCCTCCAAGAGCTTACAGTGTCTGGAGAGAAAAAGGATCAATAGCAATGGGTAATAAGACAGGGAATGACCAAATACAGAATACGTATGAAATAGGAAATCCCAGAAAAGGAGAGCTCAGAATGAGAGGAGGTAATTTTGGGGACACACGGCCCCAAGAATAGTACCAAATAAAGAGAAATCACAAACAGGTTGGTGAATGCCTGTCTTCCCAGACTGTCACAGCCACGTATTACCTAGGCACTTCCTAAGAAGCAAATCCAATGTGGATTTAATTACCATAATACAAAAAGGATTTAGGATGGTCTAGAAACAAAATTGAAAGACAGATATAATGTACAAAGATACTATTTATAAAATGCATTACTTCAAAATAAACCCAGCTCTTTGGACAAAAAGATGGGATGGCTGTTCCATTCACATAATAGATTCAGAATTTCGGTAAAAGGTGAATGTACCAGATTTATATATTAAGATACATGGCAAATATATCCGATAAAACCACTAGGCAAACATAATTCCCTAGTGAAGCTCAGTTAAAACCATGAAAAAGAGCTCTGATGACTACCACAGGCCAATCACCTTGAAAAATCTTTCCCCTGAATTTAGCCCTGATCAAGAATCACTTGACTCTGTGACCATCCAGCTAAAGATAAATGCACTTGCTCTGAGCTTTAACTGAATGCCTCCTTCACAAACAGGAAAGGTTATTTCTGTTTACTCTAATCTACTTCATATTTTCAAAAAAGACCCCTTTATTTAATTTCTACAAAGAAAACAATCCCAAGGAAGAAAGAAGGAAGCAAGTAAGCTCTGACCTTTATCTGCTAAATGAGTTATGTTACCAATAGCTACAGGTGATCACATTCTCACAATGCTGAATAACAGTGCTTTGTACCCCTTGCCATAAGAGGAGCCAGTAGCTATAGGCTAAGGCTTATTATGAATGAGTAGAAAAAGAAAAATATAGGTATTTAGAGACCTGAAAAAGAAAGAAGAGAAGAGAGGGAGATGGAGGTCACAAGAAATCCTTCCTCTTGTAATTTTTTTTTTTTTTTTTTTGGAGACAGAGTCTCACTCTGTTGCCCAAGCTGGAGTGCAATAGCATGATCTCTGCTCACTGCAATCTCTGCCTACTAGGTTCAAGTGATCCTCTCACCTCAGCCTCCCTAGTAGCTGGAACTACAGGCATACACCACCATGCCAGGCTAATTTTTGTATTTTTAGTAGAGACAGGTTTCACCACATTGGCCAGGCTAGTCTCTGACCACAAGTGATCTGCCACCTCAGCCTCCCAAAGTGCTGGGATTACAGGTATGAGCCACCACACCCAGCCCCTCTTGTGAGTTTCTTAGTTAAATTGACTGTGACATATATCTCCTTTTCATTTCAACTTGGCTACAAATGAGCTGTGTTTCCACAGGTAACCTGCTTTCTTCATGGTGGCTACATATCTGAGACATAAATAGCAAAGGTTTCTCGTTCAGTCTCCTAAGAGGTTTGTAGTAACCTCTGTGGATATTCATAGACACAACAATGACATGATCCAAACCCACAGTTAGACACTCGGTCTAATAAGGGATCTTGTGCTTTATTTCCAGATGCAAGCAGAAACTTGGCAAATGCACTTCAGATAACTAAATAAAAGGATTTCTGAGACAGTTTAGTATTACAAAGAACAATCAGGAAAAATATATATTTTTGAGGTCTTATAAATCTGGGTGGCAATTACAATGCTGGAGCAAAATGGCCATGCCGGTATTTCTGTAATTCATATTTTATAAGAAAAGGATTCAGAACTCATAAAATTAGTGAAAATAAATATTGAACACATTTAAAATATAAAATTTACAAACATCATGTACAATATAATAAAATAACTTAAACAGTATCATTATATTAATAATTGTTGGCAGACATAATTTTAAAACATAAGCATTAAAAAAACTAAAACTAAACAGTCTCAAAAATGAAAAAAACATTAAGTCATGAAAAGTTGAAAATGAGATCATTTTATTTGAACTTTTATAAAATGAGTTATTAAGGTGCATAGACATTGTTGCTATGGAGCTGAGAACACATTTTTGTGCAAATTTCCTCACTAAAATAGAGAAAGTATTAGTCAGGGAAATGATGATATATTTATGAGCTGTCTCCAAATCTTTTACCCTGACTCCTTCATCTTCAGATAATCCTAATTCTCACTTGATAACTGAGGAGTACTTTTTAACAAGTTTGTTGGGGGCAAGAGGTGAAATCTATTTATTTACCTTGAGCTATAGTTTGTTGGAAAGCAAGAAGCAAGCATTTCTGACTTGCCTCTCCTTTAGTTGCTCATCTGTGGTGGAATCCCAAAGCCCAGCCACTTGCATCTGTTTTGTAACTCTCGTTGTAGTGGACACACCCTCAGGTGATCCCCCACCGAGTCATGTCCTATGTAATCCCCCTCTCAGTGAGTGCAGGCACAACCTGTGACTTGCTTTTTAGCAAAAGGAATACGGCAAAGCTAGTGCCTTGATTGAACATGTCACTGCCTTGATGTCTTAGCAGGTTGCAAGGGGAGTGTCTCCTTTAGACGTTGAAGACATCAGCTGCCATGTTGTGACAAGCCTGTGAGATGTCACGTGGGAGGAAGCTGTGGGTGATTCCTAGGACATAAGAGTGACCCAGGTAACTGCCAGAAATAAAGTGGAGACCTCAGTCCTACAATCTCAGCTGGATTCTGCATACAACTACGTGCGCTTAGAAGGAAAAACGCAAGCTCCAGACAAGAACACAGCACAGTCAAGACCTTGATGACACCTTTCCAAGACCCTAAGCAGAGGCCCAAGCTGCACTCAGGCTCCTGACCCAAGAAGATGAAGCATAACAAATACACATTGCTTTAAGTCACTATATTTGTGGCAATTTGTTATGTGGCCATACACAACTAACACATCTCATAATCCATTTTGAACTCAAATAACAGCCATTCTTGAAAAAAAGCTCTGCTTTGCCAATTGTTATTTTTTTCCTGCTGTTGAGGATAACAGAAATATAGCAGAATGCTTTATACATGTGTATACCTTTATCCAATTCAAAACTTGAATGCAGAATATCATTCTCCATGTGTAAGTCTTGAAACACAAATGAATTGGATTCAACATTTTTCAAAATATCAAAATACTTTATTTTGGTACTTAAAAATTGGAGGGTATACCTCCAAACCAGTTTTTTTTCTTTGCTTTCATTTTTGTTGTTTTTGGTTTTAGTGTGTATACTTAACTGTTTTTTAAATAAATGTTTTATTTTCAAACAGTTTTAAATTTACAGAATTATTGTAAAGATAACATAGAAAGTTCTTGTATACCCCATGCCCAGTTTTCCCAAATATTAACATCTTACATTAACATGGTACATTTATCACAGTTAATGAACCATTGTTGATACATTATTGTTAACTAAACTCCATACTTTAAACTTTTTTAGTTTTTACCTAATGTCCTGTTTTTGGTCCAGGATCTCACATTACATTGAGTCATCATGTCTCCTTAGGCTTCTCTTGACTGTGACTCTCTCTCAGACTTCACTTGTTTCTGATGACCAGGGGTACTGGTCAGATATTTTGTAGCATGTCCATCTATTAGAATTTATCTTATGCTTTTCTCATGATTCGAGTCAGATCAAGTGTTTTGGGGGAGGAAGATCACAAAAGCAAGGTGCCCTTCTCATCACATCATGTCAAGGGTACCTACTACCAATGTGACTTGCCACTGCTGATGTCAACCTTAATCATCTGGCTTGAGATAGCGTTTGCTCAGGTTTCTCCATTGTAAAATTACTTTTTTCACTTCCTTTCTTTAGTACACTCTTTGGAAGAAAGTCATTCTGTGCAGCCCCCATGGAGGGTTATGCTTTATCTCCTGAAAGGCAGAGTATCTTACATACATTATCTGGAATTCTTCCACATGGGAGATTTGTCCATTCTCTTCATTTATTTATTCAGTAATGTATTTACATCAGTATAGATATGTATTCTGTACTTTAGGTGATATCCTAATGCTAACTTTCTTTCTTTCTTTCTTTGCTCGAATTTTCCATCTTTGGATACTGAAAGTATTTTCGATTGGCTTCTGTATTATTTTCACCTACAACCATCATTGTGGATTTTTATTTTTTGCACTTCTTTACTTTATAGCACTACAAGATACTCCAGGCTCATCTTGTATATTTCCTGCCACAGTCTTAAATCAGCCATTTCTCCAGGGAACCCTGTTCCTTTCATTGGAAAATAGGATCGAAACCAAGATCTGGGAAATAGGTATATTTACTCTTTGCTTCCAGACCAAACCAGTTTTTCAATCTCTAAATATGGGGCCTAGGAATATCCCTATATTCTTAATTTATTTAATTTGACAAACATTTTTTGCAGTGATTACGATGTGTCAGCCACTGTTTTAATCACTTTGAAAATATTAACTCATTTAATCCTTGTAATAATCTCATAACTACAAGATAGGTGGTATTAGTCTCATTTTACAGACGAAAAAGCCAAGAAACAGAGATATCTGGATGTGTTCCTATAGTCACCCAGATAGTAACTGACAGAGCCAGAAGTTGAACCCAAGTATCCGGATCCAGATTTGGAGCTAACCACATTGGAGTTAGATTTGGAGCTGACTCCACATTGCCTCACAGTGGTGAGGACCTTGCAGAGTGGGCACACAAATTGATGATTTAATTCACCCACATGTTCGTTCTCTAATACAAATCTCTTACGTGCCCATTAGGTGCCAGACTATCTGATATCTGTTAATTGGTGCTTCATGCCATTTGAGATACCTCTAGGAATATGATCCAATTTAACATGAAGGAGAAGGCTGTTGTAATGCACCCCTTGAGAAGACTTTGGCAGCTGCCTGGATGATGATATCATAAAAACTACTACACTCAGTGGCTGTAAACATACTTTATTATGCTCTAAGTAATATTCAAAGGTGATAGGCAGGCAGTGTCTTATTTACTTTGTTTCTATTTATTTATCATTTCCATAAAATTTTTAAGGGGGCTTTAGTATCTTTTATATATACGAACCATTCATTATGTTAATATTCTTGATAAAACATTTGAGCAGAACCGTCTCTTGTGAAAACCACAGACAAAACTGAGATTTCCATTTATAGCTTAACAAGAAAATTTTAATGTACACTTACTTTATGACTGTCACTAATGAGTGGCTCCAGGAAACCAAAGTTGAGATCGTCTGAAAGAAAACATGCAAAACAGTAATGGTGAATGCAAATACCTTAAATGAATCTTTGTCCTGAGGTCATTATTCCACCTATTTTAATGGCAGAACACTGGAAGACTTATGTCCCATTACTTGGTTTACTACTTGTTAATAATGTGTTTTGGAAAAGAGAGTGCAGGTTGGGGTGGAGGTGAGGTTCAGCAAAATGGACTCCCTGAGAAAAGAAAGCAGAGACTGAAACAATAAGGAACCTGGAATGGACTTCTTGTTAATATTTATAAGTCTTTGAAAGAGGATATGAGAGTTAAGTGAAGGATACTCAAGAATGTGGGCCTTCATTTTCAGTTCAGAGCAAGCACCAGATGAGCTGCCTTCCAGATGTATCAAAGTTTAGGTATATTCAAAAAATAATTATCTCACCAAATTAAACTTTATAAAGTAAGGTGAAATAAAATATTTTCCAGACAAGCAAGAGCTAAGGGAATTCATTACCACTAGGCCAGCCTTATAAGAGCTCCTTAAGAGTTCTAAACATGGAAACAAAAGAATGATACTTGCTACCACAAAAGCACTCTTAAGTACATAGCCCACAGACTCTATAAAACAACTACACAATAGAAACTATGAAGCAACAAGCTAATAACTTACGACAGGATCAAAACCTCACATATCAATATTACTTGAATGCAAATGGTTTAAATGCTCCCATTTAAAAGGCACAGAGTGGCAAGGTAGATAAAGAATGAGACCCAATTGTCTGCTGCCTTCAAGAGACCCATAGGCTCAAAGTAAAGGGTTGGAGAAAGATCTACCATGCAAACAGAAAGAAAAAAAAAAGGCAGCAGTTTCTGTCCGCTTATCAGATCAAACAGATTTTAAACTAACAACAGTAAACAAAGGACAAAGAAGAGCATTATATAATGACAAAAAGTTCAGTTAAACAAGAAGACTCAACTATCCCAAATATATATGCACCCAACATCAGAGCACCCAGATTCATAAAACAAGTACTCCTAGACCTACGAAAAGAATCACATAGACACACAATAATAGTAGGGACTTTAACACCCCATTGACAGATAAAAACTAATAAAGGATTTCTGGACTTAATTTTGACACTTGTCCAATGAGAACTAGTAGACATCTATGGAATACTCTGTCCATCAAGCATAGAATATACATTCTTCTCATCTGCACATACTCTAAGATTAACCACATGCTCAACTGTAAAGCAAGTCTCAATAAATTTAAAAATATCAAAATCATACCAACCATACTCTCAGACTATAGTGCAATAATAATAGAAATAAACTCCAAGATCTCTCAAAACTGAAAAAATTACATGAAAATTAAACTACTTGCTCCTGAGTGGCTTTCAGCAAATAATAAAATTAAGGCAGAAATCAAGAAATTCTTTGAAATAATTAAAAACAAAGATGCAACATATCAAAATATCTGGAATGCTGCAAAAGCAGAGGAAAGTTATAGAACTAAACGCCTATCTCAAAAATTTAAAAAGATCTCAAATTAGCAATCTAACATCAAACCTAGAGATCTAGAAACGCAAGATCAAAGTAACCCCAAAGCTAGCAGAAGAAAATAAATAAAATCAGAGCAGAAATGAACAAAATTGAGACCCAAAAAATTCATACAAAGAAACAACAAAACTAAAAGTTGTTTCTTTGAAAGGATAAGCAAGACTGATAGACCACTAGTTAGATTAACAAAGATAAAAGAGAAGATACAAATAAGCACAATCACAAATGACAAAGGTGACATTACAACAAATTCCACAGAAATACCAAAGATCCTCAGAGACTATTAGGAGCAATTCTACACATACAAGCTAGAAAATTTAGAGAAAACGGATAAATTCCTAGAAACACCCAACCTCCTAAGGCTGAATTAGAAGGAAATTAAAACCCTTAACAGACCAACATCAAGTTCTAAACTTGAAGCAGTAATTTAAAAAACCTAGCAATCACAAAAAGCTCAGGACCAGATGGATTCACAGCCAAATTCTACCAGATGTACAAAGAAGAGCTGGCACCAATTTTATTGAAACTATTCCAAAAAATCGAAGAGGAAGAACTCCTCCGTAACTCATTCTACAAAGCTAGCATCACTCTGATACCAAAACCTGGCAAAGATACAGCAAAAAAGGAAAACTACAGGCTAATATATCTGATAAACACAGATGTAAAAATCCTCAACAAAATACTAACAAACCAAATCCAACAGCACACCAGAAAGTCAATTCACCATGATCAAGTAGGCTTCATTCCTAGGGTGCAAGGTTGGTTCAACATATGCAAATCAATAAATTTGATTTACCACAAAACAGAATTAAAAGCAAAAACCATAGAATCATCTTGATAAAAACAGAAAAAGTTTTTGATGAAATCCAACATCTCTTCATGATAAAAACCCTCAAGAAACTAGGCATCGAAAGAATGTACCTCAAAAATATTAAGAGCCATCTATGATAAACCCACAGCCAATATCATATTTAAAGGGCAAAAACTGGAAGCCTTACCCTTGAGCATTGGAAAAAGACAAGTATGCCCACTCTCACCATTCCTATTCAATCTATTAATAGTACTGAAGTCCTAGCCAGAGCAATCAGGCAAAAGAAAGAACTACACGGCATCCAAATAGGAAAAGAAAAAATCAAACTATCTCTCTTCACAAACAATGTGATTCTATACCTAGAAAACCCTAAAAACTCTGTCCAAAGGCTCCTGCAACTGATAAACTTCTTCAGTAAAGTTTAGGATACAAAATCAATGTACAAAAATCAGTCACATTTCTATACACTAACAATGTTCAAGCTGAGCACCAAATCAAGAACACAATCCCCTTTACAATAGACAAACACATACATGCGCACAATACCTAGGAAAACATCTAACCAAGGAAAGATCTCTACAAGGAAAACTACAAGACATTGTCAAAATATATCAAAGATGACACAAACAAATGTTAAAACATTCCATGCTCATGGATTAAAAGGATCAATATTGTTAAAATGGCCATATTACCCAAAGGAACCTAGAGATTCAATGCTATTCCTATCAAACTACCAACATCATTTTTTACAGAACTAAAAAGAAATTCATATCGAATCAAATTATATAATGCTAAAATTTATATAGAACCAAAAAATAACCCAAATAGCCAAAGCAATCCTAAGCAAAAAGAACAAAGCTGGAGGCATCACATTATCTGACTTCAAACTATACTATATGGCTACAGTAACTAAAACAGCATGGTACTGATGCAAAAACAGACACATAGACTAATAGAACAGAATAGAGAACCCAGAAATAAAGCTACACACCTAGAGCCATTTGATCTTCAACAAAGTCAACAAAAATAAGCAACAGGGAAAGGAATTCCTATTCAATAAATGATGTTGGGATAGCTGGCTAGCCAAATGCAAAAGAATGAAACTGTACCCCTACCTTTCATCATATAAAAAATTAATTCAAGATGTATTAAAGATTTAGATGTAAAACCTTAAGCTATAAGAATCCTAGAAGAAAACCTAGAAAACACCATTCTGGACAACAGCCTTGGAAAAGAATTTATAACTAGGCCCTCAAAAGCAATAGCAATGAAAACAAAAACTGACAAATGAGACCTAATTAAATTGAAGAGCTTTTGCACAGCAAAAGAAACTATCAACAGAGTAAACAGACATTCTGCAGAATGGAAGCAAGTATTTGCAAACTATACATCCAACAAAGATCTAATATCCAGAATCTATAAGGAGCTTAAATTCAGCAAGCAAAAAACATGAACAGACACATCCCCCAAAAAACTACAAGCAGTCAACAAACATGCAAAAATGTGTCAAATCAGCAATTATCAGAGAAATGCAAATCAAAATCACAATGCCAGTCAGAATGGCCATTATTAAAAAGTCAAAAAAACAACAGATGCTGGTGAGGCTACAAAGAAAATGGAATCCTTATACACTGTTGGTGGGAACATAGATTAGTTCAATCCCTGGAGAAAAGCAGTTTGAGGCTGGGCATGGTGGCTCATACCTGTTAGTCCCAGCACTTTGGGAGGCCAAGGTGGGTGGATCATGAGGTCAGGAGATCGAGACCAGCTTGGTCAACATGGTGAAACCCCATCTCTACTAAAAATACAAAAATTAGCTGGGCATGGTGGCGTGTGCCTGTAGTCCCAGCTAGTCAGGAGGCTGAGGCAGGAGAATCTCTTGAATCCGAGAGGCAGAAGTTGCAGTGAGCAGAGATCATGCCACTAAACTCCAGCCTGGTGACAGAGTGAGATTCTGCCTCAAAAAAAAACTATACACACACACACACACACACACACACACACACACACACACACAACATATATATGTAGTATATATATTTATATATGTATATATATTTCTATATGTAGTATACATATATTTGGGTGTGTATATATATGTATGTGTGTATATATACAGCACACATATATACCATAGAATACTATGCAGTTATAAAAAAGAATGAAATTATGTTCCTTGCAGCAACATAGAAACAGCTGGAGGCCGTTATCCTAAGTGAATTAACACAGGAGCAGAAAACCAAATATCACATGTTCTCACTTATAAGTGAGAGCTAAACATTGGTATACATGGACATAAAAATGGGAAAAACAGACACTGGGGACTCTAGAGGAAAGAGGGAGAAATGCGGGAAGAATCGAAGGACTAACCATTGGGTACTGTGTTCAGTACCTGGGTGACAGAATCATTGAAACCCCAAACCTCAGCATCATGCAATATACCAGGTAACAACCTGCACATATACCCACTGAATCTAAAATAAAAGTCGAAAAAAAAAGGAACTAGCAGACACAGTCCCTGTAATGTGACAACAGGAAATTACAATAAAATGGGTCAATAAATAAGAATATTATATTGGTTAGATTCATAGGCCAAGAGGTTATCAAAAGAACAGAATGATTAGTCAGCCTGTGAAAGGACTAACTTAGCATGTCTGATTAGCATGTCTGATTGAGAAAGCTTCAAGGAAGTGGGTGTGATCCCATTACTAATGGGCACAAGGAAGGAGTGGTCTCTCAGATTTTGTGTCTGACATATAAGTGCATTTAAGTAGCTCTGAGAGTGCCAGTCTAGACAATCTAATTAGTCTGTCAAGTGTAGTTTCAATGCCATTAAGAGGACCAAAGCCCTCTTTGGAAATCTTTAAAAAAAAAAAAAAATCTCAAATTATATTGTTGAATTCATAAATATCAATCATTTTTATTAGGAATGCCAATAAATGTGCAATTGTTTAGATTTCTAAGATCTCTTTTTTTATTAAAAAGTAATTGTAACAATCCAGAAGAAAAGGTATCCCAACTGACATGTTAGGAAAACATTAGAAAAACATGTAACTACCAATTTCTGTGTATTTGGTGATGTACCAATAATTACAAAATGCATTTCAGTCAATAAACCAAGGACTCATATTCCTCTAAGCACATAATGGAGAATGTAATACTGCTAAAGCAGAAATCAGGATTTTACCAAAGAGTTAATAAAGGTGTCCCTTTGAACATAGACTAGAAGTGGTATATTTCAGTGGTAAGGAGTTCATGCAAGATATTGAACCCTGGAATGTTCCACAAATGATAGCTATTACTTTATTTTTAGTTCTAACAATTTAAGAATCCTGATCTAAGACAGATTCTTAATTTTATTCTTAGTCATAATAATCTGTACATTTTAATAATATAGATACTATAGAAGATGTTTGGCTTCATAAAATGTAATCTTTCCAAGTATGATGTTTTTAACTAAAAAAAAAAAAAAACTGTGAAATAATTTTTATGTATTTTCCTTCATTTCAAAGTTATATTGTTGACATCCAAACATAATACAACTTGAAAAGTGACATTCTAAAAGTTTTTATTGCTAGGATGTGGAAACATGTCAAAGTGAATTTAAAGTGTTTTATGATTTAAATAACTCAATTTTAGACTGTGAGATTTTACTGAAAACAAACAGTGTTTCTGTAAATGATGCTGCTTCATGAAAAAAAAGTGCTTGGTTAAATGACAAGGTAAATAATTGAGTAGTGACTAGAGCTGACCTATGATAGAACCCTGACAGATTTCTGTGGCATCAGAATGGACAGCCCATTTAAACACCAAGCTAGTTGGTGATGTATAAGACAACTGGGTGAGACCAAGAGAGAGAATTCTATTTTCTATGTTACTGGACACATTTCATTGACCTGCTCACAGAAGCACATTGAAACACACCCTATCTGACCTATTTGTTCCCAGTGATTAATGAGAAAATAGTGAAGGTGGGATTGGAAGAGCATGAACATGTAGGAACACAAGGATAATAATCGACAGAGTATTATATATTTCATTCTTTACATAACAGCTGCTTTCATTAAAAGAGATAGATAAAGAAAAATTCTACAGATTGCTGCCATGGCTTGAATTTTTGTGTCTTTACAAAAGTTGTGTTGAATCACAGTCTCTCTAGTACAATACAGGAGTGTCCCATTATCCACAAGGAATATACATTCCAAGAACCCCAAGTGGATGCTAAAATATCAAATAATACTGAATCTGATATACTATATTTTCTATATGTACTACTGTTTTCTTCTTTACATACATATCTATGATAAAATTTAATTTAGAAATTACAGTAAGAGATTAACCATAATCAATAATAAAAGAGTAATTATAACAATATACTGTATTAAAAATCATGTGAATGTAGTATCTCTCTCTTTCTCAAAATTTCTTATTGTACTGTACCTAGGAAAGTGAAACTCTGGACAAGAGGGGGCTATTGTAGTATTAAAGGGGGGGGCTTTAAGAAGATGATTAGATCATGAGGGCTCCTCCCTCATGAATGGAATTACGGCTCCTGTAAAAGAGGCTTCACACAGCATTGGGTCCTTTTTGCCCCTTTCATCTCTTTCTCCAAGTGAGGACACAAGAACAAGCACCATGTTGGAAGCAGGCAGCAGCTCTCACCAGACACATTTGCTGGCACCTTGATCTTGGACTTCCCAGCCTCCAGAACTGCAAGAAATACATTTCTGTTCTTTGTAAATAACCCAGTTGCAAGTATTTTGTTATAGCAGCATGAAAGACCGAGACAACTACAAATTTATCTTGCTAGCCTAAATTCTCACTCCTGGAGGCAAGGAGGTAAAATGGAGCACAGAAATGGAAGTCTGGAATCTAACCCCACCTTGGCCACTTATTAGCAGATAAGTGACCTTGGAGCAGTCACTCACTGTCACTAGCTCTCTATACACAGAAAATGATGTGTAATTGCTGTAAAGTCCCTTCCAGTTCTGACATCTATGTCAAGTTGGTTCTAACTTTTCCTTTAAGATCTCTATCAAGAAATTTATGGCTTATGAATAAACAAGTAAACGTAGCTGGCCAAATTTGCTTTCTCAGTATCCTGGAGTAAATCCTTTTGTAATAGTGATAATGCTTACAAAACTTTATATATATTGGTTTGTACAAATTTCAAGGTCTTTTTTTAAGGGACTTCGTACACAATTAAATGTTTGAAAGTAAATTCTTTCTCTTATATTTTGTGCTGGGGTTCCATTTGCTTTATTATTGGCTAGCATCCCATTTTGTCCTGTGTTTCGAATAGAATATGTAACATGGAATATTTGAGCTTGACTATTTTAAAGACTTTATTAACAAATTTATCAGGGCTGATAATGTTATTGGAAAGATAGCTTCTTTTTTTATTTCAACTTTTGTTATAGATTAAAGAATAGATGTGCAGATTAGGATTAAAGAATACATGTGCAGATTTGCTACATGGGTTAACTGTGCATGCTGAGGCTTGGAGTCCCAACAATCACATCACCCATGCCATAAGCTGAGTACCAACCCTATGCCTCCCAACCTCCTTCCCCATCCATTGATCCCTAGGGTCTATTGTTTCCATCTTTATCATCATGTTTATTCTTGCATCCTTGGAGATAGAAAACTCTGAGAACATTTAGATAAAAATGGCTTTGAAAAGTTTTAATATTATATAAAGATACTATATAGTCACCAATACTATGTAGCCACTATTTCTAGTAATCCTATCAGTCAGCCATATCATCCATTCATGCTAATGGTGAATGAAATGGTTCCTGGTCTGTCAGCACTGGTATGTAATCTTTCACTCAAAATATGGCATTTTCATTAAGCAGTATAGTATATTCTGACAAGTGCTTGTAAATAGGGTCAACAGCACTTTACATTTAGTTTTAATTTGATTTAACAAGTTTGGCAATTTACAGTTCAGAATCCAACCCTAACATTCCTCAGGAAGTGGAACAGGCTTAGTATTCATTCATCTGGAAAAAAATCTACCATGCTCCAAATCATAACTAAACTGGAAACAGATGATATTCATCCTCTCAGGGGTATTTAGCATAAGCTAAACATATGCACAACACAGCTGACCATTTATAAACACAGCTACCATCAGGTCCAGAGAGCTGTGTCAATGGCCATGCATTCATTGGTCTGCAGTGAAAACCAGAGATCCTGCTAAGATGGAGGCCATGTCTGAACAGCATACAATCCACACTGCTCCATTTTACACAAATGTCTAAAAAAATTTTAAAGCATTCCATTGTCTTGTTGTCTACTTTTAGACAGAGTCCTTAAATGAGGATGCATCTAGTTCTTTCCATTTTCATAAACAGAGACATTAAATATAGATTTAAGAGGATTCAGTCTTCCCTTAAGGGACCCTTGTTATTGCCACTGTCCTGAGATTCCTTCAGATGCTATGATTCATTCCAATGTCGATTCTGTGACTTCAGTTGTGAGGGATGAATATTTTCCTCATTTATATCTTAGAGTTGATCTTAAATTCAGAAAGCATGTATAACAAAAGAAAAAAAAAACACACAAAGAAACCAACTTCATTCCAGAGAAGAGATTGGCTAAATGAGGGTTAAGTCAATCAGTCAGCTAAAAACAGAGTATCCAAGAGGGCAGAGCCCAGGCATAATTCTCCCTTCTGTACATGTCACCTGCAATGCTCCCCTTGGAAGAGTGGCTGGGAGCCACTCTTTCTTTCACATGAAGAAAACTACAGACTTCGGATAGCCATACTATAAAGGGTATATTTATCCATTCATTCAACAAACACTTATTCTGCAACCACCAAGAGGCAGGGATTGAGCACTTTAAGGTGCTCACTCCAGAAGGCAGAAGCCATCTAGTCATTTATGGCAGACAAGTAAGAATAAAGTAATAAAAATGTGGTCAGTTGAAGGACAGATGCATATAAACATGAATAACCAATGTGAGCAATACCCTCTGCACTCTACACTTGTTCCCTGTCTCATTAGCACATGGTTCACTAACACCACTGCCACTTCATGTTATATATTTATTTATTTATGGCTGTCTCACAGATTCTTCTCTCTCTCTCTCTCTCTCCCTCCCCTCTTCCTTCCTTCCTTCCTTCCATCTGCCTCTCTGTCTGTCTTTCTGATGGAGTCTCGCTCAGCTGCTCAGGATGAAGTGCAGTGGCACGATCTCAGCTCACTGCAACCATTGTCTCCTGGGTTCAAGCAATTCTGTGGTCTCAGCCTCCCGAGTAGCTGGGATTACAGGCACCTGCCACCATGCCTGGCTAATTTTTGTTTTTTAGTAGAGATGGGGTTTCACCATGTTGGCCAGGCTGGTCTCGAACTCCTGACCTCAGGTAATCCACTCGCCTCAGCCTCCCAAAGTGCTAGGATTACAGGTGTGAGCCACTGTGCCCAGCCATTTATATGTCAAATAGATACATAACATCAAGTGGCAATGGTGTCAATGACATGTCCTTAAGGGCATGGGATTTCTTTGGTTCACTGAGTTAAACCAGCCACCAGAACAGAATCTCATACCTAATAGGTGTTCAATAAATATGCAATATATATGCTCCTATAAAAGCTTCACACAGCATCTGACTAAATAAATGCAAAATAAATGTATGAGTGAATCAACATTATGGAGGTTTCAAACGAAGAAATGATTGATTGTCTGGAAAGACAGGAGGAAATGATGCTGTGCTATGATTAAAGGCAATTCAATGTTGATAAGTAAGAACCTGAAAAATCAGGCAAGAGAAGTTTGCTGGGCAGGGCCTCGGGAGCCCCTTGCAATGGGTCTATGGAATCCAGGCAGTTGTGTCTACCCAGTATCCTGTCCTTGTGGCACTGTCTCCGCAGCTTCATGTGGCTTTGGTGGGGCAACCAATCCCAGACTTCGACTCTGACCACAGGGGAGAGCCCAAACCCACCATAGTCTGTCTGATTCTCCCTCCTGGGCATTTAAAACTGCAGCCAACAAGAACAAGAGCACTGGCAGCAGAGCCATCAGCAGCGGCAGGACCTTGGAAAGATGGCTAATGCATTCCTGTTGTGGGACCCCCACTTCCCCTGGTTCTCATCTTTCCCGAGGCCTGTTTGGTAGCTCTTCCCTCAGTTCTTTAAGCTATTAATAGCCTTCCAATAAACTTTTCTTTTCTGGCTCCAGTGGTCTCAGCTTATTTCTGTTGATTACATGCTAAGCTTTCTACAACCACAGGGGCTGATTAGAGGATAATTGTGGCTTGGAAGGACTCAGTAATGAATTGTTGACACTAACTATGCACAGGTACTGAGCTAAGCTCTTTGTATGAGTTATCCAATTTAATCTTCAGACCATCTCTATTAGTGACTGTTCCCATTTTAAATAAGTTTAAAAATTTAACTTCTTTAATCTAAAGAAGTTCAATAACATGTGCAAGTTGACGATCTACCAGGTGGCAGAGCCAGTATTCGGCTTCCAAGACCACAGTCTTAACAACTTCCCCCCCACTGTTCTCCCACTTAGGTTCACTGAACTCCTGGGAAACACAAGTGTTAGCACATCATAAACAACTGGAAATGCCATTTGTATCATGGCCAGGTAGGGTTACAGTTAGGGATGAGGGGGTGGTCGGTCTCCCTCCCTAGGGAATGAGTAGAGTTACGGGAAGTGGCACTAGTTTCCGTGGCCACTTTGCAGGAATGCTCTTCTCACGTTCTGAATGGTGTTATGGGTTATTACCTTTTGCTACTATACTATACAAAGAAATTACAACAGTCAGTGTCTTATCAAGAAGAACTAAAACAGGTGCCTGAAACAAGTGGCCCCAAAGCCTCTCTTTGATTAACAGACACTGGCCCTGTTGTCCCGTGGCTGCCTCCTTCACTCTGAGTATTGCTGGATTGCAGTCACTGCCCCCCCCCAGGGACCAGATCCCAGCAAGTTCATTTACCCACTAGCATGATCCTCACCTTGCCATCCTCTGTCACCCACCCTCATGCCTCCTCCCACCTCATTCTACCTCTTCACCAGTTTATTATTCTTTCATTATCAGTCATTCAGAAAACATCTGAGGACCTGAATGTGTCAGGCTCTGTGCTAGGCACCAGGAGTGTCCCGCCAATGGATGAGCCAAGTCCCTGCTCTGGTGGAGTGTACAGTCTAGATGAGGGTGGACAGGTGGAATACAAGTAAACAAACGCATCCATACAACAAGCCTGCACTGTTGTCAGGCAGCTTCGGCACAGAAGTCAGACCTGAGATGCAGCGTAGCAGAGAAGGGTCTGCGTGAGATGAAGGTGTCTGAGGAAGGATCTGCTGAGTGGAAGAGTGAAGGCTAAGAAGGTGCCAACCTTGCCAAGAGCCAGGGAAGGGCAATCCAAGCAGAGGGAACAGCCCATGCAAAGGCCCAGAGATGGAAATGGGTGTGGCATGGTCCGACCTCTGAGCAGTGGGAACAGAAGAAAGTGGTGTAAGATGAGGCCCACTGAGGCAAGAAGTGGAAAATCAGGCAAGAGAAGATTGCTGGGCAGGGCCTCTGGAGCCCCTTGCAATGGATCTGTGGAATCCAGGCAGTTGTGTCTACCCAGTGTCCTGTCCTTGTGGAACTGTCCTCCCAGCTCCATGTGGCTTTGATGGGGCAACCAATCCCAGACTTTGGCTCCTCTGACCACAGGGGAGAGCCCAAACCCAAGCCAAAGTCAGGGCCTGGGTGGAGTGCGGATTTTATTCTCAGTGCAACCTGTTCTCCTATTACTCTCAGGGTAAAAAAAAAAAAGGATTTTTAAAAAACTAAAAATAAAAGAAGAGAAAATATTTTAACAAATATTTTCAAGTCTATTTAATCCCTAGATGACTGATGAAGTGCTAAACTCTTACAACACTGGAAATCTGTCAGGACCATAATTTGAACGACAAGCCAGGAACTAACTGAAAAATGATCTTGCAAAAAGCAAGCAACTCACACAGCAACTGTTTTATGAGTCCCTAACAGAACTTGATTAATAAATGGACAATCTCTCAAAGATCCTGCAATGTAGAGATTATTATTTTCATCTTCTAGGAGAATGAAGCTTGGAAGGTTCCCACAGCTAATCCTATAGAAGAACTAGGATTTACGGCCAGGCTTGTCCCAGTCCAAATTTAGTCTTAACTATTACGCTGTACCTTCCCCTAATTCCATTAATTTAGTGCAATACCATCTTGTTTGACTACTACTGAAAAATAATGTATGCTACAGAAGCAAGCCTCCTGGACCACAGAGATCCTGTTAAAATGAAACCTTTAAAACAAATACCTCTTTGGATGAGAATTTTTCAAATTTTTGCTTTTTTTTTTTTTTTTTTTTGAGACAGAGTCTCACTCTCGTTGCCCAGGCTGGAGTGCAACGGCGCAATCTTGGCTCACTGCAACCTCTGCCTCCTGGGTTCAAGTGATTCTCCTCTGTCTCAGCCTCCCAAGCAGCTGGGATTACAGGTGCCTACCACCACATCTGGCTAATCTTTGTATTTTTAGTAGAGATGGGGTTTCACCAGGTTAGCCAGGCTGGTCTCGAACTCCTGACCTCAGGTGATCCACCCACCTCAGCCTCCCAAAGCGCTTGGATTACAGGCTTTTATATACCAACTCCACACATTAACCATTACGAAATCAGAGATTTCATGATGCTGCCCTCAGGTACTTTGAAGGGCAAACGCTTGCTTCTAAACCAAATGGGCTCAGGTTATGGACACTTTTTTTTTTAAGTTTTCTGTGTTTTATTTTTTTCCCCTTTCTCTTCATTAACTTTCAGGAGTTTTTTGTTCTTTATAGATCTCCCGTTTATTCACTTTCAGGACTTCTTGCAACTTTCAGTGTGGTCACCTCTTGCAACTTTTCCCTAAACGTTAATGCGCTGGTTGTTATTTACCTTACATCGAGAAACTTGATGATTTCGCATTTTTAGTAAAAGATGAATAAAGAGAAGCTGAGTCAACAGTATTAGATACAAAGACACTGTGTTGTGAAATATACTGTGTACTGGGAGGACTGACTTGAAAGGGAGGCGCATTCAGGGTGTCAGGGGAGGTTGGGGGGGGCAAGCCTGAATGGTGGGGGGAGGCCAGATCAAGTAGGAGACAGTGTTATCCAGAAGGCCTTCCATGTGGGCAGCTCAGAAGTCAGCACACACTCTTTTATGGGTATTCCCATTTTACGTAGTGGTCGGGCTGTCAAATCATTCTGTAAAATCTTATTTAATCCATTATAAACATGAAATGTTTTCTCATCGATTCTATGAGAATGTGAATAGGAGCAAGAAATCAAGAACCCAGGTGAACACTGAAAAGTTCTAGACCCTAAAGAAGGGGAAGAAGAAGGAGAAGGAGGAGGAGGAGGAGGAGGAGGAGAAAGAGGGAGGGAGGGAGGGGAAGGGTACTTCCATGGGGATGAGAAGGTAGATCCAGGTGTGTGGGCTCTGAGCTTATACAAATACAGGCCCCTTTATTAAAAATGCAAATTATGGCCTGTAACCCCAGTACTTTGGGATGCCTAAGTGGGCAGATCACTTGAGGTCAAGTGTTTAAGACCAGTCTGGCCAACATGGTAAAAGCCCATCTCCACTAAAAATACAAAAATACAACTGCCCCACCCATTGTGGTGACAGGTGCCTATAATCACAGCTGCTTGGGACGCTGAGGCAGGAGAATCACTTGAGCCTGGGAAACGGAGGATGCAGTGAGCCAAGATCACACCACTGCACTCTAGCCTGGGCAACTGAGTGAGACTCTGTCTCAAAAATAAAAATAAAAATTATGGTTACAAAATTAGATACAAATATGAGTACTTTTTAGAATGAGAAAATAAAAATTACAAATTTTAAAAACTAAAGAACAGCTTAGCATCACAAAAATCCAGAAAAATGACATTTTTATTAATTAACTACCAGATGCATGTATACATGGAAGTGACTGTAAATTGCATAATTATATCTCATTAAATACAAATGAAATGCATCCCCAATTCCGTTTTCCTTTAGTCTGATTCCCAAAATGCCTCTGGCTACTCAAACGCCATCTCCCTTCTGATTAATGCGACAGAAGGTAAGGGTAAGTCCTATGGGAAGGGAAATGGTCTTAATCAATCGTAGGCAAAATCTCTTTATTTTAAAAATTTTACAAAAACGTGACTATGTGAGCTCAATGCCAGGGTGCCTTGAGCTCCTGAGCTCACAGTGCTTCTGGCCCAGCGCTTTCTTCTCCTCTAGCTCCACGGCCAGAGGGTCCTCTTCCTCCCTTATCACCCTAAATGGCAAGCAGGAGAGGGCCTGTGCTCCCAGTTTAATAAATGAGGAGAGCTCACATCTCCTGTTCCACACAACCAACCAACATAGAGTGCACACATTGGAAACTGCAGCAGAATGAGTGAGCAATATTCATCTCACTGGAATTGTATGGAGTCTTGGCTCTAAAATACTTCCCAGAGATAGCGATCCAGAGAGCAGTATCCAAACCAATTCCTTGCCAGCATAAAGTGAGTGTGTGAAAGTTGTGGGGGAGTGTGTCCCTCTGCAGCCAGGACATCAAGTGCCTGGGTCATTTCCTTGACCTTTTCTATTCCAGGGAAGTAGCAACACTGCTAGTCTGTGATTTGTTATTTGTTTCTATGGCAAGGCTTATGCAATTCCTTTTTTGGGGGCATTTGCTAGTGATTTTGCTTTCTGAACTAGAAGCTCCTTATCAGTGCCATATAAGCAGAGGCGAAAGCTGTGTTACCAGCACTACTGTCCTTTTAACAAAACTACTCTCGTGTATGGGTGTAGCCCAGTCCCAGTGGCCCTGCAAAGCACACTACACACATTATCTCTTTTATTTCACAAAGCAGTACTAAAAAGGAGATACTGTTGTTTTCATTTTACATATGGAAAAACAGAGGCTTGGCTAGGGAGCAGCTGTATTAACGGGGTGTGACCTCATATCTGTCTCACTCACAGCCCAGGCCCTTAGGAGTACCTGTCATTTTTCCCTTCAGAAGCAGGTGGCCATCACAGGCCATCATTGCCACACTACCTGCCATTAAAGAAGGGATTACTCGGTAGCCCTCACCTTGAGCTCCGTAAGCTACATCCCATCTACCTCCTCTGTTTTCAGCAGCAGTTGGAAGGCAGATCGAGGTGAATGCAGACTTCTGTAGGGCTGACGGTGCCCTGTCAGTTGCGTCCTGAGTGTGTTCTGTCTTTCTGTCTCCAGGCCCCCTCCCCTGCCGCAGGGACTCACAGTCCACAGATGCGGCCAGGCAGCAGAGGAGAAAAGCCCCTGGGGACAGTCCTCAGCCAATGGTGAGTGGGAACTGATCAGTAAATACCCACCTCCTGACCCCCAGACACACCTCTGGGAGATACTCTGCATGTCCCCCAAAAGAATCACATCCCCACTTGCCTACCCAAATTCATTATTAAAAATCCACTTCCAGGGGAAACCAAACTAAGCCATCTCTCAATAACTCTTTCCATTCCACCTGCCTTGTTCAGCAGCGCTTCTGCTTCAGGCTGTGTGTCTTTTTATATGGCCAAGACAAGCTGTGCAAATAAAGGATTTTCTTCCCATTTTTTCCCCTTAGCCAATTATTTCCTTTAGCACAGCTTTCTTTTAAGAAAACAATGCAAGAGAGAGAAAAAAAAAGCAAGGTCTAAACTTTCTTCTCTTCCTTTGCTTAGAGTCCTCAAGCCCAGCTGCCTCGTGTCGCCATTAAAAGGAGAGCTCATTAGAGGTACTGAGCACTGAACAAAGCCCCCTACTTTGTTAAGGTGGGGAGCAGACCCCTGAGCACACTGTAATAAAACAAACTTAAATGATGATCATCTAACAAGTTAGTTAGCTAGAGAATATTATTTTGCTATCAAGTATTTAGGCATAAATTCCAGGCAGTTCAGATAAATGACTCTAAATTTGTTACTTTTACACACAAAAAAAAAAATTTAGAATTTTTTTACCCTTCACATTTTTCATTTTCTATTACCTAGAAATAGCATCAATAGAAACAATTTTTCTTCCCAGATGCACACATATGCACATATACACATACCTGCTAAAAATCATATATTCTGGATCTCCTTTCACTAAGAGTGGTTTGCTAGTGTCTCTACCCTAACTAAGGATCACTGTCTACCCTGACCTATGATCACTGTTGTAGGCTGAATAATGGCCTCTCAAATATGTCCATGTCCTAGTCCCCATAATCTGTAAATGTTACTTTGTATGAGAAAAGGGACATTGCAGATGTGATTGAGTTAAGGATGTTGAGCTGGAGACATTATCTGAGAGCACCCACTGATCACCATGTTACTAAGTCAGGAGCAATCAGAGTCAGGGGAGAAAGCACCGTCATGATGGAGGCAGAGATCAGAGGGATGCAGCCAGGAGCTGAGGAATGCCGGCAGCCTCTAGAAGCTGACACAGGCAAGGAAATGGATTCTCCCCATAGAACTTCCAGAAGAAACCAGCCCTTCCACCTTCACTTTAGCCCAGTAAAACTGATTTCAGACTTCTAACCTCTAGAACTGAAGAGAGTAAGTCTGTGCTGTTTGAAGCCTCTAAGTTAGTGGTGATTTGTTACGGCAGCAATAGGAAACTGATACAACTGCCTCTCACCCTGCAACTGCCTTTCCATGCTGAACTCACCTCCATCCCACTTGGCCCCCACAACCTACACATTTTATTCAAATGAGGGATTTGGGAGTACCTCGGTCCTCACCAGTCCTAAAGGACATGTCTTGGGTGTTGGAGGCCTCGAGGCAGCAGAATCTCTGCACCATAAAGACAAGAAATGCTTGCAAGCAAGGGGTAGGATGTGCAGGAATACTCTGGAGTTCAGGACAGTGGTAGGGACTACAGAAAAGGATTTTGAATCATTAACACGTAAGTGATAGTTGAAGTCAACCCACAGAAAGACTTCATAAGTATATGATAGTGACTTGGATAGAACTAGGAAATGGATCAAGAGGATTTGTTATGCAAATGACATGTATATCAGAGATACCACAGAAAGTTAACAGAAAGTATGATCCAGAACATAATTTTTAAAACTTTTTCTTGAGCTGATACAATCTCAGTTAGATGAAGAGGATTATATATCATTCAGAGGCAAGCAAGCCTCATAAAAAACCCTAGAGCTCTGTACTCCGTGCAGGGATACAAAAATAGTCATGGTTTCTGTCCTTAAGATTGCAGATAATTTGTATTACAACGTAATGTGTGATATGATAATGGTGTCTACCAGCGTCCTCCAGGGGCACAATGGAGGAGACAGTCCAACCTAAGCACTGAAGAAAACCTTCCTGGAGGGAGTAACAGCTAAATAGGTTTTGAAAAATGAGTGGGGAGAGCAAGAAAGGGAGAATTCCAGGCACAAAAAACAGCACAAAGTCAGAGGGGCTAGTGAGTGGATAAGCTTCCCCAGGAAGACTATGCATAGTGAGAAGAATGGAGAAATAAAAACAGAGGCTGGGTGCGGTGGCTCACACCTGTAATCCTAACACTTTGGGAGGCCGAGGTGGGAGGATCACGAGGTTAGGAATTCGAGACCAGCCTGACCAACATGGTGAAAACCCGTCTCTAGTAAAAATAGAAAAATCAGTGGGGTGTGGTGGCACATCCCTGTAATCCCAGCTATTCAGGAGGCTGAGGAAGGAGAATCATTTGAACCTGGGAGGCAGAGGTAGCAGTGAGCCGAGATCACGCCACTGCACTCCAGCCTGGATGACGGAGCAAGACTCCATCTCAAAAAAAACAAAAAACAGATCCCTGGAGGAGAGTAAGGGTTAAAGAAGAAGCAGAAGAAAAGAAAAGAGACCCATAAATCAGTCCAGAAAGAAAAAGAGGAAAGCTTAGATAAAATGGCACCATGGAATCTAAGAGAGTCAGGAGCTTCAGGAAAGAGGGAGTTCAGTAAGACAAGTACTGAAAGGGACAATAGAAAGAAAGCCATGAGTGAATTTCCTTAGAGCAGCTTTATTAGATTATGACAGAAAAAAAAAATCAGATTGCAAAAATCTTAGAACTAAATGGAAGTGAAGACATGGAGGCAGTGTTGCCACTGCACTTTCAAGTACCTTGGTTGAGAAGGAAATGAGAACATGCCTACTTGTCAGGTTCTTAAACTTTAAAGACAAAAATAGGCTTTACAAGCTGCCACTAAAAAGAAGAGATCAGATTTAAATACACAAAGAGAAGATAAGAATCAACTTGGACCATCCTCTTCAGACTTAGGCAAAACTAAAATAAGTGAAAATATCACCAAAGAACAGTGAGGTAAGCTGGCTACGAAGAAGAAAAACATTTTAAAAGTAAGAGACTATATATAAAAAACTTGTCAAAGAAGTCTCAAATTAAAGATCACAAGAAGAATTAAAGACATCTGAAAGCAGATGCACTAGAGAAAGAAGTGGGAATAGTTCGAAAAATTTAAGACAAAGGAGTAGACTCTACATCGAAAAGGCAAAATTAATAATAAGTCAAAATGTGAAAATTACAAGGCAAAAGAATAAATATAGGTAAGGAATTTCAGACAATTAATATATAATGATGAAGTAGGAGACAGAGGAATAGGTACTCCAAAAACCCGGTTTCCACAGTTAATCCCAAATTTAGCGAACAATTCCTAAGCACTCACCTGAAAGACAAGATTTTATTTACTTCATAAGGAAACTTGAAAGCAACAAACACAAAAATGAAAATGGACTTTAAGTAGGATGTTAAAATATTCTTTTCATAAAATGAAGCAGCCAGATAAGATTTTGATAGCTCTAGCATAAAACTAAGTAGTTACAGTTTACAATAGAAAACAAGTGGTTAAAATGGTAAAGGAAAATAAAGAACAAAAAGGGATAATCTGTGGTGTCAAATGCTATTGAAAAGTACAGCAGGACAAGATCTGAGAAGATCACTGGAGTTTGGTAATGTCAAGGTCAATGGGGGCCTTGACAAAGTCTTTGGTGGAGCAGTGGGGAGGTAATTCTGAGTGGAGTGGGTTGCAGAGAGAAAGGGGGGTGAGGAAGTGGATATGATGAGTCCAGACAACTCTTTTGCCATTAACGGGAATAGAGAAATTGAGTTATAGCTTATAGAATCAAAAATTTTTTTTAAGGATGGAAGACATCATGCTATGTAAGATGATGGAAATGATGCAGGGAAGACAGGGAAATCAATGAAGCAGCAGTGATTGGCAGCCAATTGCAGAAGCCGAGTCCTAAGTAAGAGAGCAGATGAGATGCAGGGCGTATGAGAAGTACTGGTTTTAGTGAAAGCAGTGATGATTCATCTCAGTTAATAGGAGGGGAAGAGTGCACAGGTCCAGATGCAGGGAGGTGAATAGATTTTGCAGCAGGAATCTGTGGAAGTTCTTTGATTGCCTCATCTCTGTGAAGAAGGCAGGGCCATCAGCTGAGAGTGAGCAGGGGGTTAGTTTGAGGTTTGGGAGAGAAGAAGGGTGCAACAATTATCTACAAGAATGAGGGTAAATTGACCAAGGAGATTTAGTAGGATTCTAGCATGGCATTTTCTACCTGACTTTTGCAGTCATGAATTTTCAGTAAGACTAGTCAGCAAGTTTGCATATTTTTCTCCAACCACATTCAGTCTCTCTTAGATTTAATCACGGTTAGGACTTGTCAGGTGAGGAGGGAAGGTATTGAAGGCGTATGCAATGCAGGGACCACTAGAATGGAACCATGAAGAGAAATGGGGAAATGAAGAAAGAAACAGTCAAGAGATGGCAAAGTCAACGGATCAAAGGTCCTAGAAGGCAAAAAATGTTGCAGTGGAGTTATTTAGAAATTTAGAAGGTAATAATCAGAAAGTAGAATGCTAGCAACAGATTATAGAAGGTATATAGTTATCAGAAAGAGCAAAGTCACAGGAGAGGTTCTTAACCCCATTAGACTTGCTATTGTATTAGATTACCCATTTCTTATTCATTCCACAAATATTTGAGGATTTCTGCCTATGGGCTAGGTCCTGTATGAAGTCATGGGATGCAAGTGTGATCAAGACAGGCAGGGTTTCTGCCCTCATGGAGCTTACATTCTTGTAAAGAGATGAATAATCAATAAATAAACAAATGAATCAGCAAAATAATTAGATTTGTGGTGTATGATAAAGGAAAACAAACAGAATGTTGTCCTGGAGAATACTGAGAAAGATAACTGAAAGCTATGGTCCCCCAAGCCACATATTAGCCCCAAATTCTCAGTTGTCCATAAGGTCATTATGAAAGACTTAGAAAAGATGTTTCTGAAATCCATAGACTCCAAGTCTAATGCATGCTCCTGCTCTAACCATGATGTGCCATGACTTTTTTTTTATGAACTCCTACTGCTTCTCCCTGACTTTCCAAAAATTCCAAGAAATCTTCTGCTTAATAATCTATCCTAAAATTTATTGAACTCAGTAAGTAACTATTTTAAGAATCCATCATTTTCTCATTTTGACATAAGAATATTTGGCTCATTAGACTTCTGGTTGTAATGATAAATCACTACTATTTATTTTATATTTTATATATATATATAATATATATATATATATATATACACACATACACAGACACACAGACACACACACACACACACACACAATTTGAAAACTCATTTTATATGCTATATTGCAATTAACCTTTATAATACTCTTATGAAGTACATACTCTTATGCCCACTTAAGAGATGGTGAGGCCATAGCTCAGAGGTTTGGAAGTCCTCCATGGTTACATAACACTTCAGTGGAGTCGTGGAGATTTGAAGCCAGACAGTCTGATTCAGAGCCACCGCTTTTAACAATTATATTCTACAGAGTCTAGTAACAGTCTTGTTCTCCAAGATAACCAGCTATAGTTTTCAGGTCACATATATTTGGATAATAATGCAAAGAAAAGATCAAAGTTGTAGCATCAGGATAGGAAAGATAATCTAACTCAGTCTTGTTATTTCTAATTATTTCTTAATAATGCAACAAAGAAATAATGGTAAAAACTTATAAATGGCAATAGAAAGATGCAATAAATAATCACATCCAAAGTGTTTTAATAATGATAATTACCTATGGTGTATCCTCAAGCCTGAAGCTGAGGTCAGACCCTCCACCTGTACTGAGCACAGGGACATGACCCCACATATCCCTGATAATTACAAAGTGATCACCAGCATCTGTCTGGTGTCGCCAAAGGGCTTACTATCCTTGTATTCACAATTGAATTAAAATTAATTAACAATTAACTCTTGCCTCATCTGTATTCATTCAAAGGATGGTGTATAATGTGCAACAGATGTCATTATTAAACACCTTGTTAAATCTGAGATCTATCAGTGCTTGGATCTGATTGGAATTTCCATATAGAAGGAGAGAGCACATTTTCACTATTAGGGAAGGCAAGACTTATCTCTGTACCCTGAGGCCAGAAGAAAAATTCTTCTACTTTAGTCAATGAGTGCCCACAGTCCTTGGTGTCTTTCAATAAATGTCCAATAAATTAATGAAGGGACAGAAAACAGGAATTGCAGTGATAGTGTAAATTAGTACAAGTGAATGGAGATCTTTCCCACAGCTTTGGTGACCAATGAACAGCACTTTACCTCTATTCAATGCTCCATTTTTTCAATGCTAGGGAAATTCACAGCTTCAGATTCATTGAATGAAAAGCATATCTTAATTGATAAGATGTCTGAAATATAGACTAGTTTTAATGAGGCACAGCTTTGTAAATAACACAGAAACCAATTGTACATGAAACAGGGGCAAGCATTACTAAGTAGGTTGTCTCCCCAGTCCTTTCAATGACTTAGATAATGATTGTTTTTGATTAATTCTTTCTCTTTATCTGCAAATTGGAGTTCCTAAAAGCTTTAAGTAGCTTAACTTTTCTTCTTATCTCCATTCTGGTTGACAGAAAAATTTGCTTGACTAATCCTTTCTTCTTAGTAAAAAAAATAAATAAATAAACTTCAGCTCAACCCTATCCAAACAGCTACAAATTCTGATGTAATGAGTGAAACTTTATAATAATTAGATTCAGTGTACTTATCAACTTATTACATAACTATCACATTGATGAACCTGGCAGAGACAAATGAGCACTGTGGAATGCCTACCATTGGTGAGGTATATTCCATCTGATAATGTCTTTTGATCCTCCTAAAAATTCCATGAGGCCACCACTATTAAGAGATTCCAAGAAGTTAAATAATGGTCTCAAGATCAGACAGCTGGTAAGTGGCATGTGATCATATGCCAGTCTTCCTTTAAAGCCTGTGGTGCCTTTCTCATCACATTATAAAAGACCAAAATCTCTGAGAGCCAACTCAGAGCATAAGAGCTGCTTTTAAGAGAGTGGCAGTTAGCCTGCCTTTATTGCTATTTTTTTATCATGTATATTCTTTTTAAGGTTAAAGTTGTACTCTTTAAACATTTGTCCACATCTTGAGCATAGCAGACTTTGTTCCATTTGCAATTTTAAGGAGAGGAGTACCTAGAAGAATGTTCTGGATGTGGCATGTAGAAATAAATCTCAAATACTTTTAGAAAAGTATATTAGGACAAAGATCCATGGAAAATTGATTCCCTTAGGTGGCAATAAGAAGAAATTGGGTTAAATATCAATGAAAACTTACTGACAATAAGAGGGATAAACATTGAAGTGAACCAGGAAAATTTAGTGACACTCTGTGTGGACATATATAACAATCAGTAATACATCATCCATCAGAGGAAATGTGTATGGAAGCAAAGAGGAGTCCATTTCAGATAGCCTCAACACATCCCCATCAACTGATGACACCAACAGGTAAAGTAAAAACATACCAAACAGCACTAGATATTTGAATCTGGATCAAGCTCCCACCTCTGTGTAATCTTCAGTGTGATGGTTTTTAATCCCACTAAGCCTATACAAACAGCAGCTGGCACAGCAGGTTTTGGGAAACTCAGAGGGCAAACACAGTACAATGAACACAGCTGTTAAGCCAACAGACAATCTAAACCCAGAAAGAGACAAGCTCTAGGTTTGGACAAAAGACATTATAAAGCATCACAACATATTGGATAAACTGCAGAGAACCTAACTGGTCAGCCAATGAATTAAAAAAACAAAACAAACAAACAAAAAAAACCAACAAAACTGAGTGGTTTCTAAGCTAAAGGTGTATCACACAGAACAGCTAAATTTGCCCTTGCTACAGAAAACAGATTTAGATGGCTCCACAGGCTTCCAAACAGGACCTTGAGTTAACAGAACCCACCATCAAAGCTATAAAATAATTTTAAGATAAAATTAAGAATGCTTATTAAAAGGATTTTTTTAAAGAAGACGGTAAATACCAACTTTTCACCAAGAAACCAAACCAACACAGCTACGATTTTAATCTAGCCTGAAATAATAACAAATGCAATGGAGAAATTCCATCACATAAATTTCCCTCTGTAGTCTAGGCTATATGACATTTTAAACCTCAAAAGTAGTCTATGTTTCTCTATCATAGACCAGCAGTCCCCAACCTTTTTTGGCACCAGGCACTGTTTCCTGGAAGACAATTTGTCCATGGACCAAGGCGTGGGGGACATGGTTTCAGGATAAAACTGTTCCACCTCAGATAATCAGATCATCAAGCATTAGATTCTCATAAGGAGCATGCAGCCTAGATCCCTCGCATGCACAGTTCACAATAGCGTTCACGCTCCTATGAGAATCCAAGGCCACAGCTGATCTAACAGGAGGCGGAGCTCAGGCAGTAACACTGGTTCACCTGCTGCTCACCTCCTGCTGGGCAGCCCAGTTCCCAAAAGGCCATGGACCAGTACCACTACCAGCCTCGGACCCCTGACACAGACTACTTTGAATCAGAAACCTAACATAACATTCATTCATTCACTAGATATATATACACGAGTGTTTGATTTTTCCCATGCATAACAAACTTACGAACAAGATTCCAAAAATAACTTATGTGTATGTTTCGTTTCCAACTAATATGACAAACAAGGGCTCATATTGGGTATTTTGTGGTACATTTGTCATATGTAGGCCCCTGCAAAAATGTTTATGGGGGAGAAGGAATGACAGGCTGACATGGGGTGTTAACTAAAAGCACCATCAGCCTTAACTACAGCAACTTCAAAAATAAGATTGTTTGATATCAGCTCTTTTACAGTCATTAATATCTCACAAGCACAAGCCAAATAACTTCAAATTAGAAAAAGGTATATGTCTGGTTGCATAAGGAAAACCAAAAACAGTAAGTGGTAAATTATTATTTATTTTCTTTTTCTGTTTTCCCCAGGATTTCAGTTAACCATTGCCTGAATGAGTCATCTTTTTTCAGAGCAAACAGTTCTTCATGGTGGTAGAATTCCATTTGGAATCAAGGGTATGAAACCTACATTTGAATCCAAGCAAACACTTTATTTAAAGTGAAGTGAAAAGAGAGAATCCAAGTCTCACTTAACATCATTCATTTCCAACACTGTATATAGCTTATCTAAAGAACAGGTCACACCCACTCTCGGAACTAGAATTCATGTTCTGACTGCACTTGGAAAACCATATGAGACAATGAGGAGAGGCAGATGCACTGAAGAGTCTTAACCCATCTGCTGCTGGCCTCTCCCTGCAGAAGGAACTTCACGGACAAGCTATCCAACACCAATCTTGAGGCCAAAAACCTTTCTGTGCTATGGCAACTTTTCATTTTAACAAACATCAAATATTTACTAATTATCTATTCTTGCCTGTAAAGAGATCTGATCACAATCTTATATAGAAAACAGAATCCAAACAATGATAATTCAGTATGAAAAATACTATTAGAGGTATGATCAATATACTAGGAGAACACAGAGGAGGCACAACCACTCTCGGGCACATTGGGCAATAACAAATAAAATGCAACAGAACAGAAAAATGACCCTAATTACATAGGAAGAGCTGAGTTTGGGGCAGGCATGATCCCAAATGCTTACACGCTTTACTTCACTAATTCTTACAACTCAGTGAGATAGAGAATAAACTACAACATTCATTAATTTACTTAATCCTCAAAACAAATTTGTATACATCTTACTACCCCTGTTTTATAAATGGGGAAACTGAGGCCTTGAGAGGTTCATTAGCTTTCCCAAGGTCACATAGCAAGTAGGTGGTTGAGCCAGCATTTGAAACCTAACAATCTGGCTGTAACATTCACATGCTTACCCACTGTAACATACAGCTTCATCCAACTGCCATCTCACATTTACAGATGAAGAAATTAAGACCCAGCTGCTGAGTGGTGGACTACATATGGCATGCAAGTGGCTGACTGCAGAGCCTCCTTCCCTAAGGACTACCTCATGAGAAGGGGCATTTGAGCTGGGACTGGAAAGATGAAAATTTTGCAAGATGAAGGCAAAGGGGAAGTGTGTTCTGGAGGGGGGAAGCAAAGGGTGTGGACAGAGAAGCGAACATTGTGGGGGGTTCTGGCACTGAGAAATGGTTTGCAATGGCTCAGTAAGTACTCTGGGGCTGCCCCACTGACTGCTCTTGAAGGAGGTGGCACAAAGAGACTCCCCATCCAGAGAGAATAGGCACTCAAAGAGTGCCTATTCTAGGCTGCCATCCTAGAACTTTACCAAGAACCAGTTGCTATCATTTTTTTAATCCCACTTTTAGCATAATCTAAAATGCCAGAAAACAATCCCTTCCTATTTGCAGGAGGTTTTACAGGGCTAATTAGGACTAAAAAAGGCATCATTCCCCCATTCCTCTTATCAGGAACCTCACTGACAGAGGTGTTTACTTTTTATGAATATAAATGGCTATGGCTATTGTGATTAGAAGCAGAAGAAAATCAGCTCATGAACCAGACCCCAAACACAACATCCAGGGCATGACATATATCCCAGTTAATCCTGGAGCAGGTAAGAGAGCTGAAGAGGCATCATGTTACAAGACCCACCAGTGCTGGGCACACTTGGTGTATCTAATTAACAGGCGCAACTTGTCTTGCATTACTCTAATAGTGAGCATTAGCTAGTCCCTTCCAGCAGCCTAGTATGGATATTATTCTTCTTCATATGGGAGGATGGTCATGACTGGAGTGGAAGTGAGGATGACAATGTACCAGACAAGCCACACAAAGTGGCTTCCAATCAGACTGTTTCCTCTGAGGAGCTGGTCACCCATCACTCTCTTTGAGAGAGTCTTTATCACGGGCACATCCAGCCTGCTTTGTAGCTAACCAGACCAGAGACAGGTGCCTGACCCCAGGGTAGTTTTTTGTACCCTGTCCAATACCAGAGGGCAACACCATCAGATTTTCTCTGGAAGAGTTTGAACGCAAGACATGTAAAGAACAGTAGAAAGGAGAGTGGCACACATCTACAACCATCTGATCTTTGACAAACCTGACAAAAACAAGCAATGGGGAAAGGATTCCCTGTTCAATAAATGATGTTGGGAAAACTGGCTAGCAGTCTGCAAAATGCAGAAACTGGACTCCTTCCTGACACCTTACACTAAAATTAACTCCAGATGGATTAAAGACTTAAACGTAAGACCTAACACCATAAAAACCCTAGAAGAAAACCTAGGCAAAACCATTCAGGACATAGGCATAGGCAAGGACTTCATGACTAACACACCAAAAGCATTAGCAACAAAAGCCAAAATAGACAAATGGGACCTAATTAACTCCAGAGCTTCTGTACAGCAAAAAGAAACAATCATTAGAGTGAATCGGCAACTAACAGAATGGGAAAACATTTTTGCAATCTACCCATCTGACAAAGGGCTAATATCCAGAATCTACAAAGAACTAAAACAGATTTACAAGAAAAAAAAACAAACTTGTTCAAAAGTGGGCAAAGGGCGTGAACAGACACTTTTCAAAAGAAGACATATATAAGGCCAACAAACATATGAAAAAATGCTCATCATCACTGATTATTAGGGAAACACAAATCAAAACCACATTGAGATACCATCTCACACCAGTTAGAATGGCAATCATTAAAAAATCTGGAGACAATAGATGCTGGAGAGGATGTGGAGAAATAGGAACACTTTTACACTGTTGGTGGGAGTGTAAACTAGTTCAACCATTGTGGAAGACAGTGTGGTGCTTCCTCAAGGACCTAGAAATAGAAATTCCATTTGACCCAGCAATCTCATTACTGGGTATATACCCAAAGGATTATAAATCATTCTATTATAAAGACACATTCACACATATGTTCCTAGCGGCACTGTTTACAATAGCAAAGACCTGGAACCAACCCGAATGCCCGTCGACGATAGACTGGACATATACACCATAGAATACTATGCAGCCATAAAAAACAATGAGCTTGTGTCCTTTGTAGGGACATGGATGAATCTGGAAACCATCATTCTCAGCAAACTGACACAAGAACGGAAAATCAAACACCACATGTTCTCACTCATAGGCAGGTGTTGAACAACAAGAACACATGGACATAAGGAGGTGAGCATCACACACTGGGTCTGTTGGGGGGGACCAAGGGAGGGGCAGCAGGGAGGGTGGAGAGGTCGGGGAGGGATAACATGGGGGAGAAATGCCAGATACAGGTGACGAGGGGATGGAGACAGCAAACCACATTGCAGTGTGTGTACCTATGCGACAATCCTGCATGATCTGCACATGTACCCCAGAACCTAAAGTACAATTAAAAAAAAAAACAGAGAGATGCTATAAACTGAAGTCAAGGAACAGCAGGCGCCTGCTTGACTGGAATATGTGTGAGCAGCATGAACTTGATCACAAGCGCCTCTCTCTGCAAAGAAAAAATCACTAACAGTAATGGCACACACTGGTTTTTCTCCTGCCCTCCAGTGCCCCAGAAGGCTGACCTCTATGCCCTATATCTGTATCACCTGAGATCCATTTTCCCATTGGGCAGTGCCAATTGGAGACCATCCAAGAGATGAAAGAGCAGGAGCATCTGCAGTATTTCTTCCTGTTACCCCTTTGCCTGATACTGAGCTTCCAGTGGTGACTGCAGCCCTCTTTAACTATGGCTCCTGTCCATAGCCCTGTCCACACCTCCATTCTCCCAGGCTCCAGCTTTTCCTGTCAGGCCCAAGAGTAGCAACAGCTTCTCACTATTGCTAGTCCCTGAGTGCTTCAGCAACCCATCTGGTTCCCCCTGCTCTTGCCCACACCTCTATAAATAATCCCTTCATTAAATGATATTTCAAATCCCAGCCTGTAGCTTTTCCTTTCAGTTGGGGCTGATGTGTGACAGAATACAAAATAGAGAGCAACTGACATAAAATCAGTGGAATGACAGCTGGCCTATAAGAGGAGTGTTCACGTCCTATGTGACATCTGTTAAGAGGCCTTATTCTTCCTTGTTCCTCTGTTACAATAAGTCAGTAACCTGAGCGGGACTCTGTGGAGAGCCTCAGTAATGTATGCAAAAAGCCAGGGAGCCACCTGCATGACTTTCCTCATTATGGTATCCATTCAACCAGCCACTTTTCAAACAAGCATATATTAAGCCCCTACTATGTGCCAGACATAATGCTAGGCTCTGGGGATAGAGTATCAAAAAAGACACAGTCCCTGCCCTCATGACCTTATAATGGTAGGTGGAGATGAAGGTAGGGGGATGAGAAGAGGCAGGGGCTAAAACGGGGAATAGAGCAGAAAGTAAACAAATAATGCAAACAAGCTTATAATCACAAACCATGACAAGTTATTTAAAGGAAAATAGAAACAAGGTAAGAGAATAATAGAAGGTCTCATGTAGAACTTCATCTCTAGTTAATGACTGGAGATGCTATCGGCCAGACTCTCCATCTTATGGATGAAGAGATTGATACAGAGGAAATTAAACCACAGTGAGTACAGAAAGAGAGTGAGATAAGCTGTTTAGGTAAAAATGCTTAGGCTGGCACTGTAAGCCCGTGTCACCTCCAACAATGCATGTTCTACTGAAGACAGGCAATGCTTGGTTTTGATAGATGTGTCATGCGGAAGACAAGTTTTATCATGGCCAAGGTTAGTCCAGACATTGTCCTCAATCCCTGCTTTCAAAGGTTTCTAAGCTTCTAGAAAACCCATCTCCTGCCATGCAAGAATTTTAGTGTTCGAAGAGTTGTTAAACAAGGCTAAATGGTGTGCCAGTCATGTCCTTTGTTCAATTTAGAAAACGGTTCTCAACGTTCTCCTTTTTCTGCAAGCACAAAGCATTTAGAAACACCCTCCAGAAGCCCTCCTACCTCATCTACTAATGTCTCCTCATCATATCATCGCCTCCCTAGGAGTACAAGCAATCCCAGTTAATAGGCATCAACTTCTGAAAAAGAGATGTAGGAAAATCTGCCTTTTACTTTCTTCTGGTATCCCATGTCTTCAATAAAGCAAAGCTTTGTTTTAAGTTTGCCTTTTCACTTAGTGATCTATGAAAAAAAGCAGATGGATCTTTGGGGGTCTTACTTTGAGAGTTGGGTAATTTACAATCTTTGATGTTTGCATATAACATTATTTTAATATTCTATAAATGATTATTGAACTCCTGTTATGTGTCAGACTTTGTGCTAATCTCAGGGGGATAGATGAGCTAGACCTACATGGAGCTTGCCCTTAAGGGATTTACAGTACAGCCAGAGAGACAGACAAGTAAGAAAGCAATTGCAATAAATCACAGTAAGTGTCATATAAGGTTACAACTCAGTCTTCAAAAAGTTTACGTAAAATGCATATTATTTTCAAAACTATGCATGGAGCCCATTTTTTTTGCTCCAAAATAAACTCATACTACTTGTTATAACACGTCAGAACAGAATCCAGTTTGAGTCACTAAAAAGGGTAAGACATCATTTTCAGTTGAGCCCTATCAGAGTAACAGGAATTCTACTAAAATTGCAGCAAGAACAAACATCAAATTTATGATGCAGCTTGGGTGGAGGAATGATGAAATCATTGCTGCTTTATGAAAAGTTTATGGGGGCAATGTCTCAAAGAAACCAGCAGTTTACAAATGAATAATGCATTTTTTTTGTTTGTTTAAAAATATTTAATTGAAAAATAAAAATTGTGTAATATAGTCAAAATATGCAATGTGATCACCTGATATAGTATACATTGTACAATGATAATCACAATCAAATGCATTTTAAGAAGAAATGAAATAATGTTGAAAACAAAGCCTGCAGTGGAGACCATCCACATCAATTTGTGAAAAAAAATTAATCTTGTTTGTGCACTAATTGAAGAGGACTGATAATTAACGACCCAAACAATAGCCAACATCATAGACATCTCAGTTGGTTCAGCTTACACAATTCTGATTAAAAAATTAAAGTTGAACAAATTTTCTACTCAGTGGGTGCCAACACTATTGCACCCCAGGTCAGCTGCAGACAACAGCAGAGCTTTCAGTGGAAATTGTAAACAAGTGTGATTAAGATCTTGAAGCATTTTCCTCAAAGTCTTGTAACAGGAGATGGAACATGGCTTCACCAGCACAATCCTAAAGACAAAGCACAATCAAAGCAATGGCTACCGAGACGTGGAAGTGGTCCAGTCAAAACAAAAGTGACTGATCAAGAGCAAAAGTCATGGCAACAGTGTTTTTGGGATGCTTGAGGAATTTTGCTTGTTGACTTTCTGAAGGGCCAAAGAATGATAACATCTGCTTATTATAAGAGTGTTTTGAGAAAGTTAGCCAAAGCTTTGGCAAAAAAAATGCCTGGGAAAACTTCACCAGAGAGTCCTCCACCATGACAACGTTCCTGTTCATTTTTCTCATCAAATAAGGGGAATTCTGTGAGAGTTTTCATGTGAAATCATTAGGCATTCACCTCACATTCAGGATCTGGCTCCTTCTGACTTCTTTTTGTTCCCTAATTTTCAAAAATTATTAAAGGGCACCCATTTTTCTTCAGTTAATAATGTAAAAGAGACTGCATTGACATGGTTAAATTCCCAGGACCCTCGGTTCTTTATGGATGGACTAAATAGCTGATATCATCACTTACAAAGTTGTATTGACCTTGATGAAGCTTATGTTGAGAAATCAAGTTTATATTTTTTATTTTTCTCTTTTAATTCCATTTTCCATGAACTTTTTGAAGCCCTCTCATATAAGGCACTTAACACAAGGCTAGAAAAGTCAAGGAAGACTTCCCAGAAAAGGTTTTTACTTTCAGTTAATGCCTGAGGGATGAGTAGGAGCTAGACATAAAAGCGTAGTGGGTGAGGGATTAAAACTGTTCTAGGCAAAAGCAACAGCTTCATGTGCAGGTCCTGAAGTAAGAGAGGTGCATAGAGATTCTGAAAGAAGTTTACCATGGCTGTAGAAAAAACTGTGTTGAAATCGGAGGTTAAAGCAGTAGGATGTGGCCAGGTTATGGACAGTCTTGGAAGCCAAGTTAAGGAAGTTGGCCATTATCTAAGGTCATTAGGAGTCCTTGAAAAGTTCTAAGCAGGAAAATATATGTGTTGAAAAAGTCCTATTGACTGCAGTGTGGGATAACTACTGAAGGACTTCAGGACTAGAGGCAGGGAAATTGTTTAGGGAAGATGTTGCAATAATTTAGATAAGAGATGATCCTAGCCTGGACTAGGGTGTTGGCCCAAGATATAAAAGAAACAGACAGCGTTGAGCTATTTAGGTGACTGAGTTGACACGACTGGATGGATGGAGGAGGTAAAGAAGAAGGAGACCTAAGGATGATCGCAGGACTTTTCCTACCTACCTAGGTGAAGAGTGCTGAGAGACTGAGAACAGGCTTAGTGGATTGGAAGAAAAATCAGCAGTAAAACTTTAGATATGAGGAGCTGGAGGTGATTTTAATGGTTCCAAGGCAAGACACTTAGTAAGCAGTTGAATAATCCCTCTGAGCACCAGGAGAGAGACCAGGGTTAGCCACAGACGTGGAAGCCATTAGCATATAGATGGTAATTAAAACCACAGATAGGTAGCTACTGCTCAGGGAGAGGGTGCTGAGATGAGAATAAAACCTGAGCAAGAACCCAGAAGACTAAGATTTTGTGTTCCACCAATTCAAGACATGCATTTTCCTGCTTAGAACTTTTCAAGGACTCCTAATGACCTTAGATAATGGCCAACTTCCTTAATTTGGCTTCCAAGACTGGCCATAACCTGGCCACATCCTTCTGCTTTAACCTCAGATTTCAACACAGTTTGTTTTATATCTTTTTTCTACAGCCACGGTAAACTTCTTTCAGAATCTCTATGCACCTCTTTTTCACTTCAAGACCCAAAGGAAGAAGAGCCTAAAAAGGAACACTTGAAACATATAGGAAATGTACATGGCGGCCATTCCACAACCTCAGAGTGCAGGGCAGTGGTCATCCTGAAGACCCTGGGGCCAGGCTGCCTATGGGGAGGTCCTAGCCCCACTAGTAAGCGAGATGAGCTTCAGTAACTACTTAGCTTCCTGGGCCCCAGTTTCCCTCATTTTAAAATGGTGATAATAACATCTGTAGAACCTGCTTCACAGAGCGGTTCTGAGGTTCAGATGACTTACTATGCATACAGTGCTCAGAACAGGGTGTGGCATGTACCAAGAGCCCATCAGGTGCTTCCTGTTAAGTGTATCTTACGGTAAACATCTTATAGAGTTCATGTGGTTTGCCAGGAGCCATGTGTTCCAAGTAATAAAAAGTGCATAAAAGTGAACTGCTTATTACCTACCACCTTGTATAAGCTACTTATATTCATAACTATCCCCAAATAAGACTTGTATTTGAATAGAACTTTAATTTAGCAAAGATTTTTCATTGCTCCTTTAATTTACCCCCACAACCCTGTGAGCAAAGAGAGTTGTTTTCTCATCTAGGAGATTAAGAAAATTACCCAAAGTCATACAGAATTTAAGATACAGACTCAGGATTTGAAGCCTAGTTATCTGGTTGAAGGTTCACTAGTCATCATAGGTCAGTCTGTATTCTTTCTCCGCTTGGAAATACATTAGTGGGTCCTTGTCCCCATAGCACTCCAAAAATGTTTTCATTCATTTTGGAGATGGCTTTAACCTGCAGAACTTCTGCTATGCTAGCAATATAGACCTGGTACTGTTAGAGAGGGTGTGGGTCAAACGACGTCAGGACACAAATGTTATTACTGTGGTAGTGCTCTTTAACGTAGCCTCCCCCTCTGTCATATGGTAAGCTCCAATGGTCAACCCACATTTGTAAGACACTAAACAGCAGATCAAACTGTAAGTTACAGAGTATTCCAATGGCCTGACAGAAAATAAATGAAGGCCATCCAAATCAATCAAGTAGTTATGTTCTGTATTCTTTTGCAGTTTAACTTAGGAAAAGAAAATCCAGCAACCAAATGATCCTTATGCCCCAGGTTGAGACTCAAAAAAAAAACATCAGATGATATTATGTATTCAAAACTCTGAAGAGATGGTTGGTTTCTTAAAATTTGTGTTTGTGGACACAACATTGAGTCAGAAAGGGTTATTCTGCAGCTGACATTGTGTTCCAACAACCACCCAGACTGAGAGGTGAGTCACCACCCATCAGGCACTTCATCAAACTTCTTCCACTTGATCGTCACCGGGCAACAAGGGGCTCTGAGCAGCATGTAATTAAAGCCGGAGCAGCGGAGAGGGAAGGCGGCTGATCATTAAGGTGTCAAGAAAGAGCCAGGTTGGCAGGGTGATGGATTGAAAACATGCATTTAGCTTTGTTCTCTCCCCCAACCCCACAAAAATGACAGTAAAAAGATTTTATTACAGACATAAACTTACACGGACAAAGAAAATGTGAAAAGAGAAAACAGTAATGAAATTTTGGAAGGTGGAAAGCAGATGGGCAAGTGGTGACTGACTCAACAAACCTGAAAATATGAATCCTAAGGCGGGAGCCAGAAAGCCAAGAAGCAACCAGATTTACGTTGCATAATCCCCAAATGGCTCAGGAATTAGCAGGACCAGGCATTTCTAAAAGTAGGAAATGTGAAAAGAGGCAACAGCAATGAAATTTTGTTGGGGCCAAAAGCAAGAATTCATTGGAAGTCTTCTTAAGAGACCATCAGACCCTCAGATAGCCTTCCTATATGGCAGTGTAAGTATAATAGATTGCAGCATTATGTCTCCATTTTATCAGCCCTCCCTCTGCTGTGTGATTTTGTAGTCACTCCCACCAAAAGCAGAATGTGTATCTGTGCCTCACTGAGGTTAGGCTTGGCTAAGAGACTTCCTTTGGCCCATGGAATGTGGGGGAGAAGTATAGTGAACAAGGTCTGAGCTTGGGCTATAAAAGACATTGTGTCCCTCCACTTATTCCTATTGAAGGTCTGACATTGCAGTAGAAGAGAATTCCAGAGTAGCCTGTTGGTCCAAGAAGAATGAGCCACATGGAACAGACCTGATTTAGGCCCACAGCCTGAATCCAAGCCCAACCAAGCTCAGATGACCTGCAGTCCCATGAGCTAGAAACAAGTTCTTGTAGCTATAACAGGCCACCAATATTTTGAGGTTATTTGTTCCACAGCAAAGTTGACTCAGATGATAATAGGTACCCAGAAGTACTAAATGCTACAGTGTGTAGTTATTACAGCAGCATTCCATTTCTAGGTACTCAACAACTTCTTACCCTTTTGTTTTGGAGGCCTCAGGCGCTAGGGCAAAGCCATGCAGGCAATGCTGACCAGATACGTCTCAGCCAGCCCTCCTTCCGGGAGAATTGTTTCCAAGGTTGGTCTTGGCTTTGGGAATAGGTCAAGGTGGCAATATATTATAACACGTTGCAATATATATGGTTTCAGAGGCCAGAAAAAATGATGAGGAAAATATTATAGGAGACTAGAAAAATGGCACCCTATGTTTTTTAATGGCAAAATGTTTGGTATAATTGTTACCTACAGTAACTTGGAAGATTGAAAATATGCCTAATGAACTCAGACTTCAGCAGGGAGGTGTCCAGGCAGCATACTGACAGAGGCAACTGGAGCATCTTCAGTAATTTTAGACTGAAGACAGTAAGGAGCTGGCCAAGACAGGAGACCTTAGAGGAGAGGCCATGCTCCACAAATGTAGGGGAGGGAGTACACAAGAGGCTGGACTAAGGCTGAGTGAGCCCAGACTCCCTGCTCAATCCTGCCTCCACTGGGGATTGATCTGGAGGCACCTGAGTTTGAAGAGGCGCCTGTGCCCACCATCAGCCATGACCAGAGCCTTCTGGAGCTGGTGATTCCTGAAAAGCTTCCTGTGTGTATATTTTAACATTCCTCCCAGTCCCTGGTACTTGGCAAATGTTTCTTGAACAAATAAATAACTGGTCTTAAGTCATTTAACCCCCTTACTTTAATTTCCTGGGTCTCGTTGAGCGATAAGTTTCCATGATGGATATCCGTCCTGATTCTCAAGCTATAAAGAGATCCGAGAATTTCTGTGGTCTGTTTGTCTCACTTCAGACTGTTCCTCAGGCAACCACAGGTAGTACCAAGTAACCAGCACCCTCCATGCTAAGCCCGTGGTCCTCTCCAGAGCATGGAGTCCAATATCAGCCTAGACACAGCCACGCGTGGACTAAGCAAGAGGGAGGTGGGGGTCATCTGGCTTAAGTACTGTTTAAACACCTTATTTCTCAATAACTTTTTTGTCATCTCAAAAAAAAGGAGCAAGTTCTGCCTAGGGCAGTGTTAGACTCAAGCTTCTCTTGGAATCCCTGGAAGATGCCTGGCAGGAGGGCAAGTGGGAACCAACTGCTGAGTGTATCTGGAGGAAGCCCCAGATGGCTGCCCTCCTTGTCCTCTCTTCCTGAGGAAACTGAGAGTGCTGGGTCTTGTCCATGCAAAGAATGCAAGTATGGAGCTCCAAGTCTGTCCCATGAAACCACTGACCGCTCACATCTTCTTCCTCAGCTCCCTCTCACACCAGAGCTGCTGAAATCTACCAGCCTTCCAAACTGCCTCTCCTCGACCAATCTCTGATGTCCCTTTCTGATTCCAGTATCTCCTCTTCCTGTGGCCTCATCTGCCATCCATCCTTGGCTGGCAGAACCCCACTTCCTCTTACCCCCTGGTTTTGGGGTCTGCAGGCACTAGGCAAAGTCACTCAGGCAATACCCACCAGACACATCCCAGCCCTCCTTCTGGGAGAATCGTTCCCAGTGTTGACACCTCCAGGCCTGCTGGCCCCTGCTCATCTCTGGTCATAGCTGAGAGCAACTGTGTTATCAGCAGGCTCTTAATGGGGTTTTCCATCAGCAATCAAAGCTCACAAGGCCTGAAGGCAAACTTCATACCCGACATACCCTGGCTAAGGAGAAAGACGGGAACACAGTGGGAAAGATTAGAATGTTGTGATGGTGAGAGGGGCCTTACATGTGGATGCCACTGCATGGTTCCCTGGGGCTAATCTTTTCCAGGGTGCTAAGGAAGCGCAAGAGGTCTGCACCACGTGAAGGTGAGAGAGAGCTCCCTGCCCAGCTTGCCGACTGCTTGCACGGCCGCAAACACAGCTAACAGAGCTAGCTGTCAGAGGCAACAGCAAGACTTTTTATTTTTTTAAGAAATAACACCTTTTGTTTCCCAGTGTTTCCTTCTATCTGCCTCCTTTCCTTCATCCCCACAGGTTTTGAGGAGTTTGGGTGGCTGCACATCCCAGATCTCTGGTAACAAGCCCAGATTTCTTGCAGGAACGCTCCTGCTACTGGCCCAAGACTCCAATCTCTCACAGAGCGGAGGAGCTGTCAGGACAATCACATTCACATTTGGGAGAATGACAGCAGCTCTTTCAACCTGGGGCAGATGGGGCAGTGGCTCACACCCTGTCACCAGATGAAGACTAGCCACTGCTGATGGTGGCTTCTCAACCTAAGAGTCTCCCATTGCTGGTGCTTCCCAACTTGAAAAATACTGTAGGAGACACGAGGTTGCCACAGTCCCTCAGAGGTCTTCATGATGTGAATCGAGCGAGGGTCAGCTGATGGCTGTTAGGACCTGACCTTATGCCAACCATCTCTGTCAATAGCTCTCTCGCCTCTAATCTGGAGCGACACCGAAGTCAGGCAAAAATCTACCTTGCACTCAATGGCATATAAAACAAAGATGATATGCAATTATCAAGCTGCCCTTCCCAAGAGCCGAGGAGATCTTCTTGCAAGAATCAGGGTTTAAAATGAAGGATCAGAGATCTCAAGGGGGTCCTGCAATAACACAGTTTAAAGAGAACCAGGGCTCAGCCAGAGCCTCACTAATGGCAGGCACTTGATAAACGCACACTGCATTCAGTGAGATGGAAGGAGGGTAACGTATGCCGAGGTGCTATTATAAAATGACTATGTGGATTTCAGAGGGCACAGTCATCTCTGTCATACAGAATTGCAATTGCCTCATCTTTGGATGATGGGCATTCCCAAATTTGTAGCCAGTTGGTCAAAAGTACAGGTGGCCTGGGAATCCCAGAGCTTGTGGCTAGTGTCCAAAAGAAGAGAAGTCTTGTAGAGGACAGAGCCCTTGACCTAACTCCAGGTAGTCAGCAACAGAATTGCACCACAACTCCGAAAGACTCTGTAGACACCATGGTGAAAAAGAAAGACACAGTCCTGGCCTTCTAAGGGCTTAGCATCCTGTCAACGTGGCAGACAGACACTCACTAGCAAGTACTGTGGGAGCTGCATTTGAAGTGCATTCCTGGGCATGGGGGTTCCTGTGGCAGAAGGAGCCTCAGCACCTAAGGACCTCAGGAGCAAGCCTGTCTCTTACTCATCCACATTTTGGATGGCACTTCATGATGGTGACTTGGACATCAACAGAATATGACAGGACTTTGTTCAGGCCAGAACATTTTTACCTTTGAAAATTACTCAGCCTGGGCACAGTGGCTCACATCTGTAATCCTAGCACTTTGGGAAGCCAAGGTGGGCAGATCACTAGGTCAAGAGATCAAGACCACCCTGGCCAACATGGTGAAACCCCACCTCTACTAAAACTACAAAAAATTAGCCAGGCATGGTGGCATGTGCCTGTAGTCCCAGCTACTCAGGAGGCTGAGGCAGGAGTATTGCTTGAACCCAGGAGGCGGAGGTTGTAGTGAGTCGAGATCGTGCCACTGCACTCCAGCCTGGCTTACAGAGCGAGACTCTGTCCCAAAAAAAAAAAAAAAAAGGAAAATTGCTCAGTGAGTGACCCCTTCTCATTTTCCCAGGTAGGTCATGCCACATGGAAAGCAGGAGTATTCCCCGCCCTGAGTCTGAGGCCCTCCTCATTTCCCCTGATCTCTCCTGGCTTCCTGCTTTCTGCTTTTCTTTCCCTTCTGAACCCACCCCTCATGCTTCTTGCCTCTTCCTCATTCATTCTCTCTCTCTGTCCCTCATCAAAGAAAATACTCTTACCATGGGGAGAAATAATCATCGTCCTCCTTCAATTGAAAGGATAACTGCATTGTTCTGCAATAAAAAACAAGAGCAACTTGGACATGGGGGCAAAGAGGAGAGAGAAGAGAGGACAAAGGGAGGAGAGGAGAGAATTGAGGCCAGAGTTCTCCTTCCACAGCACTCCAGGCAGGCCCTACAAAATGATCCAGTTAGCACTCATGACAAAACTGGCTCATCGTTCCTGGCAGTATAAATAGACTAGTAGACTATAACTTATGTTAAAGATAATATAGAAATAAGAATCATCATTATCATCATCATAAATGCCATGTATGATTCTAGAATCATCAAATTTTTATGAACGAATGTTGCAGAAAAGTTAACTCCAGTAAATAGCAGAATTGGGATAAGTAGTCTTGCTGCTGGGATAGTTGATCTATGGCTTCCCCCAGGTCCTTAATCCTCTCTGAGCCTCAGTTCTTTATCTGCAAAATGGAGCTCTGACCCATTCTGGCACACAAACAGCCTATAAGAGAGCCAGGATTTGGCCCAGATCATGTTGCTCAGAACCCAGAGAAGATCTTTACCCCCTCCCACAGCTCCTCCTCTCCTCTTCAGATCACTGCTGTCTTGCCAAGTGAAAAAATGGCAGAAGCAATGAATAAGGTGACGGCGAAGAAGAACCTTAAAGAGAAAGTGTCACCAAATGCCTCACAGTCATTAATTAAATGAGAAGATAGGGATAGAACAGTAAGTCCTAGACCTAGTTTTATATTTGAAGAGGGAAGAAGACATTGGCCCTAGGGAAACAAAGGGAAACGCCTTCCAGAGTCCACTAACTTTCTTCCACTTTCCACTACTTTCTTCTATAGAGAGGGCAAATGTGAACACGTGCAAGCTCACTAAAAAGTAGACTTACTGGGCTTACCTTGGGGCCTAGAAGACAGAAAAGCTGATGCCAAAGGACATGACCCTTCTGAGAAAGTAAAAGTCATGGATCATTAATAATTAGGAAGGTGAGACATCTGGGGTCTAAAATTTGACTTTTACTCATTTGTTCATTTTGCAAATACAGGCAGTAAGTTAAGGACTCTAGGAAATACAGTGTTTACCAACATAACAGACTCTGCCCTTCAGTGACTTAGGCTCACATATTTATACAAGTTTCTAGTAAAACATAAATTAGTACTTTAAAAACAAGATAATTTTTCATTTTCAGTTTAATTAAATACAATGAGGAGGGGAGAAATGGCCAAACATAGAGGTAGCAAAATCAAAACTCAGTGTTTTCAAACATGATTGATCTTAAAAATAGTTATAGAAGATATTGAGACAATTGACAAAATTTATATCTAGACTGTAGCTTAGATATTAGTATTGTAGTATCTAATTTCCTAAATGAAAGGAATATGCTCAGTTTTAGAAACACACACTCAGGTATGTAAGGGTAATAGATGTAACATCTTCAACTTACTCCCCAATAGTTTAGAAAAAACACACAGAGAAAGAAAGAAACAGAAAATGATGGAAAGTAAACAAGCAAAAATGTGAACCTATGGAGACTCTATGTAAGGAAATTAGAATAAATATTGGTACTATTCTTGATGTTTTTCTATAAGTTTGAAATTATAATTTAAAAGTACCCCCAAACTCTCATGATTGATATGATGAATAAATCATTGTTTATCCATCCCCAAAGAGACTTCATTTGGCCGGCACTGAATCTGAATCATGGTTTTCCTTTCTTCTGCAGCCAAAACACAAGAAAATCTCGAGATGTTGCACGCCAAGCATGGAAAGGTAACATGTTTTAGAATGTGAGGTCAATGACTATGTTTAAATGAGACAATTCAAACCAATTTCTCAAAGTTTACCCAAACACAGCTGGTAGAAAGAGTGAGACTGTCCAAGTCACCGTAATCACTAATTCCCCAACTGTCCCTAAGCCACAAGTGCTACTAAAAACACACACCAAAGGCAAGTGCTTTGAAATTTTATAGCAATATAGGTACACATATGTATCTACATACATTCTGAGGAAGGAAGGGGATGGGGGGAGAAAGAGAAAGAGGAAGGGAGGGAGGGAGAGAGAGAATGAATATCTACTATGGACCATTAAATAATGGATGACAGTTAAGAAATGATATGGGCAACCAGGTAAAAGTCCCCTACATAACCTCACAAAACTGAGGAAGAAAAATTATTGAAAAAAGAACACCCTTCATAAGGCTGAAATTCCTTTTACCTAGCCCACAACATTGTGCTCAGCTAGGAGGATATAATCATGTAATGGTTGCATTTCACTTTCATTCTCAAAATGCATTGTACCCAAAGTTTACTCTGCAATTTAATACAATATTGAGATAGCAATTAGGGAAAAGTTAAATTCTAAAAATGCCATATTTAAATGAAACTTTAATTCCCCCTCCCAAAGAAATAAATGAAAACAGGAAACATTTCTTCCTTAATGGAGCTCAGATCCTGTCATTAACCCACTGGGATGCTTGAAAGTAATTTTGATTCTTGCATTGTTGAGAGGGATCTAGTCCTGGCATACTATAAATTCTAATTAAACAAAAAGGGAAAAATTTTAAAAGTGAACAGTGCAATCAATTATAAATATTCTATTTAGACAGAGTAATGTTAGCATAACAAGTGAACTTAAAAAAGGAAAAGGGAAAATAATTATTAAACAGATGGGTAGTGAAAAGTTGGGTTTTTTTTAAAGCACAAAACCTTAATCTGAAGCCAAGCAGAGATGAAGATAAACAAGAAGTTGCCCTCCACAGCCAAAGAGCATAATACCCAGGAAATCAAATGAAATCAGTCTAAAATACTGACTGCAGTTAACACGAACTTAGCATCCTGATGCCAAATGAAACACTTAAGCAAGTTCCCTATTTTTAGGGCTTTGTATCTTGGTGGTTGTATAATGAATCAGGATGTGTCTTGGCAAACTCGCTGGCAGCCTGGAGGATATTTGTTTTCCTACCAAAAATAGTAGGAGTCTCCTAAAACGTGAAATGGACACAAAGCGAGCAGAGCACTTGAGAAATCTGGCTCAACCACTGAATCAGAAGAGATTAGTCAGGAGCCCAAGGCTAAGGCCTGACACCTTGTCTGGTTATACAAGAGGCTGAAGGAACACAAGGATGGCAAGTAAAAGATGAAACAGTGCTTTGTCTATTGTGTGAGACCCGTTCTGCAGATCTCCCAAGAAAAACAGAGATTTCAGAGCTGAGACCCTACCAGGCTGTTAGAATGGAACCCCCAGGCTGGGGTGTCTTAGATTAAGGTACCCCACAGCAGAGGTTCCCTACTTGGAAACTAGTAAATTCCTCCCACCACCATAAAAGATGTGCACTTTTACTCCAGAAACACTTTTCTCTTTATCGTATGGGACCTCAGCATGACCCAAACTATAATACTTCTGTGTCAGCATAGCTCAGGATTCAAACTCCGGTGGTATGCCTACCTGGGGCATCTTTCACCATGCAGGGCCTCAGTCCTCTCAACTATAAAATGAGAGGGCAGAACAAGTAATCACTGAGGTCCTTTTCAGTTCTAGAAATGGAATTATAATGAGCAATTCTAAATTCAGAGAAATTAACTTTTGGACCTCCATAGTCTTGGTTGTGGGCACTCATAATCGACATGTTTTTGTCTGGTCAAATCACACAATTAAGTCTAGTTGGCCAAGGATGGACCAACAGGCTTCCTAATGGCTCCTAGGAAATTCTATAACCCTGTTGCCGTAATCTCATAATGCTTGTAGGAATTACTTGTACAGCATAATTGGTCACATAAACTGAAGCTTCATTGTTAAATTACTGACATAGAGAAGAATCAAGCCCAAGGAGGAAACTTCTTGGAGCTCTTTCGAGGGAGCTGTTATTAAAAGACTGAGGGGGCTACATTACGTAGATGTTTTCCCTGCTTAAGAAATAATAAGAATAATACCTAAGAGATGCTGACTGTTTGCCATATGCCAGAACCTGTTCTAGGGTCTTTGTGTGATTATCTCACTACAATCTCCTATCAATCCTAAAAAATTGGTCATTATCCCTCAACCGCTCTAGCAGAAGAAGAAACTGAGGACAAGGAGGCTAAATAACTCACCCAAGGACATTCAGAAATAGGATTTGAACCTGGGATCTGGTTTCAGAGCTAGCATGCTTCACAAGGTTTCAGTATAAATACAATTGCACAGTATATGAATGATGCTAATTCCTTGAACTTCTAGCTCACTTTTATTTTATATTTTAAATGTATGATTTGGAACCAATTCCAAATATACAGAAAAGTTATAGAAACAGTACATTTGAGCATCAGAAAGTAAGTTGTTGGCATTTTTCCTCATCATCCCATGAATGCTTTACTGTAGTAATCCTATAACCACAACATGAACCTCGAAATTGTGAAACAAAATATTGAAGCATTATTACTATTTCATCCTCAGACCCCATTCAGGTTCATCCATTATTCTCAACAGTGTCTTTTCTAGCAAAAGGGGCCAGTTCTGAATCACTAGTTGCCTTGAATTGTCATGGCTATTGAGCTTCCTTCAATCTGCAACAGATTCCTGATCTTGACATTCATGAACTTAGCATTTTTGAAGATTACAAGCTAGTTATTTTTTTAAATGGCCCTAAATTTTAGTTTTTCTGATGTATTCCCACAATTAGGTCTAGGTTATGCATCTTTGGTGGGAATATCACAGGAGTGATGCTGTGTTCTTCTCTCTGGACTTTGCAGGTGGCACATAATCTCAGTTTGTCCCATTTCTGGTGATGTTAGCTGGAGAAACCTGGCAAACACACCAGATTACTCATTTTTCTTTTTTAATTTGAAGGTATTTCATAAGAAGGTACTTTAAGACTGCATAAATATTCCAGTACTCAAAAAACTTTCCAGTTATTTATTTGTTAATTTATTTATATTAATCTGAACTCAGATTCCTGTCTTACTCACTGAGTTATTATCTGTTATCACTTTTCTTGATGTTCAAATTATTCTAGATTTGGCCAGTGGGAGGCCATCCAGCAGGCTTCTATGTCCCTCAGAAATGTCCCCATTATTCTTTGAATCTTACTTTTTGGCACAACATGTTGTTGCAGCCTCAACTTGTACTTTGCCTGCCCTAGTTCTGAAATCTGTAATTTCTCCAAAGAGGACTTGTTTCTCTTAGTGGAAAATGGTATTTAGGAACCAGTATCTGGGCGGTAGGTGTGCTCATAGTGATTGCTCACTGCTGCTGATCCCTGCCCACCCTCCTTACGGCAGACACCTTTTCACCCCCCTCAGGCTTCAATACCTTAGGATTATGCAGACACCTCCTCATCCCACTTGAGCTCCAATGTCCTTCTTGAACCACCAAAGCATCCCTCTCCTATTCCACAATACCCAGGCCCATGTACAGTGAGTGAACACCTACCTTCTTCAGCCCTATCTAATGGGGCTTTTGTACTGAAATATTCCAGAAGGGTAGAAGAAGACTGAGCCTGCCTTTAGATGACATCATTTGCTAAGTCTTTCAGGCTCACAGGAAGGGACACTAAAGGGCTCCCATATCATTTGTTTCTACCTTCTATGCATTTTCTGAGGTGGGCTAGTACCTACCACACCATTCTGGTACATCAGCCTCGCCAATGTCCAAAAGATAATGGCAACACCACTCAGAGAAAAAACTCATTGAAGTAGCTGTTAGAGGACTTTTAAGCATCAAAACCTACCCAAGGAAAAAATAAGTTCCTTTGGTAGAATAGGATGCAGTGAAGAATAGAGTAGAATGTAGTGAAGCACATTGCCCCTGTCCCATTTTTCAGGAAAAAAAAATTAGATCGAAAACTTCAAATCAAAAAATTTTATTTAACATACTAGTATGACTGTTTTACAAGCAGGAATAGTGTGGCTAGAGGAGAAGAAAACTGATATCGGAAAAAATGGAAACAGCTCAGCTTGGGATCTGGAGTTATTTGAGTCAGAGTTGGTGACACTTGTGCCACTTAACAGCTGGATGACTTTACGCAAGTCACAGAACCTCTGTGAACTTGGACTTCTCACTTGTAAAATGAGGAAGTAACAGAAAAGGAACAATAATAGCCATGAATTGGATCATTGGCTCCTTTGCTTTTAAAACTCCCAGAGGCTTTCCACTCCCTCAGCAATTTACCTTGGCATTGAGGACCCTTTACTTCATTTTTACCCTCACTCATATAGTCTGATCACCCTGATTGATCCCATTCTTTGAATATTCCAAGCTCCTTCCCTCCTTGGGGCTTTGCATTTGCTGTTTCTTCTGCCTGAAACACTCTTCTTGTTACTTAGGTCTCTACCCAAATGTCACCTCCTAAATTTGAAGCCATTCTCTTCCTCCTCAGGTACCCACCATCATCTTAACAGCCTGTTTCATTTTCACCATAACACTCATCACTTTCTAAGGGATCACAGTTTGGCATATTTAATCATTTTCTACTGTTCCCATTAGAAAGAACATAAGTGTCGTAACTCTGGTTGTATCCCTAGGACCTCGGACAGTGGCTGGCAAATGGTAGGTATGTAATAAATATGTATGGTATAAACGAATAAATGAATGGTAGCTATTCTAGATGGTTTGATGAGAATTAAATGAGATAATATAAGTAAAATACTTAGCACAGAACCTGGTAAATAATAAGTCAATAATGTTGTGGTATAATAAAAAATATCAGGGAAACTGACTTCTAGCCTTGGCTCTGTTTCCTGCAAGCAGGATAACTCTGGGCAAGCCATAACATTCTCTAAGCTTTAGTTTTCTCATCTGTAAATCCCGCAATGTAAATTTGAGTATTTCTCAGGTCTTTTCCAGGATTAAAGTTCAATCGTTTTTTCTATCTCATGGTCAAAGTTTTCAGTCCTGTCCAATGATAAATTAGTCCTTTGTTGGTAAAAACTGAACTACTGTTGCCTACACAGTATCTCTGACAGGCTGACTGTGGTACTGCTGGGGTATTTTGGATCCAGTGTCTATTTAATAACTATACTTTTATTTTTAATTGATGGGGTCTCACTATGTTGTCCAAGCTGGTCTTAAAGTCCTGGCCTCCAGATGTCCTCCTGCCTCAGCCTCCCAAGTAGCTGGGATTACAGGTATGAGCCACTGTGTCTAGCATGCTAATTGTGCTTTTAACTCAAATTTACAAAGGAAATTTCTAGCCAACTCTGCAGGGTCCCTGCATTTCTGCTCTACCTCAACTCTCTCCTCTACTCTAATTTCCAAAGGAAAAAACAGAGGCTGGCTTTAGCTTTACAGTCATTTGGCTTGGGCCATAGTGAAATATTTATCAAAACAGAATCCAGAGAAACCTCAGAAAGAGCAGTAAAATTTGACGTTTCACCCAGATATATTTAGTGAAATTTCAAAACCCTAGATGAAAATCTACAGTCCAAGAGACATCAGTTTATCTCAAAAGAGAGTTTCTAAAAACACTATTAAAGCAAAGGACCAAATGTGGCTTATTTATTCTGTTATTTCAAAATAAAATGCAGAAGTCTATACCTTACCACTCAAAAACCCATAATAATCTCCCCCAGTGACACCAAACTCAGTGACTTGGCAATTATTCATCCTTGAAAAATGACTCCTGGGCGACAAGTCTGAAAACAATGCAATGTGTCTTATAGACAAAATTGTGTCATGGCACAGTCTGCCAAACTCCAGTTGGGAGTCTGTAATTCATCTTTTTACCTTGATAGTAAATATGATCTACCTACAACAGAAACAAACACAAAAGAAGGATAAACATTCCTTCCATTCAGTTTGCTCTTGTTTCTTTATTTGCTTGAGCCAATCAAGCCAATCTGGTTGCTGGCCTACGTAGGACCTAGCTTCAATCAAATTAGTTTTAATGCTTCTGACAGCCTCGTTCCTTTACCCTTTTCTCCTGCAACAGGTTACAAAATTAGTGCCTGAAAGAGGTTTGGATCCTTGCTATTCAAAGTCTTTAGACCAGTAGCAATGGCCTCACCTGGGATCTTGCTGGACACGCAAAATCTCAGATACCTCTCCAGATTTACGAAATCAGAATCTGCATTTATAGGGTCCCTAGGTAATTGACATGCACACTGAAGTTTGAGAAGCACTAAGTTAGAGTTAAGCCTTTGAGGTACTTGAAATTAAATAAACTTAGTCCATATTAATTTGGAATAAAGTAGAATAGATTATTAGGTTTGTTTCTCATAAAGCAATAACTTATAATTGACCCATGGGGGGTTTTGTGATATTATTTTGGTCTTATAATTTATTTTTTCTTTTTATTTACTAGGATTTCTCATACTCCTAGGGCAGGTTAAAAACAACAACAACAACAACAAAAGATGTATTGCAAAATACCTGCGATGTAGTAGTAAATTGGCTTTACAAAGGGGAAGAGCCCTGATTCATACTTTTTGCCAATTTCCATAGTGTAAATACTCCTTTACAGCCCATTTCTGGCTGCCAACAGTTTAATAGCTGGCATACAAAATTCCTGAAAATTTAACAATTGGCTTTTATAAACTCTTATGAACTACTCCAACACACCACTGAAAGGCCCACAAAAAGGAAACCTCTTTTCACTCAAGCCTCTTCCAAATGAAATGACACCAAGCTAGACTTTCTAAACATGCTTTTCATTATGCCATACCTCTGCTCCAGAACCTAAGAAACTATTAATTACTGATCACACATATCTAACCTCCTTTTCCTGTTTTTTTAAGACTTCTTATTCCATTGCACCCTACTTATCCCACTTCATTGTCTAGATCTCCTTAACATGGCACTAGGCTTCCCACTTCTGTTTCCTACAACCTATCAACTCTTGAGGGCATGATCGAGGAGGTATGTGACTCCAGTTGTTGCTGGCATCACTTCCCACAATGAGGGACAGAACTGCTGCCAGATAGAACTGGCACTGCAAATGGCAGATGAAGGGATGGAAAGAACCTGGGTATTGATAATATATTCGAGTTTCTGGACCTACCTTTCCTGAAACTTGCTCTTCTTATGAACTTTCTGTTATATGAGCCAATAAATACCCAAGTTTTATACCTGCAACTGAAAAACAAACCTGGTAACAGTACATCTAAAAGGTAAGTTCCTTATTGGCGCAAGCTACCGTGAATTCAAATGAGGGCATCACAAACACAGCCTATCATCCTCACAATCTCAGGAAGAGAGAAACCATCTGGAAAGATATCACTAAGAAGTCAATCATGATAAGAGTGTCATACAGTAGTTCACAGTCTCATTGAATCTTAGATACGTAAAGGAAATGGTCTCCACCAAAAAAAAAAAAAAAAGTCCATGACAGGAAATGACCATCCTCTTATAATGAATCGAACTTCATGTCTTTCCAAGGCAGTACATCCTATTATTTTAAATTATTTGTAATGAGCTAAAATAAGCTTTTCTTTAATTTCTAGTCACAGTTGTAATGATCTTCTTTTAAACCACACATTTAAAAATCTTGAGATATACGAAAATATTGATGATGACTCTCTTCAAACTACCTTATTCTCAAGTTTCCAGACTGCTGACCACCACTCACCTATGAATACAAGGACAGAACTCAGTGGCATGCCTCTAGACATATCCCCCCACTTTGGCATCAGCTTATATTAATCTACTTTCTTTGCATACAATGATATACTCTATCACAAATCTAAAGTTTCTCTAACTTGACCACAAGAATACGGTATTAGTTAATGTAACACCAGTTTCTATAACCAATAACCCTCTGAATTTCATTGGTGTAATCCAACGGAAGTTTTTATTTCTCCCTTGCATAGATTCAAAGGCAAGGTTCTGACTGGTGATGACTCAGGGTCCCAGTAGCCTTCCATCGTGTGGCTCCACCACTCCACTGCTGGGCTTCCAAAGCCACCATGGAAACAGCATGAGGACAGCACCTGGTGAAAGGTATGGTTTGGGCCAAGTTTGGAACTGGTGCACATGACTTCTGCTCAGACAGTCATTTTATGTGCCATAACCCAGAGACTTAGCTGCGTAACCAGAAGGAAGAGGATGTAAGTTTGATGAAGAGCAAGCCAATCTCTGCCACAAATACCATATTAAAATGTCTAAACAGTTGTCTAAATGTCTAAACATTTACAGAAATCCAAATCATCCATGAGGACAGTCAAGGATTTGCCTAATTTTGAAAAAAGAATCATGTCTCACAGGAAAATAGGTATGGCAGCACACATATTTCATAAAAATAGAAAATGTTTTGGCACAGAATGGGAAACAAGGAAGGAAGAGTGACTCCAAAAGGCTTCTTACGGAGTGTGTTAGGAAAGCCCACTTCTTCTCAAGCATAAGAAAAGAGCAATAGCAGATTGAGAGTAAAAACACTTATTTTTGGAAAAGATTTTCTATTGCCTGAATAATTTGTAAGGAATACCAATGCTGTACGTTGTTATTCCCACATTACTCATATTTGTCACTTAATAAAATGAAATAGATCAAAAAGGGTAAACTGATAGGTTTGACTGGGTGAAAAGAAAAGCTTTTGTATATTAATAAACAGCATACAAATTTTAGGAACATTCTTGCTATGATTATGACAAAGAGCTAATATCCCTAAAATATAAATAACATATAAATAATGTAATAATAAAAAGTAAATACTCTGATGGAAAAAAATAAAGAACATTATTAGACACTTCACAAAATACAAAGTATCAGTAAAATAAAATAGTTTAACTCAATGGCAATCAAAGCAAAAAAAAAAGAGAGAAAGAGTAAAATACCCATTTTTTTACAAATCAAGTTGGCAAACCTTTTTTTACAAAACTGGAATACATATTGGCAAGAATGTGGTAAACTTAGCATTCTTATCTAGAACTGTGTGACATAGGTATGGAGACACTTACACTTGCTCTCCAGTCTAAAACTTTCATATTCAAGAGTCTACCTTACAGGATTAATCAGAGAAGACCACTGACATTCAGGTGCAAGTTTGTTCATCACAGAATTATTTTTCTTAATTTAAATATAATTGTTTATTCCATAAAACACCAGAGGTCATAACTATAAATTCTAGCAATTCTGTCATGCAGTCTATACCCCATACCCCATAGAGTACATTTTTTAAACCTTAATCCTTCTCTCTTTCATTCCCAGTGCCACAACAGCACTAAGCCAAGTTCGTATTTCTTTTTTTTTTTTTTATTTTACTTCAGGTGCATACTATATCTGGCATTTCTCCCCATGTTATCCTTCCCCGCCCCCCATTGTCTCTCCCCTACCCTCCCCCCAACTGTCCCCTGTGTGTGATGCTCCTCTCTCTGAGTCCACGTGTTCTCGTTGTTCAACACCCACCTATGAGTGAGAACATATGGTGCTTGGCCTTCTGTTCTTTCGTCAGTTTGCTGAGAATGATGGTTTCCAAATTCATCCAAGTCCCTACAAAGGACACGAACTCATCGTTTTTTATGGCTATGTAGTATTCCATGGTGTATATGTACCATATTTTCTTTGTCCAGTCTATCATTGATGGGCATTTGGGTTGGTTCCAGGTCTTTGCTATTGTACACAGGGCTGCAATGAACAAACATGTGCATGTGTCTTTATAGTAGAACGATTTATAGTTCTTTGGGTATATACCCAATAGTGGGATTGCTGGGTCAAATGGAATTTCTATTTCTAGATCCTTGAGAAATCACCACACTGTCTTCCACAATGGTTGAACTAATTTACACTCCCACCAACTGTGTAAGAGTGCTCCTATTTCTCCACATCCTCTCCAGCATCTGTTGTCTCCTGGTTTTTTAATGATCGCCATTCTAACTGGCGTGAGATGATATCTCAGTGTGGTTTTGATTTGCATTTCTCTAATGACCAGTGATGATGAGCATTTTTACGTATGTTTGTTGGCCTCATATATGTCCTCTTTTGAAAAGTGTCTGTTCATATCCTTCGCCCACTTTTGAATGGGGCTGTTTGTTTTTTTCTTGTATATCTGTTTTAGTTCTTTGTAGATTCTGGATATTAGCCCTTTGTCAGATGGGTAGATTGCAAAAATGTTTTCCCATTCTGTTGGTTGCCGATTCACTCTAATGATCATTTCTTTTGCTGTACAGAAGCTCTGGAGTTTAATTAGATCCCATTTGTCTAACCTGGCTTTTATTGCCATTGCTTTTGGTGTTTTAGTCATGAAGTCCTTGCCTATGCCTATGTCCTGGATGGTTTTGCCTACGTTTTCTTCTAGTGTTTTTATGGTGTTAGGTTTTATGTTTAAATCTTTGATCCATCTGGAGTTAATTTTAGTGTAAGGTGACAGGTAGGGGTCCAGTTTCTGCTTTCTGCACATTGCTAGCCAGTTTTCCCAACACCATTTATTAAACATGGAGTCCTTTCCCCATTGCTTGTTTTTGCTGGGGTTGTCAAAGATCAGATGGTTGTAGATGTGTGGTGTTTCTTCTGGGGTCTCTGTTCTATTCCATTGGTCTATGTCTCTGTTTTAGTACCAGTACCATGCTGTTTTGATTACTGTAGCCTTGTAGTGTAGTTTGAAGTCTGGCAGTGTGATGCCTCCGGCTTTGTTCTTTTTGCTTAGGATTTTCTTGGCTATGCGGGGTCTCTTGTGATTCCATATGAAGTTTAAAGTGGTTTCTTCCAGTTCTGTGAAGAAGGTCACTGGTAGCTTGATGGGGATAGCATTGAATCTACAGATTACTTTGGGCAGTATGGCCGTTTTCACGATATTGATTCTTCCTAACCATGAGCATGGAATGTTTCTCCATCTGTTTGTGTCCTCTCTTATTTCGTTGAGCAGTGGTTTCTAGTTCTCCTGGAAGAGGTCCTTTACATCCTTTGTTAGTTGTATTCCTAGGTATTTTATTCTCTTTGTAGCAATTGTGCATGGGTGTTCACTCTTGATTTGGCTCTCTGTTTGCCTGTTATTGGTATATAGGAATGCTTGTGATTTTTGCACATTGATTTTGTATCCTGAGACTTTGCTGAAGTTGCTTATCAGTTTGAGAAGATTTTGGGCTGAGACTATGGGGTCTTCTAGATATATAATCATGTCATCTGCAAATAGAGACAATTTGACTTCCTCTTTTCCTAATTGAATACCCTTTATTTCTTTTTCTTGCCTGATTGCTCTGGCTAGAACTTCTAATACTATGTTGAATACGAGTGGTGAGAAGGGCATCCTTGTCTAGTGCCTGATTTCAAAGGGAATTCTTCCAGCTTTTGGCCGTTCAGTATAATATTGGCTGTAGGTTTGTCATATATAGCTTTTATCATTGTATGATATGTTCCATCAATACCTAGTTTATTAAGAGTTTTTACCATGAAGGGCTGTTGAATTTTATCGAAGGCCTTCTCTGCATCTATTGAGATAATCATGTGGTTTTTGTCTTTAGTTCTGTTTATTTGATGGATTACATTTATGGATTTGCGTATGTTGAACCAGCCTTGCATCCCTGGGATGAAGCCTACTGGGTCATGATGGATAAGCTTCTTGATGTGCTGTTGCAATCTGTTTGCCAGTATTTTATTGAAGATTTTTGCATCGATGTTCATCACGGATATTGGCCTGAAGTTTTCTTTTTTAGTTGAGTCTCTGCCTGGTTTTGCCATCAGGATGCTGTTGGTCTTGTAAAATGAGTTAGGGAGGATTCCCTCCTTTTGTATTGTTTGAAACAGTTTCAGAAGGAATGGAACCAGCTCCTCTTTGTATGTCTGGGAGAATTCGGCTGTGAACCTGTGTGGACCTGGACTTCTTTTGGTTGGTAGGCTATTGATTGCTGCCTCTACTGCAGCCCTTGTTATCGGTCTATTCAGGGTTTCAGCTTCCTCCTGGTTTAGTTTTGGTAGAGTACAAGTGTCTAGGAATTTATCCATTTCTTCCTGGTTTACTGGTTTATGTGAGTAGAGCTGTTTGTAGTCATCTCTAATGGTAGTTTGTATTTCTGTGGGGTCAGTGGTGATATGCCCTTTATCGTTTTTTATTGCATCTATTTGATTCTTCTCACTTTTCTTTTTTATTAATCTGGCTAACAGTCTGTTTGTTAATCTCTTCAAAAAACCAGCTCCTGGATTTATTGATTTTTTGAATGGTTTTTTGTGTCTCTATCTGCTTCAGTTCTGCTCTGATCTTAGCTATCTCTTGTCTTCTGCTAGCTTTTGAGTTTTTTTGATCTTGCTCCTCTAGTTCTTTCCATTTTGATGACAGGGTGTTGATTTTAGATCTTTTCTCTCTTCTCTGGTGGGCATTTATTGCTATAAATTTCCCTCTCGATACTGCTTTAAAGGTGTCCCAGAGATTCTGGTAAGTTGTGTCTTCATTCTCGTTGGTTTCAAAGAACATCTTTATTTCTGCCTTCATTTCACTGTTCATTCAGTCAACATTCAGAAGCAAGTTGTTTAGTTTCCAAGTGGTTATGCAGATTTGAGTGTGTTTCTTGATCCTGAGTTCCAGTCTGATTGCGCTGTGGTCTGATAGACTGTTTGTTATGATTTCTGTTCTTTTGCATTTGCTGAGGAGTGATTTGCTTCCAATGATGTGGTCAATTTTAGAGTAAGTGCAATGTGGTGCTGAGAAAAATGTATATTCTGTGGATTTGGGGTGGAGCATTCTGCATATGTCTATTAGATCTGCTTGGTCCAGCTCTACATTTAAGTCCTGGATATCCTTGTTAATTTTCTGTCTCGTTGATCTAATATTAACAGTGGAGTATTAAAGTCTCCCACTATTATTGTGTGGGAGTCTAAATCTCATTTTAGGTCATTAAGAACTTGCTTTATGTATCTGGGTGCTCCTGTGTTGGGGGCATATATATTTAGGATAGTTAGCTCTTCCTGTTGGATTGATACTTTTACTATTATGTAATGTCCTTCTTTGTCTCTTTTGATCTTTGTTGGTTTGAAATCCATTTTATCAGAGACTAAGATTGTAACCTCCTGCTTTTTTTGTTCTCCATTTGCTTGGTAAATCTTCTTCCATCCCTTTATTTTGAGTCTGTGTGTGTCTTTGTATGGGAGATGGGTTTCTTGAATACAGCACACCAATGGATTCTGACTTTTTATCCAGTTTGCTAGTCTGTGTTTTTTGATTGGGGTGTTTAGGCCATTTACATTCAATGTTAATATTGTTATGTGTGAATTTGATCCTGTCATTTTGTTACTGGCTGGTTTTCTTTCTCACTAGTTGACTCATTTTCTTCATTGCATTTTTGGTCTTTGCCAACTGGTTTGCTTTTGCAGTGACTGGTACTTATTCCTTTCCATGCTTAGTGTTTCTTTCAGGAGCTCTTGTAGGGCAGGTCTAGTGGTGACAAAATCTCTCAGTAATTGCTTGTCCATAAAGAATTTTATTTCTCCTTCACTTATGAAGCTTAGTTTGGGTGAATATGAGATTCTGGGTTGACTGTCCTTTTCTTTAAGGATGTTGAATATTGGCTCCCACTCTCTTCTGGCTTGTAGAATTTCTGCCGAGATCTGCTGTGAGTCTGATTGGCTTCCCTCTGTGGGTGACCTGACCTCTCTCTCTGGCTGCCCTTAGCATTTTTTCCTTCATTTTGACCCTGGTGAATCTGACAATTATGTGCCTTGGGGTTGCTCTTCTTGAGGAATATCTTTGTGGAGTTCTCTGTATTTCTTGAATTTGAAATTTGGACTGCCTTGCTAGGCTTGGGAAGTTCTCCTGGATAATATCCTGGAGTGTGTTTTCCAACTTGGATTCATTCTCCTCTGTCATATTCAGGTACACTGATCAAGTGTAGATTAGAGTTTTTCACATAATCCCATATTTCTTGGAAGCTTTGTTCATTTCTTTTCACTCTTTCTTCTCTTGTATTGCCTTCTCTTTTTATTTCATTGAGTTGATCTTCAATCTCTGATATCCTTTCTTCTGCTTGATCGATTCAGCTATTAAAATTTGTGTTTGCTTCACGTAGTTCTCGTGCTGTGTTCTTCAACTCCATCAAGTCGTTTATGTTATTCTCTAAGTTGGTTACTCCAGTTAGCATTTCGTCTAACCTTTTTTCAAGGTTTTGGTTTCTTTGCATTGAGTTAGAACATGTTCCTTTAGCTCTGAAAAGTTTCTTGTTATCCACCTTCTGAATCCTGTTTCCGTCAATTCTTCGCACTCCTTCTCAGTCAAGTTGTGATCCTGTGTTGTTGAGGAGTTGTGATCCCTTGAAGGAGAAGAGGTGTTCTGGTCTTTGATGGTTTCACCTTTTTTGCGCTGGTTTTTACCCATCTTTGTGGATTTACCTGGCTGTGGTGTCAGAGAGCTGCTGATGAGGTCACTTATCTGCCTGTTGGGGCGCTACTGGGTTTCTAGGGACTCCTTCAGGTTACTAGGGAAGCTTCCTGTGTCTTTTTTGTTTATGCTGGGAGATTAGGCCCGCCTCTTCCGCTGACGTGTGGGCGCTGCTGGGTTGTCAGGAACGCAGTCCAGTTGCTATGTAGGCTTCCTGTGTTTTTTGTTAAAACATGTAGCCCAGTCCCACCCCTCTAGTGGTGGGTTGTGCCCTTCCTCCACTGGGCTGGATAATTCAGAGTTCCTCTCAGACTGTGGCACTGGCTACGCAACCCACTAGAGTCAGAGCTTCAGCTCTCTGGGGTTTGTCGGGGAGGTTAGGACCCGCCCAGTTGCACCTGGCAGCTTTCTCTCTCTCCAGTCATGGGGTATGGGTCGCCCAGCTGCTCCCGCTTACAGCTCTCTCTCTCTCCGGGCGGGGAGGGGGCGATAGCTCAGTCTGCAGACTCTTATTCAACTCAGCACTTGTAATTCCAGGCGCTTGACTGGCCGGGAATTACAAGTGCTGAGGCTTTGGGGAAGCGCTGTATCTGGACCAGAGCGCCACAGGTGGAGCCTCTGACTCGCCAGTCAGATGCAGTTTCTGCGTTAAGCAGCACCCCCTCCCTGCCTCGGTCTGCCCTGAGTGGGCTTTGCTCACCCTCGGACCAGATCCGTTGAAATGCACCTGGTACCTCAGTTGGAGCTAGGAGATCTCTGGGTTTCTGCGTCTCTTCGCTGGGTGTTGTGCACTGGAGTTGTGTCTAATCCACCATCTTGGATCCTCCTCCATAGAATTATTTTTAATGATGAAGATGAAAATGTCCATTGTGTCAAAAACATTGCTTAATTAAAGCATGGCACATTTATACAAGCGAATGCAGCCATTAAAAGTCATGTTTTTGAAAAATAATAATGAAATAATGTTATATGGGAGAACAAATTAGGATATAAAATAATATATTCATGATGCTAATTTTAGAACATATACGTGTGTGTTCAGTAGTATATAACATATCTATGATAAAAAGCAGTTGGAATGCTTGATGAAGGGAAAGAACTAAAGCTTTCAAAACAGCTGCCAAAAATTTTTGCAACAAAGTAAATTCAAATTATTTTCATTTTTTACCTATCTGTTGGTGATAATATAGTGCTTAATATGCTCTTAAAATTTTAGCAATCGATTTGTGAACAGTGCTATAAACCGCAATGGAAGTTGCTAAGAAAGTGTGCTGGACTCCCATTTTTCTAAGAGGAGGAAAGCAAACAGCATCAAGAAATTCAAAGGAATGTTTAAAATCCAAGGATTTTTATTAGGGAAGACAAGTGCATCTTCACCACATTTTGACGTAAAAACAATATGACTCCAAGATCGATTCCTCATTTGGTAAAAATGCCTTTCTTCCTGAGAAACCCTAGTCTGGAAGGGACAGGAATCTTAGGGGCCCCTATTGAATCCAAGTAGTCAGACGTGGCTACTGTCTCTTTGAAGAGGAAGAAGAAGACAGTTGAATCAATTAGTTAAGTGTCCCATGCTCTGCCACTGAGACACCCACAGTGGTGCTGCTAAGAACACAGTCCTCCAGTGCCAGGGCCTGCCAACTAGCAGGCGTCTCAGAACACAAGGGCCTAACGGGTTATCAATGCCAACAAGAGACCTGGGAACCAAGGCCCTGCACTGCCACCAGCAAGGTAGCAGAGGGTGAGGATTCTTCTCTCCCAGTCTCACTCTCTTGGACTCTCTACCCCAAAGTAGGCCTGCATTCCCAGCATTAGAGCTGCTTGTTGACACAGCTCTTGAAATTGATACACACACACACACACGCACTCACCCTCAGAGTCATTTCAGGCCAGATGCTCTGCCAAGACAGGTCAGCCAGAGGAGTTTCAGCATCAGCAATCTCCCCCTCTGACAACTCCAGTATTGTGTGACACCCAGATCACTAGCCATGAGAACAAGTCAGAGTCTCAGAGGGAAATAGAATATGATGGGTTGCTCCTTAAGAGGTGTTAAGCAAATCAGCCCATCACTTTCAGCTTTGTATAGTAGTAAGTTTTGGAGAACATCTGACAAATGTTACCCATCTACGGACCTCCAGGTTTCTCCATGCCCCAAACTCTGGAGTAGGTAGGTATTGGCTTTATATCTACATAGCTAAAGAGGCTACTCAAGTGGGTCCTCCCAGAATAAAGAAGTTTTGCTCCAAGATGAGGAAATCACAAAAGCTGGAAACAAATGGCCAACTTTAAAGGGCAGTTTTTCTTAAAAGAAAAAAAAATAATAGATTTAACTTCCACTTCATGTAGCCCCTTGTACCTTAAAGCAATTTTTCTGGATCAAACAAGGAGATAAATACATAATTTTTGTGACAAATAGATTTTTCCAGGCTGGAGTTTAATCTAGGACTAAGCCATGGTAAACAAAAAGTCATGACCTCATTTATTTGCGGTCAGGGGTTGACACCAAGGTACTGCCTACATTGCTCTGCTATCAGAGCTCAGTTTTTTTTAATCCCTAAGATGGGTCACAATGCCCCCTGACTCATAGGATGCTGTGAAAGATCCATGCTATAATGCCTGCATTGTTATGGCCCAGTACCTGGCACAGGGAAAGGGCTTGTAGTTTCTTTCTCCACTACCTGTGCCTGCCATCTAGCCACCCTTTCCCCAAAACCCTCCACATCACTCTCACGTAAAAAAAATGCTGGTCCAAATCGCTTATGCCTTATTCACATTATGTTCTTCAAACTCTATTGCAAAGTTTTTTCCCCCTCCAAGTAAAATCTCAGCAAAAATCCTGAAAGAGCTTGCTGAAGCCCCATTGCCTGGTGAAAAATACCAGCTAGCAAAATGCAATCGAAGCATCTCTGAGGACCCCAGTTGCTTGAGAATCCAGTCCTTAATGAGTTGTGATTAGATTCTACTGTGTTCACAGGAGGAGAAGCAGGTTGGAGCTTTCATTGGTGCAGCCTTAAACCACCTTGGAATCTGGCAACACTAGCAGTCTCTGCAAGTGAGGAAAGCCCCCAGGGCACAGCCGAGCATACCACCTGTCTCCATTAAATCTGGTGACATACAGAACCATTTGTTCCTTACAGTTCTCTGCACAAAGCTACAGTTAATTTTAAAAAATATGGTACCATCCAAATGATGTCTCCATTTTTATCTAAGCCAAGCTCTGCAGGCTCATTCTCACATTAAGGGGAGAAATCTCCTGCCTGTATTAGCTGGTGGATATACTACTCTGAATGAATTGAGAAATCTGAGTGGGTTTCTATTATTCAAGATTCCATTCTCCTGTTTCTGAACAGCCTTCAATCTATTCCCCACACACTTCGAAATGATGATGCGGTTACTTCAACATAACTTTTAGCTTTTCAAAGCCCTTCAACATTTATTTATTTGACTAGTAGAAATTTTTTAAAAGACACAGATTGGGGGAGAGTATTAATTAATTATCACATCTTTTAATGAAGACATAAGTAAAACGCAGGTCTTCTGATTTTCAGACAGGGCCAATGGCTATGAGAGCCCAGGGTGGCTTCTGCCTGGCAAAAAAGACACAGCTCAGAAGGACTTTTTAATTTCTTCCAGCATGAAACTTCATCTTGGTAACTACTACCAGATAATGGATGGCATTTCACTACATTTTGTGATACATCTAGAATTTTCCATGTTGACTCATATGAAATGACTGATGTTTGGCTGTTTTTGACTTACAAAAACAATTTCATAGGATTTGACCTAATGCTTTACAACTTTCATCCTCCTGTAGACTAGATAGGCCCAAGCTCTTAGATTGATTTCAGGTCTGAAAAATGTAGCAAGTAGCAATAAATCTAACAGAGAGAGAGAGAGAGAGCACGCACACATGTGTTTACAGATAATGGTGCGTACATCATTTAGCTTAGCCACTTAGGTACAATCCTCAAAGTACTCTCAGAGAAATACTACAGACAATAATAAAGATGAGAAGGAGATGAAAGATGAGGAAAAGCAGCTCTATAAATATTAAGTAACTTACCTGTAACTTGATTCTTACTGGCTTTATTTTTCCAATCACTGATTTATCTCTGTAGTAACTTAGCTATCACAGATCACTTCTCAGCCCAAGTCCCTACTTATTTCAGTTTCTACTCTGCAGAGTATTAGAAGGCAGGAAATAACCTCTTCAATGTTTTTTTACTTTTTAATAAGGAAATGATGGAGATTTTGTTCATTTATTTCAATTGCTTCTGCTGGTTTCTACTTTTTCTTCCAATCTCTTTTCACCCACAATGATCCTTTAATTGCATTGTATATTACTGCATTGTAATAGTGCTATAATAACAAATTCCTTCCTTGCAAATTTTCCATCAATGGCACTACCTGCCCCCTCTTGGAGGGCAGATTTCTACCATTAAGACAGTCTGAACTTTTTGCAGAATTTTTGTGGCCCCAACCAGAAAAGCTGTATCTACTCCCAAAATTGTTTTGGCTGTATAGGATAAGTATATTCTAGCAGTGTATTACTCTATACAGTTGTTAAGTTTCAGGGCTGAAAGCCTAACATGTGGTTTAACAGAAACTAGGCTGCTCCTAAGAATACATATGGCAGAATTCTGCTTCTACCATTGTTGTAATTGAATTATTTTTTTTAATGCAGAAGAACCCCATAAACCCACTAAGTTGCATCAATTGTGTTTGCTACAAAGCTGTTCAAATCTGCCCCCTCACCCAATGCCAAAAGTCATTCCCTTGAAGTGTTCTAAAGATATTGCCACAGTTTAAATATGGTTTTCCCCTCCAATACTCATGCTAAAATTTGATTGTTGTTGCGGCCATGTTGCAAGGTAGGGCCTAATGGGAGGTGTCTGGGTCATGGAGACAGATCGCTTATGAGTATGTTAATGCCATCTTAGAGGAGGGAGTTCATTCTCGAAAGACTGGATTAGCTGTTATAAAGTGAGGTCCCTCCCTGTATTTGCCTCCTTGCCTTTCTGCTTCTCTGCCATGTCTTGATGTGGGACATGGCCCTCACCAGAAGCCAAGCAAATACTGGGACCATGGCCTCGGACTCTCCAGACATCAGAACCATGAGCCAAATAAACTTCTTTTCTTTATGAATTATCCAGCCTCGGGTACTCTGTTACAGCCACACAGAATGGACTGAGACAGATACGAAGCATGAGGTGTCACTGTGTATTGTGGTCTTCAGCTTGATGACTCCTGTCTGCAGCATCACTCCTTCCCTCAGACAGTAAAGGTTAGGTGATTGATGTAGTTTGGCTCTGTGTCCCCACACAAAGCTCATCTCAAGTTGTAATCCCCATAATCCCCATGTGTCAAGGGCAGGACCTGGTAGAAGGTGATTGGATCATGGGGGCAGTTTCCACTATTCTGTTCTCATGATAGTGAGTGAGTTCTCAGGAGATATGATGGTTTTATAAGGGGCTCTTCCCACTTTACTCATTGCTCTCTCTTGTCTGCCACCGTGTAAGACATGCCTTTGCTTCTCTCTCACCTTCTACCATGATTGTAAGTTTCCTGAGGCCTCCCCCAGCAATGTGAAACTGTGAGTCAATTAAACCTCTTTCTTTTATAAATTACTCAGTCTCAGGTATGCCTTTATAGCTGTGTGAGAACGGACTAACACAGTGATGGCCCCAAGTGGTGCCAACTGGATGCATAGTGGGCATGAACACAAAGGCATGCCCTCTGTTGATGGCTAAAATGGCTTAATAAAAGACCCTGAGACCCCAGAAGGATTGACCGACCTGTTGACTCTAATTTTCTTTACTTGGCTACCCACCTAAACCCAATTATGCTCCTTCTTCCCCCTCATCTTAATAGCTGCCACATATGAGAAAGCTGGAAAAGACATAAGAAAATATGTAATGGCTTGCAGAAAGCCATGCCATCTTCTGTAGCTGGGAGGTTGGGCTCTTAGATTCATCTTGGGTGGGAAGAGAATCATACCTGAACAGGCTTTCGATGTATTCTCACGGAATCTCTCACAGGAACTCACTGGTTCACTAGAGGCATGTGAGGAGGAGGAGGATGCTGATGAGGATGAAAACTGACATGCAAATTTAAACTTCTACCTCTAGAAACCACTGGCAACAAATAAAAGCACAAGTCAAGAACATGGAAAAAGTCAAGTACTTCTGATGACATTGCCACCAGGACTGCTGGAAAAGCAGTGAGGGGGCAGGACTTTGAATGGAGCTCCAGCTTTGGGGTCAGGCACAGCTGGACTCTGGACTCTGATTGGGCCATTCATAGGCTATACTAGTATGCACATCTCAGCTTCCTTGCCTCTAACTCTGACAAAAATACCTATTTTAAAATGTTGTTGTGGGGATTAAATGAGATAACTCATCTGCTACTCCAGAAAAGTGTAACTATTTTTTCCTTCTCTTCCCCTTGTTTTTGTTAGGATGGCCTTGATGGGAATAACACGGCTAGAACCCACTTTTCAACCTGAACATAATTTCTGCAAGGACAATGATATTTGAAAGCTTACCATGAAATCTGCTACTCAATGAACTCAATTTATTTCTAGAAGGGTCATTACTAAAGGCAATTTTGAGCGTCCTCAGTGCCTGGCCCTGCACTGGAAGTTACATTTCCCAAACTAAATACATAGTTTGGAAGTAGTTTAATGTCCATTGTCAGGAAAACATATAGTTAATATTGAGATAAAGCCTTGAAAGATGAGCAAACCCTTGTCTCCATGATGTGGAGTGCTCCAGTTGGTACAATTCAGCTCTCCTGAGCTAGGCCACACTATTCCCAAGTAGCTGGGACTACAGGCAGGTGCCACCATGCCTGGCTAATTTTTATATTTTTAGTAGAGACGGGGTTCCACCCTATGGTGAAACTACTAGGGTGAGCTGGATCTGGACTGAGGATCAGCTCACAACAGTCAGTCAGTTTGTTCATTTGCAGTGAGAAGAGACAACTGTCACTTTAAGAGCAACTGGATGAGCCAGAGTGGAACAAAGAGCCCCCAAAATGCTCCATGAAAAAAATTAATGAGAATGGGGGATACTGAGAGGTGCCCCAAAGCAGGAGTGATATGAGGAGGAGAAGAGCAGTGATATGGATGTGGCCGGAGGCCAGGGCCAGCACCTTGACAAGGAAAACAAGGAGGAAAATTCGCAGAAAGAGATTTTCTGTTCCAGGTATGAGAACAGAGGACCACACTTTGTTCAGATTTCCTTATGTTTCCCTAATAACCTTTTTCTGTCCCAGGATCCCATCTAGGATACCACATTACATTTCATCACTATGTCACCATAGGCTCCTCTTGGCTGTGACTGTTTCTCAGTCTTGCCTTGCTTTTGATGACCTTGAGAGTTTTGAAAAGTCCTGATAAGGCATATCATAGGATGGCCCTCTATTCCAAGTTGTCTGATGTTTCTCTCATACTTAGATTGAGCTTAGGGGTTCGGATGAGATAGACTTCAGAAGTAAAGTGCTATTTTCATCACATCATATCAAAGGTGCTATTCCCCCAGGATAAGTTTTTAAAAGAAAACTAACCCTAAATTATCTATGTGCTACTGTTCCCCAACTGGTATCCACAAATAACTAAGAGTGTCCACTGCACACAAATGGCATGTATAAGAATTGTTTGGGGTAAACCAAGGAAAAGAAGTTGGTGGTGGGTTCACACAGAGCAGAGAGGTGAAGAGTCACAGGTGAGACACTCTCGACGTGTGACCAAGAGTTCTGTAGTAACCAGAAATCAGAGCCAGAGTAGACCATGAGACCATAAGCTAAGGTTGCAGAGCACCTAGGATAGAGTTCAAGTCCTTTTTATATATCAAAGAATCAGCTGACCCTAGTCAACATCTGAGTTACAAATTCTTCTGCACTTCATGTATTTATTGAACAGCTACTGCGAGTCAGGCACTGTACCAGGTGCTGAGACCTCCCTATCCCCCAGCTAAAAAGATTACTGCCCCAAATCCCCGTCTATGTAGAAATCCTGAAGCTACCCCATGTGACATAGGGGGAGGCAGCATATTATCATGGCCCTTTGACAAGAAAATGCAAGCACAGAAAGGACAGACACTTGCTCGAGCATGTGGGATGTCATGTAAGTCAAGTACACAACAGGGATTAGAACAACTCTGATCCTGCCTGCTGAAGCCACTCCATTAAAAAATAGATAATAACCTAATGCTTACATGGCTAGCTCAAACACACAAGCTGATATAAGCAAACATGCAATGATACTTTCTGCAATTTTTTGTGTGTTCAAAACACCAATAAAATATAGTAAAACAACAAATGACATGCCAACAAGGGGTAACTGCTATTCTAGAAATTATACATACATTCAGGGTAGAAAGATCTATGGGAAAACATCTTAGTTAAGCCAGAAAGGACAGGAAATGGGAAAACAGCACCTCTGGCCATAAGCCAGGGCTAATATTTTGAAATGAAACAAAATATGTATCTATGTAAGTATTAAATATAGATACCACACATACTCAATCAGTCCAACTGACACATACACACAACGCCATAGAACATTTGAGCAAGAGAGGACTTTAGGTCATCTCAACCAGAGGTTTTTTCAATGCTTCTTAAGTCTTAGAACTTTATGTACAAATGAAATATTATAAAGATAAACATTACATTAGTTGAGTGAATTGGCCCAGTGACCCCTTTGGCTCTAAGGGGATCAAATAACACTTTGAAAACCACTTCTCTAATCCAATTTCCTTATTTTGCAGGACTATTTGAAAATATGCCAAGAGTAAGAAAAAATCGTGTGTACTGGTGCAGTGAGGGGTGTTTTACTCACAGCCTTAAGTTTATTTCTTCATGTTCCAAAAGTTTGCAATAGCTGCAAAGGCAGTGCTTCTCAAACTTCAGTGTGCATAGCAATCACCTGGAGAGCTGTTAAAATGTGGCTTTCTAAGCCCCACCCCCCAGAGATGCTGATTTAGAATGCTGGGGTGTGGTCATGGATTTGCATGTCTAGTAAGCTCCCAGGTGCTACTCCTGGGGCCTCACCGTGAGTGTCAGTGAGTGTCACCATACTAAAGAAAAGCCTACAGAAACGGCCTTGCTCCACTGGAAAATTGGGCACCAAAAATAACCCTTGTAAGGCTCCTGTGCCCAACACACCAAGGTGCTTGCAAATACTAGCATTTGTTCAAATGACTGAATTTGCGAGACCTCTAAGATTTAAGGCTAGCTGCTGCCAGTGAGCAGCAACTTGACATTGGCAATATTACTTCTCCTGCTTGGGACAGTGCCGAGGTTGACCTTCCAAAGTGCTCACATAAATGTCCTCATTTTAATAAGGAGTTTTCATACTTTCCAGGCTTTCTGTGTCCTCTGGTGGGTTTGTGTGGAGAGTATGCAAGCTGTGTTTTCTATCTTCCTTTTTACCTTGTATCTTCTCTTTGCATTTCACCTTCACTCTCCAACCTATTCTACCCTGCCCTGGGCCTTGTACGATTGGCCTTCATGGACTAAAGCAATGGGGTTCCTTTATGCCCTGACTGCTGTATTCATAGAAGGCACTGGCAGGAGGTTGGGAGGTAGGAGAAAAGCATGCACTTCCCTAGCTTCCTCCCTGCCAAGATGCTGTGGGTTTGCTATGCGCTGTTACCATTTTCAAAGCTCCTTTTAGGTGCCCAACTCTTTACAGCTCTTCTCTGTGGGTTCTGGTAGCTCTCCATGCCCTACCTTTCTGGCCTAGAGGGAGTAAAGGCTCTCAGCTGTAGCTAGCCCTGGGTGCTGCACTATCTCTAAATGATTTCTATAAACCCTGCCCTCACTTTCACAAGTCATCCCTTTGTTAAATTCTCCTCAAATTACCCATCTGAGTGCCTGTCACCTCCTGTTGGAACCCTGGCTGGTACACAAGCAATGTCTCTTTGATTGTTCTCCCGAGATCTGGACTTGGGGACGCCCCACCAACAATGACTTTCTCTCCTTGTGTTAACTTCAGTTTAGCAAAACTCCCCCTCCCCTTCCCTCACTCACACAGGGAAGAAGAGATAAAATAATTTATTTGAACTCAAGTCACACTTTTGGAAACTCAAATGTTCATATTTAGGCTAGTTGTAGCATCTGATGTATGCAATAGCTTAAATACTCAAAGCAATATACAAAATAAATTGTACACATAGATTCTTTTAGATTTTATTTGAAGCTTATTTATTTTTTTGATGGTTTGTCAAGTATTTTAAAGGCTGATTCTTTCATTAGGAGGATGCCTGTCATTCAATAAACGTTAGCTATTCTTCAACTATATAAACTAAGCTCCTACTATGTGTCAGGCATGTGGCCAGACCCAGTGCATACCCAGGTGAACAGTCTGACCCCCTGCCCTCATGGACATTACAGTCTAGCAAAGAAGGGAAGTACTTAAAAATGAACCACAAAATGTATTCTTAAATTATTACTGTGATAAGAACTATGAAGAAGAAACACGGTCACTGTAAGAGCATCCAAGGCAAAGGGGAAGGAGAGGGGAAAGAGGTAGTGGGGGGGCTGAGGACAGTCCCGGGAAGTTGGGGGTGGGCCCCTGACCACGCCTAGGAAACAGCAGGCTTACATGGAGATACTTCATCTCACCACGATCTTTTCTGAGCCTTTTCCTGATGGAAATTTAAATTTAAAGAGAAACAAAGACACATCAAAAATGTGAGTTATCTGGCAGAGAAAAATGGTTATTTCCCCTTTCCACCTTTTCGTTACCCTCTCTCAGCAGTTAATGAAAAGATGCAAAGGAAAAATAGCCATCTGCCCAGCATGAAACATTACCCAGAATTTTTTTTTCACAGTGAAAAAAAAAGAAAAATATTGTGGTTATTACATGTGTTTTTGCACTAGGAGAACAAGTCTCTATTTTCTATTTTTGTCCTAAACTATATTTATTCAACATTCACACTCTATGTTTGGATACCTCTGCTGAAAAGCTAAAAGTATTCTAAGAGAATTGGGAGAGTTTTTTTCCATCCTTTAGGACATTTTTGTTGGAATTGTTATTAAGTTTCCCAAAGCAATTTTCTAAGTGCCTGAATTGCTAAAAGGCATTGAAAAATGAAATAATTTTCAAATTAGCTGAATGTTCAAGCAACAAATTTGTTATTAATGAGTGGCTTGGCCCCTTAGACACTTCCTGCTCTCACTCTGTTTGAAGCAGACATCCCATTAAAGGCCATACAGATGTGAACCCTCATGGACAACTCACCGTTCGTCCTTCCGGGGTGCACCTGCTCTGCCCTAAGCATTTCTGGGGGCTGCAATCCTTAGACAGCTCTCAACCAGACTCTGGAACGAGTACAGACAGGTACCTGCCCTCCCATTTTGGTGACAAATTCCTCCTTTGTGACCCACACAGCAATCCCTTCGGAGTATAATACACAGGACTTTTCTCCCAGCTGAGCATAGGGCCACTGGGCATATTACTTAACGTTCATGAAGGCCCTGGTACTTCAGATGGTCTTCAGTTATTTAAAGAAAGGCTAAAAGAGCTCTAGGTAAGTCACGGTAAATAGAGCAGGAAATGAGCAAGCCCAGGGGTTTTGTTTCCTCTCCTCTTCCTTTTCTCCGCCCTCAGTGCTCCCTCACCAACAAGTCCCTTGTCCCCTCTCAGCAGCTTCTTTGTTAGGGTAGTTGTGCCCCATCCATACAGCAACCAGTGACCTAAATACAAATATTGGGCCCGCACCGTCCCCCGGCCCTAAGGAGTGCATATGCCTGCTTGTCATACTACAAAGGCTGATTTTTCAAGTTCAGAAAATATGATTACTGTACTCATGTATCACAACTATGTTTGCCTCTTTTTTTCCCCTTTGCTAATTTAAACAGAACCTTTTATCCTTTAGTTAAGCAAATGGCGATTAAGAGCATTTGTATCATAATCAAGGTTGAACTATCCCCACATCCTCCGTCCAGGCTCCCAGAGATTATCACCATCCTCACTCTCATTACTGACACTGATTAAGAGTCAAGTCCTGTCCTAAGTGCTTTACATAAATTGTATTTCATTTTATCTTCCTATGAATTCTGCAAGGTGAAGACTATTATTCTGTGCATTATACCAATGAGGAAACTGATGCCTTAAGACATTGTTACCTGCCCAAGGTCACCTGGGTAATAAATGAAAGACCTGGGAGGTCAGCCCAGATCTGCCTGATTCCACAACCCAGTCTCTATGCCATGATGGTATCTGTCAAAATGGAACTCAACGCTTCAACTGAAGCGTGCATAACGTGTGCAGGTGGTGGCGGTGAGGATGCTGTTTTATAATAGTCTCTGACATGCATGAGAGGGCAGGCATCCTGCTTGTCTTATTCACCATGGATCCTCAGCACAAGGGCTTGGCACAAAGTAGGGGATCAACAAATGTGTGCTGAGGACTGGGAGGAAGGAAGCAAGAAATGAAGAAAAGAAGGCAGGCAAGCTCTTCGAAGGAAAACAGTGTTTGGTTAAAAAAAAAAACAGTGTTGGGTAAAAAGCAGATAGCAATACATGACTGTCTGAAGCTTAATTCCTGGAGCTGAATGCCATGGTCCTTTAAGCAATAAGGATGCCATTTTTCAGCAGTTCAGAGATATAAAAGAGTAATGAATGGGGAGCAAACTATTAGTCAAATGGTAGACTACTCAGATCAATCAGATAAGCCCACATACAAACAGGCAAGAAAGGCTCAGAGAGCCAAACCCCAGAGAAGCAAAAGGCAGTGGGCAGATTTTCATTCCAGAAGATTCCAAGAGTGAGGCTGGGCAGATGTCCACAGGCAAGGGGACACTGGGAGCAACCCCAAGGGCTAGTAACCAGGAGGGGGTCTTTCAGGCAGCAGTCATCCTGGAGAAATTTCTTTGTGCTAAAACCTAACAAGGCTCTTATATAAGGCCAGCCCTTCCCCCAAAATATGGAGAAGAATGCATTCTATACCAAGAATGGCTTAGCATTCATGCCACTGTTCATTGCATGTCTACCACCCTAGATGCTGCGGACAGAGTAATGAACAAAGACAATGTTCCTACTCTCAGGCAGCTGAGAACAAATCACCAAATACACATGATAAATATCGGGAAATAACTGCTACGCAGAGAATAAAAATAGAGTACTATAGCACTCTTGGAGCTTACAGCAAATCAACAACTAACCATGAGAAATCTCAGAATGGGAAGCGGGATCTGCAGAGAACCATGCTACCCACTTTAAAATAACACAGAATAAAAGCAAGAAGTCATTCTGAGTTTTCTCAGTAAAGCCAAAAGTTACAATCTCTTCTTCTTCCTGGAATTTATAGACATAGTTTTCCTTTCAGAATGCTGAAAGAAGTATGACTGAGTTAGGCTATAACAGCTCAAATCGTTATAAAACAGGGCAGAGGCAGCACATAGAAAAAAATGAGTAACTCCCCATCTATAGTGTTAAGGATGGATTCTGCAAGCCTCTGTCCTTCTGGCAACTAACCTACTTTCCCAGCTAGTCTAGATGTCCCGGAGACCCTGTTAGCTTCAAGAAATGGGGAAAATCAGAAACTCAGCCAGGATAGTCCTTTTGTTACACCAGGGCCTGAGGGGCCTGAGCTGACTTTCAGGAGGACAGGGAGGCGGTGGCCCTGTGAGGTGGCAGCTCTGAAGGGCAAGAACACAGCACTGAACCAAGGCCAAAATGGCGAGCAGTGGGGGTGGTGCTGGATGATTCCACATCAGTCTTGGCATCCCTGGAAGCCACACAGTAGCCAAGACAACAAAAGACAGTGCCTATAGCACTTAGACAATGGCCTTGCTCTCTCACCAAAGGGGAAAACGGGGAACATGTACAACCACAAAACCCCACTCCCCATCTTCTCCCTGCCCACTCATGGGGAAAAGTGGAGGTAGAGCGCACATTAGATGCTATGTCACAGTTATGCCATGTCTTCTGGCACAGGTGGCATTTTACTGAAGAGGGGGGAGGGGTGCACAGTGCAAACACTTTTTGGCCCCCCATTGAAGAACTATGTCACAGGTAAGCAAGGAGGCCAGATTTATTCTGTGGGTGCTGCAGAGGGGCTGTAGGTTTTTAATAGGGCTGGGATTAGACCATGCTTTGCAAGGGAAGGACGTATTGCTGAAGGGTCTCAAGATACATAGAGAAAACTGAACAGGAAGGCAAAGTATCTGGAAACAATGAAAAATGAGGCATAGCTGAAGGACTGGGGAAGAAAAGAAAACTTAGGGGACACAAAATAGTCCTCTTCACATATTTCAAGGGTTCATATTTGGAAGAGCGTTTTATATTTCTCTACACGGAAAGAACTCAAATAGAAGCTCAAGGGGGCAGGGATACATTTCACCTGAAGACTAAACAAAAGTACTTTCTGATGACTAACGCTGTGCAAAAATAGAGCAGGTTACACATGAAAGCGCTGAGTCATTGGCGGTATTCATGTACCATCCAGATTGCGTGGCCATGAAGATCCCAGGCCATTTTAAGCCCTATTATTTCTTGCTTTTCTTCTGTCATGCCCAAGACCCTTCTAAGTCTATCCAAGTCCTACTCCTCCTTAAAAACCCAATTCAAGTTCCATCTCCAACTTGCTGCACGCCTTTCCACAACCATCTCTCTCTTTTCCAAATAAAGCACGTATTACCAGTACTATTTATCTGGAAGATAAGTACAGTTTTTTGGCATCATTTCAACTGAACAGTCATTTAATTCTTGTATATCAATCACTTTTCATGGGTTTTATCTCTGCAGATTAGCTCCTTGAAGGAAATAACCTTCTCTTATATTTCTCAAACTAGTTTTGCACATAGCAAATGGCCAACCTGTTGTTCTATTACCAGGATTCCTTGGTGCCTATTCTGAAAAACTACAGATCTCAGTGTAAATTTCTTATATGCATACCTACAAGAAACCTTGTGGGTTCCTTCAGATGTCCTATCTTGATTATTTCATTTCCTGATTATAGCCAGTTATATTTTAGTTTTATTGAGCTAAATATTTCTTCAATTAAAATAGTATTCTTCCACAATGTATTTTTAGAGAAGTGGAAAAAAGATTAAAACTTTTAATTAAAAACATTTTATAACCTTTCTTTCCATCACAAAATAAAAGGACTGGTTCAGCAGCAGAATGTCATCAGAAAACCAGCCGCTTATGAAAGGATTAATTTTTTTCGTGGTTGAATTAAACAAGTGCAATTAACAGTACTGATTTATTCTCCTGCCCAAGGGTTACCTTTGTGAATATTTGAATTCAAGACCAATGACAAATTAAGGTGACTTTGAAATTAAATGGCCATAAGGAATTTCTCAGCTCCTGTGAATATTTTTATGGCTAGATCTGCTGAACCTGGCTTTTTAAGGAACTATAACCTATTTATGTGAACATTTCTTTTTCTAAAAACAGTCTTCAGTGTACATGAATTCCAAGTATCGACGGGTAGTTCACATCCTTATTTTGGGAGAAAGAGTCAGATTCCTTCTGATATGGTTTTGATGTTTTGTCCCCTCCAAATCTCATGTCGAAATGTGATCCCCAATGTTGCAAGTGGGGCCTTTTGGGGAGGTGTCTGGGTCATGGGGACAGATCCCTCATGAATGGATGGTGTCCTCCTTGTGATAATGAGTGAGTTCTCCCTCTGAGTTCACGTGAGATCTGGTTGTTGAAAAAAGTATGGCACCTCTCCTGTCTCCTTCTTGCTCCCACTCTCCTCATATGCTGTGCTTGCTCCAGCTCCACCTTTCACCATCATTGTAAGGTTCCTAATGCCTCATCAAAAGCCAAGCAGATGCTGGTGCCATGCTTGTACACCCTGCAGAACTGTGAGCCAAATAAACCTCTTTTCTTTATCAATTACCCAGTCTCAGGTATTCCCTTACAGCAACACAAAAACAGACTAACACACATTTCAAGCCAAAGAAATTGAAACTACCTTAAAATACTGCTTTTGAGCAGGTGTCATGAGCATGTCATGCACCAAGTCCTTTAGGATATTAGGGATTAAGGCAGACTGGATGGGAAACACCACGGACCTACCTTGTACATTGAAAGCCACTATGCAAGCAGTTAGGCTTCTCATAAAAGGATATAGCCTTCAAAATTCCTATGATTTTTCATACATAAAAAAATTCCATATACCATTGTCATGTAACACGTTTTCTGTGACCTTGAATAAGTTAGCATACACTGGAAACTGTGAGGGGTTTAGCAGACACAGGCTCTTCCCTTCCATCTTGGACAGCTTCAGCACCAAAATGCAGCATGAACCCACTGAGTATGCAGAGTCTAAACAATTCCATTTTTAAAGGAGAAATAAGCCACAGTGTGAATAGACCCCCAAGTGGCTGCATTCTACCAGATAAGTATACTTCTGAGACACAGGATGAATGAGCCTCAGAACTGTCCTCCCTTTTGAGTACATTTATCACAGAGGTTCGCCTACCTTTGGGGTTCTGTCCCTCTGCCACCAGGTAGTAAGGGCTGCTGTCACCTAATTAATGGGTATGTTTCCTCTTCTTCCCCATCCCTGGCCCATCTCAGGGGCTCTGTTGAGGGCTTATTTTCTGTTACAGAACTAAGATTTCCTTTTCTTTAGGAAAGGTTCGTTCCAAATACCTTAGCCCTCCCCCTGTTCTCTAAGACAACTGGCTAATAAATGTTGAAGCTCTGAAGCCAAAAGGGTTTGCTTAACCAAGTTCAGTTATTTCTAAATGACTCAAAAACAACTTGGGAGAAACTTGGGAGGCCAAAGAGCACTGAAACATGTTCTTTCCATCAGCGGAGAGGGCTTAGAGGACTCTCCAAACAACATCCCCTCTCCCCCCTACATTTGAAACTAAAAACAAGCCAAGAGCTACCAAGTGTAACTTTAGCCACGCAGAACTCATTTGAATAAAACAGTACAGCAACATTCTCTTGATTAAGTTTCCTTTTGAGCAAGATTAAGAGAGTGCCGAAAACTGAGCACTTGACTTTTAAATCACAGACAATGGTATTTAATGATTGATTCTGTGCCTCTTCAAGACAACTCCACCTGGGGAGTCCCCACCATCACCTCAGTTCACATCACTGTGACTCAACTTCCCATCTCTGCTGAGAGCTCAGGCACCCCACACACTTTGGGGGCTGGAATACCTCCCATGGATATCAGTCCTTTAAGTAGCCTGTGACAGAACACACCAGAGTCAGGGACATGGGTTTTAAAGAACTATGTGGCTGAAGGGCCTACCCTTATCCCTTAATCAAAGGGTTAGAATTTTCAAAGCACAACCCAAGTTATGCACATAAAGCATATTACAACCCCTGATGTTCACTTTTGGAACTCAGCCACCATGCTGTATGGAAGCCAACAAACCACGGAGGGGTGCACGTGGACAGGAAGCAGGGCTCCTCTCACGCTGGGTCTTCTAATGACCCCTCAGCTGCAGTCTGCTGGCTGCCAGTCATGTAAGTGAGCCATCTTGAAAGTGGACCCTCCAGCCTCCACTTGACCCATCCCAGCTGATGGCACACAGAGCAGACCTGAACCTCCCTACCTGGACCAGCTCAGATTAGAGATTTGTAAGGTATGGAAGTGACTGTTGTGTTAAGCCCCTAGACTCAAGGGTGATTTGCTATGCAGCCATAGACAGCCCGAACTTTTCCTGGCAATTCCAATATGAAACCTGTTAAATACGTCCTCAGCCAGTAAAAGGACGGAGAAATGAGAGATTAGGCAGATTTTATAGTTTTATATTTTTAAAAACTGTGAGAAGCTAAATATAACAAAGAAAAGCACTTGTGGTCTTTCACAGTTTGACATTTTGGTCTGTCTTAAGGGCCAGAAAAATTGAAGGAAGAAAGAGGATGAACATTAATGTTGCTGGGACTAGAAAACCAGGCCTGAATGGGCATTCCAAGCCCTGTCTCTTCACGTTAGCATCCCTCAAACATTTCCTTTTTCTTCCCGAGCTGCTTATGTTGGCTGGAAAGACTATTTATACTCAACATTTCTTCCCAAAAGGATCTTCAGATCAAATTTTTTAAACACACATTCAATAACATTCAAGGAGTAAGGGTTGGAACTTGGAAGCCTTAGGGACTCTTTCCTCTCAAAACTATTTGCCCTGCCACACAGTTTCTCAAATTTGCCATTGGTATATCACTCCTTTGTTCAAAAATAAATGGTCACTCCTTTTTGTTTACTGCATTCATTTCAATTTTCTTTTCTTTTTTCTGAAACAGAGTCTTACTCTATCACCCAGGCTGGAGTGCAGCGGTGCAATCTCGGCTCACTGCAACCTCTGCCTCCCAGGTTCAAGCGATTCTCCTGCCTCAGCCTCCTGAGTAGCTGGGATTACAGGTAGGTGCCAACATGCCTGGCTAATTTTTGCATTTTTAGTAGACAGAGGGTTTCACCATGTTGGCCAGGCTGATTTCGAACTCCTGACCTCAGGTGATCTGCCCGCCTCAGCCTCCCAAATTGCTAGGATTACAGGCATGAGCCACCACGCCCGGTCCACAACATTCCAATTTTCTTTGCCCACCTTTTATGGTACTATGGCTTCACCTTGAACTGGTTCTGAACATGCCTTGGCTATTCCCACCTATAAGTTTTGATTCATGTCAAGCCATAGGCTCTTACCTATGTCTTTTGTTCAGTCAACCATCTTGCAAAGTTACATTCAAACCTGATCTAAGTTTTAAAAAAATCCCTGTACACCGCAGCTGCCAGCAATCCCTCTCCCCATTTAAACTTGTACAGCACTCATCACTTGCAGCTCTCAACTGTTTACACTATGCAGCTTTGCCCATTCTCCAGCATCAAGGGCAGGGCCATCTCTCATGCGTCTTTGCACTCCTCCTCACCCATTCCACATACACCCAGACCCCAACACAGTATCTTGAATAGTTTATATACTAAGTTACTGCTTATTAGATTATTTAACTGAACTAAATAATTATAGCAAATAGCTAACAAAAGTTCTCCCGGGAATATTTTTATCTTACCTAGTGCTTAATCTTAAGGAAAAAATTGCTAATTTTGAGTTTCAGCCAGCCAGTTCAGGTTGATAAGTAAAAATGTGAGGGGAGTGAGGACTCTCCAGCAGGGAGGCACTGCCGATTCCTGGGAGTCCCCAGAATCACCTGCACAGGACAGATGGATCTTAAAGGCCACCTAGAGGTTTATCATATATATATATATATATATTAACACACACACACACACACACACACACACATATATATTTTATATATAAATACATATATTTATATTTTTATTGCACTTTAGGTTCTGAGTGAGGTACATGTGCAGATCATGCAGAATTGTTGCATAGGTACATATATAGCAATGTGGTTTGCTGCCTCCATCCCCCCTGTCACCTATATCTGGCATTTCTCCCCATGTTATCCCTCCCCAACCTCCCCACCCCCCCCCTGTCCCTCCCCTAGTCCCCCTCAACAGACCCCAGTGTGTGTGTGATGCTCCCCCTCCCTGTGCCCATGTGTTCCCATTGTTCAACACCCACCTATAAGTGACAACATGTGGTGTTTGATTTTCTGTTCTTGTGTCAGTTTGCTGAGAATGATGGTTTCCAGATTCATTCATGTCCCTACAAAGGACACAAACTCATCATTTTTTATGGTGCATATGTGCCACAATTTCCTTATCCAGTCTATCATCGATGGGCTTTTGGGTTTGTTCCAGGTCTTTGCTATTGTAAACAGTGCTGCAATGAACATACGTGTGCATGTATCTTTGTAATAGAATGATTTATAATCCTTTGGGTATATACCCAGTAATGGGATTGCTGGGTCAAATGGAATTTCTATTTCTAGGTCCTTGAGGAAGTGCCACACTGTCTTCCACGATGGTTGAACTAATTTATACTCCCACCAACAGTGTAAAACTGTTCCTATTTCTCCACATCCTCTCCAGCATCTGTTGTCTCCAGATTTTTTAATGATCGCCATTCTAACTGGCGTGAGATGGTATCTCAATGTGGTTTTGATTTGCATTTCTCTAATGACCAGTGATGATGAGCATATTTTCATATGTTTGTTGGCCTCATATATGTCTTCTTTTGAAAAGTGTCTGTTCACGTCCTTTGCCCACTTTTGAACAAGTTTGTTTTTTTTTTTCTTGTAAATCTGTTTTAGTTCTTTGTAGATTCTGGATATTAGCTCTTTGTCAGATGGGTAGATTGTAAAAATGTTTTACCATTCTGTTGGTTGCCGGTTCACTCTAATGATTGTTTCTTCGGCAGTACAGAAGCTCTGGAGTTTAATTAGGTCTCATTTGTCTATTTTGGCTTTTGTTGCCAATGCTTTTGGTGTTTTAGTCATGAAGTCCTTGCCTATGCCAATGTCCTGAACAGTTTTGCCTCAGTTTTCTTCTAGGGTTTTTACGGTGTTAGGTCTTATGTTTAAGTCTTTAATCCATTTGGAGTTAATTTTAGTGTAAGGTGTCAGGAAGGGGTCCAGTTTCTGTTTTCTGCACATGGCTGGACAGTTATCCCAACACTATTTATTAAACAGAGAATCCTTTCCCCATTGCTTGTTTCTGTCAGGTTTGTCAAAGATCAGATGGTTGCAGAAAGGTTTATCTTAAATTTATTATGTATGAAGAAAGGTATAGACATTGCTTAGTGCAAACCTTCATGTCACAGATGAAGACAGTAAAACTCAGAGGATAAGTAATAAACCCCCCAAATCAGCAGAAATGACCGCAACCTCAGATCTCCTCACTCCTATTCCAGCATTCTTTCCACTATAGAAAACTGGAGAGCTATTGCCTTTTCTCAACATGCACTCCTCTTTGAAGAGCAGACTCGCAGCAGCATTTCAAAGTGAATGTTTGATTAACATTTTTAAAGGCAATTTTTCCTGTGAAGAGTGACCTAAATTGCCAGACATTTTCTTCTTGAACAAAATCAAAAACTTCCTACTTTTGTCCTCTGACTGAGAAAAGTGTGTCCATGTATGTAATATGTGACCAATTTTTCCAAAGGAGAAGGGGTATCTTATCTGAGCACTGCATAGTGCATGTCTCTGGGCTGAAAACAATGAACTGAGGTACCTAATTGGCATATCTGAAGGAAAAACATAAATGATAAAAGCCGATGCATGAAAAACAAACCCGAGACATAGGCAGGATGTGTGCATTTACTTGATAAATGGGTAAAAATCAAATTACAGACTCCTTTCTTTCAGAGCCTCAGCACCGCCCCTGTCAGTAAACTAGCACATCCATTTTACTAGATGGATATTCCAGAGTCTAAGATGTACTGCATCTTCCCACTGACCTTGTCAAAACACACCTTTTTCATCACAAGAAATAATAAAGATCCATAGCCTGGATCAATAGGATCTGACACATGGACTGACACAGTAGCACAAAGTCGCCTGGAAAAGGAATTTTTTTAATTAAAAGAAATAACTCGTAAGAAATGGTACTCCATAGTGTTTTCAAGTTCTTGCTCTACATTTTGACAAAATAAGAAAAATCCGAAAAGTGTTATATATGTAATATATCACAGATTAAATATGCATGTATGTGTGTGTCTGTATATAAGCAGGCTGAAGCAGTATGATACAGTAGTTAAGAACCCAGACTCTAGAGCCAGACCACCTAGTGTACATCCCAAGCTCTGTCACTTACTGTACGACATTGAGAAACTTAAAACATTGTCTAGTTCAGTTTCTTCATTTAAAACATGGGGTTGATCATGTTAGTTAATTCATAAGGTTGTTATGAGGATTCAGTGACAATACATGTCAAGTGCTTAGAACAGTGCCTGGCCTGACTAACACGTAAATGCTGTTGTTATTATTGCTGTTATCATCTGTGGTGGGGACAAAATTATTAACATGTGATTATCCATGGTCTTCCCCCATCCTTGTCTATTTCTAACGAAGGTATATTCTTGCTTGCCAGGTCGGCTTCAGGGTTTTTCCCTTGTTACATGAAGTCTGAGTCTGAGAGTGAGAAAATCCCCCCCAGAGGACATTTAGACTCTATTTCCCGGAGAGGTTCTGTACAGCAAGAAGGCCCTGTGGGTTGTGTGGGCTTTGGGAAGATGACTGGATAAATGAACTAGACAGCAGGTGCCAATGGGGGAAAAAAAAAAAAAAACAGAGAAGCGAATGAGAGGTGAGATAGCAATGGGACGAGAGATGGAGAGGAGTCTAGTAAGTGCAGCGTATGACAGGACTGAAAAGGAGAGGACCAGAGTTTTAAGAATGTCCATTAGATTTCTTCGAGAGAAACAGTAAAGACTGAAAATAAATATTTCTAATTGACTTTTATTGTTGGACGTTTCCTTAAATTTGGTGCTCTCCTGGGACTGAATCTTGTGGGAACCGGGGCTTTTGTGTGGGCTGTGTGGCAAGTGATAAAGAGGGTGCAATGTGGTGTATACAGTTTCAGATTTATAACAAGAACAGGTGATCACAAAGCAGTGAATATCAGTGAGCGGGAGCACACAGTTTTCAAAAGGAGCTAAAATAGGCCCTGGATGTATTCACTACAGCCCTTTGAAAAATATTCTAGCAATATGTATCCAAAGCCACAAAAATGTTTCTCACCCTTAATGCACTACCAATTCATCCTAAAGGAGTAAAGAAACTTTGCACACAATACGATGCTCATGGCAACATTACTTATTATAGTTTTTTAAAAAATTGGAAATAACCAACCAGCCAAATTAGAGAAGATTGATTTAACAGGATGCTATGACTTTGTTTAAAATGATAATGTGGCAACTTGGAAAACAATTTTATGATATGATATTCAATTATAAAAACCCAGAACACTGATTCTAATCCTGGAGCTGTCCAGGTTCAGTTTAAAGGAGACAGGAAATATTTTCTTAGCCTGATGGACTATAGCCCTGTTTGCTGATGTTCTTCTGGCTAACTCACTTGCTTCTCCTGGCTTTCAAAACTCCTTTAGTTTCCTCGGAATAAGTGACTTATGGACTAACCCTCATTTGATTAAAACTGCAGTATCTGTAAGTGCCCACTCCACTTTAAAGAGATCTCATCCTAGGCTCTCTCATTCTCCTGGTTCTAGAACAGAAATGATAAGAAAAAGAATTTGCATTCATCTTAAGGTTTCCAAGCTTTCACAATTTCACATTCTCTGACAATTGGGTTCATAGGGTTAACACAGCCTTTCACATCATATTTCTTTAAATAAAAGTCCCAGCACAGCTGGTTCAGTAAGTAGAATGCCTGGATAGTGCTTTTGTTAAGAGCCTGCATGATTTTGTCACATCCCCTGTGGAATCCATCTGGTTTTTTATTTAAGAAACTTGCTGAAAAAAGGAGAAATATAATATCTTAACACCATTCATTCATTCACTCATTCATTCCACAAGTAAGCACCAATTACATGCCAGACACTGTTTTTGGTACCAATTACGTCACAGTCTCAACCTTTAAGAAGTGCATGGAACAGGTAATTCTTACAAAATGTGATGACAACCTTGAGAGAGAAATTATGAGCAAGACCTAAGAGGTTCAATGAACCCAGCTTTGAGGAAGCCAGGGAGCATTCCACTTAAGTTCATTCCTGATTAATTCAAAGCAATCAGGTGGGAAAATGAAGAATAGGCTCAATTCAGATTCTGTATTCACATTTCTAAGCCAGTGATATGGTTTGGCTGTGTCCCCACCCAAATCTCATCTTGAATTATAGCTCCCACAATTCCCACGTTGGGGGGGTGGGGGACCCGGTGGGGAGGTAATTGAATCAGGGGGAAGGATCTTTCCCTTGCTGTTCTTGTAATAATGAATAAATTTCATGAGATCTGATGGTTTTACAAAGGGGAGTTTCCTGCACAAATTTTCTTCTCTTGCCTGCCACCATGTGAGATGTGTCTGTCACATTCCACCATGATTGTGAGGCCTCCGCGCCACATGGAACTGTGAGTCCGTTAAACCTACTTCTTTTGTAAATTGCCCAGTCTAAGGTATATCTCTATCAGCAGCATAAAAACAGACTAATACAGCTACATTCTCTCAGACTCCCACAGCATTAGGGCAAGCAATATTCTCCTAACACAGCCCCCCTGACAAAAGTAACTTGTGGAACGAAATCCCCTCAGCAAATAGCAGATGAACTAACACCTGAGTACCCACTGTGGCTAGGCCTTCGTAGCAACTGGTAATCTTGCCATTTTGATTTGCTTTGTCCTAGACAAAAAAAGTTCTGCTCCATCTCAGCTAGGCTGTAATTTAGCTCTGTGAATGGCAGTGGAAGAAAGGAATTTATTTGGGTCTTAAACAGAAAGGAAGACATGTTTTGTTAGGGTGTAGAGGGCATGGTGATTCATCTTTTGACTGCATTGTATCAACAACATCCTATTTTTATACAAAGACTCATCTCCTCCAATTCTGATGGTACCCTGAGTTACCTCCATGTGGCAATCAGAGAAATTACACAGCCTTGTCATAACTGCTTTCCATTATGAGGTGCCCCTAAGCTCTCATGAAAATGCCACCAATGCTATCTGTTCCTATGAGGCTGCTACCCTTAGAGCAGCAAGCAGGATGAGAATCTGAGGGAAAAGGAGTCAGCACTGATCTATCTCTATTGTAATCTCACTATCACAGAGACTTTAACCTTAAAATAAAAAACCTTCTCATTTTGGCCTCCTGAATGAAATTTTGGGAGGAAGAAACTAATTTTGAAATATTGAGAAGGTTGCAAAAAGTTACCTATAACATAAATGGTACTGATTCATGTGTCTGAGCTCTCCTCCCAGGCAGGTAAGAGCCAAGGAAGTTCAGGAAGGGCATAGAGGGTCAGAGGCTTCTAGTGCCAAAAGAGAAAGACAATACAGGACCCTGAAGAGAGAGAGCAATACAGCTCAGCAAACCATCCTGTGCAAAGGGGCTGGCTAGGTCAAGGGAGGACTCAGGTTGAGAGTAGGAGAAAATAGAGAAGAATGGAACAAACCTGTTCGTGCTTTTCCTAGTTGGTCTGTGACCAAAGGAGGTGTCATGGAGGGTCCAGAACCATTTCAGAAAGTCACTGATCACCATGCAGGCAAAAAATAGTCTCTTGAAGAGGATGGTCCTCTTGAAATTCCCTCAGAAAGGCATCTCACTGGGGACTTTCCATGTCACTTGTCAACAATTCTAGCACAGCTAGTTTTTTCTTCTGGTATTGGAGCAAATCCTTGCTTCTCTGAGTACCAGCTAAAGTATCTGGCTTCATTTATAAGCAATGTTGTATGAAAAGTGCATTACTACACTCCATGTGGCACGATGCCTGCATTAGGAAAGTTGCATGAGAACTGAAGCCATCTGAGTGAAGAACATGGGCTGGTGACATAGCCGTCAGTGGAGCCAGATGGATGGGCAGACAGATGTGCTGGTACTACTCAAATGTCCAGTGGGCTTGTTCTCATCCTATCTCTCACCAACCCCCATTTCCTCTTTCCTTTCCTTTGCCCTAATCACATATAGTTGAACTTGATAAGTAAAAGTATATAACCTTTTCCCAAGGTCAAGTGAATTTCTGAATTTCTATTATTAAAGTGCAATTATATGTATTATTTTAAAAAGCTCAAAATATAAACTGCTTCTAAGAAACATTAAAATACACAAAGACAAGCCATGCATTATAGGTTAATAAAGAAAGCCAAACTATTAAGGAGAGCGTTCCTCCATTTCACGACTGACAGGTCAACTGTGCTGGTCCATACCACAATAATATGAATGGCTCACACCCCAGCTTTGCCACTTACCAGCTGGCTAAACTTGAGCAAAGCCATTAACATGTCTCTGTCTGAATTATAAGTGGGAATAATAATGGGTTGTTGTAAGGATTAAAGAGCTAACACATGTGAAGCACTCAGAGCAGTTTCTGGAATGGGGTCATTGCATTGCACAATTCCAGAGTGATATTCACAACGTTGTCCATGTGGAAGGCACCCCTGGGAGCCGTGCAGTGCTCAGCCCATGCCCAGGCCTGGAACACAACAGGGGCTCACTCAACATTTACTATTCTTATCCTTTACTGAGCTCTTACTATGTGCTGAGTAATGCACTGAGTGATTTTCAAGGATTTTTTTACTTAATCTTTCAAATAACCCTATAAGGTAGGTACTCTTATTTCCATCTTCAAAATTAAAAAGTAAGGCACAGAAAGTTTAAATAACTTGTCCAAAATAAGCCAAGGAATCAGGATTCAGACACTGGTGGCCTAACTCAACGTGGAGACTCTTATTAGCCATACTAGATACCACTGATGGCAGGGGTATGCAAAGGGCCAAAGGGACAAATCCTACTTAGAGTAAGTTAATCAACTAATACAACTGACTCATAGATCACTCTACAGGGAAAAAAAAAGATAGTAACAAATAATTCCTTTTATTTCCAGAATGTGTAGCCCTGGGCTCATTACCTGCTGCCACCACTTTTTCCCTGGTGCTACAAAAATTTAGAATGTCATACCCCAAATTAAGAAATATCATCAGTTTTCCAGAGCCATCAAAGACTTTTCTGTGCCCACAGCACCTAACAAGGGCACCTGTCATTAGTTAAATAAGTAAACTACTAGGTTGGTAACAGCAGGGTCAACACAAATACATATGCTAATTGGTTGTTGAACCAATGTCCATGCAAAGTGAAGAGGAGCGCCACTGCCCACAGCGGGACCTGGAATTTCAGTCTAGTTTTTGGACTATCTCTTGCTGTCTCAGGAGTAACACTAGGTAGGAGACTATTTTACACCAGGAAGTCCCAATGATGGGAAGCAGGGGCAGGTGACGCAGAATGGGGAAGGGTGGGTGAGGCTCTGACGAGTCCCCCTCCTCTTGGTCCTCCTACTACTGCCTCTCCCCACTACTCCAGGCTGCTCCTGCCTCTTCTACTACTCACTGTCCATGGCATAAGATTGGGTCTTGTGTTTGGGACATACTGCACTTTCACAAGCTAAAAGGACATAGACTTCTTGAAGTAATGTGACAGAACAAGCTCTGGAATCAAACTGGGTTGAAATCTTGACTCTGTCACCTATCACTGTGTGGTGTGCCAAACTCCTTGGAGTCCTCTAAGCCTCAGTTTCCCCATCTACATAACTGAGACATGAACAGCATCTTCCTTATATAAAAATTGATGTGAAGATTAAATGCAAGTCAGCTCCCAGCACTGCATAAATAAAAGCTCCTCTTCCAGACTCTGGACTGATTGAAAAGTAGTGACATTTTCTTTCTCTAACTTATAAGGATGCAGACATTAAAATGAGTATAATGTTCACTGAAGCAATTGCCATAAGAATATCTCTAGGCAGCATTTTTTCCTAAAGCTTCTTCTCCTTAACACATTTCTAGAACTTCTTCTCTGGAACTGCCTTCAATATGAGTATCTTTGGTGATCTCTCTCCTTAGGGGGATGCACTGAGACCAGAGTAACCATTCAGAGCCAAGGGAGGTATTGGGAAGAGAAGCATCCTGTTGGTGAAATGCAAGGGGCGAGTGTGAAGTCCCAATCTGGTTCCAACACCTGTCTCCATCTCTACCACTGCCACCCACAGCTCCCTGATTCTACACACTCAAGCCTCACCCCACCCCTGGCCCAGCAGAGCTTTTCCTGTTCCCAGGGCTCCTCAAGGGCTGCTGTTCCTGAATGAAATGTCACAGCCTTCTCTTCTTGATCTATCCAGAGATATTCTACTTATCTAGCAAACTCCAGCCCACATGTCAACCCTTCTGTGAAGCTTCTCCTGTCCATGAGCTACACTAGCACAGTGGTTAAAGACACCGACATGAAAGTCCAATGACAAGGTCTGAGGAGAAGCAGCAGAGCAAAGTGGCCATGTGCATGGCCCAGAGAGCCACACCGCTGGGGTCTGAATCCTGCCTCTACTACATGGTCACCAGCTTTGTGACTTTAGACCAGTTACTTCATGTCCCCAAGGCTCATTTCTGTCAGTGATGAAATAGAATAGAGTAGCAGCTACTTCAAATGTCTACTCTGGAGTTTATATAAAGCACCTAGAACAATACCCAGCAAACGTTTGTTTAATAAAGTCCTAAAATCATCTCTTAGCTGGGTGACCTTGAGTGAGCCATCTAACTTTTTTGGCATCACACTTTTTTGACTTTAAAATTTAAAAGAAAAATAATACCTGCTTTGTAGGATTGCTGAGGATCAAATAAAATAATGTACGTAACTTGAGCAGTGCATAATTGTGTAGAGCTTTGCATATGGTAGGTTTTCAACAAAGTTTTAGCTTTTTTAAAAAAATTTGCTTCTTCTGAACTCAGTAACACCTTATTTATATCTCTATTATAGTACATATCAAATTATATTATAATAGCCCAGACTGGGACTTCTTGAGAACAGGAACTTGTCATTATCCTTCTGATGAAGGGAAAGCCAATTCAGCTGGCAACTAAGATGTGACGGGGGATCTGAAAAATCAAACCGAAACCATAACTTGCAAAACTGATTATGACTCACACACTGAAAAACTGTATAAGCCACGACATGCAAAACAAACTAAACTCAGACTCTACACCTGCTCATTCACACACATGCTGGATTCAACCATCTTTGCACTGCTATAAAGAAACACCTGAGCCTGGGTAATTTATAAGGAAAGAGATTGAATTTGCTCATGGTTCTACAGGCTGTACAGAAAGCATAGTGGCATGCTTCCTAAGAGGCCTCAGGAAGCTTCCAATCATGGTGGAAAGCAAAGGGGGAGCAGGCAGATCACATGGTGAAAACAGGAGCAAGAAAAGGGGGAGGGGCCACACACTTTTATACAACCAGATCTCGTGTGAACTCAGAGTAAGAGTTCACTCATCACCAAGAAGATGGCCAAAGCCATTCATGAGGGGATCCACCCCTATGGTCCAAACACCTCCCACCAGGCCTCACCTCCAACACTGGGGCTTACATTTTCCAAACATGAGATTCGGGGTGGGGACAAGTATCCAAACTACATCACATATGTTCTAAATAAGGCCACAGACAAACTGATCTACCTATAACACCACACAGTCACCTGTCCTCAAGATACGAGCACTGATTGTTCCAGCAACTTCCTGGTTTACGAGTTCTGACCAATCTCTTCCAACAGCATCCTATGACTAACTTCAGCCCTGAAAACTCTATAAGATATTCTTCCCAAGCTTCCACCTGTTGAAATGCCCACACCTCTCCATGGTGTGACTGTCTCTTACTGCAGCACAAGGTAATAAACCTAAGCTTGTTTGCCTCTGGTGTGTTCCTGGCAGTCTGCTTGGTGGGCTTTCACACATTCTGGCATACCAAGGGCTTGACATGGTGCCTGGCACTAAGCAGGCATTCAGTAAATTGTGTCTTGAACAAAAGGATGGAATAATAAGACTCTTTTCACAACTTATGAGTTCTGAAGAGAATTCTAAATAGTTTCAAAAACATTAGGAGTCACATCTAACAGCCTTGAGAGGACTATGTATATAATTTTCCAAGCTGTAGACCTTAATGAGCTATCATCAACTGAAGCTATGTAATCAAGAATGCTGATGAAAAGCCAGTCCTGTTGCTGGGCAATTCTACACATTAAGTACAATTCCTGGCCTACAGGAAATTATAAACTAATCAAGGACACAAGGTGAATAAGCAAGTGGACATGATCTGGGTTCCTACAGTACCGAGCATTGGATCTTGCCCATAGCAGTTGCTCACAAAAAAATGTCTTCATTGGTGACTGACAGGGATTTTACTCTGTAAGTAACAACTGGCTGAGAGTTTTTAAGCAGAGGCAGATCCTGATAAATATGATTCAGGTCTAAGAAGCCTACTGTGGCAAGAGGAAGGGAACACTATGAGCAGGCAGACTTGTTGGAGGTCGTCTTGGTAAGTCAGGACAGAAAGAAGGTCCTTGCCTATGAAACTTACAGTGGAAAAGGAAATGGATCTATCTTTCAGAGCTAGAAGAGACAACCATGGCAACTAACTGACCTCCAGGGACTATGGCAGGCCACAGAGTTAAAGACACATCAATGTCACAACCACAGTGATTTGGAAAATAATCCCAACATAGACAAGAATAGCTGCAAAGGACAGGGATTATCTTTACATCAGTGCTAATCCCCACTGTCACGGGCTTCAGGTTCTTAGGTTAAAGCACAAGCTAGTGTGGCGTTGCATTCACCGTAACTGCCGGCTGGAACACTGCACAGGTCAGATCAATAAGAGCAAGATAGGCCTCGGTATCTATTTAGAGTCACTAACTATGAGCAGCTTACGGATTCCAGCTACTCAAAGTCATGATACTCCTTTCACAAGGCATGATAGAGAAATCTGGCTTTTTAAGCTTTGCTCAAAATTTCAATTAAGCTCATTTAAGCTCTGAGAGTCAAAGACTCTCAAACTTTATTTAAGCCAATTAGCCACTGAAGCAAATAGCTTATGACCACTTTTTGATGTTTTAACTTAACATTTTGTGATATAAAGAGAGCAGCCAATATGACTGAGGACAAAGCCAGACCAGACATTGTTCCAGGCTAGGGAACAAAGGAAACAAAGTGTAAATGAATGAACAATGTAAATACATAAATAAAGTTTTTAAAGAGCATGCTTCTATTTATTTTTTTCTGGGGCCTTTCAGATGAAGGTAGCTTTGCCCAAGAATCCATCACAAGTAGGGGAAGAAAAGGGTTAAATAAGACAAAAACAGCACAGCAGATAGGAGGCTGAGAAGCTTTCACTGTATCATGTTTAAAGACTTGATGCCAAGTACTTCAGAGAGGTAGTCCACTGGGAAAAGGAAAATCAAACATGAATGTCTTTTCCCAGGAATGTAATCTTCTGGGCATACCGTTTTATTGCTCACTGAAAACTCCCTGCTAAAGAAAACATTTTCAGGTCGCTCCACAGAAACTGCTGCAACTGGTCTATTTCAGCTCTGTTTTCTCTGAGCCTCACAAAAGAAGTTCTTAAATGATCCTGGGACCAGGTTTGGTTAAAGTTGCCAAGAGCATTTAAGACCATTTTGTTGCTTTACTTTGTTTTCCAATCATCTACAACTGGGGCTGTGAGAGGCTACAGTGGATGTTTTTCCCAGAAACTGGCCTTTCTACCACTGGGTCATCTGAGTCTATTTTCATCAAATAATTTATGCACAAATAATCAATGAACAACTGGAAATGATTATTTAGTAATTACATTTATCTCCAACAGAAATAACTCATTAAGACAATAAGAGCATTCAGGTAATGACAGCCATTTTTAACAGTGAAAATGCCATTTGGGGCTGAAAATGATGAGCAAACACAGAAGACCCATACCTATGAAAAATATGCACGAGTAAAACGAACTTCCACTAGCCTTCTCTTTTAGCAAACTTAATGTATTTAATGTCAAACTTAATGGCAAAAAATGCTAAGTATAGCTAATATTCCTCTTTCTAACTTCTACTCCTGGTTTGAAATGAGGGGGGGGAAAAAATCATATCCACTCACACTCACCATAAAAAAAAAAAAGGCCCAAGAAAGTCCAGTTCTAAAGACTAGTGATTCCACATAAGTCCCATGGATGCTTAAATAACATGAGCTCTTTAGAAGTCATTATACAAAAAAGATACTTGCACACGTTTATAGCAGCACAATTCGCAATTGCAAAAATATGGAATCAGCCCAAATACCCACCAATCAATGAGTGGATAAAGAAATTGTGGTATGTGTGTGTATATATATATACATACAGATGAATGCTATGGAATACTACTCAGCCATTAAAAAGGAATGAAATAATGGCATTCGCAGCAACCTGGATGGAATTGGAGACCATTATTCCAAGTAAAGTAACTCAGAAATGGAAAACCAAACATCGTATGTTCTCATGCATAAGTGAGAACTAAGCTATGAGAATGCAAAGGTATAGGAATGATACAATGGACTTTGGGGACTCAGGGGAAAGGGTGGGAAGCGGGGGAGGAATAAAAGACTACACGCTGGGTACAGTGTATACTGTTCGAGTGATGGGTGCACCAAAATCTCAAAAATCACCATCAAAGAACTTATTCATGTAACCAAACGCTACCTGTTCCCCAAAAACCTACTGAAATAAAAGCAGCTATATGGAAAATTTTTTAAATAAAAAATAAAAGTAAACTATAATTCTCTAAAAACAAAATAATAATATGAGCTCTTTTCCATTCAAGCTTATTCCTTTGCAATTACAAAAAAAAATTGAAAAACATTTTCTGAGTCTTTTTCTTTAGTTCTGCATTGAGTGCAGAATTTGATTCACTATACTGCAGAAAGGGTAATCATCTCTCCTTTCAAAAACTGGAGAGTTAATAAAATAGAAAAAATAAAGCACTGTTTTATGCAAACCTTACAAGGTAGGATATGTCACTCTCAAAATCCATGATCAATTCTAAGACTGCATCTCAGATGGTGCTTCTTTTCTTCAGTTTGGATTTTACTTATGTAGCTGGAAGCTATGGTTTTTCATCATATCATAAACCCACTAAAAGGATATTTGTTGAATTTGCAACTGCATAGTTTCCAAGGCTACACGTAATGTTTTTTTATTGGATCTCTCTCTTTTTAAAAAATTAAGCAGTGGACCCCTAGTAACATAGTAGCTATAAATTAATAAACAGAGCACAAGTTTTAATCCAGGCACAATTAACTCACCAGGCTATCTCTACTGCATTCTACTTTAAAACAATTCTGGTCCTTGTCACTTCAACTCCTCCCTGGATCTAGTCTCCACAACAGTTCTCCGCCCTCTCTCTCCCCTCTCTATGTGCAGGAACAGTATGGCCCATTCCCTGCCCTCTGCTTCTTGTTGAGTTCCACCAACAGGAGGCACCAGTAGGAGATCTAAGCTAGAGGAGGTAAGTCCAGGGTCTGTCCTCCTCCACTCCTCCGTACTTCAGAGCCCGGTGGTTCTGGTAGAGGCTGGTTCTCCAATGGCACATCTCTGACTACTGCTCCCGCTGGGTGGCCCCAACTCTTTTTCCCCCTTCCCAAAGTGAATCAAAGTTTTTCACTGTAAATCGTTCCTGGTTGCCTTAACAACCCTTATTTGTTCTCTTATTTCTGTCTACACTTCTGTAAATAGTGCTGTGTTCCATTTGTTAACTTCTCTCCAGAGTGTGCCTCATGTGTCCTGCTGGATCCCCCAATGATATGGGCACGACTTGGGATGAAGAGCACAAAGTACCACTCAGGCCAGGGAAGGTCTCCCTTCTCAGCACCTGTGAGGTGTGCCCTGGCTTTGGAAGAGCAATGGTGTTCACTTCTAGTGTCTGAGAACCACCTGGAGAGCTTATTAAAAATGCAGATTCAAGGAAAGACTAAAAAACTATCACGGATCCAAGGACACTAAGGAGATACGAGGATTAAATGTAATGTGTTGGCCTGGATTGAACAGAAAAAGGGCAGTAGTGGAAAAATTGGTGAAATCTGAATAGTTTGTAGCTAAGTTCATATTATTATACCAATGTTAATTTATTAATTTTGACGAGTGATTTTGGTCTATAAGAAAGACAGAAAAGGCTGGGTGAAGGAAATATAGGAACTCTTTGTAGTACATTTGCAGTATTTTATGGCAACATTTGCTATATTTCTGTAAATATAACATTATTCCAAAATAAAGTGTTTACTAAAGGGAAAAGAAGCAGATTCTCAGATGCCCTGAATCCAAATTTTATAGGTTGATACTTAAGTACGTGGCTTGAGGACTGAACCTTGAAAAGTACGGCTGTAAAGGACTTGGAAAATATTAGCTCCGATAGGGCTAAGGATGGAAACAATTGTTTACTGATGCTAAATTATAGCATGATGACTTGACTATTTAAAGAAAAATGCCAAATGAAGTTTTGTCAAAGTTCACCTTCTATTCCAGTTAATTAGAATGACTCATCCCTCGACCAGTTGCTGAATTTAGTTTCATGCATAGAAACACTTGTATGTAGGTGCAGGTAATTATAGAACCAAAGAAAGAAAATGACAGTAGAGTTATTTTACTTCCTTCTCCCTCTGAGATTAAGGTTTGTTTGCAGTGCATGTCCACACCCTCCCCCAAACTTTGAGTTTCCAAGAAGGTAGGGCCAACTAAACAGACTGAGAGTGACTTTCCTCATTGTTTTCATGGTGAGTGTTCTGTTTCTCTGAGTACACTTTGAGCTCCCCGAAGAAAGGAGCTGGATTCTCAGTTTCTTCTGTGCTTTTCTACAGCTCGGCTCAGTGTCCTTTACCCAGTGCTTTTGGCAAATCGACAACCTATGCTTCCTCATCTGTGCCCATATTTTGGCCTATTTATTGTAGATATAATTATCTGTTCAACATTTTCTATGCCTTTGGCATGGGTGAGAGGTGGGATAGGCAGAGGTGAAAATGTTGACATTATTATTACTTGTTTCTTAACAATGTTAATTGAGCACCTGTTATGTGCCGGCTATTATTCTAGTCACTGAGGATCCAACGATAAATAAAAGAACCTCCACCTTCAAGGAGCTGAAAGTCAAATCAAGAAGACAGACAAGCAAGTAGACAATTCCCAAACAATCTGTGAGCTCTCCGTTCCCATCCTCATACTTGGCCCATCATGACTGAGCAACCCTTAGGGACAGAAACAGGTTCTAGTTCCAGATCTGCTCCTAGTAAGCGCTGATTTTAAAAGAGGCACAAACTCTAAAATAATTAAGAATGTGCCACTCCAAAATATGCTGCTCTGGCATATTGTCTATTCTGAATTAAAGGCAGTTAGAAAAAAAAAAAAAAGCAGCACATGCAAGATCACTCTGACCTTCTGTTTCTTAAAAGTAGGAGATAAAATTTCCATGTGGAAAAATGTCTTCCCTGTACCAGAAGGAAAGTAACATTCTTAACATCAAGGAAAAGAGGTTGAGGCTGAAAGAAATCTGTACAAATAAACCTTGATAAACTCACCCATATTTTACTAGTAGTTTCTTTACCCAATTAACTACCCTAGACCAAGCCCCTTTGCCTCGACACCGCTTCACAATTTACTACTCTTTGTGCAATTCAGTGTAGAAGAAACTGATTCTAACTGCTTCTTAGGGTCTTCATTTCCTTCTAAGGGCCCCCATGCCACATAAAACTTGCATTAAATAAATTTGGGTTTTTCCTATTTATCTTAATACCCAGGCCCAGCCACCACCCCTCTCCCCCCAACACACAAAAGAAAAACCTAAAGGGAAGAGGAAAAGTTTTACCTCTCTTACACCTTCAATCCCCTAATTTAAAAAAAAAAAAAAAAAGTGAAGGGGGTAATTTAAAAAATATCTGTCTCTCTGCCTCACGGCGCTGTTACTCCATCGTGGCTCAAATAACAACGGATATTAAAGTGTTTTGAATACTGCCAAGTGTTATAGAAATGTCAAGCAACAGAAATTAACTAGAAATGTCAAGCAATAGAAATTAACAACTTAGTCCCTGCCTACTAACTCTAACGCAATAAGCTGGTGGTCCAATGAATGACCTTTCTATTATGCACAAATTTCAGACAATAAGATTTTATGAAAAGCAGTCCTTTCAAAGATTTAAGCTCTGTTGCTTTAGAGTTAGCAATTAATGAGAATTAGATTAACATCAAAGAACTGTGTCAGAAGGGAAGAGGTTGCCTGCGCAGGAAGGCAAAAATTGTGTGATGTCTCCTCCTCCTCCCATTTCTCCTACTGCCCTAGTCCCGCTTTGGCCATGAGGGAGATCGTGCTCACGCAAACCGGACAGTGCGGGAACCAGATCGGCGCAAAGTTCTGAGAGGTGATCGCTGATGAACATGGCATCGACTCCGCTGGAGCCTACCACGGGGACAGTGACCTGCAGCTGGAGCGCATCAATGTGTACTGCAACGAGGCCGGCGGTGGCAGTCATGTGACCGGTATGTGGCCCGTGCTGTGCTCATGGATCTGGAGCTGGGCACCATGGACTCTGTGTGCTCGGGGCCCTTCGGGCAGATCTTCAAACCAGACAACTTCATCTTTGGTCAGTGTGGGGCCGGGACAACTGGGTCAAGGGGTACTACACAGAAAGCGCGGAGCTGATGGAGTCAGTGATGGACGTTGTGACAAAAGAGGCTGAGAGCTGTGATTGCCTGCAGGGTTTCCAGCTCACCTACGCCGTGGGTAGGGTGACTGGGTCTGGGACGGGTACCCTTCTCATGGGCAAAATTCGGGAGGAGTACGCAGACAGGATCATAAACACATTCAGCGTCCTGCCCTCACCCAAGGTGTCAGACACCGTGGCGGAGCCCTACAATGCCACCCTCTCCGTCCACCAGCTCATAGAAAATGCAGATGAGACGTTCTGCATCGATAATGAAGCGCTCTGTAACATCTGTTCCAGGATCTTAAAACTACCACACCCACCTACGGTGACCTGAATCACCTGGTGTCTGCTACCATGAGTGGGGTCACCACGTGCCTGCGCTTCCGGGGCCAGCTGAATGCTGACCTGCAGAAGCTGGTCGTGAACATGGTCCCATTTCCCCGGCTGCACTTCTTCATGCCTGGCTTTGCCCCACTGACCAGCCGGGGCAGCCAGCAGTACCGGGCCCTGACCGAGGCTGGGTTCACCCAACAGCTGTTTGATGCTAAGAATATGATGGTCGCCTGTGATTCCCGTCATGGCCGCTACCTAAGGTGGCTGCCATTTTCAGAGGTCACATATCCTTGAAGGAAGTGGATGAGCAAATGTTCAATACTCAGAACAAGAACAGCAGCTACTTTGCTGAGTGGCTCCCTCACAACGTGAAAACAGCTGTCTGTGACATCCCACCCCGGGGGCTAAAAATGTAGACCACCTACATCGGTAACAACACAGCCATCCAGGAGCTCTTCAAACGAGTCTCTGAACAGTTTACAGCTATGTTCAGGTGCAAGGCCTTCCTGCACTGGTACACGGGTGAGGACATGGATGAGCTGGAGTTCACGGAGGTTCACGGAGGCCGAGAGCAACCTTAATGACCTGGTATCCGAATACCAGCAATACCAAGACTCCACGGCTGAGGAGGAGGAGGTAGCCTAGAAGCTTCCTTTTCTATATAAGGGGGAAGCAGTGTGGATTGTTTAGTGTGTTCTGATAGCCATTGTCACTACACACTTCTTTGAGTCTTCTCCTCCTCCTGCATTTTAAAGCATTTTTATAGTAAGTAGTTTGGCCTAATAAAACATTTTTATAGCCAAAAAAAAAAAAAATGTGTGGAATCTCCAGGAAAGATGAACCTGACTGGGAATCTCTTATTTTTCTGGCTAGGCTTATACCTCGCATGTGTCACAACGTTTAACAGAGTTGTTTATATATCTGGCCCACCAGTTAAAGAACCTCCTACAGATGTTACTCCCACTTTCTTGACAACAGATGTGCTCAGTACTTTACGCCAAGCTGATTTTGAGGTCCATAACATTCTCGGGGAGCTGGGTATGCTGGGAAAATCAGCCAGATGCCGCTGATTTTGACATCATTACATTTTTATCAGGACCCACTTCAAAAGCAGCCTTCATGCCAGAGATCTGTGGTTATTTGAACCTTTATTACTAGTGACTTTATGACTGGTATACCTGCAACACTGGCAACGAGATCCCTGTAGAGGTGGTATTAAAGATGGTCGCTGAGATTAAGAAGATTCCTGGTATTTCTCAAATTATGTATGACTTAACATCAAAGCCCCAGGAACTACTGAGTGGGAGTAATAAACTTCTTGTTCTATTAAAAAATAGAACAAAAAAAATTTTTTTGATGACAAAGATTCTTTATTATATGGAGATCCTATTATCTGATCATATTACCTAACAAATTATATATAAATGTTAACTAATAAAAATCATGTTCACCAATACGCTACATGCATGTAGTGTTTTATTCTTTGAAGATGGCTTCTAAAACATTGCACTAAGTCAAACTGAAAGGTAAAGTTCAAAATAGTTTTTAAAGGATAAAATATGTTTTTTTAAGTTATATGAGTTTTATTTTTGCAAATATAGTGAGTGACAGATGGCAATTACAGGAGGCTATCTGAACGAAGGTGGATATGAGCCTAAACAATTTCACCTAGATAAAATATTGATGTCATAACCAAACCATATGGCCCCGTTTCATAAAGGTACTATATTCTATAGACTAGAGAATGAAGAGGTGGCCTTTCTACCCCAGCTTACCCTATTCTTGGTATTGTTCAATTTCTACTGCAGCTTGTATAACTAGCTGCCAAAAGGTAAATGCTATTGCCTAGCATACTAGAATCAGCAGGGGGAACTTGACATTAAAAACCTAGGACCAGAATCTCAGGATGGGTCTCATTAGAAAACTGAGTTGCATAGGGACTTAAGCAAAAACCATCCCAAAGAATTTGAGCTTTAAGGTGATAACGTCTTTTCAGAGATCGTAGCACAACCCATGGACACGACATAGAATATGAAAGTTAGCAGAAAAAGGTCTCGTGACTAAAGTGGGGAAGACAGCAAAAAAAAATTTACGAAAGAAAAAAAATTCAGAATACAGGAATATTTACAAGAGATTAACAAATTACTAATCTTCAGCCAAAACGAGGCCCCTTCGCACTCCCAGAACCTTTGCTTTCTTCTCCTTTCGTTCTTGCTCGTGTTTCTTCTGGTGCTCTTCCTTTGTCTGGAGACGGGGTTGTTTGTAAGTTTCATTGTGGAAGTTAATTCTGTTGACATGTCCATTCAGATAATTATTTTCTTTAGATTGCCCCCATGGTTTTAGCTTTCCTTTGTGTGGTTCATAGTTGAGGGGACGAGACAAACTTGCTTTAAGATCAAACACTGGTTTCTGATTCGAGACTGAAGTCTGCATTGCCTCAGTTGTCAACCTGAATGGGGTAATAAGAGCAGCAGAATTCCTCTTGGTGGTCTTTAATTTGTGTGTCCCGAGCATAGCCTCGCCTTTTGGGGTATTCCCAGACATGGTCACATGTGCAGACCTTCTGGCTGGAGTCTTGGTCAGTGAACGCTTATGCTCAGTATCTTTAGTAGCAGCTGAAAACCTGACACCTGTTTCAGCTGCAGAGCTAGCAGAGCGCTTGAGTGACCCCTTCGGACCCAAGGTACTCTGACTTGCAGGGCCGTAAGACTGGCCTTGTGAGCATTGTTGGCTGATGGGAGTAGAAGCCACAGAGAGTCTTCCTTTTGGCGGTACTGGAGTCATGACTCCTCCCTTATTGATGGGCTGCTGCTTCAGTTCACTGATGGAATTGTGTTCTTCAAAATGTTTCTTTTTCCTCTTAATATATTGATCAATAGACTCCATTTCCTTAAAATAAGCTTCATGAAGCTTCTTGAAGTTTGGAGTGGTGATTGCAGTTCTTTTATTTTTTCCAGGTTTGGATAACTCATCTGTGTAGAGATTTCTTTCTTTCTGAAGGTATGTTTGAATCTTTGTTACCATTTATTCCACCTTTTCCTAAGGAAACAGCATTCTCAGCTCCTTGGTGCTCATCTGGAGAAGAAACTTTTGCAGTAGTTCTGAGATCCTGGCTTTCCTGCTTTTCATGATTCTGGAATTCAGTGGGATCACTTATTTTTATCTCTGAATATCCTGCTGGGAGTCAGGGTCCACACGTACAGTCTTGTGCCTTCTCCTTGTTTTGGTGACATGGCCAGTTGGCTCTCTCTCGGCTTGTTCCTGGCTGCTGATCTGTATCTCAGTCTTATCACAAGAGGATGCGGAAATTTGACTTTCATCCTGATTCTCATTTCCTTTTCTTGCCTCACGATTAATGTGGCCTTTTAAGGCTTTTAACAACTTGTCTGCCCTCAGGTTGGCCCAGAGACCCAGACTCTTGGCTAAGTTCTGCAGGTCTCTCTACTCGAGGGAGTTCAGCTCCTCTAGGGATGGGACGACCATTGCGATTAGAAATTCCGGCGATACTCAGAGAAGATGGACCACCCTACTCCAGTAGCACGGTTCAAAACCCTGGTGCCACCTAATTCCCCTAATCCAAAAAAAAAAGTGAAGAGGGGTAATTTTAAAAAATATGTTTCTGCCTCATGGCGTTGTTACTCCATTGTGGCTCAAATAACAATGGATATAAAGTGTTTTGAATACTGCCAAGTGCTTTAGAAATGTCAGGCAGTAGAAATTAATGGCTTAGTCCCTGCCTACTAACTCTAAGGCAAAAAACTGGTGGTCCAATGACCTTTCAATTAAGCACAAATTTCAGACAATAAGATTGTATAAAAAGCAGTCCTTTCGAAGATTTAAGCTCTGTTGCTTTAGAGTTAGCAATTAATGAGAATTAGATTAACATCAAACAACTGTGTCAGAAGGGGAGCGGTTGCCTGCACAGGAAGTGGATCTGCCGTTTTATTCAGGGTAGACCTGTTTTTGCTTCAGTTTCCCTGAATAAGGGTAGTTAGACTCTTCTCTGAAATTTGAAGGGATTTCTTAGCTGGGGTCCTTCATATTTTTATTTTATTTGAAAAGAAGCTTCCAGGTCAGAGATGAAAGAAAAGCTGCTACAAGTCAGTGCTGGAGCATAAAAACTGGTGAGCAGTTTTCAGCAAATCGCTCATAAAAGATTATGCTTGAGAGAAGTTTTGAAGATCAGATTTTCTGTTTCAGATAAATATAGTTTTTATTCTCAGCCTGCAAGGTAGAAAATGTACTATTGGAGCAGTTTACCATCTTTCCGTCTGGAAAAATTGATAAGCTTCTGAAGGTTCTCTTTAGATTGCCATGGTAACCACATGATTCGGGTCAAGTCTTTCATGTCTGGGATACAGCTTAAGGAATTTTAAAATGCTACCTGAGGAAAAAACCTCTTATAATAGGCACTGCTGGTACGTTTGAGCTGGACATGAGACACATTCCCTTCAGAGGCACAGACAATTGTAAGGCTCCACTGTGTCCGACGGTACTGGGCAGCACTTGGGTAGCCAAGATGAACGTAAGACGCTGTATCAAGGGACTTACAGTGGGTGTTGTGGAGTCCTGATGAGCTAAGTAAGCAACGATGAGGAAGGGACCTCACGTTGGGGAGGGCCCCACTATGAGGAGAGCAATGACCAACTGTTCTGAGAAACAGCTAATCACAAACATGTAGCCCCCTCCAGCAAGATGCTATAAAACTTCCCTCCAACCTCTGCCTCTTTGCAGACATTCCCTTCTCTGCTATGCTGTCCATTGCATCCTTGCGATATATTTTCACCTTCTCTAATAAATCTGCCTTTTTTTTTTTTTACCTACAACTGTCTTGGTAAATTCCTTTACCACCCTTGCCACTGGTCCCAAATAGTTGCTACCTCCAACAGGTGTGGCGCCCAGGGATCAGCAATTATACAATATCCAAGAATACAGAGTATGACATCATAAAATCTGAGCTTTTTAAATTTAGTTTTTTAATCAAAATTTTATTCTCTAGTTTTTGCTGTGACTTCAACTGTAAAAGTCTTTCACGAGGATTATATTGGTTAAATATAAACATGAGAATAAGCTGAGTGTTGAGCAGGGAAACAGTAACAGGATCAGAAAGAAGTTTAAGGTGTTTATGGGGCCTTCAAATGCACTTAGCCTGAAAACCCAGGAAGAGTAAAAGGAGAGCTGTCAGCCTATGGGAAGGAACAGAAACTTTGGCTTTGCTGGTAAGGCAAATCACCTCCAGCATGTGGGTCTCTCTGACATCCCCTGGAGATAATAACTTCCCTTTACTTGAAAGTAATGAATAATTATCAGGTGATGGGGACTTCCTCTTCTTCATCATTGTGTATGTGGGTGTGTTTATACCACATAAGATTACATCAGGAAACACTTTGGAGGTCACCATACACACAAACAAATGAGCATCTTAATCATTTCTATATATGTACAAGAAAGTTGATAATTTCAACCAAATAATCTTCACAGATCCCATGAATTAGCCGTGAATTTTTCTTCAGGGAAAAATACACAAGAGAAATGTCATGTCTGGTCCCTTTTTTACCACGTGTTTGAGAAGGCAAAGACAGACCCACAGGAAACATGGACAAGAGACATTGTTTGATTTCTCTTGACCCTTACCCACTCTCCATTTCTTTCTTGACCTTATGGAGTCCTCTTCAGCTTCTACCCATTCACCATATGCATTAACCACTTTCTCTACCTTTATGTTCAACTTCTACTCTGCCGACACAGATTCCTTCTTTCTGTGCCCAATCTGAGAAACTTAAGAACTCTCCATAGATCCTCAATATTCTTATCCTCTTATCTTTTCAACCCTGGATCAATCCTGCATTCTTTATTCTCTGTTCCAACACTGATAACTCCAGGAGAAAAGCTACCCAACCTTATAGATCCCTTCAAGGAAGTCATGAGGTCTCATTTAAGAATGTTAACTTCCCAGTTAGGATGTAAGTTTCTTGAGGACAGAAACTGTGTCTCATACTTCTTTGTTAAGCCCAAGGGTACCCCTTGAAGGCTCAATATATCTTTGATGCAATGAATTCATGCCAGAAATAAGGAACTAGGAGGGTCAGTACTCATTTGACAATCTTATGTATCAAACTTTCCTTCCTAGTTTATGTGTAAATAAAGTAGGTATGTTGCATTCCAAAATAATTCCAAAGCATAGCCTCAGAAGAGACTACACCTAAAAATCAGCTTGTAAAAGTTATTCTGTGGATTTTAGAGTTGTAAAACTCTTCACACTTATAACTCAAAATATTTTCTAATTTAAGATCATCCTTCCTGTTAGGTAAAGCAGTATAGTGAGCTCTTACTATACTGTATGAGAAACCACATTTAAAGTTTCACCAAATGGAAACTCATCTTCAGGTCATATTTGTATCTCTCCCATGGAAAAACAAAAGGGTCTTTCCATGTTAGTCAGAAAGGCAAATATCAAAGGAATCCTGAAATATCTCATTTCAGAGAGAAAAAGTCAAGGCAATGGCTACTGTGAAGTGTAAAGTTTCAATGGGCAAAGCCACATTGCCCCGAGGGAGTCCTGGGTACTTTGAGTCCACACTGGGAATGCAGAGTGCTCTTCCCTTGAGTCAGTGGCAAACTAGTCTCAGCTGTGTGGGCACTGCTGCTTTGCCAAGCAAACTGTGCTGCAAGTCATGAACCTAATACCAGCTTGGCAGGAACAAGCCCGAATGTTGCCTGATTCTCCTACAAATGTAATAATATCCAACAAGCAACTGATTGGACAGCACACAATGTCATTTTCTCTAATTAAGGAACTCTCAAGAAAAACCAAAATAGCCACAGAGCACAGTCAGCAAAGCAATCAGTGGCGACAATTAGCTGTCAACTCCAACTCCTGGGCTGAGCCTCGGGTAGGGAGCTGGGCTAGTTGCTAAGCGTTTTCAAATCAGCATTACCTCAGGAGTCAAAGATGACAAGGACACAAGGAGAGGCCAGAGCCTGCTACGCACCAAGAGCACCTGCCTCAAACCCTCCTCTAGTGCGGGGAGTAGCAGGATGTGTAATCACAGGAGCTACCGCCTAGTCATCTGTATTTGCTTGTTGGTTTGTTTCTTGTGAAGTAATGCAGATGGTTCTCATCATGAATCTTGCAGTGAGCTTCTGAAGCAGCTGAAGGCCTAGTGGCTGTGGTCCTTGCTGTTTCTTTACCCTGAGTCACCCTTCCTCTTTACCTGAAACAAGTCTACCCATTCTTTAAGATCTACAAGCAGTTCATGCCCATCTCCTTTAAAAGGGCTTCACGACTGCAAAACGCACATGAATTTTCCCTTTTCTCAGCTTCCATAGCAGATCACCACACTGCGAGGTCATTAATAGCAGGAGTTGAAAAAACATACAAAGCAACTAATATAACACAGTTGCCACAATATGTAATAATATAAAAGAGTCAGGTATTTTTATACATACACACATATGCCTGCGCTCGCTCTCTCTCTCTCACTCACACACACACACACACACACACACACGCATATACATACATACCCTCACACATATAGATACATAATTATTAGAAGAAAAAGCATTCTCTCCTTCTCACCATTCCTCCCTGGGCACATAAAACAAAACTGTTTATCTTCTTGAAACTACTAGAAGATGGTTCTTCCACCTCACTATATCCCTCCATGCTTCCTCAAGGGAGTGAACTGAATTGCTGAGACTGAGAGTGGGTAAGTGCATGGTGGGCTAGGTACATCCCTATGATCTCAGCAGCATGTATTTCTCTTTTCCATGAAAGATTTCAGCAATCAAAGTAATAGGAGGCTTCATTACAGATGAACCTGTTTATAATTTAAGCTCATTCTCCAATATAGCAGCACTGGTCATACTACTAATATTTAGCTCCCTGTTGGTCTGATGTCTGCATTTAGTTCTCCATCCATAGCTAGCCAAACCACAGTTGCTTTTGCGGAAAGAATATGTCCAACTTAAAGATACATTTCTCAGCCTCCTTTGCAGCTAAGGGTGATCATTGAGATTATGGCAGAATTCACTGACCAGGGCAACCAGAACAACTCTTTAGCTGGGCTGACTCCACTGGGAAGCACGGCCTTGTGCCCTCCTCTGGCTCCCTGCTTGGAACACATAGGTAATGGTCCCAAACTGAACAAGATAAGTTAAAAAAAATTAATGATGTTGCCAGAAAGTTTTGACTTCATGTCTCTCTCTAAGCGGGGAAAGGAATGAGCTTAAAATACTTGAGTCCAAAAGTGAAAGGAAAGACAAAAGGAAACCAGGTGCTATAATAAAGAAATCATGGCTAGCATTTTCTATGGAATTAAAGGAAAGAGAACAGCTTAAGAATTTGGATAAATGTAAAATTAACCTTTATCAAGAGTTGAAAAAACTAGAATTTTGGCAGCACACCCCTTTCACTGAATAACAAGATACTCAAAGTTGGGAAGATTAAAAAGTTGAGAGCTCTTGGCAAGAACCTTGTCAGGGGAACAGGTCCTTGTTACAACCCTGTGGGCCAGGTTTTCGAAGCATCAATAGCAACTTTATGCAGGAACCTGCTTCTTAAGTTAAAACCAATATGGAGAGGGCAGAATTGCCCTAGGAAGCAGGCTTCACGTGGGTCTCTGTCCATTTGGGCTGCTATAATAAAATACCACAGATTTTGTGGCTTATAAGCAACATTTATTGCTCACAGTTCTGGAGGCTGGGAAGTCTCAGATTCAAGTGCCAGCAGATTTACCATCTGGTGAGGGTCCTCTTCCTGATTTATAGATGGTGCCTTCTTGCTATATCCTCATATGATGGAAGGGGCAAAATTCCCACCGGTTTCTTTTATTAGGGCATTAATTCCATTCATGAGGGCTCCACTTTCATAATCTAATTACCTCCCAAAGACTCTCACCTCTTAAAACCATCTCTTTAGGGATTGGGTTTCAACATATGAATTCTGGGGGTTATAAAAATGTTCAGATCATAGCAATAGGTCTAAAAAACAAATCTCTTTATGAGAGAAAGCACCAGAAAAATCCCTGCTCCAAAAAAGAGTTAACGTTTTTAAATGCTAGGAGCACAAATCTCAAAAACAATGTTGAAAAATAGTAAGTTTTAAATAAGTGTATCAATAATTATTTAATTAATAATTTAATAGAAAATGCATTTAAATGCCTTAATTCTGTGCACTATATCCCCAGATTATCCTTACAGTAGAGTTACCTTCACAATATTTTGACTTTGAAAGATTTTAATCTCAAATACAAAGTTGACTACAAAAAAACATAGAAACCATGATTATGTAAAACACCACATCAAGTGCATCCTAAACATTCTAGTACACAAGAATCACTCAGGGATCTTGTTGAAATGCAGATTCTGATTCATCAGGTCTGAGATGGAACCTGTGATTCTCCATTTCTAACAAGATCTCAGTGCGTGCAGATGCTGGTGGCCCCTGGACCACCCTTGGAATAGCAATAGCAAGGATGTAGATGGTTAATATATCCAAGCTGAAACTTGAGGTGATGCTCCCAAGATGGCTAGGATATCAGTAAGTTCTGGAATTAGAATGATGCACTTCTTGACCCCATAGACATCGGTAGTCCTTCTTTAGGATCTTTAATTGTATACCCCTCTTCTGAGAATCTGTAAACTTCTCCAGAATGCCCATTCTAATGTCTCATTTTTGGATTTTTTTCATTTTTCTCCCTTTCTCATCACCCTGTCTTGAAGGTATTTATGGCAGGGAGAAGCCAATCTTCCTCTCTCCTTTACCTCAGACCTCAGAATAAAGCTATTCTATTACGATATTCCTGCCATTCTAGCCATGTATTTCCTGAGAAGAAATAAAGAAAACTGCCAAACACAGCCAACCCAAGAAAAGAATAAAATTTAAGTCCTCTCAGTTTTCCTATTAAGTTTTAGATTGTCGTTTTACTGCCTTCTTTTGATTCAGTTTCCATTCATTTTTGACTGGCAATTGTATTTACAACCAAAATTTTTCTTCAAACCAATGACTCTTAAAAAGTTGCAACAGAGTTCTACATCCATGTAAGATACAGAAAACCATGGAGAACATCATTCTCATCCTAACAACAAGAAAAGCTTCATCATTAACAAAATCATACTTGTATTGAAGTATTTGAGCCCATTAGAGAGCTAAGGACACAAGGCAACCAAGTAAAATAAGTTTACCAAGAGTGACGTCCTTCCAAGGTAAAAGGGATCACACAAACTGTCCCCTTTGGCAGGGCACTGTAGGAAGAGGCAGCCATCATGAACGCAGGAATAAGAAAACAGCTAAAATGTTAATGAATTTCTAGAGGGCAAGTGTGGGCTAGTATGACAGTATCACTGGGAGCCTCAGAAACATGAGATGAGCCCCAGGTCTCACTCAAGCTTTTTGCCAGGACTCTGCAATGAACACTCATTAAAAAGAAAAAGAGTGGGGCTGGAGATTGGGGAGTTCTCCTTTTAGTAGGACACAGGCAAGAAATTCCACCCAAACTTCATTTCATATTAAGCAAAAGCTTTCAACAACTGGTAGAGGAGCAAAACACCTTCCTAGCCCCAAGGCCCAAGCAAAGATCCACTGATTCTTGAAAAGGGGTATAAGCAAAAGCCTGCCATCTGCCCTAAGGGAAGGAAAAGAAACTTGCAGGTCCAGGATCCAGCACTGACACAAACAAGAGGTCTGTTACCATTGAGGGAGGGGTAGGAAACCCTCTCCCACACAAAACACTCCACAGATATAAGGCAAAGCTTGGCTGCCTTGAAGAAGAGTGGGAACACTAACAAAGCTCCAGTCCCAAGGCCCAGAAACATAAGGCCTACCTAAGACTGGGGCTGATTTAGGTGAACTGAAAACTCACCACCACCTCCACAGCTCTGCCCAGCACAATGAACAAGAGCAATCTACCTCTAGAAGAGCACAAACATGGAGAGAGAGGTCCCCTTTGTGGAGCAAGGGTGAAGAGTCTGCTGAAAGCTAAGGATGGAGCTTAGACATGGAGAAAAACCCTCTGGCATGCCAAGCATAAGGTCACTGCAGTTGACCACTAGAGAACTTTGGAGTCTGGTACACTGAAGGTAACTACAGCAATCACAAATTCAACTCTACCCAAACTCAATACTAACTACCAATCTTGTTAACTACTAACAAGATTGATTCAACCCTTCATATCAACAATCTTAAAGAAGAAAAAGTATACCCAATCTGGGTAGCAATATCATTTACTTTCTCATCTACTGCTCTTCTACAAACACTGTCCCACATGCAATCAAAATTACAAGACACTCAAAAGAGCAAAAAACAAAAAAGAAAGAAAAAAGAAAAAACCTTAATTCATTGTCAAGATAAAGAGAGATGGCCCAGATGTTAGAACAATCAGAGACTTTAAAATAGCTATGATTAATATGTTAAAGGCTCTCATGGAAAAGAAAGATAAAATGCAAGACAAGATGAAGAACCTTAGATGAGAGAGGGAAGCTATTGAAAACAAACAAACTTAAAGATAGACTAGTAGAAATTATCCAAACTGAAATCCAAAGAGAAAGAATTTTTTTAACAAAAAGATCATGCAAGAGCTGTCAAACAGCATGAAATGGTCTAATATGCATACAATTAGAGTAGCAAAGAGGGGGAGAAAAAGATAGAGGTGTAAAGTAATTAAAATGGGAAAAGGGTAACTTTTTCAATATGTCATGTTGGAAAATTGGGACATCCATATAAAAAGTTATTCTTGATCCTTACCTCACAAAAGACATAAAAATAGCCTCATAAAAATGGATCACATAACTAAATATAAATCTTAGAGCTTTAAAATTTCTAGGAAAATCTTTGCATCCTTCATTTTAGCAAAGATTTCCTAAATAGTACTTAAAACTACTCTTCCATTTTAAAAATTGATAAACTGAAATTCTTGGATTCCATTTATGTGATGGATTACATTTATGGATTTACGTATGTTGAACCAGCCTTGCATCCCCAGGATGAAGCCTACTGGGTCGTGATGGATAAGCTTCTTGATGTGCTGTTGCAATCTGTTTGCCAGTATTTTATTGAAGATTTTTGCATCGATGTTCATCACGGATATTGGCCTGAAGTTTTCTTTTTCAGTTGAGTCTCTGCCTGGTTTTGCTATCAGGATGCTGTTGGTCTCCTAAAATGAGTTAGGGAGGATTCCCTCCTTTTGTATTGTTTGATACAGTTTCAGAAGGAATGGAACCAACTCCTCTTTGTACGTCTGGTAGAATTCGGCTGTGAACCCGTCTGGACCTGGACTTTTTTTGGTTGGTAGGCTATTGATTGCTGCCTCTACTTCAGCCCTTGTTATCGGTCTATTCAGGGTTTCAGCTTCCTCCTGGTTTAGTTTTGGTAGAGTACAAGTGTCTAGGAATTTATCCATTTCTTCCTGGTTTACTGGTTTATGTGAGTAGAGCTGTTTGTAGTCATCTCTGATGGTAGTTTGTATTTCTGTGGGATCAGTGGTGACATCCCCTTTATCATTTTTTATTGCATCTATTTGATTCTTCTCCCTTTTCTTTTTTATTAATCTGGCTAGCGGTCTATTTTGTTGATCTTTTCAAATAACCAGCTCCTGGATTTACTGATTTTTTGAGTGGTTTTTTTTGTGTCTCTATCTCCTTCAGTTCTGCTCTGATCTTAGTTATCTCTTGTCTTCTGCTAGCTTTTGAGTTTTTTTTTTATCTTGCTCTCTAGTTCTTTTAATTTTGATGATAGGGTGTCGATTTTAGATCTTTCCTCTCTACTCTGGTGGGCACTTATTGCTATAAATTTCCCTCTTGATACTCCTTTAAAGGTGTCCCAGAGATTTTGGTAAGTTGTGTCTTCATTCTGGTTGGTTTCAAAGAACATCTTTATTTCTGCCTTCATTTCATTGTTTATACAGTCAACATTCAGAAGCAAGTTGTTCAGTTTCCAAGTGGTTGTGCAGGTTTGAGTGTGTTTCTTCATCCTGAGTTCTAGTCTGATTGTGCTGTGGTCTGATAGACTGTTTGTTAGGATTTCTGTTCTTTTGCATTTGCTGAGGAGTGATTTGCTTCCAATGATGTGGTCAATTTTAGATTCAGTGCAATGTGGTGCTGAGAAAAATGTATATTCTGTGGATTTGGGGTGGAGCATTCTGTATATGTCTATTAGATCCACTTGGTCTAGCTCTGCATTCAAGTCCTGGATATCCTTGTTAATTTTCTGTCTCATTGATCTGTCTAATATTGACAGTGGAGTATTGATTATCTCAATAGATGCACAGAAAGCCTTCGATAAAATTCAACAGCCTTCATGCTAAAAACTCTCAATACACTAGGTATTGATGGAACATATTATAAAATGATAAAAGCAATATATGACAAACCTACAGCCAATATCATACTGAACAGGCAAAAGCTGGAAGAATTCCCTTTGAAATCAGGCACCGGACAAGGATGCCCTCTCTCACCACTCCTATTCAACATAGTATTGGAAGTTCTAGCCAGAGCAATCAGGCAAGAAAAAGAAATGAAGGGTATTCAAATAGGAAAGGAGGAAATCAAACTGTCTCTATTTGCAGATGACATGATTGTATATCTAGAAGACCCCATCATCTCAGCCCAAAATCTTCTCAAACTGATAAGCAACTTCAGCAAAGTCTCAGGATACAAAATCAATGTGCAAAAATCACAAGCGTTCCTATATACCAATAACAGACAAACAGAGAGCCAAATCAAGAGCGAACACCCATTCACAATTGCTACAAAGAGAATAAAATACCTAGGAATACAAATAACGAAGGATGTAAAGGACCTCTTCAAGGAGAACTACAAACCACTGCTCAACGAAATAAGAGAGGACACAAACAGATGGAGAAACATTCCATGCTCATGGTTAGGAAAAATCAATATCATGAAAATGGCCATACTGCCCAAAGTAATCTATAGATTCAACGCTATCCCCATCAAGCTACCAATGACCTTCTTCACAGAACTGGAAAAAACCACTTTAAACTTCATATGGAATGACAAGAGACCCCGCATAGCCAAGAAAATCCTAAGCAAAAAGAACAAAGCCGGAGGCATCACACTGCCAGACTTTAAACTATACTACAAGGCTACAGTAATCAAAACAGCATGGTACTGGTACCAAAACAGAGACATAGATCAATGGAATAGAACAGAGACCCCAGAAGAAACACCACACATCTACAACCATCTGATCTTTGGCAACCCCAGCAAAAACAAGCAATGGGGAAAGGATTCCATGTTTAATAAATGGTGTTGAGAAACCTGGCTAGCAATGTGCAGAAAGCAGAAACTGGACCCCTACCTGTCACCTTACACTAAAATTAACTCCAGATGGATCAAAGATTTAAACATAAAACCTAACACCATAAAAACACTAGAAGAAAACGTAGGCAAAACCATCCAGGACATAGGCATAGGCATAGGCAAGGACTTCATGACTAAAACACAAAAAGCAATGGCAATAAAAGCCAGGATAGACAAATGGGATCTATTTAAACTCCAGAGCTTCCGTACAGCAAAAGAAACAATCATTAGAGTGAACCAGCAACCAACAGAATGGGAAAACATTTTTGCAATCTACCCATCTGACAAAGGGCTAATATCCAGAATCTACAAAGAACTAAAACAGATATACAAGAAAAAAACAAACAACCCCATTCAAAAGTGGGTGAAGGATATGAACAGACACTTTTCAAAAGAGGACATACATGAGGCCAACAAACATATGAAAAAATGCTCATCATCACTGGTCATTAGAGAAATGCAAATCAAAACCACACTGAGATATATCATCTCACACCAGTTAGAATGGTGATCATTAAAAAACCAGGAGACAACAGATGCTGGAGAGGATGTGGAGAAATAGGAACACTCTTACACAGTTGGTGGGAGTGTAAATTAGTTCAACCATTGTGGAAGACAGTGTGGCAATTTCTCAAGGATCTAGAAATAGAAATTCCATTTGACCCAGCAATCCCACTATTGGGTATATACCCAAAGAACTATAAATCGTTCTACTATAAAGACATATGCACACGTATGTTCATTGCAGCCCTGTGTACAATAGCAAAGACCTGGAACCAACCCAAATGCCCATCAATGATAGACTGGACAAAGATAATGTGGTACATCTACTCCATGGAATACTACGCAGCCATAGAAAACAATGAGTTTGTGTCCTTTGTAGGGACTTGGATGAATCTGGAAACCATCATTCTCAGCAAACTGACCCAAGAACAGAAAGCCAAGCACCGTATGTTCTCACTCATAGGTGGGTGTTGAACAACGAGAACACGTGGACTCAGGGAGAGGAGCATCACACACAGGGACAGTTGGTGGGAGTAGGGGAGAGACAATGGGGGGTTGGGGGGGTGGGGAGGGATATCATGGGGAGAAATGCCAGATATAGTATGCACCTAAAATAAAATAAATAAATACATTTTAAAAAAACTGAAATTCACCAAAATGAAAAACTTTCTACTCTTTAAATAATACTTTTAGAACTTAAAAAAAAAAACTAGAGACTGAGAAAGGTATTTACAAAGCACATACTTAATAAGGCATTTGTATCCAGAATATATTCTAATTAGCTACCTATCATTAAGACAAATTATTTTTTAAATGGGTGAATGATTTGAACAGACACTTCATCAAAGAAGATTTGCAGATGACAAAGTAGCACAATATCATTAGGGAAATGAAAATTAAAGCCATGATGAGATAATACTATACACTCCAATTGTTAAAATTACAAAGAGTGATAATACCAAGTGCTAGAGAAGCTATGGAGCAACTAAAACATTCATATATTGCTGATTGGAATGTAAAATGGCACAGTCATTTTGGAAACAGTTTGGGGGATTTTTAAAATAATGTTTAACATGTACTTGCTATACTTTGCATATGATACAATAATCCCACTCTTAGTAATTTACCCAAGAGAAAGGAAAACATATGTTCACACAAAGGCCTCTTTATGAATATTTGTAGCAGCTTTATTCCTAGTAGCTAAATACTGTAAACAACCCAAATGTTCATCATTTGGTGAATGGATAAACTTGTGGTGTATCATGCAATGGAATTCTTCTACTCAATAATAAAAAGGAATAAACCACTGACACTTATAACAGCATGGATGAATCTCAAAAAAATAATATGCCAAGTGAAAAAAATCTGAAACCAAGGCTGCATGCTATATGATGCCATTTATACATTTTGGAAAAAAGGGAAACCATAGAGACAAATCCAGATTGTGGCTGTCAAGGGCTAGAGGTAGAGGGGAGTAGATTTACTACAAAGGTGTACACTTTCAGGTGTTTGATACGTTCTACCTCTTGATTGTGAGGTAAAACAATGATTACGTACATTTTTCAAAATTTATCAAACCATTTATTTTAAGAGAACGAATTTTACTGTATGTTCATCATACCTCAATAACCCTAATCAAAATAGATACATAGTGCCATGGCAAAAGAATGGTGCTTGGTCAACTGGATCTTCACATAAAAAAAATTTAACATTGTACATGGTGTACTTCACACCATGTACAATGAAATCAATTCCAGATATATTATAGATAGAAATGTAAAGGTAAAATAATATATGAAATTCATAACACAATAATAAACTTCTGTTCCTAAAAAAAAGAGTAAAAAGGTAAACCACAGAAAAAGAGAAGATATTTGCAACAAATATTTCCCACCAAGGATATATCTAAAATATATATTATTAAAAATGCCTACAACTCAGTAAGAAAGATAATTTAATTTTTAAAACAACCCAATTTTTTTCACATTTTTAAGACCTGAAAGGGCTTCTCACAAAACAAGATACCCAAATGGTCAATTAATATACAAAGTGGTGCCTAACCTCATTAGTCTATAGGGAGATGCAAATCTAAACAATATGATGTTACTACATACCCACCAGAAAAGCTTAACTAAAACAAACAAACAAAAACGGAAAACATCTTGTTTTGGAAAATATGTGAACTAATTAGAACCCTCATACACTCATGGAGTATAAATTTTTAAACTGATACAACCATTTTGGAAAACTGTTTGATAGTATCTACTAAACCTGAACATATGCCTGCCTTATGATCCAAAAATTCCCCTCCTGCATATATATTCAACAGAAATATGTATATGTAACTGAAACTATAACAAAACTGACTCAAGAAGAAATAGAAAACCTAAATAAATCAGAAACTAAATCAGTTAGTAAAATTTCTTTTCTCAAAGAAAACATCTGGCCCAAACAGTTTTACTGTCAAGTTCCACCATACATTCAAATAGCAAGTAATTTCAATATTTTGAAAAGCATTCCTGACCAAAAAAGAACAAATCACAGAAAAAAATTTTTTAGCCAATCTCACTTAGTACTAAAACTTAGCAAATTAAATCTAGCTAAGTATAGAAAAGATAACACATCATTACAAAGTTGGTTTTATCTCAGCAATGAAAGGTAGGTTAACATTAGAAAATCCATTAATGCAAACTAAAATTAGCAGATGAAAGGGTAAAATCATTTGATCATCTCTGTAGATATAGAAAAACATTTAATAAAATTCACATCTATTTATGATAGAGACTTCTAGCAAACTAGGAATAGAAAAGAACATCTTAAGGTGATGATGAATGTTTTTAAAATACTTGCATCAAATGAATGTACCATAATTAATTTAATACAATTTGCCTACTGTTGGAAACTTATATTCTCTCCTTTTCATTTTGTATTATTTTAATATTATAATGTATGCTGTGATGAACATTTTTTGTGCATGTTAAGTTACCAGTTCCTCAATTTCCTCATGTATAGGATGGAAATAAGACTCAGAGGGCTAAAATGAGGATTAAATAGAATATTAGGTTTATGTGTGTCTTAGAGAATCTTAGGAGAAAGTGTTGTTTATAAACCCTAAGAAAAACTTGTTCTATATTTACCTGGTGGCGGATCTCTCACAGCACACTGCAGGCTCAAGTCAGAAGAAATCACTCTGTCAAAAATAATTGTCTTAGCTTATCAGGAACTAAGCAAAAATAATTACAAAGTCTAAATACATCTAATAGAGTTCTCTTAATATGTTAAAATAAAAATTTTAAGTCTTAGTATTGTACCACACTTTAATATGCCACTATTTCTTTATTGATATATAAAACAGTATTGTTTCTACAATCAGAATACACTATTGCAGAATGCAATCGGTGATGGGGATTATTGCTTGCTCCAGGATTCCCTTGTATCATTTGCTATCATCTGCTCATCCCACTTCCACGCCTCTAATCAAGTGAGTGTGACTACTACCATGCTTGATTCATCTGACTGTGATATACACAGCACTTCAGTTTTGCACAGGAGTCAGAGTGATCATTCTAACATTTAAGCCTAACACTCTTCTCCTGAAACCCCTTCCACAATTTTCTCTTTACCTATGGATAAAAGCCAAACTCCTTGCCATGACATCTAAGGCACTTCATCATTTAATGTCTGCCTAGTTCTCTAGCCTCATCTCTCATCTCTGTACCACTGCCTGAGCTCCAGCTACTTCAGACTTCCTTCAGTTCCTCCTCACCCCTTGCCAGCTCCCAGCCTTCATACACACTGCTCCCTTGGCCAGGACCACCTTTTCTCCTTCCCCCACTCACCTCCACCTCGTTAACTCCCTACTTGTTCTTCCATTCTCCACTTAAGTGTTGCTTCTCCAGTCAGGCCATCTGCTGCACTTGACCATCTTGAGCTCATTTATTGACACTCCCAAAGAACCCTGCACTTTTTCTTTTGTAATATCATATATACCATTATGTTTCAGTATTTCTGTTATTCCCTGTAAGTTCACAGATCATGTCTGTGTCTTTCACAGCTGGATCCTCAATGCCTAGCCCAGGACTGGTCTCACAGAAGACATTTAATAAATATTTATTAGAGCCATCCTCAGTCCTTAGCTTTCCAGCTCATCTTTTGATTCATGCTGATAATTTAATAACCTTCCTACCATATTTCATTAATTAGGACTCAATGATTATAGAAACAATACTATTTTATATACCAATTATAAAGAAAGAAGTGGTGGCACATTATAGTGTGATACAATGCTAACCTTAAAATTTTTATTTTATACATATTAAAAGAGCTCTATTAGACATATACATGGATTTTTATGATGCCCATAAAAAAGGAAAATATAACAATATAAGTGAAATAAATTGGCTTATGTATTCACATTCAGAACCACAGTATTAACCAAACAATATTGTTCTCTGTGCCACAAAAGGCATTAGAGATGTGGCATTTTTTAAAAGTGCACTCAAGTGTCATATTTGGGACTTTCTTCTAATCTGCTGACATCTTTCCACAAGTGTTGATGTTGGCAAGTAAATCTTACTAAAAGGTGTCAGCAGAAAATTTCAGGCAACACCTAAGCCATACATTCCTTCCTCAAGTGGTCATTCGATGGATCACTGACTGAAACAAGTGACTGGAATTACCAGCTTCACATATGCACAGGCATTGCAACTACAACACAACTACCACCTGACCAATTACAATAAAAGGTGCTTTTGGTTTCACAACACACCTGTGGTAACAGAGTATTAAAATGTACAGAAAAAAACAAAAAATATGTCTTAGAAATATGAGAGTTCAAAAAGGCCTCTTCCGAGAACTTAGGAAAGTTAATAAAGGAAGAATACAAATTCATTCTCTCTCTCACAAACTATCACTCACTCACTCACTCGTGGTCAGAGGCATGACCACACACTCCACCTCCTTACACAGTGGAACGGGAGGTGGGAGCCCAGGGCACTAGGCTGAGGTGGGTTGAGGTCAATCAGCCCACAGGCCTCTAGCCAAGCCCTGGCACCAGGTGCCTCACCCGTGAGGAAAGAGACACTTTCTGACCTTCTGCTAGCCCAGTGGATGACAGTGTCCTCTCAGCATAGACTCTTCTCCCTAACTACTTTTTTGTCTTACTAAAATGCCATTTTTAAGGTCACAGTTTTTTGATAAATAGAATTTTCTTAGGCATGTGCCGTCACATTGAAGTAGAGAGGATGGGAGTGCCAGAGATCTCCTAATTCCCATCCAGCACTCTAGGACTCAGGATCTCAGGTTGGAAATACTCAACCATGTCTGGGAACACAAGGAGGAAAGGGACACAACCATAAAAGCCACAGCCCTCTCTGTGATTCAGTTTCCTCATCTGTAAAATGGACATACAGAATTAGATGATGTACTTGTACAGGGTTCCAGCAGAAAAAGACGACACACTCAAATGGGAGCTTTGACGCAGGGGACTATTTGCAAACAGGGTTAAGGGAACCACCAAGAGGTGGTGATGCAGGTGCCTCCCATTGGCCAAATCCAAATAGAAACCAGAGGCCAGGGGAGCCCATTGATGGGACCCATGGAGACTAGCCTCCCTGGATCCAGAACAGTGTGGAAAATGGGGAGGGTGGGTCTGAATGGACAAACGGAGACTCCCCAGCACAACCATCTGAGTCCCCACGGAAATGAGAATGATCCAGTATCTATGATCATTTCAGTAAAGCATTAAGCTTTTCAATAGCAAGAAGAGATTTATGTTTATTCCAAAGACTTGAGGAAAATCCACCAGGATGCAATTTTTCATCATTCCATGTGCTTAGCTCAGATAACAGCACTCTCTCGCAGCTCTTGGAAATGGTTCAGATTGAGAACACCACACTCCACAGACCCTGTTTTTCTCTAACTGAGCTCTTACGATGTAATGGATTCTGTTTTGAGCTAGTACTGATGTTTCCCCCCCCGGGCTCATCCTCCAGACCCTTTTCTTTTCAGAAACAGGATCTTGCAGTGTCCACTACCTCACAGAAAACAGGTTCCAGCAGAAGCAAAGCAAAGGCTTTTGGCTTTCTAAGCCAAGCCCCCAGAGTCTCAGAACATATTCAACATGATGAACTAGAGCAATACTTACCACCTTTCCCACACATCCAGACCAGAAACCATTCTTTTCTGCTGGGGGAAGGTATGGAGAGAAAGCTAGAACTGTGTAGTCATTGTGATTCCTGAGAAAGAGGCTTCCGGTGAATCCATTTCCCCAGATCCAAGCCAGCAAATGGTAAGCACCACATGTGTTCTGTCCTCTTCCCCCTCACAACTCATTTTTAAAACTCTCATTCTTTCCCTTGACTGGGCCAGTGCTCCAGGTATCACACGCCCCATCACACACCCTCCCTTCAGTGGCAACCAAGTCTCGTCGACACTCTCTAGTCATGGGGTGCTTGGTACCAGGGCCAAGGTATGAGATTTGTCATTTAAAAAAATCAAAGATCCTTTCAAACATTTCTTTTGAATAAATAGCTGCTTTTAAAGAAGTTCCTAGCATCACCCACCCTAAAGGCCCAGGCAGTGACGCTGACCACAGTTTCTAGCATGTTCTTTCCTGAATTTAGAGATGATGCTATGCTCCAAAGCACATAGGTTTCTGCTGTAACCATTATACTGAAGTCCAACTAGGCAACACTGGCCATTAGAGAGATGTCATACTGTGCCATGAAAGCTCTCTCAGAATAGAGAGGAATCACACTGGGTTAGAACAAAAACTCATTTAGAATGAAACAAAAATAAGTTTTCAGAGAAAAACGTCTTTTTTACTTTCAAATGAGCCAGATGACTTTCATAAAGTGAATGAAGAGTCTTTGATTTCTGACAAAAAAAAATTAAAAATAAAATAAAATACAAGGAGGAGAGAGGCTGCCCATTCTGAAGGGGGGATCTAGCAGGGCAGGGAGTTGGGTATCTTGCAGATTGAACTTGACCAAATTGCATGACCTCTCTGTCTCATTTTTTTCATCTGCAAAAATGTCAGGGATTTGAATTAAAAAAGTTATGGAGGTCCCTTCCAGCTCTAAGAATATATGGCCTTCAGCTAGAAGAGGGGTTTCCAGTTATGAGATCAAGGATTTGCCACAGAAAAATCAAGTTGAGAAGGAAGATCTGCCATTAGCTAACCAGTCTGACCACAGAAAAGAAGTGCTGTGTAGATCTTGTCGTCTGCTGCCTTGATCCATCCTAGCTATGTTTCCGTCTCGATGATACCATACAAATGGGCTATTCCAGGCATCTCAAGAATGCCCCAACCATAAAAGGAATTCTCCTAAGTGGACCCTCTGTGACATTACACAGGACTCCCCTTGACACGGCAGTTTCACCCAGCTTCAGATTCAACTCTACATGAAAACATTACAACTGGATGATTTGACCAAGTGCTGAATCTAATCCTTGTTGCTCTTTTGCCAGAGTTCTTACACAAAAGAATGCCAGATGTTATACTTGCAATATTTCATGGGAAACTAATGGGAAAAAGCAGAACACAACAAGCCTAATTGTAATGTTTAAAGGTTTTTGAAAATCTGCAATCTAAACATACCAAAAATACCACATTTTCAAAACTGTGGCAAAGTCAAATGCCTCTCAAACACACACAAAAAAAGCCTGTCATAAGTAATTCCAAATAAAGTGATCTGTCAATTGTAAAATGCAAGCACTCCTTTATAAATAGTTTACATGCTTTCAACCTGCTTAATAAATACCATGTTAATAGACCAAAAATATTCAGAGAGAACCTCTTCAAGCCCAGGCAACCTGAACTAATCAGTCACTTATGTAACATCAGGCTGGATTTCCCTTATCATTTATTGGGTACAAATCAAATGTACCAGGGGCAAGTCAAAACCATCAATTGCTCAAAACAATTCCCCCTCTTGCTATCCTTTTCCACTCATCACATAACCAGGAGCCTGAACACCATTTAATACCTCTTTCTCCTCTTCTCATCAACAACCAAATCCTGTAGATAGTGCCTACTGGGCATCTTTGTCTTCTAGTCTCCACCCCACTTCCATTGCCTTAGATCAAGCCTTCGTCTTCTATCTATTGGACAACTGCAAGATCCTCCAGCCTTCGGCATCTTCAAGTAATTCATTCATTCTTAAGATTTCTCTTTCTCAAATACGCTTTTGCTATATCACGCCCCTGATCATATTCACCCTTCAATGGCTCCCTGTAGCTTCTAAGAACTCAAAATTCACCACGATGTTCTCCCTCACACCCCATACTTCAGCCTTGTCAAGTTGCCTTGTTCTCCATGTCCTAAAAAACCAACCACTCCCCACCCCAACTCCAAAAGAATCCATCTAATAATTTTCTTTTTCTCAAGAGAAGAAGTCTTCCCTGAGCCCTGTATGACCTGTCCCCTGCTTCTCTCTCAGCCTGACACCACCCTCCTCCTGGGCTCGACTGCAGCTATGCCAGCCCTCTGTAGGTTCTGCTTCCCTCCTCGATGGAGGCATTTCAACATGGAGGCCCCTCGCTAGATACTCTTCACTCACCTAACTTGAACTCATTCTTTGGGTTCATTATGTGACTCAGGGTCAACGTGACTCTCTCAGTGAGACCCCGCGTGACTCCCACCTCAAAAGGAAATCTGGTCTTTGCTACATGTTCTGCAGTTCACTATTCTTTTCCTTCATTGCATTTATCACTTTGATGGTTATATATTTAATATTGAGGTTATTATTTCAAAGCTCATCATCCTCAATGAATAGTCACTTCTGTGAAGTAGAGATGTTTCAGGTTCAAAGTTCATCTCCAGAGGCTAGCACAGTGCCTAACACTCAATACAAGTTTAAAAATCAATGAGTGGTAGCTTCAGTCTTACTCCCTCTGTACATAATTTTCTGTTGTCCCCCACCATGCAGGAAGAAAAGATCACTGCCTCCCTTGTAACTCAGCTGTGCCCTGAACAGAATTAAATTGGAGCACCCATGATGTCTAATGCATTTCCATCACATTCTTTTTTCTACTAGACTACAAATTTCTCGTGGGCAAAAACCATGTTATATCTCTGAGGCATGGATCCTTAAGTGTAACAAAAGGTGTGCAGAGGGGTAACATGTGTCTGCAGGTATAAATTTTGAAGGGTGCCACAAAAATGGCAGTGTATTAATCCATTCTCACGCTGCTATAAAGACTTACTTGAGACTGGGTAATTTATAAAGGAAAGAGGTTTAATCGACCACAGTTCTGCAGGCTTGAGGAGGCCTCAGGAAACTTATAATCATGGTAGAAGGAAAAGCAAACACACTCTTCCTCACATCAGCAGCAGGAAGAAGTATGAGCAAAAGGGGGAAAAGCCCCTTGCAAAACCATCAGATCTTATAAGAACTCACTCACTATCAGGAGAGCAGCAAAAGGGTAACCACACCCATGATTCAATTGCCTCGCACTGGGTCCTACCTACAACACATGGGAACTACAATTCAAGATGAGATTTGCGCGGGGCCACAGCCAAACCATAACATTCCGCCCCTGGCCCTTCTCAAATCTCATGTCCTAACAATTCAAAACACAATTATGCCTTTCCAACAGTCCCCCAAAGTCTCAATTCATTCAACCATTAATGCGAAAGTCCAAGTCCAAAATCTCATCTGAGACAAGGCGAGTCCCTTCCACCTATAAGCCTGTAAAATCAAAAGCAAGTTATTACTTCCTAGATATAATAGATGTACAGGAATTGGGTAAATGCACCCATTCCAAATAGGAAAAATTGTCCAAAACAAAGTGATTAAAGGCCCCATGGAAGTCCAAAATCCAACAAGGCAGAAACTAAATTTTAAAGCTCCAAAATAATCTCCTTTGACTCCATGTCTCACATCCAGGTCACACTGATGCAAGAAGTGGGCTCCCATGGCCTTGGGCAGCTCCACCTCTGTAGCTTTGCAGGGTACAGCCCCCCTGTCAGCTTCCTTCACAGGCTGGTGTTGAGTGCCTGTGGCTTTTTCAGGCACACAATGCAAGCTGTCAGTGGACCTACTATTCTGAGGTCTGGAGAATGGTGGCTCTCTTCTCACAGCTCCACTAGTGAGTGCCCCAGTGAAGTCTCTGTGTGGGGGCTCTGACCCCACATTTCCCTTCTGCACTGCCCTAGCCGAGGTTCTCCATGAGGGATCTGCCCCTGCAGTAAACTTCTGCCTGGACATCCAGGTGTTTACATACATCCTCTGAAATCTAGGCAGAGGTTCCCAAACCACAAGTCTTGACTTATGTGCACCTGAGGCCCAATACCATGTGAAATCTTGAGGCTTGCACCCTCTGAAGCAACAGCCTGAGCTGTACATTGGCCACTTTTAGCCACAACTGGAGCTGAAACAGCTGAGACGCAGGGCACCATGTCCCAAGGCTGCACAGAGTAGGGAGGCCCTGGGCTTGGCCCACAAAACCATTTTTCCCTCCTAGGCCTCCAGGCCTTTGATGGGAGGGGCTGCTGTGAAGGTTTCTGACATGCCATGGAGACATTTCCCCATTGTCTTCATGATTAACATTTGGCTTCTCATTACTTATGCAAATTTCTGCAGCAGGCTTGAATTTCTCCCCCCCAAAAATAGGATTTTTCTATTGCATTATCAGGCTGCAAATTTTCCAAACTTTTAGGCTCTGCTTCCTCTTGAACGCTTTGCTGCTTAGAAATTTCTTCTGCCAGATATCCTAAATCATCTCTCTCAAGTTCAAAGTTCCACAGATCTCTGGGATGGGGCAAAATGCCACTAGTTTCTTTGCATAGCAAAAGTGACCTTTTCTCCAGTTCCCAACAAGTTCCCCATTTCCATCTGAGACTACCTCAGCCTGAACTTCACTGTTAATATCACTATCAGCATTTTGGTCAAAGCCATGCAACAAGTCTCTAGAAGTTTTAAACTTTTCCACATCTTCCTATCATCTGAGCCCTCCAAACCGTTCCAACCTCTGCCTGTTACCCAGTTCCAAAGTGGCTCCCACATTTTCGGGTATCTTTACAGCAGTGCCTCACAGGCGGTACCAATGTACTATATTAGTCCATTCTCACAGCTGCTATAAGAACATATCTGAGACTGGGTAATTTATAAAGGAAAGAGGTTTAATTGATTCAGCATTCTGCAGTGCTGGGGAGGCCTCAGAAAACTTGCAGTCATGGCGGAAGTGGAAGCAAACATACCCTTCCTGGCACAGTGGCAGGAAGAAGCGTGAACAAAAGGGAGAAAAAGCCCCTATAAAACCATCAGATCTGGCCAGGCCCGGTGGCTCATGCCTGTAATCTCAGCACTTTGGGAGATTAAAGTGGGCGGATCAAGAGATCGAGACCATCCTGACCAACATGGTGAAACTTCATCTCTACTAAAAATACAAAAATTAGCTGGGTGTGGTGATGTACACCTGTAGTCCCAGCTACTTGAGGAGGCTGAGGCAGAAGAATCACTTGAACCCAGGAGGTGGAGGTTGCAGTGAGCCAAGATTGCACCACTGCACTCCAGCCTGGTGACAGAGCGAGACCCCATCTCAAAAAAAAAAAAAAAAAATCAGATCTTGTGAGAACTCAGTATCAAAAGACCAGCAGCATGGGGGTAAGTGCCCCCATGATTCAATTACCTCCCACTGGGTCCATGGGGATTATGACACATGTGGATTATGAGACTACAATTCAAGAGAAGATCAAGATAAGATACAGCCAAACCGTATCAGGAAGCAAAATAATTTTGTACTTCAATCTGCATGTTAGATTTTTCAACGTCAGATAATAAACATGAACCTACTATGCTTTTTTATTCAGCAAATTCTAGCTGGAATAGGGAAAAGAGTGCAAATATATGACATTGCTGTGGAGTACTAGGCACCCACATTGTGCCACTGGTCTATTCCCAGCATCTAGCATAGCACATGCCTGGTATAGGTACTCAATAAATGTCTGATGAATGAACAAAAAAAAACTAGCCAAAAAAAAACATTGAATGATAAAATAAAAAGTGAGTATTTCTTTTCCTCAAAGAGTTTACCATTAAAGTAATAAACTCCAGACATATCAAAATTTTGAAATCATGGACATCTTCTTATATTAGGATGAACCCAATGAAATTGCTGCTTTTGTAGGGCAGCTTTATGTAGTTCAATCTATTTCTTAGATGTGGCAGTGTATATGCATACATTTTTCCATTATGTTTCTTTATAGCTTTTTCCATTTGTAGAAGACAAGTTGCAGTGAAAACAATAGGGGTCTATATCCAAAGTGACTGTATGTCTTGGTTTGCCTGACACCACTATGGTTTAAGCCTATTTCCCTGGAATAATTATTTCACTATTATATTCATATTCACTATAAATATTTCACCATCAAAAGTGACCCAATTTACGTGATAAATCTCTGTGATCTGCTAAAATCATCTTAAGGTGTCCTAAGTCTTCAGATTATCACCATAAGAACGTTTCTCTCCCTATCAATGTTAATGCTTTCTCCTTTAAAGAGAAAGGAGCATGTAAGATCAGAATAAATGCTGGCTGCCCAGAAAGCCTAGATATTCCACAAGGGAAGGTCATATTCAGGGAAACACAGTCCAAAAGTAACTAATAAGAATAGTTTTACTTGTTCAATTTATTTACTTATCTTTTTAAAGATAGGGTCTCACAATATAGCCCAGGCTGGAATGCAGTGGCACCATCATAGTTCACTATAGCTTCCAACTCCTGGACTCAAGGGATACTCCAGTCTTCACCTCCCGAGTAGCTGGGAGTATAGGTACATGCCACTACATCCAGCTAATATTCTTAAACTTTTTATAGAGGTGGTTTCTGGCTATGTTGACCAGGCTGGTCTAGAACTCCTAGCCTCAAGCAATCCTTCCACCATGGTTTCCCCAAGCAAGGGGATTACAGGTGTGAGCCATCAGTGCCAGGTCCTTGAATCCTACTGTCCTTAAAGAATACTAAAGAGGTTCCAATACATACCCATCACTTCTTTTTTTTCTTTTTTTAATTGTACTTTAGGTTCTCGGGTACATGTGCAGATCACACAGGATTGATGCATAGGTACACACACGGCAATGTGGTTTGCTGCCTCCATCCCCCTGTCACCTATATCTGGCATTTCTCCCCATGTTATCCCTCCCTGACCTGCCAACCCCCCGCTGTCCCTCCCTTAGCCCCCCTCAACAGACACCAGTGTGTGATGCTCCCCTCCCTGTGTCCACGTGTTGTCATTGTTCAACACCCGCCTATGAGTGAGAACATGCGGTGTTTGATTTTCTGTTCTTGTGTCAGTTTGCCGAGAACTATGATTTCCAGATTCATCCATGTCCCTACAAAGGACACAAACTCATCATTTTTTATGCTGCATAGTATTCCATGGTGTATATGTGACACATTTTCCTTTTCCAGTCTATGGTCGACATGCATTTGGGTTTGTTCCAGGTCTTTGCTATTGTAAACAGTGCCTCTATAAACATAAGTGTGCATGTGTCTTTATAATAGAATGATTTATAATCCTTTGGGTATATACCCAGTAATGGGATTGCTGGGTCAAATGGAATTTCTATTTCTAGGTCCTTGAGGAAGCACCACACTGTCTTCCACAATAGTTGAACTAGTTTACACTCCCACCAACAGTGTAAAAGTGTTCCTATTTCTCCACATCCTCTCCAGCATCTGTTGTCTCCAGATTTTTTCAGGATCGCCATTCTAACTGGCATGAAGTGGTATCTCAGTGTGGTTTTGATTTGCATTTCTCTAATGACCAGTGATGATGAGCATTTTTTCATGTGTTTGTTGGTCTCATATATGTCTCCTTTTAAAGTGTCTGTTCATATCCTTTGCCCAATTTTGGATGGGTTTGTTTTTTTCTTGTAAATCTGTTTTAGTTTTTTGTACATTCTGGATATTAGTCATTTGTCAGATGGGTAGATGTAAAAATGTTTTCCCATTCTGTTAGTTGCCGGTTCACTCTAATGTTTGTTTCTTTGGCAGTACAGAAGCTCTGGAGTTTAATTAGGTCTCATTTGTCTATTTTGGCTTTTGTTGCCAATGCTTTTGATGTTTTAGTCATGAAGTCCTTGCCTATGCCTATGTCCTGAATGGTTTTGTCTAGGTTTTCTTCTAGAGTTTGTATGGCGTTAGGTCTTATGTTTAAGTCTTTAATCCTTCTGGAGTTAATTTTAGTGTAAGGTGTCAGGAAGAGGTCCAGTTTCTGCATTCTGCACACTGCTAGCCTGTTTTCCCAACACCATTTATTAAACAGGGAATCCTTTCCCCATTGCTTGTTTTTGTCAGGTTTGGCAAAGATCAGATGGTTGTAGATGTGTGGCATTGCCTCTGAGGCCTCTGTTCTGTTTCATTGGTCTATATCTCTGTTTTGGTGCCAGTACCATGCTGTTTTGATTACTGTAGCCTTGTAGTATAGTTTGAAATCAGGTAGTGTGATGCCTTCAGCTTTGTTCTTTTTGCTTAGGATTGTCTTAGCTATGCAGTGTCTCTTGTGATTCCATATGAAGTTTAAGGTGGTTTTTTCCAGTTCTGTGAAGAACGTCATTGGTAGCTTGATGGGGATAGCATTGAATCTATAAATTACTTTTGGCAGTATGGCCATTTTCATGATATTGATTCTTCCTAACCATGAGCATGGAATGTTTCTCCATCTGTTTGTGTCCTCTCTTATTTTCTTGAGCAGTGGTTCATAGTTTTCCTTGAAGAGGTCCTTTACATCCTTCGTTAGTTCTATTCCTAGGTATTTTATTCTCTTTGTAGCAATTGTGAATGGGAGTTTGCTCATGATTTGGCTCTCTGTTAGTCTGTTATTGGTGTATAGAAATGCTTGTGATTTCTACAAATAGATTTTGTATCCTGAGACTTTGCTGAAGTTGCTTATCAGTTTAAGGAGATTTTGGGCTGAGATGAGAGGGTCTTGTAAATATACAATCATGTCATCTGCAAATAGAGACAATTTGACTTCCTCTTTTCCTAATTGAATACCCTTTTTTTTTTCTTGCCTGATTGCTCTGGCTAGAACTTCCAATACTAGATTGAATAGGAGTGGTGACAGAGGGCATCATCATCTACTGCTGGATTTCAAAGGGAATGCTTCTAATTTTTGCCCATTCAGTATGATGTTGGCTGTAAGTTTGTCGTAAATAGCTTTTATTGTTTTGAGATAAATTCTCGTGCTGTGTTTTTCAGCTCCATCAGGTCGTTTATATTCTTCTCTAAGCTGTTTATTCTAGTTAGCATCTCATCTAACCTTTTTTCTAGGTTCTTAGTTTCTTTGCATTGAGTTAGCACATGTTCTTTTAGCTCTGAGAAGTTTGTTATTACCCACCTTCTGAAGCCTGTTTGTCAATTCATCAGATTCATTCTCCATCCATCTTTGATCCCTAGCTGGTGAGGAGTTGTGATCCTTTGGAGGAGGAAAGGCATTCTGGTTTTTGGTGTTTTCATCCTTTTTGCGCTTATCTACCTGTATCTTTGTAGTTGGTGACTTTCGGATGGGGGTCTCTGAGTGGACATCCTTTTTGTTGATGATGAAATTATTTCTGTTTCTTAGTTTTCCAACGGTCAGGCCCCTCTGCTGCAGGACTGCTGGAGGTCCACTCCAGACACTGCTTGCCTGGGGATCACCCGTGGGGGCTGCAGAACAGTAAGGGTTGCTGCTGGTTTCTTCTTCCGTTATCTTCGTCCCAGAAGGGTACCTGCCAGATGTCGGCCTGAGCTCTCCTTTATAAGGTGTCTCTTTGTGTACGCAGGGGTTGGGGAGCTGCTTGAGGAGACAGTCTGTCCCTTATAGGAGCTCAAGTGCTGTGCTGGGAGCTCTGTTGTTCCATGCAGAGCTGCTGGGCAGGTACCTTTAAGTCTGCTGCAGCAGAACTCATAACCACCTCTTTTCCCAGGTGCTCTGTCCTAGGAAGGTCGGCTTTATTTATAAGTTCCTGTTGTGCTGCTACCTTTCTTCATAGATGTCCTGCCCCACACGGAGTAGTCTAGTCATAGTCTGCCAGCAGAGGTGTTGCTGAGCGGCCGCAGGCTGTGCCCAGCTGCTGTGTGAACTGCCTCGGTAGTGGCCGACTGCCTCGGTAGTGGTGGTTGCCCTCCCCCCCACTGAGCTGGACCATCCTGGATCCAGCTGCACTTGCTGTGAAACTCTCAATCCAGAGTGTTTCAGATTGCTTGTTTTGTGAGGGTGGTACCCACCAAGCCAGATCGCCTGGCTGCCTGTCTCTGCCCCCTCCCTTTCAGTTGAATGGGCAGCTCTGTCTCCCAGGAGTTCCAGGCGCCAGTTGAAAGGGCCGCCCAGATTTGTGTGAGTTTCTGTGTGACAACCTGGTACCGACTGAAACCGCTGTGCTAAAAACTCCTGGCACTTTTCAGCCCGGGAATCTCCTGGTCTGTGGGTGGTGAAAATTTTTTTGGAAATGCAGTGAGCACACAACCTCTGCGTTGTTGTGTTGTTCCTGCTGGGAACTGCAGTCTGGAGCTGTTCCCGTTTGGCTATCTTGGATCCTCCGCAGCAATACTTCTTAAAAGCTCCTTGAACTCCTCTCCTACCCGCTCAGGTCTTACATCACCTGAGTTAAGGTGGGAGAAATGTGGGCCTTTCTAAAGCCCCAAGGTCACTCTAAAGCACACCCCTCTCCTCCTTTCTCTTCTTTACCCCAGCACTTTGACCCATCTCCAGATTCTTCACTGCTGACCTATAAAAACCTGGGAGCAAATCTGGCAAAGATGGAATTCTCTTTAGAGGAAAGGTGGAGAAAGAAGCCGAGTAGATAAAGACAAAAGTCTTTTTGGAATAGAATGAGGGGAAAGGATGTCAAACATTACATGTGGATAATACATGTTGCTGCCCCCCCACCCACGTACATATAACAAAAACAGGCGAGAAACATGCTAGATTAAAAGAAATCAGAGAGACGGAATGGATCAAATGGATTCTGGATCGCAAACAAGTTTGAGGAAATTTGAATATGGACTATATTTGAGATTATTTTGTGAAATTATCTTAGGTGTAGTCACAATATTGTGTTTATAAAGAAAAATGTCCTTATTTTCAGAAGCATGTTGAAGTATCGAAGGGTGAAGTATCATGATATCCTCAATCTATATTCAAGTGGTTCAGTAAAAGAATATGAACAGTTATGCATACATCTTAAACACAAACTTGAGTCTATGTGTATAAACGGGAAGAAGGCAAGAGAAAGAAAATGTAGCAAAATGAAGAGAGTATGACTATGTACTATTTTTTGAATAAAAAGGAATGCAAGTAAATAAAGCAAGCCTCTTTCACATGTGAACTAAATATTCTACACAATGCCCCAGTATGCTCCTTTGAAGCTCTAACTGCACTAGCCACTGAGGGAGAAACAATGCCCACAGCCTTCATGTTGGATAGGATTGTTTATTAAACCCTGGGGGAGTCCAGCATTCTGATGAGAAAATCATAGACCCCAGGAAGTGCCATTAGGAAGATGATCTCTGGGAGGAATCAAAACTAATCTGGTTGGCATTTCCTAATGACCCAGGTGAAGTGGTCCCTGCCCCAGCACAAGCCAGTCTCCTTTCTGCTAATTCCTTTGCCCACCATATGTGAATTACACTGCTCCTTGTGTTAAGCGACCAGAGATTAAAACATGAGTATAATGCAGCCCCAATCTTCTGGTCATTTATTCCAAAGGTGACCATTTAATTCATTGTCCAAACCAGGAAAATTCTGAGAGTAAAAGGAGGTGCTAAGCAGAGAAGATGCTGGGACAACAGGTATAAACTGGAACTGTCCCAGGAACATTTGGAATTATGGTTGTCACCCCAGAGTGGTGACAAACACATAATTGCGACAACAGCTAACCACATAACAAAATAACATAAAGAAACTCTCATAAAGATATTGCCTGGGAATTCAGAGGAGTAACATTTCTTTGGAGGAATCCAGAAGGATGTCATAGAGGAAGAGGAATTTTAAAATAATGATAGGATTTCTGCAGATAGAGATAAAAGAAAACGTCATTCTGGATAGAAGAATCTATGTGAGCAAAAACCAAAGTAGGAAAATGTGGAGTGTACCAGGAAAGTCGAGGCAACTAAAATAGCTTATCTGAAGAGGTATCCATAGGAAAGACAGGGGAGATAGGCCTGGAAAGGTAAAAATGGAATCACAGTGAAAGGTGTACACTTAATCCAACAGGCAACAGGAACTCGCTAACTGTTTTTGAGGAGGACAGGAGTTAAGTCTGTGGAGAACCAACATGTCAGACAAAAGACTTAAAGCCAGAGAATCAGATCTTTTACAGGGGGAAGGGTCTTCTACAATAGAACTTGTAAGTAAAAATCCATATTACCCAGCCTGTAAACATGAATGCTGTAAGCCAAAAGAAATTGTCACATACATTGATGTCCTAAGCTTTTCAGAATCACCTTTATTCTTTCTTGTGGGTAATTCTGTTTCAGGTAATGGGTAATTCTGTTTCTCCTGTCAATGTTTCATCATAAAAACCTTCACATCTCTATTACCATAAAGTCACTGTCACAGTAACAAAAACGAGAGAGTTAAAATGTTCAGAACTGTCCAAGCTAGAGATGAAAACCGAAAACGCAGCATTCGAGCTGAAGGAAAAGCAGGTCACTAAAATGGGAGGGATGTAATAAGCTTGCTGTCAGGTTAGGAAATTACATTTTGAAGGCACAGCTCACTTTAATACAAGTCCTTCTGCCACATGCAAAGAAGCCTGAAGCACTCTTACATTTAATACGATTAATTATATTATTCCTAAAGTTCATTTATAGATCTTTACTGGATTGCATAGAAAATTTCAGGGGGAAATGTTAAAAGGCAGGTTTTCAACTATTTCCAATTTTATTCCAGATATTTGACAAGAGCACATGCCTCCTAAAAGAATAAGTTATTCTAGAGAAAACTATTAATATCAGATCTTTCCGGAAAAGGTGAACAACACTGGTGAAGCAATCTCATTTCCAGAGGAGAACGGCCCAACAGGAAGCCAGCGTTCTGGTCTCTAAAAACAAAGCCAGCAATATTTGTAAACAGAAACCATGTATTCCCTTTCTATAGAGGGTGTGCCCCACTCTTCAAAACATATTCCCTGGTCATTTAAGGCCATAAATGAATTCGAGAAAGGCCTGAGCTGGAGAAGTAGTTCTTGATTTTTCAGTTCATGAGAGTTTTATATCCACAAAGGACATCCAAGAATAATATCCAGGAAAAACAAACAGAAGCCAACTTTCAAAGGCTTCCACTGGTCAAAGATGCAGTAATTTGAGTTTTCAAAAAGATAACTGCAATTAAATGGAACCCATTATAAATGCTTGAGTCCACAAGTTCATGCATGTATATAAACCTTTGGAGGATGAAAGAGAACCAACTTATTATTTTGAAACCTGGTGAATAAAAAGAATCAAATATTTATCTTGTCTCTCTCTATGAATTATATCACCAAGTAACCAAAAAGTAAACAAGGGGCTGGGCACAGTGGCTCATGCCAAAAGTAATCCCGGCACTTTTGGAGGTGGGTGGATCACTTGAGGTCAGCAGTTCAAGACCAACCTGGCCTACATGGCGAAACCCCATCTCTACTAAAAATACAAAAATTAGCTGGATGTGCTGGTGCACACCTGTAATCCCAGCTACTTTGGAGGCTGAGGCACGAGAATCACTTGAACCCAGGAGGTGGAGGTAGCAGTGAGCTAGGATCACTCCAGCCTTGGTGACAGAAAAGACTCTGTCTCAAAAATAATAAAATAAAATATGAAGTAGATAAGGGAAAGCAATTCTTGGTATCCCAACTGATAAATGAAAAAGAAAAGTGAAAATGGAATATCATCAACTTAGAAACTCCAGTAACTAAATGAATATAAGCACTGAGTGTTAACCACTGTTAATACTACAAAAAGACAACACAAATGTTATGTGCTTTCTGATGTAAAAAACACACCTGTAATCTTGCCAAAGAAATTGCACCTGAGTCTGATCAAACCTCAATTTCCAGCTACCACATTGCAGGAAATACAGAGGAACACAATGAAATGAACCATAAGATTGCAATCAGCAATATTTAGCCTATGAAAAACTCTACAAGTACAAAGGCTGGGTTCATCCACAGATAAACTGTAAGGAAAAAGAAAGAGATGGAGCAGGAATGTACAAATTAAAATAAAGATACATCAACTTTTATTAAATGAGCAGAACTAAGCTATAGTACATAGGGATGCATAGCTGGGCAACTGATATAAAAGTGCAGGTAATGGTTACTTATGAAGTGAAAGGAGTGATGATGGTGATGGGGCATACATAATAGACTTCTAGGGAGGTTGGTGAAGTTCTCTTTCCTGGCCTGAATGGTAGTTACAAATGTGTTTGCCTTATGCTACATTATGCTACATATTTGATTTGCAGTAGGGTTTATATCTGTGTTTTATTTTATAATGATGTAGTTTGATTTAAAAAGAATAAAGAAAAATATCTCCATCAAACTCCTTAAAGACATGAAAAATCTGATAGTTTTCAGAGGTATAACAGGTAAATAAGACAATAATTCCTACTGGAGGAAGGTGAGCAAAAATATATTCAATAAATTGCTATGATCAATATTAGAAAAAAGTTAGCTAGGAAGAAATACAATTTGAGTACAAAAACATGAAAGGAAAGATGTTCATTAATCTGTAGAACTCTGTGGCCTCTGATCTCCCTGTGATTCCTGGAGGTATAGTTCATTTCCCCATGTATAAAAGGGGATTGTGTAACAAGCCTAGAGTAAGCACTTTGTAAGAATCATGCCTTAGAGTACTAGAGTTTGGGAGCAAAACCAGCCTCTTCTGCTAATTTTCTCTGTATGAGTAACAGCTGCTGATTTTTCCCCCTTGAAAGCATATTCTCAGGCTTTTGTGGAGACAGAACTCCTGCCCTAGAACACTTGATGATGATATGAGCTGAGTTGCCCACCATAAACTAACTGGTCATCATTTAATCCACCAAACCATAAAATCAGCTAAGTGAAGCCACACTCTGTCACCAAGTGGAAGTGGTATATAAGGTGGATCTATCTATTGATAGCAGGTCCTATCAATACAAGTAAGCCATATGGTTCAATGGCTCACATTCCTACAGCCACCTACTCCTACTACATTGCTTCCTCTCTCTCAGCCCACACCTATGGCTTCAAAAGGAGTTCCCTGTAACCAGATGATGATAGGGGAAAAAAAAGACTCAGATATGTTTTGCATATGATTCTCCATTATATATCAGCACCAGCTGGAAGTAGGCTGTTGTATATCCACTCAGGGGCGGCCCTGAAAAATAGTGGAAAGAGAAAATCCTTCAAGTTGGTAGAACTTCATAACACATCTGGATAACTGTTTTGTCTAGACTGAAAGATGGCCAGAAGTACAAATCTATACTAACTCATACATAATGGATAATGATTTGGACAGATGGTCAGCAACTTGGAAAGAACAGAATCAAAAAATTGCTAAAAATGAGGACTGAGGAATAGGCAGATGGATGACCTCTTGGAATGGGCAATGAGTGGGAAATATTTGTATCTCATGTGTGTGCTCACAAAAGGATGCCCACTGCAGAGGAGGCTGTCCATAATTGGGGACAAGATAACATTCTGAGGATGTCAGTCAGCCATTTCTTCCCAGCCACCCTACTCCTTTCTCCATGGACTTATCTTCTGAGCGGTCGTGACAGTAGTCAAGGAGTCTATAGACTCACCACAATGAATCTGGCTAGCACCATTACCGTGTGTTCACCCTGCCAACAGCAGGGGCCAGCAATGAATCCAGGTGGACTAGTTAGCCATGGTATGGTAAGTGAATTACACTGGATTCCTTCCATCATGAAGTGGGCAAAGATCTGTTCTCGGGGGAATAAACATTTCCTCTGAATATGGGTTTGCCTTTTGCAAGTACCACCAATTACATACTTAGAAAATGCTTTATTTACCATTGTGTCAACCCTCACGACACCACTTCTGATCAAGGCGCTAATTTCACAACAAAAGAAATGCAGCAATTGACTTGCAGCCATGGAATTCTCTGGTCCTGCCATATGCTCCATCATCCAGAAGTAGCTGGCCTGGTAGAATGATGGAATCACCTACCGAAGTCTCAATTATGTCACCAACTGGGAGATAACCTCTTGAAAGCTTATGGCACTACAACTTACAAGATGTAGTACATGCTTTGAATCAACAGCCCCTAGAGTGTGGTATTCCTCCCATACCTATAATACACGGGTCTGAGAATCAAAAATTAAAATGGGAGAGTCTATTCTAACTATTATGCCTAATAAGCCTGTCAGAAAAATTTTGCTACCTGTGCCTAAGATTTTGGGCTCTGCTGGTTTAGAGTTATTCATTTCCAAGAAAAAAACAAAAGTCAGCTGCAGAAACCAGAATGGTTCCATTGAACTAGAATTTGAGATTACCACCTGGTCATTCAGGCTCTTTATGCCATTGTACAAACAAAAAAATGTTCCACTGCGCTAACTGGGGTCCCAATTACTAAGGTAAAATAAGATTGTTGCTGGATAATGGAGGCATTAAGAAAGATGTCTGTAATCCAGAGGATTCTCTGGGGTGCCATTTATTATTTCCATGTCCAGTAGTAAAGTTAATAGAAGATTCTACTACACCAACAAAGGAGGGATGACTAAGGACACAGACTTTTCAGGAGTAAAGATTTGTATGAACCCTTCAGAAAAAAAGTCCTCACCAACCAAGGGGTTGAAGACAAAAGCACATAGGAATGGATAAGAGAAGAAAGAAGACATATATAGATGTACATAAATATAAATCCTATATCTTTTTCTTTCTTGCTGTCTCTCTCCTCTCCCTAAATACATATATATGTATTTATATATGTGTATGTATATATATAAATGCACACACACAGCTTTGTGATCGGTTACAGAAGTGAGGACTATAGCAACTATGTGGATTTTCTTCCTTGTACATATTTGTATATAGAACTCATTTTCTCCTTTTTCCTTTCCCCCAGGTGTGTCTGTTGTACAAACGGGTGTGTCATATAAGTTAACTACAAACTAGGTGCTTAACTTTACAATTTAGTCTTTTAAGTTACATGATAAATGGGATTTTGACTAACCTATAAGGGGAATTAACGTCATCAACATATAAATGTAAATGCACCAACTAATGGAACTTTGTATATCCCCCTTATCAGGGAAAGGGTGAGCATGCCTTCATTTGTGCAAGGGATAATTGCATCAACAGAAGCATTATAATGTTGCTGTTGTTGCTTTATCAACTTTATATAGGGGTGGAGGGCTGTGTATAGATGAAAAAGAGACAAAGGGGTGGACTGTGCCTAACAGTTTATCCCCAACCCAAATTCACACTCATCCTTATACCTTCCACTCTACTGATGGAGAAGGAAAGTAGCATGCCACTTTCTCAAACTAACTTGCCAACTGGCTTCTTTTTGGGTTTTGTCACGGGGGCACTAGCAAGATACTGTAAGACTCGAAGAAAGGAGAAGTATTTTTGTTTCTTTGGGCTATGGCAGTGCCTTCAATGGCAGTGGCAGTGATGACATCATGTCTGGCTAGTGTGGGCTTCTGGGCTGCTGCTCAGGAACGTTGGTTTAATAGCAGAAGTGGACCATAAGACAATTGATAGCAGGGACTGTCTTAAATTTATGTGTCCCCTACGGTGCTTGGCCTAGGACTAACCTCACAGTAGGCACATTTATAAGTGTATACTAGTGTTCACTGTGTTCACATTGTTGTGTAATGAACCTCTTGAACTTCTTCATCTTGCAAATCTGAAAGTCTATACCCAATAAACAGCATTCCTTTTCCCCCTGCCCTTTGTCCCCTGGTAATCACCATTTTATTTTCTGTTTCTATGAATTAGACTACTTTAGATAAGTACACAAATAGTTTTTTCTTGTTTTTTTTTTTTATGAGATAGAGTCTCGCTGTGTCACCGACTGAAGTGTAATGGCGAGGTCTAGACTCACTGCAACTTCTGCCTCCTGAGTTCAAGTGATTCTCCTGCCTCAGCCTCCCGAGTAGCTAGGATTACAGGTGCCCACCACTATACCCAGCTAATTCTTGTATTTTTAGTAGAGATGAGGTTCACCATGTTGACCAGACTGATCTCGAACTCCTGACCTCGTGATCCACCTCCTGTCCTCGTGATCCACCTCCTGACCTCGTGATCCACCCACCTCCCAAAGTGCTGGGATTACAGGCGTGAGCCACCATGCCCAGCCCACACATGGTTTATTTTTATTTACATAAGTGTAGAATCTCCAAGAGTTGAAAACAATATTAGAAGTAATCAAGTACAAGGTCTCGCCCAGTGCATGGGCCCCATCTTTTTCAACTTATATTTAGTAAAATACTTTTTTATCAGCTAGTCTCTGCTGGAAGAATCTCAGTGACTTCTTTAAAAGGGTGAGCCATGCTAATGGGAGGCTCTTCCTGTAATAACAAAGTTCTTTCTCGTATCAACCCAAATGGTAACCTTTTACCCATTTATGTTGGTCTATTTTCCAGAACAGAACACATTCCCTCCCTCTTCCAGAGTTTAAATGTTTTTATGTTATTTTAAAAACATATTTTTATCACACTTGTTTTAACCTGCCATGAGACAAACATTCACATGGAGAAAATCAGAAAACACAAAGAATATCAACTTCTGTTGAGATCCAACACTCAGCAACAGTGTACTGTGTAGCCAGAGGTCTCCATAGCCCAGAGAAAGGCAACAGAATCCAGAAACTAATTAAAACAATGAATCAGCATTTGTTTCTGAGGCCCTCTGCTTAACTAGGCTTTTAAAAATATTCTTCCACATATCCATGAGATGGTTTCTCATTAGGTAACTACTTATCTCTTTAATGAACCAAAAGATTTTCTCCCAGGTAGTCACAACATTTACCACAATTGCAAAGATAAAAATTTTCACTAATAGAATTTCATTCACAAAAGCACCCCCATTCAAAATGATTTCTGAAGTTGCAGAGGTAGGACATGGTCACGTTCTTGCAGCATTTCTAGCGACATTCATGGCAACCCTTTCCCCAACTAATTGCACATGTTACTTATATCACAAAATTATATCGTTGCTACAGAAACATAGCCAAATGATAATATTAATAATAAAGAGTTTGAAGAACACAGAGACTATGACAAAATATCTCTAATAGAAGATCAGACGCTGGTCGGGCATGGTGACTCACACCTGTAATCCCAGCACTTTGGGTGGCTAAGGCAGGAAGATTGCTTGAGGCCAGGAGCTCAAAACCAGCCTGGCCAACATAGTGAGACCCATCTCTACAAAATATTAATTAATTAATTTAATGAGCCAGGTGTAGTAATACATACCGGTAGTCCCAGCTATTCAGGAGGCTGAGGCAGGAGGATCATCGAGCCCAGGACTTTGAGGCTGCAGAGTGCAGTGTCCTGAGATCTAACCACTGCCCTCCTGGGTGACAGAGACAAACGCAGCCTCAAAAAGAGATATATATATAACAATTTATAAAGAATAAACTGGTAAACATAAGGCAAAATATATATCTAGCTTGCAATCAAAGAAATGCCAATCAAACAACATAAGAAGTTGGACATGGTGGCTCACACCTGTAATCCCAGCACTCTGGGAGGCTGAGGTGAGCAGATCACCTGAGGTCAGGAGTTTCAGACCAGACATGGTGAAACCCCATCTGTATTAAAAATACAAAAATTAGCTGGGCGTGGTGGCGTGCACCTGTAATCCCAGCTACTTGGGAGGCTGAGGCAGAAGAATCCCTTAAACCCAGGAGGTGGAGACTGCAGTGAGCTGAGGTGGCACCACTGCGTTCTAGCCTCGGTGATGGAGTAAGACCCCATCTCAAAACAAACAAACAAAAAGATAAGATACTACCATTGCCTTGACAAGTGAGAATAAAGGGAAACAGACACTCTCAATACCACAGGTGGAAGTGCAAATTGGTCAACTTTTTATAAAATTAATTTGCCAGAAAAAAAAATCACAGAAACCTGAAAAAGATTAATATATTTTGATCCAGAAACTTTACTTCTTGGAATGTAACCTAAAGAAAAACATTTTTTCATCAGCACACATGAAGTACGTGTAAGGGTTTCATAATCTGTAATAATAAAGATTGGGAACACCTAAATATCAAACAATGGATAAGTCAAATAAATTACAGCTCCCTCAGAAGATGGAATTGTATGTAACCATTAACAAAAGCAAGCAGTTACATGGCACTACTATATGGCAGGCTCTATTCTAAGCAATTTATAAGCATATTAACTCATTTAATCTTTACTATAATTCATATAAGTACTATTATTGTCCCTATTTTACAGCGATAAAAGAAAGGCATAGAAAAGTTAAGTAACTTGCCCAAGGCCATGAAATCAGATCCTGTTAAGCCAGTATTCATTCAAACTCAGGCAATCTGGCCCCAGATTCTACTCTTCACCAACATACAATTATACTAGAGAAGAATATTTAAGAACATGTTAAAAATCTCAAAATATGCCTGTAAAATGTTTTTAAATGAAGTTACCAGATTGTATTTGTAGACGTTGTATATATTTGGTGTGTGTATAGATGTAATACACATATCACACATGTTTATATATGTCAATATCAGCAGGAGCTATGTCTAGGTGTTGAGATTAAGGGCATTTTTTACTTTCTCCTTTCTAATTTTCCAATGTTATTTTTTATAATTAACATATATTGCACTTATAATAGCTAATACACAAATGTTCCTGGTACCAGCCCTTAAGTATTCCTGATAGGCCACTGCCTTCAGCCTTGAACTTGAGAGGACCCAGTTCTTAGCATGACCATCAGGAACACACTGAAGTGCTTCATATTGGTATACCTCCTTTATTACCATGAGATGTAGGGTTTGCTTTCATGAAGATGAAAACAAAAAAGTAAACAATCCTGGACCTGAACTGATAACACTTTATAAGTAAAAACATTTTACATCAATAAAAGATTTTTATTATTTCAATACCAGAGGTTTCACAGAGCCCAACATATATCCAAATAAGGTGTCTTTATTTACCTCCTTTCATGCATAAGTCATCTCAGTTTATCAGTTTGCAGAAATTTAAACTTCACACACAAAATTCCAGTCTGGGAAGAAGAGTGCTGCTTATGACAGGGTCTTATGTCACATGACTCATTGGGATTTCCAGATGGCCTTTGCCTTACTGTACCAAATTGACCCTGGAGCTCATAATGGTAATTCCCAGCTGAATCAATTTTGAGATATGCATTGCCCCTAAGAAAAGGACAAGTGAGATGTGACAGAAATTAAGCCAGCACCTTCCCACACAGACTCTGCCCACGCCACGGGGGAAAGAAAACAATTGCTGATGGGTCAGCAAGACAGAGGCAATAATTATATTCTCTCAAGAACAATCCCTGCTCTGAAGAAGACATGTTTGTCACACGATACTCTGCATGGGGCTTGCAGAGTCTGTAAAAAACACAGTGAGTCTGTAAGCCTGCAAGAAGGCTGCATCAACTTTCATCAGGATCAAGTCCAGGAACTGCTTTGGCAATCTGTACCGCCTGGCATTTGGTGGCCTTGATTATTCCCATGGCAGCAAAGCCCCTAGAAGCCCTAAGTGGCAGGGCTCCAGCTTCTGCGGCATTTGCCAGAATAGCACGTGAATACATTTCAGTGGTATATCCATATTCATTAGTAACCCATTCCACAATTTTCCCATAACTCACTTTAGCCATGTGTCTGAAGCCCCCAGGGGCTTCAAAACCACGACAATCATAGTGGGCAGAATTCTAGAATGGACACACTTGTATCATCCCCTTCCACTGAGTGTGGGTGGAAGCTGTAAGAATGATGGGATGGTCACTTCCTCAATTAGGTTACATTATATGGCAAATGGCGATGAGCTAGTCACTCCATACTAACCAACTGGAGAGGAATCAGAAGTCAGAGAGACGCGCTCCTGCTGACCTGGAAGAAAGCAAACATCTGTGTTGCAACCTGCCTATGGGAGCTACTTGGCAAGGAGTCACAGGAGCCCCCTAAAAGCCAAGCAAGGACCCCAGCCAACAGCGAGCAAGAAAACAGGGACTTCAGGCCTACAACTTCAAGGAAATGAATTCTGTGAACAACCAGTAAGCTGCCAAGGAGAACTTGAGCCTCGATAAGAATTCACAGGCCATGCTACCTCCTCGATTTCTGCCTTGTGAGACTGAGCAGAGGACCTAGCTAGCCTGTGCTAGGTCCTCTGTACCTGGACTCCTGACGCCTGGCACCTGTGAGATAATAAATGTATGTTATTTAAGCCAAAGCTCCTAAATTGTGGTAATTTTCTTACACAGTGATAGAAAAGGAATATAATGACCATTGTTAGAATATGTGTTGCTGATGTTCTTTATCACACTTGCACTGTCTTCAGAAAGAAATAACACAGCTTAGAGGGATGATATTTGCATTCATAACATTCACCCCAAGGAGCCTAAAGAAGAGTAATCACTGACATTTGTCTAATGGTTTGGAGTTTATTTAACTTTCATATACAATCTCATTTGAATTTTACATCATTGATATGATAGAGCTTGGGAAGTAGTGAATAGGAACGAAGATTCTGGAGCCAGACTGCTTGGAACTGTCTCCCTATTCTGCCACTTACTAGATGAGCTCAGTCCAGTTCCTTGACCTCTCTAAGCCTCAGTTAAATCACCTGCAAAACAGGTGCTATGGTTTGCATGTTCATCCTCTGTAAACTTCATGTGGAAATTTAATCTCTAGTGTGGTGATGTTGGGAGGTGGGGCCTAGTGGGAAGTGTTTGGCAAGGGGGTAGATCCCTCATGAATAGATGAATGCCGTCCCTCAGGTTGAGTTCTTACTCAGTTCTCACATGACCTAGCACACCACCCACCCCCAAACACTTCCTCTCCCAACATGTGATATCTCTACATGCCTGATCCCCTTCACTTTCCACCATGAAGCTAAGCAGCTTGAGACTCACCAGATCCAGATGCCCAATCTTGAACTTTCCAGCCATCAGAATTGTGAGCCAAATAAACCATTTTTCTTTATATATTATGTAGACTCAGGTATCCCTTTACAGCACACAAAAGGAACTTAGACAGCAGGGATGCAATAACATGTACTTCCTAGGGGTTTGTGAGCATTGAATGAGTTTACATAAAGTCTAGCTTATCGTGAGTATTGGATACATGTTTACTGCTATTTGTATCAATGACATTGTCTAAACAGACTAGCAAAGCAAAATTGGCTTTGGTCACTTCTTATTGCAACATGCTACTACAATTGAAATTTAAGGCTTGAGACCAGCCTGGACAACATGATGAAACCCTGTCTCTACTAAAAATACAAAAAATAGCCAGGCATGGTGGTGCGTGCCTGCAATCCCAGCTACTCTGGAAGCTGAGGCAATAGAATCGCTTGAACCCAGGAGGTGGAGGCTGCAGTACGCTGAGATCGCACCACTATACTCCAGCCTGGGTGACAGAGCGAGACTCTGTCTCAAAAAAAGAGAAAAGAAAGAAAAGAAAAACAAAAAGAAATCTAAGGTTTCAACAGATACTGCAATAAAGAGCTTGTGTATCAACCTGGAGAAAGGCAACCTGTAGCTGTAGCTGGGGAAGAACACCCACCCAACCTCTAGCTGTTATCCTGATTAGAAAAGGGGAAAAAGGCAAGAATGAATGAGTTTGCTACATACTCCAGAAAGGATCCAGGGCTGAGCAGTATGGTTGCTTCCTTTTGTCAAACAGGATTCTGGGTTTGAGATGAGAACACAGACCCAAGTGGGTTCCTATCGCCACTATGATCAGCATTACATAAGCTGCATCACAGTCTTGAGCACAAACAGGTATCCATCTTTATAATAGAACCAGACTCATAACATGACACTTTCTCGTCAAAGATTACACCACCAAGCCAATGGGAAGCTCCCTGTTTCAGGGCTGCTGTGGTCCGATGGTGGAGTTTTGGTTTCTGGGTGCTGATGTGGTTACACCCAGTAAAAGTTTAAGGGGTGGTTACAGGCATATTTTCCCACTGTGCTGTTCTATCCCATTAAAGTACCATGCACCAAAAGACCTTCTCAGTCATCTTTCGCCTATTCTGCTAACTTCTCAATTCAGGTTTTAAAGAACAACTCTTACTGGTAGGGGAAAAAAAGCACATCTGAGTAAATATCTGCTTATCGCCTTTCTTTTATTATCTGCACTCTTTTGTCTCTATTGCTCACCTTTGCAGCCTTTGTGCCACATAGTGACACATGCTCAGTGTCCCCTATCTTTTCAGTATTTCCAAAAGTCATTCCCCAACAACCTGCTCAACAACATCAAATCATTGATAAAAGGAAAGGAAAATTACAACTAAAATCACTTTACCTTATCTCCCAATAACTCAAAGGCATGTTGGTTTGTTTCAGAGGATTACCTTAATTCTCACTGGAAGATGGCCGAGAAGATCTGAGAAGTGAAGCCCAGATGCCTGCAGGAGGAGTGCTGTTAGCATGCAGGAACTGTGGGACCTAAGGTGAGCCAGAGGAACTGAGATGACCTGCCTTTTAAAACTCTGTGCAGACCTAATAGAATGGCCCGATACAACCCTCATAGTGAACCACATATGACCTGGGGCCACTCACTTGTAATGACCAAAGGCCTAGAGAGTAGGAAGCTCTTTCAAAGCCAGTTTGATACAGGGAATGCAGACACTGAAAAAAGGCAGGAGGAGCTCAAGAGAAAGTCAAAGCAATCAGAACTGCCTTCTGAAAACTGCCATCCTAGCTGATTTGTGAGCTCAGAATTCTCCACTCGGCGTGTTCCAGGCCAAAAGGGACGCTGGAACCACACAGCAGTCTGGATGCAAAGGCCACAGTCAAGAGGAAATGCCTCAGCTGCTGATCAAAGAAACATGTTTTCTCTTTTTAACCAAAAAAGCGAAATCATCTACTATTATAGGGTGGGTTTTAAACCATTTAATGGCAAGTTCCACCCATCAGAGCATTACCTATTGGGTAAAGAAGGTTTTTAAAATAGGCTTTTCCCCCAGGGAGGAATTCCCTGCTAAAATCCCTTGAGAGCAAGTGTTGCCCTGGCAAAGCCTGGTCCAGGCCTAACAGTACAGACAGTCCTCAAAGAGTTTGGTCTATTTCTTATTTGTATAATGGGATGCCAAATAAGAAATTTTTATGTCTCAGTTTAGAGATAATAGACTCCAAGGTGGAATTTCAAAGTTAATGAACAAGAACCAGTTAGAAGACAGAGACCTCTCACCCACAACAAGACTATCCAAGTCAGAGACAAGAGAAAATCTACTGAGAAAAGAATCTGTGAGAAGGATTTATCTGGAGAGAGCTGTACTTTAAGCCTTGGGAAAGGGTTAGGGAGTGTCTATTCTCACTTTAAGCCTGGAGAAGGGGAATTCAATGAGGCCACTCAGAGAGCTTCACATGGGGCTCCTACAGTTTGAAAGACTTCGTGGATGCTAATCCCACAGCAGGTGATACACTGCAGCTGCTGACATGAGCTCAAGGAGAGGTGGCCGTGTTGGAATCCAAGTTTCTGAGTGCAGAGGATGCCTGGATGTGTCCCACAGACAAGAAGTGAGCCGCTCACAAGAAAGCTGGTGTGAGGTCACTTTAGATTATGTCTTCCCGGGTCTCCTAGACATTTCATGAGACCCCAACTAATGAAAGTTGGAGGTGACTACCAACCAGACTCCTTGAGGTGAAGAAGGAATCAGTGAAGAGCCACAGGAGAGAGGGCACATTATCCTCATCGCAGAAGCTAGAGATGAAAACACCCCAGTGATCAGGGTGGCAAAGTGTAAGGGCAGGCAGCAGGAGGGTTGGGGGGATGTTTGGGGGTGGGTATCCTCTGAAAAATCCACAGAAACATCCAGAAGGAAAAATCTTAGCCTTACACGCACCTGCCAGGCCCAGAGAGTTCAAAGCTATCTAACAGCAGTGACACCAAGTCAACACTTCCGGCTCCCCCTTAACTTTCCATTCCAATGTGGAGGAGCCAGATGGTCCAGTCTTGGAGGTAAAAGAAGAAAAGAACATGAAGAAAGTAGCCAACATACTACTCCAACCAAAACAGCTAAGATTTATCTTCAATCTGCTCCGTCAATGCATTAAGAGCAAAGCATAACCTCACCTCTCACACAAGGAAGTCATTTGGTCACATGGGCTTATTCGTATGTGAACTTCACCTAACAGTTATGGGCAGTTAACTGGATTTCTCAGTCCATCTAGGGATCATGTGTGTTCTTCACCCATTTCCATATGAGGATAATAATTTACTAAAGTTTAAGCTTTGGAAACTCTTCTTCAGCATGAAAGAGACAGAGGTTTTTAAAATTTGTTTAGTGTTTTGTTTGGTTTTGTTTTTGGTGTTCTTCCTGCAGCCTTCTGTAATTGTTTCCATAGAGTTGACAGCTATCTTGCCTTTAACACAGCAAGTATCTGTATTCTTAACATTAATAGACTAACATTAACAGGTTGAAAATCTGGATGCAAGCAAAATGCTGTAAAATAAAAGCTGTGGATTTGAGGACATGGAGAAGGAAAGGTCAAAAGAACTGAGACTATTAAGGAGTGAACTAGAATTGGACTTGAAGTGTAAAAGGTAAAATGTTAGGAGGTTAGTTAGCAGCTGTTCATCTCCATTACAGACAGAGGAGGAGGAGGAGGAGAAGCAAGAGGAGAAGAAGGAGAAGCAGCAGCAGCTGTATGTGTTGTGTTAAGTCAGAAGTAGTTAGAGGGCTTGGAAGGAGAAAATTGTATCACTGCTCATTTTCTTTGCTCTCCCTCTCCGTACCTGAAGGAAAGGCCAAGCCAGAAAGATGATATCCTAAGCCCTGAGATAAGGATTCTGGTTACATTCTTACTGGGAAGAAAAATAATTTGAGCATTTGTTCAAAGACTCCCGTTTGCCTCAAATTCCTGAAATTCAAATGGTAGCAGAATCTCTGAGCACCAACACATGGAATTTCAACATATGTTAACTTACTTTCACAGCCAGTGATGACCTTCATTTTAGGCAGAATATGTTAAAACAACATTTGAAACATTACTATATGGATTATTTTTTTAAAATTCTTTTTTAGAATTTAAGTCTGATAAATTTAAGCCTAACAAAGACTGGAAGAAACAGAAGAGGAATTTGGAAAGATAGCTGGATATGCTGTAAAGTTATTATTTACGACTAAGCAAATAAAAATAGTTAATCCTTGTTAGGGAATGTGAGGACACATAGAAATGGGTGTAGGAAGATAGGTACATTTGGGAAAATGCTCCTCGGGGCTGAGGGGAAACGTTAGCATAGATTCTACAGGCACGAGAAGGGTGAGGCCATATTTCACTCCACAAATGGAGTTAGCAGGCAAGAAGAGAGATGGCATGACACTATTGAGTGATCATTTCTGCAAGCTAGGAAGCACTTCCGTGGACATTCAGAAGGGACTCAGAGATGTATCCAAAGACTTGGGGGGAAACCTTAAGATCAACTCCTTTAACATTTCTGGACAATCTTGTTTGTGCCACAGTTAAGAGCATATGGTTAAGAGCATAGCTCAGGAGCAGGTCTACGTGGGGATGAATTCCAGGGTAGGTGTGTGAGCTTGGACAAGTTACTGGTCCTCTACAGGCTTGTTTGGACACCAGTACAGCAGGGATGGTAGCAGGACCACTAGGGTCGAGCCCTGTGAGGATTCAATGCATCAGTACACGGCAAGTGCACAGAAGGTAGATTTAAGTGCACTGGCCCCTTGCTGGACAACAGCTCTACAAAAATAAAAATAAAAAAATCAAGAAAATCAAGAAGAAAGCCAAGACTCCGAAAGGTTAGTAACTGTTCAACAGCACACTCAAACATAAGTGTCTACTTTTAAACCCAGGGCTTTCTACAGTAATGCACTGCTGCCAGGAGACCAGGGGCCCGTAACTAGAAAGAATCAAGTTTAGTTTCATTTCCTCTTGCCATGCTCTATGACTAGATCATTACGCAGTGATCAAGCAGTTGAGAATTTCCTTGTTCTACAGTGTCTTAAAGTACAACATGGCGATTCTAGTCCATTAACCCTAGAGGCAGAGTCAGTTCAAACCACATCTCAACTTCTACCAGCTATGTGACCTTGGGCACTGTACTTTAACCTTACTGAAATGCACATAGCTCACAAATAGACTGGGAATGTTATATACCTACCATACCAGGTGCTTAAGAAAATGAAATTAGAAAACCTTTACATTTAATTCTTTATTACATAACTGAATTATATATAGCATTTTCCAAATAAAAAATAATTTGTTTAAAAAAAGAAAAAGTACTGGTTTATAATAAACAGTCAGACTGTGGCTGTTTTTGTCATCATCACCATTACCATCACCAACTCAGGGTTCAACTATCCAATGGTAGTTGAATTTCCTCTACATCACTTGCTTTTAAACTTTTTTTTAACCACAATCCATGGAGAATAAAAAAATTCATGGTGACTCTGTATGTCCATACATATTTAAAGCAGACATTTTATAACACAATGTTTTCCCTTAATACATGCAACGTACTGAAATATTTTCCATTCTATTTCACTCCATTTCATCTTTTAAAGGTTGGTCATGACCCACTAAACTGATTTCATGATCACTAATTGGTTGTCACCCACAATTTAAACAATGCTATGTTGCATCATTTCTACCAACCACTTCTAAAAACTCAAAGTTCACTAGTGTTTATTGAGCCTATAACATGGTAATCACTGAGCTAGACTCCAAATGCTAAGATAACTTTCCAATTAGATAATATATTCCCCAAAATAATTAGCATGTGAGAAAAATTACTCCACGTACATTGTAAATAAGCAATACAGTTATTAATTTTGCTTTTATAGATCATAGATTACTGTTCACCAATTATATTAAAGTAATTCATTGTTGGCTGGATGTGCCCTGAAGTTGCACCAAGTATCTATAAACTCTGCTTCACCAGTTGAGAACAATATATGAGAAACTCTCCCAGGTCCTTAAAGGATCGCCCCTAGAAAAAACTCTGTTGCCAAGATGATGCCAGGCTTTCCTTTCCTTTACTGTATCTCACAATTCCATATCTGTTTAAGCTTCTCTGGCAGAATCACACACTCATGCTCATGTACGTATTCCCCCAAGCATATTGTTAGGCAACTTTTACAAATTAGAAAAGCAATAGCAATGCATTCCACTGCCCAATTAATTTTACCAGCTAAACATCTAATCTTCTAGTCCTTTTTTATTATTATAGGTTTATCTTAATTCATTTCACAATGAGTATTTTATTTTTTAGACAGGATCTCACTCTGTCACCCAGACTGAAATGCAGTGGTGAGATCTCAGCTCACTGCAACCTCCACTTCCCATGATCAAGTGATCCTCCCACCTCAGTCTCTCAAGTAGCTGGGACTATAGGTGTGCTCCACTATACCGGCTAATTTTTGTATTTTTTCTAGAGATGAGTTTTGCCATCTGTCTCAAGCAATCTGCCCATCTTAGCCTCCCAAAGTACGGGGATTACAGGCGTGAGCTACCATGCCTGGCCCACAATGAGGTGTGTTTTTGTTTTTGTTTTCCTTTTTTTAACTTATACTTTCGGTTCAGGCGGTACACATGAAGGTTTGTTACATAGTTGTTACATAGGTAAACTCATGTCATGAGGGTTTGTTGTACAGATTATTTCATCACCCAGGTGTTAAGCCCAGTACCCAACAGTTACCTTTTCTGCTCCTCTCCCCTCCTCCCACCATTCACCCTCAAATAGACCACAGTGTCCATCTTTGTGTTCACAGGTTCTTATCATTTAGCTCGCACTTATAAATAAGAATATGCACTATTTGGCTTTCTGTTCCTGCATTAGTTTGCTAAGAATAATAGCCTCAAGCAGCATTGGTGTTCCTGCAAAAGACATGATCTCATGCTTTTATATGGCTGCATAGTATTCCATGATGTATATATATGTACTGTATTTTTTTTTATCCAATCTGTCCATCCAACTGATGGGCATTTAGGTTTATTTCATTTTCATTGCAGCACTATTCATAATAGCACAATGAGTGCTTTTTAAATGTTATACAGGTGATATCTGACATATTAATTCATTAAAAGACACTTTTGGCTTATGAATTTCCAATGCCGTTGATATACTCCAGAGCAGCACTGTCCAAGAAAGCTTTCTGTGATGATGAAAACATTCTATATTTTCACTGCCTGGTATGGTAGCCACTGGCCATGTGTGGTATTGAGCCCTTGAAATGTGCCAATGCAACTGAGAAACTGAAATTTTAGCTTTGTTTTATCTTAATTTAAATTTAAATAGTCACATGGGCCCTGCAGCTACTTTATTACTGCAGACCTAGGCTATTTATCTAAAACATGCTAACAATCCTGATGAAAGACAATTACAATAAAAGGTGCCATTTATTGAGTATTTATCAGGGACCAAGCATTTGCCTAAGCCTTTTTTATACACTTTATATAATTTACTTCTTCCAACAATCTTACCTAGTAGGTACTATTATTATTCTTCCCATTTTTCAGGAAAAATCTGTAATACAGGATCCCTCCAGTTCTAACACCAAATGTCTCTGTGATTTAAATAAAAGGGTTAAGATCAAGAGATTTGGAGAATCTCTGCCCACTTGAGAATGTAATACTATTTTTACATTTACTTAAGATTTATTCTTACCAGCTTCTGAGAGGGTTTGAAGGGGCTTATAAACTAGATGGTGCTTAAGACATTTAAGGATCATAAAGAATAGAGATCACTTGGGGGAAAAAAATGATGGAAGAAAGTTCTTTAAGCACCCAATTTCTGAGTCAGAAGATTGATTAAAGGTTTCCATCTAAGGCAAAAAAAATATAAATACAATTAACTACTAAAATGATTGGGGCTTTAAGTTATAAACAGAATCTGTTATTTATTTCTTGACCAATAAATTAATCAAATTGGTGTGCAGGCTTCAAAGATACAGGATTGGTCAAGTAATTCCTGTCTCTCTCTTCCTCCATAAATGCAGGCAATATTGCCGGAAAATGTAACTCAGTAAAGGCAATTCTCTGGGAAGTTCTGTCACCCTGGGATTCACCTTTTGATAGCATATTAGTGTCCCTTTGTCCATCCAGCACTAACTCAGATGTGGCTTCCCTGACTGGTCCTGGAGGAATGGCCTCTGTGTCTACTGTCGCTGCTGACCACTCAGAGACTCTCTCTGGACTGGAATGGGGGTTCACAGCCTTCTACACCAGCAGAACAGGAGAAGAGTAAATAAGACAAGTGGCCACTTGGCTACGAGCAGGCTATTTCAGCCAACATGGAAAATATCTATAGGGGGAACTGCATGTTTTAATTTACTTGCAATTGAGTAGAATTGCTGTGTACATATGACATGTATGTGTGTGTGTCAGAGGTTTCATGAAATGTTTTGAATTTGTTTGCAGGTGTTGCCTCCTTATGTACTTTCTTCTATTTGAAGAAGAGAAATAAGCACAAAAAATACAGGCACACACTTCTACTTCAAAACAATGACTTCTATGGGGTCTTTGTAAGAAGAGGTGCTTTGTCTTTACCAGCTCAAACAGAACTAAAGTCTTAGTTGCCTCTTACCCTTGAGTACACAGCTGCCTCTAACTCAACTTTTCCTTACTACTTTCTTTAAACTGGTGGTGGTGGGAGAGTTAGGATAAAGGAGTACAAAGTCTGTAACAGCCTTAATCCTCCTCCAATTCCACAGGAAGAGAAAAGGAAAAGTTTACAATTTGTCTGCTTATCGTATATGAGGCACTTTATGTATCGTGATCCTCAGAGAACTATTAATAGTAGGTATAGCCTTTTCCTCCATTTTAAAGATGAAAAACACTGAGATAAATCACTCAGGATCCCCACAGTCAGTAGCCATCTATATCCATAGTTCCGCATCTGCCCTTTCAACTGACATCTGAAGAAAAAACAGTCTTTAAGGGACATGAAATCCGAGCATGCAGAGTGAAAGAGGCAACTTTTCACATGCACATATTCCAAAGGGCCAACTGCATGGATCCAATCCCCCATGGATACCGAGGGACAACTGCACGCATTTAAGTTTCCTCTGTGTCTTTTCATGGTTTGATAGCTCACTTCCTTTTTTCGATGAAAAAATATTCCATTGTATGGATGTACCATTGTTTATACATTTATCTACTGAAGGACATCTTGGTTGCTTCCAAGTTTTGGCAAGTATAAGCAAAGTTGCCGTAAACATTCATGTGCAGGTTTTTTTTTATATACTTACATTTCGATTCATTTGGGCAAATACCAACAAATATAATTGCTAGATTATATGGTTAGAGTATACTTAGTTTTGTAAGAAACAAGCATAGTGTCTTCCAAAGTGGCTGTACTATTTTTCATTCCCACCAGAAATAAATGAGAGTTCATGTTATTCCACATCCTCACCAGCATTTGGTTGGTGTCCATGTTTTGAATTGTAGATGTGTAGTGGTATCTCGTTGCTGTTTTAATCTACAGTCCCTAATGATAGATTATGTTAACCATATTTTCATGGTTGCCATCTGTATATCTTCTTTGGTGAGGTATCTTCTCAGACCTTTTTTCCATTTTTTAAAAATTGAGCTGCTTTTTTTGTTGAGTTCTAAAAATTAGATTTTGGATATGAGTACTTGGTCAAATAAGTGTTTTTAAAAGATTTCTCCAAGTCTGTAACTTGCCTTTTCATTATCTTAATAATCTCATTTTTGAGTAGAACAATCAGGACATTGTCATATATTTATTACGGAATATTTCAAATGAAGAGAGTTAATGTTATATAATTAATATGAAAATGCTAAAAGTGAAACAACTACCTATTATGCAATGTTTTTATTTATTCTATGTATTAAATAATAGTATTTAATGTAATAAATAATAGTATTACTTCAATAATATGTTATAGGGCCTCTCAGGAGAAGACAGAAATGGAGTACTTCCAGTTTTTTTAGGATCTCATTTTATCAAAAACACCAAAAAAGATGACAAAAGCTATACTATATTTATATTTTTAATATAGTATATATTTATATAGCATACATTATACATTTGTATATATAATATGTATTTTTATATAAAATCACCCAAAAAATATCACGATTATATACTCTCATTTAGAAGAAATGTCCAAAGCCTGAATGTGAGGTCCAGGCCAACTCTCTCTGCCCTCTCAACCCCCAACAGTGTCCTTTCTTCCCAGTCTTATTTTGACCTGCTTGTAAATTTTAGTTGGGCTCATTAATTTTCTGGAGGCAGGTGCTAGGTTTGGATTCTGGCTCCACTCCACCTCTAGGACCCATGTGACCCTAAGTAAGTTGTTTGACCTCTTAGAGCCTGAGATTCAATTTACAAAATGCAGCTACTAACTCCTGCCTGGAGTGCCTCGGTGAGGATCAATGAGCTAATGCGTGGAAAGGACATGGACAGGTCTCAGTACGTGGCACCTATGAGAGATCAGTATGGCTGGACTGCAGTAGCCTTTGTGCTCCCCAAAGCAATTCTCACAGTTTCTAATCTTGTCAATTTACCTAGTCACCTCAATTGTTCTTAAAATTTTTTACTCATTTTTTTTACTATTATAAAAACATCAAGCTGCCTTTTCTGAGCAATAATTCTTTCTTTTGTCAACTGGTTTACAAAAGGTAAATGGATGAATCTCAAACTCATTCTGCTAATTCAACTGCTGCTGTTTTTCCAATGTTGCTGAAATGAACATTAGGATTATTCAGCAGCACTGTACTCTGAAGGACAATAGCCTTGAACCCTTTCAGCTTATGACCAAGCTATCAGAACACAGAAGTCCAAAATTACAGTGTGCCATGCAAAATCCAAACTACATTGTACCAAGTTAACACATTTGATTACTTCAGTATGTTTAAAACACAAGACTTCTGGAAGACACTCCTCTAGGATATTCATTCTGAACAATAACAAAGAACTATGTTGAAAAAGAAATTTCAGCAAAAACTAAAGTAGACCTTCCAATGGGCAGAAGAATGCACATTTCCAAACTGTGACTTGCCCAGAGAATGAAACCCACCAGACTTTGTCCCTTTACAAAGAAATTAATTTAATGTTCTTTGGGTTTTTATTAACAGCCAGGTAAATGGGAAGAATCTCTCAATCACTTTATGAAGTTATACAAAATATTTTTCAAGTATTTCACGGTTGGCAGCGTAATTTTTATTTTTATTTTTAAGGAAAGGTTCCTTAGTTCTGATGTGTTGATAATATGTGCTACAGATCTCAGTAATTGCAGCAGATCAATCTTGATGACACAATTGAAAATATTACATCCTCAGAGTATGAAAATTCAAAGGAAAACCCTCCCACTGGGTTAGGCACATTTTATCAAATGTATTAAGACCTAATGAAAATTACAAATTACAGAACTCCATTCACAGGCTCCCTCTTGACTGCCTAGACAGCAGACATACCTGCCATGACAATGTTTTGGTATCAACTCTGAAGGCATCCGCCTTTCTCTCAGAGAGGACTTCCTCTCAAAAGTATTTTCATTTGTGTTATCTTGGAAGGTAAGGAGAGCTTGAAGTGGTTAAATCCACACATAATTCAGGAACTTTATTTTCTTTAAAGGCTTCCATCTCTTCCCCCACCTGATAACAGTTTCCAAATGGACAAAGCTGAATCTCACCTCTTCGTCTTTGTTTTCCCACATTTGAAATGAAATAGGCATGAAATTAGCCAACTTTTCCCGAAAAGGCCAGAGAGTAAATATTTTAGGCTTTGCAGGCCATTCTGAGTCTGTTGAAATTACTCAGCTCTGCAGTTGTAGCAAAAAAGCAGCCACAGAGAAGACACAAATGAATCAGTGTGGCTGTGTTCCCACAAAACTTCATTTATGGACATTGAAATTTAAATTTCATGTCATTTTTTACGTGTAATGAAATATTATCTGTCTTTTGATTTTTTTCCCAGCCATTTAAAAACGCTGAAACCATTCTTAGCCTGAGGGTCATACAAAAACAAGTATTGGGCCAGACTGAACCCACAGGCAAGAGTTTGCCCTAAAAGAAATCTCAAAACATTTGATAGTCACATATAAACAGGAGCCAGATCCTTTTAGTGGAGTGAACGCAGATCCTACAAGGAGATAAGCTTCCAACTTGCAAATATAAAGAGCAATATGCCCAGAAATTCTTGCTATGTGTGTTTAAAAATTCACCATATGTCATAATCTCATTTCATGTCTTATGAAATTCAAACCTAATGAAGAAATCTTGATTTCTTTAAAATCTAATATGGCCTCTCATCATCGAAAAATGTATATAAATACTAATATTAAATGTCTATTTGGTATTTTAAATATAGATTTAAATATTAAATATTTTTGATTGGGATATTTAAAAATGCAATTTCTATTCTTAACTGGCTATAAAAGCAGTTAAATAGGAAGAGGTGCTAATGAGTAACACTGCTTGACCACTTACTATACATCAGGCACTGTATTCACCATTTTCCGTGTGTGATTCATTTAATCCTCACAGCAGCTTGTGAGGCTGATCTTTATTATTCTCATTTTACAGTGGCGGAAACTGAGACATGAAACTAATACACAGTGGAGCCAGGATCCCAGACAATTCAGCTCCCGAAGCTGGCAATGTTAACCACCTAGTAACACTAACATATGCCAGAGGAGTGAGATGTCGTTTCTCTTTGACTTTGAATCAGTAATCTTTTAGGATTTCAATGGCCTGTCATTTTTTATGTATTTACATTTTACTTTTACTGACGCACAAATGCATGTTTTTAAGGACTCTCAGTCTTAAAATTGATTTGCCGATTTAGATAAAATATATATAAGGAAGCTACACAACTATGTACAAAAAAGCTTAACTCTTTATGCACATACAAATTGAATCCTTTCCAATTCTATCCATATGTGATTCTTACACAATTTGAAATGCTTCGCAACTTTCTTTCTAAAATAGAAGAACATGTCAACTGTGATTTTCCTCACTGACCCTCATGGCATCCCATAGAGGTAAAGAACTAAGATATCAAGCAGAGTCAGATCTTTCAGTCATTCATTCACACATTCAGTCAGAAACACATGTGCTGAACATGCTTACCATGTGCAAGCCATTGTCTCAGGGGCAGTGAGGTTTACAAAATGAATAATGTCCCTTGACGGTTCATTTTACATGTCAACGTGGCTAGGCCACCATACCCAGACATTTAGTTGAACACCACCCTAGATGGCACTGTAAAGGTATTTTTTGGATGGGATTAGCTTTCAAATCCATAGAATTAGAGTAAAGCAGATTACCCTTGATAATATGGTGGCCAACTTCACCACTACACAATATGTGCATGTAAGAAACTTGCACCTGTACCCCCTAAATATATAAAAGTAAACAAGATAATGTGGATGAGCCTTGTCCAATTAGTTGAACTCCTTAGGCAGAAAAGATTGAGGTCCTCAAGAAAGAAAGAATTCAGACCACCTTTAGACTTTAGCTACATCAGCTCTTCTCTGGTTCTCCAGACTGCTGGTCTGCCCTACAGATCTCAGACTTGCCAGGCTCCATGTGATATGTGTCTCTCATTCTCTTCCAATAGAGAGACGATAGATGATAGATACATAGACAGATAGATAGGTAAATAGATGATAGATAGAGGATAGATTAGATGACAGATATACAGATATATGATAGATTAAATGACAGATATTGATATATGATAGATAAGCTCTATCTTTATCTCTGCATCTCTACCTCTATATTTCTACCTCTGTCTCTGTATCTCTGTCTCTGTATCCACACATTCTACCTCTGTCTCTGTATCTCTATCTCTGTATCCACACACACACATCTTATTGATTCTGTTTCTCTGTAGAACACTGAGACCTCAGAACGATCAGATTGTGTGTGTGTGGAGGGGGGGGGGATTCTTAAAAATCACCCAGCGTTGATGAGATGTGGATAGAAGGCACTCTCTCAGGCTGCTGGTGGGAGCAGAGATGGTGCAGACGCTGTGAGGAGCAATCTGTCAATATCTAGGTCACTCATCCTGTGATCTGGCCTCAGAAGAGCAACCCGGAGGGACTTCAGAGTCAAACCCACTGGGAATTATTGCTGCGTGGACTAAAACGATTGCCAAGGGCATTCACACAAACATGCCACTCGGTGAGACAATTTCAAAACTATCTAAAATCATTCAAGAATGAAAGACCTAAAGTCACGTTCATGATATGCTAAAAAAGAAGAAGAAGAAGCCAGTGGGGTCATGTCTAACACTTTGGGACCCCATTGTCTCCCAGGGAGAAGCAGCAGCTGGTCCCGCCTACCAGCCACCCAAAAATGGCCTGTTGTCCTCAAAGCCAGGGCAAAAACCCTACATTCACAACATAAAGAGAAGAAAGCCCCTAGAACAGTGTCTTCATATACATGCTTGACAAATATTAGCTATGATTAAGGACACAAAACTATACATTTCTTTGTTTTTATTTTAAGGGACTTGCTACATAAAATGCCTGTCTTCTTTCTAGCATTACTACCCTGTATATGGCGGTGCCAAATGACCCCTTTTGATGGAACCACCTGGTTCTACTGAACAGTCCATTGACTCAGACGTGGCTTGGTTTACTCTTTTTCCACCAAATTAACAAACGGCGGGAATTTGTCAATCATTAGTCAGGCAGCTGGTAAGAGGACCACTCTCACTCTTAAACACACAACATACCATTGTGTGAAATTTCACAACGAGCGGTTGATTACAACTGAAGTAAACTGAAATCAAATTTCTCCCTCAGCTTTCTTATTGCGTTCTTTTATTTCCTAGTAGGTCTTGATGAACTAAACTATGTTTAAAGCCTCATTTTTCCCACCCCCCACTGTAGATCAAAACAGAGCCCTTCAAATTCATCAGAGAGAGCTCATGGTCGGCACAAAACAAGCACTGAGAGGTATGTCTCATTACATCCTTAGTGACTCTCTTTTAGAGAGTGTCGTATAATGAAGAGCATGGATTTTTGGCAGGTAGCTTGGCACTCTTCCAGAGGTCAGTCTGCCAGATTCATTTTTAAAGCTTTAACATCTTCTGTATCTTTGAACTAACCAATTCCACTTCTCAGAAATCATCCAAAAGGAAAAACAGTATCATAAGACACATGGAAAGATCCAACTGCATTGTTTGTTTTCTCAATTTTTGACAGAGAATTTGTGTGACTTCTCTAGTAAGACCAATAGGGCTTATGTTTGTTTTTTCTTATTTCTTTATGTGTGTGTTTTAAGAGCCTCAGCTTTAGGGAGAAGCAAACCCGAGTCAGATCTTTGAGCCTGCCCCTTTAAACAGCCACATGATCTGAAGAAGTCACCCCGGCTTCGAGCGCCAGCTTTGAGATCTGCAAAACTGAGATAATACATGCCTCCCTTGATGTTCATCACAGACCCTTGCACACCTACATTTCAATAGTGATTAATAGATAAATGCAGTCAGTGTATTTTTGAAGGAATGGGTGGATACACGATTGAACAACTGAATAAACCATCCAGAGCCTCTGTGGAGCTCGCTGGTCATGGTGAGGAGGCCAGGCTGCCCCAAGGACTCGAGTCCTCCATCTTGGCCACAGGTTTCCTGAGCTGAGAGAAACCACAAGGAGCTACCACACCTTCACCCTCCCTCTGTACCTGACCAAAGGCGTGTTCCCTTGTCCCATCCTAGTTGATGAGACTTAAAGACTCTTTAGAGAAAGAAGCCTAATGCTGTATATCTACTGTGTCCAGGCACTCAAGCTGGGGCACCTCAGTTAGGGAGCGGTTCTCAAGGCTCAGGACTTCACTGTAATAGTGAAAGTTTCTAATAGTGAAACATTAGGTGAAGGCAGGATTTACATCATTGAGTACTCATGCTGAGAAACAATTTACATCATTCACTTAAACATTAGGTGAAGACAGGATTTACATCATTGAGTACTCATGCTGAGAAACAAGACCGCAGGCTATGCAGCCAACCTTTGAGGTGCTTGTTTTATGTTAGAGATACAACCTCTGCATTTATTAAGAAAGTGGAGTCTGACAGTAACTGCTACAAGGATTTGACCAAGAGCCCTGACAGCTGTCCTTCAAACACTCCCAACAACTCTTATGATCAAGTGAGAACTCTTAATGCAACCTACAAAGCCCTTTGTAATCTGCCCTGCTTACTCCTCTGGCTTCATTTACAGCATTTACAGGCACCTCATGGTAAGACACACCAAAAAGTCTGCAATTTCTCTACTCTTTCTGCTCACCCTTGCCTCTGAGCCTTCGCACATGGTTTTACTGGAACATTCTCCCTTACACTTGGCTAGTTCATAACACACACACACACACACACACACACACACACACACACACACGTACAGATAGATAGATATTTCTCATTCATCTGGCTCCCATATCTCTTTCTTAATTAGTTATAAACTCAAGCAGGAAAGAAGAATGCTATTTATAGACTTCTTCAACTTATGACCTCAACATCTGTGAGTATACCAAAGAAGGTTTGCAATACACAACCAGATATTTAATAGAAGTTGTCTCTGGGTATATTTGGCTATATTTTGTAATTTTCCTGTTAGAAACGTATATTGCTAAAATTTTCATGCTCCAGGAGTCTCTACTGAAAAATAACTGTTTCATTTTACATTTCCACCTGCCTTGATGAGCTAGGATTTAAATTCAAGTCAGTCTGCTTCCAAAGCCCATGCTTTCACTATGTGACCATATGATTTACTATTCTTCCCAGTTTGGGCTAAAATTACTTCTTTTAATTCCACACTCTCCACATTTATCTCTCAGATCCATCTTACATTCACTGCCTAACTTTCCTTTCCTCTTATCCTTTCCCAGGGGTGAAACTTTAAGGGAGAACATTTTTTAATAATAATAACCTACTCACATTCAAGGTAGTTTTGAGGCATGGAGCACTTGAACACTAAGCTCTCAAAATCGGAGCTTTTAATACAATAAAACATTTGATGGAGATTGGATCAGAAAAGGGTGTGTAGGTTACAGTCAGTTTAAAGTTCACTAATGCTCATAGTAAGTATTCAATAAATATCAGCTGATGAGCATCTGAAGAATGCATTCCAGAGCACTAAGAAAGATAATTTTCCAGCTGAGAGACTTAAATGTTAGGAGCTTTAAAACGGCCAGCAAGGTCTCCTTTTATGATATGCCATCTTTAACTGGGAAAACAGCTAAAAGAATGAGGACAAAGGTCAAATGATATGGTTAGAAAGGAAGGTGAGCAAGATTTACCATTATTTGACCGCCCAGGGACCCTGTGTCCACCCCAAAAGCACCCCCTCAGGTAATATGAATATAAATTTCTTTTACTATTGCAACTCAATGACTAGTTTTTTATTGAAAAGCGTATCTATTGCACCCAAACTCCTGTCAGTTACAGTGGCTTACCCAGTAAATTTTTGGGTCAGTGAGTTAGACAGATAAATAAAATAAGAAAAACTAGAAAAAGAAGAAATGAAATGTTCCTACCTACCTATACCTGTCCCAGTGGGCACCATTCATTTTTCCCCCACAAAGAAAGAAATTAATTCTCTAAAATAATCAACTGAATTAACTCAGCCGCTAACATTTTTAAAACTCGGACCTCTGCTGAGAGCACTCTGTCATTTTACCACACACCACTTCCATTTCTCAGCAGCTCTCCCTCACTCTTGATCTTGGCACAGTTACACTGGCTTTCTTATTCTTTCTAAAACAGGCTACAGTCTCAGGCACCCATGGTGGTTGCAGAACAATGGCCCCTGAAGACGCCCATGCCCTAATCCTCAGAACATCGTGAGTATATTACTCCACATGGCAAAAAAGACTTTGCAGTTATAATTAAGACTAATGACCTGGAGATGGGCAGATTATCATAGGTTTTTCAGTGTGGTCCAACCTAATCACATGAGTCCAGAAAACCGAACAAATGGCAGTGTGAGAAGCGCTCTGTCCACCGTCACTGACGTTGAAGATGGAGGAGGGGGCTACAAGGAAAGGAATGCAGACGGACTTTCTTGGCTGGAAAAGGCACAAAATGGATTATCCCCTAAAGCCTCCAGAAAGAAATGCACTCTGCAAATACCTTGATTTTAGCCCAGTGAGACCCATGTCAGACTTCTGATCTACAGTTACAAACTTGTACTGTTTAATCTACCATGTTTGTGGTAGTTTGTGATATCAAATACAGTTCCATATGGATTCCGCTCCACCTAGAACATTCTTTCCTACCTCTGCTACATGGTAAATGTTTCATTCCTTGCTGTTCCTCAGATAGCATCTTCTCCATGAAGACTTTCCAAGGACATCCTCTTGCAAGGTTCTTTGATGGGCTACTCCATCCTCTTTGCTCCCCAAATATTTACATATTCACCTCAGGTGGGTATATTGTGATTATTGTTATAAACAGAACTCCATCATTTCCCTATACTATGCATGTTTAATGGCAAAGACCATGTGTTCTCATCTAAGTTCAGGATCTAGCACATAGCAGGCAGTCCCTGATATCTGAACAAATGAATGGATGGAAGGATATTTATAATACTCCTAGTTACAGACTGGAATTCTAAAAAAAAAAAAAAGCCAAGGCAAACCTGAAAGAAATCAGGCTATAAACGTGTAAAATCATTAGTAAAGTATCAATATAGGCTCTAAATACTCATTTTTCTAGGTTTACAACATTCCATGAATCACTGCTATGCTACAGTAACATTTAGGAAAGAAAAATGATTGAGTATTTAATGATCTCATAAAAATTACCTGCTAAGTTTGTTAACTATTAGGTAGGAGGGGGAAAAGTCTTCTTTTCTATGGTGAGCCCTGAACACCCCACTCCCTGTCCCAGTCTCAAGTGACAGATTTTGGGGGTTCCTGGTGCCCTTTAACTATCTAAAGATAGGGCTGTGGTTCTCCAAATTTGCAGGCATCAGGATCCACCAGGAGGCCTGATAAAACACAACTGCCAGGGGGCCTACGCCCCGAGTGTCTGATGCAGCATGTCTGGGGTAGGGCTGTGAAGCTGTATTTCTGGCAAGTTTCAGCGATACAGAAGATGCTGGTCAGAGACACAGTTTGAGAACCAATGTTCTAGGACATAGATCACCCTGGATCTCTGGTTCTAACCACTTCTGGCTTCTCTGGGCAGCCAGTCTGAGACCTCACTTCTGAGTCCAGGCACTGGCTGGGCAAGGTAGGATTAGGTAAATACTAATTTCCTTCCTCCCTTCCCCTGAGCACACAGAACTATTTCTGATGGAACCAGACCCTCATTTAGCTTCAGGTTCCCCAGTGCTTATTCCTTTTCCACTGACAATGGCAACACCTCTCCCTTGACTGAACCCCAGAGCCTGATGATTAAAACAGTTCAGCCACAGCATGTGGGCCTGGGAAGCACAGGGCTGCCAGACAAGTATGGAAAATTCAACAGCTTTGAGGGCAGATCTGACAAGATCGCATTACAACTGGTCATCTGTGTCCCGAGTACTTTGGGCTGAACTGAGTCAGATCCCCCCCTCCCCCACCAAAAAATCACTGACTTCTTTACCAGAAGTTAAACATTGTTTCTAGGCAAGTGGGAAAGCAGCTAAACGAATGAGGTCAAACAATACGGTTAACATTTCCAAAATATACCTAAAATTCTCTTCCAGCTCTTCATGGCTTGGCAGTATTATTTACATCTGGAAACAAAGCAAAAAGAGCCGCTTTTCCTCATTTTCCTCCATTTAGCTTGATCGTGCTCTTTCAGACTTAGAGATGTCCCAGACACCTGCCCCCACAACACATCCCATACCCCAACAATCTATTCCTTTCTCCCCCTCCCCAAAAGTGAAAACTCAGTGAGATAAAGCAGAGGTTCTGGAGAAGAGCAAGGAATCCCATCCAAAAGATTACAGTGGGTCAAGCTGAGTCTCTACAGAATGACCATCTGCAGAATGAGCAAAGAGAAAGCATCTGATTCTCTGAGAACTACAGATATCCACTTACTGGTAGGAGTCCCCCCAGGGTGAATGGATAAATCTCTTTACGGCTCCGATGGACATCCAAGTACTTCCTGACTGTGTCCATGGGGTGGTCCATAGGGTTACCACCAGCCCGGGACCGCTGACATTTGGGACCTAAGCAAAAGGGAGCTGGTCCCCAAAGCAAAAATATTCCAAATTTCACTGCATTCCAGAGTGCAACAGATTATTTTTCAAACTGCCTGCTCTTTGTTACTACCTACCCAGCACTGGCCTAGACAACTCCTTCAAGTTAAATCTGAAATGGGCCTTTGTCGCTTTAAGGCCTCCAAGAACTGAATGTAATACATGCAGCTGCATTTCAGCCCTGCTTTCCACGAAACAAGAAATGTGAAATTTTGCTGCTGATTCCCAATAGTCCTAAATTCATAAAACTGAACTTTTGCAGTCATTTGAATAATATTTTTAAATGTATTCAACATTACATTCAAATTCTCTTCCTAGGACTGCGTTTTCATTCCAGCCTAGCCGCCACAGACCTCCATACACGGCAGAATTTTCAGCTGTGCATAAATATAAGCACATCTACCCTGGTGAAATTTCACGTACACAGGGAGATTATTTTTAGTTATGGAACCCAGTCAAAACTTTGTATAAAGCAAAATCAACCAAGAGCAAAATTGGTAGACAAAATGATGATGTTCTTATTTTTTCATCTATTTTTATATTCTTTCTAGACATTTTTAGACATGAGTCAGGAGAAGCAAATGGCTTAACAAAGGCAATTTTGATAATAATGGTGACATCACTAGCCAAGTTATTTCCTGACTTTTTTGTTAAATATAAAATCCATATGTAGATAAGATCACATCTACCTAGATATGTTTCACTCTTCAAAAATGTCGGCCAGATATGGTGGCTCACACCTATAATCCCAGCACTTTGGGAGGCCGAGGCGGGCAGATCACAAGGTCAGGAGATGGAGACCATCCTAGCTAACATGGTGAAACCCCGTCTCTATGAAAAATACAAAAAATTAGCCGGGCTTGGTGGTGGGCACCAGTAGTCCCAGCTACTTGAGAGGCTGAGGCAGGAGAATCAATTGAACCTGGGAGGTGAAGGTTGAAGTGAGGTAAGATCATGCCACTGCACTACAACCTGGGCAACAGAATGAGATTCAATCTCAAAGAAAAACAAAAAAAAAGTCAGAGTTGGCTGGGCACAGTGGCTCACGCCTGTAATCACAACACTTTGAAAGGCTGAAAATGGGAAGATCACTTGACGGCAGGAGAGGCTGAGAGGTGAAGATCCCTTGAGCCCAGCAATTCAAGGTTACAGTGAGCTACGATCACACCACGACACTCCAGCCTATGTGACAGAGCAAGCCACTGTCTCAAAAACAAACAACAAAAGTCACAGTAGAGGTAGTTTGCCTTTTTGAAAATGGGAAAAATAAAGCTTTCATCAGATAAATAGTCAAGCAAAAATTACTGAACACCCACCAGAATGGAAGCTCCCTACAGGCTGAGATTTGGTCTTTGTTGTTCACTATTGCATCCTCGGCACCCACCACAATGACTAGCACATAGTAAGTGCTCAGTAAATCCCGTGCTCACATGCACTAGGGTGTGGCCACCTCATCAATATGCTAGACCATATCAGCCAGTTATTGCCACAACAATGCTGTGTGTCACACAACCACAGACTCTCAGTGTCACACACCAATAAACATTTACGTTCTTGCTCACAGATCTGTTGGTTGACTAGAGTTTAGCTGATCCAGGTTGGGCTCTGCTGGGTTCAGGTAGGCTCTACGTGTCTGTCACCCTCTTTGAACCAATAGCAATTTGAAACATGATCTTCTTCCAGAGAAAGAGAAGAAGGAGTACAAGGGGCCAAGCCAATCCACCAGCTCCTATAAAACCTCTGCTTTCATGTCAGATAAAATCCCACTGGCCAAAGCAAGTCACAGGGCCAAGCCCAGCATGTGTCCCCCTCCCACAGAGGTGGGGTCAGAGAGGGTACAAATGTCTCCCATAGGCCAGCATTTCTAAAACTGAAATAAGGTGCTTTCCTTTTAAAGAAAAAAAAAATCCTCAAGGATCTTCACAGTTGACCAGCTATTTTTATTATAACTCACTTAAATATATAGAAATACAAAATGATTTATATGCTTATAGTCTCATTACCACTATAAAACAAATGCACAAATTAAAACCAAAACTGCAAAGCCAATAAAACACAAAATAACATTAGTACCATGTAAAGGATTATACTGTTTTGCTGAAACTAAGTTGCTGCTTTCAATTTGAATAGGGAGCCGACTGCAACCGCCCAGGTTCCCTTGCATTCATCATGCCTGAGCTGCCATGTGCCACATAAAGACCCCATTTCCCAAACATTTTTCTCTTCTAAAAACAGCATTCTGTGATATCATTTGACTTATACTTGATGCAGATGCACTATTTTTATATTAAGCCTATTTTTTTCTCATTAGACCATGACAATTAATGAATTTCAACTCAGGACCAATGCTCCAGAAAATCCAAATGCACTAAAAATGAATGAATAGAAGAATAGATGATTGTGGTATTAAATATCATCCAGATGTTCTGGAATAAGTAGATAAAAAAAAAAAAGGGACATATTTTTAAGATCATTATTTAAATTAAACTTCAAATTTTTCCATGTGTGGCCTCCATGCTGTTCTCATGGTTTCTTTCAGTTACAGTTACCAATATGTCCACTACAGCCGGAAGCAATGCTCTAAAAGCTCAAAACTACTCTTGAAAGCCTGTCTAAAAGGAAATAGACCAGAAAGATTAGGAAGAGGGAGGCCTGAGAAAGAAACATCATTTCATAGGGTGGACAGCTGTCAGTGTCTGCCTTCCCAGCACTCACACTTGACTTCCTTCAGTGAACTAAGGGGATGGGCAGAATGACCCAGCCAACTTGCTCTTCCAGGAATTTGAATCTCCAGGGGAAGAACTTCAGGATGGAAAACAGCTCCTGATTCATCCTGAGGTGAGTACTGAAAAGACTATCCCTTAGTTTCCCAGTATTGAGAACCCCCCGAATTGCCCCACTTCTTTTTGATACCTGGTCCATGTACAATTCATGCTTTTCCCTTGATCCTGGGAACTGCCCCATGGCCTACCAGTAGATTCCTTTTTGGCTTAAGTAGCCAGAGTTGGTTTTTGTACCCCAACTGATAAATATTCCAACATGAATTTCTAAACATAAACAACCTCAAACAAGGCAATGATTACACGAACAAATACAACTGTGTTTGCCTTTAGATTCCCAAAACAGAAGTGATCTCATCCCCAAATGCTGTTTATGCTTTATATTCAGCTGTCACCGCCCTGGAGTTAACCCTTCCTTGTCTATCCTCCAGCCCCAGAGCTCTGGGAAAATTGACACCAAGAGGAGAGAACACTAAAAACAGTCACTCCCCCAACACTGCCAGGGCTCAGGGGAACGGTCACTGGATGCTTGTATGAGTCAGGTACATGCTCCTCTAACCCAGACCCAGGTCCCTGAAACAGGTGCCACCAGGGCAAGGCAGGTTGAGGGAGAATGAATGGACGGCTCCCCCACACCTCCACAGCACCGCTGGGCCCAAGTCCGCCACATACAAATAATATCTGCTGAATCACTTTCTATTCTTTCATCACTCCCTTTCTCAGACACTTGAGCCCTTTCTACTTCTATAAGTGATGCAGGTCCAAAACCAACAGCATTCCACAGACAGAGAGCCCCTTGGGGATCAAGCTAAAGCTTATTAACTTCTGAAAGCCCAGGGTCAAGTGCGGTGTCTACATGTAGTAGCTGCTCCGTGAACCTGGTGTTCTAATGATATGAAATGTACAAAAATTACATACCACACAGGAATAAAAACTTTTTCACACCATGTTGGAGCCAGTGTGCGAAGTTGCATGTCGTCAGTGGGAAGCGCCCCTCGATGCTGTGCTTTGTACTTTGGCGCTTTGTTCTTCCCTAAGCGTCTCCCCATCCACTCATGCCCCTGCTCATTCAACTAGGATGTATGGGAACCCCAGCCCCGCTTCTCTGACATTCTCTGACATATCTTCAGAGGAGTGCAGCCTACAATAGAGTACCAGATTCGACAATTTCTCTCACCTCAGTGAAAAAAAGAAAATCAAGAAACCTTAGGCAATGGACCCTACATCACAGGAGGAACCAAAAAGCTAAAAAGCAGAAGGGGCTTTAAAGGCTGAAGTGGGAGTGAAGAAAGAAGAAACAGTTGGGGAGATGTTCTCCAGGCTGAAATAGAAATGCTGAGCGGCTGCAACAGATTTCAATCTGCTAATCTGAAAAGCCACATTACTTGGTCCTGATGTGAATCAGCGAGGCTTTTTTTTTTCCTCATATCCGCCCATATATTTCAACTGCTCCATACTCAGGCACCTCCACCCATGGAAGCCACTCTGCAGCTTGCCTGTTACACCTCAGGGCAGAGTAACAGCAGGCAGAGCGGGGGATGTGAACAGCTCCAGGCACTCAGCCTTCCATCCAAGCTACCAACAGATCCCCAGGAATGCTTGGTGCAAACCTTTGGGAGGTTATCCCTCCATGACAGGCCTTTAGGACATGGCAGCGAGAGACATAAAGGTCAGGGCATCGAGGCTGCACATTTTTGGAATTCAGCTTTCTTCATTCTCTGCCACCTGCATCCTCCATCCAATGTCATCCCAATTTCAAACTCTTCAGGGCTACAGGAGTTGCTATTAGAGGCATTAAGATACATATCACAGCCATGCTGCCTCAAAAGTAAAATTTTAGTCTGGGCAAGGTGGTATGCACCTGTAATCCCAGCACTTTGGGAGGCTGGGAGGATTGCTTGAGGCCAGGAGTTCAAGACCAGCCTGGAAAACATAGCAAGACCCTGTCTCCAAAATTTAAATTAAAATAAATAAAATTATTGCACATTTCCATACCACATTTCCAAGGAAACAGGATTAGGTTGTGGGTTTCTTGACAGTTTTTGTAACTATGTGATTTTATAACTATATATGATTTTGTAACTATATATGGCTCTCAATTATTCATGAGAAGATAAACAAGTCTTTAGAAAACCCTTAGGATTTTTTCAGCTGTTAGTTTCACCCTCCTGGACCCAACTCACAGCTGCTAACAAGTAGTAAGATGAGCCACTCCTTCATTCCCCACTTCCCCTGAAGGTGAGGCCAATAAATACTGAAATGATTAAAAGGCAGGCAGGCAGACAGGCAGGCAAAGCCTCGAAGGAAATATCACAGATCATGTGCTCCAGAACTGTCACAATAACTTTGAACCGGAAATAATTTTTGTCCCCAAGAGAGCCACTCCCTCCTCACCCGGGCTTCCTGAAATATATTTTATGTTCTGGTTCTCATTTTCTGGGATCTTATTCATTTGCTACCAGGATCGGCATATGCTTTTTGCCCAAGGTAAGAGAAGATTTGTATCTCTCATACCATCTTGCAGTCATTCAAGCATTTGTTCAGTAATTCCAGAATCTTACAGCATTCCTCGTGGTCGGCACTCACTCTGTGAGTGGCATGGTGCAGGGCCCAGATAACACACGAAGAACAAGATGACTGAGGCATAGCCTGGGAGGTAACCATTCATTACACAAATAGCTATTTAGTGACAATTGTGATATGGCTTTAAAAGAATACAACTTGTGAAATCCATTTCCTTTCAAAACTTGCCCTTAGAAAAGAGAGGGAAAACCCTGAGCAAGGCAGGTGTGTGCCCACAGGTTAAGGTGACTTGGGGCATGTCTGAATAGGAAGCCTCCACCTAATTCTTTCTTGTACTCTGGGAAAGCAGCATGAGCTTTGCACCAAAATGCACAAATTTATGTTAAGTCAAAATTATTGAGGAAAATTCTTCAACCAAAGCACATTTCAGAAAGAGTGTGCACACAGCTCCAACTCACAAAGGAGGCGGCTGGCCTGATGTCCTTGATGTCATCCTTCCATAGCTCCGGTCACCTTCCAACCTCTTCCAAGCTCTACCCAACTCCATTTGCCTCAGGACACCTACCACCAAGCTCATATCTACTAATTCTAACAGAGGTACTGGGTGAAAATGGCCTCGTTCAGAATTATTTGCATTTTAAAAAAAGATTCCAGAAGACTGAAAGAAGTCTTTCAGATTCTAAAAATTTAAATGATAAAATTATCTCCTTGACCCATCAAACCACCTCCAATAGAGTCCCCTGAACCACTGCCCATTCCTAATCCATGGAGAAAAATGGGTCCACCTCTCATATGTGCAAACCCTGAGTCTGTGCCTTATTTCTATGTGTGCTCATTTCTAGCACGCTGGCTTCTGAAGCACCTGAGGTGACAGGGAAACATGTGAAGCCATCTTAAAACAACAACCAAATCTAAAGTGGCAGCTGTGTCAGGATAGCAAACTCAGATCAGATATCATTGAAAAAATATTACTCAAACACTTAACCTTGCTGTTGTTTTTTACCCATCCTTCAAGTGTATACTTTTAAAATGATACGGAATCAGGCCTGTCCCACACATGCACGTGCGCACACACACACACAAACTGTCCTTATATGACCTTGACATAATTTTATCAAGGACTTTCCAGGAAGAGAATCTAGTAAAGCACCACTAGGCATTATCTTTCTGAATCATCATAACTGCCTCTTGCTACCATAGAACACTGGTAATTTTTGAAGAATGGAAGACTCTAAACCAGATTCAGAAGGTTGAACGTACACCTGTCAGGCAGCCTGAGCAGTACCATTTATACCTGCCGGAATGTGTAGCCCGAGTCCATTCCAGATATTATTGCAGTAACACACCTCATTATCCTGCAGCAGGAAGCAGGCGCCCCACAAAAGGGGGAGTAGGTAGAGAATCAAGAACAAAACCAAATCACATCTAGCAAACAGACTTCCCTGTCGTATTCTCCCAGGCCCTGTTTTTCCTGCCCTTCTCTCTTCCTGGTCTAATAAAATTATTTTCCATCTGGCTTCACAATGCCAGAATCCTTTTCTCACAGGCTCCCCCTTTGCTCTGTTCTGTTGAATTGCATTTACATTTCCAGTCCTCCAGTTCTATCAGTCTGGGTCTACACAATTGGCTTTATCTTCCAGTGTTTCATCTACAGACACACATGAGAACTAGTTTTGCAACCTACCGCCACCCAAAGCCCAGAATATTTAAAGGAGGCGGGGGAGGGGGGAGGAGAGAAGAGAGAGGAGAGAGAGGAGAGAGAGGAGAGAGAGGAGAGAGAGGAGAGAGAGAGAGAGGAGAGAGAGGAGAGAGAGGAGAGAGAGGAGAGAGAGGAGAGAGAGAGAGAGGAGAGAGAGAGGAGAGAGAGGAGAGAGAGGAGAGAGAGAGGAGAGAGAGGGAGAGAGGAGAGAGAGGAGAGAGAGGAGAGAGAGGAGAGAGAGGAGAGAGAACATTTCGTGTATTTACATGCAGGAGTACACCATAGTAGAAGCATATCAGGCATCAAGAAGCTGGACACCGACTGACAGGTACCCGACCAAGAATTATCAGGGAGATCTTGTACTCCCCTACTTAACCCTCCTGTGGCTGCCCAATGCACCTGGAAAAAATTCCCACTCCCTCCATGGCCTGCTCTGGGCGTCCTGGCCTTTACCTCCATCTCCAGCCTCATCCACAGCATCCTCCATTTCTCTCTGGGGTGCAAGCTGCTCTGGCCTCTCTCCTGTTTTTTTGCATAGGCCACGCTGTATCCCATCTCATGGCCTCTGCACTGCTGTTTTCTCTGCCTGGAATGTTCTTTCTCTGTTCTTCACAGGGCTCGAGTTGCTATTGTCTCAGGTGTCAGCCTAGAAATCACCTTCTAATCCCCAGAAGGGCCACCCCCTGGCTACCCAGTTTAAAGTTGCCTCCCTACCTCTGCCCACCCTATAGATTCCACCACTTTGTTGATTTCCTTCATTCTATCTCCTACTTCTGAAATAATCTAGCTTTTAAAAAACATTTCTGTCTTGAGCACTGCAATATTTCTTTTTTTTTCCTCTTAGGGTTGCACTTGAGGAAGAACACTGCTATATTCAAATATCTAGCCCATAGTATCTGCTCAATAAATATTTGCACAACAGGATAATTCATTTAGAAATTAACTTATGTTTCTTTTTTTTTTTAATTTTCTCTCTCCCCCTGTTCCATGAACGTAGCCAAGCTGACTTCTCTTGGAAAAACGTTGTTTTTCAAGGTTGAAAGTGATGTTGTTAGCAAGATATTTTCCTTCCTGACTTTTTTGTCCTAAAGCCTGAGCTCATTGAAAATATTAGTAAGTGTTCTTAAAGACAACAGGGATATGGGCAAAAATTAACTGACATCGGCAAAATAGAAGGGTTATGGTAGAAATAGCTGGGCAAGCACCAAAAATCCATAGTCCCCCTCCATGGTGTAGAGCTGTTGCCAGGAACTAGCTGCTCAGCCAGGGTCCTTTCCCAGCTCGCCTTGCACCTATATGAGGCCACATGATTAGTTCTCACCAATGGAAAGTGAGAGGAAGTCACGTGTGTCCCTGCCTGGCCAAAGACTTCATTCTGCATATTCTTCCCTCCTCCTTCCACACGGTAGGGGCAAAGAACTCTGAGGCCCTGGAAGATGGTGGCTTCACAAGATGGAAGCAGCCTGGATCCCTGAGTCAGTACCTGGAGGAAAGCTGTTCAACCAGAATATGTGCATTTTACATGCATTTAACATGTTAAGCACTGAGGTTCACAGGTTATTTCAACAGTTGTCCACCAGGATTAGTGCCAGCTAGATGGGGCTGGGAGACACAATGAAAGGGGTAGAATCTGACCACTACTTGGTGACAATGTCCTGACGCCATGGCAAGGTACACATGTGATACAGCGAGGAAGTCTGGACCTTCAACCCAGGTCTGGGTCCCTCCTTTCACCTGCGTTCCACATACCTCAATTCTGGGGCAACCCTGCTATGGAAAGGGGCCTCAAGAATGGCTAAGATCCCATTTTTGGACTGAAATTTATAACTGCTACATTAAATAAATAGAAATTAATAATGCCACAATCCAAAACACTTGAAGGCAAAAACATGCAAAATACTCATCACCAAAAAAATTATGAAGTCAATAACATTCAGTTAATCACCAGCCATACAATGCCATGAGAATTTGCTGATTGAAGCTAGCATGTGGATGTCTTTTAAACACCTCTGCCTGTATTCCCAACACACACTATTTAATTTTTTAATGAATATTTATTGAGCACTTACTACATGCCAGGCGCTTTTCTGCATGGTTGAGATACATCAATGTGCAAAGCTGACAAACGTATCTCCCCCTCATGGAGCTTATGCTCACATAATAATAATACACAAACACACAGTTTTTAGAGTAGACTGAGTTGAATTTCCTAACCTGAAGAACTGATAGGCTAAGACTTGGGCAAATCGGTAGTGACCTTCTAATAGTACATAAAAATAACCCATATCATCTTCTTATGGTTAGGTAAAAGCTCTAATTGCCAAATGAAATGTTCTGTTTTTGATTAAATATACAAAAAGCCAAACAAGATCCAAGTTTTAAAAAAAAATTTTAAACTTGATATACTTGTTGTTAGTAAAACAAAACTAAAATATATAAAGGAAAGTATATTTTGAGGAAATTTTGATGGGAAATAGCAACCAATTGAAAAATATGTATTATAAAAAGTTGGATAAGAAATTCAGTTCTGGCCAGGCACAGTGGCTCACACCTGTAATCCCAGCACTTTGGGAGGCTGATGGGCAGATTACTTGAGGATAGGAGTTTGAAACTAGCCTGGGCAACATGGCAAAACCCTGTTGCTACTAAAAATACAAAAATTAGCTGGGTGTGGTGGCACACACCTGTAATCCCAACTACTTGGGAGGCTGAGGCAGGAGAATCACTTGAATCCCAGAGGCAGAGGTTGCAATGAGTTGAGATCACACCACTGCACTCTTAGCCTGGGTGACAGAGCAATACTGTGTAAGAGAGAGAGAGAAAGAGAGAAAATGAGTGAGAGAGAGAGAGAAGGAAAGGAAAGGAAGAAAAGAGGGGAAAGGGGAAAAGGGAAAGGGGAAAGGAAAAGAAATTCAGTTGTGGGAGAAGGCTGGGACTCTAGTTTCAATTAAGAACAATACCCAAAGGATTATAAATCATCCTATTATAAAGACGCATACGCACATATGTTCATTGCAGCACTGTTTACAATAGCAAAGACCTGGAACCAACCCAAATGCCCATCAACAATAGAATGGACAAGGAAAATGTGGCACATATACACCATGGAATACTATGCAGCCATAAAAAATGGTAAGTTTGTGTCCCTGTTTGACCATGGTAGGCGCTTGATAGGTGACTGTAGAATGAATGGTCAGACAGGCTCCTGATCACTGCCTTCCTAGTATCCCCTCCTCACTCACCTTCAGTCTTGGCTCAGCCTAACCCCTGTGATGGCAGCAGTCCACCTCCAGCAATCCCCTAGTAATAGACTGAAATGACCCTTCATGAATCTTTTCCAAATTAACCCAGATTCACTCACCACCCCAACATTCCCAGATCATAAGTTTCCTCCATCTTTTGGATGCCATCTCCCAAAAGAGTGTTTTTATATGTAATCCATGTACATGAAGTTAGTGTTAGGGTAAGATGAACCTCCTGACAATAATGTCTGATAACTCTATGGTATCGTATATTTTAATACATCCCCACATCCTTTAGCTTATTACCCATAAAGCACATTTAGCAAAGTGCATAAGTGGTTTGTTCAAGACAGTAAATGTTATGAAACATCTCCCAGCAATTTATCCATTACATCCATTCCGTAAATTCCCAACAAAGGCTTCTGAATGTTGTGAAATTTTCCCTTCTTCCCTTGGGAATGGCCTGCTGTGGACATGATCTATGATCTTGGGTCTCCTGAAAAGGTTGGTTTGTTTTTCAGTGTACTTTGAGTGCTTGCAGAGTCCTGGTATTGAACATTTGAAACTGAAAACTCAGCCTTTCTCAGAACTGAATTTCTTATCTGACTTTTTACAAGAAAGATTTTTCAACCGGTTGCTGTTTCTCCATCAAAACTTCCTCAAAATATGCTTTCCTTTATATATTTGATTTTTGTTTTACTTGTCTAACAATAGCAACAAGTTATATTCTCTCATGTGATCAGAGCATGCTACATCCCATTTTCCTGAATCCCCAGAAGGAACACTAAAAGAGATTCGATGTCCCAGACATAACCCATAAGCAACTACCTAGTGGTTTTAAGTAATTGACGAAGTAGCCTCCACCCTCTTAAATAACCTCAGTTTACCTGAGTTGGAAAATCTCATTTTTCTCACCAGATAAATGATTTTTCAACCTTAGGAACATTTAAAGAATGAAATACTGAGATGATGACATAGCTCAAGTCTACACGTTTGTGTTAAATTTAGTAAGTTTCATAATATTCAAGACACTTTGCATGTATTTGATATTTAGCTGTTTATAAAGTTTAGAACATCTGACATTTAAAAATCTGACACATTTCCTTTGTAATTCCAATTTAAAATGTATGATGGCTTTAGACTTAAAGGTCTGAATATGAATATGCATCATCTAATATAAAATTTATTTATTAAGTACATTCTTTGTACCTAGAACTAGAAAAAAGCAAGAGCTAGCAAAGCATTTTGAGGCTGAAAATACAGTGTTTTAAGGGAGTTTGTGTACCAGTGTCATGGTCTGAATTGTGTCCTCTTTCCCCTCCTCCAGCCTCTCCCAGTAAGTACCCCCTACCCTACTATCAGCCCTGGGGAAGATGGCTACATGTTTCTATTACTATGCCTGGGTGACTTCAGCATTTCCTTTTAGCTCTTTCAGATTCCCAACACCTGTGGAACCATTTCCCTGCATGAAATCTCTGGCATTAGAAATAACTGGTATGGTTTTGGGTTTTCCAACTGAATCCTAACTAATTTAGTTTACAATTCTCCTGAAGATACAAATATATAGAAATTCAAAAACAGAAGCAAGATTTACAACAAACCACAACATGTCCTGGGTAATGATTTCTTGGATATAACCCTAAAAGCACAGGCAACAGAAACAAAAATAGACAAATGGGATTTCATCAAACTAAAAACTTCTGCACAGCAAAGAAAACAACAGTAAAGTGATAACCTACAGAATGGGAGAGATGTTCACGAACACTATATCTAATGAGGGGCTAATATCCAAAATATATAAGGAACTCAAACAACTCAAAAGCAGGAAAACAACCCATTTAGAAATGGACAAAGGACCAGAATAGACATTTCTCAAAAGAAGACATACAAAAGTTCATTGCAGCACTATTCACAATAACCAAGATATGGCATCACCCTAAGAGTTCATCAACAGATAAACAGATAAAGAAAATGTGATCTATATACACAATGGAATATGATTCAGCCTTTAAAAAGATGAAAATTATGTCATTTGCAGCAACATAAATAAACCTGCAAGACATTATGCTAAGTGAAATAAGCCAGGCACAGAAAGACATATACTACATGATCTCACTTATATGTGGAAACTAAAAAAATTAAACTCATAGGAGTAGAGAGTAGAATGGTGGTTACCAGAGGCTGGGTGAGGGGGAGAGGAAGATGGGAGAATGGGGAGATGTTGTTCAAAGGGTGCAAAGTTTCAGTTAGACAGAAGGAATAAGTTTTAGGGATCAGTTGCACAGCATGCCTAGGACAGTTAAGGATAATGTATCATATATTTAAAAATTGCTAAAAGAGATTTTAAATTTTCTCACCACAACAAAATGATAAATATGTGAGGGGATGGATATGTTCATTAGCTATATTTAATTTTCCACAATGCGAACATATGACATCCCATTATACAAAACATCACATTATATCCCATAAATATAAATAATTACTTGTCAATTAAAAATAAAATAAAAATTTTAAAGATTCACAACAAATAGTGTTGACAAAGGTGCAGGTAAACAAATACTCTCAACTTGATGTTGATGAGAATATAAGTTAATCTAGATTTTCTGCAGGAAAGTTTTGCAATATGAATCAAAAAATAAAATTCACAGTTTGAGTCCTAGAATTCCACTCCCAGCAGTTAACCTAAGCAACTAATCAGATAAATGCTCAATATTTATGTACAAGGATATCTACTGCAATATTGTTTATAATAGAAAAAAACTCAAAACAAAAATATCTATCAACAAAGAACTGGTTATTATATGGCCATGTGCCTGCACACACAAGGGATCCTAAGTAGCTATTAAATTAATGTAGCTCTGTATTTCTTGACATGGACACATACCTGTAACATATTGTTAAGTGAAAAAAGCAGGTTTCCAAACAAGATATATAATATTCTTTTAAGTTTGGAAAGTAATTGTAATTAGGCTGGGAACAGTGGCTCATGCCTGTAATCCCAGCATTTTGGGAGGTCGAGGCAGGCAGCTCAGTTGAGGTCAGGAGTTCAAGATCAGCCTGGGCAACACGGCGACACCCCCATCTCTACTAAAATTACAAAAATCAGCCAGATGTGGTGGTGCATGCCGGTAATCCCAAGCTACTCAGGAGGCTGAGGCATGAGAATCGCTTGAAGCCAGGAGGCAGATGTGCAATGAGCCGAGAACGCACCACTGCACTCCAGCCTGGGTGACAGAGTGAGATTCTGTCTGAAAAAAGAAAAAAAAAAATTTGTAATTATTTCATAACAATTATAATTAGTTTATAACAAATGATTATAAACTATTTCTAGATGGTAAGAATTCAGGTGATTGGGGCAAATCAAAGCATTCCATTAATAGTCACAAAATTACTTCTAGAACACTGTTTTAATGTCAATATGTAAATGTATGAAAGAACCACATATATAAAATATTTGAAAAAAGTTATCACTCTGCATTTATATTATTTAATCCAAATTTACAAGAATATTCATTTTTTATTTTTCTCTTTTCTATTATTTTATGTCACTTTCATTTTTTTCAAGATGATTCATATTCATTCAACAGCAAAAACATAATTAGCTCATTCACCGGGACTGCTCTCTGGAAAAATCAGAGAGTAATCCCGGTGACCACGGAGTCAAAACTGCCTTAAATATTTTACAGATCTGTTTAAATGCCTAACAACATTTAAACAGTATATCTGCAGCTTGCAGAGAAACATGGAATTACCTCCTTAGAAAATAATTCATCATAGATCTTCCAGCCACATGGACAATGGAATCTATAAAAGAAAAATAACTACTGCAACCAAATGCAAAATTAGGTACCAATATCCAATGAATGATTTTCCTCCTGCCTTGGGAGTCACCTGCAGCTCACAGTCTATCAGTTCACAGTCCCATGTATCTTCAAAACTGGCAAGAATAGCTGCTTACTGGGAAAAGACCACCACCCAGTCACATAAGCCCTCATCCTCACCCCTTAATATGACTTCACTCAAACTCCTAGTGTATAGTAGAAATCTAAAAATAACATTGCTTGTTGGAATTTAAAGACAGAAAGCTGAAAATTTCCCAGGCTTCACTCCAGCAATATTGAAAGTACAGATTTTTTTTTCTACACCAACAGAAGCTTGGGGAATTGGGACCAAAGGCAATGAGGTCCAGGGATCCATCTGCTCCATCTGTGCTATCCTGGGGAGAAGTAGTTACTGCTATTTTGGAATTCTCAAAATGCTTAGTAAGAGTCTTATAAAAGAATGCAGTGAACACTAACATAACATCAGTGTAGGATCCACGAACCAGGAACCACAAACCAAGCAGAATGACCTGGGAGAGTCTTGAACACACCTTTAGCAATCCTTGCAAATAAAAATGTACCAACTCATAAAAGTCGTTCTTAACCAGTATCCTTTTTCTTGGTGGTGGCTCACTGATCATACAGAATAGCAAATTACAGCTTTAATTTCACTGTTTTCCCCTTCATCATTCATATAACCAACCAAAGTTCTCTTAGCATTTTCTATTTTTCAAGCACCATGCTAGGGTTTTGCCTCAAAGCATCTTGCCTCAGGCAGCTTACAGTCTGAAGGGGGAGAAAAATGTACAGAAGTTGTGCAGTAAGGTTTCAAAAAGGAAATAAAAGGCATAAATATTAGAAAGGAAGAGGTAAACCTTATTAGCAGGTTATATAATTGCATATCTAGCAAATCCAAAGAAATCTATCTAAAAAACTGTAAGAATATATGAAGGAAAGAAACAAAATACAGTTAGCATACCAAAACAAGTTGTATTTCTATATATTAGCAATCAGCAGTCAGAAAATGAAATTTTAAAACAATACCATTTATAATGGCATAAAAAAAATCAAATACATAGGAATACATTTACCAGAAGATATGCAAGACCCCTACATTGAAAACATTGCTGAGACAATGAAAGAAGACCTACATAAATGGCAAGATACACAATGTCCATGGATGAAGATATCAATTCTCACAAATTGACCTATAGATTCAACAAAGTCCCAGTCAAAACTCCAGCAGGTATTATTTTGTAGAAACTGACAAGCTTATTCTGAAAATTATGCAGAAATTTAAAAAATCTAAAATGGCCAAGACAACTCTGGAAAAAGTAAATAAATAAAGGTGGAAGACTTAAGCTGCCAAACTTCAAGACCTACCATAAAACTAGTCATTAAGACAATGGGCCAAATACTTGAATAGGCACTTTACAAGAGCAGATATCCAAACAGACATTAAACACATGAAAAGGTGCTCAATATTGTTATTCATCATGAAATTAAAACAACATGCCTCATTAAAATCACAGTGAAATACCACTACACATACCACAGAATGAAAAAGATGTATACATCAAATGATGGTGAGGAAGTAGACCAACTCTGGGTTCAAGTGATCCTCCCAGCTCAGCCCACCAAAGTGCTGGGATTACAGGCCTGAGCCACCACTGCTGGCCAGCATCTTTATTCATTGCTGTGAAAAACTGGAAAAAACCTAAGTATCCATCAACAGGAGAATGTATAAACAAACCGTTACATATTCATACAATGGAATTCTACACAGTTTAAAAAAAAAAAAGAACAAGCTGTTCATACACATAATCGCATACATGAAGCTCAAAGGCATTGTGTTGAGAAAAAGTAGCCAGACACAAAATAGTATATATTGTATGATGCCATCTATTCGACTTCAAGGACATGAAAAACAGTCTATGATAGAAATCAGAACAGTCATTTCCTCTGGTAGCTGGCAGTGGTTATTAACTGGGAAGGAGCATGAGAGAACTCTCTGGAGTGAAGAAAATGTTCTGTATTTTGATGTGAGTGGCTGTTGCACAGGAATATCCATATGTAAAAATTCATCAAGTTGTACAATTAAGATTTTTGTATTTTTACTACATGTAAATGATATCTCAATATAAAAGAAAGTTCTGAAATAACCAGATGGTAGGAGGACAAACGTTACAGAGAAGATGTGCATGTAAAGTGTTATTGGAAGGGTGGAATTTCTAGCTGAGGTGTCCCTGAAGGATGGGAGGGGCAGCACTCAGCAAGACAATCACATTTAAAATGACCCTTGAAAGAGGGGAAAGATTCGTCTCTATGGAGAAAGGGAAATTAAATAGGATTTGTCAAGAGAAATATATCACGTTTAGCCACATGAAATTTCTGATATTCAACCATTTTTCAATCTTCCAAAAATGACAGTATCATCTGGCTCAGTTTAACATGAAGAAAACAACAGGGTTTGTGAAGGGCAGCTCTTTGGGCACTCCTCTACTTAGGAAAAAGAAGAAAAGCCAGAGAAAGAGCAGACAGATGGAAGAAAGCAAAATAATAATAATAGAATATATTTAATAGGCTTTATGCACTTTGGGAAATGTATTGCCTTAATTAAAAATCATCTAATTAAAAACTGTTGCCCAAGGAGTTGACAATTTACAAAAGTTATATAAACCCAAAATATATACAAGAAATGCTCAGTATCACAATCATCAGAGAAATAAGCATTAAACATGGACACCATTCAAAAGATTGTTCTAAATAATTCTACATTTTTCTGGCAAGGGTTAAACACCCTCACATATTCTTTTCATAAGTGTAAATTCATACAGACTTTCTAGAGAACAATTTATTTATCTGTATGTATAAAATTTTTAACATTTTCTATATCTTGTGACTCAATAATTTCACTTCTAGGAATTTATCCTCAGAATTTATTATGTGGATAATAAAAAGTGAACATAAATATGTATGTAGAACGATATTTACCACAACTTTATATATAATACAAAATATGTTAAAATAACCTAAATGTCCAATATAGGGAATTTTAGAATGTTGTAGTTATTTTTTAAATCACCCTTTTATAAGTGGGCATGGTGGCACACACCTATAATCCCCTTCTACTCAGGTCATTGAGGAAGAATAGCTTCAACCCGGGAGGCAGAGGTTGCAGTGAGCCAAAATCGTGTCACTGCACTGCAGCCTGGGCAACAGAGTGAGACCCTGACTCAAAAAATAAAAAATCATCCTTTCATAAGAATATTTCATGACATACGATGATATAAAAGAAAGCTCACAATAAATCTCATCTTTAAAATGACATTTGGAAGTTGTCCTGTTTTTGGTGATGAGAATATAGAGATGGATATATGTGTGTATATATATATATATATAGAGAGAGAGAGAGAGAGAGAGCGCTATAAAGATTATCAGAAAGAAATTACATGAAATGGCAAAATTACAGTAAAAATATTTTATGCTCTTTATGATAGCATGGATTACCTAAAATTTTAAAACAAAGCCAAATACATATTATTTTTTAAAGCTATTTGTAATTGTCAGGCTGCATACAAAGCAGTCCACAGGGTGTCCTATGTGCCGCTTGCACATCTCCTGAAAGGAGTATACGAAGGTGGGTTCGCTGTAAAGCTACAGGAGCTGAAGCCTCAGGACCCTTTCTGAAGGCACACAAGCCCCTTCTAAAGCCCTAGGCAGGGTCCTAATGCTGTACCTTCATGGCCATTTTTTTTTTAGAATTTTTGCATTAATAAGGCATTTCAACAGCAATTGGTTGAAATTGTTCTCTCTTTTCACAAGTTCTCCTTCATTCTCACCTAAGGTAGCCAGAGTTGCACTAGATATTTTTGGAATCTGCCAGTTGAGTTGGAATGCTTCAAGTTAGGGGTTTTGCAAGAAATAATGAGTTTTGTGATCATTTCTACGTGCAGTTAAGTTATTGCTGTACATAAGACTTTCAGGAACGTTCCTACCACCCACTGTGCTGATTCACCCAGTGTCATTTACTGAAGGTACAAGGTGAGAAGACATGAACAAATCCTCAGGTGTCTAGCACTGAAGCATGGGGTAGCGAAGGAGAAACAAGGCTTGAAATATACAGAGCCAGAAGCTAGTCTACGGGGGGAAAAAAAATCACCCAATCATCAGATGTGGAACAGAAGGTTCAGCTTTCATCGACATCTGCTCTCATTTTTTCAGGATTTGATGGGACAATAGTGGTACCCAGGCAGAGTTGGTTAAGCTATTAGATGGACTTAGAGGGAGGAAATGGTGCCAGAAGTACAGTCTGGGGTCTGTGGGTTGTTTCTCTAATGTCAATCCACCTATCTGGGCAAATTTCCATTCTATTCTGTAAAGTTCTCCCTGTCTTTAACTTTACCTCAGAAGTTCGGTCATTGGTGTGACAGCTCATTCTGAACCCCTAGCAGACTGACCTAGCTTCTGGTTCATCACATTATCTTCCTTTGAGATCTTAATTCTTGTGCCCCAAACCAGACTGATGACCTGTATACTTTTTCACTGATCTTTGAGTATCAGAAATTAGGTTTATGGCCATCAACCCCAACTGCACTTCATCAGCAGCTCTCACGTCAGCTCCACAGGAAATGCTTACCTCTTCCTGTGGGCATATTGACTTCCACACAATATTACTACTGATGAGTATATAGGTTTACGCCTACTTCTTTCTATAAAGAACTTGAAGATGCTTGTAAAATATATGCAATAAACTTGAATAGTGTTTTTTTAAATAAATTTGGGGTATATCAGTTATGATTCCATTCAGCTGTGGGTTTTTAATCAATTTTGGGTGGAGCCATCATGATTCCATTCAGCTGTGAACTTTGTTGTACTGCTCCATCATTTCTTCTCATGTACGGCTTCTTTTCCCTAAGGTGAGAATGTGGCTGCTACACCTCAGTGCATCACAGCTGCATCCCAGGCAAAAGGAAGGAGGAAGGGTAAGAGACAGCATCACAGCCTTCTGCTTACTTTTTATTAGTTAGAACTGTGTCCCCTGGCCAATTAGCTGTAGGACAGGCTGAGAAACTGAATATTTAATAGGGCCTATTGCTCTGAAAAAAAAATCAGATTTCTCTTTGTAAGAAAGGAGAACATGTAACAAGTAGACAACTCACAGCAAGTGCGACACCAAGAAAAATCTAAACCTCATAGATGTTACCAAGAGGAAATGTTTCCCTATGTGTCCATGAATATTTATGGAAACAGAAATATAAAACTACAGGATTACACTTGCATAACACTATAGGATTATAGTAATGTAACAGGAGGTTCGGCTCTCATTAAAATCTGCTCTCATTTTCTCAGGACTCAATGGGATAATAGTGGTACCAAGCCAGAGGATTGTCTAATACTACAATATTATACAATGTGTGTTTGTATAATACTATAGAATTATGTAAGTCTGCTAAAATTAGAAGTAATAACCTGGATAATTATTTATTGTATCTCTTAGGGTTTTCTTTTTCTCTATAGTTCTCTCTTCTGAGAATGTTCCTTCTTATTTAAAATCAATAAGAGAATCTTCATAATAAACTTAAGAGGCATTTGGCAAGATGAATCAACGCTCATGAAAATGTTTCAACATTTTGACCCATAATTAGGGTTGCCAGATTTTGCAAGTAAAAATACTGGACACCAAGTTAAATTTGAATCCCAGATTGAAATTACCACTTTTTTTTTAGTAAAAGTAGACCCCAAATATTATACGAAACATGCTTATACTAAATAAGTATTTGTGATTTACCTGAAACTCAAATTTAACTGGGTATCTTTTGTGTTTTATCTGCATATTTCTGCCCTTGGGACTATCTCCAAAAGGAAAGAAAAAGCCCTGCAGTGATAGAGTATCAAAAACTGGAAACCAAGTAAATGCCCCCAAAGAGGAGAATGGCAAATAAACAATGGTCATTCTAATCTACAAAACAGTGTGCAAAAAATAAGACGATTATAAAACATTATAAAGGAATATACAACTCGTGTATGCTATAATCAAAATTCTAAAAATACATATAAATAATATAAAGACCAAAAAGGAATAAAAAACATGTTTATTATAAAACATGAAAATGTTTTTATTATAAAACATGAAAATGTTTATTAAGAAAATGTGTTATAAACAAAAGAAAATGTGTTATGAAGATTTTCCCCTCTTTCCTCAACTTTTGAAATGTTTTTCAAATGTGTGTAAAATAGTCTGCTAAGACAACACAGGTGACTTATTGTTAGTAACCAAGTCAAGCTAATGAGTGACCACACAGAGGCTTGCAGAGAAGGAAAATCAGTCTCATTCTCCCCCTGGCAGATGCTGAGCCACCTGCCTGTACAGGTTATCACAAAATGCCTCCCTAAAAATGAAACCAAGAGGTTGGGAACATAGAAATAGAATAAGATTTTAGCAGCCACATAGGATTTGCCACATCTCAAGGCCATTAAACTCAATCATCAGAGTGAGAAAGGTCAATTCTATTATACATAGTTTACATGTGAGAAATAGAAGCTCAAAATGACTCTCCAGAGAGAATGCATCCTCTCACAGCAAGGAAAATCTAGAGAACCAACACAAAGCAATACTCGTATTCACCTAAGAGGCTTCTGGATTGAATAAATCCTCTCTGGTTGCATCTTTAAGCACGTACCTCAAATGCTGATGAACAGGTAACTATAAGTACCTAAATAATTACAGGTAAGTATAATTACCTAAAGCAAACAGCATGCCTTCCTTCTCAAATGACACACACCTGAAGTTGTTTTTTTTTTTCTAATAGCGATGGTAGACTTGCACAATTGCCTACACTTATCACCCTGCTGTCTCCTGTGGGCCACCCATGACCTACACCTGCACAGTGACCTGTTACCCAGGATTGAGAATTTCACCTGAGGCCAGAGTGAAGCAATGCTATACCATCTTCCCCAATCACGCCCCTTCCCTTTTAAGCCCATCCTGAAATCATGCAGTCTCTCTTCATCAACAGCTAGTCACATAACTCCCCAAATTAAGTATTGTTCTCTATTCCTTCCATGTCTCTCCTTTGAGGGGAATTGCTAATGTGAACCTCCTGGGATGTCTTAGCACTACTAGGGTGAAAGGTTCATTCCAACAAAACGCGTATCAAATTGCAAGGATCATTTCCCCACTGCCTGGAGCAGAATTGAATATGACAATCACCCCATCCTATGGTTCAAAATACAGAGGCCACATTGTGTGCATGGATGGGAGCATGGAAAGAAATCTTTAAAAGCTGGACCAAGAAAGGAAAGAAGACAGAGTAGAAAGAAAAAGTCTGTAAAAATGAGATAAATTTAAAAAGATAGGATAAAAGAGAGAGAAATAATATACCTTAACAGTCTGTCAGCAAAATTTCAATTATACTTTAGGCAAGTGTTAGAATGCCTGCCTGTCCTATCCCTTCCCCTTCTCATGAAATCTGGACCTGCCCACAAAACTCAGTAGACAGCAGGCCTCATATGCCCATTCCCTTTGGCTATTCCTGATTGGGCCAAGGACAGAGAGCAGACTGGAAGGGGCCCTACACGTTGATGAGCCAGATACCAGTTGAATTCATCGCCTCTGGAATTTGACCTCCTACCTCACTGGCTGCTGCTCCTCAGTCCTCTTTGGTGGCTCTCCTCATCTCCACCTCTAGATGTTGGGGTACCCCAGGGATTAGCCCCAGGCCTCCTCTGCTCTATACAGATTCTCTCTCTGGGTCATTAAGCTAGACCTCTGGCAAGATTTAGTTAACCTCCAGTCCTGACCTCTCCCCTGCTCCAGATTCAAATATCCAAGTAGCTGCTTGACAGATTCATTTGGAGACCCAGTAGGCACCTCAAAACTTAACGTGTCCAAAACATGAATTTATTTCTCTCCTCCCTCACCCCCCATCCTGGTCTTTTCCCCATCTTCCCCCATGTCAGCAAATGGCCACCCCATGCAACCAGTTGGTCTGGTAAAACTTAGTCATCAACCTCAACTTATTTCTTTTCATTTTAACACCCCACAACCAACTCACCTACAAATCCTGCAATATCCTACGCGGCCCCTTCTGGCCAGCTCCACTGCCACCACTAATCCCAGCCACCATCACCTCTCAAGGGGATTACTGTCATAGTCTGCTGCCTGGTCTCTTTGCTTCTACTCTTGCTCCTCTACATTCTATTTTTCACATAGCCACCACAGTGATCTTTTAAAAATGTGAATCATGATCAAATGTAACTCCTCAACTTAGACTCTTCCAATCAATGGCTTTTTATTTCACTTAGAAAAAAAGTCCAAATGTCTGACCATATTACAAGTCCTTTTGTGAGATGTCCCTACCTCTTGCCTCTCAGACCTCAAACCCCACTACTCACCCCTAATTCATTATGCTCCAGCCACCGTGACTTCTTGCTAAACTTTCAGATCACCACCTTCACTGCTGACACACAACCTTGACTCTTGCTGGCCTCTTTGCCTGTAATTGTCTTCCCCAGATCTTTGCATTGCAGGCTTTACCCATGAGTCAAGTCTATTCAAATACTCCTTCAGCCACTTTCTTTAAAGCAGCATGACATTCCCCAACCAATTACCTTATTACCTTATTTTATTTCACATTCACTCATCAGTATCTGAAATTCCACTGTTTATTGATTTGTTTGCTTTTTATCTGATTATTGCCTTAACCTTCCACAGGAGAGCAGGGCTTAAAACAGTTTCTGGAGCACAGCAGGCACTTACTAATACTTGGTAAATAAAGGAATAAGAGTCTTAGCATCTACAGTTAGTGGTGAGTTCTAGAATGCAGAGATCAGAAACATGCTTGAACCTAGTGGAGAAAGCTGGCTGAGAAGATACAGAGAAGCCAGACAACTCCTGCCACTGGAGCCCGCTGCTTCATTTCTGGTCATTTCCTGCCGCAGTTCCCATGAAGGCTGACTGCGTTTCAATACTTGTGTTTGGGAGTTTGGTGTGTCCTTTCCGTGAAACCCCCTTTACCTGAGCTAGCTTCAGTGAGCTTCGGCTTTGTGCACACCAACAGCACTGAGTACCAGCTTCAGACACTGCAGAGCTACCAGCCGCCCTTGTTATTTGTTGCTTTTCTAACCCCAAAACAGCAAACGCACCCTGGGGAAGTGAGCTGGACCAAAGAGGACACTGCACAACCGCAGTATTTTCCCTATTTTACAGGGAGAGAGACTGAGACCCACAGGTGTATGTGTCTTTCTCATGGCACCTGCTAGCACCTGACAAAGTCAGAATTTGCAAATAGGAAGGGTGAGCACCTCCTCTCATGGAACATGATCTCTATACATGGAATCCACTCTTTCAGAAGACAATCACATGATAGCCTTCACTCGCTAAAAAGGGGGAAATATAAATGACTCTGTCGCCCATAACCCAGTTTTTATTAAAGAAGGCTTTAAAGTGTCAATGTACATTCCTTTAAGAGGTTATGGGCATAGCAGCAAGGAGCCCTATCTATAGCAACAACTGCTGTCATTTTAACAGTCCTTTTCTCACACACTTCCCACAGCTAATCACTTGACAGCTTTAAATGAAAATGAACTGCATTCGTGTCCTTTGTAGGGACATGGATGAACCTGGAAACCATCATCCTCAGCAAACTGACACAAGAACAGAAAATCAAACACCGCATGTTCTCACTCATAGGCGGGTGTTGAACAATGCGAACACATGGACACAGGGAGGGGGAGTATCACACACTGGGGTCTGTCGGGGGAAAAAGGGGAGGGATAGTGGGGGGGTGGGGAGTTGGGGAGGGATAGCATGGGGAGAAATGCCAGATATAGGTGATGGGGGAGGAAGGCAGCAAATCACACTGCCATGTGTGTACCTATGCAACAATCTTCCATGTTCTTCACATGTACCCCCAAACCTAAAATGCAATAAAAAAAATAAATAAATAAATAAATAAATAAAAGAAAATGAACTGCAATGCATAATTAATAAATTCACTTATTTTTTTGCACATCTGAACACATAAAGTAATCTGCCAACATTTAAGGAAATCCCATCATGCTATGAAGTGTTAAGTCATATTTAAGGAAGTGAGAAATTAAGACACAAGGATAATGGCAAATTTGCCCAAATATAAAGCACATCAGCGAAGTGCCACAGCAGTGAGGCGGAACTACTGATTCTTCTGCCTCCAATTATTCAGGCCTTGTCAAATAATAGGGAAGACCTGATTGCAAACACACAGCTATTGCACTGCACTTCTCAAGCCTTTTTAATAAAAATAGATCCCTGCTGCCACTCGCCTTCTTAAAAAAAAATCCACCCAGGAACTATAATTCATTTTCTTCCAATGACTTCATATGAAAGGTTAATGGCACGGTGTGCTGTTGGCAGCCAGCAGTGTTTGCTATTTCGACTTCTCACTTAAGAGTTCCATTATTCTGTACAACCCAAAGCAAATGCCTTTATTTAAACCACCTCCAACCGACCTCTATAGCTTAAGGCTAGGTTCATCTTGACAGCTTCCTATAAGCATTCATTTCAAGACTGGCCTGCAGAATTACCCAAAAACAATATACCATGGCACACCACATTTTTTCAGATAGCACAAAGCTAAGGGGAGGCAGGTCAAGTATTTCACTGCAGATCTTAAGGGTTGGCTCCTGGGAAAACTATTGTTCTGTACCTGTTAAGGCTGGTCATAGAACTTCAGGGGACCTCAATCTGACTGGATTAATGTATTCTTGTCAGGAGCTGGGTAGGGAGAAGGAATTTAACAGGTGTTCCCACTCATTAAAGAGAAGGCCTTAGGAGTTTCACTTCACTCAGAAGAAAGGCTCTCAAACAAAAGCATGGGCTCTGGGGAACCTCTGGGAACACTAAATGTTCTGTGAACACACTGCATGGTGGGCATGAGGGCTTGGGGCTCCCATAAAAACTGTGATTGCAAGGAGACAGCAGGGCTGGCATGTGTCATACTTAATCGATGGTTCTTGATTTTTCAGGTCAAATGGGTTCCGAAGCTCCAACTGGTCTGGGTCTCCTGCCCACTCATTAAACAGTGAGGCGACGCCTCTAAGAGTGTGCAAAGGCCTGAGGGTTTGAGACATGGGACAAGTTTTAATGCCAAAGAAGGTTTGAAGGAAACTTTTTGTTTGTTTGGGTTTCTTTTCCCAAAGTGCTCGTCCTTCCTATTTGCAGGTGATTATGATGCAGGTGTTCAGACCACCTGCATCATCATCACCTGCAGCACTTTCTAAATGTTGGGATTCATGGACCCCTCTTTTTATCTTCTGAATCTACATCTCTGGAAGGTGGCTTTATACAAGCACCCCAAATTCAAGAACTACTCTCTTAAGACTAGAAGCGATAAAAGGGTTCTTTTATGACCCCTTCTCTTGGTGGTTCTTTGTCAAAAATGAAAACAAAATATTCAAGCTTTTAATAATGTTAGAAAACATATTGTTTACCACAATGTCAAAAAATCACATGACCAAAATATAACCAGCTACAACTGGGTCTGCTTAGAACTCAGATATATTTACACATTATTTTCGAGGTTAAACCTCTTTAATGAGCCGTTTTCACTGCCTCAATGAAGCCCTTTTCATACAGAAAATTGATCCTTAATGTTGTTCGTATCACAGTGAGGGAAATAAAATTATGCTGTGGCACAAGCGGGCCCTGGGCTTCAAAACGGTTTAGCTCATTTATGCCTATTACTGATTTAAGTCGAGGAGCTTTCAAATAATAGTAAAAAGCCCATTGGTTTTGTGCATGCGCACTTTACCTCCTCTTAGGAACTCTGCAATTCTCCCATTAGTTCAGTCCGTCAGCCAGCGGACTTAAGCCACACGTCCTGCTGACATTTAAAGATAATTCCTTTTTCGTCATAAGAAGAAACACGAACATCATCTGATAAACATAAAAATTAAAGAGTTCTGCTGGCAGCCCCTTTACAAGGCACTGGAGAAACCCTGGGCTGGGCATGACTGGCGCTTTCATCAGCACAAGCCTAAGAAACCCCTCCCGCTGCTGGACCAGCCTAAAGGCACCATCTGGTTTACTGGTGTAAATATGAGCTATTAGTGTCTTGTGGTCCCATCGGAGTGGCCCTCACCTACTGCTTTGCCTTGTAACAATCACACAATGAAAGGAACCGAGTTGAGTGTTGTATTTACACTGCCTTTCTAAATCTGGTTTCGTAGCCCAGCATCTCCCTCACGCCATCCACAAGGATAGTCATTAATGCTGCCACAACCAAGTTAGCAGCTTGTTTTCTACCTCTAAAAGTGCAAAAAGCAATTAAAAGTTGTCAGTATTTGTCCTGAGAGACTTTCTCTTGGTGCTTATTATTCTTAAATAATAGCCCTTTCAATGGGCAGTTATTTTTAAAAGTAAAGCGCTCTTTAAAGGTATGATTGACACATGAGCTCTCTCTCCCCCGCCAGAAATTGATACAAATGAAAGGAGCTTCTTCAAGTTGCAACTTTTCCCAGGATCCTTCTCTAAATAAAATACATGTAGAGCATCACAACCGGCCACCTCCAAGTCCCATTCCAGATGGTCAAATATGCAGCATCCACAAATGCCCCACATAGAAAACTTACCCCTTTGTATTGTTTAACATGTGGAATTACTATTTCCTCAGTAGCGGCTAGAATCGTTATCTTTCTTTATGTTAGAACATCAGGAAAGTAATCACCAGGTTTTTAAAATTGAAAAAAAAGAAACAGGAGGGAGTTTTCAAGACCACATGTGGTTAAATAGAAGCCTGTTCGCTTCAGGAGACTTCCTGACCTTAAGAGGCTGAGCTCTCCCCCTACAGCAGGGTGCAGTTGTAACGGGGCTGCAAATTCATGTCGGCATTAGGCCTGCCTCTCAGTCCCTGGTTGAGGCTATTCCTACCAGGGCTCTGACTCAGATAATTTGCCAGTCCACGGGTGAGTAATGCCACGGAGAGCTCAGAACAAAAACAAGAATTACTACCGAGATTCAAATGTCTCCTCTATCTAGTTCCAAAAGGGCAAAAGAAAAGTCAATTTACTTCACTCCTTGTATTTATTAACAGTGATTGTTACTTCAGTAGATAAGGAACAAAAAAATAACTACAGGAGGCAACACTCATAAAAGCGAAATATAACCTCAGTGTCTTCCTGACAGATGAGTTCATAAAGCCTGACTCAACCCTAAAATGGCAACTGGCTCCGTAACTTTGACTCTGAAATTGTCTAATTAAATCTACCAACTCAAGAAGACCTTTTTTTTGAATTGAAATAACTTATGAATAGCAGACCAGTATTTCAAACCAGCTCAGCATGATTTTGGCTTATCTTTGGCAACTAGCAGACCATTCTAGAACACCCTATAAGCCTTCCCGCAACCAATTAAAGCTTGATGGCTGCAATTATGAATACAAAACAAAGGTGAAATGCTTCTGTGAATGGGGATAATGAACCTTTCCTGTGTAGAAACTTAGATTACAACTGGGTGATCCAACACAAAGCTTAAAGGTTCCTTTATTCCTTTTAACTTTTTAAAAAATCAGACTAACACATATGTATTATTAAAGTCAAAGAGCACTCTAAGCCTGGAAAGAAAAAGAGCAGCCAATTTTTCCCCACCCTTATCCCCTCCCAGTCTCATTCCCTCCAAGTAAGCGCTCTCAATTTTTTAGCTATTCTCTATGACCATAATCTTCACATTTTTACGTTAAACTCTCATTGCTATTGTTTCCTTTTTCCGTTTAGACAATATCTACTACTTCCTGCTATCAAAGAGGATGACCTACCTGTTGCATTACTTCCTCCCATTCTGACCCCACCATCACCTCTACACAGTCATATTACTATTTTGATTAAAGCAATACAGTATTTACATTGTTACGACTATGATCCCAGACAGCTTTGGCCAAATTCTGCCTCTACCAGACACTGGGTGTGTAACCTTGTGCATCATTTTCAACAAATGTAAAATGAAAGAAGTATTCACACCTACTTCATAGGCCTGCTGTGAGGATTAAATGAATAATTACGTGCCAACATTTATAAGGGCAGGTGCAGATTGAGCACTCTCTAAATGCACAGTCAGAATAGATTTCCTTTCTTGTTCATGCCTTTTCTTTTGCCCTGGCCTCATTTTTCATTTACTTAATCTTCTACATTACTTTCATTTATGTATCCTGAAAACAAAACCCTAAAATTTCTTTTATCGTGGATATTGTATGCGGATACACTAGGGAATGGATCTGAATCACACAGCACCAAAGTATGTTAGTGGCCGCGAATCTGGACTAGTCTGCAGCAACTTCAGTTCTTGCCTCCTCAGAAGAAATAATTTGACTGAAGAGCATAAGGCTGAGTGAGAGACTGAGGCAAGTTTTAGAGCAGGAGTGAAAGCTTCCTAAGAAGTTTAGAGCAGGAACGAAAGGAAGTCAAGTACACTTGGAAGAGGATCAAGTGTGAAATTGTACACATGCTTACTTGCAGCGTTTTTCCCTTACCAGCAGAGTGTTCCGAGAAGGTCATATACACCAGATAAACTCCACCATTTCGCCTCTTAGTCCACATGCTTGAACCCGCCCAGCTCCGGAGCTCTTATCAGGAAGCGGCTGATCACCAGTTTCAGGTGTTTTCTATCTATTGGCAGACTACCTTTCCCTGGTGCTGCTTGAGACCAATTATTATTTTAGAGTTTAACAACTGCCTGACCGTCACCTGATGGTCTCCCAACATTCCTGGTTGGGTTGGCGGGGTGGGGGCTCTCCCACTCTGCTTTTGTCTAATTACCTACTGTAATAATATTACATGACTTAGTTTTTGTTTGTTTTCCCTAGAGACATCCTCTTGGAGTGCTTCATCCTCCTGTTAGAATATTTCCAAATTCTGTAGGCCTAATGCACACTGTAAATTAGCTATTCCCTTCTATTTACTGTGTGGGTTCTTGACCTGATCCCATTTCTTCTTCCCTCTTGACTTAGATGTCTTCTTGGTGGGGCACATCCCCAGCTATTCCTAAGGCAAGATACATAGAAAGGAAATTCCCTCAGTCATGTAACTTTGAAAACGTATTTATTCCACCTATACATAGTCAGAATTTCTGCAGAACATAGAATTCTAAATGGAAATAATTTTCCCTCAAAATATTGAGGGTCATGCTCCATCATCTTCCACCTCCAGTATTTCTGCTGAAAAGTTTAGTGTCCATCTGATAACCGATTTCTTATTCTCTGCGATAGCTCATAAGATTTTTCTTCATTCCTGGTATAAAACTTTATGATGATATGCACCTCTTCTATTAGATACCCAGTGGACCCTTTCAATCTGGAAACTCATACCCTTTGGGAAAATTTTTTCTTTATTTTTTTTTAATCTTCTGATTTTCTTCTTTGTTCTTTTTGGAATTCCTATTAGTTAGAGGTCAGCCTCTTGGATTTTTTTCTTCATTGCTATCTTTTCCCTTCTATTTCCCTATCCCTTGGTCTTTCTATTCTACTTTCTGAGACTTCAACTTTATTTTCCAACCCTTCATTTTTTATTCCTGCTCTCATATTTTTAATTTCTGATAACTCTTTTGTCAATATCCCTTTAATAGCACACTATTCTAATTTAGGGAGTACAATAACATCTCTTATCTTTCTAGGATACTGTAATCAATTTATTCTTTTTTTTTTCTTTTTCAGATGGAGTTTTGCACTTGCTGCCCAGGCTGGAGTGCAATGGCGCAGTGTGGTCTTGACTCACTGCAACCTCTACCTCCCAGGTTCAAGTGATTCTCCTGCCTCAGCCTCCAGAGTAGCTGGGATTACAGGCACACACCAACACCCAACTAATTTGTGTATTTTTGTAGAGACGGGGTTTCGCCTGTTGGTCAAGCTAGTCTCGAACTCCTGACCTCAGGTGATCCTCCAGCCTCAGCCTCCCAAAGTGCTGGAATTACAGGCGTGAGCCACCACACCCAGCAGGGGAGATACCATGATCAAGTTTTTCTTAACATTTTTTCCTATTGCTTTTATTCATTATTTTCTTCTTAATTCTTTTTTCTCTGCAATTTTATTTCCTTTTTTTTATGTAAAAGACTCTCCTCAACTATCTGGTCATATGTAGCTCTCTGCTTATATTTAAGAGAGAGTCATAAGAACTTGAATGGAAGTTCTGGGAGAATGAGTAAAACTCACAGTAAGTGATTGGCAGGAAACTGTCTTGTTAAGAAATCTGCAGGTGTCCATATCTTTTGACTTGCTGGTCAGTTTCCCAGTAGAGCTATTACCCCATTCCTGCAGGATCTGTGCATGCACATGCCTGGCTGGATGGAAGGCAAAAATGTCTCACCCTAGATTTTCACTATTAATACATGGGGCCAGGTAATTGTTTGTTGTGGGAATGTCCTGTGCATTGTAGAATATTTAGCAGAACTCTGTCATCTACCCCACTAGATGCCACTAGCAAACTGCCACTCAATTGTGAAACTATAACAAATGTCTCCAAACATTGTCAAATGTCTACTGACTTCCTATATCTGGGAATTCCCCAGTCACCCTCTCTAGACAGTAAACTCCTATCTATGCAGAATAAATGGTACTTCCCTAGCATGATGAGGTAAGAGAGGGGATCTTTTTTAAACTAATCTTCCTATCAACCCTATCTTTAGAAGTATCTAGTGCTGGCCAGGCATGGTGGATCATGCTCTTTGGGAGGTAATCCCAGCACTTTGGGAGGCTGAGGCAGGCGGATCACCTGTGTCAGGACTTCAAGACCAGCCTGGTCAACATGGCGAAATCCCATCTCTACTAAAAATACAAAAATTAGCTGGGCATGGTGGCGAGTGCCTGTAATCCTAGCTACTTGGGAGGCTGAGGCAGGGAGAATTGCTTGAACCCAGAAGGCGGAGGTTGCAGTGAGCTATTGCACCACTGTGCACTCCAGCCTGGGCTACAGCAAGTCTCCATCTAAAAAACAAACAAACCAAAAAAGGATCTACTGCTACCAATACCTGAGCCTGTCTGGAGTTTTGTAGCAAAATCAGCTTATAATTGGCTATAGGCTTTTAACCAAGCAAAAAAGCTAAAACTGAAGTCAATTACCATTCATCCAACTGCCTTCCATATTTCAAAATTTTGTTGACTCTCATATGCAGTCATCTGATTTCCTATTTTCTTTGTCCTTATGAATTTATACTGCTTAATCTTTTTTCCTGACATTTTTGCAGTGTTAAGGATGGGAAAGAGTCAACAACAAACATTACATTTGGGTACCATGTTGTTTAAATTTGGGCACCTAAAATGTCTCAATTCTTTCTCAAATTCTAAATTTGAGAAATTAAGAAATCTAAATTCTCATACAGGTAACGAAAACATCACTTGAGCACTGCTCATCTGAGTGCACAAGACTGTACAGGTCTTTTGTGCATATTTTCTCAAAATACCAGTTTATGTTTGGAAAAATATGTGGAATTACAAATACTGCACTAAGACCAAACCAGGACAGAAAAATCACCAATCCAGGTCTGGTGATGTCAGGGTTATTTTAAGATTAAACAAACCTATAGAACAGAGCCCTCTTACTCCCAATGAATGAATCTAAGGTAACCAGTCTTTTTCCACATTAAAGATGAAATTTTGTATCTCAGAAAGACACACCTATACTGTCATCAGCTCCTAAAAGTCAAGTGGCTCAAAGAACCTGTCCACCTAAATCCAGCCACTTCTCTCCATACCCATACTTACCCCCCTCTTGAATCAAGTCACTGTCATCTCTTGCCTGGACTCCTGTCTAGTCTGCCGCTATTCAGTCCAGTCCAATCCATCCTCTGTAAGTGTAATCTTTTCAAAGAGCAAATATGATCATTTCACATGCTCTCACACCTCACCCCTGTCAGGCATTTGAACGAGAGCAAATCTTTCTTGAATATGTGCTGGGTATAATGAGGCTGAGACCTACTGGGCTGCATTCCCAGACTGTTAAAGCATTCTAAGTCACAGGATGAGATAGGAGGTCAGCACAAGACACAGGTCATAAAGACATTGCTGATAAAACAGGTTGGAGTAAAAAAGCCGGCCAAAGCCCACCAAAATCAAGATGGCAATGAGAGTGACCTGGTTGTCCTCACTGCTATACTCCAACCAGCACCATGACAGTTTACAAATGCCATGACAACATCACGAATTTACCCTATATGGTCTACAAAGGGGAGATATGAATAATCCACCCCTTGCTTAGCACATAATCAAGAAATAACCATAAAAATGGGCAACTAGCAGCCTTCAGCACTGCTCTGCCTATGGAGTAGCCGTTCTTCATTTCTTTACAGTTCTAATAAACTTGCTTTCATTTCACTCTTTGTACTCACCCTGAATTCCTTCTTGTCTGAGATCCAAGAACCCTCTCTTGGGATCTGAATCAGGACCCCTTTCCGGTAACCTCACTTTCTCTCATGGTTTCCTCACTTTCTGGAGACCACGAAAGTGAGGAAGCTCCCAACTCAAAGACTAACTTTGGGTAAGTGATTGGGTCTGGTAACATCTTTCTGGCAAACCATGGGCAGGACTAGAGTGAGGAAACCCCCCCCAACCCAAAGGCTAACTTTGGGTAAGTGGTGGGGTCTGGTAATATCTTTCTCGTAAACCATGGAAGAGATGATACTGAAGAACTCCCCACCCCCAACCCGAAGGAAATAGACTACAGCACTGATTGGCTGACTTTGGGTAAGTGGTGGGGTACCCAGGTAAATGATGGGATTGGGTTAGAGACCCAACTTAGGGGACTTAGAGTCTCTCCTAAGACAGAGTGGGTTAAAAGCCCCCTCTTAATAAAAGGCAAGGACGCTTGACCAAACTTGGATTTGAAGCCCAACTTAAAAGGTTAGAGTCTTTAAGATTTAACGGGTCAGTAAAGTTGCTTTCAGCTGAGAACAGTTGGGCACTATGGGATGTTAACTGCTATTCTCTTTAATCTGCCTTGCAGTCTTTACTGATGGCTATGGGTGACAAAATTAGGCATGTACAGGACATGGGACATGGGGAGCTTTTCCTCCCCAAAAGGGAAACTTGAGAGGTGACGGGACTGCTGGAAAAGATCCCTTCACAACTGACAAGAAGCCGCCTGAACTTTTGAGCAATGGGTGGGTCTTTCTCTGGCCTCCCTGAGCTCTTCACCTTCCCACCACTGCCTTAGCCAATGCTTTCCCCCGCCCCCCCGCCCCCCGCAAACTGGTTAAATGAATGGTAAAAAAAAAAAATCACTGTTTATCTCCTCTGTAAAGTTCTGATTAACGGGGAAAAAAAGGATTTGTGAGGGTAATCTTAAGCTGTAGCAAATCTGTTGTACTTTGTGCTATGAATTTGTCTTTCTGTATCTTTCTGTCATAAAGAGGGGTACCTTAGGATAGAACCTGGGCTTAGAACCCCATAAGCCCACTGTTCAAGATGGCCCAGCAAACTGGTCAGTCATGTCGTTGGGAGCTTGACCTTGTAACCATGTGGCCATGCTTTCTCTTTACACAATGGTGGCCCAGGTTCAGGGTTCAATTCCTGGCTTAGGGAGTGAGTTCGTTCTGATTTAGTATCTGCATGACCTTTACCATTTTGAATTCTCTTCCCCTCCACAAACTGTCTTGAATTTCCTTTCTCAGAGCACCTGTGAGGTTACTTTTAGTAAAATTTTAAAGCCATAAATATTGGCCATTTGTCCAGGCTAAAGTTGAATAATAAAAAATTTTAAAGGATGTTTTTTAAGAGTGCTATGGTTCAAAGTCAGCATAATTAAAAGTGGATATTCAAGCTCTACTAGCCTGGAATTCCTTGGGAAAAACACAGCCACAAACTCTGTTTTCAGGAAGAAAAATAAAACCCTCTGTTTTCTTCATGGAACCCTAGGAATTAGAAATAGTTCTCCCTCTAAATCTAAAGGTTTGTTCTGTTTTGCATTGCATTATATGATGTTTTTTACTTTTGGGGGTATCAGAAATTCCCTCACATTATAAGAGCGCTCTGGTGTATAATAACTAGGTAGGAAATGTCCGGTTTTGGGATCCAGAATCTAATATAAAAATGAGATCTTTAATTTTGGGGGGATCTATTTTGCTTTCCAACTGTGTTTGCTTATTAGGCCATAAAAACTATATGCTTTCCTGGCCCTGGGGTCCACCCTGAAGCCAGTAATCCAGTTAAGAAACTGGCAAATGAAAAATATTACAACTACTAGATCTTCTTCTGTCTATTTCTATGTGTTGTATGTGTAGTGTTTATATATGAAACAGTTTTAATTGGCTTAAGAATAATAAGAGCTTAAATCTTTTCAAAGAAAAGCAAAAACGTAATGCCTTTTAGTTCACATGACTTTAGTAATTTTTTTTATTATTATACTTAAAGTTCTGAGGTACATGTGCATATCATGCTGGATTGTTACGTAGGTATACACATGCCATGGTGGTTTGCTGCATCCATCCCCCCATCATCTACATTAGGTATTTCTCCTAACGTTATCCCTCCCCACTCCTCCCACTCCCTGCTATCCCTCCCTAGATCCCCACCCCACAACAGGCCTTGGTGTTTGATGTTCCCCTTCCTGTGTCCATGTGTTCTCATTGTTCAACACCTACTTATGAGTGAGAACATGCGGTGTTTGGTTTTCTGTTCTTGTGTCAGTTTGCTGATAATGATGGTTTCCAGCTTCATCCATGTCCCTGCAAAGTACATGAACTCATCCTTTTCTATGGCTGTATAGTATTCCATGGTGTATATGTGACACATTTTCTTTATCCAGTCTGTCATCAATGGGCATTTGGGTTCGTTCCAGGTCTTTGCTATTGTAAACAGTACCGCTAAGAACATACATGTGCATGTGTCTTTATAATAGAATGATTTATAATCCTTTGGGTATATACCCAGTAATGAGATTGCTGAGTCAAATGGTATTTCTATTTCTAGATCCTTGAGGAATCCCCCACACTGTCTTCCACAATGGTTGAACTAATTTACACTCCCACCAACAGTGTAAAATTGTTCCTATTTCTCCACATCCTCTCCAGCATCTGTTGTCTCCAGATTTTTTAATGATTGCCATTCTAACTGGCATGAGTTGGTATCTCAATGTGGCTTTGATTTGCATTTCTCTAACGACCAGTGATGATAAGCATTTTTTCATATGTTTGTTCGCTGCATAAATGTCTTCTTTTGAAAAGTGTCTGTTCATATCCTTCACCCACTTTTGGATGGAGTTGTTTGGCTTTTTCTTGTAAATTTGTTTAAGTTATTTGTAGATTCTGGATATTAGCCCTTTGCCAGATGGGTAGATTGCAAAAATTTTTTCCCATTCTGTTTGTTGCTGGTTCACTCTAATGACAGTTTCTTTTGCTGTGCAGAAGCTCTTAAGTTTAATTAGATCCCATTTGTCTATTTTGGCTTTTGTTACCATTGCTTTTGGTGTTTTTGTCATGAAGTCCTTGCCTGTGCCTATGTCCTGAATGGTATTGCCTAGGTTTTCTTGTAGAGTTTTTATGGTGTTAGGTCTTATGTTTAAATCTTTAATCCATCTGGAGTTAATTTTTGTATAAGGTGTCAGGAAGGGGTCCAGTTTCAGCTTTCTGCATATGGCTAGCCAGTTTTCCCAACACCATTTATTAAACAGGGAATCCTTTCCCCATTGCTTATTTTTGTCAGGTTTGTCAAAGATCAGATGGTTGTAGATGTGTGATCTTTGGAAAATAAAAACAGTTTTACATGCAAGGTGTGTAAAGAAAGTGAAAGGTGTTTTTGGTAAAAGATTACAAAAAGTCATGGGAATGGGATTTCTGGCCTAAATTAAAGAGTTAAAGGATTGTTTTAGGTTAGATAGGATAAAGCTGATGGTTTGAACAAGTTGTAGAAGGTTTGTGAAAAAATTTCATAAAAGAAATTCTGTGTGTGAACACACTGGCTAAAGCTAAAGGGGCATTCAGTTTTTCTATAAATTAAACATTGGAATAAAAGCACAACAGATTTTTCTTAAAGCACTAATCTAATCTGCTCTTTAACAAAAACTTGTAAAGGGTTATAAAAGGTGTATAAGAATCTTGCCTTATAGTCAAACTGATTAAAATTAGATAGATTTGTCTATAAGGTTTTATTAAAAATTGAGGTTGACATTAATAGTACACTAATGTAAAGGTGAAATTTGGCTTATTGGGTACAAAAATCATATAGAAAGCATTGTCAAATATGAAACAGTGTTTGGCTTTCTTTGGGCTGCATTTGTATAAATGTGTTATTGGTATGTGTTCCAAAATTATGAGAAATTCCTATAATTCTGATATGACTTAGTGTATGTTATTAATAGTTATAATTGTTATGTGAAATTGTTATATACCACAGAAGTAACCAAATTTCCTTATTAACTGTGACTTTAATAGTGTCTGTCCTAAAACTTTTTGCCATCCATAGACAATTATTGTCTTGTGGTGCCTCTTCAAAAGGTGGTTTATAATCAGCTACAGGACTTTGACAGACATTCTTAAATGCATGTTTCTGATAACTTTGGAGATGTGACATTAGAATAGAGGAAAAACTTTCAAGACTCTCATAGAGAGTCTCATAGAGAGTCTTGAAATGTTCATCACAGAACAGGAGTTCTCTTCAAGCAGAACAGGAGTTAACTGCATGGACTGAACTAATTAAAAAACTGAAGTAATCATTTTTTGACTTTTTTGCTTAAAATGTTGCTGAACCTTTTTGTTTTCCAGAGCAAGAAAACTTTTCTTTTGAGCTATTTATAGCTTTTAACAACTGAACAAAGTATAAGTCTGTGAACAAAATTTGGAGCATATTTGTTTCTCTCTACCTGATTTCTTCAGAATTTGGAAACTACTTGTGTGTATTCTTAACTTATGGCAATATAGTTATTTGCATAAGTACAATAAGAATCTGTCTTCTTTTGTAATAGGACACAATTGGAGAAACTGGTTATTTTACCAAGGCATTGACTGGAATGATGTGCTTTCCTTTAAGGAATCAAACTTGACATGAGCCAAGATAAAGCCATTAGAAGCCTCTTGGAAAAACTGGCCTCATACCTTGTCTACAAACCATGTACAGGGTTCCTGACCTGTGTAAAGTAAAAAATGTCACTTTCTAACAGGCCCAGGAGCCACAATTTATCTTGGGATCTCAAGAGGAGAAGAGTTTACCCAACTCATAGGTATTTGAAGGTACAAACCCATGGCTGGGCTTGGCTTTTAAAAAAGTCTTATCTGAGATTCTGTCCATGGAACAGAGTTCCACTGAAGCCAGTTTAAAAAGCGTATGTGAAAAATAATTATTCTTGCTGCCCTTTATACAAATAATCATGCCAAACATAATAAAGCAAATCAGTCTTACCATGATTTGTTTTTAGTAAAAATGGGAAACTGAAGAGAAAAAAAAAAAGAAAAATTATGTTTCAAGAACTATGGTATACCTGTTATTAGATTCTAGTCTTCATTGTTTTTTAGTTTGTTTCTGCAGTTTAGGCTAACCTTGCTTATTGCTGTGAACCAACCAGTGATCTCTGACTGCTGCTCAGAAGAAACAAGAGGGATGAGTAATGTAAAAATCTGAATCGATATTCTAATTCTGGGCACATTGTAATCATCTAGCAACCGCAGATCAGCATGGTTTCAACAGTTGGCCAGTTCATGGGAAGCCTTCTTATTTAGTTTACTTGGGATAATTTTACTTATTTTGCCTTACTGTTGTAGAATATATTGCTTTTGTACTCTGCGTAGGAATGCAGGAGAAGTTTACTGAATGTTTTCTTAAACTGAACACTTGCTAATCTTCCAGATACCACCTTTTGTCGAAACTTGGAGTTATGAATGGCCCTCACCATACTGACGCTTTCTAACTGAGCTCCTCTCTACCTTGAACACAAGAGACCCTAATAGGCAGGAATATCACCTCCCCTATTCAGCCTGAAGAAGTTAGCAGAAGATGAATCTTTGTCCCTCTACAACCCTTTGGATTAAGGGTTCTCTTATAAAAGCAGGGGGGGAAAATGTCAGAGGTGTTGGAACCAGAGCGAATCCATCTTGAATAGGGGCCAGGTATAATGAGGCTGAGACCTACTGGGCTGCATTCTCAGACCGTTAAAGCATTCTAAGTCACAGGATGAGACAGGAGATCAGCACAAGATACAGGTCATAAAGACACTGCTGATAAAACAGGTTGCAGTAAAAAAGCCGGCCAAAACTCACCAAAACCAAGATGGTGATGAGAGTGACCGGGTTGTCCTCACTGCTACATTCCCCACCAGCGCCATGACAGTTTACAAATGCCATGGCAACATCAGGAACTTACCCTATATGGTCTACATAGGGGAGGCATGAATAATCCACCCCCTTGTTTAGCATATAATCAAGAAATAACCGTGAAAAATGGGCAATCAGCAGCCCTCAGGACTGCTCTGCCTATGGAGTAGCCATTCTTTATTCCTTTACTTTCCTAATAAACTTGCTTTCACTTTACTCTGTGGACTTGCCCTGAGTTCTTTCTTGTGTGAGATCCAAGAACCCTCTCTTGGGTTCTGGATTGGGACCCCTTTCTGGTAACACCCCCACCTTAAAACTCAGTGGCTTCCCACTGCTCTTAGAAGGAAGACTGAAGTCCTTAATAAGCCTAGTATTTCCCCCACGTCTGGTCCCTGCCTCATTTCATAATGTGCTTCCTCTTGCTCCCTGTGCTCCACTCACAGCAACAAGCCTTTTTCCATGCTCCTCCCACATTCACCTTTCCTTTGCACTATTTCTTCTTCCTGGAAGGCCTGGAATCACAGGAATTCTATTTACCCACACATCCCCTTCAATTGGTTATCTCCTACCTAGCCATCAAATCCCAACCCATCCATGGAGTCAGCAGACTTTCTTAGCTCTACAATTAAGTCAGTTCCATTTTTTGCACCTCTCACATCATTGCTTGTTATCACAGTAGGAACTCTTCATGTCTTCAAGTGCTTCTTTGACTTATGCACCTCTACTCTTCCACTGGATTATAACTATATGAGAGCAGGGACTATGTCTGTCTTACTCATCGCTCTAACCATAGAGCTTTGCACATTGCCAGATATTTAGTAGGCACACAAACAAGTCACTATTTACACCTGTAGATCAAGCTTCTCAGGAGGCTGAGGAGGGAGGATCACCTGAGCCCAGTGAGGCTGAGGCTGCAGTGAGCCATGATCACACCACTGCACTCCAGCCAGAGCGACAGAGACCCCAAAAAAAAAAGTCACTATTTGTGGTATAAATGAATGACTTAACTAAATTCTGATGAGTTAAAGAACTATCCTAGATGCTCTAGAAATAACTACTCTCTTTGTTCTTTAAGAGTGACTGTTTTGGGGTCTGATTAATAGTTTGATTGGACAGTAGGAAATGTTTTTCATCATGAAGGGGGTTACCAAATGCATTGAGAGAACAAACTTAACATATCCTTCTCTCCTATCTACGTTATTGAGCAGCAAAGTGCCCAGCTAAAAATATTTACGTTCCCTCAGCTTTCCTTAAAGGTAAGTATGGTCAGTAAGATTAAAAACAAATAAAGCAAAAACAGAAGGTAGGCTTTGGCTAAAGATCCTCAAGAGGATTGACTCAGCTGGGTGGCATAGCCCTTTGCCTCTTTCGTCTTTTCTCCATTTGTCTACCTGGAACATGGATGTGATGGCTTCAGCTCCATAAGCCATCTTGGACAATAAGGCTGTCTTAAGAACAAAAATATGCACTAAACATGGAACAGAAAACTACAAGCTTCCTGGGTCCCTGATGACCAAAACATAGCCATACATTCCTTTGTCTTACTACCTGCCAACATTTTTTCTAAGAGCAAATAAAATAAATCCTTATGCTTTTGAGCCACTAAAGTCAGCTCTCTTCCCTGCAGTCAAACACAATTCCTAACCGATGTGATAGTTAATGAAAAGAAACAAACTCTAACCTTAAATACCTTAATATCCTACAAATTCCTGAAGATAAGATAGATGAGCCCAGAGTGGCAAGAATTCATCAGGGTTAATCAATTCCAATCGCATCCCTAAGGCAATTATTTATAAATGAGCCACGGTATTTGATTATCTATAAAGCATCCAGTGATGGACATTTCACCACCCCCTTCATGATGAAAGGCATTTCCTATTGTATATCCAAAATTATCAGTCACACTCCAAAAGGGTCAGTCTTCAAATACAAAACTTACATGATGTTCAGACTGGCTAATAACCTCAATATTAGCCAGAGAGTTTTTACTTTTAAATTCTATGAGGAATACAATGAAATTTGCAACTTTATTTATATGAAATCAGCTCAATTTAAAAGGGAAGTGGGAGATAGCATTAATTGAGCACTTAGTCTGTACCAGGCACTGTACCAGATGCTTTGTATAAATCATCTTCTGGGAACCGCCCCCATAGCTCTGTAGACATTGTATTCACTTTATAAATAAGGAAACTGAGGACCAGAAAAGGGAAGTGATCTGCCCAAGGTCTCTCAAACAAGTAATACGGCTAGGATTTAAACACGTCTGCCTCCACATCTTGCACTATTTGCACCACTCCATTCTGCATCAAAGCCAGCAATTGTTAGTATCTTGAGTGTGTGATTGAAATCTCACTAAGTCATATTAACTGGCATCTTGACTGCAGGCTTCTAACCACCAGACAACTGCAAGGGAATACAATTCGGTTGTTTATGCCACTCAATTTGTGGTAATTTGTTGCAGTAGTCCTGGAAAACGAACACAGAAGTTAGCCTGGACTTTGGCCTGCCTTGGCTTTAGCAGTAACTTATGTTTTGTTGAGTAAAAAGTGATGCCCATGTCACGTGATATGGGGGTGCTATAATGGTCAAACGGAGCGGGGAATGTGTCCAGTACTTGCTCCTGCCCCATCCAGGAAGACACTGAGAAGGGTGAGAAAGACAGAGGGTGGCAGATGGAGTGAGGGAGGCAGGACCACGTGTGGTGGGTGGCTTGCGCTAAAGAACTGAGCTGGGCCAGTGAGATGTGAATAAAGAACACGTGTTCTGATGGTGAGGCAGGAGCCCTTGTTACTTGATCTAAAGAACTGAAGGACTTCGTTTTTTTCCAATTGCCCAAAATGAGCCCATAAAAAGTAAACCTCTTGGACCTGTGTTTTGATTTTGAGCATCCATTAGGCTTGGACCAGCTAAAACCCATTGACTAGGGACTGGCTCCAATTGTGTATTTTATACAATGCCAAGGATGTTAGCGGGTTCATTAAAACGTTCAGTTAACTGACACAAATGCTTAGAAGCATTGGGGAGATAATTACTCAACACACACACCCTGAAATGTATGACGCATTAATAATACAAACCCAAGCCAATATTCTTGTTAAAATGAAACTAAGTAGGAGATAGTGGAAGTGAAAGGCATCTGAAGCTGGTTTTTTCATTATTTGGCTTACCTCACGGTGGAAGCACTCATTTCAAAATAGTTTCTAAATGTACGTATATAAATATCTCAAAGACAATAATCTGTTAGACCAATAACCTTTCAACAAAGCCAGTAAGCTGAAATAAATAAATCTTGCCAAAGCTTCTCTCTTATCAGGATGAACAACTCATTCCTGTGTGCCTAGGAACATCCCAGGTTTAGTCCTAAAAGTCCTGCATCCCAGGAATCTCCCCAGGCCCGGGCAGACCTGGAATTTTGTCCTCCTGCCTCTAATAAAGAAGAGTATGGTCACATGAGCAAATACCAAAGGGCAGGAAGCTGATGCAGAGATCCAAAAGGCAAATTCAAAGAAGAATCTTATGGGGCGAATACTGGTCCACGGGATAAGGCTAAAACAAGGCCAGCAAGCTAAAGAGCAAAGATCAGTTTTCAAGAGCACTCACACTGGCTTCTCACGACCACAGGGTTGGTTTCTTCTAAGGCCTCTCTCTTGACTGTAGGTGGCCATCCTCTCCCCTGTGTCTTCACGTTGTCTCCTCTGTGTGTGTCTGTATCCTAATCTCTTCTTCCAGTAACGACACCTGTGTTGGATTAGGACCTACCTGGGTTGAGGCAGGAAAATAGGGTCTGGAGGCAGGGAACCTAAGGCCGTTTCATGCCGACTTCCTAGAACTGAACTGAAAGGAAAACCCTAACTTTCCAGCCTAAGTAACAAAAGGACCAGAGACTACTCCCTTTGCAAACTCCCGATGGGAAATTGAAAGAACCTCTGATAAGTCGATTTTTGCAACCAATCAGACATTTGCGTAGGAGTGTGACCTTTGTAACTTCACTTCAGCCTCTGGTTGGTTGCTTTCTGCAACCAATTAGACTGATGGCAGGCCACCACTTCATTTACATGAGGGGGGCACTAAGTGGCCAATGGGAAACCGCTAGGGGTATTTGGACCCAAGAAGATTCTGTATCCCAGCTCTTGAGCCCCTATGCTGGGACCCACTCCCACCCTGTAGAGTGTACTTTTGTTCTTAATAAACCTCCGATTTTGTTGCTTCATTCTTTCCTAGCTTTGTTTGTGCATTTTATCCAATTCTTTGTTCAAAACCCCAAGAACCTGGACACCTTCCGCTGGTAACAAGATGACCTAATTTTACCTTAATTACCTCTCTAAAGACCCTATCTTCAAATACATTCATATTCTGAGGCACTGGGGGCCTAAGACTTCAACACATGAATTTTGAGGGGAAAAATACTAAACACAGTGGATGACATCTAAGAAATGCAATTATAGCCCTAAAAACAGGAGCTGCGCCGGAAGTCATGTATGTCAGAGATTTAAGAAGACCGGCAGTTCCCAGAGAGCTGACCTGCATTTCACAGTATTCACTTACCTAAGTCCCATAGCCTAAGACATTTTTAAAAAGTGAGACTAAGAGTTAGGAACCGCAGAGGAACTAGCACAGGAGGAAAAAAAAAATTAGTGAAAGAATCAGTTCATTCATGGCATCTAACATTTACAGTGTACTTGACAGTCTGAGAGCATTTTCCACCTATTATTTCATGTGTCTGCACAACAAGTCTGTGAGCCAGGGTCCCTACTCACAACCAAAGGCCCCCACACTCCATTCCAACCACGCAATGCCTTTTAGTTTACATGACTTTAGTAATTTTTTTTATTATTATACTTAAAGTTCCAACCACGTGGGTGCTTAAGTCCACGGTGACTATATTATTTCTTGCTCTGGGCTTGGTGTTTTCTGTGGCTCATCGTAAGATATTTATTCCAGATCCCTTCCCGGTGACACACACATGCTATTTCATCAGAAGTTGAGTGGGTTGTGAGGGCCAAGGCCACCAGTTCTGGATGCCTCCATGAGGCTGCATATTCACTTACTTGTTAGCATTCCTCTCTGGCAGTCATCAATAACCTCTTTTCAAAAGTACCTCCTTATACTAGATTCTTATTAACTGATCTCATCATTTTTACCACTGAAAACTTGGTCCTCCCACTCTCTGCTCTGACACCATCTGTCTGATAACCTGAGAAATCAGAGTTTCACCCCTGAAACTCAACAGGCCATTATTTCTTAATTTTAAGTTTTGGCATGACAAGGCTTCACCCTAGCTCTTTGTCTCTTATTTCCTTAAACTCTCCCACCCTTACCAGCAGCCAACACAAATCACAACGCAATGCAAAGGCTGGGCCGCAACACGCCATGCATCAGACAGTTTCAGAAGATGCCACTCACACGATGTGCACAGCACTTCTTGCACAGCCATCTCTGTGCCCCTGCGAAGGACATGTGGTATGAGGCAGTAAAATATGTATACTCTGTGTCTGGGTATAAGAGGTGGTAGGTCGGGGGTGAATACAGCTAACACAGGCTGTAGGACTAAGTCAAAAGAGAACTGAGAGTGAGAAAGAAGACTGGGATGACCTCCGGAGGTCCATCCAGATCCCCGGAGACTGATCTTCACATGCTAAAATAACTATGCTCCTTACCCTCTGGCTTCTAGAAGGGCTAAGGTAATGGGAAGAAGTGCAGAGGGTTGGAGGATGGGATGATAGAGCAATTGGGGTATTTACCTTCCCTATTTCCCCCTCACCAGGCCCCAGTTTGACAATGGTGCATTCCTCTACCCCCAGGCTCAGCTCCTGCCAGGCTTCCCTCTCCAGCTAATCCTTTCTCAGGTTCTAGGAATTATTCTTTCCCTGGCCTCTTTTGGCCTGAGGATTCTAACAGCTTCCCAAGTTGCTCGCCCTGGGGGTGTTTCATCATCCCTCGCTGGTTTCCCTGAACCATGCTGACACCATAGAAATAATTCTTCAATTAAACTGTCTTCCATCACTCCTTCATTTACTCAGCAACCATAATTGAGCAACTTTGGTAAGTCTTGTGTCATTCACTCTAAAAGAAACAAAGATGAATAAAACTGGTCCTTCCCATAAGAGAGTTTTTAAGCATCTTTTTTTCTTCTTCTCACATCAGACTCTGCCCTCCCTATGAGGGAAGGCACTAGACCCTGCCCTCCCAAACACTTGGAATTTAACCAGCCCCTCCTCAGTTTCTTGTACCATGATGGCCACACGAACTAGACTTGGCCAATTATGATTCTCACCTCCTGCCACGGTGATTGGCTCAGGTATGAGCATATAACGTAGCACTGACTTTATCTTTCACTGTTAATTTTGTCAGAGCTACTATCGAAGTTTTTTTCTTTCTTCTAAGTTTGTTAACTGTGAGGGTGATGTATACCTGGAGCTGTTGACGGCCATGGTGGCTTCCATATTGGAGAGAACCAACTGAGACTTTGGTCAACACAGATGAAAGCAGAGATGAGAGGTAGAAAGTATGAGAAAGACAGGTTCCTAACATTCTTTGTACACCTTGATCCAAATGGATCTGAATTCCACCTCTGGAATTTTCAGTTATCCAAGCTATTTTGTTTAAGCAATTTGAGTTAGATATCTGTCACTTGCAAACAAAACAATCCTGAGTAGTAAAAATGGCTTCCTTTACTAACTCATGCTACACCAATGGTCCAAGGCACCAAAGACTTATCAAGGGAAAGAATTCCTTCACACAGTCACTAACAGTATCTTTAGAGAATGGGGAGCAGGTGGAAAGGAACATTTCAAAGTACAACACACTTAGATGAGACAGAATGTTAGATCTGAACTTTAGGGATTTCCCCCTACATGTCTTGAAATTTAAATGTATTTGTTTTACCATAAGTAAACAGGAAGAGTCAAGTCCTTATCAAGAGAGAATATGCCCATATCAAGATACACAACTGATCCTCGAATCTTGACATCAAGATTTTGTTCACATAATAATAAAATTGAATTGCCATGTGCTTCTGTCAGATAATGACATTTAGGCTGATGTTGTCATTAATAAAAAACAAATCAGAAATAGCAATCTCTAGGGTGGGGCGCAGTGCTCACACCTCCACTCCCAGCATTTTCAGGAGGCCAAGGCAGGCAGATCACCTGAGGTCAGGAGTTTGAGATCAGCCTGGCCAATATGGAGAAACTCCATCTCTGCTAAAATTACCAAAAAAATTAGCCGGGCTTCGTGGTGCACGCCTGTAATTCCAGCTACTCAGGAGGCCAAGGCAGGAAAATCGCTTGAACCTGGGAGACAGAGGTTACAGTGAGCTGAAATCGTGCCACTACACTCCAGCCTGGATGACAGAGCAAGACTCTGTCTCAAAAAAAAGAAAGAAAGAAAAAAAGAAATAGCAATCTCTCAAAACAAACAGAAAAAACTGTATTTTGTCCTTTCCATTTAATACTCACTGAAAAAAAAAAATCACACTTTTCCTAGCTTACTGCAACACGAAAATTTGGAACTAAAACCTAAATTATTTTCACATTCCTCACTTATCAACACTTACAACAAAAGTCCTCTTTAGCCTATGTAGCACACAAACCAAAATGAACAAGCTTTGTTTGGATCAAAAAAATCAAATATATATTGCAAATTTCTTTCTCAAATAGGAGCTTTTTAAAACTAAACACAAGGAGGAATAAATCACAAAATGTTACATCCAGATAATTTTATTAATGTGATATTAAATCTTGAAAATCCCACAGGAACTACTTTTAACAATTTTAAAGAATCCAAGTGATTTTCATGAGATATCTTGAAGAATGTTTTTCGATGCTTTCTCAAAAGTTAATTATTTAAGCTGAAGTCCTGGAGTGTTTAGCCTTTGGGGCACCAGTGAGAGAAACAAAGGCTGGAGTTACAAGAGCAGAGCTGGGAAATTGTTGTGAAGATTGTCAAGAAACACAAATGCTTGGGGGACTCAGACAGTTTACACACGTTCACAGCAGCATTACCCACATTAGCCACGAGGTGGAAGGAACCCAAATGTTCATCAGCAGATGAGTGGATAAACAAAACGTGGTATATACAGACAATGAGACATTATTCAGCCTTAAAAAGGAAGGAAATTACACATTCTACATGGGTGAACCTTGAGGATATTATAAGTGAAATAATCCAGTCATAGAAGGACAAATACTGCATGATTTCATTTATATGAGGTTCCTAGAATAGTCAAATTCATAGAGCAGAATAGTGGTCGCCAGGGGCTGTGGGGAGGAGGAAGTGGGGGAGATGTTGTTTGATGGGTACAGAGTTTGCATCGGGGAAGATGAAGAAGTTCTGGACATGGAGAGTGGTGACGGTTGCATAATAACGTGAATGTACTTAATGCCCCTGAACTGTACACTTAAGAATGGTTAAAATGGCAAGTTTTACATTTTGTATATTTTCAACCACGACCAGCAACAAAAAAGCCACAAAAATGCTTAAAGGAGCAGGCAGACATGTGGGCACATGAAGTCAGTCAGGATGTGTGAGAGAAAGAAGGGTGGGGATTCCAGAGGCCAGTGTGCACATGTCCTCTCTAAAGAGAGCACGTATCACTCAGCTCTCCGATTGCTGCCAGGCAGGAACTGGACCCAGTATTAGATGTGGATATTATGATTTTTAGGAGAAGCCTGAAATCCGCATTTTTATAAAATATCCTCTATTTTTTTAGGTTAGCAACAAATTTTAAAAGTTTTTAAAACACTATAAGTCAAATAAAGGGTGTGTGCAGGCCTTTAGCTGACACCTGATTTAGTGGTGAATTAGCAGCACTCTATATACGAGGGCTGCACTGGATCCAGGGCAGAAAGCCGAGTCCTAACAGTATCAGCTTGTGCGGGGGAATTATTTCCAGACTGCAGGGCATTCACGAAGGAAGGCCTAGGAATATACTGCAACCATAACCTTCTTCTCGGAAGCTTTGAACAAGTGGAAATGGGGTGTTTTATGTGTGTGTTTTGTTTTGCTTCTGTGTGGCTAAAATGAGAGCCTTGGGAATTCTTGTATGTATAAGAACAAGCTGTTCGTTTATTGGCCAGTGCAATAGATTCCCACATTAGTCTCAGACTAGAAATGAATGCCCCTTTGAAGAAAGGGTAGAATAATAAAGATGTGAGCCGCATTTATCCAAATTACATGAAGGGCAACTTAGCAGTATTAAAACCTCTTACTCTTACACATGGGGCTGGGGAGCCTGAATTTTAAAACAAAATGTTTAAAACAAAATCAGTGTTTTCATTTTCTATCTTATGGAGTTGAAGCTGGGGATGGAGAATGACTTCTAAATAATAAAGCATCTTATAATAAACTAACACAACTTGTAAGTAACTAAATGCAACTCTGAAACAGAACTCAGAGCTCTTAAAACTCATCCTCTGTTCTTCAAAATAATCAATTTTATTTGTTGTGTTTTTCTTATTATTGCTAGACTGTAAATGAAGCAAATAATGTCTTTGGACTAAGAATATGATGTAATTCATTGATTGCTAGGCAATAATATTCAATTTATTTTAATAAATGTATATTGAGCACCTTTTCAATGTCCAGAATTGTGATGGCCACAGTAGGTAATACAAAAAAATTGTGTCCATCCTCCTCTCACAATTAACGCTCCACCCAACAACGTAGCTACATTTCAAATAGGGCAACAAGAAAAGCAAACATGAAGCAATTAGCGCAAAGACAAAGGCAGAAACTACCCTGTAGCTCCCCTTGAGTTCCATGGGGAGGAAACATTTTGTGCCATAATACCCCTATCCCTTGCTGGGAGTACCCTTGGTAGGGCAGAAGTGTCAGAGCTGATAGGAACACCAGAGGACATGCAGCAGTCTTCTGCCTTCAGATTTGATCTTCATTGCACAGATAAGGCATTTGAGGGTCAGTTAAGGGATTTTTCCAAAGGCACCTAGCAAGCAGAAAAGGGTCCAGAACCTGGAGCCCAGCTTCCGAGGCATGGCCCCCTTCCCAGCCCCAGTCCACTGCCCATGGCCTCAGCAGCAGCAAGTGCTCTTCATCTACTGCAGAAGCACTTCCTGAGCTCCTCCTTCTGCACGCCAGGCTCTGCCCAATACCACCAGATGTCTGGGATGCAGTTTGTTACATTTATGAAAGATTAATGGCAAGATCAAGGGAGAGGAGAGAGAGGTGGGTGAGCTCTCAGTTTCCAGCTGGGCCTCACAATTCTTGTGCCTCTCAGGGGTTACTCCAGGTTCAAGGCCTGGTCCTCAGCTCTGCACATGCAGGAATTTGATTTTATCAGTTCACTTGGGGGTGATGAGACCCTAGGGGACCAACTCACGCCAACTAAATGCTCAAGACACTGATTGATAAACCAGAAGGCCACTTTACTGTGTACCCTGGGAAACATATTGTCAGGTGGATCCGGATATGCTTCTCTTGGGCTTTGAAGTCCTTTTGGGGAAACCAGATGAGTAGGGGGAGACTCTTTGGAAAATATAGACTCAGAGGAAAGGAACCTTGGTGGACTCAGCTCCACGCCAACCTCCCAGCTGTCCCTGTGCCTTCCCTCCCCTCTACTATCCTGGCCGACAATTGCCACCCCCTCTTCTCCCTAAACACACTCTACCCCATTCTCTGCCTGTTCAAATCATATTAATAGTTAACACCTATCGAGTGCTTGCTGACTACAGGATGGGCACAGCCCTAATAGTTTTTATATAATTTCCCTAACACCCAATTCTCTCTTAAAGAGAGAATAATGAGAGTCCATACCGCACAGTGTTAGGGAAATTATATAAAACTTATTAGAAATAAAGGCTCAGAAGGGTTAAGTAACTTGCCCATAGTGATGCAGCTAGTAAGACATCACCAGGATTCAGACCCAGGCTCAGTCAGACCCCAGAGCCCATGTTGGTTGTTTTTCTTTTCTTTTCTTTCCTTTTTTTTTGAGACAGGGTCTCACTATGTCACTCACCCTGGAGGGCAGTGGTGCAATCACAGTTCACTGCAGCCTTGACCTCCTGGGCTCAAGCAATCCTCCTGCCTCAGCCTCTAAAGTAGAAGGGAGGCACTCTGACTCCCTCCATGCTCATCTCACTGTTGTTTGCAATTGAAAAACCTCAAAACAGTATATAAAGAAATAGCAATTGTTAAATATGAAAGTCACCATTACATGAAAATCAACAGAAGAGAAACATTTTGGCATAGGAGGGGACTTTTTTAATCCCTTAAATACAAATTTTTATAATAAGTGAAAGAAATTAAGGCAACTGCCTGAAAAATTTGATAAACAAAATAAGCTGATAATTTGTTCCAGTGGACATCTGGATCATCGTAGCTGGTGGAGTAAGCAAAGAGATATGGTAGTTCTGTTAGTACAAAGTTCTATCTACAAATACACACATGCATATGCACGCGCACATGCACACGTGCACGCACACACACACACACACACACACACAAACTGCTACTGAACATGTGAGGTCATGTAGACTCAATCCTATATCTGCAAGCATGAAGACTTGCTGGTTTAACCTCCACAGGACTTGTCCCTGATTATATACTTAGCCCTTGATTATATAGTTTAAAACCAAGCAATTATTTCCCACTGAGTATTAAGATCACTGATATATAAACTGGGCATTTTAATCACTAGCTAAATAAACTGGGTTTTAAATCCTAGACACTGTGAAGGTTTACACAAAGCCTGTATGTAATTTACCAAAGTCATTTTAATGCCAGAACAGCTTAGACTTCAAATAGGGGGCAGCTAGCAAGAGCCCTTCAGGTCTTATCCTTCTACTTGATCAAAAATTAAAGAAAAAACCATCCTGTGATTGGCTTTCCCAAAAAGTTGCAAATCTTAATAACAATTTTTTGACTTAATATTATCATCTTTCAGGATTATGACCTAAAAAAACCACAGAGGATGCAGGCCTATCCCTGCACTTTGGATTTCCTAGGCCTTTGAACTTGTCACACAAGAATCAGCCTGTGGTCCAGTCTGCTTTTCCAGTTATTTGTAATAGACCTGAAAATGTTCAACATTGATGTGGGTTGTTTTTGCATGGACAGTATCCATTCCCATTTTTTGTGGTACTAACATGTCAATTGTCACAGGAGACCACACTCCCCCATTCCCAGTCCATGTGCTTTAATGCATGTGTGGGGGAGTGGAAGGAGGTTTAACCTCTTTCCAGGGATGGACAATGACCCAGACCTGACCAATCAGCTTGGCTGCCATGTTTGGTTGAGCGATAGGCATGAAACAAATTTAGGGCAATGAGAATCAAACCTGGGAACTTTGCCGTAACTATAGGGAAGAGAGAAGATGTCTGCTGGGGTTGTTCAGCTAACAGATAAGCCTGGAGCTTCTGATAGTATCTCAGTATCACATAGAGAGGAACTGCCTGAGGATAAAATCAATCCAGAGGAACGCAGAGCCAAGAGATAGATTTCTGATAATATTGCTTGAGACCTTGATCCAGGCAAGCCTTTGCCTTTACAATTACCTGAACCAATTAATCTGATGTTTTTTTCTAAGTCCCTTTGAATCAGGTTTCTATCATTTGTAACCTAAAGAGATATAGACTATATAGATACATATAGATTCTTTTAAGTTAAAACATTGTAAAGATAACAAAAAATGTTTATCAAAGTATAAAATGAGTTTGTACCAGAGATGTTAATTTCTTGCTATGCACTACTTCCCATTCCACTGTGTGTTCCCTTTCCCACAATCCCTTGCTCAGGAAAATGGCCACTAATGAAACTAAGATAAACAGCAACACAAAGGCAGATAATTACATTGCTGCCCAACCTTCAACAGCTTGTGTTGCCTGACTCCATGAGCTGAACCAATAGGAATCTCTTGCTTATAAATTTATGCCAGGAGATGCTGATGGAAATTGAAATCTCATGGTGCAGCCTTATGGGTTTGGTTGACCCTTCAAGGGCCATATGTAAGATAAAGAAACAAGATAGGAGAGAAAAAGAGGGGCTAATGAAGCAGAGACCACAGGACCTCTGAGAAAGAAAATGGCTCTATTCCTGATTTGCCAGTCCCTTGTTTTGGACCCATGAGGCCCAGCTGCACTTTGATTCACTGTCATGAAATCTTTTCCAGGATTAGAATAGTGGTTAGAAATCATGGCTCCAGAGTTACCCCCTGGGTGTGACTCCTGACTCCCACTTTTCACACACCTGCCTTGGAGGATATCCTCTATGCCTGCTCCTCCACAGTAAAATGGGGATAATAACACACTACCTCCCAGGATGGGCAAGAAGATTCTGTGAGATAATATACCCAGAATAATGTCTGGCACATAATGAAGTCTGAATCAATGATAGCAGTAGTCATTGCTAGAAGAACCCCTGTTACTCAAATTAGTTTGAGTGACATCCTAGTCCTTTACCACCAAGAAGGCCCATCTAGAACAACAATTTTCTAAATGGTTAAGTATAAATATATGTTTACACAATACATATAAAATGGTATATATACCTACAGCTGTGGGTAGCACAGGAAAGTGTCTCAGAGGTGTGGACACATCCCTGTTCTCATCCTCATTCTGCACTGTGCCCCGATCCTCCAGGGTCTTGCACTGAACCTTCAGGGCTGGTTAATTTCATACACCAGCGCTGACATGCCAGCCTCTAAGACTTCTCTCTTTGTCTGCAACTGCTAGAAGCTTAGCCTCCTCTTCAATTGCAGTCTACAGCTCTAGCTATTTCTGCAGCTCCTTGTTCTTGTAGGAGAGGTGTCCTGTGTGTAATGCATGCACTCTGCAAAAAAATGCAGAGGCCGTGGAATTAGAAGAGTTTCTTTAGACCATCCTGTCTTTCGGTATGTAGACAACAGCTAAGCCCAATCCATAAGCCTTCTCTCATTACTCAAACCACTGTCCTATGATGCTTCCTGTGTCAAGTGGGCTCACCCCTTCTGAGGTTGGAAAGAAACTTCACCTGAGGCTGGAGGGTTTTGATTCTTCTACTGCTTTGCCTCCGTCTGTGAAAACCACACAAGTAAGTTCACAGACTTTGTCCCTTTCCAAGTAAGCACTATTTAATCATTCTGAACTGCTGATGTATGCTCTCCAGTCCTTTAAAAAAAAAAAAAACCCTGATTTTACTAAAGAAAGATGACATAAATCAACTTTAAAAGCAACTTTTTATTTAAAAAAATTCTTTATTCACAGCCTATATATATATATATATATGTGTATGTGTGTACATATACATACACATATATATATATATGTGTATGTGTGTACATATACATACACACAGAAATATTCTTCAAATCTATTCCCCAAAATGTATTATAAATAAGAGGCACACAGTCCTAAAAAGGAACAAAAGTTTGATTTCTTAAGGAAAAAAAGTAAGAGTTTCTAACAATAGCCCTGATACATTGTTTTGAATTCTTTTCTAAAAAGCAATAATCTAGGATTTAAATCTATACTCCCAAGGTCTTTCTCCCACTCTTCTGGTAAAATCAAGGTGTGAATTTTTTAGTACAATCGCTACTCTAAAAATCAGAGAACTAAAGTATTCTTACAGCTACAGAAGAGGGCTAAGGAAAGAAGGGCTGGGCACATTCAGCACACTCCAAAGTCCCAAGCAAAGGGACATTCCCATGGGGGAATAAGCCAATTTTTGACTTTAGAGACAGTCCCTTGAGTTACAAGTTGATCATGTCCTAAGTTTCTTTCTAACCTGAAATGTTTAGAATTTAGAATGTATTCTCCTCTAACAGCAACATTGTAAGCACTGACTTATGTCACCCTAAAGAAAGCATTCGTGAGAAGTCACATAGTTTTGTCTTGAGGGTCCAGCCACAGCTTGCGTCCTTCTTTTATGGAAATGCATTTAGAGTTCCAAATAAGACATAGTGTCTCAGTGCCTCTGACCCTACAGGACTGTCACCAGTGCCAAGACGCCAGTGGTGGCCAAGGCCTGTGTCCTCCCCGTCACCCCACCCACGCTGACCTGCAGAGGGAAATCTCAACGGGTAAGAGTAGAGGCAGGAGGGGCCCTTCCTGCCCCCTGCTCCTGGTCCCCACTTGGCTGCCAGCAGAGAAGGCAAAAAGCAGGAACTGGAGGCCAGCAAGGTACAGGATGGGGGGAGGGAAGGAGACTTGGCTGAGACAGGCAGGCCAGCTCCCCCGCCTCAGCTGGGGACTGCCTGTGCTCTCAGCTTTCATTTCCACTGTGGGTTGCTAAGTGCTATACATAATGCAAAAGTAAATAGTTACACAGCACAGCTTGGCATACACAAAAACACACATCAATCAGCCAAGGGAGGAAAAATAGTCTCAAAGTTTCTAGGTTTATTTTTAGATCCTGGTTGACCAAATGGGTAACCTAAATACCCAAAGGAAGAGAAGTTGGGGTCAAAAACTGTAGTTATTTAGAAACAGAGGACACTGACATGAAGATCTCTAAGACCATCTGAGCTTATAAAATATGCATCAGTCAAGTCCTCAGGTGTTTTAAATGCCTCATAGTAGTTCTCTGAATAGGAAGTAGCATGCAATGCACTTGAGAGACCTGCCGGACAAAAAACGTCCTCCGACGCTGCAATCAAGGCAGCAGAGTGGATGCAACACAAAATATTGATATCCTTTTGTAAACGTCTAGGACAATAGCAGGAGCTACAACAATGCTCAGGTCATAGTAAATTCTCTGAGGAGAGGAAAAGCGTTTTATTCACTTTGTATTTCCCATATCTGGCATGGTGCCTTGGACAGAGCAGGTTCACAACAAATACTTGTTAAATAATAATAATAATAATGCTCCTGGAAGAGCCATCAATTCTAGGCGGGCTTCCTGAGATTCTCCTCATAGTGACCAAAGTAGCCAAGCAAGATTAAAGTTTCAAACACAGATTTATGACGAAGAAAGGCAATCAGAAGGATGACCACAACAACAGACAGAATTATATAAAATAATGAATTATCGGATTGGAAAACAGGAATAACCGTGCGTGAATCACTGAGATAGGATGAGCCTTGTCCCCTGTAAAATGAGATCATATTTGTGGCCCTCTTACCTCATAGCAATGCAGTAGAGATGAATGTGAAATCGTTAGCAGAAGCACGCTGAGCTTCTCAGACTGCACACTCCCATGGCATCCTCATATTCAAGTTCAAGGCAAAGATCTGGGGCCTGAGGAATCAGGTTATTCTCAGTATAACCACCTAATTCCAGGTAAATGCAAATTCTTCCCTCCCTTAGAAAAATACTCCTCTGAGTACCATACCACTAGTTTATAGCTGAAAAAAAAATGTACAAATAAAAGGGATAACTGGCTTTATGGAAATAAAAGGTTTTTTTTTTAAGCCTCGTTCTATAAAGGGTGATGGGACAATTCATTAGAAAGTTAAAGGAGAAAAGCAATCAGTTTGGCCCCTTATTTCCTCCTCATCCTACACCAAAATAAGTTACAATAGGATTAAATAATAATTTTTTTGAAAGTTAAAAATTTTTTTAAACCAGCAGACCGCAGAGCTAAGTAGCAAACCCTATGAACAGGCAAAGCAGGCTGTCCCGGCAGTGGAAGAAATTGCAGGGAAACAGTTGCTCACTCACCCATGTCAAACTATGTCAAATGGGCAAGCGATATACTAACATTTGGGGAAATATTTGGAACAAAAGTGCCAAAAGTATTTTATTTTGATAAAGATCTTATGTCCACAATATATATTTTAAGCAAAAAATAAAGCAAATTACAGAATAATATGTATACTATGACTCATAAGATCAAGCCCCCTTTGTATCTTTAAAATGAAGTGTATCTGTGTGCACACACAAGAAGAAAGGTAGGGAAACACCCAAGCCTTTAACAAGGGCTCCCTGGGAGAAGAATTAAGCCATCAAAGCTTTTCCTTTGTGGATCTTTGTCCTGAATTGTTTCTCTTGTTATCACAAGCATATATTACTTTTATAATTTGAAGAAAAATTGTTTTTATTTTAACTGATATAAAAAACATCTAAGGATAAAGAACATGTAACTGAAAATTAGGGAGAGAAGAAATGCAACTAGTATATAATAACATAAAAATGTTCAGCCTCACTAGTCATCAAAGAAATACAAATGAAAAGAAATTATTTTGGATTGCCTAGGACAGTCCCTATTTGTGCCTATTGTTTTGCTGTAATTATTAGAAAGCACTCCCCTTTCACTCTCAAAAATGACCTGATGTGAACAATAAATTATATAGTCATCCTAGATTTAGCCAAGAAATATTTCTTGGCCAGTTATGATGGGCTACCTACTAGGCTGGGCACTTAGATTAGTTAGTAAAAGTATTTTGAAGTGATGATGGTCAAGGCAGGGGAAAAGAAGATGAAATTGACACAGTCACACAACACAAATTGCTCTAACCCATTTGGAAAATTAAACTGACTTTTGCTAAAGATGTGTTAATATTTTTTAAATATTCAGACCTTCAATCTGTTAAATTCACTAAAAATATATCCTAGGATATAATGTTAAATGGAGAAAAAAGTTATTGTAAAAAAGTAATAATAGCAAAAAATGTATATACAATGTTAATCAAACGACCAAAAATGGAATGACTAAGTAAATTGAGGTATAATACATTCAATAAAATATTATGTATGCAATAAAGCATTGTCTACAAAGATTGCAGAATAAAACATAAAATGTTTGAGACGTGGTTAAATGAAAAAATAATTTAAAAAAGATAAATATGACTATGTAACTAAGAAAAAAATCTCTATGTTAAGTAATGAAAAGAAATACTCCAGGCTGCCTTTGAATATTTGGAATAAGAGTAATTCTTTTTTCTTTCTAATCTTCTATATTGTGCATATTTTATTTTATAATACCTTACTTTTACAATTGTGGGGGCAATGGCACAGAGGGAACAGCACCAGAGGTCTGGGGAACATATTCTTTAAATGTTTTCCTGTTGCTTTCCCAAGAAACGTCAGAGGCTAGAATGGACTTCTGGTTCTCATTGCTTGTCCTTTGGCCTGGCATGGAAATGGTCATCATGTCCTCCAAAGGGTGAGGTGGTGGGAACTCAACATCATCGACTTCCCACATCCCCAGCCTCCACTTCCAACAACTGAGAAAATTTAGATCATATGTCTAAAGAGACATGTGTGTGTGTGTGTGTGTGTGTGTGTGTGTGTGTGTGTGTGTCTGTGTGTGGTGTGCACATATGCGTCTGAGTGTTGCTTCCTCTCTCCTTCCCCTATCCTCAAGGGCAGCAAGACAAACTCCAGAGCAATGGTGCAACAATCTGCCTTTAAACATACAACAACAATGTAAAAGAGTGAGAACCAAAGGAACCCCAGCCAGAACAATACCCCAATATTAAATAGTTTGAAATAACAACACATTAAAGTCCATCTCTTCTCTCAAACTTGCCATATAATCCCAATTACTCATCTCAGATCTCTACCTGTAGTATTTAAGGCCCTATCTCAAGGAATTAGGCTAAACATATCCCCTTCAAGCACATGCAACAGTCAGATAAATGTTCAATATCTCTTACATAACACTACAGTTATGTATCACATACAAATCATACATATATCTTCACAAACATCTTTATGTAAAAATAGGAGAAGAAAAGACCCCAAATATTAACTCTGGCTGACTTTGAACATTTGAATTATGGGTGATAACACTACAGTTATGTTCCTAAAACTCCTGGGGTAAATTAGAAATTTTAATTTCAATAAATACACCCAAGGATGTTTGCCACTGAAAGAAATTCTCTGAAATGTTTACAAAAAACAAAAACATTTTAGTAAAGAAAATAATGAACTCTCTAATTTATCTCTTTAGGAAATTCAAATATTTGCAATATCTTGTATGAGATTATTTTCTGAAAGGTAGGGTGCACCTGTGCCTTTGATACTGAGAAGAGCGCCAGCAGCACTTCTATTCATGAGACGCTGCCTCTTCTCCTTGCTTGGGTTACTCTACTTAACCCTCTCAACCTTCACAAGAGCCCTGTAAGGCAGGTACTACTATTGCTTCCATTGTCACCTGAAGATACAAGCTCCAGGGGGCCTCACAGCTAAATAAGTGACCATACTAAGGCCAAAACTGGATTAATCCACCTCCAGAGGGGGATGTACTTTTTCCACTGGAAAACTACAGATTGCCTCCACATTCTTTTCTTATACCAAAAATATCCCTTGCCTAAGCTTGTTTCAGACAAACTGTGATTTAAAAAAAAATGTTATCAACTAACCAAATTGGCTATCAATACACATTTAGCTATTGTGAATGAAGACTATACCAAACGACTATATCAATTTTCAAAAAAGTTATCCAGTCCCCAAATCAGAACTACAGGAAGAAAGCTGCTATAGTTTAAATATGGTTGTTTGCCTCCACCAAATCTTATGTTGAAATCTGATCCCCATTGTTGGAGATGGGACCTAATGGAAGGTGCCTGGGTCATGGGGAGGTGGGTCCCTCATGAACAGATTAATGCCCTCCCTGGGTGGAGGAGGGGAGGTGAGTGAGTTCTCACTCTGTTAGTTCAGTGGAGAGCTGATTACTAAGAGCCTGGCACCTCCCCTTCCCTTGCTCCCTCTCTGGCCATGTGATCTCTGCACGTGCCAGCTTCCCTTCACTTTCCATCATTAATGGAAGCAGCCTGAGGCTCTCACCAGATGCCCAATCTTGAATTTTTCCAGACATCAGAATTATGAGCCAAATAAATATTTTTCCTTTTTTTTCTTTTTTCTTTTTTTTTTTTTTTTTGAGATAGAGCCTCACTCTGTCACCCAGGCTGGAGTACAGTGGTGCAATCTCGGCTCACTGCAACCTCCGCCTCCTGGGTTCAAGCAATTCTCCTGCCTCAGCCTCCTGCGTAGCTGGGATTACAGTCGCGTGCCACCACACCCAGCTAATTTTTTGTATTTTTAGTATAGACAGAGTTTCACCATGTTGGCCAGGCTGGTCTCGAACTCCTGACCTCTGATCCGCTCGCCTTGGCCTCCCAAAGTGCTGGGATTACAGGAGTGAGCCACAGCACCTGGCCCATAACCTTTTTTTCTTTATAAATTACCCAGTCTCAGGTACTCCGTTATAGCAATGCAAAACGGACTAAGACAGAAGCTATGCATGCCCTTCAGACAATGGAAACAGAAAAAAAATAAACCAATTAAATGGTCTAGGGGGAGAAAAATAAAGGTATAGACAGGCCTAAAAATAGTTTCCACCTTATCTCTGTTTTAATAATAGCAGATTAGCACATATTCTTTTGGAAATGTCACCCAGGCAACCAGAAATGCAAAGACAAAGATGTTCCAAAAAATATATGTATATAAATCTATTTTTGCCATCTTTTGAGCATAAACGATCACTATTGCAAGAAAGACAATAATTAAGAGATTATCTTTTTTTAAAAGTAGGCACAGAAGAAAGTTTCTAAATAGGTACCTAGTGTAAAGTAGGGTAACAAAGTATAAAAGTAGGTCTCTATCTGATAAGAAGCCCTGGCCCATTGCCTCAAATTCAGGCCAACAATCTATTAGGCATATTAAACATATTTTCCCCTGTGTTTTTCAAATCTCATGTTTTTATCTCATAAACCAGGGGCAGACTAATACAAAATATAGGAAGCTGGCAAATTTTAAACATGTATTTTGAAAACTGCCTTAGGTCCCGCTTAAGTAGAGTAATTATGTTTACCTGGCTTGCCTAGGACAGTCCCCATTTGTGCCTGCTGTTTTGCTGTAATTACTGGAAAGCACTTCGCTTTCACTCTCAGAAATGTCCTAATGTGAACAATAAACTATATAGTCCTCTTATATTTAGCCAAGAAATATTTCTTGGCCAGTTAGGATGTGTTACCTACTGGGTTGGGCACTTAAGTTTGTTTAGATTCGTTTTAAAAAGATATATAAGATAGGAACAATTTCAGAACAATCTAGTTCAAAAGACAGAAGTAACACCGCAAACATCTGTGAATCAGTGAAAACTTGATAATCATCGGTGTAGTCAGTCCCTTAGTTCAGTTCAGAGAAAAGCAGCAAGTGAATCCCCCATGGAGGGGGTCACTCCATGGAACTAATGCCAAAAGCAACAATTCCTCTTGAGCACTTACTGCGTGCCAGGCGCTATGATCAGCATGATGCCCACATGATCTCACTTCATGCTCAAAACAGCCCTGTAAGTGAAGGTCTGTCTCGCCCATTTTATAAATGAGATGACTTGCCCAAAGTCAGGCCAGAGAATTCTAATGTCTAGCTCTCAAACACATGTTCTCCACCACTGTAGATGTCAATATACTGCCTTCTGATCGCGCATCCCTACCAGGAGCTGGTCCAGCCATCAGCTTCTCTCTTTCTGCCCTGCAGCAGAGCAAGATGTGGCCCAACTCTGGCTAAGGGTTACCAAATCAGTTAAAGCCCAACCAGAAAACTAAAGAAGCTGCTCTTGCATCCTACGGAGGAGTCCCATTGAAGAGGCTATTGGGAAGAAAGTCATAAAGGGGTTTAGGAATGCAATGAAGGATGATGCAAGACCTAAGGCTAGTAAGAGCAGGAGGCCATGATCACCCTAGCCCCGAAGGTGCAAGGGAAGGAAGTGGCTAAAGGAACCCACAGAGGGTGGCAATATGGAGAGAGCAGCTGGCAGCCACTGTGGTCTTTAGCACACACACACCAAGCTGCAGCGTGCAACCCAGCAGAGGGACAGGGGAATCAATACCCTACCTCACTCTCCTCCCACCTTCCCATCTCCTGCTGATTCCTGGCCAAATTATACCAGAAGTCAAAAGAATAGGTGGTCATTGACGCCAGCGGTAGAGATCGCCTCTTGGGGCACAGAGCCAGGTGGCGAAGGGAGCCAGAGACATGGAAGGGCCAACGGGAGATACCTAGGCCGCTTACTGCCCTTGCCCTACAGAAGAGCTGTGCTCCAGTCAAGGCAGAGGAAACTTCCTGGCCACTCTTTGGGAGTTAAAGTGCCAGGCAGGCAAAAGGACACCATCCTCAGCATATATGCAAAGCCAGGGCCAGTTTCATGGGCATATGAGCTGTGCCATCACACAAACCCCATGCTCAGCAGGGCCCCACACTGGCATCAATCCTCTGCTAGCACCACGTTGAAATTCTTAATTTTTTTAAATAAAGTTCCCACACTCATTTTGCTCTGAGCCCCACAAATTATATGGCTGGTCCCCTGCAAGGCAAACCTTTCCTTCAGGTAGTGACACTAAATTCTGTAAGTATCACAGTATTCCGATACACAGTTCAAAGCAAAAGGATCCAAAGTTAATATTAACCAGAGTAACAATGATACAGTAGGATAGGTAACATGAAGGAGCATTTTACCTTTTTTTCTTTCCTTCCTCTCTTTTGAAGTCAAACTGTAAAGCAGCTGAGAAACCAAAATAAGCTGTCCCCTAGAGAGAAACAGACCTTAATCACAACTGCCTCTCCATAGCACAGACTGAATGGATTTTGGCTCTTCCCCCAGTTAATGCGATCAATGCAGACAATAAAACAGAATAATTGATGCCCTGGAGTGGACTTTTCTGATACAACTCATTTGATGGGCTACAGTCATCGAATTTGCCAGGCCATTGCCAAAGCCACTCTTTACTGTGCCCTATGTGCCCAATGTACATAGGCCCTAGTTTGGGGCTCACTGTTGAAAATACATAAATAAAAGACCCGCTGATGTGCCAATGGCATTCACAAACAATATTTGTAGTGGATGCTTCCGGAAGCATGGGCTTAGAGACTTGATTCTCTACTGCTTCTGCTTCCCTTTCTTGAAAGACTCCAACATCCTTAGCCTTCCTCTGAGGAACTGTATTTCTAAAAGCATCTGGGAAAGCCTCAGGTGAGAAGAGAAGGTTCAGTGGCAGCTCTTTTCCCATTCATTTCCTTCAATGCCATCCAGCAAAGCGAAGCCCAGAAGATTTTTAGCTGAGACAGGGATCAAACTGACTTTTGACAGTCTCTTTCACTCACCGCATTATTTCAGAAATAAAGGATGGAAGATTTTAAGTGTTTGTTTATTTTGTTGTTTAAAGTTAGAATAAAATGCCAAATGATCAAATCAAAAGCATTTGGAAAACCTCTCCTACCTAGAATCCAGGCAGTAAATCAAATCTAGGAGCACCGTAACAGCGTCAGAGATTCAAGAGTTGCCGTGTACCACTGAGCTCTGTCATGGGTCGAATGATGGTGACCTCCCAAAAAGGTACGTCCAAGATTTTTTGTTTTTTTGCGGGGTGGCAGTATTGTTTTGAGACAAGGTCTCGCTCTGTCACCCAGGCTGAAGCGTAGTAGCATCAACACGGCTGGCTGCCCCTCTAGCTCCCGGGCCCGGGAGATTCTCCTACCAAAGTCCAGCCTTCCAAGTAGCTGGAACCGCAGACGCAAGTCAAGAGGCCTAATTCTTATTTTATTATTATTATTATCATTATTATTGTAGAGACGGAGTCTCACCTTGTTGGCCAGGCTGGTCTTGAACTCCTGGGCTCAAGCAATCTTCCTGCCTCAGCCTCCCAAAGCGCTGGGATTACAGACGTGAGCCACCACGCCCGGCCATGACCAAGTTTTAACCCTTGGAATCAGTGAATATAACCTTTTTTGGAAAAAGGGTCTTTGCAGATGTGATAAAGGATCTTGAAATAAAATCATTCTAGCTCGTGCAGGTGGGTTCTAAATGCAATGACAAATGTCTTCATAAAAGATGCACAGAGGAGAGACATACAGAGAAGAGCAGGAGGCAATGTGACCTGGAGCGCAGCTCGAGTGACGCAACCTCATGTCCAAGAATGCTGCAGCTACCAGAAGCTAAAAGAAGCAAGGGATGAATTCTCCCCTAGAACCCCTGCAGGAAGCACGGCCCTGCCAGCATCTCAGCCTCAGACTTCTAGCCTCTGAAGCTGTGAGAGAATAAATATCTGTTGCATTAAGCCAACATTTTGTGGTCATTTGTTTCAGCGGCCACAGGAAACAATACAAGCTCACAGCCCATTTCTCACCTGTGACCTCAGCTTCACAGTCTCCAGCCAGGGACTATAGGAAGCCTTCCAAAGCAGCCCCATTCTGTGTTCACAGTGGATCTAGTTCTGGCCCCAGATGAGTCTAATCCCTTTCCCTCAGTACAGTGCTTTCATGCCTGTGAAGAAAGGAATATAAAACTCCCACAGAGCGATTCCAGGCCAGATAGTCTCAGCTACTGTTCTCGGCATCTGCCAGCTCATGAGAAATCCCCTTAACTTGTACCAGGCAGGGCTGCACAGAGGGAACTATCCTCTCCCTTACTTTGAACAGTGTTCTCTTATTGCAGCCCAAGGTCTCACTAATGTTTAAACAGCCAGGAGACACTATCAACTCAAAAAAAAAACGTAAGTTACAACTTTTTCATATGTAGCAAATGTGATTCAAGGACGTGTTGTCACTCCCATCAAGTATACGGAAAATATTATTTTTATTTAAACATAATAAATCAAGTATGAAATATGCCTGTGAAGTATATTATTTTGTTTTTGCAAAAAGTCAGGGATCTGAGCAGGCACCCACACCACCTATTGACAGCCAAGCCAAGTTGGTACACATCAGATTATTTCCAACCACCTTGCCATGTGTGTACCTATGCAACAATCCTGCATGATCAGCACATGTACCCCCAGCACCTAAAGTACAATTAAAAAAAAAAAAAAGAATCAAAACACACAGGTTGGGGAAAACGTAACCTTCCAGATCCAGCTGCATAGACAGAAGAAATGCGCTGATGATTTCTGATTATTCGTCAGTCTTCAGATTTCATAACCTGTACTAGCTCCCAATGTTGGGTAAATCACTCAACCTCTGAATGCCTCAGTTCACTTACCTATAAAGTGGGGGACAATTAGAACACTTCTTGGAGTCAGCTGCTCCCTCCCTGTGCCTCCAGTACCTCCCTCCTCCTTTCTATGGACTACAAGATAGTCCCACATCAACAGGTTTTCTTGCTGTCTGGCTTCTGGCTAGTTTGACCAGTTGGGAGCACCAGCAACAGACCAGAGGGTGGAAGAGAATAGTTGGGGTCATATTCACCTGCCTGCCTCCCCACCAGGCCACAATGGGCTGTAGTCATATTCCTCTACTGAAAACCACAGCTCCTGCCAGCAGCCCTGTCCCCTGAACCATTCCAGAAACTGCTCTCTCACCTCATGCTTTCAGAGCTGAGCGGTGAAGGCTTCCATGCCTTGCTGGCCACTTCTGGTGGGATCCCCGACCTTGCCCACACCTTTGTAAATAGTCCCTTCATTAACTTTCCTCAGTTACTCCCTTCTGAGCAGTTCATCTGCCTCCTTATGGGACGCTGGAGAAGGAATCCTTCATAGGATGTATCAGAATGAATCAATACTTGAACCACCTTTCGGCATTAGCTATCATTAGGGCTATTACTAGCAACAGTATTCAACTTCTCTGAGGAATCTTGGGCCACGAGATCTCTCAGTGCCGTAGTTACCTTTCCTTCCCAAGTTCAATACCATTTACTAGTGATAGACATAATATTTTCAGTTGTACAGATGTGGAGTATTATATTCTCTCATCTAAATAATTAAGATAACTCTTCTGCTGCTTTCCCCTTCTCCCCTCCTTCTCTAATGTCCAACCTTCTGATCATGCCATTATCACAGGCAACAAATATCCAGTGGTTCCCCATGACCCTAGAATGAAGTTTAAACTCTACTACTATTTCTCACAATTCAATTCCAACCTGCCTTCAAGAATGTGTTCTACATTTCCCACCTACTAGGATGGCTATTAAAAGAAAAAACGGAAAATAACAAGTGTTGATGGAATCCTTGTGCACTGCTGGTGGGTATGTTCAATGGTACCACTGTGGAAAACAATGGATGTTCCTCCAAAAATTAAACACAGAATTGCCATATAACTCAGCAATTCCACTTCTGGGTATATACCCAAAAGAACTGAAAACAGGAACTTGAACATATCACTGTACATTCATATTCACAGCAGTGTTTTCACAATAGCCAAAAGATGAAAGTAAACCAAACGTCCCTCCACAGATGCATGGATAAACAAAGCGTGCTACATACATGGAACATTATTCGATCTTAAAAGGGAAAGAAATTCTGCCCATGTTACAACATGGATGACCTCTGGGCACATTACGATAAGTGAAATAAGCCAGTCACAAAAAAGACAAATACCATTTATATGAGGTACCTAGAGTAGTCACTTCATAGAGACAGAAAGTAGATTAGTGGTTGCCAGGGGTTGGAAGGGAGGAAATAAGAAGTTTGTGTTTAGTGGAAACAGAGTTTCAGCTGGGGAAGATTAAGAAGTTCTGGAGACGGATGGTGGTGATGGTTGCATTAATAATGTGAATGTACTTAATGCCACTGAACTGTACACTTAAGAACGGTTAAAATGGGCTGGGCACGATGGCTCACGCCTGTAAACCCAGCACTTTGGGAGGCCAAGTCGGGCAGATCAAGAGGTCAAGAGATCAAGACCATCCTGGCCAACATGGTGAAACCCCATCTCTACTAAAAACACAAAAATTAGCTTGGCGTGGTGGCACGCACCTGTAATCCCAGCTACTTGGGAGGCTGAGGCAGGAGAATCGCTTGAACCCCAGGAGGCGGAGGTTGCAGTGAGCTGAGATGGCGCCACTGCACTCCAGTCTCGGCAACAGAGTGAGACTCTGTCTCAAAAAAAAAAAAAAGAAGGGTTAAAATAGTAAATGTTATGTTGTGTATATTTAACCACAGTTTTTTAAAAGGATGTATTCAATAAATATTTATTGCTTGCCTCTGGCACAAAGCACTGTACTGGGCTGCCTCAGGAAGCAAAATGCAAGACCACCATCACTTGGAAGGGAGCTCAGCTCCTGCACATCCCCCACTTGCTCCAGATTCTAGTCAATCCCTTCCCTAATTATGTCTTGCACTTTCATGTTGGAATATAAATTCTTAAAGACAGGACAAGATCTTATTCAGCCTGTATCCCTACAACCTAACAGAATGCTGAGCATGTAGAAAGTGCTCAAGAATTATTGGTCAAATAGGTGAGTAAAAATCCAGGCAGAGGCCAGGTTGCGGTGGTTCACACCTGTAATCCCAGCACTTTGGGAGGCCAAAGTGGGCGGATCACAAGGTCAGGAGATGGAGACCATCCTGGCCAACATGGTGAAACCCCGTCTATACTAAAAATACAAAAATTAGCCAGGCGTGGTGGAGCGCACCTGTAGTCCCAGTTACTCAGGAGGCTGAGGCAGGAGAATCACTTGAATGCAGGAGGCGGAAGCTATAGTGAGCTGAGATCGCACTACTGCACTCCAGCCTGGGCAACAGAGCGAGACTCTGTCTCAAAAAAAAAAAAAAAAAATCAGGCAAAGAAATCTATATCATTTTTCTCATATCTTCTAGCTAGTCAGAACTTAAAATTTCTTGAAGTTATATAGCTATATTTGTAGTAATAGAGGGGCTAGAGCTTCACACTAAACTTACTAACCTCACTTTAAATATTCTGTTCACAAGTAATTCTACTAAGTGCATAAATTGTGGATTTTAGATCAGAACTTCACTCTTTACTAGCCATGCGACCTTGAGCAAGTTAGTGCATGCTCCTAAGGCTGTTTCCCTTATCCATGAAGAGGGAATGCTAACAGTCCTATAGTGAACATCAGTTGTTTTGCAATAAAAAATCCAGGGGCTTATCTCCTGGTGATAATATAACAATTTTCTGCTGGAGAAACACCCCTGCTCCTACTTCTCAGCCTATCGCTAAGGATGAAACATGTGACATATGACCAAGCCCAAGCCTAGTAACATGTGGCACCCTGGTCACAGGAAGAGACACAAGACCCCTTCAATGCTGATGAGCCAGAGTAAGTCATTGTGAGCAATGCTTCGAGGCAGACTCACTTTCTGGCTGGATTTAAAGCCCAGACTCTGTAAGGTCTGGAGCTCTTCCAGCCAGCCTACAATGGGTTGGGACCTCAATGAGGTGACACTAAAAATGGTGCCGACTCCATGAAAGCAAACTGACAAAAATAGAGAAATGAGGTCCTGCTAACAATGCTTGAGGCCTGAATCAGGCCATAGCTGAAATGTCTCCCTCTGGACTGAGGAGTTGTCAGAGCCAAATAATATTTCTTTTTTTGTGAAAACAGTTTGAATGCTGGCATTCCTGACACTTGTAACAGAATTGAGTCCTAAGTACAATATCTCCTGAAAAGTTATTATAAAGGTTAAATGAGGAAACCCATGTAAAGCAGGGCACATAGTACACACTCAATAAATAGCAACTATCAATGTTAACTGCAGTGATTGCTCGTTGTTATGGTAGAAAGCTCCTGCCATCTAGGGACTTTTAACTCATGTGCTTTATCCCTGATTTCTGTCTTCATTATCCAAAAATGATATTCTCTAGGGAGGAATGGTGAGGACTATTTCCTAATCCCATTCCCTCGCAGACAGACATCACTAGTTAACCACTGCACACTTTCTTGCTGAGCCCAGATCAAGCTTTGGATTCCTCTTTGACCCAGCTTTCCAGGCAGCCACTACCGATCAGATGGCATGCAAAATGAAACCAATTTGTCTCAGCTTCGCCGCAATAGTTAGCAAAGTTTTTCTATAAAGAACCAAGTAGTAAGTATTTTAGACATGATCTCTTATCACAAATTCTTCTCCATGTTTTGTTGTGTTGTGTTTACAACCCTTTAAAAATATAAAGCGCATTCTTTGCTCTCTCGGTTGTACAAAAATTCCTGCCCTAGAGCTTTGAAACCAGACTCCAGGGCTGCCTCAGGGAAGCAGGCACCTTCCTATCTTCCTGTGCAGGGGTGCTGGGATCCCAGGAGTTGGAGACCTTGGAGTGGGTGCCCAAGTCAGAAAAGCACCCCGTGAACATACCAAGTGTCAGAAAAGGAACAGAAGAGCTTTGTTGACAGGAGGTTTCCTGTTATCATACCAATAGCAGGCAATCTGAAATTCACACTCTAAGGGATGCTATGATTCAAGGAAAAGCTATAAAACCCACGTGTGCTATGAACTTCACCACTGCCTCCAGAACCAAATTCACTGCACAACCCCTTCAAAAAATTGGACCTCCATCCCCTACAGCCACATCTGAGATGGCCAACCTTTTTATGAGGGAAGTAAGGAAAGAGAAGCATTCAGATCATTACACTTCTTCATTGTTAGTCTGCTCCTCACCATTAAAAGGACACCCCCTGAAGAAGTTTCAAGAGAGTATGCCACATTTCTTTTGACCAACTCTTGATTCCTTAGTATTTCCAAAGGTTTTTTATTGTAGAGTGTTAGATCTAAAGCTTGGTTTGGTTCTCCTATTATTCACTGTGTTTGATTCTGGCATTGGTGAAAAGGACTGGATTTTGTTTGACTGATGTTCATTTATTCATTCAACAAACATGTACCTGCAATCAGAATCCATCTCTCAAGGCACTTGCCAATAGGAAGACAGATACATAGATAATGGTGCAGAATGATGCAAGGGCTATATGCAGAGTAGCATGGCAGCATGAAGCAGAGGCACCTCAATCAGCTGGGTGGGGGAGTGCCATGCAGCCTGCTGGAAGGCAGTATCGCAGCAGCTGAGCTGGAAAGAATGCACAGGAGTTGACCAGACTAGGGACGGTGGGGGAGATGATAGATGCTGAGACTCAGTGGCTTGAGCAGGGCTACACTGGGGGGGGTGAGGTAGGGTGGGGGGAGGCTTGGGAGATGAGGTTAATGAGGAGAGAAGGGTGGGACCATGAAAATGCTTGGAGTCTGAATTCTATCCTGAAAACCACAGAAAACCTCTAAAGGAAATTAAGCAGAATGACTGGCTTCGATTTTTGTTTTCAGAATGAGGGTCTACAGTTTGGAGAATGGACTGGAGTAAGATGATCCTGATTGGGAGCAACAAGCTCAAAAGCAATTGGAACGATTCAGACAAGAAGTGCTGGGAATATGAACTAAGTCAGTGATAGCAGGAACTGAGAGAAGAGGGCGTACAGCCACAACAACAAAAATAATAAGAGCTCACATTTATGCAGCACTTACAACAAGGCATGATGCTTAGTGCTTTCTGGGTATTAACTCATTTTACCTTCACGGTAGCCCTGAGATACCTTTGTTATCTATTATCAACCTCATGCTTCAGATCAGAAAACACAGAAGAGGTTAAGGACCCCAAGATCCAGGAGCTATTAGTGAATGAACCACAGCTCAAACCCGGCTCTCTGGCTACAGAGCCCACACTCCTAATGTCCATATTGGCAACTGTCCTAGCACAGCTGTAGACAGAGGGTCTTCAGGACTGAACACTGAGTGGTTGAGACAGGGGAGATTCTAGGACAATTTCCAGGGATCTGGCTTGGGTAGGTAAACATGTGAATTTCAGTTTCTTGAGCCTCCTCCCCTGAAGCTCCTCCCTAGATCTGTCCTTCCCCTCCGCCCACTGCAAGCACCCACACTCCACCATCACACCACACCCCCTCTCCTTTGCAGTCTTTGCATTACTGCCTTTGGCCATAAAACACAGGGATCTCCCAGTTGAAGTGAAAAACCTCACAAGCATTTCCAATTAGGTCTGAGAAACCCCTGACAACCAACCCTGCTCTTGGTAATAGAGTGGCTTAGGTCTATTATTTTCAAATCAGCCAGAACTGGGAAAACTTTGAGCGAGCGAGCTTGTGCGGTTTCCTTCTGAGAGAGTGAGACCTTGGCAGCCTACTTCTGTGTTTCACCGTATCTGCCCTACCAACAGAACACAGATCTTCTTGCGGGGCTAGTGTGTAAGCACAGAAGCCCACACAGCTGCCTCACCTGCAGCCTCCGACAGACCCGCAGGAAGAAACTGACCCTGGCAGGAGCTCTGCAGAGAGCCAAGTGGCATTCTTTCTCCCTGTACAAAAGTTAAAGCAAGCATCTGCAGCATTAAAAAAAAAAAAAAAAACTTGTGTATTTCCTGCGGACAGGGAGACCTCCTGCCCCTCCCGGGCTGATACAACCCACTTTGCACATCCTGCTTCTCTGGGAGCTAAAAATAAATCGGTATGCACTGAAAAACACTCAAACACATCTCCCCAGCACACCCTTCCCGAGTCCTCGAGGGCAAGAGACACGAATCTTTCAGGTCCTGAGTCCAAAATGCAGACCATTTCCTCGTCCGGGTTCAACCAGCGCCTTTCGGCCGCTCCCTCGACCCCTTCCCCAGACGCCCACGCCCCGCACCCGCCTCCTGCGACCTCTCCCGGCCGACTCCGCAGACCTGGGATTCGGCGGGTGCCCTGGACCCCTGCCCTGGACCCCAGCCCTGGCCCCCGGGCGGGATGCTCCCGATGTCCCTCGGTCGCCGGGCTCACCAACGCCCCCTTCCGCCCAGCGCGCCCCATCCCGCCGGCCCCGCGCGCCTCTGCGCGGCCCTCTGCAAAGTTGCTCTCTCCTTTCTGCCTCCCACCCTCAGGGTCTGTGATTTTGTTTTGTTTTCCCTCAGAGGCACTGGGGGAATGACAGAGGAATTGAATGGGTAAACTGCACCCAGGAGGAAGCTGCTGGAACCAGGTTCCCAGGACCGCGCGCTCCTCGAACCCACCCCTGCGCCCGCAGCGCCCCAAGCGCGCGGGTCCCCCCCAGCAGCCACTCCCGGCGCCGCCGCCCCCGGCACACCCGCCCCGGCTGCAACTCCGACTCCGCTCTGGCTCCGGAGAAGCGGAGGGAGGGCGCTGCGACTCACCGCCTCGGCCGCTCCCGGCGTCTGTGTCGCGGCGGGCGAGGCGGCGGCAGCAGCGGCAGCGCCTTCCCTCCGCCCGCCTCCCCCTGGACAGCACAGCCGCCAGCCGCGCCCCCCTCCCCAGCCTCGCTCGCCGCCTCCCTCCTCGCGGCCGCAGACCCCCTCTCCACTGCAGCCCCGTAGGCAGCCTCTCCGGGGTGGGCTGGACTGCGGGGGTGAGGGGGGGGGCCAAGCTGAGGCGCGGGATTTGCAGGTGCAGTGGACGCCCCTGCCTTGCCCTGGTGCAGCGGCCGGGCGTGTCCCTACTGTGCCCCTTAGTCCTAGCTCACCGCCCAGGCCTCTAGCCAACCTGCACTGGTACTGTCCAAGGGGTGCCATCTGTTTGCCTGCTTGGGTCATGGGAGGTCAGATTCAACCTACAGCACCTCCTTCGAAGCTTCAGTTTGAGTAGGGGCCTGGGGTCCCTGCTCTCCTGCAGTGAAGCTCAAGAAAGCCTTGGAAGGCGGTTGAAAAGCTCAGATGGCCTCCTCTGGACTCATGCCCACAAGGTGGGAGGGGGCTGCTTTTGTCTAACCAGTTTTTTCTCTACCCAGAGCCTCCTGTAAACTGTCTAGGGAAGGCTTAAAAAAAATCCGGAGGAAGACATCTAAGGGTCCCCTCTCCTGCCTCCTCTTCCTCCCCCAAATTTTTCATCATCTCGTGTGGAGATAATGAGAAGCAAAATGTCTTGTCAATTCATTCACCCAATATTTATCGAGTGCCTGCTGGCTGCCAGCACCTGTTTCCTGCCTTGCTGTGTCATCCATTCATGGCCCCTCAAAAGCCACTGTCATTAACTCCTTGTGCTTGTCAACCCAGGTGACATTTCCAGAACCCGAAGAGAAGGTCTCAACAGCAACGCAACTTCATCAGTTTAAAAAGTTGCTGGTTAAAAATACCAAGGCTGCAAAGGCACCGTGACCTGACTTTCCTTGTTGTAATGATTGCAAAATCTTTTAACATGACTGGTTATAGAAAGGACAGTTAGTTACACTGAGGTCCAGACAGCTGCCAGCTCTAATTTAAACATTAAGTAAAAGGTTCTTCTAACCAAAAGCACCCTTTCCTAGTTCAACTGGTTGCCGTCAATTGAAAAGCAAAAATTTATCTGAGAGGCCATTAAATCACTATCAAATACTAAAACCTTCGCTTGCATTGGATCAGCAGATTAGCCCAGCATTTCCCTTCCAGGCCACACTGTGGACCACGAAGAGAAATGCGAGGCTAACCTGCTGACCCAATGCAAGCAAAAGTTTGCACTGGAAAGTTGGATTTTTTGGTTTTTGGTTTTTCTTTTTTTCTTATACTAGGCCCCACCCCAAGAGAGTCTAATTGTCAAAAAATCTGGGGTTCAGGGGTGTCCAACTTTGTATGGGCATTTTTTTCACATGGGCCCCAGGAGATTCTGATGTACATCCAGGATTGGAAACCACCAGGGGGATTAGCCAATCATCAAGCAGGGCCTAAGGCAATGGGACCCAAAAACCACGAAATTTTGATGCAGGGAAAGGTCTGCACAGGTGTTGCAAAGTCAAATATCCCTAAGGGATAAAAGCAGGTGACAAAGAAGTGACTTGAGTGGTTATACAGGGACAAACTGAGAAGAGCACGATGGCCCTGAAAAAGGCAGCCTGGTTTCTCTATGTGGTGAATGAAGGTTCAGCGTGACCATCAAGTTGGGGTATTTTATTTTAGTTTTGTTTTGTTCCCCTAGCCCTCAAGAGAGCCAGAAGTCCATGTTTATTGTAAACTCTTCTAATTTTAAAATATCAGTAACTTATTTTAAAAATAGGCCAGGTGCAGTGGCTCACGCCTGTAATCCCAGCACTTTGGGAGACTGAGGCGAGCAGATCATGAGGTCAGGAGATTGAGACCATCCTGGCTGACATGATGAAACCCCATCTCTACTAAAAATACAAAAAATTGGCCAGGTGTGGCGGTGTATGCCTGTAGTCCCAGCTACTTAGGAGGCTGAGGCAGGAGGATCACTTGCACCCAGGAGGCAGAGGTTGCAGTGAGCTGAGATCGTGCTACTGTACTCCAGCTTGGGCGACAGAACAAGACTCTGTCTCAAAAAAAATATATCTATAAATATATATATGAATACATATATATACACATAAATATTTACATATAATGTGCTCTATAAGCCAAGAAAAAAAGAATTTGTAGGCCAGAAGCGGTCCCCTGGTCATCAGTTCATCACCTGTGGTCTGGACAGACTACGTAGAAAGCAGTTAGGAAGGCAGCAGTGCTTGGGGTGGGATTCCTTGAACAGAGAGGTGATTTTAGAGTCCACTTCATCTACTTTTTTCGTGATGTGACTTTTCTTTAATGATCTCTACTGTTAAAGAAAAAAAGAAACAGTTTTATTGAAGTATAATTCACACATCATACTACTCAAAGTATGCAATTTAATATTTTTTGCATATGCACAGTTAGTTGTACAAACCATTACCATAACCAATTTTGGAACTGATTTTCATCACCCCAGAAAGAAATCCCATACCTGTCAGCACTCACTCCCTTCTTTCCCCAACCCCCAACTTCCAGTGACCACTTATTTATTTTCTCTATATATTGATTTGCCAATTCTGGACACTTTCTATGAATAGAATCACACGTGAGGACTTTGTGACTGGTTTCTTTCACTCAGCATAATGTTTTCAATGCTCTTCCATGTTGTAGCATACATCAGTACCTCGTTCCTCTTTCTGAACACATAAGATTTCATTGTATAGCTCTATCACAGTTTGCTTATCCATTTATCAGTTGACAGACATTTAGTTTGTTTCACTTTTTTACTATTATGGGTAATGCTACTGTGAACATTTGTGCACCAGTTTTTGTGTGGATGTACATTTTCATTTCTCTTGGTTATATACCTAGCAGTAAAATTGCCAGATTACGTGGTAACTCCATGTTGAACATTTTGAGGAGTTGCCATACCTTTTCCCAAAGCAGCCGTACCATTCTACATTCCCACCAGCAGTATACGAAGGTTCCAGATTTCTTCCATATCCTCAACAATACTTGTTACTTGCCACTGAAAAAATTATACTATCCCAGTGGGGGTACAATGATATCTTTTTTTTTCTAATTTTACTTTAAGTTCCAGGATACACGTGCAAACTGTGCAGGTTTGTTACGCAGGTATACGTGGGCCACGGTGGTTGGCTGCACCTATCAACCCATCATCTAGGTTTTAAGCCCCGAATGCATTAGGTATTTGTACTAATGCTCTTTCTCCCCTTGCCCCAACCCCCCAAGAGGCCCCAGTGTGTATTGTTCCCTCCCTGTGTCTATGCGTTCTCATACAATGGTATAATATTTGATTTCCATTTTCCTAATGGCTCATGGTGTTGATCTTTTCATGTGTGTACCAGCCATTTATATAACTTCTTCAGAGAAATGTCTATTCAGGTCCTTTGCCCGTTTTAAATTTGGTTATTTATCATTTTCTTATCTAGTGTGAGAACTGTTTTATATATTCTGGATATAAGTCCCTTATCGGATCTATGGTTTGTCAATATTTCCTTCATTTCTGTGAGTTTCCTTTTTATTTTCTTGTGGTGTCCTTTGAAGCATAAAAGTTTTCCATTTTGATGAAACGTAAATTATCTATCTTTTCTTTTGATGCTTGTACTTTTAGTGTCATATCTAAAAGGCTTCGCCTAATTCAAGGGCATAAAGATTTATGCCTAAATGTTGAGCCCTGCTTTTTTTTTGTTTGTAAGATGAAGTTTCACTCTTGTTGCCCAGGCTGGAGTGCAATGGCACCATCTCGGCTCATTGCAACCTCTGCCTCCCAGGTTCAAGTAATTCTCCTGCCTCAGCCTCCCAAGTAGTTGGGATTACAGGCTCCCGCCACCACACCCGGCTAATTTTTGTATTTTTAGTAGAGACGGGGTTTCACCATGTTGGCCAGGCTGGTCTTGAACTCCTGACCTCAGGTGATCCACCTGCCTCAGCCTCCCAAAGTGCTGGGATTACAGGTGTGAGCCACCACACTTGACCAAGCCCTGCTTTTTTAAGTGCTCTTTTAACAGTGTGGTATTGGAAACTGGGAACACTGAGACAAGCAGCGGTGAGTCTACAGTGAGAGCCTCCCACCTCCAGAGGTCTCATTTGCTGGGACAGTTCTCTCACCACCTCATTTGGTCAACTTTGGGCACTGAATGGCAGGTTTGTGTCAAGCAAGCAACTGAATGTATAGATTTTAGACTAGCCAGGCCAACAATGGCAAGTATGCATTCATTCACACACCAAAATATTTCCTAAGGCCTCCTATGTGCTTAGAACTGCTCCAGGCTCTCAGGATATAGCACTAAACAAAACAGACAGGTTCATGCTCTTGTGGGACTTATAGTTTAATGAGAGAGAAAAATAGAGCACATGAGACACATATTAGATGAGTGTGTATGTCAATAATTCACATAGAATGATAGATGGAATAGCTGAGGAAGGAGCCAGGCAGAGGAAATATAGTGCAAAGGCTCTAATTTGGGAGGGAGGGGCAGGGAGGGAAAATACACATCTTATTCTGGAAACAAAAATCAAATGTGGCTGGAGCTTGGTGGGGGCACCTTTGACTGAATTCCCCAGCAAGTAAAGCCTGAGCAAAAGGTTAGGCATGAACACTGCATAAGGAAGTGAAATCACAGGGAAGTAGGACTGAGAGAAAAAGGAAGTGAGTCAGGAGAAGAGGGAGAGCAACTACAAAGAAGTGCATTCTGTGGCCAAGCATTGCCACTCAAGTCTGCAGGAGCACCATGGGTTAGTCAGGAGGCAGCATGGGGGTATTACTGAGAGTTTGGGAGGGATCCAGAGAGAGGTACTGATCTATGGTCTTCAGAGAAACAATGTAATGCTTCTGAAACTCCAAACGTCTGTCTGCAGTGGAGGAAGACTACTGGTATGGTTGGAAGAAGAAAATTTATTAGCAGGCTCCCTTCTCCCATTAGTCAATGTTAACTTAGCCCTCCTAGGCTGCATGTGAGTGGCCACCAAGTAGCTGCCTGGACAACATCAGGGAAGTCCCAAGGTGGAAGGCAAGGCATATGGCAGGAGGTGAAGCACTGCTGGGCTGGCTGTACCTGAGAGCACCCTTGAGGGACTGGGAGCAGCAGCCACAGTGAGCACCTCAATCTGAAGCAGCAGCAGAAGTAGCAGCAACCTGGCCCCCTGAACACAGTGACAGTGCAGACCACTGCTAGGTTTGCTCTAGCAAATTCGCGCATTATCATCAATCTTAGAGGATGCATAAAATGAGTTTAATACAGTGGACAAAAGGGAGAGTGAAAAACAAGGTCACAGAGTGTCAGGGCCAGACCACAGACTGTTTTGCAACTCGGGATCAAGAACATAAAAGTTATTCTCAGTTGGAATTTGTTCTAAGAACAATGTAAAGTCACAGAAGGCTCTTTTGAAATTTATTTTTTAATTGACAAGCAATAAAATTTACTTTCTTAAGAAACAGTTCTGCGAGTTTTAATAAATGCGTGATTGAGTAGCCATCACTTCTATCAGAATTCAGAGCATGGTCAACCCTCCAAAAATGTTACTGCCCATTGTAGTCAAGACTGTCCCCTAACCCTAGCCCCTGGCAATCACTGATGTGCTCTTTGCCTCTGTGATTCTTTCTTTTCAAGAAGGTCAGATCAATGAATCATATAGTATGTAGCCTTTCAAGTCTGGCTTTACTTAGCATAAAGCATGTGTGATTCATTTGTGTTGTTCAGTACATCAATGATTTATTCCTTTTTATGGTATGCATGTACCATAAAAAGGTTGTTATTCATTCACCAGTTGAAGGAAAGTTATTTCCAGTTTGGGACAATTATTAATAAAGCTACTAAAATAGTTGCCTACATTCTTTGTGTGTGAATAGAAGTTGTTATTACACTTGGTCAAATACATAGGACTGGCATTGCTAGATCCCGTGGTAAGTGTATAACTATGATATATATAGCTAAACTATATATATCAAAAAGACAGAAAGATGCTGGCAAGGATGGGGAGAAAGGGGAATGCTAACACACTGCTGGCGGAGATGTAAATTAGTACAACCACTATGGAAAACTGTATGGAGGTTCCTCCAAAAATGAAAAATAGAACTGCCATATGATCCAGCTGCTAGGTATATAGCCAAAAAAAAGGAAATCAGTATATCAAAGAGATACTTATACTCCTATATTTACTGCAACACCATCCACAATAGCCAAGGTATGGAATCAAGTGTGTCTGTCAATGGATGAATGAATAAAGAAAATGTGGTATATACACACAATGGAATATTATTTAGCCAAAAAACAATGAAATTTTGTCATTTGTAGCAATGTAGGTGGAATTGAAGAACATTGTGCTAAGTGAACTCAGCCAGGCACAGAAAGACAAATACCACATTCTCACTAGATGTGGAATTTGAAGCAATTAAACTCAGAAGCGGAGAGTAGAATAGTGGGTGATTACCAGTCTGGGAAGGGGGAGGAGCATGAAAGAAAGCTGCTTAACAGGTACACAAACACAGTTAGATAGAAGGAAGAAGTTCTAGTGTTCGATAGCACAGTAGGGTGACAATAGTTACTAATCATTTATTATGTTTCAAAATCATTACAAGGGAAGATCTGAAATGTCCTCAACACAAAGAAATGATAACTGTTTGAGGTGATGGATATTCTAATTATTCTGGTTTGATCATATTATACATCGCATACCTCTATCAAAATGTCATATGTACCCCACAAATATGTAAAATTATTATGTATCAATAAAAAAGAAACTGCCAAACTGTTTTTGAAATTGCATTTCAACAGCAATATATGAGAGTTCTGGTTATTCTTTTTAAAATTTTATTGTAAATTGACAAGTTATAATTGCATATATTTATGGGATACAAAGTGATTTATGAATTCAATGTAGAATAATTAAATCAAACTAATTAGTATGTCCATTACCTCAAATACTTATCATTTTTTGTGGTAAGAACATTTGAAATTTACTCTTAGCAATTTTGAAATGTATAATACACTATTATTAACTATATTTGCCACGACATGCAATAATAGATCTCAAAAGAAAAACTTATTTCTCCTGTCTAAGACCTGGTATTGATTGTCATTTCCTCCTTCCTACCCCCAGTGTTGATAACCACCATTCAGTTCTCTGCATTTGTGCGTTTGATTGTTTTAGGTTCTACATGTAATTGAGAACATGCAGTTTTCGTCCTTCTGTGCCTGGCATATTTCACTTAGCATAATGTTCTCCAAATCCATCCATGTTGCCACAAACGACAGGATTTCCTTCCTTTTAAAGGCTGTGTAGTATCCTATTGTGTATATACTTATATAGCACATTTTCTTTATCCATTTCTCTGTTGATGGACATTTCGGTTGATTCCATTTGGTTGATTCCATTTTGGTTATTGTGAAGAGTGCTGCAACAAACACTGGAATACAAACATCTCTTCAACAAGTTAACTTCAAATCTTTTGGGTAAATACCCAGAAGTGAGTTTGCTGGGCTGTATGGTAATTCTATTTTTAGTTTCTAAAGGAAGCTCCATATAGTTTTCCATGACTGTATTAATTTATATTCCCACCAACAATGCACAAGCGTCCCCTGTTATTCCCTTCCTTGCCAACACTTACTTTTTGTCTTTTGATAATAGCCATTCTGACACATACCTCATTGTGGTTTTAATTTGCATTTCCCTAATGATCAGCAATATTGAGCATTTTTTCACATAGCTGTTGGCTATTTGTGTGTCTTCTTTTGAGAAATGTCTATTCAGGCCTCTCGCTCATTTTAAAATCAGATTATTTCTCTTCTTGCTATTGAGTTCTTTATATATTTTAGATATTAATCTCTAATAGATGTATGGCTTTCAAATATTATCTCCTAATCCATAGATTGTCTCTTCATACTGTTGTTTCCTGAGCTGTGCAGAAGCTTTATAGTTTGATGCAATCACATTTATTTTTGATTTTGTTGCCTGTACTTTGGGGGTCAAATCCAAAAACTCATTGACCAGACCAATGTTATGTAGTTTTTCCCCTATGTTTTCTTCTAGTAGATTTACAGTCTCAAGTCTTATGCTTAAGTCTTTAATTCCTTTTGAACTGATTTTTGTATATGTTATGACATAAAGGTCCAATTTAATTCTTTTTTATGTGTATATCCATTTTTCCTGACACCATTTATTGAAGGGACTATCCTTTGCACATTGTGTATTCTTAGCATCTTTGTCAAAAATCAATTGATGGTTCATTACTGGCTCCCCATTCTGTTCCATTGATCAGTATGTCTATTTTTATGATAGTACCTTACTGTTTAAATTATTATAGCTTTGTGGCATAGATTGAAAGCAGATAGTGTGAGGCCTCCAGCTTTGTTCTTTTTGATCATGATTTCCTTGCCTATTCAGGGTTTTTGTGTGTGTGTGTGTGTGTGTGTGTGTGGTTGTAAATGAATTTTATTTACCTTTTTGTTGTGCATTCTTTATTCTGAGACCCAAGTGTCCTTGTGATATGATTAGCCATCATCCAGAAAAACTTAGAACCCTCCTACATTGCTAATGAGATTGAAAAATTGTGTAGTTACTTTGCAAAAATATTTATTAGTTCCTCAAAATGTTAAATACAGAGTTACAATATGCCCCAGTATTCCATTCCTAGGTATATAAAAAGAAATAAAAGCAAATGTATTAATCAGGATTCTCCAGAGGGACAGAACTAAATCAGCTAACATGAAAGGGAGTTTATTAAGAATAATGGCTCCCACGATCACAAAGAGAAGTTCCACAATAGGCCATCTACAAGCTGGGGAAGAAAGAAGGCAGTAGTGGCTCAGTCCAAGTCCAAAAGCCTCAAAAGCAGGGAAGCTGACAGTGCAGCCTTCAGTCTATGGCCAAAGACCATAGGGCCCCGACAAACAATTGGCATAAGTCCAGGAGCCCAAAGGCCAAAGAACCTGGAGTCTAATGTCCAAGGGCAGGAGGAAGGAAAGAAAGCACCCAGCACAGGGAAGGAGAGGGGAAGTCAGAAGACTCAGCAAGCCAGCTGATCCCACCTTCTTCCTCCTGTTTTGTTTTAGCTGCACTGGCAGCCAGCTGATTGGATAGTGCCCACCCACATTGAGGGCGGGTCTTCCTCTCCCACTCCATTGACTCAAATGTCAATCTCCTCTGGCAACACCCTCAAAGACATACCCAGAAACAATACTTTATCAGTATCTAGACATCCTTCAGTACAATCAAGTTGATACCTAATATTGACCGTCACAGCACATATCCACACAAAAACTTGAACGTAAGTGTTCACAGCAACATTATTCATAACAGCCAAAAAGTGGAAACAAATTAAATTTCTGTCAACTAATATATGGACAAACAAAATGTGGTATATCCATACAATGGAATATAATCTGGCTTTAAAAAGAATGAAGTACTGATGCATGCTACAGTATGGATGAACCTTAAGAACATCATGCTAAGTGAAAGAAGCGAGTCACAAAAGACCACATATTGTATGATTCCTTTTATATGGAATGTGCAGGACAGGCAAATCCATACAGACAGAAAGTAAGTTAGCAATCTCCTAGGGTTGCAGGGATGAAGGGGAAATGGAGAATGACAGCTGTGGCTATTGGGTGGTAATTAATTACCTCTGGAGTTGAGCCTAATATTCTACATTTCTAACAAGTTCCCAGGTGATGCTGATATTGCTTGTCCAGGAATCACACATAGAGTAGCAAAGGATGTCTGAGACATTTTTCTTTCAGGATGGCATACCAAAACCTCTGTAACAAGAGAAAAGGCTTGGGGAGGGGAGTTGATCAGTAGTCAACACTCCCAGCTGCTTTTCATATGCTCTCTAAATTGAACCTGCCATTTATCAGAGGTTTGAAAACAGCTGAACCAAAATCTCATTAGAATCACCTGGGAAGATAGAGCCGGGGTGACAGTGAAGCAAGAGAAATTGATTGCCTGGGCCACAAAATTTCAGGTCGCTATAGCAGAGATCTGCCCCTGGATAGACTGGTTAGGAGGGTACTTTTCATTGACTCTCTTGGAGAGAGTAAGGGATGTATCTTCTATGTGTTTTAGATTAGTATTCTTATTAATAAAAAGCACCTTCACCCACCCGCAGGTGATTCAGTGGTTCAGATAGATTTGGAGCCCACCAATGTAGAAGACTTCTTTCCTCCCTTCTGGATCTTAAATTCTATGATACAAGCTCCTTTATTCAACTCAAGCGTTTACTCTGTTTTCTATATGACATGCACTATTTTGGGCCCTCTATCTACAGAAATCAAAGCTTAGTACATACTTCACCAACCATAAGGTCTACTGAGAAAGACTCATTGCGGGGAAAATGCTCTAATAGTCAAATGCATTTGCTTCTACTCATTCTTAATTTCCTAGATCCTTGAATAAGGAAAAGAGATCTTCACACTGAGCTCTAACTGAATCCACGGTGCCTAGATCAAAGCTACATCCTGTGTAGCCACCTAAATCCAGTCTTTTCTGAATTTTGCCCACAGAAGAGTCTTCCTCTTGTCTGTGAAACCTCAGAATTTGTACACTCCCTTTGAGATAATTTAAGCCTGACATCTTAATTAAGACTTCGTAATTTTCCTTTAGATCTCTTCTTTCCCCTTCAGTTTACAGGCTCTATAAAAGGATTCTATTTCTTTTAAGTGTCTCTTCCTTTATCTCCATTCAAGGATGAACATATCTCTACACACTACATCTAGATTATGGGTTTTTGTTCCTCCTACATGCATATTTAATAATATCTCTTCGTCTGATTATAGTTCATGCTTACTAGCTAAGGATATGCTGACATACCGCACCAAAGTCACAACTTCACTGCGTGGTGGGAAGTGAGTAGAGAGGTTGTCATTAAAGTGGATTGTCCACTGTCATAGCACAGTACTACTTCAGTATTACTCTTCATCTCCAAAGTATGGATGTGAAAAAGCAGACCAGTAAGGTTGGCAGTGACACTTGATCAGTCATCTTCTAACTTTTCTCACGAATACTAATTTTCTGAAATAAAGACTTTTCATCAATTAACTTTTTTTTTTTTTGAGACAGAGTCTTGCTCTGTCACCAGGCTGGAGTGCAGTGGCACGATCTCGACTCACTGCAGCCTCTACCTCTAGGGTTCCTGCAATTCTCCTGCCTCAGCCTCCATGGAAGCTGACATTACAGGTATGTGCCACCATGCCTGGCTAATTTTTGTATTTTTAGTAGAGATGGAGCTTCACCATGTTGGCCAGGCTGGTCTCGAACTCCTGACCACAGGTGATCCACTGCCTTCGCCTCCCAAAGTGCCAGGATTACAAGAGTTAGCCACTGTGCCCAGCCAATTAACACTTTTCATAATAATAAATTTGATAATTTTGTTTAATCTTGAAAGTATTCCATAAAAGACAAGTGGTAGCGGTCCCAGAAGTTTGAAGAACATGTTATGGGAGAAAATTATACAACTGAGAAAACTTCACCCATTAACTTTTATTTGCCTTATTAAGATAAGGCAAATTTAAAAAATGAAAAGACTTTTTTTTTTTTTTACTGTTAGTAGTAACATACTTCAGTCATTTCTTGGAAAGCCTCTTCTATATGAAGCATGATGGGGTTACAAAGATCCATAAGCTAATTCTCCTACCTTCAGGGAACTGTTTAATAGAGGAAAGAGACACATAAACAGATGGTGACATTGCATTAGATTGGTGCAAAAGTAACAGCAGGTTTTGCCACTAAAATAGCAAAAACCGCAATGACTTTTGCACCAATCTAATAATTCAGAGGTGTGCTGTGGTCAGAGAAGGACAGCTGTCTTGAGAGTTCACAAGAGGGTCTCTAATCCAGATCCAGATGAGCCAGTATCTTTGAGTCTAAAATAAAAATAGCTAACATTCAGTGCTTGCTGTGTACCAGGTACTCTTTAAGCACATGGCACACATTTGCACATTTAATCTTCACCAAAAATCCACAAGGAAAGTACTACTATCACCCCACTATCAAATGAAGGTTTTAAAAAGGTTATTGACTTGCCCAAGGTCACAAAGCTCTGCAGATGCTAGGTTGGAATCCAGTGTGAGGTCATTGGTATAATAACATCTCAGAGATGTCCACATCATTATCCCAGGCTCTAAAGGAGAATTAAGAGTGAAAGATGAGTTAAAATTGCTAATCAGTTGGCCTTAAGTAGGAACAGAAGCTCGTATAATCCAGGTGTGTCCAATAAATTCATGAGGCTCCTTAGATGTACAAGAGGGAGCAGAAGAAGCAGAGGGAGATACAAACCACAGAAAACAGAGTGGGATGCAACATTGCTGGCTTTGGAGATGGAGAAAGGGCCCCACGGAATGGAGGCCATTCCTGGAGATGGCCTCCTCTAGAAGTTGGAAAAGGCAAAGAAACAGGTTTTCCCCCTAGAGCTTCTGGAAAGAAAACAGCCCTGCCAGTATCTTGATTGCAGCCTAATGAGACCCATTTCAGATTTCTGACCTCCAGAACTGCTAGATAACACGTCGTGTTGTTTGAAGCAACCACAATGCAGTAATTTGTTAGCCCCAGTAAAAAACTCACACAAAGGTCCAACTCTCTCATTCCAGTGCATAGGCCTGAATTCCAGAACCTTCTTCCTATTTAGAAAAAATGTAAGCTGATATACAGCTTTGAATAGTTGGCCCAGAACTCCTTGCTTGATTCTTATCCATTCTGAAAGTCACCACCAGTCTTTCACTCTCACACATTGCCCCATCCCTTTGGCATTTCTCAGAGTATCTTTGATTCACCTGTAAACTAGAAGGATTCATGGTCTGATTTTCTAGCAGAACATTGCCCAAAATGTCAGAGAATTATAAGCACAAGACATTATCAGAAGGGGGAGAGCACTTTCATTCACACTGTGACAACTCCTATCAGCCAGGCTATCACTCCTGCACCCATCACACACACTCCTGAAACTTTTGTAGAATATGGGAGACAGCCTAAGTATTAGGTTTGTGCAAAAGCAACTGCTGTTTTCATCATGAAAAGTAACGGTGAAGACCGCAATTACTTTTGCATCAACCTAATACTTAGTGGCTTGACAGTAAGTAGAGATTTGTTGCCCTCAGTTATGTCCCCAACACATAGTTGGTCTGGCTCTAGGCAAGGCATTCTCAAGAGACAAGAATGCCTTGAATGTTCAGGCAGCTGCCTTGCCTGCAACTCCCCCAAGAATTAGTGAAGGGGGAGAATCCAGCTCTGGGCTGTAAGAGATCATTTTCACTGTTTTCTGCAAAGCTGTCAGAGACCATGAGAGCAAGTGAAGAGAGAGGCTTCCTCTCCCTGCTTACATGGGCACCAACCCACTGATCATTTTATCATCTTTGCAGTTCATCTCACAAGCCTTCAACACATTCTCTAGGTCTCTCATATGTGCCACTCAAAACAAAATGCAGTTCTCTGCAAAGATCCTTCTGACACCTGGGCACCAACCTTGAGGCCATCGAAGTGTGCTGTAATCCTGAGAGCTGATTGTTGAGTAGTCAGGAATTGTGCAAGCCACTGGGAGCATTTACCCAACAGAATTGGACAAATGCCACAAATAAGGATTTCTCCCTCCCCCTTCCTGCCCCCCACAGCTGGTTTCTCAGGATACCACCTGGTCACACTGGTGTGTGTATGTTGAACATGGTGCTTATTTATTTGCTTTTAAAAGTCAGCAGGACAAGTAAGACTGCCATTCAGCTTGCAGGCCATGAAGACCTAAAGACAGGACAGTCAACCATGAGAAAAAAATATAGCTTCCAAGCCCAATACTGGCTCTGTGATACAATGTAGATAAAAACACAATGTGTTACATTGGCAGGGCAGACACGCTTACTGAGGCTCAGAGGAAAGAAAGAACATTTGGTTAAGATCAGAGGCATCTTCATGGAGGAATTAGTTGAGCCTTTACTTCTTGTTATACCGATAATTGCTGAGTACCTCCCACGTGCTAAATCCTGTGCTAGGTTCTGCAGGGAATACAAAGATGAACCCAGACAGGGGATCCTCTCCTAGAAGAACATGCGACTTTAAGGGACCTCCAAGAAGGACCCTCCGGGCATCTGGGTTCTCATCCGGGGGTTGTATCAAGACTGTTTTCCTTGGTCCCTGCTGCTATCTCCATCTTTAGCTTTTCTGCTTCTTGACACCGCAAATTTGACCTGCTCCTTGCCTTCTGTTCTCTGCTCCTCAGACTTCTGCGTGTGGATTTACAATTCTGGGTGTGGTCCTCCCCAGCCTTTCACGCCCTTTTTCTTCCTGTAGCTCTCAGCTCATATGCCAGCCCTCAGGCAGGATTCCACACCGCGTGCCAATGCAACCCCCATACACATGTGCACACTGAGATCCAGCTACACTTTATTACATCACCCAGTTTCTTTCTTCCATGGCAGTTATCATAAACTGTACTTAAGTCATTTATTTGCTTCCTTTTTTATTGGCTGTCCCTACTACTACCACCTACTACTAAATCAGTTCTTTAAAAGGCAGGCACCATACCTATCTCATTTACCACCACATTCCTAACTCCTAGTGCACCCAATGACAAATATTTAATTAATTGATACAAATATAAATGAAGTGAAATGATTGGATCTCAGAAGAGGAAGAGGTTACATTCAACTGAAAAGATCAGTAAAGACTTCATAGAAGAGATAGGATTTGAGCTGAAATTTTTTTTTTTCTTTTTAAGGTGGAGTCCTGCTCTGTCACCTAGGCTGGAGTGCAGGGGTGCAATCTCTGCTCACTGCAACCTCCACTTCTCAGGTTTAAGCGATTCTCCAGCCTCAGCCTCCTGAGTAGCTGGGATTACAGGTGCGCCACCATACCCAGCTAATTTTTTGTGTTTTTAGTAGAGACGGGGTTTTGCCATGTTGGCCAGGCTGGTCTCCAACTCCTGATCTCAAGTGATCCACCCACCTCAGGCTTCCAAAATGCTGAGATTACAGACATGAGCCACCGCGCCCAGCCTGAGCAGAATCTTAAGGGATAGGCAGGATTTGGGAAGCAGAAGGTACAAGGTGAGTAAAGGCATGAAGGAATAAGCAGAAACTGGCAGAGGAAGAGATAAGAAGAGCATGAGAGTTGCTCCAAAAAAGACTGGACATGTAGCCATTGCTATCAGTTCAGCTATACATTTAAAACTTATAATTTTGAAAAGAGAAACATCTCATTTTTCTTTCCTTAAGACAGTGATTTCAAAATCAAGCTCCACAGAGTCCTCTTTGGCACAGCTTGGCTCGGGGTGAGTTGGAGGAGGGACTGTTTATCTGGACTTGACTTCCCCACTCCCATCCCCCAATTTCCCAACCTCAATCAGCCAGAGTGGCTCTGCTTTTATCCATTCTATCTGTTTGTGCTTTCAAGGAAGGTGGATCTCATCTTCCTTGCTTTATCTTCTCTACATGACAGTATTTCCTTATGCTTCTTTTGTTTTTGTTTTCAATTTTCATGGGAAAATATGCTTTTCTTTTTCTTTTTTTTTCTTTCTTTTTTTTTTTTTTGTCTTCTTAAATAAACACCTTCCCTCCAGCCCCAGAGATCTGGACACTCTGGGTTTCCATATTAGATTTTTAGGGCAAAGATATGTTCTTTAAGGAGATAACACTTTCAAAACATAAGTTCTTTCTTCTTTCTTATAGATCCTATGAGACATAGATGGATATATTTGCAAAGTATGTTTATGATTACATCACAAAACAGTATCATGGCCATGTTTAAAGAATTGGAAACGGAGAAAGTAGATTTAGCTGTCTAAGTAGAAAGCAATTTTGCCTTCTGGGTTCTGGAATGGTGCTAAATTTTAATAGTAAATAGAAATAAACGGAGTAATTATTCTACACCGCATTGTGAATATTGTGAACTACACTCAAAAAGGTAATTTTAAAACTCAAAGTACCCTTATCTGTTCTGACATTTTTATGTTGCATTCTGCCTCTGACAGGTTTCGGTCTTGCTGGTAATTCATTTCAAATTAAAAGGAGAATACCTCCTTTCTCATTCTGTGATTCAAATCTATGCTAATTTCTCCATAAACCACAAGTTTTATTTCCATTTCCGTTTAAAAGGCACCTCTACAGAAACCTTAGTCTGTCATGGCTTGATCAAGGGGCATTTTATTTTATCTTTACCGGTATTATCTTTGCTGATAAGAGTTTTAGATCCACAAAGACTCAGAAAGTTTTATATTGATTAATCCTTACATGGTATTAGAGGTTGAATCCCTGCTATAACAAATTCCAGGGTAATTAAAATTGTATGGTAATAAATCTCATCCGTCTAGGAGCCCATTCAAGAAATTCTAATAAACTAAGTAATTTTAAATGTAATTACAGTAGCATTTGGTCACTATTTTTCATATCTTACTGAAAAGTGTGGAAGTAAAACTAAGGGTCTGACACAGACGCAAACTTTAGGATTAAAAAGTATACAGGTTTTCTTATCAGGCTGCACAATCTCTACCGCTGGTGCTCTCATTCATATTAGAATTCCTTAGTTTCTGGTTCTAGTAACAGTAAGAAGTGCAGCAATGGACTCATGCCATAGATCCATACACACCGTCACCCAGAAAGAAAGCAGCTGGCTAGACGGCCTGCTGAAAACTCAATTAGAGCAACAGCTGGGAGACAACACTCTGAATGGATTAAGACAGGATGCGGTTAGGCTTTAAGTTAACAACCAGTATAAAGGAATATAAGCAGAATATCCAGGTCCAGGAACAAAGAGGTGGAAATGGGAGTAGCTTCTCTTACTATTGCATTTATGAACCCAATTATATAATTTTCCTACCCATCCCTGCAACTTTGAGCTTGGTGGGTTTGGAGGTCTTGGTGTTTTTTGTTTTGTTTTGTTTTGTTTTGTTTTGTTTGAGACATCGTCTCTCCCTGTAGCCCAGGCTGGAGTGCAGTGGCGCCATCTCGGCTCACTGCAACCTCTGCCTCCTGGATTCAAGCAATTCTCCTGCCTCAGCCTCCCAAGTAGTTGGGATTACAGGCATAGGCCACCACGACCAGCTAATTTTTTGTATTTTAGGCAGAGACGGGGTTTTACCATGTTGGCCAGGCTGGTCTTGAACTCCTGACCTCAGGTGATTCACCCACCTCAGCCTCCCAAAGTGCTGGGATTACAGTCATGAGCCACTGCGTCCAGCCAGTCTTCGTTCTTAAAAGAGAAATTCTTACCATGTCCAGCCAGTCTTCGTTGTTAAAAGAGAAATTCTTCCACAAGAAAACACAACAAAAGTGCCACTGAATTGGAAGTTTAAAGGGTACCTGACCATTCTGGGTTCCTTGTGTCCCTGACCCAACAGGCAAAGGGTTACTCTTCTGGCTGGCTAGCATGATTTTTCCCAACTACCGAAAGGAAATAGGGTGGCTGCTGCACAATGGTGGTGAGGAAGATTATGTTTGGTGCCCCAGAAGATTCATTCTCTAAGGTACTTCTTAATACTCCCATATCCAAGAATAAAAATTATTAAGAATGTACCAAAAAAAAAAAAAAAAGCCAGGCACGGTGGCTCATACCTATAATCCCAGCACTTTGAGAGGCCAAGGTGGGCAGATCACTTGAGGTCAGGAGTTCAAGACCAGCCTGGCCAACATGGTGAAACCTCGTCTCTACTAAAAATATAAAAATTACCCAGGCATGTGGTCTGCACCTGTAATCCCAGCTACTCAGGAGGCTGAGGCAGGAGAATTGCTTGAATCCAGGAGGTGGAGGTTGCAGTGAGCCAAGATTGTACCACTGCACTCCAGCCTGGGCGACAGAGAGGTACTCTGCCTGAAAAAAAAAAACAATTTGCAAAAAAAAAAAAACAAAAAAAAAGTACAAAGCAGGGCTACTAAAGATGCAGATTCTTCAAGAATGAAGGCTTGAGTTACTTCATCAAGTAAATGACTCTGATCAGCTGAAATTCTGATCAAAACAAAGGAAACATGGAATAGAAGTGGAATAAGAAAGTTCAACAGCCTCCTTGTGACCATTTACAGACATGAGGACTCTTAACAGTTACGCATATTTCCTTCCTTGCTTGTCATATGTATTTAGTGTGTGCATGTATATGTATATATTTGTGTGTATGTATTCATATATATGCTATAAAATTCATATATATGTTAATTATTAATGTGTATATATACCTTCTAGCATATTTATTTATAATTTTCTCTCCTCTTTTCCTTTATTATTGAATATAAGAATTGATGGTGGTGGTTAACATTGTGATTCACTGTTAGGTAACAAAATATTCAGGTGGCACTGTGACTGAATTTAAAAGGTCATTAACATGGTCTAGAGATAGCCACCGTGAGTGTCTCATAGGGATGGACTCAATGACTTTTGGAACTTTTTGTTTCTTCATTTTGGAGAGAGAGTAAAGAATATTTTGGTCACACAAAACTTAGTTACCTTTTGTTAAGAGTTAGTATAAACAAGATTTTATTGTTGTATGGAAGTATAAACATGTAGAAAAGTGGTTATGAATGCTGAGTGGCCAAAGAGGTGAACTGCATCGAGTGATTAAACGATTGTCTTTCAGTTTCAACTCACTGTATATACTCTACTGCTGGAGACTTCAAGACTACTTTTTCAGTAGTTAATAGAATGAACAAGTAGAAGGAAATTCATAAGGATATAGAATTCCTAAATAATACTATTGACTTGATCTCATTGACATTGCTAGAGCACTTCTCCCAACAACACCAGAATACGTGTTCTTTTCAAGTTCATATGAAACATTAACCATGATAGACCGTGTTCTTGGCCATATAACAAATTTTAACAAATTTTAAAAAATTGAAATCATGCAAAATATGTTCTCTGAGCATAAAACAAACTAGAAGTCAATCACAGAAAAATATCTGGAAAAATCTCTAAATATTTGGATTTTTTCTTTTTGAGACAGAGTCCTGCTCTGTCACTCAGGCTGGAGTGCAGTAGTGTAATCTCGGTTCACTGCAACCTCTGCCTCCTGGGTTCAAGTGATTCTCCTGTCTCAGCCTCCCCAGTAGTCGGGATTATAGGCAATGGCCACCATGCCCAGCTAATTTTTGTATTTCTTTAGTAGAGATGGGGTTTCACCCTGTTGGCCAGGCTGATCTTGATCTCCTGACCTCAGGTAATCTGCCTACCTCGGCCTCCCAAAGTTCTGGAATTACAGGCATGAGCCACCACACCAGGCAATATTTAGAATTTAAGTCCCCTAATATTCAGAAATTAGACAACACATTTATAAATTACCTATTGGTTAAAGAAGTTTAAAGAAAAGTTAGAAATATCTTCAGAGAGGGGTATTGACTGACTGTAATTGCGAACCTGCCTATTTGTCCTTAAAGTTCTTTCATGTATTTTGTATTTGTTCTTTCATGTATTTGTCCTTAAAGTTCTTTCACGTATTTTGCTTCATGCATTTTGAAATGTTTATGTTCTCTAATTAATTGACTAGTGTGTTATGATGAAATGATCCTCATTACTCCTGGTAACAGTCTGTACTCTGAAATCTACCTGTCCAATATTAATGTAGTCACTCCAGCTTTGTTTGATTAGTAGTCACATCATATATTTTTTATCTTTTTACTTTTAGCAAATTTGCGTTATTATATTTAAATTTGGTTTCTTTTCAGCAGGATATCACTGAGTTTTGCCTTTCTATCTTGTTTGACAATCTCTGCCTTTTAATTAATGTTTAGATTATTTCCATTTAATCTGATTATAGATATGTGTGGGCGTAAATCTACCATTTTGTTCATTATTTGTCACCTCAGTTATTTTGTTCTTTGTTTTCTGCCTCTTTATTTTTTATTATTCCATTTTATTTTCTTTGTTGACTCATTAGCTATGCCTCCTTTTGTTTATTTTATATGATTGGTTTTGTGATTTTAGTGATGGCTTTAGTTACTTTGTTACTGAATGCCCTTTTTAGTGATGACTCTATCATAGAAATGATATGCCCTCAATTATAATATTATACTCTCAAGTAATAATATACCACTTCACATATAGTATAACATTACAACAACACAGTTCTATTTCCCCTTCTCAACCTTTGCACTGTTTTTATACATTTCACTTCTACATATGTTATAAACCCCACAACCTAATGGCATTATTTTTGTTTCAAATAGTCACTTATATTTTGAGATATTTAAAAAATAAGAAAACTGTATTTGATATGTACCCATATATTTTCCATTTCTGGTATTGTTCAGTCTTTTAAATAGATCCAGATTTCTATTTGGTATCATTTGCCTTCTACCTGAAGTACTTCCTTTAACACTTTCTGTAGTGAGTTTGCTATGAATACATTCTTTCACAGTTTATATATCTGAAAAAGTCTTTATTTCACTTTCATTCTTGACATTTTTGCTGTGTACAAAATTCTACTATCAAAATAGTTGACAGTTTTTCTTTTAGTACTTTAAAGATGATCCACTGTCTTCTGACTTGCATTATTTCCAACAGGCAGTCTGCTCTCATACTTGTTCTTCTTTCCATTATGTGTCTTTTTTTCTGGCTAATTTTAAGGTATTTCTCTTAATCACTAGTTTCAAGAAACTTGATTAAGATGTGCCATCATGTAGTTTTCCTCAGGTTTCTTGTGCTTGAGGTTTATTTCGTTTTTTCAACATGTAAGTTTCTTTTTCATCAAATTTGAAAAACTTTTAGCCATTAGTTTTTCAATATTATACTCAACCACACACACACACACACACACACCCTACTTTGAGGACTCAAAATACACATGTATTAGGCTACTTAAAGTTGTCCCACAGTTCACTGATGTTCTGTTCTTTTTTTGTTTTTTTGGTTTTTGGTCAGTGTTTTTTTCTCTTTGTGTTTTCCTGTAAATATTTTCTATTGCTATGTCTTCAGGTTCAGTAATCATTTCTTCTACAGTGTCTAATCTGTTTTAATCCTATCCAACGTATCCCTTATCTCTAAAATTTCACTTTGGGTCTTCTTATATTTTCTGTGGCCTCTCCTTGACATGAATACTTTTCTTCTGTATTCTTGAACATATTGGAATATATTTATAATGATTATTTCAACAGCCTTGTCTATGATTTCTATTATCTACATCATTTCTAGGTCTATTTGTATAGATTAATTTTTATCCTCATTATAAGTTATGTTTTCCTTCTTCTTTGCATGTCTGAAAATTTTTATTGGATCCAGACATTGTGAATTTTACTATTCTGGGTTGTAGGTATCTTCAAATTCCTTTAAATGTCTAGAGTTTTATTTTATGATGAAGTTAAGTAACTTGGTAACGGTTTGATCCTCTTAAGCTATGTTTGGCAGGACAAGAGCAGTCTTTATTTCAGGCCTAATTTTTTTCTCTACTACTGAAGCAAACACTTTTATCTACTCTGACCAAAGCCCTATATATTGCAAGGGTTTTCCACCCTGGCTTGGGGCAACATGAATTATTTTCATCCCTGTGTGAACTCTAGGGATTGTTCCACCTGTTTCTTTTTCTGGTAGTTCTTTCCCCAGCCTCATTTTCTTCACATTCATGCTATAAGCAATACTCAGCTGAAATCTCCAGGAGGACTCTGGTAATCTCTTGAGCTCTCAATCTGGGAAGCTCTGTTCCCTCAGGTATATGACCTTAAAAGTTCTAGTCATGTTTTATCCCCTCCTCCCAAATTCTCCACTCTGTCTCTTCAAGTCAGAGAGATCTTTGGCACCACTTGGGTTCCTCCTCCTTGAGCTTTGGTCTGGAGACTCTTCAAGCAGTAAGTGGGGGTAGATCATAGGTTCATTTTATTTGTTTACCTTCTCTTGGAGATCCCTCTCTTGTGCTTTCTGTTCTATATGTAGTAACTGTCATTTTCATATACCTGTGCTTGTTTTTAGATGATTGGGGCAAGAGAGTAAATTTAATCTCTGTTACTTGACTATGGCCAGAAGTGAGAGTCTTGTTTATCATTTCAAACTGAAAAGGATACTTGCATATGGTTTTTAAAAATTAGACAATACAAAATGGAATATATTAAAAAGTAAGTCTTCCTTACACCTTATGCCACTAATGCTCCCAATTCCCTAATCCCTTCCTTTTCAGATGCAGTAACACATTTCTTATAAAATGTTTCATAAATATTCTGTGCATCTATTAGCATATGTATGAGAGAATACTCTACACAACATTCTGTAGCCCCTACTTTCTTATGCTTAACAATATGTCTGGAGATGGTTCCATATGGATGCACATGGTTCTCTTTATTTTTTATGGCTGCAGAGTCTTTCACTGTATGGCCATAATATGATTTATTTAACCGGTTCCTGATTGATGTATGTTTAAATAAGCTTCCAACCCTCTACTATTATAAGCAATGCTATAATGAATATTTTGTACATAAATCTTCAGCACATATGACAATAACTTCTCTTATGCCTTTTGGGCTACTACAACAAAATACCATAGACTGAGTAGCTTGTAAACAACAGAAATTTATTTCTTACAGATCTGGAGATTCAGAAGTGTAGATCAAACTGCCATCAAATTCAGTGTCTAGTGACTAGGGCCCATTTCCTGGCTCATAGGTGGCACCTTCTTGCTGTGTCTTCACATGGTGGAAACGGCAAGAGTTCTCTTGTGAGTTCTTTCCATAAGGACATTAATTCCATTCATGAGGGCTCTATTCTCATGACATAATCACCTCCCAAAGTCCCCGCCTCCTACTATCATCACTTTGGAGATTCAGATTTTACCACATGAATTTTGAGGAGACACAAACATTCAGACCATAGCATACCTATAAGATAAACTCATAGAATTGCTAGATCAAAAGGACTAAGTATTTTAAAAATAGGATAAGTGTAGTTAAATTGTCCTCAAAAGAGACTGCACCGATTTACATTCCCATCAATAGTGTCATAAGAGAGAAGCTATTGAGCCTGGATGTTGCATAAAATAGGAAACAGAAATAGTAAAGGTCTGAGTACTGACAGGATGCACTCAGAGTTTCCACAAAGCTTGGAAAGTAGAGAGGGGAAAGAAAAAGAAAGGAAACAATGAATTTCAGGTTATGTGATTTAAATCAGGTTACTTTTATGATAAAAATGTATAACAGACACTTTTCCCCTTGTAAGTTTTTTTAAATATGCATGACTATCAAAAGTAGAAATTATAACATCGTCTGGTGTGGTTTTCAATGTATATAGATTAATACGTATGAAAATTTAACATAAATGGTGAAGAATAAAGGACTCTATAAGGTTCAAAAGTCTCTTTATATTACCTGAAGTGAAAAAATGTTAATTCTTATTATACCACAAAAGGTTAGAAATATATATTGTAATTCTTAGAACAACCAGTTTTTATTTAAATGATAAACAGAGATTTAGTCAAAAAGCCAATAGATAAGTTTAAATGGAATACTAAAGAATTTCAAAAACCCCAAAAGAAGACAGGAAAAAGGGAAGGAGAAAAAGGAAACAAATAATAAAATGGTATAACGAAACCCAGCCATATCAATAATTACAAAATGCAAATCATTTAAACACACTAATTAAAAACAGAGCTTATCAGATTGTATAAAAAATAAGATCCAAGTACACTTTCTTTACAAGAAACTCATTTGAATATAGTGATGTGGATATGTTAAGAGAATGGAGCAGTTTTAGCTGTGACATATAAAGAACCTGGAAGTCAACAAGAAAAAAGTAGAACAAATTGAAAATCAATGACTTTTTTTGACCCTTCAAAGAACTGAGGTTGCAGGGCAAATCATCACCCCAAAATTGATAGAGGCAAATATAGAAAATCACAGCCCATATTAGCCCTTCTGACCCAAAGCAGAAGCTGCTGGAGACATAAACTGAGGGACGAAAACTACAAGAGCCTTATCTGACCAGGGAAAAGGAAATTACTAAACAACATCCCCCTTAGCCTTTTCTCCCTGAAGGGGGAGTGGAAAAGCTAAGAAACACTTTTGAGGCCACAGCCCAGGGATACAGACTCATGAAAAACTGAAACTTATTGTAAGATTACAGAATGCTTCCTATTTCCACACCTTGCCACCTTATCAACAGAGTTCCAGTAGAATAAGAGTGGATTATAGTTGAAAGAGCTGTAAGGTGTGGTCTCTATCTAAGAAGTCCTTGGAAAAATCCAAAGACAACAAGAGAGACAAAAATAAAAACACTAGAAGAAATTGAAGAATCTGGCACTTATAGATTCGGCAAAAATTAGCATAAAACCTCATATTAAAACTTATTTGCCCAAGATCTCATCATTCAATACATCATGTCTGGCTTTCAACAAAAAAGGTGCAAGCCATGTGAAAATGCAAGAAAAAACACAGTCAAAGCAAACAGCAGAACAAAGACTCAGATTAAGATATTGGCAGGGTTGACTTCTGAGACCTCTCCTTTGAGCTTATAGATGGTCATCTTATCTGTATCTCCACGTGGTTTTCCCTCTGTGTGTGTGTCTGTGTGTGTGTCCAAATCTCTTTTTGTAAGGACACCAGTCATATTGAAACAGGGCTCACCCTAATGACCTCATTTAACCTTAAGTATCTTTTTATCCCTATTGCCATATATAGTTACATTCCAAGGTATATGGATTAAAACTTCCATGTATGAATTTTGGGGAGGCACAATTCAACCCGTAACAAGGGACATCCTACCAAATACCTGATCAGTAGGTCTCAAAGCTGCCAAGGTTATCAAAAACAAGGAAAGTCTGATAAACTGTCAGAGTTGAGAGGAGCCTATGGAGATGTGACAACTGCATATAACAGGGTATCCTAGATGAGATCCTGGAACCAGAAAAGGACATTAGGTAAAAACTAAGGAATTTACAAATTCAATGCTGTCCCCATCAAGCTACCAATGACCTTCTTCACAGAACTGGAAAAAAACACCTTAAACTTCATATGGAACCAAAAGAGAGCCCGCATAGCCAAGTCAATTCTAAGCAAAAAGAACAAAGTCGGAGGCATCACACTCCCGGACTTCAAACTATACTACAAGGCTACACTAATCAAAACAGCATGGTACTGGTACCAAAACAGAGATATAGACCAATGGAACAGAACAGAGGCCTCCGAGGCAACACAACACATCTACAACCATCCGATCTTTGACAAACCTGACAAAAACAAGCAATGTGGAAATGAGTCACTGTTTAATAAATGGTGTTGGGAAAACTGGCTAGCCATGTGCAGAAAGCAGAAACTGGACCCCTTCCTGACACCTTACACTAAAATTAACTCCAGATGGATTAAAGACTTAAACATAAGACCTAACACCATAAAAACCTTAGAAGAAAGTCTAGGCAAAACCATTCAGGACATAGGCGTAGGCAAGGACTTCACGACCAAAACACCAAAAGCATTGGCAACAAAAGCCAAAATAGACAAATGGGACCTAATCAAACTCCACAGCTTTTGCACGGCAAAAGAAACAGTCATTAGAATGAATCGGCAACCAACAGAATGGGGAAAATTTTTTGCAGTCTACCCATCTGACAAAGAGCTGATATCCAGAATCTACAAAGAACTAAAACAGATTTACAAGAAAAAAACAAACAAGCCCATTCAAAAGTGGGTGAAGAATATGAACAGACACTTTACAAAAGAAGACATACATGAGGCCAACAAACATATGAAAAAATGCTCATCATCACTGGTCATTAGAGAAATGCAAATCAAAACTACATTGAGATACCATCTCACACCAGTTAGAATGGCAATCATTAAAAAATCTGGAGACAACAGATGCTGGAGAGGATGTGGAGAAGTAGGAACACTTTTACACTGTTGGTGGGAGTGTAAATTAGTTCAACCATTGTGGAAGACAGTGTGGCGATTCCTCGAGGACCTAGAAATAGAAATTCCATTTGACCCAGCAATCCCATTACTGGGTATATATCCAAAGGATTATAAATTGTTCTACTATAAGGACACATGCACACGAATGTTCATTGCAGCACTGTTTACAATAGCAAAGACCTGGAACCAACCCAAATGCCCACTGATGATAGACTGGACAATGTGGCACATATACACCATGGAATATTATGCAGCCATCAAAAATGATGAGTTCGTGTCCTTTGTAGGGACATGGATGAACCTGGAAACCATCATTCTCAGCAAACCGACACAAGAACAGAAAATCAAACACTGCATGTTCTCACTTATAGGCGGGTGTTGAACAATGATAACACATGGACACAGGGAGGGGAGCATCACACACTGAGATCTGTCGGGGGGGGGAAATAGGGGAGGGACAGTTGTGGGTGGGGGAGTTGGGGAGAGACAGCATGGGGAGAAATGCCAGATGTAGGTGATGGGGAGGAAGGCAGCAAATCACACTGCCATGTGTGTACCTATGCAAAAATCTTGCATGTTCTTCACATGTACCCCAAAACCTAAAATGCAATTAAAAAAAAAAAAACTAAGGTTATCTGAATAAATTATAGACATTAGTAATAATGTGTCAATACTGGCTCATTAATTGTAACAAATGTGCCATACTAATGTAAAAGGTTAATATAGGGGAAACCGGGTGAGGGATATATTAGGGATATACTATGTGTACTATCTTCTCAATTTTTCTATAAGTCTAAGACCATTCTAAAAACTACAGTATATTTTTTTAAGGATGGAAAAATATATATTATAGTGGAGCTATTTTCAAATATCCAGCAAAGAGTTCTAGATAGAACATAAAAAGAACCATTATCCTTCAATAAAAACAAACTTCAATTTAAAATACAGATAGCTCTTCCAGGAACAGCCATGCTCTCCAGCTTTCCAGGCTGGGCTGCAAACATATTATAAAAAATAAAATAAAATAATAAGTATATGGACAAAAGAGTTGGATTGGCATTTCACCAAAAGAATATATGTATGGTAAATATGTATATCATAAGATACTTAATATCATTTGTTATTACAGAAATGCAAACCTAGATTATATACCATGAGATACAACTACAAATCCACTAAAATGCTGTAAATTAATAAAACTGAAAATATTAAATGTGAGGATATAGATCAGCTGGAACTCTCATTCATTGCTGGCAAGAATATAAAATGATCCAACTGCTTTGGAAAAAGTTTGACAGTTTCTTAAAATGTTAAATATATCTCAATTATATGTCCCAGACTTTCTACTCCAAAATATTTACCCAAGAAAAATAAAAACACATGTCTACACAAGGACTTATACATAAATGTTCACAGCAGTTTGATTTGTAATATCCAAAAACTCAGAACAACCCAAGTGTTCAACAACAGGTTAATGGATAAAGTATGATATATCTATATCATGGAATATAACTCAGGAATTAAAACAAAATATGAATACATGCAACATGGATGAATCTCAAAATCATTATGCTGAGTGAAAGAAGGCATAACGTCTAAAAAAAAAAAAAAGCACAGTTACATAAAATACCAGAAAATGCAAACAATCTATAGTGGTAGAAAGCACATCAGTGGTTGCCTGGAGATGGATAGGAGGAGCAGAAAGGAGAAACGATGAAAAGCCACAAGAAAATTTTGGAAGATCATGCTTCATTATTTTGAGGTGATAGTTTCAAAGGTATACAAACATGTCAAAACTTCTCAAACTGCATACTTTGAATAGATGCAGTTTATTATATGTCAATTATGTCTTAATAAAGCTGTTAAAAGGTTTAATAAAGAAATAAACTTTGGGAAAAACAATATATAAATAGATTTCCAGGATCAAATTAGCAAGATCCTTCAAAATCTGACTCTTTCCTAGGAAACAATATCTGCCTTCAAGGTATGGCATTTCTTCCCATCACATGGGTCTCCCCCAAACACTCCTGGTAGCCCAGCTTCCTTAACCTAACCTCCCCTCGCGATGTCCCTCCACCTAACCGATCTCTCATCTTTCAACGCCCAACCGCCAGTTGAACTCAATCCCTCTGAACTGCCTATAATTCTCATAGCCAGTCTCCCACATTATTTAATGTAACTGCTTCCTATCTTGCACTAAGCTTTAGATATAGTGAATGCTCAATATTTACTGAATGGAAAAATGAGCTTGAATCATCAGTTGTATGATTATTACTCTTTCTTTTTTTATTAGATCATAAACTAATAATGACCTAGTGAAAGATAACTATTTTTTCTGTATAAGAAGACTTTACACTATACATGTGTTAAATCCGCCCGTTCAATGCAATCCCGAGCTTTAAGAGTTGGATTGACTTAAATCTAACTGAAACACTTCTGGTAACAAGGATTTATCATTTTAATCCTTGGAATTGGATTCCTGAAACTAGGTTCTTAAAATGGAGAAATCCACGGTATCAATCAATTGAATGGGACTGGGTTCCTGAAACTAGGTTCTTAAAATGGAGAAAAGATTAGCGAGTAGAGTGAACTTGGGGCCAAAAGAGGTAACAAAATAGCTAAGAAAAAGATGGCGCAGAATCGAAACACAGCAGTGGCAGTGGGAATAGAAATAAGAAAGTGAATTCAAGAGACAGAAGCTTTGAGACTAAATGGGGAGAGGGAAAAGGAGTTATCAAGGAGAGCAGTTTGGGACACATTTGAAGAACGGGAAGTTTGGGTGGAAAGAGAATTATTTCCCCTTTGGACACTTCAAATCTGAGGAGCCAATGGGATATCCGTGTGGAGATTAAAGGAAGACATTCCTCTCCTGCCTAGTTGCTCAGCACTACCCCATCATAGCCCATCCTTTCACTATACTGACCTTTCCACACCTTGAATTTTTTCTCTTGCCTCCTGGTCTTTGCACTTTTCACTCTCTCTAAACTGTCTGTAATTCTCACAGCCAGTCTCTCATATTATTCATCCTTCAGGTCTTAGCTTTCATGTTTCTTCCAGCCTTCCTTGCCCATAACACTGTTATAGGTTCCTACCATAGTCTCCCTGAGCACATATGTTATTTCTTGTTTGATTGCCTATTTTTCTCACTGGACTACAAACTTCTTAAGGTCTTCATTAGTTACCTATTACTGCATGATCAATTAACTGCAAGCTTAGCAGCTTAAAACAATAAACACTTACTATCATACACAGTTCCTGAGAGTCAGGAATCCAAGAGCAGTTCATCTGGTTGTTCTGGCTCAGGGTCTGTCTTAAGGTTACTGTCAAGTTGTTTGCTAGGGCTCTGGTCTGAAGACTTGAACGGGGCTGGAGGACCTGCTTCCAAGCTCTCTCATGTGGCTCTTGGCAGACAGCTTCATTTCCTCACCATGTGGAGTTTATAGGGCTACTTATACATGTCTTTCCCCAGGGTAAGTGATCTGAGACAGTATGCAGTGAATATGGGGCTGCAGTGCCTTTATAACCTACTCTTGAAAGTGGCATGCTTTCACTTCTGCCATATTCCATTGATTCCAAAGACCAACCCCAGTGCACTCTGGGAGGGGACTGTACAAGGGCCAAATTTGCCTTAAAGACAAATGTATCCTCAGAAACTAGAAAAGAGCCTGACATGGTTAGCTCTTAATTTATCAAATGAATATTTGTATCAGGAACCTTAAAGAAAACATCTGAGGTGGAGTTTCAGATTCAGAAGTTTCACAGCAAAGAAATAACAGATGTGACCAGGACAGGAGATGAGAGCCCTCAGAGGGAACACATAGAGTAAAAATATACGAATCAAGGCTAGAACTGGGAGACACAAATGCTGAAAGGGTGAACGGAGAGGAAAGACAGCACCGGCAGGATCGGAGCAGCCTAGCCACTGAGACAGGCTCAGCATCAGAAGAGGAGAGTGTGACAGGTGCAAAGTGGAGACAGAGGTTCAAAAAGGAGGAGGTAGTCAGGGGCTTCAGATGCTGCAGGGCAACAAATACAATGAGACCCAAGAAGAGCTCATTTGTCTAGAGAACCTTCCAGTGGAGTGGATAGGGGCAGAAGTTGAGTTTTGTTGGATCAAGAATTGAATGAGAGGTAGGAAATTACAGAGAGTGAATGTAGAGTGAACTTTGGCAGCAAAGGATAAAGAGGTTGGGAAGCAAAGGAACCAGGCTTTGCCAAGAGCTTCCTGGGGGCTGAGGTTTTCTAGGTTCTCTGTGTACATTACTTTATTGCATCCTCACAACAACCCTGTGAGGTACCATTGTCTCCACTTCATAGATGGAGAAACTGAAGCATAGAAACATTAAGAAACCTGCTAAGTCATACAACTAGTAAGATACATAGGGCACTAGCATGATGAGAAAGCAACACAGGCAATATGGCAGACAACAGATTATTTTGGCCACTCAGCACCTACCTCCCTGCTTCTTCTGAAAACAATTCTAAAATAATTGGTATGGGGATGCTGCAACTTCTCTACTTTCATCCCATGCACTTCATACGACCCAAAAGTGGACATGCTGGGTATTACCAGCATTTGCCTTCCAATCGTTTTTTGGCAAATAACCCGAGAATTGGCATGGATGGAGAAATGACCCAAGTTCTTTGAAATCTAAGGCATCTAGATTCAATTCTACAATTTTCATTTGAACTTTTAGGAAAGCAGGTACTCTTTTTTTTTTTTTTTGCAAGGAGAAAAATTTGAACTGAAAAGCAGTTCTGAGTTCTGTAGTTATCTTGCCCCATGAGAAGAAAGCCTAACAAACAATGAAACCAACACAGCAGAAGTCAGAACTATGAGATGGAGAGAAACCAGGTTCTAGTGACATTACCCCAGCCTCTGCATCCAGCTGTCCTTGGAGCTAGACTAACCCTACACTGTCAACAATATTCATAAATTATCTTTTTATTCAAGTAGGTTAGAGTGAAGTTTTCTGTCTCAGTGTCAACTTTGACCTGAAAGAACCCTAACTGATAGATAAGAATTTCTCTCTCTGGATACAGATGACTTGAACATGTTTTCAGGTTGAAAGGGGGTTAGTTGAGTAGGAAATTATTTAGAAGGTAATAATATAAGAAAAGTGTTATTTTACTTGTTTATATATTTATTTAGCTCTGGGTAGTACAGATTGTCTTATATTTTATTCCTGCTATGTGAACATCCCATTATCATCCAAGGAAAGTGCCTCTGAGGCAAAATAAAAGCTCGATATCCAAAGAACGATTATACACCATGGTCTACTCACTAAAGGCAAAAATCATTTTAGAACATGTTTTTTAACTTCTAGGACTCCCTCATCTCATGTATTCACATGGCTGGCTCCCACTTAGCTTTCAAGAGTTAGCTCAATGGTGTCAAACTCTTGAAAGATGCTCCTTTAATTTTCTTCAATCCTATCCTATGAGCTAAATTAGAGGCCTCTGTTTGATGTCTCATGTCTCATGCAAATGAGGATCAGAGCAATTTTAACAACCACTGTAGAATCACATGATTGCCAAACCTCCAGACTATGATGAAGTCCATTAAACCATGACGGAGACACAGTAAATGCAGGGAAATCAGAGTGGAGAAGAAACTGTGTTACTGCTACCCTCCCGGATAGCCTCTCTTGAAGTCTGAGAGTGCTAATGAAAGAACCTGTAATTTGCTCCTCCAAAATAATGAAAAGCATTAGAAGTAACTCACTTTCTCTTAATGTTTAGGGTCTGTTTTTATTAATGGCCTTTTTGGTCTGACTATATTTATCAAGCTTTGAGGCTAAAGGGAAAATAAATTGCATCTAATTTACATGAAGATAGAGGCTTAGGGAGAAATGCTTTCATCTGACTGCATGCAGTATAGTGGAAAGAAAGGAACAGGCATGGACATGCAATTATTTCATTTGTGGGCTCCTACCTATTTAAGGAAAAAAAACCTCTATATTTCTGAGTTTTTACTTCTATTCAATATGGTTTTGAAAATCAGAAATAGTTAGAGGAATGGCCGGGTGCGGTGGCTCATGCCTGTAATCCCAGTACTTTTGGAGGCCGAAGTGGGTGGATCATTAGTTCAGGAGTTCAAGACCAGCCTGACCAATATGGTGAAACCCCATCTCTACTAAAAAAAAAAAAAATTAGCCAGGCATGGTGGCTCACGCCTGTAGTCCCAGCTATTTGGGAGACTAAAGCAGAAGAATTGCTTGAACCCAAAAGGTGGAGGTTGCAGTGAGCCAAGATTGCGCCACTGCACTCCAGCCTGAGTGACAGAGTGAGACTCCATCTGAAAAAAAAAAAAAAAGAAAGAAAGAAATGGTTAGAGAAAGTAGTTAAACCAACTAACACTGGTCTGTGCCTTTCTTTGTGAGCTGCCCTTTCAACAAATTATTCTTATACTTTCACGGGCCTGAAGAGCAATGGCAGAAATTGCAAGAAGTCTGGCAGGATGGTGACATGGGATGCAGGCAAAAGCAAAGTGAAATTCATATTTGAATTTCACATGAAAAGTTGGAAAACTGTCCACTTATAAAAGTATTTTAACTCCCTCTGTCCAGTCTTTATGAAATCTAGGAGCCACCTGCAAACTATGTGTTCAATCATTTCCTTCAAATTGATTATTTCCTAAATCAGTCAGTTCTAACATCAGTTGCTATTAGCACAGTTTGAGAAACTTAGATGTCTTTGAGAAGACATTCAAAATGTGGCAGAATATGACACATGGTAACATGTGACATTGACTATGTGAATTATCAAAGGTGAGTCATAGTTCTATTTATTCTGCTAAAGTATACTCTGCAGAAATTGTTTATTGAGATGAACATGGAAAGCAAAGATAATCCGTGAGTGCCATCTCTCGAAGTCCAGGTCCTCTGGAAAGATGAGCCTGAGGCAAAGGTTAAGGTATAGATGCTTTCTTTCAGAGGTGCAAGCCTAGGAGGAAGTGAAGGTGAAGAAAAGTGGGAGTGAGACAAAGAAATAAAGCTAGGCTGGATGATTTATAACTGTGCTGGCTATTCCTTTACAGTGAGTCACAAGGAAATGTAACAGGTGATTGAGCAGGTTCATTTCCTGGAGCTATGGGACTTTTCTGAGAGGGCTTCAAAGAGGAACTGTACCTCATAGAAATCCATAGAAGGGAGAAAGGAAATAGAATCTATCTGCCCAGTTTATGCATGGCTTTCATTTCCTATTGCTTAAGGTTTACCCCATAGGCACCTAACTCCCCTAGATTGCCAGGCCATGTTATCCAGCCACGAGGTGGCCACTGGAAAAGCCAGATTCCACATCCTGCAAGACAGCATTCCACTCATGTCTAGAAAAAGAAGGAGTGACTTGGCACAGATGAGCTGGTGGAGGGGGAGGTCCATGAAGCCCTGGGGTTCCAACTTGGGGAGTCCTGCAAAGATATTCACATTCTCCCTTTAAGATATGTACCTGATTAAGGCTGTACTGGGGCAGTTCAAGTTGGAAACTATGTCAGTCAACAAACACTAAAGGAACACTCATTAGAAATTTACTTAGTTATAACTTAGGTTCTGTGCATGACATTAAGAAGTTTGTAACTCAACCTTTGCCCTTAAAATATCCAGCCATGCATAGAGATCAGAGTTCTGGGCTACTAAAACTATTAAGACTTCAAGAGCAGGATACCTAAGAAGAGGGAGCTGCACATGGGAAGGGCCCCAGACGTATGCATAAGATTCACTGCCTCTCCTTAGTTATCTAGTGCTGCTCAACAAGTTACCCAAAAGGTAGCAGCTTAAAATAACACACATTTATTATCTCACAGCTTTTCTTTTGTGGCTCAGGAATCCATTCATTCGGGGACTTCCAAAAGGCTGTTTCTTCTTCCCTTAATTTATGTGAAAGACATTTGACCCTTTAAAGCAAAAATTATAACACAGTGTTGTTGGGTTTAAAATTTATGTCAAAATTATATGATTCCATTTGTATGAAATGTTCAAAATAGGCAAATCCATAGAGACATAAAATAGATTACTGGTGTCTAGGGGTTGGGGGTAGAGAGGAATAGAGAGTGAATACTAATGAGTATTGCCTTTCTTTTAGGAGTGAGAAAAATGTTCTGGATTAAATTGTTCTGGTTTTGCAACTTTGTTAATATAATAAAAACCATTGAATTGTATACTTTAAAGGGGTGAATCATATGGCATGTGAATTATATCTCCAAAAAATATAAATAGATACGGTGTATATGAAAAATAAAACAGCAAAAAGGATGAGAAAAAAATTGCAACTATATTATCGCAAGTTTTCTGTGTTTTTCCTGAAATAATTCAGTATAAAGTCTAAGAAGACTATTAATGATGCATATGTAATCCTTAGAGCAATCAATACAAAAAATAAATAAAATGAACTATAGTTAAAAAGCCAAAGCAAAAACCTTCAGCTTCCAATTATGGTAGAGTAACAAGGACTAGACTTAACCTTTTTTGGTTGGAAAACTGAACAAAACGTATATAACGACTGTTTCAGACACTGGACCACAGACAACACAGGACAGTGATCCATGAGAGATCCAGAAAACTCAAAAAGAATTAACTGAAAATGTACACTATAAGCTCAAATAGAAACATTTTTGTAGTTCCACAGGATTATATTTTTTTACATTTCTTAGGACTCCACAGGAACACTGGTGAAAGAGAGCAAAATATTTAGGATTTTAACTTATTTTAGTCATAATTTCATGCTCATTGTATTTAGGTATCTCCCCCAGTATCTGCAAATAATTTCCAGCTATCTTTGAGACATTCCTAAAATGATAGAGAAAATGTTTTAAAATCTCTTTTCCGTACTGCTGAGGGGGTAAGAAAATAAAAGACATTCTCAGAGACCAAAAATAAGGACAAAGCCATGAAGTGACGTAAAGCAGTGGCTGCCCTGGGTTATTCCCCAACAGCGGTGGCTTAGAGTTTCAGTTTTAATAGTTCACATGAAAATAAAGTCTAGAGCCTCCACGAAGTGGAAAGAAATCGAATCAGACCTTTGTATCGAGTCAAGATCCCCAAAAGATGACATCCACGGTAGAAGGTTGACTAGAAAAAACAAAACAAAACAAACAAACAAACAAAACCAGATGTTCCACATAGGCAGATGACAAGAAAACTTGCTTGATCTCTTAAGTCTTTTTTTCTTAAGATGTAAGTTTGACAACTTGCTTAAAAATTCATGACCACAAGTTACCCTGTCATAAGTTTGGGCCTGGAATCCAACCTACCTGTAAAGCCAGAAACACCCAAGCTGAGAATTTATCACAGCATAGCTCCAGATTGTTAGCGCTGCCAGGTGCATGGAAATAGCAAGCCCAGTTCCTCTGGGGAGAAATGTCCTGAATTCAGGCCTCAAAGAATAAAGTTCCAAGTTCAGTATGTTTACACACAGACATGCACAAGGGAAATGAGCCATCTTGAATGAGAGTCAGCCTAGGAAACAAATGGGATGAAGACCACAGAGACCACCAACACTGAAATAATCACACAGTGAGGATAAAATTAGGATACTTAATGTGTGTAAATAAATGAAGGGGGGATTGAAATTATGGTATCAGACAAGAGGTTTTTTATTATTATTATACTTTAAATTCTGGTGTACATGTGCAGAATGTGCAGGTTTGTTACATTGGTATACACGTGCTATGGTAGTTTGCTGCACCCATCAACCCTTCATCTACATGAGGTATTTGTCCTAACGCTATCCCTCTCCCATTCCCCCAATTCCCCAGCAGGCCCCAGTGTATGATGGTCCCCTCCCTGTATCCATGTGTTCTCATTGTTCAGCTTCCACTTATGAGTGAGAACATGTGGTATTTGGTTTTCTTAGAACAAGAGTTTTTAAGTGACCAAACCAATTTGAAAAGAGAAATAAAACTTCTAAACATAAAAAATGCACTAATTGAATTTAGAAATCCCTTGGATAGTTTGAATCACCCATTAGATATAACTGAAGAGTAAATTATTAAACTGGCAATCCTACTAAAAAAAATAGAGTCTGGGGTCCTTATACTAATTTCTAATTTAGACATGAAACTGTGTATCCATGATAATAGGACAATAATGATGAAAACATGACCACAGACTATGATAAAGACAACTAGAGGTCCACCAAAACACTGTCCCCTTCTATCAAATGCAGCTAGTTGTGACTATGTGGCTAGTACACTCCAATAAAATACAAAAGGAAATCACATGTAAAACTTCCAGATCAAGGCTTTTTAAAAATGGAGGCACCCCCTCCATGTACTCTTTTCCTTGCCTCCAGCTTGCAGGTGTAGATGCTGAGCTGTAGATGGTACAGCCACAGATGGAAGCAGCCCGCTTCATCCTGCTTTGTGTTTCCTCATACGTAGGATATATTTATATATTTATCACTTATATCCCCAAGTTCAAACGTAAATTCCATGAGTCCGAACTTTGTTTTGTTCATTGCTGTATCCCTGCGTCTAGAGTTCATGTTTGTACTAGTACATGTTAGAGATATGATAAATATTTGAGTGGATACAATTGTTTATAAGCTCCCCCAAGTGGGTCTTAGGCAGCCAACCTGGTGTGCAAACTACTGGTGAAGCTCATATGAAGTAAATGCTACAATATTAAAATATGGGCTTGGCACAGCATTTGTCTGCATGAGCTCTGTGTGCAATGGCATCCAGGAAACAGACACCACGAAAGTCTACCCTTTCAAAGCCAGGGCACCAGCTCTGGGCACCTGAGGGAGCAGAACCTCTGTTCATTTTGTTCTCTGTCTGGGTTTTCAAGGCTATCACATGTCCTGTTCCTGTCTGGGTGGGAACGTGACTGCAGCTCTGTAGCCTTTGTGAAGGGAGATGTGCCACTTTGTCTCAGGAGCCAGAGTTTGAAGGAGAGCAGAGCTTGCTGAGTGCTACTTTCTTTGGTTGTGAAATTGGTCTCTTTTGACTTCTAATTTTCTAATTTGGTAGTCTTAATATTTTAATGACATACAAGAAGTAACAAAAAATGGAATCCTGCTGAAAGGCAGCTAGGAACAATCAGATAAATAATAATTTTTACGTGTTTGGAGCCTCATGATTTACAAAAGGTTTTCACATATCTTATTGTACCTAGAACTTCTCAACAGCCCTGTATGAAGACAGTAACCCCATTTTGTAGATAAGGAAACTGGGGGCTCACAAAAGTTAGTTGTCTTTTTCTAAGTGGCACTGCTGATGACTGGTAGTGTTGAGACTTAGCCCCTTCTGTTTCCAAATCTCAAGCTGTTTCCATTACACCATTTAATAAAACTGAAGATAATGAACTTGGATCTATGTCACACACCATATGGTTCAATGTCAGTACCATCATCATCACTCTTTCTAATATCTATGGGACACTTAGTTTGTGCCAGATTCATGCTAAGTGATTTAGGTGCATTATCCAATGTAATCCTCACAATGACCCAAAATGGAAAAACCATTATTTTCAAAGAGGAAACTGAGGCCAAGATATTGAGGAATACTTGCCCTGGTTACAAAACCAGGTCAAGGCAAGAGTGAGTTTTAAACTAAGTTCTGTCTAATTCCAGACAACAACCTCATATTTTCTCTACTGAAAAGTTGGTGTCATAAAGACAAAACATTAACGTCACTGAGGTTCATGTCCTCATCTTCTCTTTCCTATACTATTAGAAAAGTCTCTCTCCAAACTTTCTCCATATCTGAAGCCTTGATTACCTCCCCCTCCCTCAATTCTTTCTCCATACTAAAGTCTCAGCCATCTTTCCAAAAGGCAACTGAACAGGGATAATCCCCTATTTGGAAAACTTCCACTAATTCCAAATCATTTCCTGATGAAAATCAAACCCCATATTATTACATGCCTTTTACAAATGAGTCCTAACCTGCTCTTCGAGGCACATTCTGGCAGCTTCACTCTACTCAGCCTACATTTTTACCATGGTATTCTTAGATTTATTTCTTTTCATACAATGTTCTTTCTGTATGAGACGCTCATATCTGTCTTCTCCATCTGGCAGACTTATACTCACCTTCCTTTGGATTAGAGATGTCCACGGTGGTCATCCTGCACCTTTCTCACCACTGTATGTGTGATGTATGGATAATCTTTTTAGTTCAAAGATCTGTCTGCCCCTAAGAGTTGCACCAAAGAGACCACACCCAAGGAGCTCTTCATATTCAAATTTGACCTGCATGATAATCCTCTGAACCTTGCAACAATGCCACAGAGGAACATGACTTTTGGGAAAGAGATGAGTATGGCTGCATGTGGGAGAGACATTCATTGTTTTGGCCACAGGGCTGGCTGTGGTAGATACTATCCAAATACCATCATAATTGATACCTCCTTGACCTGTGTGTACATTCCACTCCTCCATTTCCCCTCTCTTTCTAACTAGGCTGGTTCTGTGGCTCTTTTGACCAGTGTAATGTGGCTTTTGACCAATAGAATCTAGTTCTCCTGAGTTCAGGCCTTCAGCTTCCATTTCACTCCTCTTACAGCCCAGCAACTTTATTATGGAGGCCCAAGCCACATAAAGAGGGCACACGGGGGAAACCTGAGGGGTTCTATTTGATAGTCTCGGCCAGGGTCCCAACCAATAGCCAGTACTAACTGCCAGCCACGTGAGTGAGCCATCTGGGATGTTCCAGCCTAGTTGAGCACTAACATAACTCAACCACTGCCAACATTACAGGAAGGAACTTCAAGCTGAGCCCAGTCAACCTAAAGAATTATGGGATATAATAAAAAAAGTTGTTTTAGGTTACTAGGTATTGGGGTAGTTTATGATGCAGCAATAGATACTGAAACAAACCGCAATGCCTAGAACAGCTCGTGGCACATAGTAGATGCACAGAAATTAGCCGATAATGAATAAATGAATGACAGTAGTATCCTTCATTTATTTCTTTCTAGGTAAAGGCTTCAAATGACCCTGTCACCCTAGCCACAGCTCATTAGCCTTGTCATAGACAACTGACATTATTGCAGCTTCTGCAATATCCAAGGAGAAGAGCTTAGCCCAACATAGCCAGTTGTGACAACTAAAGCAATCAGATCCTCTACTGAAGAGTCATAATGTGAAAAACACAAAAGAAGTCAGCAGTTGGTAGTAGGGTGAACAGCTGCGATTCTTGTACATGTGAGCAAAACCATGAAGCCATAGAGGTCAGAGATCAATAGAGGTCATAAGGCAATGGGATCTATGAAGCAGTGAAAGCATAAGACACACTTCTGAGATGGGAGGAAGGGTAAAGCATAGGCCGTTGGTAACCTAGAGAAGTGGTAGAGATTACAGAGAGTCGCTGAGACACCATAACAGAAAAGCAGTAGAGTAGAAAGCAACAGATTTTGCTTCTTAGAGGAAAACTAAATAGGTCAGCTGCTAAAACCTAAATTATATTCTAAAGGATCAATTCCTCTTCTTCCAAAAGCCCTAGCCATGTAACTCCTCTGTCTTTATTACTTCCATATAGTCATAAAATATAACTTTGTCACATGATGAAACCTGTGCATGTCATGGTTCTTCATAACTTGAAAGGATCTTTCCCAGGTGTTCTATATATGTTTGCTAAACTGAACTGGATGGATAAATGTTTTTCCAGGAAGCTATGGGATACAAAGAAATGTTTTTGAAATCCCATCTGCATGACGACACTCAATATATGCTTTATAATTATCAGTATTATACTATATTTGTGTAGTGACAAATACTCTCTCTCATCTCAGTGACATGTCTCCCACAGAATTTGCTCCAGGTCTCGGTAATCATAGGGCAGCTATCCTCCATGATGGCTCAATATCTCCATATCAACTTGTACTTTCATGATAGCTGAAGCAGTGTATGGCAGACACTGTTGAGGCCACACCCTCACTGACATTCACTTGAACCTGCCAGTGGCTGCTTTCTCCAAACACCTATGACCCTTTGCTCTAGTAAGTGGTTGTCTAGCTCCAAGAGCATGCTTACAGGAAAAACTGGAAGTGCTAGAGAGTTATTATGCCCAAAAGCAGCTCTCAACCAGCAACAGATAGGGAATTTGTGGATAAATACCCAGCCTCAGCTGGAATAATTCTGCGGCAAGTTCTACCTTGTTTCCAAGAGTTCCGCAGTAGTATTGAAATCCAGTTGCCAATAGCAATTAATGGCTTTATAAGGCACCCTTTGCTGGCTTCCTTTCCTTGCTTGTCTTACTTCCCTGTTCCCTTACTGTTGCAGAAAATAAGTTCCCTTACTGGTCTAGAAAATTGCAGCAACTATTAAGAAGCTACCATCCAGAAGTGACACTTCTGCTTACATATCTTTGGCCAAAGCAAATCATCTGACTATGCCTAACTGTAGGTGGGTGGGAAAGTCCACTCCTTCCATTATCTTTCAGAAGTAGGAGGGGCCAGAAATTGGTGAACCAGAGTAATTCTGCCACATACTTTTTGCAAGGTAGAGAGGACATTTGAAAGGAGTTAGAACTTCTGTCACATGACTTAGTTTCCTCAACTGACTTGACACGCTGAAGAGGGTAAGGATGTTTTTAACCCCTGGAGGGCTTTGCTTCCCCTTCTTGAAGATAGCCGAAGCACATTTATTTTAGAACACCGGAAAGCAAGCTGAGAGGGCAGTTAAAAGAGAGACAATAGGTAGTAAAACATGAACTTAACAAAGATCTGGGCAGCATGCCCATAGCCATGACAGTATGTCCCTTTGGTTAAAGGCACAAGTATAAATGTTGTCACCATTCCATCCTGGGGGAAAGACAGAGAGTGTCTTTTAACATCCACAATTATTTGTTTTTTGAACATACTGAATAGCTTTGTGCCTAGCACAAGATTAAAACCTGGAGATGCAGAGATAAAAGACCCAGTTCCCACGGAATATGCTCTTCTCACTGAGAAAGGAGAGTAAACAACATCTAAATAGAAGATACAATAGATTTGGAAGTGCGGAAGTTTTAAGAAAAAATGTGTTGTAAATACTCTAAATTGCACTCATTTTCTTTCCTCCCTTCACAAATGCATTGTTTAAACCTTTTAGTTTTCTGTTGCTGCCATAACAAATTACCATAAATACAATGGCTTAAAACAATACAAATTTACCATTTTTTTGTTTTAAAGTCAGAAGTCCAACCTGAGTCCCACTGAGTTAAAATCAAGGTGTTAGCAAGGCCGCAGGTTTTTTTTTTTTTTTTCTGGAGGCTCTAGGGGAGAAGCTATTTTTTTGTCTTTTTCAACCTCTAAAGGCTACCCACATTCCTTGGCTCTTGGCCTCCTCCTCCATCTTCAAAGCTAGCAATATCACATCTTTTTTTAATGTTCTTCTGTCATGATTTTTCTCTCCAAACAGACTGAAAAGGTTCTCCACTTTAAAACATATATGTGATTAGATTGGGCCCATCCAAATAACTCAGGATAATTTCCCCGTGCCCTAAATCACATCAGCAAAGTCCCTTTTATCATGTAAGGTAACCTATTCACAGATTCTGGGGACTAGGGTGTAGATATCTTTGGGTGGCCATTATTTTTCCTACCACAATACATTAAAAAATTTAAAAACACACCTTACTTACCACATATAAGAATACATGTACAAAAAGAAAGAATACATGTACAAAGTCAACATTCAGAGTGTAAAGATGAACAATTCACAGACATGGATTTACAGATAGTGTGTCTCAGGTGGAAGAAAGCACATTCTTGCTTGCAATTAAGGAAATGCACATTTAAAGCAAGTTGAATGCCATTTTACAAAATATACACTAGCAAAAATACATAATAATATTAATAATCCAGTGTGGCTTCAGTGGATTATTAATACATTCCCTGAATGTGGCTTCAGGAAAATAGATTGTTGATGACGCTGTAAATTGTTTTACTCTTTCTAAAAAGCAATTTGGCAATAAGTAACAAGTTGTTCATGTCTTTTTTCCAAATAATTCATCTTTAGAGATGTCAAAGTAACTAAATGACCCCAAAGAGAAAATTTTAGAAGCTTGTTGGTCTAAACAAGGCTTTGCAGTCATATTATTTATAAGAGAAAGAAACTGGAAATAACCCAAATGTCCAAAAATAGAGCTACAGATGAGCAAACTGTGACATATTTACATGATGGATTGCCCTATAATCATTAAACAGACAAGTTTATGGATTACGTTGACTCAAGATTATGTAGGCTTGAAATATTATTAATAAAAGGGCAAAGTACAAAATAGTAAGTGCATAGCTATTTCAACTACATAAAAATAAATAGAGTCTGTAAATTGTAGTTATAAAGAAAATACAGATGTAATAATTTAATGTTTAGTATGTTTTAAAACTAAAGTGCTCATATTCTAGTTTAAAAGGGTAATGGGGATATTGTGGTGAATTACTAGAAAAATGTTATTTAAGGGAAGTTAGAACATACACATTTATGTATATGAGGAAACATTGACAGAGACCTATAACGTATTCAGCCCTACATACATTGTTTATAGCAAATAGAAAGGAAGAATAAAAGAGGGCCCTTGGGCTCGATAAACATTCAAGAAACAAAAAGAGTACAAGAGATGACAATATAGACAATATTTTTGGTTCGATTCTATGGAAAAGACAAAAACTAAAGGATTTTTAAATTGTGTTTTTAGAAGCTCTAAATTTTACAAATATTTGCTAGAGTTCTTTGAGACATTTGGTGAATAGAATTAGGCTTTAGGTAATGACTAGGAATTAATATTTAACTTTTATTTTTGTAAAAGTGCTTATTTTTGACTACTGTTTTTATTTTACAATGCTCTTTTGAAATTATTGGACACCATGGAATAGAACAAAGAAGATGAAGAAAGTAAAGCACATCTCCTAAAAATCAATCCCAGTCCCAAGAAATAATCTCTGTTAGTATTTTATAAACATCATTTTAGTCAGGCTCATTTAGTTGGGTTCAGACAGAGAAGCAGAACTGGTAGGAGATATATAGCAATAGATTTTATTGCAGGGAATTGGTTTACATAACTGTAGGGGCTGGCTAGGTAAGTCCGAGATCCACAGGACAGGCCATCTAGAAGAGCAGAGCAGAACTCTGGGGCACAAGCAGAATTTCTTCTTCAGGGAAGCAAACCTCAGCTCTGCTCTTAAAGGCCTTTCAGTAGAATCAGACCCTCCCAGGTTACCTAGGAAAATCTCTCTAACTTAAAGCCAACTGATTATGAATTTTAATCGTATCTAAAGAAATACCTTGATAGCAATACCTAGATGAGTGTTTGGTTGAATAACTGGGAAGTTTAGCCAAGTGCAGTTGACACATCAAAAAGATCATCTCAGTGCATCCCTTGTCAACTTGGCCCCCATACACATCTCCTCAAACCTTATTTAATCTCCAGATAAGGACAATAACAAAATCATGCTCTGCTTCACATGAAACGACTATCTTTTGTGCAACCCAAATCAAGCTAGTCTTTTCCTCAAAAAAGGATGCAAAGTCCTCAGGCGATATTCACTCTTCTATTTTGCTAGCCTGTAACTTAAATACTGTGATACATAGGTCACCATTACTAATACATCTTACGTGAGATGATAAGGGTGTAATGAGAAGAAAATAAAAAATATTGTTTATATATATATGTATATATAAACATATTCATAAAAAATAAGAAATACTCATAACGACCACAGTCCTCATTTCTGCAACTGGTTACCTGGTCATAGTATTTATGGCTACATTCTTCCACTGCCCATTCCATATTCCCTTTGCCCTTAGCAAGCACCTGAGCTGGCCATGGTCCTTTACCTGGTAGTGTGAACCGAGGCTTCATTCCTAAAGGATCTGAGACATTAGTAGTACTGCTGAATCAGGTTGTCGTAGTTTTCCATTGACTTGTAGTCATCGAAAGACACCGTAGTACTAAGGGGCATTCTAAGGAGTCTTCTGTATTCTAGACAAACTCTTCCTCACCTCCACTGTGTACCCAGTTGATCCTGGCAACTAGGATCAGTCACTTCAACCAGTACAATAACTCTTTGCCTGTGGATTGACAGGCATGAGGAGCACAAAGTGACTGGGTGGCAGTCTCCACTTCCAGGTCAATGGATCATTGTTGTATCTCTTGGAAGAAATATTTCTCCCTTTGGAACCAAAACCTATATGGACCATCAAAGTCTAAGTGCATGGGGACAAAAGCAAAATCTTTGCTCATGGATCACTGTCCATGCCCATTTTTACCTTTTGACTCCCAGACTCATGAATTCTGGCTATAGGAGAAACACCACCACAGATTAGATGTTGATTCAGAGCATATACGACAACATGGAGGGCACTGTCCCCACCCTGCAAGGTATTGCAACTAGCTGGCTGTAACTGAATCTCTAAAGGGCCATTGCATGATCCTATCAAGCCAACTGCTTCAAGTTGAGAGAAAACATGGAAGCCAAATGATGACACTTAATTGCCAAAGGCAAGGAAGACAAAGAAGTAATCAGAATAGCTTGACTCACAGCGACCTATGACTTTGGATAGCTGACCATGGTGTTCTATGTGGAAGATGAGTGGTTGCCAGAGGCTGAGAAAGACTGGGGAAATAACTGCTAATGGTAGAGGGTTTCCTTTGGTGGGGGGAGGGTGAGGAAATGTCCTGGAAGTAGACAGCGGTAATAGCTGCAAAACTTCATGACTACTCTAAAAGCTATTGAATAGTACACTTTAAAAGGGTGGATTTTATGGTATGGAATTAATGGTATGTGATAAATAATTTATGATGTAAACTTTTTAAAAATATATGTAATAGGTATTCATGTAGAAAAACAAGAAATTACATATAACAATGAAGAAAACAAAATCACTTAAAATTCAAAAAAGGTGAATAGAAAACTAAAATACAATTTCAACTTTCAAGGGACTCATCCTTTGGTACTTTATATCTACAAACTAAGAGCACTAAGAGCAATATGACATCTAAAGTGCTATTAAAACTATGACCTGCATATGACACGAATTAAATACTTCTAGACTATCTTTCCCAAGATATGCACAGATGTGATTATCTGCCTCCAAGCCTTACACCCTCACAAGCATTCATTACAATTAATGGAGAAGATTTCAACAGTAGTTCTGTCTCAGAAGAAAAGAAGACCCACCCTCTGGTAATGGCTTATGCCTAGGTGAGCTCTTGAAGTGGTTGCTGAACTGTAGCTGATCTGGCAGAGAAGACGGAGTTAAACAATATTAGGAATCTAACTCCATTGGATTGACTTTGCTAAGGGTTTTTTGCTTTCTATAAATTTTGTTACTTAAAATACAGTGTTTGGCTATCCCCATTATATGTGTGGTTGCTCCTACACATGCTCTTCAGTCTCTGGGGAAATTCCAAAGAACAAAGTGTGAAGCTTGACAGAATCCTCCACCTTCTAGGTATTCACAGCATATCAAGGTCTACCTGGCAGCTCCTATGGTTGAAGGAACTTCAGCAAGACCTGTCAAGTACGTCATTTTCTAAGATATCGACCAACATCTTTCATGGACGGGGCCATGTCCAGTGCTAGATCACCTTAATCTTTCTCCAATATCAAAATGGGACATTTTGGACCCAGCACGATGGCTTCCCAGCACGATGGCTTCCGCCTGTAATCCCAGCACTTTGGGAGACTAAGGCAGGTGGATCACAAGGTTAGGAGATCAAGACCATCCTGGTCAATATGGTGAAACCCCCTCTCTACTAAAAATACAAAAAAATTAGCCAGGCATGGCTGCGTGCGCCTGTAGTCCCAGCTACTTGGGAGGCTGAGGCAGGAGAATTGCTTGAACCCGGGAGGCAGAGGCTACAGTGAGCTGAGATCACACCACTACATTCCAGCCTGGTGACAGAGCAAGACTCCATCTCAAATGACAACAAAAAAAGGGACATTCTGGGGTTTCAGAGCCTTCTGTCTCCAAAGAAGCTGAGAAATGGTTACTTTTTCTGTTCATGCTCAGTGACCTCCCCTTCTATTTCTTCAGCCAGCTAGCACTACCTTGTCTGTGGGAGGCAGCTGGAAGGAGTGCTTTGGTGATAGCCTGTCTAATTACTTAATGGTACATTTCAATCAAGGATGTTGTACTCACAATTTTGTTTTTGGATTCACCCCCCTTTCACTTCTGTGGTTTTAATAATGTGGTACAAGAGCCTGTCCCTTCCCCTGTTTCTTGAAACAGAATCTTGATGCTGATGGGCCAGCTAAGCACAGGAAGGACAAACTAGCTTCACATCAGCAAAAACTACCTTACAAAATCTTCACCAACTCTTTCCATTTGGTAGAGAGAAAGAACAGGAGAGAGAATTGGTGTGGCAACGCTGTGGGAGGGGCGGGAAGGGGCCAAACCTCCAGGCTACATAGGCGCTGCTGCTAGTATCCGCTTCCCACTCATTGCTTTAAGTATCTATTCCTTTACGTTTCCGTATCCTGACCATCAGTTCCTGTCAGTGGGAATTGTATTGTGAATTCACACCTTGAATTTCTTAGTTCTGTGACTAGATGAGTTCATAGAACCTAAAAGTTTGACCTGAATAAAGTCCTAAGAGCAGAGATGGGGATAAAGGGGCAGTCAGAGCCCACAAGGTAGTTCTCTTAGAGGGAGGGAGAGCTGAAGACTGAGTGCCACAGAAGGCCTCAGAGCGGGTAGAGTGTTCAGCCCTTTGACAAAGTTAGCAAGTGAGATTTTTCGGGGGTGGTCCTTAGTGACACACCAAGCCCATGGAATTATCAAGGCACTATGTTCAAGGCCAGGGCATGGGCAGCAGAATCTGTTTCACTCTCAGTTCAAGGAGGCCAGGGGTTTGTCTGGGCTGCATCAGAATCACCTGGGAGAATTAAACTTGTCACATTCATAAATATGTGCATGCACACACACACACAGAGACAGAGAGAGGGAGAGAAGGAAAGACAGAGAGAGAGAGAGAGAATTCTAGAATGGGTCTTGGTAGAGAAAGTGAGCAGGAGTGGTTTGAAAAATGGCTGGGCACAGTGGCTCACGTCTGTAATCCCAGCACTTTGGGAGACAGAGTTGGGCAGATTGCTTGAGGTCAGGAATTCAAGACCAGCCTGGACAACATGGCAAAGCCCCACCTCTACTAAAATTGGCTGGGCGTGGTGGCACATGCCTGTAGTCCAGCTACTAAGGTGGTTTGAACAGGAGAATTGCTTGAACCCAGGAGGCAGAGGTTGCAGTGAGTCCAGATCATGCCACTGCACTCCAGCCTGGGCGACAGAGCGAGACTCTGTCTAAAAAAAAGAAAAGAAAAGCTCCCTGCTTTATTCTGCTACATGACCTTATTCACAACCCAACCACAGTCCTGGCTTAACATGAAAAAGTCACAGAAAACTGTTTTTTTCTTCTTGTCACAAATGCCATTGCCCTTAATGTGCCAGGTAGGACAGTAAGCACAATTCAAATGGGATTAAGAATAGGCTAAGGAATGCAGGGGCTCGCTTCAGTGTGGCTTCAGGTGCAACTTGATCTAGGACTCAAGTGACATCATCTAAATAAGATCTCCACTCCCTCCATCTCTCTGTCTCCAGTTCATTAGTGTTGGTTCCACACTCTGGTCTCATGTGGTCATAGATGACTGTGGCAGTCTGAGCTACGACATCCTATCTCCTTCGTGTCCAGCAAGAAGTAAGAGTCTTTCCCAGGATTCCTAATGACTGTCATTGCATATCATTGGCCTATTCTTGAAGTATTCATTGTGACCAAGAGAATGTGACCCTGCAACACTGTAGCAAGTGTAGTCAGTAGTAATTCCCCAGTTTCTTCCCCAAAGGAACCTACTTTTATTTACTAGGATAGCTATGCATTGGAGAAAGGGGAGTACCCAGACCTTTCAAGGATTTCTATACTGAAATCGATACTCAGAAACCCTCAGTGCCCTCATAGCCTGGGACCGGGCAATAAATGGCGTCCTGGCCCAAGTCTGGCTCACAGTAGGCTCACTTGGTACAGAGAGCTACCTGTTTTTCCAATCTTCATGTGAATAACTAGAATGGAGATACCTGATAGTTGGTAGAATCAAATGCTTTATACTGGTTCCTTGACCTGTGAAGTAAGATATTGTAGGGAAGAAGGTCAAGTAGAAGTCTCTGAAACTGCCCCAAACCCCTGACCAAGAGTGTATGTAAAAAATAGGGCTACTTCTCAGGGAGATACCACAGATTAGTGCCACCTTCAAAAGCTTTTAAATAATCCAGGGGCGGTGGTCCTTCTGTATCCTCCTTTCATTCACCATGTGGCCTCTACTAAAACAAGATGGAACATGGTAGATAAGAATAGACTACAGCAAACTCAACCAAGTAGTAGCCCCAATTGCAGCTGCTATGCCAGACATGATATCTCTGTTACAGCCGATTGACCACGGCCTTCAGGACATTGTATGTGGCCACTGACCTGATATCCATATTCTTGTTCATTCCTACCAGGAAGAGGAATAAGTAGTTCACAATCGCATAGGACAGAAACCCCAACATGGTTATGGTCTTGCCTCAGGGCTACGTTAACTCTATTACCTTCTGGCATAATACAGTCGGAGGGTACCTAGACAGCCTGACACTCTGAAGAACATCAGTTTGGTCCACATCATCAGTGATGTCAGGTTAATCAGAACTGATCATCAAGGAGCAGAAAGTATGTTGGAGCATGGGAAGATATATAGACTCCAAGGATGAGAGGTAAATTCTACAAAGATGCAGGGGACCACCACATAAGTGAAGATTCCAAATTGATCCAGGGAATGCTGGAACATCCTCTCCAAAATAAAATACAAATGTTTGCATCTCACACCTTCCATCATTAAGAAAAAAGCACATTTGGTAGATGTTTTTGGGTTCTGGTACAGCACATTTGGAACATTGTTTCATCTCCTCTATTGGATAGCCTAGAGGCTGCCAGCTTTAAATGGGGCCCTGAGCAAGAAAATGCTCTGAAGTAGATTCAGGCTGAGGGGGCAAGTAGCCCTGCTTCTTCAACCATACAACCCAGTAGTCCCTATGGTACTTGAAGTACCTGTGGTAAGAAAAGATGCTGTGAGGTGTTTCATCACAAGGTACAAGAGGAGCATCCCAGTGTAGACTCCTAATGTTTTTGAGCAGGGCCATGCCATCTGCAGCAGAGAACCATGCACTATGCATGACCCCAAAGCAGCTATTAGTACACTACTGAGCCTTAGTAGAGAAGAAATATCTCATCTTAGTAAAGATAGAGCATGGACCATTAAGTGACCATGCAGCCAGAGCTGCCCATCAGGAGGTAGGTTCTGTCAAAGGTGAGTAATCCTTCATAAGATGGAAGTTGTGTGTCCAGGATCAGACACAAGCAGGCCAGAGGGCATACGTAAGCAGCACATGGGGAAGGCCCAGAACCCCTCTGCTTCAGCTCACACCTAGGGCTACATGGAGGTGGGGAAGCTCTTGAAAGAGGATGAAAGTAGGCTAGTCTTGTTTCATGGATGGGTTTATTTGGCATGATTATGTGAGTCTGCTGCTGACTTACAACACCACTCAGTCATGGCTCTGGAAGACAGGGAGCGCCTCCCAACGGGCAGAGTTCTAGGAAGTGCACATAGCCACCCACTTCATGTGGAAAAAGAAGTGGCCTGCATTAAGAATATATGCAGATTCATGCAGAGTGGCAAGGGATTGACAAGTTGGTCAGAAGCTTAGAAAGACAAATGGAATATCAGGGTTAAAAAGATATGAGAAAGGGACATATGGACTTATAGGATGGGCAAAAATCATGTAACAAAGTAAATACAATGGAAAAGAAAACAAGGAATTTCTTTAATTTTAGATTGGTACTGGGTACAATCAGATTTTCCTTTTGATTTTAGGCAACTTTGTTGTTTTTCCTTTTTTTTTTTTTTGAGATGGAATCCCGCTCTGAAGCCCAGGCTGGAGTGCAGTGGCACAATCTCGGCTCACTGCAACCTCTGCCTCCTGGGTCCTGGTTCAAGCAATTCTCCTCCCTCAGCCTCCCAAGTAGCTGTGTTTACAGGCACAAGCCACCATATCCAGCTAATTTTTGTATTTTTTAGTAGAGACGGGGTTTCACCATGTTGGCCAGTCTGGTCTTGAACTCCTGACCTCATGATCCACATGCTTTGGCCTCCCAAAGTGCTGGGATTATAGGCTTGAGTCACTGTGCCTGGCTGAACTCTGTTGCTTTTAAAGGGAAATATTGTACATAGTGAGTGGAATTCTCACAGCTACCTCCACCAGCTCTTCCTTGGCATATTAGCCACCCAAAAGTGTCTTCCAGACAGCTGAGAAATTGGTCTGAAGTGCTAACTGGAATGTCCTAGGATAGGAAAGAGGGATTGGTTCTAGCCAGCATGAGAGAAAAGAAGGTTAAGAGTTTTGTAATACACATGGTTTTTGTTATGTTAAATTCAAAGTCTATTATGTATCCCCCACTAGAAATTTATTTTATGGCTGCCTTTTTCCCTGGAGGATTTGTGATGGCAAACAGTAGTGGATGAGTGTATCAGTCAAGATAAGCCAGGATGCAGCAAAACATGGCTCTACCTACCAGGTGGCTTATAATGACAAGGTTTGTTTCTCCCTCATTCTACTTATCCAGTGTGTTAGGCCATTCTTCCATTGCTCTAAAGAAATACCAGAGACTGGGTACTTTATAAAGAAAAGAGGCTTAACTGACTCATGGTTCTGCAGGCTGTACAAGCATGGCACTGGCATCCACTCAGCTTCTGGGGAGGACTCAGGGAGCTTTTACTTATGGTAGAAGCAGAAGCAGTAGCAAGCATCTCATATGGCAGAGCAAGAGCAAGAGAGAGCAGGGGAGGGAGGTGCCACATTCTTCAAAAAAACCAGCTCCCCTGAGAACCTAATCATTATCACAAGGACAGGATGAAGCCATGAGGGGATCCACTTCCATGACCCAAACCCCTCCCACCAGGCCTTACCTCCAACACTGAGTGTTACATTTCAACATGAGATTTGGCGAGGACATATACTCAAACCATATCATTCCTCCCGTGACCCTCCAAATCTCATGTGCTTCTCACATTGCAAAGTATCATCATGCCTTACTAACAGTCCCCTAAAGTCTTAATTCATTCCAGCATCAACTCAATCAAAAGACCCAAGTCCAAAGTCTCATTTAGAAATGAGCTCCTTTCCCCTATAAGCATGTAAAATAAAATCAAGTTAGTTACTTCTAAGATACAGTGGGAGTACAGGCATGGGGTAAGCCTTTTGGCAATTCCAAAAGAGACAAATTAGCCAAAACAAAGACGCTACAGGCCCCATGCACGTTCAAAATCCAGAAGTCAAGTCATTAAATCCTAAAGCTCCAAAATACTTTCTTTTGACTCCACGTCCCAGATCCAGGACACACTGCTGCAAGGAGCGGGCTCCCAAGGATTTGGACAGCTCTGCCCCTTCAGCTTTGCCAGGTACATTCCCCCATGGCTTCTCTCACAGGTGTGGAGTGCCTGCAGCTTTTCTAGGTGTAGAGTGCAACCTGCAGGGATCTACCTTTCTGGGATCTGAAGAATAGTGGGCCCCTTCCCACAGCTCCACAAGGCAGTGCCCCAGTGGGAACTTGGTGTAGGCCCTAAAACCCCACATTTCCCCTCCACACTCCCCTAGTAGAGGTTCTCTGTGAGGGCTCTGCCTCTGCACCAGGCACCCAGGCTTTCTCATACATCCTTTGAAATCTAGACAGGATGCCAATCCTCCTTTACTCTTGCACTCTATGTGCCTATAGGCTTAACAGCATATGGAAGCCAACAAGGCTTACAACTTGTATCCTCTGGGGTAGCTGCCCATGTTGTATCTGGGGCCCTTTGAGCCATGGCTGGAGCCAGAGCAGCCAGGATTCAGGGAGCAGTGTCCCACAGCTGTCCAGGGAAGCACGGCCCTGGGGCTGGCCCATGAAACCATTCTTCCCTCCTAGGCCTCTGGGCCTGTGATGAGAGGGGCTGCCTTGAAGGTGTCTGAAATGCTTTTGAGTACTTTTTCCCATTGTCTTGGCTATTAGCACCTGGCTCTCTTTCAGTCATACAAATATCTCTAATGAGTGATTGCTCTACAGCCTACTTGGATTCCTCTCTGCAAAAAGGCTTTTTCTATATTTGCCACATGGCCAGTCTGCAAATTTTCCAAACTTTTATGCTCTAAATATAAATATAAACTTTCCTTTTAAATATAAATTCCAACTTTAAGTCATTTATTTGCTCCTGCCTCTGAGTGTGGATTAACAGAAGCAGGAGGTCACCTCTTGAACACTTTGCTGCTTAGCAATTTCTTCCACCAGATTCCCTAAATCATCACTATTTAGTTCAGACTTCCACAGACTTCCTAGGGCATGGACACAATACATTCAAGTTCTTTGCTAAGGCATAATAAGTGTGATCTTTGCTCCAGTTCCCAATATGTTCCTCATTTCCATCTGAGACCTCTTCAGCCTGGCCTTCACTATCCATATTACTATCAGCATTTTGGGCACAACCATTTAACCAGTTTTTAAGAAGTTCCAAACTTTCCCTCATCTGTCTTCTTCTGAGCCCTCCCAACTCTTCCAACCCCTCTTCCCATTACCCAGTTCCAAAACTGCTTCCATATTTTCAGGTATCTTTCTAGCAATGCCCTACTCCTCAGTACCAATTTCTATGTTAGGCTGTTCTCACACTGCTGTAAAGAAGTACCTGAGACTGGGTAATTTATAAAGAAAAGAAGTTTGACTTGTTCATGTTTCTACAGGCTGTACAAGCATGGTACTACCATCTGCTTGGCTTCTGGGGAGGCCTCAGGGAGGTTTTACTCATGGTGGAAGGCAAAACAAGAGCAGATACTGTCTCACATGGCAGAGCAGAACAAGAGGTGGAGGTAATGCCATACATTTTAAACAATCAAGATCTACTAAGAACTCACTCACTATTACAAGGCACCAAGCCATGAGGAGTTGCCCCCATAATCCAAACATCTCCCAACAAGCCCCACCTCCAACATAGGGGATTAAAATTCAACACGGGGTTTGGCAGGGACATGTATTCAAACCATCCAGTGAGGGTCAGCTGCTGCTCTGATTTGATTAATTTCACTTTAATACTCAGGCTAATGGAGCACCTCAATCAGAAACATTGCCAATCATTTTGGCATTTTGAATCATATATGCTGGCTGTTAACAGCTTCTCCTCAGTAGTGGCCCACATTTGTTTTGTTTTGTTTAGAATAAACACATCTGTGGAATGTTTCCCACATTTGATTGGTCAAAGCAAGTCCCATGGCCATTTCTGGGTTCAACAGGGTAGGAATGTATAATCTTCCCATAGATAGGGACACCATAGAGAGAAGCACCAACATTATGAGTGAACTATAATATAGGTGACCACAGTGAGTTGCTTTATTTTACTCCTTAAAAAGTGGTCCTTATACTCAGAAATTCAACTAAAGTAGGCCTGTAACTGCAATACTTTTTACCTTTCTATATTCCTGGATTTAAAGATTAACAATAAAAGGCATTCAATCTAAAGACACCAAATATTTTTACATGTGGTACATATTCTGTGATCTTTCTTATAAAAGGGCATCCTTTCATTGTTTTATCATGTGATAAACATATAGCAATTTATAATCATCAGAAAATTAGAAACTCAAAATCTTAACTATAAGGGCATAAGTGAGCTAGATATCCATATTTTTTTCCTAATATTTCTTATTCACGAATATATGAATGAAGGGATGGAAGAAGAGCATGAGTGTGTGTGTGTGTGTGTGTGTGTGTGTGTGTGTGTGTGTGTGCGTGCGTGTGAGAGAGAGAGAGAGAAAGAGAGAGGGAGGGAGAGAGAAATTGAGATTGAGACTGAGAATTGAGGAGGAAGGGAGACCTACCTAGAAATTCAATACCTTGTCCAGCACTGGAAGTTCCTAATACGACTTGTTAGTTCTGCCAGGAACCACCATGGACAGTTCCCATGGCAGGCCTTTGCTGCAGAGAAAATCACCATGGTCCTGGGGCAAGTGCATTCTGCACAACCCATTAACTCCATGCAAAAGTGAACACATTTCTCCTTGTTGAAAGGTGTGAAGTTCTAGGATAAACAGCTAGATTTATCATCTTTTCAAATGAAAGGAACATTTGAGTCATGGAATGCCACTTGCAGTTTCTAACAATACAAATATACTTGAGATAAAAACAACTATCTTCAATAAATAACATTTATCTTTAACATATGAGCATTTTAGTGAAACTACAGAGCTCTGACAGCCTAATACAGTTACTTCTGCATCTTCAGATACCAGAGAAATGCCTAAAAGGTGATCTTGGCAAGGCAAAGAAGAATTAAAAGATCTTTGCCAGGGATCCTGTCTTGGCAGTATCCACCAAAATCAAGACATAAGATTCAGCTCTCAAAAACTAACCCAAGCTTGTGGAGTTGGCATGACATAGTCTAGCAAAATTAGTGGTCTTCAGAGTCAAGCATACTGAGTCTGAATCCTATTTCTGCCACTCACCAACCATGTGACCTTGAACAAACTAACCTCTCTGAGCATTGATTTTCTTATCTGTAAAATGAAAACAACAGCCCTTATTAATATGGCTGTGGTGGAGATTAAATGAGATAATATTCCTGGCACATGTTAAGTCCTTAATAAAGCATAGCTGTCAATCAATCCATCATCATCAGCTTCATCTTCATCATCATGAGTCAGTCTATAGAAGGAACTAAAGAGCTACAAAGGTAGCTCAATCATAAAACATTCCACAGGCTGGTGGAGGTAATGTTTGTTTTCACAAATACATTCATAATATTGCTACATATCCTAGATTTCTGATTTTAAAAAAATCATGATTACTTTCATTAATTAACTGACTAGTGATTGATTTAATGCCTTATTTAAAAGGGTTTAGAAAACATGGGTGTTACAGTCCTAATTGTTTTTCTCATTAAATTCAGCAGCAACCACAGTACCACAAAAATGAGTGCCTTCATAAATGAACTATTTTCATTCTCGCTGAGAAGTGTCTGAAATTTGTGATTTTATTAACTGAAATTATTCTTCATCCTCATGCAGAAAGAAAAAGCATCTGCTCTTAATAATAATGCCATGGAAAAATTATCACAAAAATCAGACATTTTGTATTTCTTCCTTGGATAAATTTGCAAAAAACTTCATAACTTTGTACAGTTCTCTTGAGGGACAAACTTACAACCATCCAAAAAGTGTTGCCTTCTGAACTTAATTGCTACCAAATTATTTTATTTGTATAATAAGATTATTACTGGGCGAAGCACAATTTGTAGGATGATGTTTCTCAGAAAGATATGGTAGGGAAAAATTAATTATAGTCCTCTAGAGTTCGCTCAAAAGCACAGAAAATACACATTAATAAATGATTTTGCATGGATATCTAGAGTTCATAGAGGTATGACTATACTCGAGAGAGGAATGACTTTTTCCTAGGTACTTTGGAAGCCATGGTAGCTTTGGTAGCCATATTACTAGACTACAGCCCAAAAGTGAACAGGCACTTTAGGCTTGCCACTTCATTTCACCAAGATGCCGTTCTACATCAGTTCTCTATATGGTCATTTCACTCAGTGTTTATTAATCTAAAATTTGCATTCTTACTTGAAAAGATGAAAATTAGAGATGCTTTCCTCATGAGCTACCCTCTCTTCCTATGAAATTCCAAGAGAGTACTGTTCATAAATGAACCATACATGAAAGAGGAACTATACGAAACAAAAATATGAAGACATGTCCAAAGAAAGGCAAATTTTAGGAATTCTAAATTTATCATTTTTAAAACAAATAATATTGGTAAGAATGTTGAGAAACAGATACTCTTATCTATTGTGGGTAAAACTATAAATTTAATATTAAATTTTTGAAGGTTGGTACTGTGTTTTCAAAACTAAGAATCTGGAAATCTTATCAAAGGCAGGTGAAGACCATGGGGTCTAGAGTTGGAAGCCCATCTTTAAATCCCTATCCATTACCTGACACGTGACTCTGGACAGCTTTCTCAACTTCTCTGAACCTCAGAATCCTCATTTATAAACATTGGGATAATAATATCATCAACTGCTTAGGGCTGTTGTGAAAATCAATTGAGATAATATCTGCAAAGTATTTATCACAGAGCATATTAATTTTCTATTGCTACATAGCACACCAATACCACAACTTCAGCAGCCTAAAACAGTAAACATTTCTTATCTCATGGCATCTGTGGGTTGGGAGTCTGAACATGGGCCACTGAAAAACATGAAACAACTTAAATGGTCATCACTCAAGAAACGCAGACTCAATGTAGCTGAGGCATACTGTGAAGTGCAAGAGGGTAATTCAACTACCAAACAAAGAGAAGCAGATCAGAATTCTTCTGGCTCCCTACTGATGCTTTCAGACCACAAAGCCCATACTATTATCAGAGAGTTGACCTGAGTATAATGATAACAGAATTAGTAAGCGTAGAAGCAGTAAGTAGCATAAAACAGCTCTTTTCAAGCTCCAGTCATGTGGCTATACCTGCCTCCTCCTCTCCTTACCTGTGGCACTTGATCTCTTTATTCCATCCCTTCATTCCTTGAGGACAATGTGAGGTACCAAAGTTCTGTCCTCCAATTCTGTACTATCAGTATCTTTTTTTTCCTCAAGGTCTAAGAAAATTACCCATCCAATATTCTGGCTTTACAAATATTTTGACTCTTACAACCCACTTTAGCCATCCTTTACCTATGGCCAAGCTCTCAATTTTGACAGCATCTCAGAAATCTCAGATTCCATCATCCTCTCTGAGTAGTGTTTGATCCTTTCTACTCTCTCAAATTTTCACTTCAATTTCATTAACTTTCTCCTTCAGAAGGGCTTCCAGAGCCTGGAACTCTATTTTATTTCCCTCTGCATCAGGTCCTTCTATATTCATATCTTTCGAGAGACTCTCACTCTGTTGCCCAGGCTGGAATGCAGCGGCATGATCTCAGCTCTCTGCAACAATCACCTCCTGGGTGCAAGCAATTTTCCTGCGTCAGCCTCCCAAGTAGCTAGGATTACAGGCGCACACCATGCCTGGCTAATTTTTGTATATTCAGTAGAGATGTGGTTTCACTATGTCGGCCATGCTTCTCTCAAATTCCTGACCTCAAGTGATCCACCCGCCTCGGCCGCATCAGTGCTGGGATTATAGGCATGAGCCACCATGTCCAGCCCTAAATCTATCTTTCCCAATACAGCCAGATCCAATGGCCCATCCCTTCAAACATTCTCTTACCTCTTGAATTTATTTTATTTTTACTTTAATTATAAAAATATGTATATGTATGCTGGTTATTCCCCATTACTTCCTCTACCCCACATCTAATCCTCACTCCTCTGTCTTGCTCTAGCCCTGGGAGGCTAACCCCTGTGGATTGCACACTTCAAGTTCCCATGCCACATGGCTTCCAGTTGGATTCAATCAATGGAAAGCACCAGCAAGATATTAGCAGGAGGGAAGAAAAACAGGTCAGGTGGCATTTACCTCTGTACACCAACTCTGACACTCTGGTTCTGACACGACTCAAACAGGAAAAACATGAAACTCTATTTATACCCTTCTCTCTTCTCCTCTATAAAACAAAAGCCTTAAGTCACTAGTATGGGGCAGCAAATTCTGTCACCCCAGGGAAAAAATGAAGATCCACTGCAGCTTGGGAAAGAATAAAAGAAAAAAGGGTGAAAAAAGGAAATAAAGAGTAAAAAAAAAAAAGGTAACAGTCCTGGGCCCAGAATACTATACTAACACAATTAAAGGTCTCCTACCACTGGAGGGGAACAGAAAACTCCCTCCACACAAGATCTGTCGCAAGTACAAAGCAGAGTTTGGCTTCCATGGAGAGAAGGAGCAGGATGACTGAGATGCCACGCTAAAGCCTGGCACAGAAGACCTAAGACTCAGACTAGATCGGGGTAACAGAATAAATACCCTAACCTCCACCAGTAGATTTAGCAAGTACCAAGTAAAAAGCAACAGTAGACTACCTCTAGGGGAGGGGCAAGAGCATGGAGAGAGATCCCTCTGCAGAATGATGCACAAGGAAAGCAGAAAACTAAAACTAAAGCAGAACATTGAGGAAAACTCTCTGGTACCACAGTCCCCATTCTAACAAGGTTAACAGAGGAATTTGAAGGAATTTGAAGTTAGTGGTGTACAAACATGACCATAACAACAGAGCACCCAAATCTAGCTCAACTCCTGACTCGATTGACTCAGCCTCTGTTATGTAGTATTACCATCACATATACACACTAATGGTCTCACAGAAGAAATTGTGTGCCCATTTCCAGGCACAAATACTGATATCTCATGCTCTGCTATCCTACATGCAATGGACAGCATTCTATTAAAAATTATAAGACACTCACACAAAGGTAAGGGAAAAACCCACTGCCAAAAGACAAAGCAATTAACAGTGCAAGACTAAGAGATGACCTAGGTGTTTGAACAACCTGACAGGATATATAAAATTACTATGATTAATATCTTACAGGTTCTAGTGGAAAGGATGGATAACACATATGAACAAATGAAAAATTTCAGCAAAGAGAAAAAGCCAATATAAATGCTTAAAAGTTTAAACACACATAATAATGGAGATGAGGCATGCCTTCAATGTTATCATTAGTAGAATTGACGCAATTGAGGAAAAGAAAAAGTGAACTTTAATGGTAAGTGAATTACAATTACCTAAACTGAAATATAAAGAATAAAACAAACAGAACACAGCATCCAAACGCAGTGGGACAATATTCATGATCTAACATACATGTGATTAAAAATCCAAGAGAGGAGAAAGAGAATGAGGTGGAAGAAGCATTTGAAGAGAGTATGGTTTAGAATTTTTCGAATAATGAAATATATCAAACTATAGATCCAAAAATCTTAGAGAGAGCCAAGTAATATAGAAACCCTCCATCAAAAGCACATAGACATATCATATTGAAACTTCAATATGTAAACCAAAGAAGAAGAGAAAGCTCCTGAAGGCAGCTAGAGAAAAAGAACATACTGCATCCAGAGAAACAAAGGTAAGAATTACAAAGACTTCTTGTCAGAAACTATACAAGCCCAAAGACAATGGAAGGAGATCTTTAAAGTGTTGTGGGTGGAAATTGGGGGGGGGGAGGTTCAATCTAGATTTCTACACCTAGCAAAATTATCTTTTATGAAAGTAAAATTAAGATTTTTTTAAATAAACAAAATCTGTTCTGAACAATAAGCGTTTAACAATAAGAAAGAGTCCTTGCCCTCAAAAGAATGATGGTGTCTAATCAGGAAGATATACTTATAAAAAGAATAGACTGTTGTAAGTGAAGGAAAGGTAACCAGTTTGATGTGAATGACATCTGTGTCTGTAAGATGTCCAGTGAGTAGATGAAAATCTGGGTCTGGATTTCAGGAGAGAAGAAGGGGATCTAGGAGTCACTGATACATGGTTAGCAGTGTTTCAGGAAACCCTGAAATCACACTGGAAGAGTGTGTCATGACAGAAGAGAAAGGAGATGGTACCAAGATGGAGCTGGAGAACACCAAAACTAAACAACACAGAGAAGGAGAACTGTGCTGGGCTCCAGTTTCATCTGCTTTCTTAAACTAACCATGAGCCAAAAAACAAGTGGAGGAGTCCAGATGAAAAGAAAAGGAAGAGCTAACACCATTTGAGCTCTTAGTGATGCCAGATATTGCTCTCAACACTTTGCATTCTTATTCTTATTAATTTATTGTATTTAATTCTTACAGCAGCCCCGCCAATCAGGTGCTTTATCCCATTTAACAAATGAGAAAACTGAGGCACAGAGGAATCCTGGGAAAGACTCTTACTCTCTTCTTGCTGGACATGAAGGAGATAGGATGTCGTAGCTCAGACTCCCACAGTCATCTATGACCACATGAGACCAGAGTATGGAACCAACACTAACGAAGTGGAACAGAGAGATGGAGGGAGTGGAGATCTTATTTAGATGACGTCACTTGAGTCCTAGATCAAGTTGCACCTGAAGCCACACTGAAGCGAGCCACTACATTCCCTTGTCTAACCTTAATCCCATTTGGATTGTGCTTACTGTCCTACCTGGCACATTGAGAGCAATGGCATTTGTGACAAGAAGGAAAAAAGAGTTTTCTGGGACTTTTTCGTGTTAAGCCAGGACCATGCTTAGGTTGTGGATAAGGTCATGTAGCAAAAATAAACTAGGGAGCTTTTCTTTTTTTTTTTCTTAGACAGAGTCTTGCTCTATCACCCAGGCTGGAGTGCAGTGGCACAATCTGGGCTCACTGCAACCTCTGCCTCCTGGGTTCAAGCAATTCTCCTGTTCAAGCCACCTGAGTAGCTGAGACTATAGGGTCATATAGTAAGTGGTAGAGCTGGAATCCTGATATGGTTTGGCTGTGTCCACACCCAAATTTCATCTTGAATTATAGTTCTCATGATCCCCACATGTCTTGGGAGGATCCCAGTGGGAGGTAATTGAGTCATGGGGGCGGTTACCTTCATGCTGTTCTCATAATAGTGAGTTCTCACAAGATCTGATGGTTTTTTTAAGGGGCTTTCACCACTTTGCTCAGCACTCATTCTCTCCTGCCACCTGTGAAGAGGTGCCTTCTTCCATAATTATAAGTTTCCTGAGGCCTCTCCAGCCACGTGGAACTATGAGTCAATTAAACCTCTTTTCTTTGTAAATTACCAAGTCTCAGGTATTTCTTCATAGCACATAAGAATGGATTAATACAGATCCAAAGCCAGATGTTTAACCCACACCCCTGGTTCTTCCCACTGTACTATATAGGTGATAGGAAGGAAGCACTGCTGTATTCATAGCCACACAACACTCAATCACAATGGAAACTTAAAACCTAGAGGAGAGGTAGGTATCCCAGCTTTTTCCAAGGGACTGACAGAGGTTCCTGATGAAGGATTTCTGGCATTGACTTTCCATGACATACAGGGACTCATATACCCTGAAGGTGTCCAATCCAGACCTTGGCTTCACATTTCGTTTCCTTCTAAATGGCAATGCTGGCCTTAGGGTCATTTTCCCTCATTCAGCAGAAGCCTGCTGCATATCTGTGGAACCCGCCTAACAAAATAGGACAAGTAACCCAACCCTAGGAAGATGGGATTAATCATAGATTTTTTTTAAAAAAATATATAAGGTATTTCTTTAATCATGAACATAATTTCTATTAGTCTGGGAGAGCAGAACTTAGCACTAAAATGCTAGTTCTGCAAAGCCAAGGAAGAAACGTTACAAACTGAAACAGTACATTATAATAAATGAAGGGTCTGTTTAGTGGCAGGAGGGACGATCTTCCTAGCAATGCTCTATCCCAAAGATATGTTTTCCTGCCAAAGATGGTAAAATCATTGTACTGAGAGTGTAGGACTAAAGAAGAAGCAGAGCTTTGTCTAGTGCTTTGGTTTTATTTTAACTACCATATGAGGAAGGACAGATAACTGGTATTTCACATACCAGAAATTAGAATGGAATTTTTAGAGTGTTGGAACAGGGAATTTAGCTTTTGGTAGGAACAGAATTTAAAACTAAGGTCGATTTAAGTTCAGTTACATGTAAATTGACTAAGAAATACAGTTTCTAAACAATTATTACCTTCTATACCAGTCATGTTTTATGATTTTCCATAATTGTCTAAAACATATTCCATGGTTCTTGAGGGGCAAGGTAAACATAGCAAGTTTACCTGTCACATGGGTAAAAATAGCAAAGACCTTTTACCACCTAGGATAGCAAGGCCAAGTTTATTTGTGACCTTGTCTCCATCTGATTAATTAGTAAATATTTAGCTCTTGAATGGCAAAAATGTACTGAATTCTGTAGCTTTTCTTATCAGCAAATAGAAAAGAAAGCAATTTACAGTGTTGGGATTAATGGTTTCCATGTCTCCTTGAGAACTTCCCTATATAAACTGATTTTCTTCATAAAGGAAGATTCATATTTCTGTTTCCTACATTTCTTTCTCAAAGAGAGAACTTGTATTACTCTGTTTCCAGAGAAGAGAAACACACCAACAGACTGATGGGGAAAGGCAATCAGAATAAACTCTAGGAATAGGACCAGAAGAGTAGAAACAAGAATGCAGATGCCTAGGCTGTCTGTGTGGCCTGAGACTCTGCATTGCCAGTCTGCTTCCCGGTGATTCTTACAGTGCTGGTCTGAAGCCCACACTCAGGATAGTAAGAGTACAGAAAGCATCCCTGCAAGTACACCCCAAGACACTGACTCTTTGTGTGGCTGGAGCCCTAAGCTGGTCACCTTCAGCCTCTGCAGCCTCCACTGGGGCTCCAAATCTTGCCAGTTTGCCACAGTGTGTAACAAAAGTATGTTCTTAGTATGCCCTGATGGGTAAAAGGTTGGGAAACACTGCTTTAGAGGTCTGGAGGTGAAGATTTGACTTTCAGGAGCAGGGGCCTAAGAAAAAGTCTTGACATCATGCGGAGGGCAAAATGTGGAAGAAAATTTGAGTAAAAACAAGCCCAACATGGGAAAGCTCTGAGCCCAAGAGAAGGCAAGGTCAGAGTAGCTGTATATGAATGCACTGTAGCATGGTGGCAAACACTCATGCCTTAAGAGACATTCAAATTTAAATTTAAAATTAAATGGAATACAATAGAAAAAGAGATATTCAGGAGTCAGAGAGGTAAAGACCAATATGAAATATTATAATAAACACAGGCCAGGATCAGAAGAATGGGATTTGGAAAAAGTGGGCTAGAATCAGTTTGAGATTGGCCATTCCTGGAAGGAAGAGTTTGCCAAAATCTTGAGAAGGAATTGGAATTTAAGCAAAAACACACCTCTGTCATTATATTAGATGACTGACATGCATGTGACTGCTTTTTTTTAAAACAGACTTTATATCATTCATCCATAGTTATATTTTTGTTTTCAACTCATTCCTTTCATTGTTTCCAATGACTGGAGCATTAAGGAATGTCTTCACATATTGCAAATGAGTCCTGGGTGGTGAACCCTGGGCATACTCAGCCAAGTATCTGGTCTTAATGCCTTATATAAGGACTTTCCTTAACTAGGTTAGTCCCATATCCAGTACGTAAAGAGATCTCAGTGCCTGGTTGCTTGCAGCAAAGAAACTCTGTGGTTAAGTCCTCTTGTCAGTCTTTCCCCAAAGTCCTGTACCAAACAGGACCTTTATCAATCCACTGGTTCCCACACTGAAGATGAAGGCCGTGAGCTATGCTCTTTGTCATGTTAGTGTCATAATATAATTCCCTGGAGACTTTGTCTTCACTCTCCCAGAACATCAATTTGGCCCTTTCAGTGGTTCAAGTTTGTCCTCCTTCCTTTTCTTTCCTGGAATGCTTCTTGAATGCTTGTAACTCTTTGACTTACAGAAGTCTCAATACGGCCGGGTGCAGTGGCTAATGCTTGTAATCCTAACACTTTGGGGAGCCGAGGCAGGTAGATCACAAGGTCAGGAGTTCGAGATCAGCCTGACCAAGATGGTGAACCCTTGTCTCTGCTAAAAATACAAAAATTAGCCGGGCACAGTGGCAGGCACCTGTAATCCCAGCTAGTCGGGATGCTGAGGCAGGAGAATCACTTGAACCCTGGAGGCAGAGGTTGCAGTGAACCAAGATCATGCCACTACACTCTAGTCTAGGAGACAGAGCAAGACTTCATCTACAGGAAAAAAAAAAAAGGCTCAGTATATGAATTAAACCTATTTGCTGTTTGTTCCAATATGGTGAATAGTTCAGACCTGTAAGGTTGAGTCCATTGAGTCCAACCCACTTGATATCTCAGAGTTTCTCCTTTCTTCCTTCTTTGTGTGTTAAAAAGGCACAAATTGAGCGGTAATCAAAGTGCAATTTTATTTTTATCACCCACTGACTTTTTAAAATCAACTCCTTGTCGCTGAATGAAAATTTGATAGGTGCCATAGCCTCTTCTGTTCTTTCTTGGGTTGTAGACTCTCCTGGGGTCCATAAATTACAATACAGATCAACTGAGTAAATTTCAGGCTTTTTTTTCATTTCACAGTTCACTGGTTCTCCAGCTCTAGTGTGCATCAGAACCACATGGAAGGCTTATCAAAATACAGATCTGTGGGCCTCAACCCAGGGTTTCTGACTCAGCTGGGCCAAGGCCTCAGAAATTGCATTCTCACAAGTTCCATGGTGATGCTGACGTTGCCGGTCTGTGTACCACACTTTAGAAACCACTGATACAGAGCATCCTTCCTTTACATAGGTGAAAGAAGATCGAAAGAAGCTGGAGACAAAGAGAAGGAGCCTGGTAGGAGGCAGTCTGTGACAATGGAGGTAGGGCAGGTTATTCCATGCAGACTGATTTCAGTGCCCATGGGAAAGTTAAGAATAAAAAAAGTTTATATCCGTAGATTGATACAATAAACTTCATATGCAGAATTTACTGCCTTGATTTGAAAGCAAATTTATCAGTCATTTACACCTTACTCTGAGCAAGTTTTAAACTTCATATCTATATGTTAGATTGTCATCTGTGAATATAGATCATTTTACTTCTTCCTTTCCAATTTGGATGTCTTTTATTTATTTATTTATTTATTTAGTAGCTTAACTGCTCTCACTGGAACTTCCAATACAATGTTGATTAGCAGTGAAGAAAGTAGGCTTCCTTGTCTTGTTCCTGAGTTGAGTGGGAAAGCTTTCAGTCTCCCACCTTGAGTATTAGGCCATTCTTGCGTTGCTATAAAGAAATACCTGAGGCTGAGTAACTTATAAAAAAAGAAATTTAGCCAGGCAAGGTGACTCATGCCTGTAATCCCAGCACTTTAGGAGGCCGAGGCAGGCAGATCACCTGAGGTCGGGAGTTTGAGACCAGCCTGACCAACATGGAGAAACCCCATCTCTACTAAAAATACAAAATTAACTGGGCATGGTGGCACACGCCTGTAATCCCAGCTACTCGGTAGGCTGAGGCAGGAGAATCGCTTGAACCTGGGAGGCGGAGGTTGTGGTGACCCGAGATCGTGCCATTGCACTCCAGCCTGGGCAACAAGAGCAAAACTCTGTGTCCAAAAAAAAAGGTTTAATTCGCTCTTCACAGGAAGCACGGTGCTGGCATCTGCTCAACTTCTGGGGGAGGCCACAGGGAGTTTTTACTCATGGCAAAAGGTAAAGTGACAACTTGCACATTACATAGTAGGAGCAGGAGCAAGGGGGTTGGGGGAGGTGGCAGGCACACTTTATAACAACCAATGTCATGAGGACTCACTATCAGGAGGACAGCACCAAGCCATGAGAGATTGCCCCCATGAGCCAAATACCTCTTACCAGGCCCCACCTGCAACATCCGGGATTACGATTCAACATGAGATTTGGTGGGGACATATATTCAAACTATATCATTCTGCACCTGGCCCCCCAAATCTCATATGCTTCCCATAGTGCAAAATATAATCATACCTTCCCAAGAGTACCCCAAGATCTTAACTCATTCCAGCATGAACTCAAAAGTCCAAAGTCTCATCTGAGACAAGGCAACTCCCTTCCATCCATGATCTTGTAAAATCAAAAGCAAGTTATTTATTTCCAAGGTACAATGGGGGTACAGGCATTGGCTAAACATTCCCATTCCAAAAGGGAAAATTTGGCTAAAAGAAAGGGATGAAAGGCCATGTGGAAGTTCAAGACCCAGCCAGGCAATCATTAAATCTTAAAGATCCAAAATAATCTCCTTTTGTTAACAGGGTTACCCCTCGCTCTTAGGTTCTTGGCCTCTCTAACCAGGGAGAATGGGGGAAAGGGACCAGAGGCGCGGTGAGTTTACCATTCAAATAAATATCGTGAACCCAAAGAGTTTTGCAGGAGAGCGATTTATTACACACAGAGTGAGAAAGAAGACAGCTATCCCACGCTGTCATGGGAGGGGGAACCCAGAAAGGGAAATCTGTTCAGGTAGGAGCAGCTGAAGTTTTTACCCTTGAGTTATTCCCTCCCCATTCATGTTCTTGTCCAATGAGAGGAGTTCTTTCAGACTTCCTCTGGAGTGATTGATCTTTTACTCTGATACCCAATTGGTTACTTGTTCCACAACCCTGACTTACAGAGCCCCCTCCTCCCAGAGCTTTTGGTGGGAATTTGAGACAAAAGAGCCCCATCTGGCTTTCCTACAGGAGCTTACCTGGCCCACGTGGAGGAGGTGCTTAAAGAGGCAGGGGATCCAGGAAATTCCTGCATTTGAATTCCCACTGATGTCCAGATGGAGGCGTGGAGGAGGTGCTCAAGGGAAATTCCTGCATTTGAAACCACGTCCCTTGCAGACCCAGGAAGAGAAGTTTCTTAACACAGTCCCTCATTTTGACTCCATGTCCCAGATCCAGGGCACACTGCAGCAACAAATGGGCCCCCAAGGCCTGAGGCAGCTCCACCGCTGCCTGTGTCTCTGCGGGGTCTGCCCTCCATGGCTGCTTTCATGGGCTGAAGTTGGGTGCCTGTGGTTTTTCCAGGTGCAGAGTGCAAGCTGCTGGTGGATCCACCATTCTGGGATCTGGAGAACAGTGGCCTCTTTCCCATTGCTCCACTAGGCAGTGCCCCAGTGGGGACTCTGTGTAGGGTCTCCAACCCCCACATTTCCTCTCTGCACTGCTCTAGTAGAGGTTATCTGTGAGGGCTGTGCCCATACAGCAGGCTTCTGCCTGGGTACCCGGGCTTTCTCATACATCCTCTGAAATCTAGGAAGTTTCCAAGCCTTCTTCACTCTTGCATTCTGTGCATCTACAGGCTTAACATTATGTGGAAGCTGCCAAGACTTACCGCTTGCACCCTCTGGAGCTGGAGTAGAGGCCCAGCCTGGATCCCTCTGAATAGTGGCTGGAGCTGGAGCTGCCTGGGTGTAGGGAACAGTGTCCTGAGGCTGCACAGAGCAGCAGGGCCCTGGGCCTGGCCCACAAAACCATTTTCTCCTATGCCTTTGAGCCTGTGGTGGGAGGGGCTGCCTCTGAGATCTCCAAAATGCCCTCAAGGCCTTTTTTCCCATTGTCTTAGCTATCATTACCTGGCTCTTTCTTAGTTTCGCAAATCTCTCTAGCAAATGGTTGCTCCACAGCCTGCTTGGATTCTTCCCCTGAAAGCAGGCTTTTCTTTTCTACCATATGTCCAGGCTGCAAATTTTTCATACCTTTATTCTCTGCTTCCCTTTTAAATATAAATTCCAACTTTAAGTCATTTATTTGCTCCCACATCTGAATGTAGGCTGTTAGAAGCAGCCAGGTCACATCTTGAATACTTTGTTGCTTAGAAATTTCTTCCACCAGATACTCCAGGTCATCACTCTCAAGTTCAGGCTTCCATAGGTCCCTAGGACATGGACACAATACAACCAAATTCTTTGCTAAGGCATAACAAGGGTGACCTTTGCTCCTGTTCCCAATAAGATCTTCATTTCCATCTGAGACCACAGCAACCCGGACTTCACTGTCCATATCACTATCAGCATTTTGGTCACAATGATTTAACCAGTCTCTAAGAAATTCCAAACTCTCCCTTAAATTCCTGTCTTCTTCTGATCCCTCCAAATCCTTCCAACTTCTGCCTCTTACCCAGTTCCAAAGCTTCTTCCACATTTTCAGGTATCTTTATAGCAATGCCCCACTCCCAGTACCAACTGTGTGTTAGGTCATTCTTGTGCTGCTATAAAGAAATACCTGAGACTGGGGTAATTTATTTTAAAAAGAGGTTTATTTGGCTCACACTTCTACAGGTTGTACAGGAAGCATGGTGCTGGCACCTGCTCAGCTTCTGGGGAGGCCTCTGGGAGCTTTAACTCACAGAAGACAAAGCAGGAGTGTGCACAGCACATGGTGGGAGCAGGAGCAAGAGAGAGTTGGAGAAAGCAGAGGTGTCACACTTTACAACAACCAGATCTTGTGAGAACTCACTCACTATTGGGAGGACAGCAGCAAGCCATAAGGGATCCACCCCATGACCCAAACACTGCCCACCAGGCCCCACCTCCAACACTGGGGATTACAATTCACCATGAGATTTGGCAGGGTCATATAGTGAAACTATATCACCAACTATGAGTAAAACTCATATCTGAGGAGATTCAGAGGGGAAGGGGAAGGGAGAGGCACAGAGATGGAAAAGGTCTATAATTTATTCATTTTAACCTCATTTTACCCATGGCTCGCCTGAGGCTAAGAGTATTTATTTACTTATTTATGTTTTGAGATAGGGTCTTGCTCTGTCACTAAGGCTGGAGTGCAGTGGTATGACCATGGCTAACTGCAACCTTGACCTCCTGGGCCCAGGCAATTCTTCTATTTCAGCCTCCTGAGTAGGTGGGACCACAGGTGTATACCACCACACCTGTTAATTTTTTAAAAAATTTTTGGTTGGGCACAGTGGCTCACACCTGTAATCCCAGTGCTTTGGGAGGATGAGGCGGGTAGATCATGAGGTCAGGAGATCTAGACCATCCAGGCCAACATGGTGAAACCCTGTCTCTACTAAAAATACAAAAATTAGCTGGGCATGGTAGCAGGTACCTGTAATCCCAACTACTTGGGAGGCTGAGGCAGGAGAATCACTTGAATCCAGGAGGCAGAGGGTGCAATGAGCCGAGATCGTGCCACTGCACTCCAGCCCAGCAACAGAGCGAGACTCCATCTCAAAAAAAATTTTTTTTTTTGTAGAGACAGGGTCTTATGCTGTCTAGGCTGATGTTGAACTCCTGGCCTCAAGTGATCCTCCTGCCTTGGCCTCCCAAAGTGTTGGGATTATAGGCTTGGACCATCATGCCCAGCTGAGAACAAATATTAAAAGCCAAGTTATCAAGCAGGATTTAAAGTTAAAGCTGATGACCTAGTTCTATTTCCAGTGACTGCTCTATATGGACTTGGGCAAGGTTCTTGACTTTTTGGGACTTTAGTGTCCTTCTTATAAAATAAGCATACAAGTGGCACTAGATTGTCAGGTCACACCCTGAGAGTAACAGCTTTCAGGATAGCCTGGGCTGACCACATGATTAAAACCCACCAAGACTAGCCCAACCACAAACTGGGGATTTGATGCCTCTCCTCTCTCTCTCAGCAGGCTTCCCTTTCTAAACTCGGATCCAGACTCTTGTCTACACTGCAACTCCTTCAAACCACAGATCAATATATATTCCCATTTTACACATAAGAATACTGAGGTTCAGAGGGCTCAAGTAACTCATATGAGGTCACATGGCTAATAAACAGTGGAAGTGAGATTCTTCTTCTGACTGACTGAAGTATTCATCTTTCCACTTTACCACTCTTTGTACCAGGTTTACCACTCCCAACCTGGTACTCTTTTCCACACACCACACACTTTGAATCCTGGTCTCAGCCTAGCATACCTGGCAATACTTCCATTTGAACCTGTGCCCCTCCTTTCATGCCCTCCTCAGTTACAAAACCCTAAAGCCAGGAAGGGGACATTTCTTAACCTGCCTGCCTCTTCCCACTCCTTAATCTGCCTGCATAAGCAGATGGTCCCACAATCTTCTGATGGGCTGTTTGTGAAAGATGTGAGCTACAGGTTAGAATAAGCTCTGTAATTTATTCCAGTCACAGGAAACTTGAATATTAGCTACAACACAACAGGAAAGCAGCCATGCAGGAGTAATACAATCAAACATTTTGTTCAGTCCAAACATATCTGCAGAAGGGAAAACAATTCCAGCTGTCTTCCAATCTGCAGGAGCCACAGAGTTCTTTGTATTCTAGGCATGATATCTGATGTACTGTCTCCAGGACAAAGATTCTAGTTTGAACATTAAGCATTTCTAAACTTGGTCTCAGTTAAAAAGCAGTAGCACTCCTCCCTAGGTAAGAAGGGTGCTGAGGCATGGTCCTGAAATGATAAGCAGGTGGGGGCACCCCAATGGCAGAACCCTGGAGTGTCTTGGACACCTTATTCTCTGACCTCACCACCATCAGGGGATGAGGCCACCAGGAAGGCACCTGACTACTCAGGACCACCTTGTCCCATCTGCTGAAATGCAGAAAAGCCATGCCCAGTGAGGGCTGGGAAATAAATGTACATGAAGGATGCCAGCATTGCTGAGAAGTGGATATGAGAGTCCATTTACAGTTTTAAATGTGGTGTAAGGAATGTAATCAGAATAGGAATATTGAAACCTCCCTATGGGTGAGGGACACAGAATGAGAAGGAAGAAATAATGAACTCATTTTGAATTGTTTTAAAATGGGGAGGCTGGGCCAAGCACAGTGGCTTACACTTGTAATCCTAGAACTTTGGGAGGCCGAGGCAGAAGGATCACTTGAGGCCAGGAATTTGAAACCAGCCTGGTCAACATAGAAAAACTCTGTCTCTACCCAAAAAAAAAAATATATATATATATATATATATATATATATATATATATATATATTTATATATACAGAAAATTAGCAGGGTGTAGTGGTGCATACCTGTAGTCTCAGCTACTTGGGAAGGTGAGGTGGGAGGATTGCTTGAGCCCAGGAGGTCAAGGAGGCAATGAGCTATGATTGTGCCACTGCACTCTGGCCTGGGTGACAGAGTAAGACCCTGTCTCTAAATAAATAAATAGGGGCCAGGCGCAGTGGCTCACCCCTGTAATCCCAGCACTTTGGGAGGCTGAGGCAGGTGGATCACTTAAGGTCAGGAGTTCCAGACCAGCCTGGACAACATGGTGACATCCCATCCCTACTGAAAAAACACAAAACTTAGCTCGGTGTGGTGGTGAGCACCTATAATCCAAGCTACTTGGGAGGCTGAGGCAGGAGAATCACTTGAACCCAGGAGGCGGAGGTTGCAGCGAGCTGAGATCGCACCACTGCACTTAAACCTGGGTGACAGAGTGAGACCATATCTCAAGAAAAGAAAAATAGTAGAGGCTATTTAAGATGTATTTCTTGCCACCATAAAAAAAGATGAGTTCATGTCCTTTGCAGGGATATAGATGAAGCTGGAAACCATCATTCTCAGCAAACTAACCCAGGAACAGAAAACTAAACACTGCATGTTCTTACTCATAAGTAGGAGTTGAACAATGAGAACACAATGGACACAGGGAGGGGAACATCACACACCAGGGCGTACCCGTATCAGCGGGGTGGAGGGCTAGGTGAGGGATAGCATTAGGAGAAATACCTAATGTAGATGACAGGTTGAAAGGTGCAGCAAACCACCATGGCACATGTATACCTATGTAACAAACCTGCACGTTCTGCACATGTACCCCAGAACTTAAAGTACAATAAAAAATAAATTAATTAATTAAGATGCATTTCTTATAAGTAATTGAAGCCATGAGTAGGAGTGGCTTAGATAATTTTGTTATTTACTGTTTCATGGGACAGAAAATGGGTGATAGGAGGTTTCGAGGCTGGTGCAGCCATGTAACAGTATATTCGAGTCCCAAGCTTCTTTTTCCTTCTACCTCTTCCATGATCAGAATCTTGGCTTTTTGATTCCTCCTCGTGCTTGCTGCCTCATGTCACAAGATGGCTGCCACTGTTTCAAGGATCATATCCACACAGAACTGTTTGAAGGCAGGGGCACAATTATGCCTGGCAGAGACATTCTTTTCACAAGCCTCACCCTTAACAAGGAGGAAAAAATATTTCTCCACGGGACTCCAATAGACATTTCTTTGTTTCATTAGCTAAATGGGGCCACTTGGTCATTTTGAGCAAGGGAGTCTGGGAAACCAAGTATGTGGCTTTCCCAACTTCTAACACTGGAAGTGGGTAAGGGCTTGGAATGGCTTTGGTAGACAGCTAAGAGTATCTGATATGTGAATAAATCAATGTGTGGCCAAAAAATAAACATAAGAATTCTTCCCATCAGGTCAAAAAAAAAAAAAGGTTTTAGAATGTATCTACAGTTTTAGTAAAAAGAAAGTTTCCAATTTTTTTTAAAAAGGCCTGTGTATATGTGTATATACATATACATACACACACATGCATATACGTATATATATGCACACACACAGGAGTATATATAGATACATCTCCACCCACAAGGCAGCTTCAAAATTCTGTATTCCTGACCCAACTTACCCCAGGGAAAAATCATGGATATGTACAAAGTTATATGTATATGTGTGTGCGTATATATATATATACACGTATACATGTATACACACACACACACACATATATATATATATGCACTACTATTACATCATCCTGCTCTGCTGCTCTGTCAGGCACGGAGGTCAATTACAGAGTTGGTCTGCAGAGAAGAATGACAGTCTCCCTTTTGTGTTACCCTCTTTGTGCTTTGTGCCCAGCACAGACAAGGTTTTGTAAAACTACTCTTTGAAGCTCCACCTTCAGTTCTACCTGGGAAGGTCTGTATAACGGCATCCATGCTCCATTCAGAATCTCTGCCCCATCCCATCACTTAGGGTACAGCCCCCTCAGGTCTGTCTCCTTCCCCAGGGTTGGTTCTCTCTGAGGAACCTATGCATAGAGACTTTGGGTGAGCCACCATCGCAGTTTTCTCCACATACCCAACCATGCCCAATTCTGTGAGTAGGGCCTAGTCTCAAAATGAGCTCCGTACTACAATGATAACCAGTCTGAATTCTACACATTGCAAGGAGAGGCTTTAAAGACAGAGGGGGTCTGAAGTTGAGGCAGCAATTAAGAGCCTATCACCCAAAAAAAGACCAGGTCCAGATGGGTTCACAGCCGAATTCTACCAGACATACAAAGAGGAGCTGGTACCATTCCTTATGAAACTATTCCAAACAATCCAAAAGAGGGAACCCTTCCCCAAATCATTTTATGAGACCAACATCATCCTGATACCAAAACACGGTAGAGACTCAGCAAGAAAAGAAAACTTCAGGCCAATATCCATGATGAACATAGATGCAAAAATCTTCAATAAAATACTGGCAAACCCATTGCAACAGCACATCAAAAAGCTTATACACCATGATCAAGTAGGATTCATCCCGGGGGAGGCAAGGCTGGTTCAACATACGCAAATCTATAAACATAATTCACCACATAAAGAGAACCAAAGACAAAAACCACATGATTATCTCAATTGATGCAGAGAAGGCCTTTGACAAAATTCAACAGCCCTTTATGCTAAAAACCCTCAATAAACTAGGTATTGACGGAACGTATCTCAAAACGATAAAAGCTATTTACAACAAACCAACAGCCAATATCATACTGAATGGGCAAAAACTAGAAGCATTCCCTTTGAAATCTGGCACTACACAAGGATGTCCTCTCTCACCACTCCTATTCAATATAGTACTGGAAGTTCTAGCCAGAGCAATCAGGCAAGAAAAAGAAATAAATGGTATTCAAATAGGAAAGGAGGAAGTCAAATTGTCTCTATTTGCAGAAGACATGATTGTATATGTAGAAGACCCCATCGTCTCAGCCCAAAATCTCCTGAAACTGATAAGCAACTTCAGCAAAGTCTCAGGATACAAAATCAATATGCAAAAATCACGAGCATTCCTATACACCAATAACAGACTTAAAGACAGCCAAATTAAGAACCAACTGCCATTCACAATTGCTACAAAGAGAATAAAATACCTAGGAATACAACTAACAAGGAACGTAAAGGACCTCTTCAAGGAGAACTACAAACCACAGCTCAACGAAATAAGAGAGGACACAAACAGATCGAGAAACATTCCATGTTCATGGCTAGGAAGAATCAATATCGTGAAAATGGCCATACTGCCCAAAGTAATTTACAGATTCAACACTATCCCTATCAAGCTACCAATGACCTTCTTTACAGAACTGGAAAAAAACACCTTAAACTTCATATGGAACCAAAAGAGAGCCCACATAGCCAAGTCAATTCTAAGCAAAAAGAACAAAGCTGGAGGCATCACACTACCGGACTTCAAACAATACTACAAAGCTACAGTAATCAAAACAGCATGGTACTGGTACCAAAACAGAGATATAGACCAATGGAACAGAACAGAGGCCTCCGAGGCAACACAACACATCTACAACCATCCGATCTTTGACAAACCTGACAAAAACAAGCAATGTGGAAATGAGTCACTGTTTAATAAATGGTGCTGGGAAAACTGGCTAGCCATGTGCAGAAAGCAGAAACTGGACCCCTTCCTGACACCTTACACTAAAATTAACTCCAGATGGATTAAAGACTTAAACATAAGACCTAACACCATAAAAACCTTAGAAGAAAGTCTAGGCAAAACCATTCAGGACATAGGTGTAGGCAAGGACTTCATGACCAAAACACCAAAAGCATTGGCAACAAAAGCCAAAATAGACAAATGGGACCTAATCACACTCCACAGCTTCTGCACGGCAAAAGAAACAGTCATTAGAGTGAATTGGCAACCAACAGAATGGGAAAAAATTTTGCAGTCTACCCATCTGACAAAGGGCTGATATCCAGAATCTACAAAGAACTAAAACAGATTTACAAGAAAAAAACAAACAAGCCCATTCAAAAGTGGGTGAAAGATATGAACAGACACTTTACAAAAGAAGACATACATGAAGCCAACAAACATATGAAAAAATGCTCATCATCACTGGTCATTAGAGAAATGCAAATCAAAACTACATTGAGATACCATCTCACACCAGTTAGAATGGCGATGATTAAAAAGTCTAGAGACAACAGATGCTGGAGAGGATGTGGAGAAGTAGGAACACTTTTACACTGTTGGTGGGAGTGTAAAAGCCATTGTGGAAGACAGTGTGGCGATTCCTCGAGGACCTAGAAATAGAAATTCCATTTGACCCAGCAATCCCATTATTGGGTATATATCCAAAGGATTATAAATTGTTCTACTATAAGGACACATGCACACGAATGTTCATTGCAGCACAGTTTACAATAGCAAAGACCTGGAACCAACCCAAATGCCCATCGATAATAGACTGGACAGGGAAAATGTGGCACATATACACCATGGAATACTATGCAGCCATAAAAAAACAATGAGTTTGTGTCCTTTGTAGGGACATGGATGAACCTGGAAACCATCATTCTCAGCAAACTGACACAAGGACAGAAAATCAAACACCGCATGTGCTCACTCATAGGCGGGTGTTGAACAATGAGAACACATGGACACAGGGAGGGGAGCATCACACACTGGGGTCTGTTGGGGGAAAAGGGGAGGGACAGCGGGGGGGGGTGGGGAGTTGGGGAGAGACAGCATGGGGAGAAATGCCAGATACAGGTGATGGGGGAGGAAGGCAGCAAATCACACTGCCATGTGTGTACCTATGCAACAATCTTGCATGTTCTTCACATGTACCCCAAAACCTAAAATGCAATTAAAAATATATTTTTTAAAAAATTAGATAAATAAATAAATAAAGACAGAGGGGCAACAAGTCTGCACCCTTGAGCAATCAATCCAGTTGAGGGGACAGCAGGATAAGATCTACCGGGGCCGAGGACTTTATTGAGCAGTGACATACCGTGCTGCTAAAGTTATTTGACTTGCCATTCGTAGAATGAAATACAAATTATTCCTTATTAGGGCTTGTGATTTGTTCATTAGCCTTAAAAAGAAAATGTTCATGATAACAGCAACAAAGGATGTTAAACTTACACAGATAATTAAGGTGAATGAAATGTCAATTGCTCCTAATGCTGTCAGCAGAGTAAAGCTATCTTATTTGTTAAGGAAACACAGGAATATATTTCCTAGCCAACTACAATGCTAGATACCAAGAACACTTAGAAATTGATGCTAAAAATGTACACAGCCGGTCTGCAAGATGGGACTGAAAACCTACACAATGAAGAGATTGTTAAAGGTGATATAGCAGGAAGCCATTAGCTCAGCCTTAGAAGACTTACTGATTTTAAGGTCCCTCTAAGCTAATGGAAATGTTCTAGCATAGAGTTAAAATTTTAGTACTAAATAGAAGCTTTGAGATAATAGCTTCAATTACTGAATGCTTATTGTATGCTAGGTGCTATTTGAAATGTTCCACATATTTATACAACACAAGAAGTTCATACTACTGTTCTTCCACAGATAAGAAACTCCAGGCACAGAGACAACTAATTTGCCAGTCACCCAGCCAGCAAGTGGAAAGCCAGGATTTGAACCCAAGCAGTTTGGCCTTAAAGCCTGTGCTCTTCCATATCTCACAATGCAGTGTCCCACATCTCGAGGCACTGTCCATGGGTTGCCGGTGAGTTACCTGGGTCAAGATAGATTTAGGTTTCATAGGATGCAGCATCTCATGACCCCCATCTCCCAGGAAACCTGCTCTCCAGACCTGATTGTCCAAATACCCCCATCTTGTCCTGACCAGAGATACAGCCCTCCTCAGACTGAGAAGGGCAACTCCACATACCCAGGGCCAAAGGACCTCACGTGACCCATCCTGGGACAACAGACAAGTGCTAATGCATCCCATCTGTCTCCAGCTCTTCTCAAAATGGGCTGGAGGAGAAGTGCTATCTTTCTGACATTTCTGACCCTCCCCTCTTCACCCAACTGGTGAATAAGCAAATATCAAAGTCACAGGTATTCGTGACTAGTCCAAGCTGCCTGATACTTCAAAAAGATGTGTGGTTTTGTTGGTTGTTTCATAACTGCTTGGGGATCCGTTTATGGGAAAAGGCTCTTCCTCTTCAGTTGCTACCAAAATGCAGGGTTTCCCCCTTGATGCCATCCCCTAGACTTTCATCTTTGTACAGCCAGCCAGGAGGAGAATTCCTCCAAAGACTCCTGCTGGGAGTTTGCCATTCTAAAGGGCCAGGGCTGAGCACATATATCTTCTGCATCCAAAGGCATCTCTCTTGCCAGACACCAAGCTCCTCTGGAAACAGAATCTTCCGTTTTTAAAATCTGCATCCTCAGTCCCCTCCATGAAGGAGCAGGCTCTGATCTGAGAAACCAGTGGTTCAAGGGCTCCACCATGAGGAAGTCAGGAGACAAGCCCTCAGGCAAGACATTTTTGTCATTTTCAAAAGCAGGTGCTACCCACAGGAAGGCCAAGGCCAGAGATGGGGACTGGGGGACCAGGGGAGCAGTCAGTCATGGCTCTGGCCTGTCTGGTGAGGAAAGGGGCTTAGCACAGTGTCTCTCCCGTCCCCCTCATCTGCCCTGCCTTTTGCTTCTCCTGGCGCCAGGGAAGGCAGAAGGCCATGGCAGCTTCTGTTGGCTTTCTCTCCACTCCCTGCTGGGCACATGGGGGCTACTGACTGAGTTCTACATTGGTAGCAGCTGGCAAAATGCTAAAGCTATTTCTCCCTCTAGGAGAATTAGATGCAATTAGCTTTGCTAAATTATCCCATCAGCCCTGCCCACTAAATTCCTCACTGACTGCAATAGCGTTGCCTACCAGCTGCTGCAGTGTCTGACCCTCACCTCTGCTGGCTTCTCCCCTGGAGCAAGATCACTCCTGCAACTACCAGCTCTCACTATCCCCATCCCAGGCCACCAGCCCTGTGAGATGGGTTGGAACTCTGTGCCCATTAGAGCTGACTGGGGGGATTATGGGGAAAGCATAAGCTTTGGTATCAGTTAGAACTGGGAGAGAAGTCTGGTTCTATCTGTATCACTTTAAACAAGGAGCAGAACCTCTCTGAAACTCATCTCGAAAATGAGAGAAATGTTTTATTTCCTTTTCTCGTTTATGTCTGCCCACTCTGAGGGCAGACACTGTGTCTGTCTTGTTCATAGTTTTATCTCCAGCACCTAACACAGTGCCTGGCACTTAGAAGACAATAAATATTTTGGAGGGAGAGGAGGAAAAAGTACTTTCCCAATAGGTTTGTTAAGAGCACTAAATGAGATAACATGTAAGAATCTGGGTTACATGTGCTCTATAAGTGATAGTTTCTAACCACTAGCTTGTTTTGATTATATGACACCAGACTTCTTGATTCAACTAATTATAATTGTCACTTCATCCATTCATTCACTGAAGAAATACTGAGCACCAGCTACAAGTCACGCAGGACAATAAAAATGTAAAGAGGATGGCCCTACTTTAAAGCGGTTCAGTTACAATTTCGGTATGCCATGTGCCACAGTGGTCATAAATACAGAGAGCCATGAGCACACACAGACTAGCTAGGAAAGAAGGCAGGAGCAGAGAAAAATCTGGAGGTGGAAAAAAACCGTCTATGTTGAACTCTGGTGCCCATAGATAAAGCTGAGTCCCTGGAAATGAGTAGTTGATGAATTTTATCGCACAAAGATATTACCAGTCTCTTTCCTCAGAGATGTATCTGGATGTTACCTTTAGCTAGTTAGACTCTGTCTCTTGGAGAACAGTATGAAGGGCAGTCCAAGTTCTCTGAGACTTCGGCTCCAACAGAACCAAACCAACAGACTGCAGGAATTAGAAACAGGTGCTGCCTATGGTCTGTGTATTATTAGTCTGTTCTCGTACTGCTATAAAGAAATACCTGAGCTCGAACCCAAAAGGCAGAGGTTGCAGTGAGCCGAAATCATACCACTGCACTCTAGCCTGGGTGACAGAGCAGGACTCCATCTCAAAAAAAAACCAAACAAACCTGACACTGCGTAATTTATAAAGAAAAGAGGTTTAATTGACTCACAGTTCCTCGGGTTGTGCAGGTAGCATGGCTGGGGAGGCCTCAGGAAACTTTCAATCACAGCAGAAGGTGAAGGGGGAAGCAGACATGTCTTACAAGCCTGGAGTAGGAGGAAGAGAGCAAAGCGGGAAGTGCTACACACTTTCAATCAGATCTCGCGAGAACTCACTATCACGAAAACAGCAAGGGGCACGTCTGCCCCCATAATCCAATCACCTTCCACCAGGCCCCTCCTCTAACAGTGGGGATTACAATTCAACATGAGATTTTGGCGGGGACACAAATCCAAAACATGTCAGTCTGGAATTTAAATAAATTGAAGCAAGCATATCTTTATTTGTCACCACTTTATTGCCCTGAGTTCTGGGCAAGACTTCTTGGAAAACTCTAAACTCTGAGCATCATCTAACATTTTACATGGTAGACCACATGATATGTTCTCAGGTTTTCAAAATTTGTCATATGCAACGACTGGCCGGACATAACATTGTGAGTTTCACCTGTACTATTTCTTTTCTTAATGCTTTTAAGTTACTTTTTTACTTAAAACATGCCTGTAACCCCAGCACTTTGGGAGGCTGAGGCGGGCAGATCACCTGAGGTCAGGAGTTCAGACCAGCCTGGCCAACATGGTGAAACCCCGTCTCTACTAAAAATACAAAAATTAGCTGGGTTTGGTGGCATGTGTCTGTAATCCCAGCTACTTGGCAGGTTGAGGTAGGAGAATCATTTGAACTTGGGAGGCGGAGAGCTGGGATCAGTGAGCCAAGATCGCACTACTGCACTCCAGACCGGGCGACCAGAGCAAGACTCCATTCTCAAAAAAAAAAAAAAAACTTTTCAAAGAAGATTTTCCAAATGTAATTAGCAAACAAGTGTCAACTGTCCTTGCAGTCTTGATGTCTTCAAACATTATTGCCACTCCAGTCATGAAGTGATGCTCAAACACAATCCTCAGCAAGCCATGGAGCATGACCTTGAGATGGACAAATGAAGCTCTAAATTGACACCTGCCAATGGAGTGTGTTATGGAGGGTGTGTAGGTCAAAGGGATCATATCCCACCAAAAATTTTCTTGGCTTCCACCAGCTGTAGGAATAGAAATTTGGGTGCACTCAGTGAAAAGATGATGGATGTAAAACACGATGCCTAGGTTGGGGTCATGCCTCTACCACTTACTAGTTGTGTGGCTTTGGACAAGGAACTTAACTTCTCTGAGCTCGAGTCCCAGATATCATTATTATCATCATAATAGTGATATTATGACAACCATTTCTCATAAAATTGGTGAACCAATGAAATGATTACAATGGCATGACTGCAAAATCACCTTGTAAACTCTAAAGTATGCCTATTTATTAATTTACTGAGAAATCTTCAAGATACGGTGAAGCATACACTTTACTGTCAGAACTTGGACATTATCACTATTGATAAGAGACTATCAAGAACACAGCCTTTGACCATTACTCAGACAACTGAGTAGGCAACTGGAGAATGCTTCTCACCCCTTCTTTTCTGTGATGTGTAAACATGCTAACCTGGAGAAATGATCAGAGAACAGGAGATGTGGTTGTGAGAGTTGGCACAGGATGCAGAAAGCCCAGATGCACAGTAAGTTCTATCCTGCCATAAACACATCACCTAGCAAGATCCCATAAAACCAGGACAACTCTCCTTCACATGGTGGATCTTCATTGTCCCCCAACTGTACCTCAACTCAGCCAGTTTTAACAAGTCAGTACCACCCCCAGCCATCTACGGTCACCTCACAATAGTCCCCATAGTGCTGTACATGTTCCCATTCCTAACCCAGCCTCACTTGTCTATCCCTCCCAAATGCTGCCCCTGAGCCTTTGGTAACCCCCTCCTCCAAAATCAGTCAGTCAGGGCCCCCCTCTTCGGGCCTTATGTTACCTGAAACAGGGCATTGTCCTGGGAATTCTTCCCATGTTGCCTTTGAAAGGAAAGCTTTTCTCTTCTCACACCCCATGGACCTCTTGAGTACATGGGAAAAGTTGGGCTGGAGTCCTTTTTGATCCCCACTGACACCTCCAGACTACGGACACTGCATTCTTATGTTACGATCCTGCTCTTTAAGACTCACAACTCAGCTATACCTCTCTCTCCTACTCCTCATCTTGTCCTCTTGACAGTACCTCTCTTTCACTGAAGACTTAAAACAGCTCTGCAGATCCACCCAAGATGCAAAACCCTGGACTCAGCTCCCCGCCATTCTCATCACCAGTGAGCCGACCTGCTTCCCCAACATCAAACCCCAGCCACCTTCTCCCACACTTCCCATGTTCTGAACCACCAATTCTAGCACCTCATTCTGACCACAATCTCCTCCCCTTCAAGAGCACTTGTTCACCCACGCCCCCACCACAGTCCTTAGACCTAATCAAGACCCCAAGTCTTCTCACTCATCTACTTTCTCCAAATCCGTGAGCCTCTCTTCATGTCTCTCTATCCAGCTAAGATTCCAGAGTCTATCATATAACTAGTAGTGGCATTCCTATCAATAGCCTTAACTCTGTTCCTCATCTGCATTTTACCATACATAGAAAAATCTAGGAAAATCTCATTGTGAAAGCAACAATCCAGTTTTTATATATTTGCACCCTAGCAGCAAATGTTGCTAGAGAAAAATCATACAATAAAGCAAACTGAATCTACTGTGAACTTCATCCTCCACAATTGCTTCTTCATACCTCCCCTCACTGCCCCTACTGTTACTTCCAGAGGAGGTGACCTTATCATCTCTTTCACAGAGAAACTGTCAACAAACAAAGCGTTTACAATGCCCCCTCACTAAACTACAGAGATACCCCACCACCATCCATCCACCTTCCCTAGTTTCCCTCCTGATGCAATAGAGGAAGTGTCTGAGGTCAAGCCCTTCACCTGTGCTTTCCATCATTCCACCTTCTCCGGAGGCTTACATTACCTTTTCACATTCCTCTTCTTACCTTTGCCAAGATTGTCTTACTGCATTCTTATCTCGAGAATTTTTCTCAATCCCACTCTCACTTTGGGGGTTTACAATCAGCCGGCTTTTTCAGCCCTGCAGGAGATTTAATTTTTGGAGTTTTGATTTCCTTTTGGTTTTTCCTACAAACTCACCAATTCTTTCCTGAGTTCATTTCTTTCTTATAATTGAGGAAATCACCAATAATTTCCAACATTCTTTTTGACACGTCTTTCATATGTTCTCTGGATCCATTCTCCACCCTGCACCTGGAGGCTGATCTGTAAGGATAACGTCAAGCTCCCTTGTTGGTTTTGGCTAATGGGGAGCCATTGAAGGAGATAGGAGGCAAGAGGAAGAAAGTGAGAGTATTTATTTTCTGGCTCCTTCTCAACCAAGTTGCCTTAGGCTTGCTGTCTCCCTCTAAATGAAGACGACATCTTATGAACAATTCTCTCCCCCCTGGTTTAACTGCTCCCTCAAACTTAACTCCTTGAATGCAGGGGTGGTAACAGCGCTGTAATTAATTGGTAGCCCCATGTACTACACTACTTTCTACTTTCTAAACTGTCCTTTTGCCAAACTTCTTTTGAATTATCCTAATGAATTGCCATCTGTTCTTGCTCAGCCCAATACTCACATAAATACCCTGATTATTTCCAATTGCTTTTTTTGTTTTTTTTTTTTTGCTTCCAGGGACCAATTTCTGTTTTAACTAGAATCCTTTTAGCTGCAAATCAAGAAGCATAATTTGACCTATCTTAGGCCAAAAGTGGCATTTATTACCTTGAAAATGAAACTATGCAAAGAATAAGAATACAATTGGGCCTCATAGGAGTTTAGAACTAGGACTCTCTCTAGCTTTGTCATTAGAAAAAAGTAGTTCTCCTCCTTCAGTTTCAGTTAGAAAAACTAAGTAAGGACCTGGCCCAGCCTGGATCACATGCTTATCCCTGTTCCCAGACAGATGCAGTACTTACTAGTACTGGCAGCCCTGGGAGTACTGGCAGGTGGGAGTGGGAGCATCAGTCCCCAGAATTAAATGGCTGTTACTCCCAGACATTTTCAATCACTCCCTGATTGTAATGACTCCACAGCAGAAATCACACATAGGAACTTGTATCTATTGGCCACTTCTTAGGTTCTAGATTTGGGGCTCCCATATTGCCAAATTTTTCTACTAACTCTGAGAATATCTCTACGTGTGCAAAGTCCACAAAGTAAAAGATATGGTCACCTCTTTGTGAAACGGGGGTAGAGGTAGACAGAGAAGGTATGAAAAGCAATTGTGCACAATGGAGGTCAACTTTACCAGGAAATTGTAGTAGGATTACCAGATAGTACTGAGATACGGTAATCATGAATTCGTAGAGAATCCAATTGCCTTGTATGACTTTTTCTCTAGCAGCATTTGGCTGTTGGGTTGCAAATACTGGAAAAACTAAGTTGTTTCATTCAAAACAGACTTGGGGATTTTTCTAAATTTTTCTATGCATGGTGAAAAGCAGATAAGAGACAGCATTGAGGGTACTGATATGAGTGCTACAACTGGTAATATGGTTTGTGGAATCTCAGCTGGAAACAAAGAGACATGAAGAGAGGCTTATGGATAGGGGAGAGAAAGACAGGTGAGAGAACTGAGGGTCTCATTTAATGTAAAAACTGTGGTTGGGGCGATAATTGAACAAACAATACAAGTATGTATTTATCTGCAGACACAAATAGCAAATATATACATTCCTTTATTAGGGTAGCCCTTGCACGTATAAAGAAACCTTCCTCAAAAAGAAAATACACAAAATGATGAAGCTACAATAGTTTTTTTCAACATACTAAACCAAAAAAGTAAGAAAACAACTCATTTATTTGGAAAAACCCAAATTCTGTACACACAGGGTAGGCTTGATTGACCATAATGTATTTCAGCAAAAAAAAAAAAAAAAAAAAAAAATAGATACACCATACATAATAAAGCTTTCTATGTACACAGTAAATAGTAAGTAACTTTGCTAAATGACTGGACATTTGAAAAAATGAAAACACAGTTGTAAAACAAAGTACGTAAGAATATTGTGACCTCATTTAACTGTACAGAAAGCAATCATTCTCCAGCCTTCCATTTTCACTTACATTTTCTTTAACAGGATTAAGCCCCAAATAGAAGGGATTAAATCCTTTCTTCATAATGCATCAGGAATATTAGATTCTCTTTCAAATCTTTAGCTGTTTACAAAGGAGCAGACCACTTAAAGGGAAACAGTGGGAAACAAGGAGATTAGAATTCTGTGTCACTCATCCCAATTCTGCTGAAGATGATTTCCCAAGTCCACTATCAATCCATTCAACTTCATTTAAAAACATAATACCTAATTGTAGGACTAATCTGGCTTTCATTTAGCGCATCTGCAGTTTTATCATTAAAAATCAGTTCCTGACATTAGCCCTTAGCTTAATACCCACAAATGAAATCTGGGAATTCTATGACAGTAATGTTAGCATATTTAAGTGTAAAATGCAAAATGATTTATTTTTAAATATGGAAACGGCTACACTTTTTCAATAATCACTTTGTTCATGCACAAAAATGGCAACAGAAAAAGCAGCAAAATCTGGATGTTCCTAAATGAGACAATGAGACAACTATAAAAATTTCATATATTAATATCAAGACAAGACTGGGGCCAGCTTACATTGTAAGAAAAACTATTATTGTATATAATTGGACAGCAAAACCCAGTCCTGTCTAAAACAATGGATCAAACTGTCTTCTCAAGTCCTTTCTGGCCATATTTCTATGTGCTACAATGAAACATTTTTAATAAATGCAATCTATCATAGAACTACAAGTTTTTAGATTCCTAAATAATGAACTTAACTATTATAGCAACAATTTAAATACAAGTGCTGTAAAAGGAGAAAACAGTTGTAAACACACTAACACACTCTTAATTTTTTTCTTTACCTGCAACATAATATTTTTAAAAGATTCCACATCTTCTTGATTCTTTAAGAACTAAGAACCAAAGTATTGAACGTAATAAATAAATGTGCAAGCTGGAGGCCTGGAAAAGGGTACAGAATACCAAATAATAAACCAGTGCATTAAAAATCCAGTATTTCAGTACAAAACTTCTTCATCCAAATCCAGTTAGGTTTACTGCTATTATAAATAAGCTTCACATTAAGGCATTTGTCATTACCTATGAAAAAGATGTGGATTCAAAACAAAGGAATATACACTGTACAACTTTTCTTCTTTCATTCTGATGTTGTCACATATATTATTAGTTTTAAATGTTGAGTTTTTGTATGGTAATATATAAATATCTTTAAACATATTACCTGAATATAGTTCAAATATTTCTCTATATTTTGATACTTTAATTTATATATTTAAAGCATATTCAGGGAATGAGGAAATAGACAAAAGTAAATCAACATAGATGGCAAAGGACTAAATATAAGACATTTCCACCTCTAAAGAAAATACTGTACAGACAGTGACGATGAGCAGATCTTGGCCAAGTCATTTAACTTCCCTGAGCCTCATTCTTTCCATCTGTAATATTTCAATAACAGTTGCTCTGTCAAGCTGTTTTGAGATCAAATGAGATGATGTAAAAACACTTGGCAAACTGTGAAGCAATGCAAAAATAAATGGTATTATCATAGGCCAAAAGAGCTCAAGTTTCTGACAGTCTCTCTAACGAATAAAGTTATGGCCTGCTCCTTTTGCATTCACTTGAGAACTTCCAGTTTTGATTAGATTGTTATGGAAAGAATGGAGCCAAAATTTATGCAAAGAGAAAATCTCTAAGTTTTAGCATCCAGAATTGTATAAAGTACAGTTTGTTGGGAGCGGGGGAACACCTACCTGAAGGGGTATACAGAATACCAAATCATAAACTAATATATTAAAAATCCAGTATTTCAGTATCAACACTTCTTCATCCAAAGACAGGTTTAACTCTAACTAGGCTCAGGCTACCTCTTGATACTTACTAAAAATAAACAGGGGCAGACTTCTCAAAAACCTTCGTTCCCGGCCTTTCCTCAGTCTCTTCTAGAGGGACCTCCATTTCCCTCACCATTGGCTATCATGTAGCATAGTCACATTAAAAGAACTATCTCTTGGCTGGGCATGGTGGCTCACACCTGTAATCCCAAGTGCTGGGAGGCTGAGGTGGGTGGATCATGAGGTCAAGAGATCTAGACCATCCTGGCCAACATGGTGAAACCCTGTCTCTACTAAAAATACAAAAATTAGCTGGGCATAGTGGTGGGCGACTGTACTTCCAGCTACTTGGGAGGCTGAGGCAGGAGAATTGCTTGAACCCAGGAGGTGGAGGTTGCAGTGAGCCGAGATCGCACCACTGCACTCCAGCCTGGTGACAGAGCAAGAGTCCATCTCAAACAAACAAAAAAACAAAATAAAACTATCTCTTATAACAGCTCAAAAGAGTTTTAAAAGCATAAAGAAACACGGTGAAAGTCAATTGCTGGTACACTATTCAGCCTGGCATAAATTGGAAACGATTCAATAATCCCTACCGTGCTCTCCCTTTCTTAGTCCATAAACCCTTCCTCTATGTATAAATGGTTCTAGACCAGCTTTTTCCAACCTTTGTTCTGAGGAACACTAGCTGGATGAGATGTTAACAGGTGAAAAACATCTGTGTTAAGTATGTTGGGGATATGCAGGGTGAGATAAATTTATGTGCCACTGAATTGCTCAGTCGTTGAAATAATGACTGTACTTGGTCAAGAAGAATGAAGTGTTCAGCATTTCCCAAACTCATCTGACCACAGAATCCCTTTTTTCCCCCACAAAATATCTAGAGGGGCTAACAGCTCCTAGAATATTCTTTGGAAAATGCTACTCTAGCCTGATTCTGAACATTCCAGGGCTAAATCTGGCAAGAGTTGTATTTTTAATTTCTGAAGAAGAATCATTTTGCTTACAAAGTCAACTACCAGGATAACCTCCTGGTTTCCACTCCATAAGTAGGCTTCCCAAAGCAACTAAGAACTAAAGTTTCTTTACTACATACTGAGGAATTCAAAGAACTTATTTTTGTGTTAATGAGAATTACGTTCTTTTTAAGGAGATACTTATATTCTTCCCCTAAGCATTAAAAATACAAAGATCTAATTCTAGATCCTAGGACCCAGAATCACAATTACGTTAAGGAAATGAGAGTATTTTATTACAACATCACTGCAATTAATATTATCAACAACATGATAATCAGTAGTGGTGCTAACAGTAGTAGTGTTGGTTAAGCATTTATTTTTGCATCCTGTTCCTCATATCCACTCTATGAATTTAGGACCCACTATTACTCCCATTTTAAAGATAAGTACACTGAGGTCATACTGGAGTAATGACAGAACCTTTAACTCATGTCTGGCCCCTCACCCCTGCTCTTAACCACATAATGCCATCTTATATTTCAGTGACAAGACAAAAGCATTTCGGTCACACTCTTGTTAAACAGGAAAATTATATAAATGCAAACTGTTTGGAACAGGTTTTGGATTTCCTTTAGAGCAAATCCCCAGTCCTTTAAAGATTATACTTTTAAGTTTTTTTTTTTAAAGCAGAGGAAAGTAGACTACTATTTATCAATGACAAGTTTATAGAATTTTAAAACAAGAGGTTTTTAAAAATCTGCATCCAAGGTGAAGACGTTGTCTGTGGTTTCTGCCATAACTGCAAAACGCTGATACTCTGAAACTCGTTTCTCAAAGAAATTTGTTTTTCCTTCTAAAGAAATGTTTTCCATAAAATCAAAAGGATTTTCTGCCTGAAAAAACTAAAAAGGAAAGAAATGTTATTAGACATTCTGAAGAGATCAAATTACAACCCACAAGAAGAGCAAAGATGACAAAAACAGAGGTCAGGTTTCTCAAAACCTCTCTAGTCAGCTTTAGGATCACATCATTCCCCTAAGACTTGGGAGGCACTCAAGCGTGACAAATTTTAAGATGACCAACATCAACTACTAACCTCCTCAAGAAACTATACTAGCATCTCTGGTATTCTAACAAATAGAAAAAACAACTATTTCAGGAAATAAAATATTTAATACTAACCAGTTGAAAATGTTCTTGCAGCTTGATATAGCCAATACACCATAGAAACTATGAGCATTTTTCATAGGTACTACTAATAGATAATCACGCATACATGATATTACAAAATGTTAAATTAGCAACAATCTACTGTGGTTCTAAATATGCTTCTTAGTTCATAAGAGAACAGATCATCGCAAATTGACATTAAGGGACCATGATCAGGGAAGACAGAATAAATGTTATTCATCGTGACTAGATGCCTCCAAACAAAAAGGGGGCTATGCTGACAAGAAGCTTTTTTACTGCTTCAGAATTCAAGAAGCGAGGCCGGGCGCAGTGGCTCATGCCTGTAATCCCAGCACTTTGAGAGGCCCAGGTGGGTGGATCACCTGAGGTCAGGAGTTTGAGACCAGCCTGTCCAATATGGTGAAATCCCGTCTCTACTAAAAATACAAAAATTAGCTGGGCACGGTGGCGGGTGCTTGTAATCCGAGCTACTTAGGAGGCTGAGGCAGGAGAACTGTTTGAACCTGAGAGGTGGAGGCTGCAGTGAGCCAAGGTTATGCCATTGTACTGCAGCCTGGGCAACAGACCAAGACTCCATCTCAAAAAAAAAAAAAAAAAAAATTTCAAGCGGCAGACTTGGGGATACAGCTGTGGGATATTTCAGTGAATCACAAGGAGTAACAAAAGAAAATTCTCAATTTAGGAGTATCCCAGCAAAAAATATGAACACCACAGATAAACATATATTCAAGTAACCCAATTTTAAATATGGGCAGTGTCTAAATAGACAAACTGATACTTCTTTAAAGAAAATATACAAAATGAAAAGATGTTCAACATCACTATCCACTAGAGACATGTAAATCAGGATCACAGTGAGATACCACTTCACACCTACTCGAATGGCTATACTTTTTTTTAAAACAGCTAGTTGGTGAGGATGTGGAGAAATTGGAACCCTCATACATTGGTGGGAATATAAAATTGTGCAGCTGGTTTAGAAAACAGTCTGGTAATTCTTCTAATGATTAAACATGGAGTTTCCATACGACACAGCAATTTCACTCCTAGGTATACACTCAAGAGAAATGAAAACATGTCCACACAAAAATCTGTACATGAATGCTCATAGTAGCATTATTCACAATAGCTCAAAAATGAAAACAGCCTAAATGCCCACTGAATGGATAAATAACATTTGATATATCCATACGGTGGAGATATTATTTAGTCATATAAAGGAATAAAGCACTGACACATGCTACAACATGAATACCCCATGAAAACGTTACACTAAGGAAAGAAGAGAATCACAAAAGGCCACATACTATATGATTCCGTTTGTATGAAACAGAACATACAGAATAGGCAAATCTGTAGACACAAAAATTAGATTAGTGATTGCCTAAGGCAAGGTGATTAAGGGGAGGAAAGGGGAGTGACTGCTCATAGGGACAGTTTCTTTTGGGGTGATAAAAATGTTCTAAAATAGGTTGTTATGATGGTTGCACAACTCTGTGACTACACTAAAAACTACTGAATTGTACATTTTAAATGGGTGAATTACATGCTATGTGATTTACTTCTTTAAATAAAGCTTTAAATATCTATATATCTTTTTTCAAAAAAAAATCTCATATGCTGTGTGTGGCTGAATGAAATTCTGTGAAACTCCCCATCAGAAATTGTGTGTAAAAAGTGAGGTAAAATTGGAGCTGTAATACACAGCAAGATACAGTGAAAGACACTGAACCAATAGCCATAGACTCATTGGATTTTAGAACTGAAGACTTTTCAAAAAATTGGATCTAAGCCATTCATGGCATGGACAAGGTAACCAAGATCAAACTAAATTAAGTGGCTTGTTTTTTTTTTTTTTTTTTTTTTTGAGATGAAGTTTCACTTTTGTTGCGCAGGCTGGAGTGCAATGGCACAATCTCAGCTCATTGCAACCTCCGCCTCAGGAGGTCAGGAGATCGAGATATATATATACACATATATGCGCGCGCGCGCGCGCACACACACACACACACACACACACACACACACACACACACACACATATATTGAGAGGAGAGAGAGAGAGAAACGGTCTCTACTCTGTTGCCCAGGTTGGAGTGCCGTGGCACAATCTCAGCTCACTGCAACCTCTGCCTCCCGGGCTCAAGTGATCCTCCCAGCTCAGCCTCACAAGTAACTGGGACTATAGGCATGCCACCATGCCTGGCTAATTTTTTGTAGAAATAGGGTTTTGCCAAGTTGCCCAGGCTGATCTCAAACTCCTAGACTCTTCCACCTCAGTGTCCCAAAGTTCTGGAATTACAGGTGTGAGTCACCGTGCCTGGCCTAAAGGATATAGTTTTAATCTCTAAGTAGATGAAGCTTTTTCGCAATTTTTAAATCAATTTCTACTTTTATTGCATTAAAAATTTAAGGCCTCTACAATTTCTGCTTTTTAGAATTTACTCAGATATTTTGAAGCCTGTGGAAAAACAAAGTTTTACATTGTAATTAGATCTCTTCTGCAGGAGGCGGCACGTTTTACATACCTTAAGTTAGCTAGTTCCCAAAAGGAAAATTAGAGCCAAGGGTCAGTGGTTTACTAATAGACCGCAGAACATATATGTTTGGATGTGAGGATATGGTGATGGGTTAAAGAATAGTGAATAGTGAAGAAAGAATAGTGAATTCACTGTAAGACTTAAATTAGCAAATTAATTTTCTAATAACAAACATATTGGTAAAAAGTATGAGCAAGCACAATTTCTTTTAATATACATAGTTTAAGATACATAAGTTTAAGATATTATATTAATATAGTTATACTCTAATTATTTCTCATTAATTAGTAAACACAAAGAGGATCTTGCAACTCAAACATTAAAATGTAGTTTATCTTACCAAAAAAACCTTCGCCCCACCTGACTCATTAAGTACTTGGGTAGTTATCAGAATCTAATTCTGCTATATCTGCTAATACAACATTAGCAAGACAGGTAAAGATTACCACAGCATCATAGATTTCATAAGCATTCTCATTAAAGATAATTTAAACTTATATTTTCATGACAAGAAATCAAAATCTATAATTTCTAATTACTATGATATAGTACATAGTGAATTTCTGTGTTTCACTTAAGTATGAAGTGATCATCTAGTGTGAATTTGCCATGAGTCTAATATTATTGTAACTGCTTTAGGTGTATCAACTCATCAACAATTCTTTGTAGTAAACATTACTATCTCTATTTTATAGGTGAGGAAATTCAGATAGAGGTTAAGTAACTTGCCAAAGGTTGGTCATATAGCTAGAAAGTGGTGCAACCCAGGATTCAAACCCAGATAGTGTGGCTGCAGGCTCCATGTCTTAAGTAATGGGAAAACCGTATGTCGTGATGAAATTCTGGTACATTATCTTTGTTAAATGACAAAAATAACTTGGATAATTCTGTTCAAAAAGTTACATTATGACAGTTAATGTCTTCCTAACAATTATTCCCTATTTAAAAGTATTAACTCCCAAACTACAATATAGACATATGGGGATTTTTATGAGGGTGAATATATATATGGATATTAAATGTAATTCCTTGAAAATGATTGTATTAAATATATAGCTGCAATTATTAAAAAACAATTTATTGAGCTTATTAGTTCTAATATTTACCAGCCTCCTGCTTCTGTTATGAATTTTAAATTTCAAAGGATTTTGCAAAACCTTTTCATACGAAACAAGTCTCTGTCATGGACATTTAAAAAATAGAATAGTATGCTGAAAATGCTTTCAGTAAAATATATTTTAGGGTCCTTGCCTTCCTATAATATTTTAACTAGTAGTAAGACATTTTTAAACACCTTACCTTTGAGAATCCAAGTTCCACAAGTAATCTGTCAGCTACAAACTCAATGTACTGTTTCATCAAGATGCAATTCATTCCAATGAGGCCAACTGGCAAGGCTTCTGTTAAAAACTCCTGGATGAAAACAAAAACAGAATAAAGTACAAACAAACGTATAAATATATATTTTCCAAATAGAAAGAGGACTTTTGTTTTATTTCTAAGACACTGATTTTGTCTAAGGAAAATATACTAGGATAAATTCTTTCAATGTGGCAAATAATGTCCATATGTTTAAAAATGTTTGGGGTATTACAATTCACATTTTTTCACATTTTCGAAGAGCCAAAATAAATGGAAACAAACTACCAAATTACTGAATTTCTTAAAGTAGCAGATATGAGACTTGGATTGATATGCCTTCTCAATAGAAAAAGGGAGATACTTTGTTCTAAAATATCTAGAAAAAGATTAAAAGATGACCATCATGAAGAACTTAACTATGGAAGGGAGCTAGGAAGAGAGAAAAACTCAATTAACAAAATGAGAAAAAAGACAGAAGCAAATTTGGGGATTGGGAGATAAAATGAATTCCAACCATACTGAAAGACTACAGTGGTAAAGTGTTAATAGAGGAAAAATAAAAATAAATTAACCACTTGGATTTAGTTCTCAAAATGATTAAAGATACCAAAGTGCCTGTTATGCCTTTTCCTCTTCCAATATACAAACTATGCCTGTTAAACTATGCGGTGTCAAAAAAAAAAAAAAAAAAAGTAATTTTAGAATGATAAAAACACATCCTATGTAGAGCACCTAGCTCTTTCTAGCAAGAAATCCTGGCCGGGCTTGGTGGCTCACGCCTGTAATCCAAGCGTGAGCCAGCACCTTTGGAGGCCAAGGTGGGTGGATCACCTGAGGTCGGGAGTTCAGGACCAGCCTGACCAACATGGTGAAACCCCGTCTTAAAAAAAAAAAAGAAAGAAATCTTTACATACTCTAACTTAACTGTTACTATTCATTAACTTACTTATTCATTCTATAAAAATTTGTGTATGCTTCAAGCTAGGTACCTTGGTATGTTATTAAAAATACAAAACAAATAAAAAATCATTACTGTTCTCCAGTCACTAAAAATATAAAAAAACAAAGCTACTATAATTAGCTGATTATGGCATAAAATTTGACAGAGAGCAATAAGACAGAAAAGTAGCCCTGAAACAGGTTTTAGTATACATAAAACCTTAATATATAATAAAGACTGACTTAATAAAGCAAATTATAAACTGACATAATAATTGTAACATATCATGTATTGGTATTGTCAGACTCGACCATATAAAATTGCTGGTATTTTTGTTGATCTACAAAATGACAATTTCATATAAGTCAACATAATAGCGGTATGAACATCAGAGAAAGAGAGATTTGCTAATTACACAAACTTCCTGGTTTACCTGCTCAATTTTGACAGCATCAACAATGATTTCCCTGACCCTTTCTTCTGAAGGTTTATTTACTAAGTATTGAAACATCAGGCAAGCAAAATCACAGTGAAGACCCTAAAAGAAAGAAAAATGTCATTGTCAAATAACTTTTAATCAGCTACTTGCACACAATGATGGGTCAAGCATCGTATAACGTGGTTCTAGGGATTTAACACAGAACTTCTGAAATGGAAGAGGGGCTAATAGGACTACGAACTTCCTTCCTTCAAAACTCATTAAATGCCAATACAATAATCTATAATAAAATTTTCAATGGCAGCAAATCTTAATTCACCAACATTATAGAAAAATCAATTTATGAACAAACAAAAGCTGCAAATAAAAGCATTTTGGAAAGGAAAATAAAGTAAAAAAGCCTGAAAATGAAAATTCATTAACTTTTAAATTTCAGAAATACTTAAGGAATGACTGAAAAAGTAGTATTTAAATAATAGATGAAACTCAGATTTCAAAAATACATTTATAATTAAATAAGAAAGGCTCATAAAATAAATCCAGTTACAATGAAAATGGAAACTAAGGTGGTGCTTGGTGGCTCATGCCTGTAATCTCAGCACTTTGGGAGCTCAAGGTGGGCAGATTGCTTGAGTCCAGGAGTTCAAGACCAGCCTGGGCAACATGGCAAAACCCAGTCTCTACAAAAAAAAACCAAAAACAAACAAACAAAACAACACTAATAAATAAATAAGAAAATGGAAATTGAACAATGATGAATATCACCTGAAGCCATATAAAACAGACAGAATCTTACAGATAACTCAACCAAAAATGAAAATAAACTTGTGAAAATCCCGAGTATGGTTATACAAATACAATAAATCGTATAGAATGTTAAGTAACTGCAGAACAGGCCAAGGAGAGTCAACCTACAATAATCAGGACTCCAAAACACAAAATAGTATAGAGCTGAATGTCAAAAAAAAAAAAAAAGAAAATTTTAAAAATTCAAAATAAAAAAAAGAGAGAGAGGACCGATATAGAAAGATGGAATTCTCAGGCCGGGTGTGGTGGCTCATGTCTGTAGCATAGCACTTTGGGAGGCCGAGGTGGGCAGATTCCTTGAGCTCAGAAATTTGAGACCAGCCTGGGCAACATGGCAAAACCCCATCTCTACAAAAAATACAAAAATTAGCCAGGCATGGTGGTGCATGCCTGTAGTCCCAGCTACTCAGGAGGCTGAGGCAGGAAGATCACTTGAACCTGGAAAGTCAAGGCTGCAGTGAGCAGAGATCACACCACTGGACTCTAGGCTGGGTGACAGTGAGATACCTGCTTCAAAAAAAAAAAAAAAAAGAGGAAGAAAGAAGAAATTACCATCAAGGCTGAAAGCTATTAAAGTGTTGATGAAAAGTGACAGGCAATCTATTACAGAAAGCAATACCAATCAAAATCCCAAGTAAGGAGAGAGAGAGAGAGAACGTATGGAGGTCAAGTGCCTAAATGGAATTGTTTTTAATTCAAAAGTTAATCTGGAAGGCTAGGCACGGAGGATCATGCCTGTAATCCCAGCACTTTGGGAGGCCAAGATGGGCAAATCACTTGGGCTCAGGAGTTTCAGAGCAGCCTGGGCAACACAGTGAGACCCTGTGTCTACAAAAAACTTTTTTTTAATTAGCTGGATGTGGTGGTTAATTAAACACATGTAGGTCAGCTACTTAGGAGGCTGAGGTGGGAGGACTGCTTGAGCCTAGGAGGTCGAAGCTACAGTGAGACAGGATTGTCAAATAAATGATTCATTCATTAAAATATTATATATTTAACAAAACTATTATTTTCAAAAGATGCTTAATGTCATAGAAAAATGACTGCAGTATTTTGCCAAGTGGAAAAAGAATATCTCAACTCCTAAAAACATGAATGATTAAAATATGTTTATATATCTAAATAGAATTAAAAGTAGAAAAAAATCTAGAAAGAAATATTTTAACAAAACAGTAAATGTGGTTCTGTGTGTTGAGATTTTTTTATTCTCTCAATTCTCTATAATAATCCTATATGACATTTCTAATAAAAGTTATTAGAATTTTAAAAACATGACAAAGCAAAAGGTAATTATATGAAGTTTTTATGGCATTTAAAAAATACTTTCATATACACCATTTCATTGCATTCTAACAAAACAGTTAAATTATATAGTTGAAGAAACCAAGGTTCAGAGAAGTTAAGGATTAGCATAGGCAATAAATGTAAACTGAATGGCTAAAATAGTCAAAAACACTAAGAATAGAAAGATAAATAAGACAAGGTACCTGCACTAAGAAGCTTAAGGTCTAGCAGAGGAGAGAAATAAAAAGTACAATACAGGCTGTGGACTCCAAGACATAGACAGGTTCAGGTTTCAAATGGATACATAAAGGAAAGAGTGGACACTTTCACCTAATTGATCAGGGAAAGTTCTGAGACGTCTCAGAAAGGTTAAAAAAAGGTTAAAAAAAAAAAAGGTGGTAAGAAAGATGGAAAAGGTATAGCAGGCAGAGGGAGACCAGGTTTAGTTGCTGATTGGATGTGGCTGAAAAGAAAAGAAGCAATTTAAAATGACTCCTAGATTTCAAATTAGGTAACTGTGGAAAGAAGGGTAAAGACACTCAATGAAACGGGGGAAAACAGAAGGAACAACAAATTTTTGGAGAAAGATGATGAGTTTGATTTCTGAAAGAACAGGTTTGAGATATCTGGGGTAACTTCAAGGGGAAAATATCTAACATGTACTAGCATACATTGGTTTGGAACTTAGAAAAGAATATCCGGGACAAAGGGGAAGTTTTAGGAGTTATGAGCATTTAGATAGATGGTAGCTGATTCCATGAGAGTAAATAAGATCAGCCAGGAGGGCATATACAGGCCAGAGCGGGAACCTGGGAGGACACTGATATTAAGAATGACCAGGAGACTGAGGAAAAATGGTAAGAGACATCAGGGGAAAATGCAGTGTCTTAAAAGCAAGAAGACGTGACTACCTATTTTAATTACCAGGATACCTGTGTCACCACAGCATTTTTCAGGAGAAAGAAAAAAAAATGGGAGGGGCACAGTGGTTCATGTCTGTAATCCCTGCACTTTGGGAGGCTGAGGCAGGCAAATCACTTGAGCCCAGTAGTTCAGGACCAGCCTGGGCAACATGGTGAAACCTCATCTCTAAAAAAAAAAAAAAAAAAAAAAAATTAGGCCAGGTAGGCTGGGTGCAGTGGATCACACCTGAAATCCCAGCACTTTGGGAGGCCGAGGTGGGCGGATCATGATGTTAGGAGATTGAGCCCATCCTGGCTATCATGGTGAAACTCTGTCTTTACTAAAAATACAAAAAATTAGCCAGGTGTGGTGGCATGCATCTGTAGTCCCAGCTACTCAGGAGGCTGAGGCAGGAGAATCACTTGAACTAAAAGCTGGAGGTTGCAGTGAGCCAAGATCACACCACTGCACTCTAGCCTGGGCAACAGAGCCAGACTCTGTCTCAAAAAAAAAAAATTAGGTCAGTTATAGTGGTGTATGCCTGTAGTCCCAGCAACACAGGAGGCTGAGATGGGAGGAGTGCTTGAGCCCAGGGAACTCAAGGCGGCAGTGAGCCATGATAGTGCCACTGTACTCCAGCCTGGGTGACAGAGTGAGATCCTGTCTCAAAAAAAAAAAAAAAGAAAGAAAGAAAGGAAAGAAAAATAGATGAACATCAAATATGAATACAAATATAACTAGAAAAACATTCCATTCCTTACTTCATCTCTGCTGATGAGTTCATTGGAAAAAGTGAGTCCTGGCATAAGACCTCTCTCTTTAGCCAGAATATAGCAGCAAAAGATCCTGAGAAGAAAATTCCTTCTACAGCAGCGAAGGCCACCACTCTTTCCCCCTGGGAGACATAAAATAGTTTCAATTTATGAAATATCACATACTGCAAACATTTGCACATTTATATATATATATATATATATACACACACAATATATATAACATATATACACTATATGTATTATATATGTAATATATATACATACGCAATATATACATATTATATATATATATATATATATATATAATATGTATATACAATAAACACCACAACTGTTTTGCAAAGAAACAAAATACACAAGTTAGTGCCGTAGCCAAATATCTCCATAGGAGAAAATTTGCCACCTCCACCTATTGGAGCAGAAAGGTATGCCTCCTTCAAATCCTCTGTCAGACAATGAACTTCTATAAGTCTTGGTGTCTGGACAAAGAATGGCCTTCCATACTCAGAACAAGAGGTGATTTACATGTGCACCACGCATGACTGTGAGTGCAGGTACATGCATGTGTGCAGTATGTATACATATGTGTGTGTGTATTGGACTGGAGAATAGCAGGTAGACTTTATGACAAATGTCTTCCTCTGAAAGGAGGAGAGGTTGCTTAAGTTTATATTTTTAGAAACCTATGGTATCTTAGAGACTATCTGTAAACATTTCAAAAACCAATGGCATGCATTTGCAATTAAAAAAAGATAAACCCAACTAAGAATAAATAAATATATCTATTAGATAAAAAGTTCCCATAACATAAGCAAAAATACTGTTTTCTGCTAAATATAAAAGGGCCAATTTTAAAGGTTAGGCAAGGACTTTGTAGAGGTCCATCTCCTATTAATAAATTGTCTACAGTGGCAACATATCTGTAACATTACCAAGATGATCAGAGGTCTAACCCAAAAGGTCATTCACAAGGTGCTTATGTCACCACATTGCATATGCTTGAGAAAAGTATTATGCATGTAAGGAGAAAGGTTTGGTCTATGAAACTGACATAAAGGCAGCTGAGTGCTTGAGTACATTACAAACCTTTTTCATAGATGACATCACAGTTTATATCTCAGTACATGTCACAGGACCAAACACAAAGAAGTCAATAAACAAGTCCTAAACTGACTCAATAGAACCTGTGTAAGTACTAGATGATAGAAGACATTAAAATTCATTCTAGGTCAAGTGCTGCAGTGGCTCACATCTGTAACACCAGCACTTTGGTAGGCCAGGGTAGGAGGATCACTTGAATACAGGAGTTAGAGACCAGCCTGGGCAACATAGCAAAACGCCCTTCTCTACAAAAAATTTAAAAATTAGCTGGGTATGGTGGTGCACACCTGTAGTCACAGCTATCTGGGAGGCTGATGTGGGAGGAATGCTTGAGCCCAGGAGGTCAAGGCTGCAGTGCGCTATGATCACACCACTGCACTCCACCTGGCGACAGAGTGAGCCCCTATCTCAAAAATCGTCGTTGTCGTCATCATCATCATCATCATTGTCACTGTTCTTAAGATAGAGACTTGTCATTAGTTTAACATAAAACTTACTGTATCTTTTATCTTACTATTAGGATAACTGATAGTTATTGATACATTTTTCACTGGCATTAAGGTAACATCATATGGACAATTATCTGTAAGGGAAGTAGACTACAATTAAATACAAATATGTGAAGAAAAATTGATATTTATATTTTTATTAGAGACAGTCTTACTCTTGTTACCCCGGGCTGTAGTGCAGTGGTGCACTAATGGTTCAAATAGTCTCAAATTCTTGGACTCAAACAATGCTCCCACCTCAGCCTCTGACATAGGTGGGACTATAGGCGTGCATCACCATGCCTGACTAATTTTTTTACTTTTTTTAGAGCTAAGGTCTCTCTACGTTGAACTCCTGGCTCAAGCCATCCTCTCACCTCAGCCTCACAAGTAGCTGGGATTACAGGCGCAAACCACTATGCCTAGTGGAAAACTGGTATTGCAACCATTCTATACATTCATGTGAATACTAAAGAATGAAAATAATAACATAGTTATAGAAGGCTATTCTTTTTTGGAGATTAAAGGATTATAAATGGTACATTTTACAATTGTTTGAGAACATTAGTGAAATAAAAAGAGGCTTCCAGAACATTTTTCCTAAAAACTACAGTGAATATAAAGGCCTTAAGATTCATTTTAGAGAGGGGGATAGTAGGATATGTTTTTAAGATACAGCTGACCTCTATGACGGCAATGTACTAAGACTGTGTGACTAATACTTCTTTGAGGCTTGAAATGAAATTTCATTACATATATTAAGATTTAATCTACATATGTTTTAAAGTTCTTTAAAGATATTTTAAAAATTAAACAGGATGGGCCAGGTGCAGTGGCTCACGCCCATAATCCCAGCATTTTGGGAGGCCGAGGTGGGTGGATCATGAGGTCAGGAGTTCAAGACCAGCCTGGCCAAGATAGTAAAACCCTGTCTCTACTAAAAATACAAAAATTAGCCAGGCATGGTGGTGGGGGCCTATAATGCCAGCTACTCGGGAGGCTAAGGCAGGAGAATCACTTGAACCTGGGAGGTGGAAGTTGCAGTGACCTGAGACTGCACCACTGTACTCAAGTCTGGGGGACAGAGCAAGACTGTTTCAAAAAAAAAAAAAAAAAATTAAACAGGATATCTCAATTTTTTAAAAAACTATGCAGATATATAATTAGGAAAATTTTAGCTCTATAGGAATTGAATCTCCTTATAATGTAAACTTTCAGACAAACTAATGATGTTTTAAAAAATATTCTTAGTTTCTTTTTAGCTCAAAATAAAGGCTTGTAAGAGTCTGGATATAAGGAAAGAATAGTTGCTATGCTGGATCTTAGCGCAAAAAGCACTAAGGAGGTCACCAAAAATGTTAGGCAAAACCCTGAGCCAGATGAAAGAGCTGCCCTTGTCAGCTTATAGCTACCAACGGTGCAGGGGGCCTAATCAGTCATAAAACAGCACGTCCTCAGCTGGTTAAAAGAAAGTAGCAGTGTGCGGCAAAGCAAGGCAATATATATTTCCAGGTTATTGTCTTTTAGCTCCACTCCCAAAAAGGAGAGCCACCAATGCACTCTTCACTCTTTTCCCTTTCCCTGTTCCACTCTCCACCCATTCAACTCCCCCCTCCACAATTTTAGAACATGTTCTTTCCTCTAAGACCCTAAATTAGAACCCCAAATGGGGTTTGCCTTGAGATTAAGCAATACGGATAATCTAGCTGGTGTCCTTATGTAGTTACGTGGTGACTGTTAGCCTTCTCTGTTTTCTCTATTTCTAGGTTGTCTTTCTTGGGTAGTTCATGAAATACATGCTTTCCGTGGGCCTGCTCATCATTTTCCATCACTATCTATCCATACTAATATTTTCAGTGTATATGGAACACCCTGCCTTTTCCCTTCTTTTCTCTCTAAAGCCAGCATTTCCCAAAGTGTTTCTGAAGCTCCTTGTGAGGGAATCAGCTGAATACAAAATGCAGATTCCTCAGTCCCACCTGGGCCTCCCACATTACCTTTGGCAGGTTACTTAAGAGTTTTTCCACAAATTCTCCAGTGGAATTTTACATATATTGAGAACCAGAGCTTTCCTCATTCCTTTTTTTAAAGAAAATTTTTTTAGAGTCTGGGTCTTGCTTTGTCACCCAGGCTGGAGCACAGTGGATCACAGCTCACTGCAGCCTCAAACTGCTGGGCTTAAGTGGTCCTCCTCCCTCAGCCTCCCAAGTAACAGGGTCTACAGGCGCATGCCACCACACCTGGCTAGTTTTTAAATTTGTTGTAGAGACTGGGGTCTTGCTTTGTTGCCCAGACTGGTCTTAAACTGCTGGCCTCAAGTGATCATCCTGCCTCAGCCTCCCAAAGCACTGGGATTACAGGCATGAGTCACTGAGCCTGGCTGCTTTTCTCATTCTTGAAATGAACTGAAGGCAAGGAGGCAAACATATCTGTTTCATCCCTGATATACTACATGCTGGCCCATATACAGACTACATCACTGGTTCTTGGGTGTGGTCCAGGAGTCCCTGAGAGATCCACAGACCCAGGAGATCTGTGAGGTCAAAACTATTTTCATAATAGCATTAAGGGATTATTCACATGTTTTAACCACCAGTCTCTCATACTTTACAATGGTATTTTCTAGAGGCTACATGACATATCCATAATAATTTGAAAAGCTTAACAAAATATTCCTCCCTTTTCTAACTATAATATATATTTAAATGAGGCATATACCATATACATATACACTGCAACAAATTCAATGCGAAGGCAGATATGGTACTCCAGCTGTTTTCTATTAAGTCAGACTTTAAAAGATTTACAGACATTTAAAAGCATGCTACTCTTTTTTTTGGAAAATACAGAAACTTATAGAAAAATGTTATCTGTATTAAAATGTAATGGGTTAATTACTGCTATCTTAGAATGTACTAATAAATATTTTAAAATTTTCTCAATGTTAATTTCTAATGTAGAAATATCAATAGCTATAACCTACCCAAATAAAGGCACTCTGGAGCTCTCAGTAATTTTTTAGAGCACAAAGGGGCCTGAGACCAAAAATTTTGAGACTTGCTTCCCCACATAACAAATAAAACCAGAAAATGAAGAACACCAATTAAAAATAGATAAGAATAAAATGGGTACTTAGAGCTATCCAAATGAAATATATAAATATTTTAATTAGATTTAGTAAATATTTACTGAGCGACTATTATGTATAAGACATAATACAATACACTTCCTTAAAAAATGCTACAGGATCTCAACTCACCAGAAGAGTGTTTGCATTTAGCTTACCTATGAAAAATAAGCCTGTTATTACAAATTGTTTTTTGTCCTGGTTGACCACACTAATCTTTTTGAGAAACTAGATTGTTTCCTGAAAAATGTTAAGATTTCACTTGCTTTAAATTTCTAAAATAGGCCAGGTGAGGTGGCTCACACCTGTAATCCCAGCACTTTGGGAGGCCAAGGCAGGCAGACCACCTGAGGTCAGGAGTTCAAGACCAGCCTGCCCAACATGGCGAAACCCCTATCTCTACTAAAAAATAGAAAAACTAGCTGGACTTGGTGGCAGGTACCTGTAATCCCAGCTACTCAGGAGACTGAGGCAGGGAGAATTGTTTGAACCTGGGAGGCAGCAGTTGCACTGAGCCAAGATCATGTCACTGCACTCCAGCCTGGGTGACAGTGAGCCTCTGTCTCAAAAAAAAAAAAAAAAAAAAAAAAATTCCTAAAATAAACTTAAAAACAGGTACAAACTGTGGATTGCTATACTATCTTGTTAGATTCTATGTGACTGACTCCTATTTAACTATCATTATGTGCTAACATCTTGACTTTTTCAACTTGCAACTTATTAAGTAGAATAGATAACAGCTTTATTTTACCACCAGTTTCTAATTAATCATTAGGAATAATGATTTTGATAAAGGTGCATTTGAGACATTTGTACTCCTTTTCCATGCTGTAACTTTTCAATTAGTACTGGATAGTCACACCACATAAAATACTGTCATATCACCTGAGGCAAATCTGATCATATATAAATTAGAGCCACATACCAAAAGTAGATTTTCTATCTGCTATCCATCGCAAGGCCCAATCTGCTTTTTTCTTAACATATGGCATGGTTTCAATGGCATTAAATAAAAATTCCCTATAAAAACAAAAGAATGAATAGCAGAGTTATTCACTTGTTTTTCTTAATTGGACTACACTGTAATAGTTTAATCAGAGATAATAATTGTAACTCTATGGTATGCTACCAGATCTGTAGTTTTTCTACATTTTTAATTTTTTATTTACATTTATTTCTTGCCATAAAAACAGAAATAAAACTCAAATTATTGGTTTAGATTTGGTCTCACACAAAACCAGCTAAATTTGAATATTCAATTTCTAAACAGAAGATGCTACCGAACAGTTCTTAAAGATAAAATATCTAAAGGTTAACTGGTTCTATAACAAGTTTTTTTTTTAACCCAACACATTATTAAGCAATAGAAAATATTATGTTCAGGTACCCCAAAACCTAAAATGCAATTTTTAAAAAAAAGGAAAATAAATAAATAAATAAATAAATAAATGCAAGCCTGCACACAAATACATAAGTATACAAACAAATGTTGCGAGCCTGGATCTAAATAAATAAATCAGTAAATGTGAGCCTGCCTCTAAATCATTAGATAGATAAATACATATATCCAAGCCTGCCTCCAAATATATAAATAAATAAATAGATAGATAGATAGATAGATAGATAGATAAATGTGACCTGCTTCTCCATAAGTACGTTGGTAAGTAAATAAATAAGTAAGAAAATATTATGCTCAGAAACTTCCATACTTGAATAATCTTTCCTTAACACTGAGTTTTGGAATAAAGTCTGCTCTGAACATAACCAAGCAGTAAGCAATATTTTGTAAATAAAATCCCAACAATAATACCTTTTCTTGGGATCTCTGATGTAAGTGTCTATTAGCAAACTGTACATCTCTGAATGAACATTCTCGATGAGAATTTGAAAGCCATAGAAACAGCGAGCCTCTGGAACCTGCACCTCCTGACTAAAGCGCTCCACCTAAGAAGATAAGGGAAACAGATATATCCAGTTCTATAGGCTCTCGTTAAACACTGCAAATCAGAATCTGGACATCAGCATTATCACTTAAAAACTGCCTGTCATGTAACAAACAGGTCAGAAAGACCTTGTGGAATATTTTAAGCAGCATCCTAGGCAATACTGTCTATCCATCAATCCTCCACGGAAAATTAGTTGCATAATATATTCCTATGCATTAAATAAATTGACCTGTTAGGTGGAGATACTGCCTATAGAGCCAAATACATTTTAGAACATCTACCAAAAATAATGCTTTGCTTTGTAGAACTGATCTAAAGTCATTTTTCTCCTGACAGTTGAGGGATCTTAAAGCCTCTTCGAGTTCATGATGAAAGTTCTTATCTTTCTTTTTAAGAAGAAATTATGCCTCCTGATCAACCATAATCAAGTTTTAAAATGGGGAGCCAGAACCCAGTGTTCTATTACAGAGCATAATTATTATAAAGGTTATTAAGGTGCAGGTTCTCTATTAAGCTTACCATCTGAGGGTAAAAATCAAACTCATGTTAATGCACTGTAAGTAGTTTTGACTGGTATGGTATGTTTATGCTTGGTTTCATAATAGTTTGCTGGTCAAAGGATAATCAGTTCATTAGAAAAACATTTAAAGAGTTAAGCTTCATCTAGTTCATTTTTTAGACATCTTTTCTCTGGCTCAATTTAATAGTCTTACTGACATTATCATCATTTAACTGCTAAAGGAGAACAAAAGTTAAATCAAACAAAAACCTTACCAAATTTTCATTTACAATTCCATCACTGGCTGCAAAAAAGGCTAAGATGTGAGAGATGAAATACTTCTCATCTGCTTTAAGCTTGTTCCAGTGAGGGGAGATCCTTTGATAAGTCGACCTGGAATAAAAAGATTTTCAAAAATTTTAATTTGGAGTTAAGTTCTTCTCAATGTGTTTGGGAAACTAACTTCCACTGTAAAGTTAAGTAGGAATATGCCACTACCCGTAAAGTATGGAAAAAGAAAGATGTTAGCATTGCAAAGAAATAAAACAAAAACACTATGTTTGTATTCAAGATTTTTGTTAAATGAGTAGATTACAGCCACTCTTGGTAGGGGAGGGGAAATAGCTAACTGTGAGGTAAAGGAAATGTTAATTTGTTACACTATGGTAACCATTTTACTATACATATATATCTTATAACATCATGTCCTACACCTTAAACATCCACAATAACATTTATCTTTAAAAAATTATAACAGAATTGAATTTTCTGGCTAATTAAGTTGGCCAGGATGCGCTTTAAAAATATTAAAATTAACATAATCTAGTGGCATTGGAGCAAATGAAAGAAGGACTAAAAGAGGTGGAGGGAGAGTAAAAACTAGTCAAGAAGGCACTGAAGTGAATAAACTAATGCTTCTCAACAGTCATTGCTTTAACATTTTATATAATATTTGCTATGGTGTTAGATAGATAATTAGGCACCTATTAACCAACTGTAGCTGCTACTTTACTACCAGGTAATCTACTTTTATATCTAGAAGTAATGCCAGGGAGGTAACAACCTGAGTTTTGTTTTGTTTTGTTTTGTTTTTTTAAAGAGACAGGGTCTCACTGTGTTGCCCAGACTGGTCTCAATCTCCTGGCCTCAAGCAAGCCTCCCACCTTGGCCTGTCAAAGTGTTGGGATTACAGGTGTGAGCCACCAGAGGTGGCCAACAAACTGTTTTTTTAAAACACTTTATAGGGATGGCTTCCATTGGGAATGGAAATATTTGTGAAAATGTTCATTAGAATTAGTCCTTGGAATTAAGGGAGATGTACTTTAGAATTTGGTGAAACGTACAATTTAAAATTTGCCTTTTTTTAAATTTTTGAGATGGGGTTTCACTCTGTCACCCAGTTTGGAGTGCAGTGGCACAATCTCAGCTCACTGTAACCTCTGCCTCCTGGGCTCAAGCAATCTTCCCACCTCAGCCGCCAAAGGAACAAGTGGAACCACAGGCACACAGCACCATGCCTGGCTAATTTTTTGTATTTTTGGTAGTGACAGGGCCTTGCCATGTTGCCCAGGCTGGTTTCAAACTACTGAGCTCAAGTAATCGGCCTGCCTTGGCCTCCCAAGGTGCTGGGAGTACCGGCCTGAGCCACTGCATCCAGCCAAAAATTGTTTTTAAATGTACCTTGTCTTAGTCAGTTCTGGGAGCTATAACAAATTACCATAGACTGGGTTGCTTAAACAACATCCTTTTTTATTATTATTATTTTTTAACATTTCTAGAAGCTGGAAGCCCAAGATCAGGATGCCAGCATGGTTGGGTTCTTGGTGATGGCCCTCTTCCTGGTTTAGATAGCCACCTTCTTGCTGTATCCTCACATAGCAGAGACAGAGAGAGAGATTTATATTTCTCATGTCTCTTCTTATAAGGGCACTAATCCTATTCATGAGGGCTCCATCCACATGACCTAATTACCTCCCAAGGCTCTACCTCCAAACACCACCAGACAGCATATGTAGATATCATTTTGATAGGGACAGGAAGCAGGGAAATTCTGGGCAGAAGAAGGTGGTCCCCCGGCTAGGGCTCCACCCTCATTCCTGGAACTGCGGCCCAAAGTCAGAACATGCATTCCTGTTTTCCCATTTGAATGTTGCCTTTTCCAAAACCAACCATGGCCCGCCCTTCTCCCCCGACCCTGGGCCCATAAAAACTCCAGGTTCTGCCAGCAGAGAAGAGGAGAGAAGAAAAGGAGAGGCAGCTGGAAGTCAGAGACTATGGTTGGACATCGGAGAGAAGCAACTTAACTTCAGAGGAACAGCTTGACAGCATTGCTTTGGAGAGGAGTCAGCCGGGGGATGGCCAAACTCCAGGGGAAGATTATCTTCCACTCCATTCCCTTTCCAGCTCTCCTTCCCACTGAGAGCCACTTGCACTGGCAATAAAATCCTCTGTATTCACCACCCTTCAATTTGTTCATGTGACCTGATTTTTCCTAGATGCTGAACAAGAGCTCAGATGCCACAGGTGCAGATGCTAAAGGCTGTCACACTGACCCTCTGTCCTTGCTGGTAGAGAGCAAATGCTTCATGTGAAAAGGCAGAGGGCACACTGAGCTGTTAAAACTTAAGCCATCCTCGGACAGGAAAAACTAAAAGAGGGTTGACTATAATACATTCCTTCTGGGGTTTCAAGGGTTGCGGGTACTCCCCACAGATGCTGCCATGGGGCCAGGTTGGCATGGAGTTTTCCTCCTGCCAGTGCCCAAAAGCACTCGCCCAAGCTCCTGCATCTGCTCACCTGTATGCTCCCTCCCTCAAGGGGTTGAGCACAATGAGTTCAAGTGAGTGGAGTTTGCCTCTGCCAGCACAGAAGCAGCCAGCTAGCTCTAGCGCCCATACTCAGTTTCCGCCCATGAAGGGATCAGAGAAACTACCCTACTTCAATTTTTGTCAGAAAAAATAATTTAAATATTTTTCATAATTAACTTCATAAACATTTGAAATATGTAATTGTCCTTGTCTTTTGCCCTTCTTTTATTTACTCTAACAAAGCCTCAATCTCTTTGACCTCTCCAAAAAAGACTAATGTCCCATCCTTTTAATCACGTGTTATTTTCTAAAACCCTTTTTCCCATTAATTTATTCTTTGTTTGTTAAGCACTTACTGTACATCAGACACTGTGCTAAGCACTGGGGATACAACAGAGCAGGGTGGGGGGAAATATTTGTCTTCATCTTTTAAAACATGCAACCTAAAAATCAAGTTCTGTTCTATTAAAAGCTCAACTCAGGTTTAACTGAAGGATATCTTATTTCTTTGTTCTTATATATTATAACCCTCCACTTTTTTTATTTTTATTTTTTGAGACAGTCTCACTCTGTTGCCCAGGCTAGAATACAGTGGCATGATCTTGGCTCACTGCAGCCTCCACTACCTGGGCTCAAGCTATTCTCCTGCCTCAATGTCCTGAGTAGCTGGGATTACAGGCACCTGCCACCATGCCTGGCTAATTTTTGTATTTTTAGTAGAGACACGGTTTTACCATGTTGTCCAGGCTGGTCTTGAATTCCTGACCTCAAGTGATCTGCCCACCTTGGCATCTAAAGTGCTGGGATTACAGGCGTGAGCCACCACACCCAGCCTCTTATGTATTATATGCTTGATATTAAATGTTAATATTGTAATATGCTTCCTCTTAAATATTAAAATTATCTCTTTGAACACTCGGTTTCAAAGGTCTTATAAATTTTATTTATATACATTGGTCATATTCCCTTCATGACTAGCTTTTTCTTATTTGAGCAAATTCTCAATTTCATCATTTAAATACTGATTCCAAACTAAACAATTATCATAATTGCCTGAGTGGCTTTAAAGAAAAAAGTCCCAAACCGAGACATACTGTCTTTTTATCAGGGTTTCTGTTGATCAGTCATATTTAAGAATTAAGCTCAACCATTTAAGCTGATTAAATGGTAATTTACATAATTTGTTTAAATGAAAAATGTAAAACTGAAAATGTGTTTGGCTTACCTTCAAAACATGTATTTGAATATTCCTATAAGTTACCTACAAAACATGTATCAAATTTCAGTTTTCAAAAACTAGTGTTTCTTTGTTATAGGACATATATTACCTTTGCTAAAAGATGCAAGTTAATTTCCAAATGAATCTCAAGAATCCTAAGAATCATAAGTACCTTTTTAACATGATGAATAAAAAAGCCACCTGTGTATTCCACTTGCTCTGTGAACCATATCTAACAAAAAAACTTTCTAAAAACCACAGACAGTTAGGGACAGTCAGGTGTGTCAAGCATTATGACCCAGTATGAAAATATTGGGTGTTTTTGTGTGGTTAGTTTTTTGCTCCTTATGTCACCTATAATATAACAAAGATGTTGACAATATAACACTACAATATAACAGAGATGGGTAAGTGGGTAAGATTAGTGTAATAGAAGCTTCGAACATCGGTGCCTTCTGATTTAACCTAGAAAGGTTAAATCTTCCTCCTTTCTGTATATAAAATAATAGTTTACACTTATTTAGTGCTTACTAAGTGCCAACTACCATTTTAAACATCTCATTTATCCTCACAACCCAAATAGCCAAGTACAATTAGCCTAATTTACCAACGAGGATACACAGAGAGGTTAAGCAACTTTCCCAGTTCCACAGCTAGTAAGTAGTGGAACAGGATTTCTACCTAGGCAGTCTGACCCCAGAGCCTGCATTCTTAGCATGTGTTTACATTTATAGAATTAATTTCTTGAAAAATAGATTCAAATATATCTATCCAAATAGATACATCTCTCTATAGAGATACATATACAAACATATACAGATACAGAACAAGAGTGTTCTATACCTGTAGAGAACAAGACTGCTGTATAGGTATTATCCATCATATTTAAAGATCAAGACAAAAACTATTTGTTCAGTTAGACTACAGGGCAATCATTTTCATGACCACTGTCCTTATCAACCAGCAAATATTTTCTAGTTTGCTGTGTTCAGTAAATGATTTCCTAGGTGGAATTAACAAAAAGCATTCTACAGCTGATCTATTAGTGGCAAATCTATCACATATGATGTAGCTGAGGGCACAGCCAAATTGGGAGCAGCACTATGAATTCCACCGCCTAGAAGATCAAACTCTTCATGTGGCAGCTACTTTTCTACAATCAGATAAGTCTCTCAATTGAAAGCAGGGTTGCTACAGCTTTCACTCATTTTTTGACTACAGCTGCAATTTTACTTATTCTGCTGACCTTATAAGACCAGTCAGACTAGCCTTACTTGGCCATACTAAACTAAATGTGTGTTTAAAAATAGAAAATGTTCTAAAATAGGGCCAGATGCAGTGGCTCACACCTGTAATCCCAGCACTTTGGAAGGCTGAGGTGGGCAGATCACGAAGCCAGGAGATCAAGACCATCATGGCTAACATGGTGAAACCGTGTCTCTACTACAAATACAAAAAATTAGCCGGGCATGGTGGCACACACCCATAATCCCAGCTATTTGGGAGGCGAGGCAGGAGAATCCCTTGAACCCATGAGTCGGAGGTTGCAGTGAGCTGAGATTGTGCCACTGCACTCCAGCCTGGGTGACAGAACGATACTCCGTCTCAAAAGAAAAGATTCTAAAACATACTGGAATTAGATGCCATTGTTGCAGCAGAAAACTTGTTTATAGATAGTAATCTAAACTAAAACACTAAGAACATTGTATTTAGTCTCAGTAATTCCAAAATTTAATTTCTACAACTGATCTTCTGCAATGTATAAGTTACAGTTTTTCAATATCCTGTAAAACAAGAAGGGAATACTGCACTATTGGACATGAATGCTCATGAAGGCAATGCCACGTACCTCTTCTGCTGTCCAGAAGGAAGCCTGTGCCTGTTTGTACATTTTCCAAATATCGGGGTACTGGATTGGGAAGATGACAAACCGGCGAGAACTCTTTCTTAGAAGTGGCTCTTCATTTGACTTTACTTCATTTTCGTTGGTATCTGAAGATGATCTCTTTGAAAAATAAAGCACAAACAGCTTTTTTATATAGACATTTCCTCTTTATTCATACCTAAACATTCATCTAGGGAGTAGGGAGACAGTAGTGGTTTGAGAGCCCGCCTGCCTGGGTTGAATCCTTATCGTTGCCTGGCAGCTAATACTGTTAGAAGCGTGTGTGAGACCATAGGAAGTTGCTGAACTTCTCTGACCCTCAGTTTCCTCAGCTGTTAAATAATTCCTACCTCATAGGTTTATTCCGATGATTAAAAGTGCTTTAAACATAGCTGGTTGATCCTGCCAGTAGCATATGCTTGTCTCAAAGATTAAGCCATGCATGTCTAAGTACGAAATAAAGTAAAAAATGAAAAAGAAAAAAAAAAGTGCTTTAAACAAAACCTGGTATATAATAAGCACTCAAAAATTTATTGTAATTATTGCTAGTTTGAGGATAAGTACAAAGCTAGACCCGTAAATGTCATGATGAGCAAATTTCTAAGTTTGTAAACAAAATGTCCCTTAAAGTCTCTCTGATATAGAATGCTAGAATGAATAAGCTACTGGTATAAACTACTTTATGACTTTCTTTCTACTTTTCACTGAAATACTATAATACTTATCTGAAAACCCATTACCTACAACTTAACCTTTTTTCATTTTAACCTTCCAGTATTCCAATTTGTTACTGGTATCTACATTTTAACATTACTGCAGACGATCTCACTGTGGGCTGTCTCAAAGCTTTGTGAATAAAGTGAGAAACACATATCTATATTCATACTGCTTCAAAACATGACGACACTCTAAGAGTAAATGGTGCCACGTATACATTTTTTAAACAGTAGACATTCAGAAGAGGATCAGAAGAGTTGCACATGCATGAGAACGAGTATAAACAAAATCCATACAAATAAGCTAAACATGTATGAATCAGGATTAGAACACATATAAATTCTAGACTCCTAACCCAAACTGTCTCCCTCTACTGTGACAGGCCAGTTATGTTCCTTACTCCTGCCTCCACCCATTGTCACCTCTCCAAAGCAAGCATTATAGCAGAGGAGGCTAAGGCTTATCAAGAAGAAAGCCCAAAATATAAGCATAAGGCTATGCAAATACAGGGGGGGCTTGCATGCTTTATACCTACTGCCATCACAGTACTGATTGCCTTGATTTTAACTACTTGTTTAAAGGTGTGGGCCTCCTCAGATACAGCACTTGAGCCCTGGAGAAGAGGAACCAATTTTCATTTGTTGTGATGTTCCCAGAGCTTAGTACCATGTCAAGCCTGTTAGCTAAGTAAATGGGCTGCTAATTTCTCTTCTTCCTGTGCTCAGATTTCCAAGTACCTTTAGAAAATGTTAACTTAACAGAGGACCACAATACATCAGTGAGACAATCTAATAACCACTAAAATCAATCATGTTTCCCCCTCTTCACATTACCTGGGTTAGGTTCTAGATATAAATACATAGCTCACTGCAATTTAATTCCCTGTTAATTGTCTATAGTTTCCTGTGCTTCTTGAAAGTAAAAACCATCTTCACCCTTGTAGAATCCCTTGTGCCTAGCACAGTACCTGGCACGTAGCTGGTACTCATTCCACAAATCCCTGAGCAATTTTTTTTTAAGACTGGGTCTTGCTCTGTCACCCAGGTTAGCGTGCAGTAGTGTGATCATAGATCACTGCAGTTTCAAACTCCTGTGCACAAGCGATCCACCTGTCTCAGCTTCCCAAGTAGCAAGGACTACGTGTGCATGTCAACACTCCTGGCTAATTTTTAAATTTTTTGCAGCGATGCGGGTCATGCTGTGTTGCTCAGGCTGGTCTCGAACTTCTGGCCTTTGCTATTTTTGTTACTGAAATTTGGGATATACTGAAAGTATGAAACTTCAACACTTTTGTTATTGAAAGTTGGGAAGGACACCACAAGTAGTCACTCTTTAGCACCAAAAGCCCTGGCAATGAATGAAGCTTTTAAATGATAATAAATAATTGATCTGCTGAAGACGAGTACCTTTAAGTTAGAATGGAAGTCACATTTGTATATACCTTCTCCTTTTCTACCCCTGATAACCTGTAGACTGTTAAGAGGAGAAGCTGGATTAGGAGTGTATTACAAAGGATTTTGCAATGTGAAGAGAAGGAGGTTAACCAACATCAACCTTTGAGCTGGGCTAGAGATGACATATTATTTCATAGTGCTTAAATATGTGCACAAACATGCATTTAAATACAATTTCAGAAAGTTCATGCATCTTAATACTCTAGGCTCTCCAGGGTACCCTCTGTGGACCTGATCTAAGAGCCCATATTTTAGAAGAAAAAAACAATGTGAAAAAAGACATGATGGCAGCCAGGCGTGGTGGCTCACACCTATAATTCCAGCACTTTAGGAGGCTGACGCAGGCGGATCACCTGAGGTCAGAAGTTCAAGACAGCCTGGCCAACATGGCGAAAACCTGTCTCTACTGAAAATACAAAAATTAGCTGGGCATGGTGGTGGGTGCCTGTAATCCCAGCTACTTGGGAGGCTGAGGCTGGAGAACTGCTTAAACCCAGGAGATGAAGATTGCAGTGAGCCGAGATGGCGCCATTGCACTTCAGCCTGGACAACAAGAGTAAAACTCCATTTCGAAAAAAAAAAGGGTATGATGGTATGTGACATTTCTGAAGAACTAGAAGTAATTTTCTAAGTCTGGACTTCACGGTATGTGGGGGGGCAATGGGAGGAGATGAAACCTAAAACGCAGCAGAGAACAGTTCCCAGTGGTTTTTCCAAATGTGCTCTGAAGAACTCTGTGATCCCCCTAATGTCATGATCACCAGGAGAAAATTTCACTTTTAAATGCTTTCATCCTTTTAAAATAGTAATAAAAATAATTGAAACAGATGTTTTCTACTGTACAGAAAGGAAATCAGCAAATCACCAATGCATAAACTTGTGTTTCCAGGTATACTTTTTTTTTTTTTGGATGACCTCAGATGAAAGTTTCTCTTGGTATCTCTGCTTAACTGAAGAATATAATGAGAGAGAAAAATAGGCAGTTTAAAAAAACAAATAAAAAACTTGTAACCATTTGTATGGATTTTTCAGAATTGAACCAAGCTTTTTATTATTTTTTCCAAAACCAAACAAAATTGAAAAAACAATTTTATAGTGGCAATAATACAGTAGAGACCTTATTATTCAAAGTGATCCAAACAGGTAGTTGAAAATTGGCTAACATTAGGAATCATAAGAAAACAATGTGACTTAAACAAGTACTTTTTTTATTTTGAGTCTTGTTCTGTCACCCAGGCTAGAGTGCAGTGGCGTAATCTCAGCTCACTGAAACCTCTGCCTCTTGGGTTCAAGTAATTCTCCTGCCTCAGCCTCCCAAGTAGTTGGGATTACTGGAGTGTGCCACCACACCCAGTTAACTTTTGTATTTTTCGTAGAGATGAGGTTTCACCATGTTGGCCAGGCTGGTCTCAAACCCCTAACCTCAGGTGATTTGCCCACCTCAGCCTCCCAAAGTGCTAAGATCATGGGCATGAGCCACCGCGCCCAGCCTAAACACATACATTTACATTTATTTTTACTAATCTTCTGCCATAAAGTCAAAGCTTTTTGTTTTTTTAGACTTGGCTGATTGAAGCCCCAAGTGTTTTGAATAGTCCACACCATAATGTATCATCCACACTTTCTAGTTTCAATCTTTTTCTTTTTTTTTTAAGAGATAGGGTTTTGCTCTTTTGCCCAGACTGGAGTGCAGTGGTGTGATCATAGCTCACTGCAGCTTCAAACTCCTGGGCTCTAGGGAACTTCCTGCCTCAGCCTCCAGAGAGCTGGGACTACTGACACATGATACTATACCTAGTTAACTTTTTTTTTTTTTTAATTTTTGTATAGATGGGATATCGCTATGTTGCCTAGGCTGGTCTCGAACTCCTGGCCTCAAGCAATCCTCCTGCCGCAGCCTCCCAAAGCACTGGGATTACAGGCATGAGCCACTTCGCCCATCCTCTAGTGGAAGGAGTAATATATCAGTGCCGCGGTGGCTGGCGAGGTGTGGTGGCTCATACCTGTAATCCCAGCACTTTGGAAGGCTGAGGTAGGCGGGGGATCACTTGAGGTCAGGAGTCTGAGACCAGCCTGGCCAACATGGTAAAACTTAATCTTTACTAAAAATACAAAAAAATTAGCTTGGGGTGGTGGCACATGCTTGTAATTCCAGCTACTCCGGAGGCTGAGGTAGGAGGATTGCTTGAACCCAGGAGGCAGAGGTTGCAATGAACCAAGATCACTGCATTCCAGCCTGGGCAACAGAGCAAGACTCCATCTCAAAAAACAAAATAAAACAAAAATAAATATTTGGGTGTATGAGAGAGCAGCCTACTAGCCATAGAAATTCTAAAGCTCATGGGTATCTATATATTTTACAGGGTTGATTAAGGAGTAAAATTGTTTAGTAGTAATCTGATTTTTTTTAAATTTCGGAGGTCAAAGTGGTCTTTGATATAAAACACTTTGGCATCTAACGCCTCTAACATGTATGCTATTGGGAGCCACTGAAAGTTTTTAATCAGGCAAATAACATAATCAGATCTGTGTTTTTGGATCACTTTTGTAGAAACATGGCTAGATTAGAACAGAAATTGGAGGCAGACAGAACAATGAAAAGATTATTGTACTACTCATCTCTTGCCCGAACTAGAAACACACAAAAAACTGATTTAAGAGATATTCAGAAGTAGAATGAATTATTCTTGCTAAAAATTTGGATTTGGGACAAGGGGACAAGGAAGAGTTGCCCTTGATGTTCCCAGCTCCAGTAACTGGGTGATAACAAGAACTAAAAGGCACACAGAAAGTGCTCAGTACCTGGAGAATAAATGAATAAATCAGACAAAAATCTTGCTTCTCACATTAGATGTTTAACAGAAGTTTAATTTAACTCCTCCCACCAACCCAAGTGACAACAAAGTTACAAAGTAACCTTACAAAGTTGACTAGGTCATTAAGAAAGATAATGAATTCAGTTTCAAAACGTCCAGCAAGCAGTTGAAAATATAACACTATGCCAGGTGCTGTGGCTCATGCCTGAAATCCCAGCACTTTGAGAGGCCGAGGCGGGTGGATCACGAGGTCAAGAGATCGAGACCATCCTGGTCAACATGGTGAAACCCTGTCTCTACTGAAAATACAAAAAATTAGCTGGGCGTGGTGGCACGCGCCTGTAGTCCCAGCTACTCAGGAGGCTGAGGCAGGAGAATTGCTTGAACCCAGGAGGCAGAGGTTGCGGTGAGCCGAGATTGTGCCATTGCACTCCAGCCTGGCTAACAAGAGCAAAACTCCGTGTCAAAAAAAAATAATAATAAATAATATATATATAAAACACTATAGCACAGGAGTGACGGAGCTCCCATTAGTGGTTGCCAAGGGAATGGATGTGATTATTCAGGGAAAACACAGAGAGGAGCAAGACAACTGAGGATCCAGCCTTAGAGAATGCCGGTATTTAAAGGGCAGATGAAAGAATAGGAGCCAGCTGAGATTAAAATCAACTGACATGGATGCAGGACAAGGAAAAGCAAAAGTAGGAATAATGTGATTTGGCCAAAGCAAAGGATCCAGGCTCTTAAGATAAAGCAGACTAAGAAGTTAGGAATTAATTTTGTGGCCAAAGATTTTCAAACATTGGAGGTCTGGAAGGCTCATACTCCAATTTTCCCCATTTGCCCCCAACCCCAGGTGCTGGCATTCATTGCAGGGTACAGTTTGAAAATCTGTACCCACAGATTTGGGGGTTACAGATAGGTCATGGAGAGTTTCTGAATGGGAATTACCATGAATAGTGGTGGCATTAGGAAGACTCATCAGAAACCCATGTATAGGATTAATTCAATAAAAATCTAGATTTTGCCAGCAACTAAGGAACCAATTTCAAAGATGGAAATGAGAATCTGAATTAAGATGTGGCAGTTAGCATGAAAAAAAGCAGCTTCAACAAGACTTTGCCAGCCCTAGGCATTGGCCAGACTTTTCGGTAGGAATTGAGACCCTTTTGGGAGTTTTTTTGGGGGCGCAGGGTGACACGGAGGCACTGGTCTAATGAAGGATTTACTTGGCAATAGTAGTTAGGATTAGACGGCAGGTAAGATAGGAGATAGAGAAACAACCAAATTAGTGTAGGTGCACAGGTGTAAAGTGGTGAGAATTTGAAATAAAGTTTAGCAGTAGGCATTCCTTAGTGACTTTCTACTGTATTTTCCAGAATGGTACTTCCAGTTTCTGACTGACTCAATTTCTGGTCACCTAGTTGGAAGACATGCCTGGGCATGTCAGGAAAATTTAGGTCAAGATTCCCCAGCAAGCACTTACGATGTCCCAATCTAAACTGGCATCATACATGGCTCTTACCTCTCATTCAGCCCCAATTCCACCACTTCTGTTTCTTTGCCTTTATGTCTCTTCTACTTCTGTAAAATATCTGCATGTTGTCATAGTCATACACTATTTCTAAGTATCATTTTCATTCTTCCATTCTCACAAAATCTGACAAAACAAATGGGATACCAGCCCAGGTGCAAGAACTTGGTTTTAAATTCAGCTCCTCTACTGAATCCTGGGCATGCCATTTAATGTTTTCTGGCCTAAACTTTACCTTGAAAATAGACTACGAATTAGATTAGCAATAGTTACCTCTGAAAAACTGACAAAAACTATGGTGCCCTTTCTCAGAAGATTCACATCTGCACATATAAAATCTACACACCACTTCGGGAGATTTATAAAGCCACTTCTAGGCTATCTGTGGACCCTTTAAGACAGCAGGGTTTTGTTTGTTTTAATATGTATACCAGAATCACCTGAAGTACTTGTTAAAAATGCAGATCTCAAGAGATTTTGATTCACTATGTTTGGGGTGTGGGTGCAGCAATTTACATTTTTTACAAAATACTCCAAATGACTCTGATGCAGGCCTCCTATTATACTCTGGCATCTAGAAAAGCAAAGTGCTTAAGGCATCCTAGCATCTCAAGTTAAAAACTTCTGGACCAGCTGCTCACTAAAATTCATTCTGAATCTAAAATTCTGTCTGTCTGGGTCTGTATCACTGAGATAGGAGTAATAACGAACACTTAACTTCTAGGTGTTAAGGCTGAATCACTGCTGGTGCTATCAGCACAAACAGCAGTCTCAATTTCCCCTTTGAGTGGGGAAGTTGATAATAAATGCATTTATTTCAAAACAGGAAGAAAAAGCTTGAGGGATATTTACAGTTTAGTTACTAAATGCTTACAAAAATCAAGTCAAATAAAATCCCAAACCTGGAATCCACAACTTTCTAAAGAAATGTAGGGCCAAGCATGACTCTCTTCGGGTAGAAATGTTTGTTTTCCTCCAAATCTTCACAGTTATTAAATCAAAGATACCACACGCAGAAACCGGTTTCAGTAGTACAAAAAGCACTTCTCTTGTTCACAAACGGCTTAGAAGTATTTCCAAAATGACAGTATTTGAAAATTATACAGCAATAGTTTAAACTACCATACAGTCCTACAGTCTAACAAATCTTGGTTTATTTACTTTAGGTACTTTTATCAGCATAAGATCTGTGGAGAGGACGAACTTGGGCTTACTAAGCACCTACAACTTTCGTGGCACTTTGCATAAAGCATTTTATTTAATCCTCTGTGAAGTATCACTTCCACTGTATAAAGGAAGAAAGTGACACCCCAAAGATTCAGTTAGTTAAGGAGCCGGGCCTGAGCAAAACTGGCCTCCTACCCTAAGTTTTTCATTGGGAGGGAGGTCATGGAGGGTTCGTGTCCCCTTCTGCCCGTCATCTTCACCCCATCCACCTGTGTCAATTTCCACACGCGTTCTCCAACTCCTTGTCACCATCTCAAACGGTATGCATCTCGCCAGCACGGCCGCCAGTCGTCTTTCCTTGCCCTCAGTTTCCCTGGCCAGGGCTCCAAACCCGGGAAGGAGGGTGGGAGAGCGTGAAGCAGATAAACGCAGGGGTAAGCCTCACCCCGGCCTGAGGCCTCCGAGCGTCGTCCTTGGCTGGCTCTGGAGCACAGCAGCGGAGCGGGACGCAAACTCAAAGTGGGCTCCTTCCTCCGCCCTCCCCCGGGCACAGCCTCCCCGACGCTCGCAACGACGAAGCCAGGCTGCGGCGAGGGCTGGCGGACAGGCCTGTTCTGACCGCGGCGAGTAACATTTCCTACAGCGGTCTGCAACTTGCAATCTAACGGGCGGGCGTGACTGCGGGGCGGGAGATGAAGCGACAGCGACATTTACCTCATCCTGATCCAGCCTGGCCGCTTCCGGCCTTTCGGGGTCGCCCATCGCGCAGACTCCGCCGAAGCTACAGGCGCTGAGGGAACTGAGCTCCGCACGCCACCTCCAACTACGACAGGACCCAGGTGGCCCAATTGTCCGTTGGGTCCGCCCAGCCTCCAGCTCTAAGGACCCGGTCGGCCCCGCCCTGGCCCTGCTTTCTCGCCTGCCCATTGAGGGACTCTCCCTGCGCCGGCTCGGCCCCGCCTCCCCCGCCTCGGGACTCCGCCTACCTCAGCCAGCCCCGCCTCCCCGTCTGCGGCCAAAGGGATTCTCCCCGCCTCGGCCGGCCCCGCCTTCCCCGCCTCGGGGCTCCGGCTACCTCTGCCAGCCCCGCCTCCCCGCCTGCGGCCTAAGGGATCCTCCCCGCCTCGGCTGGCCCTACCTCCCCGCCTGCGACCTAAGGGATTCTCCCCGCTTCGGCCGGCCACGGCTCCCTCGCCTCGGGGCTCCGCCTACCTCAGCCAGCCCTGCCTCCCCTCCTGCGGCCAAGGGATTCTCCCTGCCTCGGCGGCCCCGCCTCCCCGCCTCGAAGCTCCGCCCTCCTCGGCCAGCCCCGCTTACCCCGCCTGCGGCCTAAGAAAATCTCCCTGCCTCCGCCGGCGCCGTCTTACTGTACTGCACGGCCTAGTCACTCGCCCGCTTTTCCACTGAGGCACGCCCACTGCTCTGGATGGCCCCGCCTACTCCAGCTAGCCCCACCTCACCGCATCGGCCCCTCCTCCCGCCTGCCCGCTGAGGGATTCCTCAGGCGCTTCCGGGCCCCGCCTCCCCCGCTCGCCCTCTCCTAGCGTTCACCCCTGAGGAGCTCGACCTGGGCCAGCTCGGCATCGCCTTCCCACCGGTGCCCTGAGGGAGTCGGCCCGCGGTCCAGCCCGCCCACCCCACCTCGCCTCGGCCTCCCCGGGCTCTAGTCCCTGGTGGGGAAGGTGTCCTGCAGGCCGGCTCGAGATTCCCCAGCTCGCCCTCGTGGTGCCTCAAGAACACGGTACTTTGCGTTAGCCCGGCTGCCCTGAGAGACTGCGGGAGGCGAAGGAAACGCACTGTTGGTGTGGGAAGCGCCGGACGCTTCGCGAGGGGAAAGGGCTGCCTGGTTTCGTGTGTAAGCAACCGAAAGGGAAAGTGGCGGGGAGTAAAGTGATGCGTGTGTGGATGCGGGCGAGGGAGAGGGGCACGTTACTAACGTCAGGAAAATATTTTGAAACCTCTGTACAATTGTTTCAACAAACTAAGTTTTTAGTGATATTGATTGATACTAATCTTCCTGAGGGCCGGGCACTGTAGAAGGTGAGGGAATTCACCTTGTAGAAATGAACTAATTGAATCCCCCGGGTGGATCCAGCGACTCTCCTCACAGTGCGAGTGAGGAACCGAGTCAGGCCGTTCACGTTATCCCCGCTCCGAAGTCGTAGCCTCCAGGGTCTCCGGCCATGACCGTTCTCTGCGTCACCTCATGGCAGCCGACAGTGACTACTGGTGGTGGCAGTACTTGGGTTGAGTTTATAATGCCCTTCTCACAGGGGGACTAGCTAAAGAAAACTACCACAGAAAGAAAGAGAGAAATTAGTTTAACAAAAGTAAAGTGGAAGAGAGATTTGTTGAAGTAGCTTGAAGCTGAAAGATTGACCGGATCTTGTTATGACCCAAACAGCAGGCACCTGTTTTGTGGCTGGCTGAAGGATGGTAAATGGGATCAAGGTCTCACTTTAAGCGTTGAAAATGCTGAAAGCTCTTTCTCAAACCTGCCAATAGAGTGGGGGTAGAGTCTTTGCTTTAAGAAAGACTCTCTATGAGTCAAATGCTGAGTAAAATTTTTTTCATCTGTGAACTTTAACTAATGGCCACATAAATTCTGCGAGGCCATTGAGTCTCAATTTAGTATAGGCCACGTGGCAAATAATCAGCAGATTAATTTAAAGTCATCAAACAATAATTGTGTTTCGGGCATCATGTTCCCTCACTTATTAGCTATGCTACCTAGGGCGACTTCTCTGAGACTCAGCTTTCTCATCTACAGGATAAGAACGATAATCCCTTCCTCATAAGGTTGTGCGAATTTGATAATATATTACTTGTGAAACACTTACTGGGGTGAGAAGTTACCCTGATGCAATGGTAGCTTCCAAGTACGAGGCAGGCCAGAGGGTCATGGAACTCAGATGGCTGAGTTCAAAAGGCTCAGATCAAATTGAGATGCCTAGAGTCACAGTTTACTAAATCAATTTATTTTCATTTTAAATAAGTGTATTTAAACAAGACATTTGACTTGAAAGGAAAACTAGGATTTTTTAAGAAAAATGTATCACTGCTGAAAGATTGCCTTACATGTAACAGCTATGTACAAAAGAGTTACAAAATTGCCCTTGGGTAGAATAGAGTAGCAGACTCCTTTTTTAGTCAAGATGTCCTGTCCTTGGAACACATGGTATCTTTAGCCTCCATCTCCAACTTTACAGGTGTGCCTATTTCATTGACTGGTTGCCCATTAAATCTAGAAACTCATCAGCCTCATTGCCAAACCCTGTTCACAATAAGCTTTCATTAATTTACTAAGTGGTGTATGTCTTCTTTTTCCTTTGAGACGGAGTCTCATTCTGTTGCTCAGGCTGGAGTGCAGTGGCTGGATTTTGGCTCACTGTAGCGTCTGCCTCCCAGGTTCAAGTGATTCTCCTGTCTCAGTCTCCCAAGTAGCTAGGATTACAGGCGCCTGCCACCACACCTGGCTAATTTTTGTATATTTTAGTAGAGATGGGGTTTCACTATGTTGACCAGGCTGATCTGAAACTCCTGACCTCAGGTGGTCCGCCCACCTTGGCCTCCCAAAGTGCTGGGATTACAGGTGTGAGCCACTGCACCTGGCTGGAATACACCTTTTAATCTTAAACTGCACCACAGACTCATCCTCCCCTGCATCCTTCAAATTAATATGATAGTTGTTCTCAATCTTGTCTCTTTCCTTGGGCTTTCTGTCAACCAGAGTCTTCTTAGCTGCCACTTCACAAAATGGATACTAGTTCTGTGCCAAACAAGCACACAAGCTGTATTCTATTGGATCATTTTAAAACATAACTGCAAGGGGAAAGAGATGGAGAGTGAACTAACATATTTTGGGTAGGATGTGGGGGAGGGGAGAGAGTGGAAGAATTATACCATTTGAATCTTAATGTTACTGTTCATGTATTATTTGATGCATCAACCTTCCCTGCCGGTGGTGTAGTTAAGAGGACCATAGTGAGGATGAGCAAGGGTGCTCAGCAGATAGAAGGTATAGTCAGCACACACTTCTTTTGGAGAACTGCAGGAACCTGACCCCAGCTATAACTTGCCATAAATTAACTGCTGAGCAGCTATGGATATTATCTGTGTTTCTTGGACAGAGCATATGTGGGGCTAGAATGAATCTCACCAGTGAGTGGCTGATTTAGGGATAACATAGTTGTCAGTCTGGCAGTAACATCATCATTACCTTATAAATATTTAAGATTTACTTGGGGCCGGGCATGGTGGCTCATGCCTGTAATCCCAGTACTTTGGGAGGACGAGGCCGGCGGGTCACCTAAAGCCAGGAGTTTGAGACCAGCCTAACCAACATGGCAAAACCCCATCTATACTGAAAATACAAAAATAAGCGGGGTGTGGTGGTACGTGCCTGTAATCCCAGCTTCTTGAGAGGCAGAGGCAGGAGAATCCCTTGAATCAGGCAGGTGGAGGTTGCAGTGAGCCAAGATTGTGCCATTGCACTCCAGCCTTGACAAGAACAAAACTCCATCTCAAAAAAAAAGTGCTTGGCTTTACAATAATAAATGAAACACGTTACAGTTCTTCAACTGAAGGAGATATGCAGAAACTTTTATGGTGTTTTGGTTTGTGTGTGAGGTTTTTTTTTTTTTGGTGGGGGGTGGGGGGTTAAACAGAGCAAAATAAATTACTAGAATATAAAGATAAGACCTGAATGAGCATGCCACTAATGAGGAAGGGAGTCTTTTCACAGAACCATATTTTCTCCCCCATCCTATCTTCATCTGGTGTGGATCAAAAGAAACCATGGGCCATTCGGTTAAAAAATCCAATACGCTTTTATGCATTATAATTATGGCATATACAATATGCCATAAAGACTATATGAAGATGTAGAATCCTATTACTCCTAGAGATCTTGCAGTTACACATTTAATTTTATACAGTTACATTGTGACTAATATAGTTACTTTACATACAATAAAGTAATGAGAGGAAAATGAAAGGACAGAGAAAACTACTGTAGTAGTCAGGGTATGGTGGAACCAAATTGCAGTTTTCTAATTGAAAATGCATTCTTGGTCCTTAAGAACAGAGTCTGGGATACAGTAGCACGCTCCTTTTTTAGTCAAGACCTCCTGTTGTTGGAACACATTAATTGTATGTTTAGCCTCCCAACTTTACAGGTGTGTCTTATTTCATTGATTGGTTGCCCATCAAATCTAGAATCTTAGCCTCATTGCAAATCCTGTTCACAATAGGCTTTCATTAATTTACTAAGTGGTATATATATATATATTTTTGTTTGTTTGTTTGTTTGACTGAGTCCCGCTCTGTTGCTCAGGCTGGAGTGCAGTGGTGTGATCTTGGCTCACTGCAGCCTCCACCTCCTGCGTTCAAGCAATTCTCCTGCCTCAGCCTCCCGAGTAGCTGGGATTACAGGCGGCTGCCACCACACCTGGATAATTTTTGTATTTTTTAGTAGAGATGGGTTTTCACCATGTTGGCCAGGCTGGACTTGAACTCCTGACCTCAGGTGATCCACCCACCTCGGCCTCCAAAAGTGCTGGAAATACAGGTGTGAGCCAATGCGCCCAGCTGGAATATGCTTTTTAATCTTAAACTATACCACTGACCCATCCTGCCCTGCCACCTTCAAATTAATACAGTTGTTCTCAATCTTGCCTCCTTCCTTGGGCTTTCTGTCAACCAGAGTCTTCTTAGCTGCCACTTCACAAAATGAGTACCAGTTCTGTGCCAAACAAGCCACAAGCTGTATTCTATTAAATGATTTTAAAACGTAACTGCAAGGGGAAAGAAATAGAGTGGACTGACATATTTTGGATAGGATGTGGGGAGGGGAGAGATTGGGAGGATTATACCATCTAAATCTAAATGTTACTGTTCACGTACTGTTTGATGTATCAGCCTTCCTCACCGGTGGTGTAGTTAAGAGGACCATAGTGAGGATGAGCAAGGGTGCTCAGCAGATAGAAGGTGTAGTCAGCACACACTTTTCTTTTGGAGAACTGCAGGAACCTGACCCCAGCTATAACTTGCCATAAATTAACTGCTGAGCAGCTATGGATATTATCTGTGTTTCTTGGACAGAGCATATGTGGGGCCAGAATGAATCTCACCAGTGAATGGCTGATTTAGGGATAATATAGTTGTCAGTCTGGTGGTAACATGATCATTACCTTATGAATATTTAAGATTTACTTGGGGCCAGGTGTGGTGGCTCATGCCTGTAATCCCAGCCTTTTGAGAGGCCAAGGCTAGCAGATTACCTGAGATCAGGAGTTCAAGATTACCCTGACCAATATGGAGAAACCCTGTCTCTACTAAAAATACAACATTAGCCGGGTGCGGTGGTACAGTAGCATGTAATCCCATCTACTCGGGAGGCTGAGGCAGGAGAATTGCTTGAACCCAGGAGGCAGAGGTTGTGGTGAGCCAAGGTTGTGCCATTGCACTCCAGCCTGGGCAACAAGAGCAAAACTCTGTCTCAAAAAAAAAAAGATTTACTTGGTCCTTCCAGACCTTTTAATCTAAAAATGAAACTCTCAGGTGTTCCTTTATTTTTGTGTATGTTCAATACATATATGTTCCATTCATCCTTTTTTATTATACTTTAAGTTCTGGGGTACATGTGCAGAACGTGCAGGTTTGTTACATAGTTATACATGTGCCATGGTGATTTGCTGCATCCATCACCCCATCATCTACATTAGGTATTTCTCCTAATGCTATCCCTCCCCCTAGCCCTCCACCCTCCGACAGGCCCTGGTATGTGATGTTCCCCTCCCTGTGTCCATGTATTCTCATTGTTCAACTCTCACTTATGAGTGAGAACATGCAGTGTTTGGTTTTCTGGTCTTCTGTCAGTTTGCTGAGAATAATGCTTTCCAGCTTTATCCATGACCCAGCAAAGGATGTGAACTCATCCTTTTTTATGGCCACAAAGTATTTCACGGTGTATATGTGACACATTTTCTTTATCCAGTCTATCATTGATGGGCATTTGGATTGGTTCCAGTGTCTTTGCTATTGTAAGCAGTGCTGCAGTGAACATACATGTGCATGTGTCTTTATAATAGAACGATGTATAATCCTTTGGGTATATACCCAGTAATGAGATTGCTGGGTCAAATGGAATTTCTATTTCTAGGTCCTTGAGGAATCGCCATGCTGTCTTCCACAATGGTTTAACTAATTTATACTCCCACCAACAGTGTAAAAATGTTCCTATTTCTTCATATCCTCTCCAGCATCTGTTGTCTCTTGATTTTTAATGAGCTCCATTTTAACTGGCATGGGATGGTATCTCATTATGGTTTTGATTTGCATTTCTCTAATGACCAGTGATGAGTTTTTTTTTCATGTTTGTTGGCTGCATAAATGTCTCCTTATGAGAAGTGTCTGTTCATATTCCTAGCCCACTTTTTGATGGGGTTATTTTTTTCTTGTAAATTTGGTTAAGTTCTTTGTAGATTCTGGATATTAGCCCTTTGTCAGATGCATAGATTGTAAAAATTCTCTCCCATTCTGTAGGTTTCCTGTTCACTCTAATGATAGTTTCTTTTGCTGTGCAGAAGCTCTTTAATTAAATCCCATTTGTCTATTTTGGCTTTTGTTGTCGTTGCTTTTGGTGTTTTAGTCATGAAGTTCTTGCCCATATCTATCTCCTGAATGGTATTGCCTAGGTTTTCTTCTAGGGTTGTTATGGTTTTAGGTCTTACATTTAAGTCTTTAATCTGTCTTGAGTTAATTTTTGTGTAAAGTGTAAGACAGGGATCCAGTTTCAGCTTTCTGCATATGGCTAGCCAGTTTTCCCAACACCATTTATTAAATAGGGACTCCTTTGCCCATTGCTTGTTTTTGTCAGGTTTGTCAAAGATCAGATGGTTGTAGATGTGTGGCATTATTTCTGAGGCCTCTGTTCTGTTCCACTGGTCTATATATCTGTTTTGTTACCAGTACCATGCTGTTTTGATTACTGTAGCCTTGTAGTATAGTTGGAAGGCAGGTAGCATGATGCCTCTAGCTTTGTTTTTTTGTTTTTGTTTTTCTTAGGATTGTCTTAGCTATCCAGGCTCTTTTTTGGTTTTATATGAAATTTAAGGTGTTCTTTTCCAGTTCTGTGAAGAAAGTTAGTGGTAGCTTGATGGGACAGCATTGAATCTATACATTACTTTGGGCAGTATGGCCATTTTGATGATATAGATTCTTCCTAACCATGAGCATGGAATGTTTTTCCATCTCTTTGTGTTCTCTCTTACTTCCTTGAGCAGTGGTTTGTAATTTTCCTTGAAGAGGTCTTTCACATCCCTTGTTAGTTGTATTCCTAGGTAGTTTATTCTGTTTGTAGCAATTGTGAATGGGAGTTCACTCATGATTTGGCTCTCTGTTTCTCTGTTATTAGGGTATAGGAAGGCCTGTGATTTTTGCACATTGATTTTGTATCCTGAGACTTTGCTGAAGTTGCTTATCAGCTTAGGAGATTTTGGGCTGAGACGATGGGGTCTCTAAATTAAACAATCATGTCATCTGCAAATAGAAACAATTTGACTTCCTCTTTTCTTAATTAAATACCCTTTATTTCTTTTCTTTCCCTCATTGCCCTGGCCAGAACTTCCAATACTACGTTGAATACAATCATCCTATTTTTAACATGCCTCACAGCGTAATTATTTACTATTTATACTTCATACATCTTACAAATTTCATTATGTCTGATGAGCTATTTGCTCCCGTATTTAGTTTCTCTCAATTTCTATAGCAGAATTGAATATTCTTAAATAACATAGCAAAAGCACATCACAGTACTTAGAATAGTATAGGCAGTATAAGTTTCCCCCAGGATATTCAAAGTTACTGGGAGAGCAAATAAAAAAAAATGTGTAACTGAAAAAGCTCAAGGAGTAGGAGGATTCTACATCTTCATGTGGCCTTTAAGGCAAATTGTATTTTCCAAAAATGGCCACAGCAGTATTTGTGGTATCATAATGCTGTTCCGGAACTTGGATACACCTCTCACTAGAAGTCATCTAATGCACTTCCCTTTGCATATGGGCCATTGATACTAACTTCTTTTTTTTTTTTTTTTCCTGTTTTTCATCATACATTTATTTTTAGTTTTTTTAAATTTGTATTGCATTTTAGGTTTTGGGGTACATGTGAAGAACATGCAAAATTGTTGCATAGGTACACACATGGCAGTATGATTTGCTGCCTTCCTCCCCATCATCTATATCTGGCATTTCTCCCCATGCTATCTCTCCCCAACTCCCCCACACCCCGCTGTCCCTCCCCTATTTCCCCCGAGAGACCCCAGTGTGTGATGCTCCCCCTCCCTGTGTCCATGTGTTCTCATTGTTCAACACCCGCCTATGAGTGAGAACATGCGGTGTTTGATTTTCTGTTCTTGTGTCAGTTTGCTGAGAATGATGGTTTCCAGGTTCATCCATGTCCCTACAAAGGACACAAACTCATCGTTTTTGATGGCTGCATAATATTCCATGGTGTACATGTGCCACATTGTCCAGTCTATCATCGACGGGCATTTGGGTTTGTTCCAGGTCTTTGCTATTTGTGCTGCAATGAACATTCGTGTGAATGTGTCCTTACAGTAGAACGATTTATAATCCTGTGGATATATACCCAGTAATGGGATTGCTGGGTCAAATGGAATTTCTATTTCTAGGTCCTTGAGGAATCGCCATACTGTCTTCCACAATGGTTGAACTAATTTACACTCCCACCAACAGTGTAAAAGTGTTCCTACTTCTCCACATCCTCTCCAGCATCTGTTGTCTCCAGATTTTTTAATGATTGCCATTCTAACTGGTGTGAGATGGTATCTCAATGTAGTTTTGATTTGCATTTCTCTAATGACCAGTGATGATGAGCATTTTTTCATGTTTGTTGGCCTCATGTATGTCTTCTTTTGTAAAGTGTCTGTTCATATCCTTCGCCCACTTTTGAATGGGCTTGTTTGTTTTTTTCTTGTAAATCTGTTTTAGTTCTTTGTAGATTCTGGATATCAGCCCTTTGTCAGATGGGTAGAGTGCAAAAATGTTTTCCCATTCTGTTGGTTGCCGATTCACTCTAATGACTGTTTCTTTTGCCGTGCAGAAGCTGTGGAGTTTGATTAGGTCCCATTTGTCTATTTTGGCTTTTGTTGCCAATGCTTTCAGTGCTTTGGTCATGAAGCCCTTGCCTCCGCCTATGTCCTGAATGGTTTTGCCTAGATTTTCTTCTACGGTTTTTCTGGTGTTAGGTCTTATGTTTAAGTCTTTAATCCATCTGGAGTTAATTTTAGTGTAAGGTGTCAGGAAGGGGTCCAGTTTCTGCTTTCTGCACATGGCTAGCCAGTTTTCCCAATACCATTTATTAAACAGGGAATCCTTTTCCCCATTGCTTGTTTTTGTCAGATTTGTCAAAGATCGGATGGTTGTAGATGTGTTGTGTTGCCTCCAAGGCCTCTGTCCTGTTCCATTGGTCTATATCTCTGTTTTGGTACCAGTACCATGCTGTTTTGATTACTGTAGCCTTGTAGTATAGTTTGAAGTCCAGGAGTGTGATGCCTCCCGCTTTGTTCTTTTTGCTTAGAATTGACTTGGCTATGCAGGCTCTCTTTTGGATCCATATGAAGTTTAAGGTGGTTTTTTCCAGTTCTGTGAAGGTCATTGGTAGCTTGATGGGGATAACATTGAATCTGTAAATTACTTTGGGCAGTATGACCATTTTCACGATATTGATTCTTCTTAACCATGAACATGGAATGTTTCTCCATCTGTTTGTGTCCTCTCATTTCGTTGAGCAGTGATTTGTAGTTCTCCTTGAAGAGGTCCTTTACGTTCCTTGTTAGTTGTATTCCTAGCTATTTTATTCTCTTTGTAGCAGTTGTGAATGGCAGTTCGTTCTTGATTTGGCTCTCTTTAAGTCTGTTATTGGTGTATAGGAATGCTTGTGATTTTTGCACATTGATTTTGTATCCTGAGACTTTGCTGAAGTTGCTTATCAGTTTCAGGAGATTTTGGGCTGAGATGATGGGGTCTTCTAGATATACAATCATGTTGTCTGCAAATAGAGACAATTTGACTTCCTCCTGTCCTATTTGAATACCCTTTATTTTTTTTTTCTTGCCTGATTGCTCTGGCTAAAACTTCCAGTACTATATCGAATAGGAGTGGTGACAGAGGGTATCCTTGTCTAGTGCCAGATTTCAAAGGGAATGCTTCTAGTTTTTGCCCATTCAGTATGATATTGACTGTTGGTTTGTCATAAATAGCTTTTATTGTTTTGAGATACATTCCGTCAATACCTAGTTTATTGAGAGTTTTTAGCATAAAGGGTTGTTGAATTTTGTCAAAGGCCTTCTGTGCATCAATTGAGATAATCATGTGGTTTTTGTCTTTGGTTCTCTTTATGTGGTGAATTATGTTTACAGACTTGTGTATGTTGAACAGCCTTGCCTCCCCGGGATGAAGCCTACTTGATCATGGTGGATAAGCTTTTTGATGTGCTGTTGCAGTCGGTTTGCCAGTATTTTATTGAAGATTTTTGCAACTATGTTCATCATGGATATTGGCCTGAAGTTTTCTTTTCTTGCTGAGTCTCTACCATGTTTTGGTATCAGGATGATGTTGGTCTCATAAAATGATTTGGGAAGGATTCCCTCTTTTGGATTGTTTGGAATAGTTTCATAAGGAATGGTACCAGCTCCTCTTTGTATGTCTGGTAGAATTCGGCTGTGAACCCATCTGGACCTGGTCTTTTTTGGGTGGTAGGCTCCTAATTGTTGCCTCAACTTCAGACCTTGTTATTGGTCTATTCAGGGTTTTGACTTCTTCCTGGTTTAGGCTTGGAAGGATGCAAGTGTCCAGGAATTTATCCATTTCTTCCAGGTTTACTAGTTTATGTGCATAGAGTTGTTTGTAATAATCTCTGATGATGGTTTGAATTTCTGTGGAATCTGTGGTGATATCCCCTTTATCGTTTTTTATTGCATCTATTTGATTATTCTCTCTTTTCTTTTTTATTAATCTGGCTAGTGGTCTATTTTGTTGATCTTTTCGAAAAACAAGCTCCTGGATTTATTGATTTTTTGAAGGGTTTTTTGTGTCTCCATCTCCTTCAGTTCTGCTCTGATCTTAGTTATTTCTTGTCTTCTACTTGGTTTTGGGTTTTTTTGATCTTGCTCCTCTAACTCTTTCAATTTTGATGATTGATAGGGTGTCAATTTTAGATCTCTCCTTGCTTCTCATGTGGGCATTTATTGCTATATATTTTCCTCTAGAGACTGCTTTAAATGTGTCCCAGAGATTCTGGTATGTTGTGTCTTCGTTCTTGTTGGTTTCGAAGAACATCTTTATTTCTGCCTTCATTTCATTGTTTATCCAGTCAACATTCAAGAGCCAGTTGTTCAGTTTCCATGAAACTGTGCGGTTCTGAGTTAGTTTCTGAATTCTGAGTTCTAACTTGATTGCACTGTGGTCTGAGAGACTGTTTGTTATGATTTCCGTTCTTTTGCATTTGCTGAGGAGTGATTTACTTCCAATTATGTGGTCAATTTTAGAGCAGTTGCAATGTAGTGCTGAGAAGAATGTATATTCTGTGGATTTGGGGTGGAGAGTTCTGTAAATGTCTATTAGGTTTGCTTGGTCCAGGTCTGAGTTCAAGTCCTGGATATCCTTGTTAATTTTCTGTCTTGTTGATCTGTCTAATATTGACAATGGGGTGTTAAAGTCTTCCACTATGATTGTATGGGAGTCTAAGTCTCTTTGTAAGTCATTAAGAACTTGCCTTATGTATCTGGGTGCTCCTGTATTGGGTGCGTATATTTAGGATCGTTAGCTCTTCTTGTTGCATCAATCCTTTTACCATTATGTAATGTGCTTCTTTGTCTCTTTTGATCTTTGTTGGTTTAAAGTCTATTTTGTCAGAGATGAGAATTGCAACTCCTGCTTTTTTTGCTCTCCATTTGCTTGGTAAATCTTCCTCCATCCCTTTATTTTGAGCCTTTGTGTATCCTTGCATGTGAAATGGGTTTCCTGGATACAGCACACTGATGGGTTTTGGCTTTTTATCCAATTTGCCAGTCTGTGTCTTTTGATTGGGGCATTTAGCCCATTTACATTTAGGGTTAATATTGTTATGTGTGAATTTGATCCTGCCATTTTGATGCTAGCTGGCTGTTTTGCCCATTAGTTGATGCAGTTTCTTCATTGTGTTGATGCTCTTTACCATTTGGTATGTTTTTGGAGTGGCTGGTACTGGTTGTTCCTTTCTATGTTTAGTGCCTCTTTCAGGAGCTCTTGTAAAGAAGGCCTGGTGGTGATGAAATCTCTGAGTACTTGCTTGTTCGTAAAGGATTTTATTTTTCCTTCACTTTTGAAGCTTAGTTTGGCTGGATATGAAATTCTGGGTTGAAAGTTCTTTTTCTTTAAGGATGTTGAATATTGGCCCCCACTCTCTTCTGGCTTGTAGGGTTTCTGCTGTGAGTCTGATGGGCTTCCCTTTGTGGGTAACCCGACCTTTCTCTCCGGCTGCCCTTGGCATTTTCTCCTTCATTTCAACCCTGGTGAATTTGACGATTATGTGCCTTGGGGTTGCTCTTGAGGAGTATCTTGTGGTGTTCTCTGTGTTTCCTGGACTTGAATATTGTCCTGCCTTGCTAGGTTGGGGAAGTTTTCCTGGATAATATCCTGAAGAGTATTTTCTAGCTTGGATTCATTCTCTCCATCACATTTGAGTACACCTATCAAACGTAGATTAGGTCTTTTCACATAGTCCCATATTTTTTGGAGACTTTGTTCATTCCTTTTTACCCTTTTTTCTCTACTCTTGCTTTCTCGTTTTATTTCATTGAGTTGATCTTCCACCTCTGATATCCTTTCTTCTGCTTGGTCAGTTCAGCAGTTGAAACTTGTGTATGCTTCGCGAAGTTCTCATGTTGTGTTTTTCAGCTCCATCAATTCACTTATATTCCTCTCTAAGTTGTTTATTCTCGTTAGCATTTTGTCAAATCTTTTTTCAAGGTTCTTAGTTTCTTTGCATTGAGTTAGAACATGTTCTTTTAGCTCACAGAAGTTTTCTTATTACTCACCTTCTGAAGCCTGATTCTGTCAATTCATCACACTCATTCTCCATCCAGCCTTGTTCCCTTGCTGGTGAGGAGTTGTGATCCCTTGTAGGAGGAGAGGCGTTCTGGTTTCTGGTGTTTTCATCCTTTTTGTTCTGGTTTGTTCCCATCTTTGTGGATTTATCCACCTGTCATCTTTGTAGTTGTTGACTTTCAGATTGTGTCTCTGAGTGGATGTCCAGTTTGTTGATGATGAAGTTATTTCTTTCTGTTTCTTAGTTTTGCTTCTACCAGTAAGGCCCCTCTGCTGTAGGACTGCTGAGACCCACTCCAGGCCCTGCTTGCCTGGGGGATCACCTGCAGTGCCTGCAGAACAGTAAGGGTTGCTGCCAGTTTCTTCTGCTATCTTTGCCCCAGAAGGATACCCACCAGATGTCAGTCTGAGCTCTCCTTTATGAGGTGACTCTTTGGATATACGGGGGTCAGGGAGCTGCTTGAGGAGACAGTCTGTCCTTTATAGGAGCTCAAGTGCTGAGCTGTGAGCTCCGTTGTTCATTCAGAGCTGCTGGGCAGGTATGTTTAAGTCCGCTGCAGCAGAACTCATAAACCCCTTTTTTTTCCCCCAGGTGCTCTGTCCGGGGAAGTTAGGGCTTTATTTATGAGTTTCCGTTGTGCTGCTGCCTTTTTTTAGGGCTGCCCTGCCCAGCGAGGAGGCAGCCTAGTCACTGTCTGCCTGCAGAGGCTTTGCTGAGCTGCTGTGGGCTCCACCCAGCTGCCATGTGAACTTCCCTGTAGTCCTGTTTATATGGGTGTAGTTAGAACTGCCTCAGGAATGGCAGGCTGCCTCGGCAATGGCAGACTACCTCCATAGTGGTGGACTGCCTAGGTAATAGTGACGCCCCTCCCCCCGCAGAGCTGGACCATCCTGGGTTTAGCTGTGTTTGCTGTGAAACTCTCAATCCAGAGCGTTTCCGATTGCTGTTTTTTTGTGTGTGGGTGGGACCAGCCTAGCCTGATCACCTGGCTCCCTGCCTCAGAGCCTTTTTTTTAGTTGAACGGTGGACTCTCTTCCAGGTGTTCCAGTCACCTGTTGAAAAGGCACTGGAATCTGTGATTTCCCGTGCAGCGACCCACTGCGCCGGCTGAAACAGCGGCGCTGAGATTCGTGGCGCTTTTTTTGCCCCGGGAATCTCCTGGCCCGGCTCCCTGTTTTAGTCCCCTTTTAAATCAGATGAATGGGTGACTCTGCCTTCCCAGAGCTCCAATTGCCAGCTTAAACGGCGGCCGGACCCGTGTATTTTGTATGCGCCAGGGCGCCAGCAAAAACAGCCGCGCCGGCGCCCCATGGGGCTTCTCTGCCTGGGAATCCCCTGGTCTGTGGGCAACAAAAATCCGTCTGGAAATGCGCCGTCCACTCACCCTCTGCGCTTCCACTGGGAGCTGCAATCCTGAGCTGCTCCTAATCGGCCATCTTGGATCCCCTCCCAGCCGATACTAACTTATAACAAGTAGGATACAGTCAGGTGCCACATAACACTTTGGTCCATGATGGACTCCATATATGGCAGTGCTCCCATAAGATTATAATGAAGCTGAAAATTTCCTATCACCTAGTGACATTATAGTCATAGCACAACACATTACTCATGTTTGTGGTGATGCCATTGTAAACAAATCTGTGTTGCCAGTGTATGAAGTATAGCTCATATAATTATGTACACTACATAATACTTAATAGTGATAATCTATATGACTGATTTATGTATTTAGTATAGTTATCACTATTTTAGCATATACTCCTACTTATATATATTAAAAAAATCAGTAACTTGTAAAATAGCTTCAGGCAGGTCCTTCAGGAGGTATTCCAGAAGAAGGCATGGCAATTATAGGAAATGACAGCTTCTTCATGTATTTATTGCCCTGGAGACCCTCCAGTAGGACAAGATGTGGAGGTGGAAAACAGTAATATTGATGATCCTGACCCTGTGTAGGCACAGATTAATGTGTGTGTCTTAGTTTTAAACAAAACAGTTTAAAAAGCAAATTATTTTTAAAAATAGAAGAGTTTATAGAATAAGGATATAAAGAAGAAATTTTGTGCAGCTATACACCGTTTTAAGCTGTTATTACAGAAGTCAAAAAAAACTTTAAAAAAATTAAAAAGTTTGTAAAAAACTTACAGTAAGGTGAGGTTAATTTATCGAAGAAAAATATTTTTATAAGTTTCATGTAGCCGAAGCATACAGTATTTCTAACATCTACAGGAGTGTGCAGTAATACTCTAAACCTTTACATTCAATCACTGACTCACTTAAAGCAACTTCCAGTCCTGCAATCTCCATTCATAGTAAGTGCCCTTGTTATACAAGTGTGCCTTTTTTTAACCTTTTATATCATATTTTTACTGTACCTTTCTGTGCTTAGATACACAAATACTCTTGTGTTACAATTGCCTGCAATATTCAGTATGGTAACATGCTGTACAAATTTGTAGCCTTGGAGCAATAGGCTATACCATATACCCAGCCTAGGTGTGTAGTAGGCAGTACCATCTGGTTTGTGTAAATAGACTCTACAATGTTTGCACAACAGTGAAGTCATTTTACAAAAACTAGCTCATACAGACTACATGGGAAGGCCACATGGAAAGCAGCTGAAGCACCAGCCAACAGCTGACATCAACCTCCAGATGTGTGAATGAATGAGCCTTCAGAGGGATCCACCTCCTAGCTTTCATACCTTCCAATTGAAACCCCCAGACATTATGGAGCAGGAAAACACCATCCTGTGTTCAGTCCAAATTCCTAACCCGCAGAATCCATGAGCATAACAAATGGTGGTTTTAAGCCACCAATTTTGGGATAATTTGTTATGCAGCCATAGTAACTGGTCCAGCATCCATTCCACTTAGAGATTTGTGTGGTGATTGTGTAAGAAGACAAGCAGCCTTTTGTATAGAAAATATGTAATTTCAAGGTACTGCTGTCTTATTGTATGTCATTCACTGAAAAAACCCTCATTTCTCAAACTTGATGTCTCAACCCCCCCCACCCCCCACCTTTTTTTTTTTTTTGAGACAGAGTTTCAACTCGGTTGCCCAGGCTGGAGTGCAGTGGCATCATCTCAGCTCACTAGTCTCCGCTTCCCAGGTTCAAGGGGTTCTCCTGCCTCAGCCTCCACTCCTGAGTAGCTGAAACTGCAGGCGTGTGCCACCTCGTACAGCTAATTTTTCTATTTTTGTAGAGGTGGTGTTTTACCATGTTAGCCAGGCTGGTCTCAAATTCCTGACCTCAAGTGATCCACCTGCCTCGGCCTCCCAAAGTGTGGAGAGTACAGGTGTGAGCCACCATGACTTTTAAATAAAAAACTTTCACAGCCACTGTGTTGTTACTTAAGTATGTACAAACCTAAGACCAGTAATAAACTCCTTATTCTTGGAGCTTTACACAATTAAAAGTAGATTTACAAATTAAATACAAACAAGAGTATAGAAATGGTAAAATTCCAGTTTACAACCAAAAGCAATGGATGATGATGTTGTTTTGCTGAAACTATATTGCATCAGTGTGCATTTTAGAGTGACGATTAATGAAGCATGTTCTTTTGCATTCTAGCCATGGGATAGATAATTTTTTCTACAACTCTTTATCAGTTGCCTTTCATAAGGAACAAATGTGTCATTTACATATTCCACTCTAAGTTTTTTTCTATTGCTTGACATCAGTGCCATCATAAATGGTCAACCAGGTAATTTAAGATGCTGCATGTATACAAAGAATCAAAATAAGATGCTTGTGGAAAGTTGGTAGATCCTGAGCCCTAGTTTGAAAACCGCTAAACAGGTCTATATTTAATAAGTCATTCATTTATAACTCAGGAAGGACTCCAGTGTGAAGGAAAGTGAAAATGTTGGAGGTAGATTAGTTTAGAGCTAATTGGAATAGGCCAAGTACAGGATAAAGCAAGCTTGAAATAAGGCAGTGGAAGTGGAAAATGCAAGAAGAATGCATGCATGTGAGTTAAGTAAATGTACTCAAGATGACTTGATCAGTGGTTGGATATGGAGTATAGGGTAGAGGGAGGAGTCTAGGATGACAGGTTTCTAATCCAGAGACTAGGCAGTTAGCAGCGCCTTGTGCCAATGAAGTCTTACTTAGTAGGAAAACAATGAGTTGTTTTGGACATGTCAAGATCATAATTCTCATGAGATCCAACTGGGGGTTTCTAGTAATGTGGTCCAGAAGTGAATGACTTGGCCATAGATCTGATCCAGCTCTGACAACCTGAAAGCCATACTTAGCAACCCTTCAAATGAATAATAAGCAGTTTTTGCAAAAAAATCAGCAAGCAATACAGATTTTAAAAAAATATTTCAAGTGCAGTACAAAGAATGTTTCCCTCTTAACTATTTCAGAACAAATTGCTAATATGTATAGGCTAAATGCAGACGAAAGAAGTGAGACAACTTTCTTTTACCCATTATAAGTGTGAGCATTGGAAGGACAGTAGTTTGGGTCATAGAGTTGGATAATAAGACAACATTTCAAAGGTGCAGAGTTCCAGGTGAGATAAAATCAGGTTACAACAGTATGTTCCTAAATTGTATTGAAGTTGGTCATTTGATCCTTTCAATAAATTTAACATTCTAGTGGGCACTGGAGAGGAAAAGGTAATTGAGACACAGTTTTTACACTTAAGGAACTTACAGAGGAGAAGGGGAAATCAAGCAGATACATTGTTCAGAGGGAGTACAAAGAGAAAGAGTAAAACTTTTGTCAAGGTGGAGGGCAGGTCAAGGAGAGCGCCTCAAAGAGGTGGATAAACCGGATTCTGAATTATGAATAGGAACTAACCATTCCAAGAGGGGCCATAGAGAGTGGGCAGTAAGGTCAGAGGGGAGCAGTATTTATACAGGCTTCAAGGTGACAGAGGTCATAACCCACCAAGGGACTGCAAGTCTTTCAGTATAACAAGGTAGTAGGTAAAGATAAGGCGGTAAAGCAGGATTCCAATCATGAAGGGCCTTGTTGAGTTTGAACTTAATCTTATGTGGCCATCAGTGGAAAGTCAGTGTATTTTAAAAAGGTGAGTAAAATGGTTAATATGCATTTTAGAAATTGTTGTGCCTCTACATATTAAACAGAGCAAAACAATAAACAGAAACCAGTTTGTAAGCTGTTGATATAATCTAGGTAAAAAGTGGTGACAACGTTAGGTCATGACAGTGGATGTGGAGAGAAGTAAATGAATTCAAGAGTTCAGTATTTAACTGTAGGGCTTGGTGGTGAATAAGAATGTAGGGGTAAAGAGGGAATTGAATGATTCCATGTTTGTGACATGGTAACTAGATAACTTACTGATTCATAAATGAGTTTTGATGAGGCACTGTTGTACACAGTGGGCTTAAGAGAAGTGAACAAGGAGTTTCTGATAGCCTCTGTTATTGTGGAGGGTCACTAGGAGAAGTCAGATGATGAGCATGTTAAACTAGTTTCGGATAGTACATGGATGGACCAAGGGTGGTGAGAGTTGGAGATCTGTGAAGCATTCAGGGTAAAGTCATAGCTGTAGGTGGGCAGGCAGGGTCCTCTTGTTTCTGCAATCAACTTCTATTGGTTTAGGGCATTAGCAGTAGGAGAAAGTACAGAATGACAAAAAATTGCACAAAAACCTTAGTTCTTTTTCACTTTCTTAGATCACTTAAACACTTTAGTTGCTGTACCTTAATATTGGCAACTTCTGCCTCCCTTAAACAGGTGTCCCAAGATCTGTTCAAGTTTTATTTTAAAAATAAGAGAATATGTTGCAATGCTTCCAAGAAGTTCATGTGATCAAGAAAACTTACATTGCTTCTCATCCAAGTGAAGGACCATAGCTTTTCTATATAGTGCTCTACTACCTCATTTATTATAGGTAATATAGTGGTTCCAGATATTTGGCATCTTTTAGACATAAATTCTTGCATTCAAAAAATATGAGTGAGGGCCAGGCACAGTGGCTCACGCCTGTAATCCCAGCATTTTGGGAGGCCGAGGCGGATTACAGGGTTACCGGTCTCTACTAAAAACACAAAAATTAGCTAGACATGGTGGCAGGCACCCGTAGTCCCAGCTACTCGGGAGGCTGAGGCAGGAGAATCGTTTGAACCCAGAGGTGGAGGTTGCAGTAAGCCAAGATTGCGCCACTGCACTCCAGCCTGGACGACAGCGAAACTCCATCTCTGTCTGGGAAAAAAAAAAAAAAAAAAAGTGCTTTGTTCAAGGCCCTATATTTCAGGTTATGGAATTTAACATCTTAAACTTTATCAACATCAGACATATCTTTGTAAATGCCTGCTTCTCCACTTTATTCCAGAGTATATAGAACAGTTTTTAGTGGAGAGCTATCCTGACCTAAAGTAAATGTTAATGAGTACTGTTTTTTTTGAATTGGGTAAGGATGCTGGCATGTCATGTAGCAGGCACATTGCAGTATTCAGACTTCTAGATCTGGTGCTAACCAAATGTTTCTATATTAAATGGCTTATGTTGTGCTTTTTGAATGTTTTCTAGCTTCCTTAATCTTAATTTTGCTACTCTGGTCTGTGTTAAAGCAGAAACCTGATAATCAAAACCTCCAGGAATCAAACTCTCTCCTTTTAATCACTGTACTTGGACTTGAATGCCTATAATTTTGAGGGTATTATGATTATTTTCGCTCACTCCTCCATACCCCAACCCTTTTAATAGTTGAGGATCACTATGACTGTTTGTATGTGGGCAGAATTTTTAAGAAAACACAAATTTAGATATTTGTTCCATAAAGTTACTAAAAAGTAAATATATTAAAAGTGATCATCACATAAGCCTTCCATTTCTATAGGTAGTAACAATGCCTGTGATTTCATTAGACAAAACTGAACATGTAAAAATGTGGTTGGCTACCTCGGAGCCTGAGGCACTTCGTTTACAGATAGTTTCCTAAGGCTAACTCAAAACACATCTAACCAGAACCATGCCATAAGCTTCCCAGAGAATGACAATGCATTTAAATATCATAAATAGCCAAATTTCATCTTCCCCATTGAAGACAGCATTTCAGGTACAAATACATGGCCTGGTAGTGTTTTTCCTGGGAGATCCTACTTGTATCAAAGTCAGCCTGTAGCAGTGCAAACTACTGATTTAAAGTTTAGCTGCTAGAAATAGTGTCTGAAAAAGATTCAGGAAATTGAGTTATTTTACTTTACCCATGAAACACATATTTGCTCTTTTGGAGCAAGCAGCTCTTTATACCTTATGAAAAAACTTAAAAAGTTAGCTTTTCATTTTAAGTACCACGGCTGATTTCAGACAGGTCTTCAGAGTTCAAACTGTTATCCTTGGGGGAAAATTATGCAGGACAAAAATGTTTTTTTAAGAAACAATTAGCAAAAATATATGAATTATTGCCTTTTCATAATGTAGCCAGGACTTTCATTGGAATATTTGATTATTCTATGACCAACTCACTTATAATCATACTTTCCACAGAATAGTATAGCACTACATGTAGTATATACAGGCTCCAGAATGCATGGAGGTGTAAATCACTTGAGCGTTAACTAGGTGTGTAACTTTGGGCACGTTGTTTTAACCTGTGACTCCATTTCTCTTGAGGATCATTAATCTCTTTCTCATGGGGTCAAATGAGATAATACATGTGGAACACTCAACAAAATGTGGCCAGGTGCGGTGGCTCACGCTTGTAATCCCAGCACTTTGGGAGGCCGAGGCGGGTGGATCACGAGGTCAGGAGATTGAGACCATCCTGGTTATCCTGGGCTAACACGGTGAAACCCTGTCTCTACTAAAAGCACAAAAAATTAGCCAGGCGTGGTGGCATGCACCTGTAGTTCCAGCTACTCCAGAGACTGAGGCAGGAGAATTGCTTGAACCCAGAAGGCAGAGGTTGCAGTGAGCCAAGATCGCGCCACTGCACTCCCCAGCCTGGGTGACAGAGCGAGACTCTCTCAAAAAAAAAAAAAAGTATGGCACATGGTAAGTACTATAATAGTAATTTAGAGAAACTTCATTTTCACAGTCAAGTGAAGTGTTTTTTTGAATTTTAAGAGGTAAGAAGATATTTTGCTTAATCCAAGATACCTTGAGTTCAATTTAAAAGCCACATTTTAAACACATTTCTATTGTTTTTCATATAGATATCACTTCTGTGGTTATCAAATGGTTTCGAATCTATGTTCATGCCTACTAACACAGATTTATGTAAAAAGTAAAAATATTTTCATTCAATATTTGAAGGCACTTCCAACCAGCCCCTTATCAGGAGGAAGAATCCAATCTAGGACTAGTTTATCAATAGGTGTACTTTTTCATAGGTGTAAGTAGGAAAGGTCTGGCTCTCAGGAGCTTTCAACAGGGCATTTATATTTGTAAATAAAAAGGAATGTTCTTTGGCCAGTGTTTCAGAATCACCTGGGATGATCTGAATGAAGATTTGTGGCCTCTACCAAAGACTGAAGCAGAAAAGGAGCAAGAAGATGAGGAATGCTTAAGAAACTGCATTAACAAACTCTACAACTGAATCTTACAACATACAGAAGCATGGGAACTACTGCCTCAAGGTGAGTGTCTCAACTTCAGTTTAAACATAGGAATTGATGACTACCTTTAACATATAAAAATATTATCTTTATGGGAGGGATGTTGTTTGGCGGCAGCTACTAAATAGTCAAATCGTTCTTTTAAAATACCCTCCCACGTCTGCCCCAGTTATCCATTACACTGTACAGTCTTGTATTCAGATGATTTAGGGGAAAAAAATGGTAGCAGCAAACTCTGAAAACACTCAGTAAAGTTCATTCTTGGTCTTCTCTTCCTAAATTTGTATTTAATTATTAGATTTAAACACTAAACAAGACCAAAAGAGAACTTTATTTTACATGTCTTTATTTGACATTTAGAACCGTTTTATGATTTACTTAAAAAAAAAAAACCTTTTAATATTACTAAAGTTTTTTTTAAACCAAAATCTTGATTTAGGAAGACTTAAGACACTGTGCATTATTTTAAATATTTTCATTACTTCAGTAACTATTAAAAATAAATTCACAATTAGGGTTTCAAATGTCCTAATCATATCTAGTTTGTTCTCATTTAATATTTTATCAATCCCATTATGTGCATACAGAGGTTAAGATAAATTGTATATCTTTCAAACACATTGATGCTAATCAGCTCTTGATCTAATTACTATTTCATTTATTCAGAAATAGCATTTAGACATAAAAACCAATGTCTCTCTTTGTAAAATAACCTTTGGCTAATTTACACACATCTAATACAGCATGTTATGTAAGTTTTAAGTAATACAATGAGTCACTACTGTCATTAAGTTTTAAATATTTTTAGTGTTAACAGGGCTGAGAATCATGTGGTTCAGTCTTCTGAAGAAAGCTATATAATAAAATCATAGTGCCTTTGAACATGAAGACTGTCCTCAAGGCCAGAAGTCCTACAAAGGAACTGAAAGATAGGAGAGATTCCAGAGAATTGCTGTCCTCATTTTTAACAGGTAAAGTGACTGTTTTAAGTCACTTCATTGAAGACTTAGTAAACAGTGTTGTTATGCCACTGAATAAAGCTACTTAAATCACAGTAATTTTGGGATATTAATCCTAGGTTACATAATTAATGGGTCATCAAAAAAACCTGTCAGTTATTAAGTGTAAGTAAGTTAACTTCCTATGCCAAGTAAGGGTCACACTTCACTTCCCCCATTTGTAAAAAGAAAAGGTGGCCAGGCCAGTGCCATTCAGGATTCTCTGCTAACTGTAAAATGTGGACTGATTTTCTTCTTTTTCTTATAGTCCAGGTGTATATAAACTTCCAGTTCTTTAAATCAAAAATTTTTATGTATATAACCATGTCAGTGTATTGCCCTTAGTTTAAAAATGTACAACTACATAAATAAAAACTATTGTTTCTTCAATATTACTTGACATTGCTTCTGTAATTTATTTATTTAAAAAAGTAAATGTAACAAGATACTTAAAAAGGCTAGATACAAAAGTAGTTAAGCTGCTCACGAACATTGAAAATTTTCCAAAATGTATCTTCAATAATCATGATCTTATAAAACATTTTACAGTTATCAGAAAGTGCCCAGGCTGAGTTTACATAACTGAAATACCTTAGTACAAATGTCTAGTTAGAACTGAAGTGCAGTAACCCCTTGACTGACTGCTCATTGAAAAAGGGATACAAAGAAAGAAAAGGCTGATTGTGATAAAGTATTGTGCATTGGCCCCATCATATGTACAAAAAAAGTGCCCTCACTCAAATGAGCAAATTACATGCAAAATATTAGTGATATCATTTAATATCCTAGAGCTCAATGCAGTAAAGATAAACCGCAATAAAAGTGGTTTTTATAGGTAAAAGTGATTTCATCTCTTAAGATCTGAATGTCGAGAACTTTTTTACAAGTTCCATATACATGATACACAATTGCAGCCAACCACAAATTAAACACCATAAAAAAAGTTAAAATGAAAACACAGAACATACTTAATTTTTTATTTTGAAATTCCCTATTCCCTCTATACAAGGACCTTTGCTGAAACACTTTCCACAAAGGCAGCAGTGAATTTTCAGAACATTTACATTTTTTTCCCCCTCAGCAAAAAGATAAATCACAGTGTAAATTATGTTGTTCTGCTGTCATCTTTGGCTGGGGTTAGACCCAGAAGTTGTTGACTAGCAAACCAATATAGCCAAATGTTGCTAGTGCTCCTCAGGCCTTTAAGCTATAAACTCAGCAAGGAATGTTTGCATTTTATCTCTTTAAGGTACCACTGGGGGGGGGGGGGTATGACAGCATTAACTTCCATAAACTTTTATAGACAAATGGAAAAAAAAATCTACAAAATTAGCTAGTAATATTACACAGCAATACACACTTTTTATACTCTACACAAAACCAAAATTCTTGGTCTTAATGGCGAGTAACAATTTCTGTTTGAGAATCTGTTTAGAGGAATAAAGTGGGACATAAAGTCGAGAAATGCAAGTATTTGCAGTAGGAAGATGTTGGTCATCTGGTGGTCTTATTGTGATTGAGGGCATAGGCTGAAATCCTTCTTCACTGGCTGGCAGTGATGGGCTTGATGTCCAAAAGTAAACCTAAACAGGAATTTAACAGGTTAATATTTAACTCTTAACTGACAACATATACAGAGCCCTATTATTATGTTAAAACCTACAAGGAGATATTATTTTAAACTGGGTTATAAATGGAAAGGGTTCATTCATACCTCAACACAGGTTTTTTTTTTTTTACTTTTTCTCCCAAGGGAGTCTAGAATTAGTTAGAAAGTCATTTTTTTTCACCTCTACTATATCTCAGAGCCTCAGGATTTTCACCTGTAACATGAGGCTGTGGGACTAAATGGTTTCTAAGAGCCTTTCTAAAAGCTAAATTCCATACAGTGTCTATTAGTGGAAAAAAGGCACAAGGCTGCCCAACAACAAAAAACTCACACAGGTTATCTTAAAAAGTTATTTTACATTAAGGAGCAAATAATAAAGCAAACAAGTATTTACTGCTACATTGTGATACAGAATCATTTTATAAGTTATTACTGGGGAACATCTATGCATCAGAATTCATGCAATAAGCCATATAAACACTAAGTTTTATCTATAAGAAAACTTGGTGCAATACAGTTTAAATGATGCTCAGTAAATGTTATTAATAACTTATACTTTTTAACTTAAATATAACCAGAGATATGTCTCCCTGAAATATTTCGCTCAACATGTAACATTCCTCATCAATCCATCCATACACATAATTCTTCATTATCTTAAGTTTTTTTTAAATCCCTTTATAATGCACAACTTAAGAGTGAAGTATATCCAATTTCCTAGAATAACTAGGAAACCTTGTATGGGAAAGCTCATCTAGAATTCTATATAAAGGAACAGAAAAAGAAAAATATCAGGATCTATAAAATCTGAAAAGAAATACAAAAGAGGTACTCTAGAGATGAAGCTGATGCAAACCACTCATTTCATAGATAAGAAACAAGCTTAATGTAAAGTGTTTCTCCAAGGATGAATGTGGTTAACCAGGGTAGATGACCTCACTGCTGGATCTCCAAGAAGATGGAAGAAGATAAATACTTTCTCTAGTGAATTGTAACACTCCAGGAGGGAAAAAAACTTTGCAGGTCTAATTAATTCATGGGAGAGCTGTTTCAGAAACCCCATACTTAAGACCTCTAGATGGAACAGGATAAAACCAACAATATGTGAAGAATGATTTCCCAAAAGAGAAGGGTAAGGGGGAGCAAGATACCATGATATACTGCTTATACCCTAAACATAGATTTTCAAAAAGAGTTTAAGACTCACAAATTAAAGGTATTGGCAGGAAATTTTGAAGTCTTTATAGAAGGAGATTTTCTTTTTTCTAAGATTGAGTCACTAAGCAAATTTTTCTTTCAGTAGAAGGCAGAAACTGCCATGAGATTTAAGTTGGCTGACTGGACTGAGGAAATATGGATTTAAAAACAGCAGAAAATTTAAACTAGGGAATAGAATAAAACAGATAACGTACAAAGTTATACCGGATGGTCAATCATTTCTATTTCTGTTTTTGGTGGTTCTTACAGACTTGAGATGAGCCTTGTCTTAAGGAAACCCAGTGCCCTGAATCTAAAGACTAAAGGTGGTAGAACTTAAGCTATTAAGGTGATCCTGAAACCGACAGGGACAGGCATGGTATTGGTACTAGTGGGAACTTCAATAGCCACAAGACTGGGGAAGTCAAATACTGACCAATTATATCAAACCCACCTGGGGAACAACCTAAGTCAAAATTACCAGGGTGGATAAAACTGAGAAATGAACTAGGTGGCAGCCAGAACTGCTGAACAAACCTATCTCAGCAGAGAAATACTAGAAGGCTCTCACAGCCATGTAAAGATTCAGGAGTGCTAAAAGCATGAGTGCCCCTCCACCCCCCAAGATAAGCTCCTCCCTAAATGAAGGTAACTGGGAATCTGCAAGTTTTGTTCTTTCCTGCACAAGTAACCATTTCCCCTTATTCAAATAAAATGAAGGATATATCTAGAAATCTGATCTTTTTTTTCCATGAGTGGTCTAGTTTAGAACTAAGGCTGGTTAGACAGGGACATGTTCCAGGAACCATAAAGAGTAAGAGTATAGAAAGGATCCTCCAGGGTTTTCTTGATAAGGAATCTCCTTCAAATTTCTACAAGAAAGTCTGCAGCATAACGCCTTTCAAGATTAATGGGCAGGATGGTTTGGTTATGGTTTTACTTGAGGGTGGACATAAGTTCTACTGACTCGGCAGAATTTCCACTAAGATCAAAGCTACTGTTACCTATAATTCTAAGTTAGCTGGGACTCTTTACTAATAACATTTTGAAAGATTTAATACCCACATATCACAAGCTACTCTCCTCTTAGTATGCAGACAACAATCAAGATTAGTCAAAAGGATTAAGGATGTATACAGGGAGAAGCATATGTAAGCAGTACGATAAAGACAGACAAGCCATGTTGCAACAATAAACTGGTATCTTCTGGGACTAGATAGCATATTAACAGCTAAATGTACTTCACTCTGTTTAGAGCTTTAGTAATACTTCAAATATTATTCTAGAGTAGGAAAACAAAAACTTCCTCATTTGTGACCTTCTAAAATTGCTCTACCCAAAATTAAAATGACCAACCATGACAAAAGGCCATCATACATGGTATTTTTAAGTTTTATATTTCCTTCTACAAATGTCGTGAACTTACAAGATCTTGTCGTTCTTGTCATGCTCATCTTCTCTACTATTGACCAGAACCAACGCTTGAACTGCAGAAGTTTCTCAGCATTTTCTCCTAAGAATGAAAAATGTAAATAAAATATACTATATCAGTTGTTATTATCTATAAAATATTAATCTTCTTATAAAAGGATACAAGATTAAAACATTAAAACTGCGGGGGGGTCTAATTCCTAATACAGGGAATTAACAGTATTTGCATAATGTAAAACCTCTGTAATTGATTAGTCCATCCGGACTCAATATGACCAAAACAAGGCAAACCACCAGCCTCAAAATTGATATTCACATGACTTTAATCTTATCTGTCTGTCATTATTCTTAGGACCTCAAGAAATGAAGATTCTCATTCATTCACTGGTGGGGAATGCAGAGAGGGGAGACCAGAGATTCTGCGTATCTAAAATGCTTTCAGATGATGCCCATGCTGCTGTGAGGATCACACCTGGAGTGGCAAGACCTTAGGCAGCTGCTTTGGATACTTTGTTTTCCTTCCTAAATTTTTGGTTTGTACATGAGACAAATTCTTACTAGTATTAAAAACTGGATTACAAGGTAGCACAAAAACTATTATAATATATAATTTGGCTAAAGCTGCTTGCAAAATAGGAAAAATAAAGGAAAAAAACAGTACCTTTGTGTACATAATAATCTTGGACTATAGGTATAATGCTTTCAGAGAACTTCTTGGAGCTTCTAATGTATAGTCACAGCTAAAAAGCCTATTCCTAGACCATAGGACTTTCAAAAGAACTGCAGCCAAACACTGGAGATAAAGGATTTTCTTCCAAGAGAATTATCATTACCACTCCTTATTCCTCCTAGATTCTCCACATGTTTGTGTGCTACTGTGTTTTTAGAAGTATGATTTGGGTCCAGCTCTATAAAGCAATCATCATACAAATTCTTTCATTAGGGAGTTTAAGCAACATGAATCAGAAAAGCCGGGAGTTGTCATATGGATTCCTTTTTCTTTGTGAGATGGAGTCTCACTCTGTCGCCAGGCTGGAGTGCAGTGACGTGATCTCGGCTCACTGCAACCTCTGCCTCCTGGGTTCAAGTGATTCTCCTGCCTCAGCCTCCCGAGTAGCTGGGACTACAGGCACGCACCACCACGCCCAGCTAATTTTTATATTTTTAGTAGAGATGGGGTTTCACCATGTTGGCCAGGATGGTCTCAATCTCCTGACCCCGTGATCCGCCCGCCTCGGCCTCCCAAAGTGCTGGGATTACAGGTGTGAGCCACCGCGCCCGGCCAGGGATTCCTTTTGCTTAATCAGTATATACAAATCCTTTTTTACACAGTTGCTCACCACGAAAAATTTTTGTTTGTATTCCTATTTTTTGAAACCTAGAAAAATTAAGCAGTAAAAAGAGTTAATAACCTAATACTAAGCCATCAAAATACTATTTAGTTCAAACATATCTTTTAAAACAATGTAAAAAAAATTTTTAATGCTTAAATAAGACAGCAATTTCCCAAGCCCTATAAATAGGTCTAAGAAGCAGAAACTCAGAAAATGCTGACTGACCTATCTATATAGTTCATTCTTTAAACATTTTTTAAAATGTCCTACCTGATTCATCATTGAAGGAGGTAAAACTGATCAGCATTTGCACATTGACTTCACCGCAGCCATTTACCAAAAGCCTAAAATCTTCTGCTGTTAAATCTTCTAATGAATTTTTTGGAAGCACATCTAGTAGACCCTTCCTCATTGCCTAGAGAATTTCAGAAACAATACTTCATTTTCCATGTAACATTTATATTAAAGCACAATAACTAATTTTAGCAGCCTTCTCTAAGAATGTTAGTTCCCATTTTAAACCAGAGAGCAAACAAAATTCAGTCCTGTATTTTTTATTTAAGATTCAAAGGAGAGAAAGGAAGTGGGGGAGGGAAGGCATAGTGAATAAGCTATAGGTTCAAAAGTGAAGTAGTATTATATACCAGTGGTTAACAAATAATTTTTAAAATTATGTTAATAACAAATAGCCTAGTCATTAAGAATAGCTTCAATCCATCAAAAGTGCTATCCTGTCAGTATCTTAGGAAAGATACACTGACAACAATAAATCTCCCAGACACAAACCCAAAAGCTAGAGGCTTACTGAGAAATTACCATGTGCCAGGAATTGTTCTGAGTACCCTACCTAATTCAATTTAATCTTATCCTCATTTTGCAAAGGAGGGAACCAACGCACAAAAAACTTAATTTGGTAACATCATACAGCTAGAGGGTGGTAGAGCCATGATCTGAACTCTGACAGTACGACTCCAAAGACTGCAAAATTATTGTAGCACAGGAATCAGAAACACTCACCACCACCAGTCATACATCTACATGAACATTTTACCAGCCGGGTGCGGTGGCTCACACCGGTAATCCCAGCACTTTGGGAGCCCGAGGTGGGCAGATCACGAGGTTAAGAGACTATCCTGACCAACATGGTGAAACCCTGTCTCTACTAAAAATATAGAAATTGGCTGGGTGTGGAGGTGTGCACCTGTAGCCCCAGCTATTCAGGAGGCTGAGGCAGGAGAATTGAACCCAGGAGGTGGAGGTTACAGTGAGCCAAGATCATGCCACTGCACTCCAGCCTGGTGGCAGAGCAAGACTCCATCTCAAGAAAAACAAAAAACATTTTACTCTGGATGGGGAACAAATTAACATAGTCGGATTGATGTTACTCTTTAGAAGGGCCTGACTTTAGGGTTGGCACTGGCTAGTGTCTGAGAACTTGCTTTTGGAATATTCCAATATTACTAACTGACAGGGCTGGCTGTAGCTACGAACCATGCTGTATCAGACTACCTAGACTATTTGTGTAAACAATACAGTTCAAGATGAATATGTACTTTCTTCAAGGATTTTGGAATTTCAGTAATCATGGCTGGCTGTGCAGTCAGAAAAAGCCCATGGAACTAGCCTCCAATGAAAACAGAGCCCTGACTCCAAAGTGGGCTTCCCTAAGCACAAATAATATATACATGATGACACATCTCACTGGTGGAAGAAGTGCATTCTCTGAAATAGCTCATGCCCCTCCTTTGAAAGCCTGCACCTGGATTCCTCTGCTGCCTAATGTTTTTTCCCTGCTGATCTTGCTGTGGGTCCTTCTGCTACAATAAACAATAACTATTAAGTACAACTGCTTCTGAGTCCTGTGAGTTCTTTTAGCAGGTTACCCATAGTAGCTTTGGTTTAAAAAAAAAAAAAAACCCAAAGGTATTTGTGGTAACAAAATGATTGTTTTAGGGTCCTACCACTAACACAGAAGGACAAAGGACTATCTGACCAGATTCTAAGAGATGGAAACATTTTAGTACAAAAAGCCTAAAAAGCCTCTGTACCTCTCAGTCTGTCTCACTAACTCTACCACTAAAACAGCAGAACCCTAAAACAGTCATTTTGGTACCACAAGCCCCTTTTCCACACTTTTGTTTGCCAAAACTACTTTCTCCCGATGACATGGTTTTTCCAAGTAGTAGTATCAAAAAGTATTATTCCAAGTAGTATTATCAAAAAGTACTTGGTTTGGATTCTTAAATTTAGGTGTAATTTACATGGTAAATAAATTCATTTTGGTTTAAAAAACTTGGCCTTTTATAAACAAGCTGAATACACTTTGCTAGTTTACCACACATTAATACACAAATAGCTTCATCAGATCATGCAACACTTTAAAGAAAACACTTACATGTAAGGGCTGTTCTGCAACTACCAACATTCTGTGTTCTGCATATTTCCGCACATACTCATACACATTCTGGGGTGTGACGGGTATATTTACACCATTAGGAATGAGTTCAACCTGTGAAAATTTACCAGTGCTATTTAAAGGTAATTTTGTCAAAGCAGTAAAATATCAACAGTGTATAAAACTAGTTCCTAAAATTTTAAAATATAAAGACAATTCTTTATTTGACCATAATCTAAGAGACGGAAACATTTTAGGCCAAAAGAAAGGACAAGCCCTTCTACCTCAGTCTTTCTCACTAACTTATCTTGATCCATCTTTATCTCCTACAGTATCTATTTCTTCTATGTATACACACATTCATCTCTTTCAGTCCCTAACTAAACTGTCTACACATAAGACAAGCACAGCAGTTTAACCAAATTCTCTTGCCAGAATCAGAAAAGTATATATTTGCTTTACCTGTCCTCCACCTTCTTCTTTACAGAGGTCAATTGCAAATGCCAAATCCATTGCTGAGAAAACAGCATCAGCATCTGAACTCTGAGAAGCAAGGATTAGTTGCCGCAAACTCTCATACATTACAGGGTCAAAAAAAGCAAAATCATGCCAATTGACCTAAAAAAGTAATCATATGAAACTCAGTTATGAAAGGAACAACATCTTCGTTCAATTAATTAGTAAATTAAAGTAATATGATACAGAATTTTATCTAATTTGAAGATATGCTGATAAATTTCCCACTGGGTATATTACTGTTTAAAGAGGTAAGTTTAATAAATTTTTGGCTCTGACAGTATTTGCTTTTCAAAGTATAAGTGTTATATTTTGAAAAAATATAAAGCAAAAAGCATAACAGTTTTAAGTTCTACAACTGCAAAACTGTGCACTTCTTATCAAACACTAATTATAGGGAGCAGCTGGCTCTGAACTTAATATATACCTTATTCTTGATAGTAACATAAAATATAATTAAATCCAGATGATAAATCTGATGCTCAAGGAAATTTAGTAACTTGCCCCCAAGATCACTTTACTGGGTTAAACCTGAGTCTATCTGATTCATGAGCTGTTTACTAACTCCTGCTGAAGACTCAATATCTCAAAAATTTTGCTTTGAGTCTAGTTCTTTAAAGAAGAACATTTTAGCCAAACACATTAAGAATTTATAATAGGGTCAGAGTTAAAAAGAAAAAAATCATATTCTTGTACTAACAGAAATTACTCATCATTAGGTCTGATTAAAGAGAATTATTAGGAGACTAAACTTTAACACAATGCTTATTTATCAAATGTGTGACATGTACCTCTGGAAAAAGACTATAAAATAAATCCTCAAAGCCTCAGTGACGTGATGACTCACATCTGTAATTTCGGGAGGCCGAGGCGGAAAAATTATTTTTAAGTCAGGAGTTGAAGAACAGCCTGATCAACATGGTGAAACTCCATCTCTACTAAAAATACAAAAATTAGCCAGGTGTGGTTATATGCGCCCGTAGTCCCAGCTACTTGGTAGGCTGACAGGAGAATCGCCTGAACCTAGGAGATGGAGGTTTACAGTGAGCCGAGATCACACCACTGCACTCCAGCATGGGCAACGGAGTGGGACTCCACCTCAAAAAAAGCAGCTGTTGATAGGTTCTTAGCTGCAACTTTGAAATGACAAACAGCAAGTTCTCAAATAACATTTCATTAGAATGTTGATAAGAAAAAACTGGTTTCATTATACATCATTTCAATTAAAGTTGCAGTTTCCAAGAACCTATTTACGACAATAAGAACTTAATCCCACCTACTCAGGAGATTAAGGTATGAGAATCGCTTGAACCTGGGAGGCATAGGTTGTAGTGAGCCAAGATCACGCCACTCAACAGCCTGGGTGACAGAGGAAAAAAAAAAATTTGTCTATTCCATTTATTTTGTGTCACGTAATTTCTCTAAATACTTTTAGGAATGTAGGCAGTTTTGTTTTAAATCAAAAGCTGAAAAATTAGCATTGTATATTAATTTTAAACCAAATGGTTTTTCTTTTCCCCCTGCCATCACAAAGGGAAGTGCAGGCTATCAAACTATCAAAACACATAAAGAAGGTAAGTTAATTCCATCACCCAGAGATCAATATTGAGCATGCTGTACTGTACTGCTTATATTCTTTGGCCACTGCCATGTGCTGCTTCTATGTATTTTTGAAGTTGAATTTTTTTTTTTTTTTTTTTTTTGAGATAGGGTCTCGCTCTGTCACCAAGGCTGGAGTGCAGTGGTGCAATCATGCCCACAGAAGCCTCAAACTCCTGGGCTCAAGCGGATCTTCCCACCTTAGTCTCCCAAGTGTAGCTGGGACCACAGATCCATGCCACCACACTCAGCTAACTTTTTAAATTTTTGGTAGAGTCAGGGTCTCATATGTTGCCCAGGCTGGTCTCAAACTCCTGAGCTGAAGAGATCCTTCTGCCTTGGCCTCCCAAAGTGCTGGGATTACAGGTGTCAGACATGAGCCACTGTGCTTGGCCTGGAAGGCTCTTTTCAATTCTACTACCTTCTCTACCACTTGATACAACTTACTGAGTTGTACCAAGTAATAGTTAGTGGATACAATTTACTGAGCATTTACTATTTGCCAGGTATTTACACTGTTGTGTTTCTTACCAATTTATAAATTGGGAAACATGGCAGAAATGTCAGCATATTTGTTTGCAACAGGATGTAGGTCTGTCAGACCTCTAATGCCACCTGTGTTATCCACTCTGCTATGCCATCTCCCCCACAGTCTTTTCCTCAGTAATTTATTAATTTTATTTTTGTTGACCATAATTGTTCAAATGTTTTAGTTATTTACAAAGGCTGCAATGCTTTAAGATTTAATAGTATGCTTCAGCCAGAAGAGAAAGAGAGAACAAAAAATAAATGAAATAAAAAGAAAAAAAAAATACAAAAGAAAATTAGAAGCTAAGAATAAAAAAAAAAAAGATTTAATAGTAAATGAATGCTATGAACGATATGCTAATATTTTGATTATTTTATAAAAGAAAATTTTTGCAATTGTGAATGCAACTGGGTTCATCAAAATCACTTACTTTTCTACCAAGCAATACTTTAATTACATGTCTATTCAATGTGATAGGACATAGTTCATTCTGTAACAGACACAGTCCAAGAATCCTAAAAATAAAGACAGAGAAATAAGATTTAAGTAATTCTAGAATACATATGCCCCCCACACACAAATATACGTATTAATATTTTGAGAAATTCTCTACAGCCTCATTTCTATCCAGTATAAAGTACAGCATATATACTTAAAAAAAAACAAAAAACAGGAACACCAGCCTGAGAGTGTTTTGTTTTTGAGACAGGGTCTCACTCTGTCACCCAGGCTGAAGTGCAGTGGCACAGTCACGGTGGCTCCAGCCTCCCTGGGCTCTACCCCAGCCTCCCAAGTAGCTGAGACCACAGGTGCACACCACCACGCCAGCTAATTTTTTTTGTATTTTTAGTAGAGATGGGGTTTCGCCATGTTGCCCAGGCAGGTCTCCACCTCCTGGGCTCAGGTGAGTCCTCCTGCCTTGGTCTCCCAAAGCGCTGAGATTACAGGTGTGAGCCACCGCACCCAGCCTACATACATTTTAAAACAAATATATTTTAGAAAATCTCAATAAGTTGAAATTTTTAAAAAAATTCAAACACAAGATTAGAGTTCTTTTACCTGCCAATGTTTCTGAAACAATTCAACCTTGCTTCTGTGTTCTTGCCAGGCCTTGGAGTATAAAATCCTCTTTTTCCAGGTTGGTAAAACAAAGGGGCATTGTCATCACCATCGTCCGTATCGTCTAAATCCATATCTACTACACTTCGGCTAGAGCCGTGACGCTTTCGGTTTTCCTGCTAACAGAGCATCAGAGAGTAAGCCTCAAGAGTCACTGAAAAAACAAAACATATGAAATGGTTCTCTGAAATCATTCAAATGAAGTCAGCTAGGAAGAGCAACATAAATATTTATATGTATGTGTGTAACAAAACTAAAGGTAAATAAACTTTTAATTTGCTCTTTCAGAATGTGACTCACAAAGCTCGTGTATTATTAAGTCTTATAGTCTCTCTGTTGTTAAAATAAAGGCATTTAATGAAACTCGGGTAAGCTTCTTTCACTTTATTGCCTGAAGTTCTTTTCACTTGATACGGAATTCTTTCATCACTTTGAGGAGTTTGCATTTTGGCCTCCATACTTTCTAATGAGAAATCCACCGTGATCAAATCACTGTTTCCCCATAGGTAAAGAACCATTCTTTGGCTGCTTTCAAGAATATTTATTTTACAGAACTCTGATTATAATGTATCTGGACATGGTTTTCTTTAAGTTTATTCTGTTGAGTTCACTGACTCTTGAATCTGGAAATCTATGTTTTTTATCAAATTTAGGAAGTGTTCAGCCATGATTTATTTCTTCAAATATTTTTTCTATAGCAATTTCTTCTCCTTCCCTGAGTATTTCAGTGACATAAATGTTAGATCTTTTGAAGCTGTCCCACAGGTATCCCTGAAACAGTCCTTTTGTTTTAAATATTTTCTCTATCTGTTCTTCAGAAGCGGTAATTTCCATCTATCTTCAAGCTGACTGACACTTTCCTCTGACACCTTCATTCAGCTACTCACCCATCCTGATTTTTTTTCTTTCAGATGTTGCACTTCTAATTCTAAAAATATCCCTTTGTTCGCTCTTTGAAGTTCCAATGTGTCTGCTGAGAACCTCTCTCTTTCCATTCACTAGTGTTCACCTTTATCTTGCAGAACATGGGATACAGTCTTTGATAATCCCAATAAGTGAGTCATCTCATGGACCATGTATTGGTTCTTTTCCTGGGAGAGGTGGGTCAGTCCTTCCTGGTTCTTTGTATGCTGAATAATTTTAGAGTGTATCCTAGACATTGTGAATGACTTAGTTGTGAAAACTCTGAGTCTTATTAAATTAATATGAATTTTGTAGGCAATCAACAGAGTTAGGTTCCAACTGAAGTCTCACCTTTCTACGTGCAACTGTTTCAATGCCAACTAAGAAGCCTCCCTTACACTAGATGTCACTTTTTGCAATGTTGGCACCAGCTACTTCTTTAAAGAATGACTCCTAGGATTCTACAGTCTTTCCCTCTCTGCTCTTCAATTTGTTACATTTCCAAAGTAAAGCTTAATTCAGGCTGTGCTCAAATGGATGCTAACCAATGAGTGGGATTATACTGAGGCCTAACTAAGCCAATCTTATTATCTGATTCTATGCATGACATCAATATATTTGTCTTTGCTTCTGTCTCTGTACTGTAAACATTCATTTTATTTATAAAGACATAGTTTCTTCAGAAATTCCGCTTTCACCCCCTTTAAATTTTCTTATAATTTAAATTCTGTGATTATCAGCACATGTACAAAATGTTCCTTACCTGTACCTTTTCTGAGGAGTCTATTAATCCAAGATCCAGGATACTATCAGCTCCATTTTCCCTACAAACAAAAAGCCTTTCACATTCCAGATAATGGAGACTTCTAGACTTTAGTGCGTAATTTAAATTTAAAAGGAAAAAATACATTCAAGTTTTGAAGTCAATAAATACCCAATGCACCCACTAGTACTAATGCAGAAGAAGCAGAGAAGTTGGTAATATAAATCTTTAAAATCTTTAAAAAAGTCTATTACTACATGCTCAGAGGGAGCACTGTAGAAGAATAGAAAAATGTTCAGAAAGCAATGCAATAGGAATAAAATTCTTTAGTGAATTTAATGATTCTAGAATACTAATAAATTCACTGTTTACTCCATAAAGCCAGGTGAAAGCCATCAATATTGTATACTGGTTGCATTCAACAGAAAACATGACTAAATATGCAACTCTTACATATATTCACAAAAATCTTTTCACCAAAAATGCACGTTGTTCTTGATTTTTCTATAATGGACTAAGCTATACCAGTGTGCTGTAGCTCCAGAGACAGGGCAGAGGAATAAACAGATAGTACATAAAATCCAGAGAAGAAAAGCAGGAGCAAAGCAAATAAAACACATTTCTCTCAATAGTCTTTGGCTTGGACGATTAAAAGGCTGTAGAAGTGGCTGTTTAGCTCTAGTGCCCAGCCTACCAGTTTATACATCTCTAGGGCTGTATCTACTCTAAATTCCTAACTCAAAATCATGATTAGGAAGAAAAAAATACAAATTTTCATCTAAAATAATAAACACTTGGAAACTGGGTATCAACATAGCCCCAGGACAGAAGCTATAGCATAAATGTGGCCACTTTCCTTTTTTTGAGACAGAGTCTCGCTCTGTCACCCAGGCTGGAGTGCAGTGGCATGGCTCAGCTCAGCTCACTGCAACCTCCATCTCCCGGATTTAAGCAATTCTCCCTGCCTCAGCCCTCCTGAGTAGCTGGGATTACAGGTGCCCGCCACCACGCCCGGCTAATTCTTTTTATTTTTTAGTAGAGACAGGGTTTTGTCATGTTGGCCAGGCTGCTCTTAAACTCCTGACCTCAGGTGATCTGCCTGCCTTGACCTCCCAAAGTGCTGAGATTACAGGAGCAAGCCACCGCGACCAGCCTTATCTTCCTAAGGTCACTTTTACCTATCACCTTGGAAAAAGGGATATGTAATCTGTTAGATATTTTTTAAATTTTATATTAAATTCATACTTTACAGAACAGAAAGCAAAAACTTGCATGAATTTTTAAGATAAATCAGGACGCCTAAAACAAATTCCTAGTTACAGCAAGAACTCAGGTAAAATGTGGCCTTTGCCATGAGGGTATTCGGATAAGTGAATTTGAGGTGTACTACTTTTAAGTAATTTCTAAATAACCTCTAACTACTAAAACCCTACCTTTCTAATAGATGAGAAGAAACTAAGCTGTCTTACTAATGGAATTTAAGCTATCATTTAAAAATACATTAAACAAATTTTTTAAAGTAAAACTACATTTAAAGTCTTATACTTTATGACATAAATTTTAAGATATGATGGCACCCACATAATGAAAATAAGTAGCTGACGTTTAAACTGAAATGCCTCCCCAATTGTACACACCGTCCATGTGCAATAATGAGTTCCATGGCCTCATCCACTCTTGCTCTCAGAGAATCTTCACTTGCTAGAAGGAGAAGCAGTTGAGCTGGGGATAATTCCAACAGCATGCCAGTGATTTTACTTGCAAATGCCTATAAATGATGAACAAATGTTATTTGACTACTCTCTAAAACCTCTTGTCTAATTACATCTACAATCTTTTATTTAAAAAGAAAAAGAAAAAGAAAAAAATATAAGAAACGTGGGTAACAAATACAAAAATTTCAGAACCAGTAAGGTCTTTATGAAACTGGAAGATCAATTATAGAGAACTCTGGCAGGGAATAAACAGTCCATGCACTACTACAATCTTGTTAAGGCTACTTATAATATTTGTATGACAAGTTTTGTTTTTTTTTAAGTTTTAAATCTCTGAGTTAAACATACATATACATAACTTCCTTTTTTTTTCTTCATTAGAGAGCCAGAAATATCATTTATTTAGGGGAGAAAAAAAGAAGGGGGTAGGGAAGAGAAAAAGATACTATGTTTAAGGCTGACGACTTACTGCAAGAAATAATAGTTTTCTCTATTATTCTTTTGCTATAAAATATATACAAACTGTTATGCGTAAAGACAAAAAACATAACTAATTTGTTTCATATTGTATAAAGGAAAACTCTTGACAGAACATTGAAAATACAATTCTCCCTGCAATACTAATCAGCATTCATGTGTTCCAACTACAGCTTGCTAACAAAGTCTACTCTAAAAGTAGTAATAATTTGTTCAAATAAAGATACAAATAAATATAATGCACAGCAAATTCTTTAGCATGCAAGGAATGTAGAATGGGTCCCAACCTAAGGTGGGTGGAGAAAATAAAAAGTCAAGCAATACAGTTAGCCTCCAGTAAACACTGCCTTATTCCCTCCTAAGCTTCCTTCTTACTGCAGAACTAAAAACAGTCCTCAACCATGTAGTTTTGCCAGTAGCTGACAATTTTTTTTAAACACCATCTTTAATTCAAAAGCAAAAAAAAATCACAGCCAGTTAAGAGGTGACTAAGTACACAGTACACACTGGTTGCATTGCTTGCACACGAGGGTAAAGCCTCTCTCCAAGTGCCTGTCGATGTGCTGGCAAAGGTTCAGGATCATCACTAGGATTCCCTTCAGAGGCTGGTCTAAAGGGCCTAGTGTCGATGGAAAGCTGTCTTCTAAAGTCTCTGTAAGAGAAAGAAAGCTATTATGACTTCACTTCCTTTGACTACCAAGTAAAAATATTAGCACGACTAGTAAAAAAGTTAGAAAACCAGAGCATATACGTGAATCAGTTATGGTACCAAGACGGTAGAATGCCAAGACATTATCGTTGGGAAATAAAGATTATCTAGATCTTGTTACTTAATTTAGACATTTTATTGTAAGGGAATAGGACCTTAATATATCAGATATCAAGAGTCCACACACAAATCTGGAAATTTTAGTCAAAAATAAAGTGCAACCCATTCTGATGAGAAAACTTCAAAGATTTAAACAGCACAATCTGCCAAAATTAAGATTTTGTTGTGCTTTATGTTTTTGAGACAGAATTTCACTCTATTACCCAGGCTGGAGTGCAATGGCATGATCTCAGGTCATTGCAACCTCTGTCTCCCAAGTTCAAAAGAGTCTCCTGCCTCAGCCTCCCAAGTAGCTGGGATTACAGGCATGCACCGCCACACCTGGCTAATTCTGTATTTTTAGTAGAGACGAGGTTTCACCATGTTGGTCAGGCTGGTCTTGAACTCCTGACCTCAGATGATTCACACGTCTCGGCCTCCCAAAGTGCTGGGATTACAGGCATGAGCCACCACACCCGGCCTGAAAAATTAAGAATTTTAAGATAAACTTAGGAGAGAATGATATGGATAAAAAACTTGAAACAATTAGGAACTTGAGTCAGATAAATTTAAAATGAATGTAATTTCAATACAATTTCAACTGCCTCTAGGTTTTTAAAGCAGAATATTAGTTAATAGACTACTCTTAGTTATATTTTATTCTTAGTTACTATACATATGTTCAAAATTAAAACTTCACTTTTCTAAAAAATCTGCAATTAAGATTCTTTCATTTACAGGCCTATCTCCAATTCATTCAAACAGGTGGTATTGAATAAAAGATACAAAATTTACCTATCCCGGTCCCTCCGAGAACCTGCTCGCAAGCCACTACTCCTCCTCATTTCCCTTTCTCTCTCCCTTTCCCGATCTCTTTCTCCCACGGTTCCTTAATCTTTGCATCAAACCTAGAAGAAAATGAGAAATATACTTTATTTAGATGAATGCAAATGCAACTACCTTAAATGTCAAAGTCAATGGAAAGAAGTAAGACAAATGTAAAAAAAAAATGACAGCTAAAGATTATCCCTCCCTAGCATCTGTGTGGCTAACTAACGCCTTTCTCTACCTATGGTTTTCAGGGTTGGAAGTGATTGTGTAGAATGTGCCTGGCACATAATAGATGTTCACTCAATATTTGTTAATGAATTTCCTTCCTTGTCATGTCAAAGCTATGAAATAATATATAGCAACTGAAGTTATGACAGTGTCACTATAAATAATCCTGAAATTTCTGACATGATTAGAGTCATTTAAATATCCTCTGTTCTTAGTTTTTGGCATGAAAGCATTAAAGGCTGCCAGAATATTACCTATTATTATTTTTAAATTCCTAAGCCCAAGCTAGAGTATGGTTTCCAACAAGTGTACAAAAAAGATACTTTTGAAATGTTATGGTTTCCCAGTTTCCTCATTCACATCTCCAAATTTCTTTTCATTGTAGTATTATAGAAAGTGAAATGGTGAAATTGATGAAAAGCTAGGAACTCTCAGCATTTTTTCACCCTCAATCCTTTCTACATCTCATTCAGCCTCTATCCACCTACAAGTCTGATAACTTCTTTTCCTATTTGATGTGAATTACCAGTTATCATCTCCTAAGGCTTTTGTAACGTTCACAAATTTTAAATTTTGCTCACTGTAATCTTAAAACTTAGCTAAGGGTCCTAACCCAAAAGTGCTGATCCTCAGTGAGGCAATAAGCTTGCACCAGGAATTTATTTTTTTTAAGTCTTGCTAAACAGTGAGCTTCGTGACACAGCTGATTTACATTTGGTTGCCAAGTCCTTATCTCACTGGGGACCAGTAGCAAGTTTGGAAATCGTAATTTGAATGCCACTGCTCTTAGAATAGCATCTTTTTTCTCAAATATCTGTGTGAGTTAAATATTGAAGTGGAGGAAATGCTGCGATTTGCTTGGTGAATTTTTATATCACCATGTCTCTTACAACCTCTTACCCACCCCCAACATGTAACAATTGAGATGAAAAACTAACTAGCGTAATCACAAACATTTATCAAAATAAATGTGTCCGTAAAAGATCAAATTGCTGTCAATTAGAATAAACAAGATTAAATCAATCTAGAATAAAATTATTTAAAAATGTCAATTTATACACTCACACATATATAATCCATGATTACCACTGTTGGTTGATGAACAAGGAAATAATTTTTATGACGCCTGTTATGTGTAGAGTACTTACTTGTATGGGTGCCTTTGTTGGCATTTTGGATACACTCTAGATTTGGCAATTTTTCATTTGACAAAAATGCTTGGGCAATGGCTGTATAAAAACTTCGTGCTACACCACTGCCCTCTCCTGGCTCATCCTTAAACGTGACTTTTACTCTGTGTACAGCCATTGGTGTAGTAGCACATCTTCGACCAAAGTGATTGTTAAGCTGCCTCATGGTCTGTTGAATGAGAAGATCTCGATCCCGATCAACCTATTAAAGCACATCAAGAAGTCAAGAAGTAATAAATTCAATGTTGGAAGGTAGCTTGAAGTTTTCTCTATAAAATCTGAAAATCTAGTTTTAGCTTTTCCTTGACTTTAACTACAAAGTAATCGAAGTTCTCAGAAGCTTATCCATCACCAAATACAACACTTTAAAGCACACAAGACTGTCTTGCAAATTAAATTAGGACAACAGAACTTAATGCAATTCTAACACTTGCTTTCAAGGTCTATTGGAAAACAACAATCTGTTCAATTGTGGGATATACCAAAATACCAAATGGTCAGGGATGTTAAAAAAAAATACTAGAAAAAAAACACAAATGAATTCCTTCATGACAAGCTAAGTGGGCAAGAGGCTACAGGGGAATTAACCAAACTGGAAAAAGTGTTTGCACCTTCTCTCACAAAGATACATATTCATTAATGAGTGTGTCTATCATCTACAGCTACATAAAGAGCCTCTGAAATCTAAGAGAAAGCCAACTTAGAAAAATAAAATGAGCAAAACGTATTAACTGAGTTCAATGTAACTATCCTAAATATAGGAAATAATGTTTAACTTGCTCGAAATAAGATAAATTCAAATTAAAACTACACTGAGGTGCTATTACTTACCTATCAGATTAGCAAAAATCTAGAAATTTAACAACTGCTGGCAAGACTGTGAGGAATCAGGCATTCTCACATTGATAGTGAAATGCAAAATTATGCAACCACTGTGCAAAAGTATTCATCAATGTCTAGCAAAATTATATGCACATGCTCTTTGACCCAGCAATTCCATGTGTAAGAATCTATCTCAGGGACACACTAGCAAAAAAAAAAACCCACAAGGCCATTCATCACACTATCTGTAATAGCAAAAGACTGGAAACAATCCCAAATACCTAGTCAGTAAGGGACTGGCTACAAACCTGGGATAACAACCCAGGTTGCAGTATACTAAGTAGCTTTAAAAGGAAGCTAACAACATCTCACATTTTCTCTGGGATATACTATTAACTGGGAAAAGCAAGATGGGATACAATATATAGCATGTCTGGGTAGGTGAGAGGAGGTATGTAATTAATACATACATATGCTTCTATTTTTTAAAAGGGAGGGGAAGGAAATAAACTTTGAAAAAATGGTAAAGAGACAGAATGGAAACTAGACTTATATCCATTCTAGTAGAGTTCACTTTGCCACACTGTATATATTTCACATTGATTACAAAATAAAACCAAAAAAGGAATCCCTAAAATCTGAACACAAAATGAAACAAAAGGCCCTAATTATATAGAGCTGGTAGCAAAATCACACAAAGAATTACTTCAAGTGACTTTACAACAAAATTATTTAATGGTATGTCTCTAACTGCATATGATCTAAGGACAAAAATCTGCAAATAAACTACTTTGAATAACCATTTTGTTAGTGATAGTGTTGATGTTATAATTCTTTTTAAGAGACAGAATCTCTCACACTATGGTGCCCACACTGTCTTTGAATCCCTGGACTCAAGCGATGCTTCCAACTCAGATTCTAGTGATGTAATTCTAAGACTGCTTCTGTGTATGTTGGGCATTAAACCAAATGAGTAATTTGATTAATGTTGTGAAGTTGGATATTCAGTTTGAAAGAAAGGAGATAAAGATCTAAGAAGCAAGGCCAGGTGGGAGGCCAAGGCAGGTGGATCTCTTGAGGTCAGGAGTTTGAGAACAGCCTGGCCAACATGGTAAAACCCTGTCTCTACTAAAAATACAAAAATTAGTCAGGCATGGTGGTGGGCACCTACAATCCCAGCTACTCAGGAGGCTGAGGCAGGAATCTGGATTGAACTCGGGAGGTGAAGGTTGGAATGAGCCAGTATCATGCTACTGTGCTACAGCCTGGGTCACAGAGTAAGACTCCGTCTCCAAAAAAAAAAAAAAAAAAGCAGCAAAAATAAGAACAACAACCCTGTGGTCTTAAATCTTGGATTTGAATTGGGAGCATCAATATTAATTTCTTATTTGATTTAAAAAACAAAACAAAACAAATTAAAGTGCATTTCCAAACTGTATTAATTAAAAAGGCCTAGATACCATGATCAACCTAGTAGCAATATGCAACCCTAGAGCACAGACTGTTATTTCAAAACACAATTTCCTACTAAAAGGAATCAGGGCTACTTGAAGAAATGGCTGAATTAAGGTCTGTGACAAGAAATGCACAAGAGGAAACATACCAGAAAGTAAGAAAGTTATCAAAAATTATTGGGTCATGTCAAAAGTACTCAGGAATCAAAATTGACCCAAGACTTCCACTAGCCAAAGAAGACATAATTTGAGCATCAATATGAATAATAGTCTCAATGAAATTAAACACATCAAAAAATGTTTTATTCAGTGCATGCATAATGATACTTAAAAACTGAAACAAAAAAATATTCATAGAGGATGCTAGGAAACCAAACTGCCAGAGAAAAGCACTATTCTAAATTTGGTGGTTACATTGAAAAAAAGCTTGGTTAACATTTCTTTATTTTCTTTAAATTTTTAACTGTGAGTACATACCCCTAAGCAAAGCTATTATTATTTTGCATGTTTTGAAATTTATATAAATAGCATACTATAGGTATAGTATAAGAAAATCTAAATACCTTTACCTCTAGTGATAAATCTCTTGACTGCTGGTTTCTCAGTTTTTCCATTTCTCTACGGAATTTTGATTCTTTTACCTCAAAACCACCCAATTCAGTTAGGATCTTAAAAAAAAAAGAAAAGCATTACAGATTATTCTCTGAAATATGTGCTTATTAAACAGAATGGAATTTAAAGTGCACAACATACATACCGATCCAGGTTCTGCTCCAACATCTTCCATGAATACCCTGCCGAACAATTCTAAAGAAAGGCGCCAACGTCCCAGGAGCATATCATGGGAAATAACCATTCCCATAAAGCTACACTGTGGCCTGTAAGAAGTTTGGGTGGGGGGGAATAATTTAGCCAATTTCAAAGACTGACTGGTTTTTGTAGTAAATTTTTTTTTTAATATTCTGAGTTCTTAACTTCTTTAAACTGTGTCCTGTCTACTAGAGAACTTTTTCCTAGCTACGTGTTCCCTGCAGAACTTAGTATTTTTCCTCCCTTATTCCTTCTGTCTTCTACATATAAAAAATCCCTGGGCTATGTTTTATCTTCATCTTTCATTTTACCTCCTCTCCTTAAAGTCCAATGTCCATCTCCATCTAGCTGACTCCCAGATCCACCTCTAGTTCAAACTTTCACCATGAACCAGAATTTCCCTTTGTTAAATACATCCACATCAGTGATGTTCAATTCAACCTCAGCATGGCTAACATTTCATATGGGTTCTTCACCACAATGACAGTTCTGCTGATTTTTTTTTCCAGTACTACCATGTCTTTCCCTATTGCCCAGACTTAAAGCAGATTTTTTTCTTCCTTCTGTTCCTTCAAAGTGATCAAGTCCATCTTAAGTTTCTCTTCCTTTCCATGTTGTCCTTTCTAACCCCAAAGCCAACATTTGCCTCAGCACCTTTCCCCTCAACTAACTGAAACTATTAATAATAACAAACAGCTCTCTAACGGGCCTCCCTACCTCTAATTCTCTCCAATCCGTTTCCGCACATTCTAACCATCTCAATTCAATTCATATTGCTTCTAGGAAGCTTGGGCCACCCAAGTCCACAATTCTCCCCTGCCTTACATGATTGTTAGACAATGTATATACAGTGTATCTTATTTTCAAAACTAGTGTGTTAGCTCCAATCTAAACAAAAAAATTATTATACCATGTAACCAAAAAATATAGAGTCAAATCACACAGAACCACGGTATAAACTAACAAATTTTTATTAGATAAGCAAAGAACCTACCTCTCGTAAGAGAATTACAGCCTTGGCAAAGGAGCACAGATAAGTGTGAATCACAAATCTAGAAAGTTCTACTCTAATTATTCAGTTTCCCCTTAGCTGAGCTGATAATAACAAGTCTATAAATGGTAACTGGACATGGATATATACATGCTTTAACTCTGTATTGAACAATAAAAAACAAAGGATCTTAGCAAATACCTGAAAGATGTAAGAGGTGGCCCTTCACTTTCGGTAAGTCCTATTTCTGCTAGTAAGCTACTTTTTAATTGTGCAGCAAGATCATGAGCAGATGGCCCTGGTTTTGAACTCTCAGCTTCTTCTGGTAGCACGGGCTGCTCTTCCCCTTCTTTTTTTTGCCGGTTTTGCATGTTCATTACATTTTTCAGATTGGCAGCATAAGACATTTTTGTTGGAAGAACCTATGAATATTTACATTTAAAAATTAAGGGGGAAAAAACTAATTAGATTTTGTCCTCAACTTAGTAATATAGGAATCATATGCAAGTTTTCTTTTCACTTTCTGGAGCGTCAGTGGTTCTTTTGTCTGATGGCCCTGGCTGACCACCAATTCTAATGCATTTACCAAAGCAACCTCAGATCACTTTTTTTTTTTTTTTTTTTGAGACAGAGTCTCGCTCTGTTACTCAGTCTCAGCTCACTGCAACCTCTGCCTCCGGAGTTCAAGCGATTCTCCTGCCTCAGCCTCCCAAGTAGCTGGGATTACAGGTGCCTGTCGCCACGCCCAGATAATTTTTATAGTTTTAGCAGAGATGGGGTTTCACCATGTTGGCCAGGCTAGTCTCAAACTCCTGACCTCGTGATCCGCCCACCTCAGCCTCCCAAAGTGTTAGGATTACAAGCGTTAGCCACCACGCCCCAACTTTTTTTTTTTTTTTTTAAATTCACTTGGCTGGGCACGGTGGCTTGCTCCTGTAATCCTAGCACTTTGGAAAACCAAGGTGGGCAAATCACTTGAGGTCAGGAGTTGGAAACCAGCCTGGCCAACATGGTGAAACCCCATCTCTACTAAAAATACACAATAATTAGCAGTGCGTGGTGGCAGGCACCCATACTCCTAGCTACTTGGGAGACTAGGCAGGAGAATCGCTTGAACCCAGAAGGTGGAGGTTGCAGTGAGCCAAGATTGTGCCACTGCACTCCATCCTGGGTGACAGAACAAGGCTCTGTCTCAAAAAATTTAAAAAATAATAAAAAATAAATAAATTCACTTCTTGCCTTGGAACTTCAGAGAACTTTTAAAGAATCTTGATAATATTGGTGGTACTTAAGTCTCACGTATTTTTAATATTTTCAGTACTGCATTCTCCTTTATCACTAATAAAAAAATCCTATTCAACTACATGTTTTCTAAACCTGCTTTTTAGTGTTTTACTACTTTTTCAGTGGACAAACAGTAGCATTTAATTTTAGGCTCCCAAATCAGATCAAAACTAGATCTACCACTTAACTAGTTATGTGACACAAACATTCCCACATAAAATTTATTTACTCTCTTCAAGACTCAATTTCTTACCCATTAATAAGGGTGATAATGCATTCTACCAAACATTGTTATAAAGATGGAGACCAATGCCCAGGAGACAGAATTAGTCAGCAAATACTAGGTATCATTATTAATGTTACCTTATTTATCTAGAGTCTTGAGTAAAATTAGTTCAGCAAGTTACAGCCAAAATTACGTATGTCATCTATATATTTTTATTATACATGAAAATTGAAATTTTCTGCCACATACAACAATCAGCTCTGTGAAACAGACAAAGCACATAAGGAGGCTGCTATTTTATGGATGAAGTAATCTAACAGCAAGTTAATGACAGTGTTGGAATTCTTCCTATTATATCACAAGGCAGGAATTTCTGACACTTCTATTATATCAGAAAATATAATAATCTGAATCAGTGCATTTCTAAAATCTATATGCTGGAACAAGTTGTCCTTAGTAAATAATATATTACAAAAACTTTTACGGTCTTACCTCTAGGCAGTTTCTATCCACTGTAACCTCCATTAAACATTTCCCACTACTGGCAGATGAAGAATAAAGACCCTGACTTGGACGGCCAAAAAGATCCTCCTTTCTAGCATTTGGCTGGAATTTTAACAGAAATATTCTAGTTACGTTGAATACTTAAAGAAAAAAATTAGAAAAAAACCTTCAGACTAATTTGTTTAATTCACCTGCAGGAGATGTGGCTGATCAGCCAAGGGGATGGCTTCAGCCAGAGGGACCTCAAATGGATTTGGGGGTATACACCCAAGGAATGTCATGGAGTCTGAACGTCGGAAAAATGGATGGTTTTGGCCAGTTTCTGCAGAAAGAGAGTCATCATCCTTATCATTCAAAGTAGCACCTAAACATAAAAAAGAAAATTTTTGTTTTTTAGGAAAATTATTTAATTACTAGATTAAGATAACAGATCTCTAATCTGCTCAATCCAAAATTCCTATTACCTCTTTTATAAAATTGTAATGCCACTCAAAAACAAGGTAATAGTCCAAACTTTTGTTATTTTTTCAAAGTAAATGTAACAGTTTAATATGGTTACAATGGTAAGTTTTATGTTATGTGCAAATTTTATGTGTATGTTACAATAAAAAATGTAAAATAAAAACGAGCATTTAACAATATTGTGCCCTTTTGTATTAGACAGAGGTTTCCTATATTCTCCTCTTTATCTCCTGAGATACCTACCACCCAAATACTGTTAGATTAATGACTATATTCAGGACCCAACTCACTGACAACTCCAGAGGAGATGATCAGGAGCTGAAACCTGAGCATTTGCTAAGCAGAGAGTAACATCTGAGCAACTTACGTATCTCAACAGTAAGTCAGCACGCTAGCACCAACCCTCCTTAAGGGAATAAAACTTTGGCAGTGCCTTGTTTGGGTATAAACAGCAGTAAGCTACGGCTGGGTTCTCAAGAAACAGCAATTAGGTCAATTGTCTTTCTACAGGCCTAATAAAAGTACGAGTTGATAATAAGAAACTGGAGAATGCATTATTTGGCACCAACTGAAATAACTGAAACCCACAAATAAACTTCACTAGACTCAGAAGTGTTGTGGTATTAAAACCTTTGGAGAAAAGTCTGGAGTTGGGATATTTTCTCTTTTCATTGCATTAATTGCTAGAGTTCTGATATCTGGAAGTTGTAACTGGTAATTCTCATTTTCTTGACTAAACCTATTTTGCATCAATATTAAAGGTTTTGCTAAGATTTTATTAAATGTAGTTAAGAGTACATTAAGAGTAAAGGTAAACATAAAACTAAGACAAATACAAGAAGAGATAGATTTTAAAAATACTGTTGGAAAGTTTATAACACTTCTTTAATACATCCTTAGTTTTAAAATGTATAATGCAAGAATGTGTAATCAAAAATGGACAGAAAATGTAAGAAATGAGACATAGAGAAGAAAAGAGAAATTCCCACCCAGACAGAAAATAATGAAGTTAAAAAGCTTGAAGGGGAACTACTGAGGCAGCCATTTCTTGGATTAGCAGATTTTCTGTGCACTAACTTTGATTGGTGTCATCATCATTTTCATGTTCTGAATCTTCATTATCAATACCCAGTTCCAAGAGTTCTCGCGTCCTTTAAAAAGACAAGTGAGTCATTTAAACCATGTATTTGTACAATATGAACAGCAGCAAAAATCAGGAGAAATACAAGCAAAAACTCACTAAAAAGATCACTAATGTATCTAATCAATTTCAAACATTGCAGTATAGTTTCAGAATCTGGGAAATGGTAGAGTGAACAGGTTTATGTACTATTATTACAAAATGGACTCAATAGAAGAAAAAGCAAATCACCCAAGAAATAATGAGTGCCTACACAAACTCTCACAGAAAACATGGGCTGGGCATAGTAACTCATGCCTATATTCCCAATACTTTGGGAGGCTAAGGCAGGAGGATCACTTGAGGCCAGGAGTTCAAGACCAGCCAGGGCAACATCATGAGACACTGTCTCTTCAAACGATTAAGAAATTAGCCAGGCATGGTGGCATATGCCTTTAAGCCCTATCTACTTGAAAAACTAAGGCAGGAGGATCACTTGAACCCAAGAGTTCAAGGTTGCAGTGAGCTTTGATTGCATCACATTCCAGCCTGGGAAACAGAGTGAGACCCTGTTTCCTTAAAAAAAAAAAAAGGGGGGGGGGCCAGGCGCTGTGGCTCATGCCTGTAATCCCAGCGCTTTGGGAGGCCCAGGCAGGTGGATCACCTGAGGTTGGGAGTTCAAGACCAGCCTGCTCAACATGGTGAAACCCCATTTCTACTAAAAATATAAAATGAGCCTGGTGTGGTGGCATATGACTATAATCCTAGCTACTTGGGAGGCTGAGGCAGGAGAATCGCTTGAACCCAGGAGGTGTGAGCCAAGATCACACCATTGTACTCCAGCCTAGGCAACAAGATTGCTAACTCCGTCTCAAAAAAAAAAGGAAAAAAATGAAAAGATAGATAATCAGATTAAACTATCTCAGGCATGAAGTTTAACTGGATTCTTAGGTTTCCCATTTTAAGTGAAGAGTGGCAATGGGGGAAAGGTTGGCTAAACTCAAGCCCACTTTCCTACATCAAATAGTCCTGTACTATTTCTCTTTTGCAATGCTATTCTCCTTACTCCAAAATCTGACAATGTACTAAAGGAGATCATACCAAGCAAGTATTTCTTAAATCAACCTCAAGGCAAGTATGGATACCTTTTGCGTTCTAGTTGAGGTGTATCCAATGTTGTCTGCTGATTCATTGCCTTAATCCAGTATATAAGGGCTTGAAAAACATATGCCACATGCTTCAAAGAGCAAACATCCAAAACTGGAAGAACATCAGAATGCTCATCATTATGAGACCGCATTAGAGACAGAGCATAATTTAGGAAGTCTCCTCGTGCAGACATCATTCCTTGACGGGCGCTAAGCAAGGTGGCACGTCTATAAGAACAGAAAAAAATGAAAATGTTTATTAGAAGAACAACACAAATATGAAATTTGCTACTATCATACATATGCAAAATTAGGAGCTGAGAATATTCATAAATAGAAAGTAAGCCTGTCGCTCAGCTTTAGAAATATAAACACTGTGCATGATTTACAGTCTTATACTTTGTATAGAAAGGAATTCCAATATCCTTTGAAATGGCAAAGGAGCTCCTTCCCTGAAGACAGTGATTCTCCACCTTCAGCGTCCTTCAAAATCACCTGGAGGGCTTATTAAAACAGACCACTGGCCTAATCCCCAGAGTTTTAGTAGGTCTGGGTAAAGCCCCCGAATTTGCATTTCTAAATAGCTCTTAGGTGAGGTTGATGGTGCTGTTCTAGGGACCATACTCTGAGAATCGCTTTATTAAAATGACACCAAAAGCACAAGCAACACAAGAAAACAGATAGCCTGGGCAATAAATATGGTGAAACCTTGTCTCTACTAAAGATACAAAAATTAGCTGGGTGTGGTGGTGGGCACCTGGAATTCCAGCTACTTGGGAGGCTAAGGCAAAACTGCTTGAACCTGGGAGGTGGACGGTGCAATGAGCCAGGATCACACCACTGCATTCCAGCCTGGGCAACAGACTGAGACTCTGTCTCAAAAATCAAAAGAAAGAAACCCAGATATAACTGGACTTTATGAAAATTAAAATTGTACTTTCAAGCATACCATCAAGAAAGTGAAAAGATATTCCAGAGAATGGGACAAAATCTTCCCAAATTACGTATTTGATAATGAGCTTATACGCAGGATAAAAAACTCTTACACCTCAATTTTAGAAGACAAGCCAATTTAAAATATGGGCGAGGCCAGGCATGGTGGCTCATTCGTGTAATCCCAGCATTTTGGGAGGCCAAGGTGGATGGATCACTTGAGGTCAGGAGTTTAAGACCAGCCTGGCCAACATGATGAAACCCTGTCTCTATTAAAAGTACCAAAAAATCAGCCGGGCTTGGTGGCAGGTGCCTGTAATCCCAGCTACTCCGGAGGCTGAGGCAGGAGAATCACTTGAGCCCGGGAGGCAGAGGTTGCAGTGACCCAAGATCACACCATTGCATTCCAGCCTGGGCAACAATAACGAAACTCAGTCTAAGGATCCAAACACACATTTCTCCACAGATATATGAACAGCCAGTTAGCACATGAAAAGATGTTTAGCATCACTGACCATTAGGGAAATGCAAATCAAAGCCACAATAAGATACTAGGTCACACCCACTGGGATGGTTGTAACAAAAGACAGATAATAACTGGTGCTGGTGAAGATGTGGAAAAATAAAAACTCTCATATATACACTGCTAATGAGAATGTTTTCTTCTTTGGAAAACAGTACTGCCAGTTCTTCAAAGGGTTACAAATAGAGTTACCGAATGACCCAACAATTCCATGACAGGTATATATTCAAGACAACTGAAAACACATCTACACAAAAATCTATACACAAAGGTTCATAGGAGCATTATGCATAACAGTGGGAAGGTGGAAACAACCCACATGTCCAACTGATGAATGGATAAACAAAATATAGTATGCTCATACAATGAAATATTACTCGGAAATGAAAAAGAATAAAGTACTGATGTATACTAAATATAGATGAACCTGAAAATCAGTATGCTAAGTTAAAGAACTCAGTCACAAAAGACCACATAATGTATAATTCCATTTACATAAAATATCCAGAATCCACTGAGAGGGAAAAAAGATTAATGGTTGCTTAGGGAGGGGAAGGAGGGAACATGAAGAATGACTGCTAACAGGTTTCCTGTAGAGAGGATTAAAACATTCCAAAATTCATTGTGATGAAGGTTATACAGGACTGAAAAACTATGGAACTAGACACTTTAAATGGGTAAATTATATGTAATATGTGAATCATTATATTAAAGCTGACAGAGAGAGAGAGAGGAGAGAACACTGCCACCAATCAAAACCTGTTATCAGAACTCTGTGTTCTCTGGGTAAGAACTACAGCCAAACAAAGATAAGGCTTTTGTCTCTGTGGAGCAGGCTTTCTAGGACAGGAAAGCTGCTACCTCTCAAATCTCTATCTCTAGTACAGTTATCTTTGCCAAGCACTCAGTTCTGCATACTTGACATTTCTACCAATTTTTTTTGCCCAGTTCTCACATGTTCACAAGCAAGTTTGTCCATTACACTACTCTAGGTTTTTCTCTTTAATTTTCCTATTAGTTATTCAGAATCAAGGTCTAATTATAAATGATGCCCCCTCCTACTTAATCCCTCAACAAGGCCCTAAATTCTGTTTATGATTTCAGTGCTTATCTCCCCTTCTTTTGGTCATCACTGCCCTACTTTAGTAACTATTACCTCTGCTGTAGATGCCTATCACTGTCTTGTTTTCCAAGTAATCTCCTAGACCCTTGTCTTTCCTCACTGTATGATCCACCCAGAGTTAACAAAAGTATTTATCCTGAGGTGGAGCTAGAACCAAATCCTTGGATTTTGACTTTAGGTATGAAGCACTTTTACTATATTACTGTTGTTGCTCTGATGTTCAGTGTTTGCACTGATACTTACTCCTGAAAAGGTCACTTTATAACTGAATAAAAAGAACATAACTAATACATAAATATATATTTTAATTATAACTCAACAGGATAGGGGAGGCAGAAAAAAAGAAATGTGAATTGAGAAACAAAAGAGCAGCACTGGTAATCACACATACTTTCCCCACTCCTGAGTACAAAGTACACCTATATCCAATCATAGTCAAATGCTTTCTGAGAGGAGAGGGGGAGGTCTTGGGGATAATGAGACAAAGACATAGACCAACAACCTCAAAAATGAAAAGTCTTTAGTATCAGATTCCTATGATGTAAATGGATTTTTAAAAATAGCTTGGAGGGCCGGGCATGGTGGCTCATGCCTAGTCCGAGATGGGTGGATCACCTGAGGTCAGGAGTTTGAGACTAGCCTGGCCAACATGGTGAAACCCTGTCTCTACTGAAAATACAAAAACTAGCCAGGCATGGTGGCGGGCGCCTGTAATCCCAGCTACTTGGGAGGCTGAGGCAAGAGAACTGCTTGAAACCAGGAGGCAGAGGTTGCAGTGAGCCGAGATTGCGCCATTGCACTCCAGCCTGGGGGACAAGAGTGAAACTCTGTCTTGTGGGGAAAAAAAAATAGCTTGCATGATAACCAGCCTATTATGCTTCAACAATTTAAGTAATGCAAGCAAGTCATTTCTTTCTCACAATAAGATGCGGTCTTACATAACAGCAATGAAAAAGCTTTAACCTTCTGGGATATAAAGGTTCTATCTCAATATGCAAGTATAGATACTCCTCGAGTGAAGATGTGGTTACGTCCTGATAAACTCATCATAAGTCTAAATGTATTTAATATCCCCAAAAACCCCATTATAAAATCAAAAAAGACTGTAAGGTGGGGGATCCATTGTAAGCTGGGGACGTCCGTATATATGAAGAATTTCATACCGTCTGCCTTCAAGTGTTCGTAAGCTAGCTTCTTCTCGCGCAGTCATCCTCTCTCTTCTCGCTGAATTCTGAGAAGCGTGAAGAGGATGATTTGGATGCCCAGGATCACCAGCAGATGCTAATGCAGAACCATAACGTAATTGAGCTTCAGTAGAATCCATAATACTGACCATCCAGTTCCAAGTGGGAATAAGCTTTTCTTCTACATAGTTCTATGAAGACCAAACTAAAATAGTTAAAACTATCCAAACAGAACTAAATTTGATATAGCAGCAGTATGTCAACATTTAAACGTTTAACATTTAATTCCCCTAATACTGGAATTCTCAGAATTGATAGCCAAAAAAATATATTGGAATGAGAAAACTTCACAGTGGGTTCATACCTGTAAGTTTACTGCATCTTGGTAAGTCAATTTCACAGCTGCTGGAATCTGAGAGTATACTAGGTGATTATACTTAGGAATAAGGCCCATCAAGTCCGAGATTTGTCTAATGACAATGCTGTAAGCCCTGGCTAAACTGCTTGCAGATGTTAGGTAGCTGCTGGCGTTGCTAGCCTCCAAAGCAGCTGCTGCAGCTGCAGCACTTGTACTGATGGTACCACTCCGGCGTAAGTTTGAAGGATCAATATAAATCAAACCCGCTGAACTTGCTACAAGGAAAAAAGGACAACCACAATGAGCTAATGTCGAAAGTGCTAATTGTGCTTCTCTGGCATTGTACATACTTATGTAAATCTAAACGGTCAATGTGGTAGCGGAGTCAAAAACTTTGCCTAAACCACACTATTTTGGGGAGAGGGGTATTGAGAGGACAAGAATTAATATAAAGTTCTCAACCAGGGGAAATCTGATCCCCCACACCACCACTCTACCCTGCCAAAGGGGGTACATTTGGCAGTATCTGCAGACATTTTTGGTTATCACAACTGTGGGAGCCAAGGGGAGGGGAAGAAGGCTGAGATGGGTTTTACTGGCATCTAGTGGGTGTAGGCTAAGAATGCTGCTTAACATCCCACAATGCACAAGATAGCCTCCCACAGTTATCCAGCCCAAAGTTGCAATAATGCAAAGACTAGGAAACCCTGCTATAATCATATGCGCCTCATTTTTACAATTGAAATTCAATAAAACAATGAAGAAACTATCATAAAACTAATTTGTTCCCTAGATGAGCATGCATAATTTTAAAAACCTATTTAAGTATTCTTAGGAATACCAAGTTTTCAGACTTGCCTGCTGGTGTAGATGTACTGGAAGGGGCTGTACTGGCTGCTCGCTGATGCTGGGTGTTGCGGACAGCCCACTGCATTGAACGGGGAGCTTGGGCAGCACCATTGGCATGGGAGCTATTTGTGGTTCTTTCTAATGGTTCATCGAGCATAAACGTCTCCTGTTCTATGTCATCACTCTGACTACTACTGCTATCAGAATCACTTGAGTCATTTGATTGAGAATCATCTTCAGAAAAGAAGGCAGGAACACTGCTTGCTCCTAAAATTTTTATTTTTAAAACCAAAAACATTGTTTTTGTTAATAATTAAAATTACGATGTATCCTCCCTCATTCAGGAAAACATACATATTAAACAGAATGCCAGACTGTATTCAATAATCCACAAAACCCACCACTAAAATAGTTTTTATTAGAAAATAACTTTTGGCTGAGTGTGGTGGCACATGACTATAATCCCAACAACTGAGGAGGCTGAGGTAGGATGACTGCTGGAGCTCAGGAGCTCAAGACCAGCCTGGGCAACACAGCAAGATCACCTCTTTAAAAAAAAAAAAAAAAATTAGCCCGATGTGGTGGCTTGCACCTGTAGTCCCAGCTACTCAGGAGGCTGAGGTAGGAACTCAGAAGTTCAAGGCTGCAAAGAGCTCTGACTGCACCACTGGAATATCCAGCCTAAGTGACAGAGTGAGACCCAATTCAAAAAAAACAAAAAGAAAGAAAAGAAAATCAAAATTCTTTAAATGAACTTTAAAATCCATTCATTATTTAATAGCCAGAAAAGCTGGGGTAAGAGTTATTAAAATAATATTTTCTTCACTAATATCCAGAGAACAAGGATGAAGTTCTAAAAATGCTTAGCTACCCTTGTATATATCACACAAAGTATGAACCAATCCATGCTGAATACACACACAGCCATAGCATAAGCAAGAAAGTTGTTGGGATAAGGTGACATACCTGCTTCTGAACCAGCAGTTGCTGCAGTGACAACACTTCTGCGCCCACTGGCATTATCTTGGTTGCTATGGTTACTTTCACTATCACTTTCTGTTTCAGCTGCTGCTAGCAAGTCCAGTTCCATATCACTCCCTAAAAAATATATTTAAATAAGAAAAAAGCACAAACTACTATGATTTAAAACAGGGTCTGTTATGCCAGAATATCATAAGGGTGGGAACTAAGAAGGCATGGGGGGTGGGAGTTGGGGAGAAGGGGAATGGTGTGAGAGAGAAGGGACAACTACTACAATAAAAATAAGTAACTACTCAACCTTCGAAGAATGACTAGGGAAATTATGGTATTCAACAGACTATCACAACAGGGCAATGCAGGGGAGGACTGAAAGTAAATATACAAATCATTGCACCTAGGTGTAATTAAGGGTGATTTATTTTCCTTTTCTCTTATTTCCAAATGTTTCATAATGCGACTATGGTTGTTTTAAAAGTCTTTTAAGAAAGAGACTTAAAAAGGAAAGAGGGAAATCATTTTATATATGTATTTATATGGCTCCTAAAATTCTGAAATAGATGCTACAGAAACGCTTGGCAGAAACTAAGTTGACCATTTCACTATACATTCAAAAGAGGTTTCTCTGTTTTAAAAGTACCTGATTTACTCATACCGAGTAATGTCTCAAATAATTTCTCAAATAACCTGCATACCGTCTTCATCATGCTCATCATGTTGTCCCTCTGCCTCAGCATTTTCTTCCCCATGTTCTTCCTGTTCATCATGATGATCCTCTTCTCCAGCCACACCCTCCACCACCTCAACCTAAATCCAGAATCTTACTTGTAGACAATCAAAGTACATAATAAACCTGTATCTCTACCAGTGTCCCCCCCCAAAGAAACTAGTTAACTAAAATGCAAAGATCCCTAACTATAGAGAATTCTAAATCATACACCAAGCAGTTTTGAAAATCTTCATTTGTTAGCGACAATCTGCTGTCAAAAATTATATGCACAGGTCCCAAAGTTCATTACTGAACATATACAGAACACTCAAATTAGAAGTTTAAAAATTATACTGGGGGCAGGGAGGAGAGTTAAATTTTTACATGCTGTGGCCATGATAAAATTTACTTCATAAATATGTAGTATCCTCTTTCAAATGCATTGCACAAAACTACTAAATTTTTCTAACATTAAGAGTATCTTGGCCAAGTGTGATGGCTCACACCTGTAATCCCAACACTTTGGGAGGCAGATCATGAGGTCAGGAGTTCAAGACCAGCCTGACCAAATGCTGAAACCCCATCTCTACTAAAACTACAAAAATCAGCCAGGCGTGGTGATGCACACCTGTAATCCCAGCTACTCAGGAGGCTGAGGCAGGACAATCACTTGGACCCAGGAGGCGGTGGTTGTAGTGAGCCAAGATCACGCCACTGCACTCTAGCCTGGGTGACAGAGTGAGACTCTGTCTTAAAAAACAGAAAAAAAAAAAAAAAGAATAGAATATCTTTGCTGTTAACAAAGAGTATCTGCACTCTCAATCCTTAGGTAAAGACAAGTTTGTGTCCAATTTCCTAATATCCAGTAAGTCACGAATTATTAAAATAATTTTACTACGTAAAACCACAAATGAGAATATATAACAAACATCTACAAACTGGATGCAAATGCATATAATAATCTCAAGCTACTATTAATATAGCTTCTAGTGACTACTCTTCCTTTCCCACAAAATAAAAGCTTTTTTAATCTACCACAATTAAAACAATTAAAACCACCTCTTCCACATCTGCTGAAACAATGTCATCCTGTTCTTCATCTCTGCCCCGAACAGGCTGTGACTGGCTGATGCGCCTCTGCTGTGGATTCCTGATGATGTAGGATGACTGAGACTGACTGGAGCTGTAAACAATCAGGAGCTTGTGAGTATACTGCTGCCACAGTTCAGACAGGTAACACATATTTTTATTTAACTCATTTATTACATGTGAGACACTTGCTAGGATTTGAGTTTAAATCTAGGAATTCTTAGAAACCAACAATACTTAATCTAAAATAAATCAGAAAACATAAATCTCAGAATATGCTTTTTAAGTCAATTCAAATCCGTGTTTATGCACATATTTGTATGAGTCCATCCCATCGAAAAATTCTACAGGGAGATTTTTCCTCCTCCACCAGCAGTTCTCAGTTTCCAAAGGCTCCGACAGCACCATTTATGTATTAACAGAAAGTGTTTAATGCAAGTGATCTAAACCTTTAAGAGACCTGACATGATTTCTACTTTGCATGAGCTTATTAACTAATGATTTACTGATGTGTGTGGGGAAAAACATCAGTTCAAAAGTATGATTTTAAGACAGAGTCATAACCAAAGGCAAAGTGGCAAAAGTTTCACTTCCCTGAACACCTGACTTGGAAACAACCAAGAAAAGACAGTTGACTGCATTATAAAAGGAAAGGGAGACCCAGAAAATACAGCTTAAAATGCAGACCAGAGATCTGAAATTGGTGGCTAAATAACCATGTCACCTATTATTTCTAGATTAAGAAATGGGGGGGGTAAAAAGATGCTGAAGTCCAAAAGACTTTTAAGTGATTGCACTGATAGGTTCTTTCCTAACCTCAGTTGCTATGAGAAGTGAGAAGCCAATTATACCTTAAGAGTCAAGTGAAACACCATGCCTTCAAACAAACAGATAAGTAGTCTCAATTTTAACACTAGAACTATAAGTAACTGGTAAAACAGAGATCATGAATTACAAGAGTGGGAACGGCTACGAGAAAGTCTATAGAAATAAAAAAGGGTATTTCCAATCACTAAAGAGATTTCAATATTAAAACATAAAAGTCAGCACTGTGTGAAGCCATAACTAATGAGTATTTCTTTTTTAAAACAAACATCCTGGAACAAACACCCACAAAAACTATAGTCCCCTCAAAGTGGTTACTTTATGAATTTATGCACTTAATATGTAGAATACTACCAATACAGGCTGAGTATAGTGGCTGATGCCTGTAATCCCAATGCCTTGGGAGGCTGAGGTGGGAGGATTGCTTGAGGACAGGAATTTAAGACCAACCTGGGCAACACAGCAAGACCCAATCTCTACATACAATTTTTAAAAAGTTATTTAAAAACACCAATACATAAAACACATTACAGTTGAACATTCCTTACCTGAAATGGTTGGGACCAGAAGTGTTTTGATTTTTTTTTTTTTTTTTTTTTTTTGGAGTATCTGCATTACATACATTTATCAACTGAGCATCCTCAATCCCAAAATCCAAAATGATCCAATGAACACTTCCTCTGAGCATCATGTTGGTGCTCAGAAAGTTTGAGGTTCTGCAGCATACTCAACCTGTGTAACTCCCCAATTACCTGTGTGTGTCTTCAGCTTTCTTTCCAACAGACTTGCTGGCACAATGAATCACAACAGTCCTGGAAACCTAGTCTAAAAGTCCCTGATATTATACTTCTAAGTTTTGGGGACTTCTAGTTCCAGCAATTTGGTAGACTAATTGTGCAGAGAAACCCCTGGTTAAGGAACATCTACATATGCTAGATATTTAAAAAAAAAAAAAAAAAAAAGGTACAGCTATGCTGGTGATAAAGAGAAATAATTATACTGTATAAAGCTTGGGAAGAATAGTGCCACCATTTATCCCAAAGGCACCTACTGATGTCTCTTGGGCTACAAGGCCTTCAAGGAACCATAGATTTCACATGAGAGTCTGGAGGCTAAGCAAAGGATGGGAAGTCATCTCAGGAATCTCCTCTCTGTCCCCCTCACATATATAAAGCTAAACATAAATCTTAAAAGCGCAACACCATTAGGGAGTGAAACAGAAAATCACACCTCAAGAGACTTCCCTATCTCAGCCATGAATGGATGCAGAAAGGAAAAAGGTCTCTTTTCAGAACTTCTAACTACAAGTCTGCATTCTAGAGAGTTCAGGACTGCCGTCTACACTATAAAGTCGGTTTCAGTGTCGGTTAACTATGTGGTGACTCAAAGCTATCAGCAAGCACCAAGCAGTCTTCCTCCCTACTCTTGCCATCTACTATTCAGAATACAAAAAAAAAAAAAAGGAAGTGTCTGTCAAGACTGAAGTCCCATATCTAAACTTTAATTAGCTGTGTTACACTGGAGAAGTTACCTAACTTCTCTGAGCCACAGTTTCCTCATTTTACAAACTAGAATGATAATGGTTACCTGTAACTTACTGGGAAAATTAAAACAGACAGTGTGTCTATAATGCTTAGAAAAGTTCCTAGTACATAATAACATTTCAGTAACTGTTAGTTACTGTTATATGAGAGACGTGGAAATAAAGTAGAAACAGATTATTTACTAAGAATTAATAAGAACATTTTCAAGAGGTGGAAAGAAGCAACAGAAAAAGCAAAACTACTATAAGACTTCACTCTCTATGGGATGAAATGCACCATCTATAATCCAACACAAGTGAAATCCCAGAAAATGGTCAAGTCTGTGTTTTTAAACTTAAGACATCCTTGAAACACCAGTCAAAATACACCCTTTATGGGTAAGAATGTACTGTACTATAATAAAGAACTTTTAACAGTTGCAGAAAACAGCACTAATTCTTAATTATCACATGAGATCTCCCTCTGGAAGATTTAGGAAGTTGCCTCAAGAATCAAGCAAAGGGAGTGGAATAAAGAGAGTTTAAGAGTATATAACACTTTAATAATGAGACTAAGAACAAGATGACACGAAATCTTGAAACTTAGCAGGAACAGTTTCATGGGCAGTGTTTAGAAATGAGATGATCCCAAAATCTGTACAATAGCCATCAATTTTTTATGTTCTAGAACAAGATCAAGGGAGGAATACTAAGAATTCACAAAGCAATACCACCTAAGCAATTGATGAGTTCCTCACAGGGTATCAAGATTAGGAACATGATATATCCAAGCAGATCTCACTAGCAGAATCATTTAATAATGGGATAGGATTTGACAAATCTGAGGATATACAGCTTGATTTATAACAGTTTTCAACAAGTCCTGGAGGTATATCAGTATCAAGGATACTATGGAAGAGCTCTGTCAGACAAAACTGAATGTAGATTAAAGGGACACCTGACATTAAAGGAAAAGTTGGGGCACGTATACTGGCCTAGAGGAGAATGGTGAGAGCAGATATTCAGCACCAACCTAGAACAAATGCAGGAATGACAAGTTGGGAACTATCCCATTACTAAAGCAGGCCATCCTTCTTAACAGAGATGTTTTCCAGAAAAGGGTCTTTAGATCCTAAAGGTCCTTATTAAAACATTCACACATGCACATGGTAATAAAATCAGACGTGAAGAACAAAATACATTAAATATTTGCCAAAGACCTAGAGCATTATGACTGAGAAGGAGGGCCCTTACACCAGCAGAACTGGCACCACCTGAGAACCTGAAAGACATACGAAGTCGGAGGCCCCACCTCCAGACCTTCAGAATGGGCATCTGTATTTTAATAAGAGTCCCAAGTCATTTTCATACATATTAATGTTCTAGTTTCTCAACATCCTGATTCAACAAGCTTACAGTGTAATTGGGGAAACTAGCAAACAAATAGAAAAGATAAATGAGACTTAAGAACAAATAATCTTATAATCAGAATCATTTATCACGGAGTTATTTTAGCCCTGTCCTTGATAATACAGCTGTTGTAGAAAAATATTTAAAATTCCAGCTTTCTGGTTATTTTATATTACACAAATAATCACGTACACCACCTGAGTGCTTATGCAAAGGTTTTAGTAAGCCGAACATGGCATTTCCAGAGACAATTAACTGGAATCTGTTAGCTGGTAGCAGTTTACCTGCTAGACTGATCAGATGATGGTCGTGGTGGTAGTGGTTCCACTGAAAATAATTCTTCACTGCCCTGCATGGCATCTATGCTAGTACTAGCCAGAGTAAATGGTGCAGTTGGACGAGCAATCCCCATTCTGACAGGAACAATCAGTGACTCTGCCACGTTGCACAATTCTTCCACAGCATAAGGAAGCAATGCTTGGAATACACGCTTGCATTTTCCAATTGGTTGTGGAATAAAGTTGCTAGAACAAAAAGAGAAACGTAACAATCTATCTTTTCACATGCATAAATCACTATAACAAAAACAGTGTGAAAAAGGGTATCCAAGCCAAAATCAAAAAGGATGCCTTACTTTTTCTTTTTTGATGAAGCCATTTCCACACTCAGAATGACAAAAACTCTTGCCACTGAACGTAGAAACCTCATTGTCACAGCAATAGCTTCTTCCCTACGTCCAGGTGTATATTTGTTTTGGAGTTCTTTCACTAGTGTACCTAGTAGAGTATCTAAAAGCTTTAAAAAATTATAATCACTCTATTAATGTTAAGATATTTCATAAGATGTTCAGAAATTCATAGTTATAAGTGCTAACACTTTTCCAGTATTAACATTTCAAATTAAAATCTCAAAACAAATTTAACCAAAACATTTATAATGTCAATTTATGAAATATACCTACCAATACAGTGAGTCCTAAATGTATGATTTCTTATTTTTTGTCCCATAGTCCCATATATAATATCAACTAATACTTAGATGAACAATACCAACTATATCAAATCAGAATATATTTAACTCACTCTAGGACACTTTCCAAAACAGCAAAGCAGATTCAAATATTTATGTGAATAAATTCATAACCACATCTCCCTCATGGAACCATTACTTTCTAGTCTCTTTTCTGTGCACAGTTTCTTGTATAAATATTAATTACAGAGACCACCCAATTTTCACTTTGTTTTTTTTTTTAAATGTTATTTACAATAAGCTTTATTTTTAAATTCCTGCATCAGTTCCAGTAAGTGGTCAGGCTAAAATCTGATTCAAGAGTCCACTATTATTAAGCTGATAAAGTATTTCTGTTTTTAAATTTTACATTATTCTGTGACACGCGTTTATTTTTCTCATATTGTAAATCATTTCTTTATGACAGGTTCTGAAGGCACTGATAGTTTTTATGGCATCTGACATTGCCAATTTGTTTTCCAGAGAGGAAGAAATGCAATGCCACCCTATCCTTATCTGAGTGTGTTATTACCATAACCTCATTAGCACTGGGACTTAAGGTTTAAATTCTTTTCTACTTTCACAGCAAAGAAGAGTACTTGAAAAACATACTTTTCATGTACTTGTAATACACATTCAAAGAACTTACCAAAATATCTGCTGTACACTTAACTATAAGGCAATGAGTGAAACAGTCCAGCCGAATTGTGCCACTTTGCTGATTGAGGTATACTTGCTCTTCTGGCAAAAGATGGCCTATTCTACTGCTCGCACTAAGACTTGAGGAGGAAGGAAAGACAGAATGAACTGTAAAAAGTCTACACTAACATAGGAAATACATATATCTAAAAAGGTTTTAATGAATACATACGGGTCTTTATTCTCCTGTGACCCAAACATAATCATAGATTTCAAGGCATTCCAGTCCTGTAGAACACGCTCCAATGCAAGCTGGGCAAATCTTGGAGGCTCTAAATCATGATCAGGCATATCTGAATCTAAAATGAAAAAGAAATAAGTGAGCAAAACAAAAATAAAACATATTGCTTTCCACAAGTGTCATAAATGTCTAATTTACTCACCTTCAGGACTGGCTGTTTTTCGGTTACGATCTTCCCCTGATGCGAGGTGGCCTGTACTGGCAATGCTCCACTGTCTGCCTTGCGACTGTCTGTACTAAAAATAGTAAGAGGTGCTCTCCCCTGCAAAATAGAATATTGCTATGAGAAGAGAGGCTGAAAAGTTACTCCGGTGGGCTGCGCTTTTTTAACTTACTGTAAATTGTCCTAAAAATCCTACTTGCCTGCTGTTTGGCAGAGTGACCAGATTAGTAGCAGTGAGCAGGCGATAAAGTAGATCAAGACGAGCAGATTTCTGTCCAGCAATAAGAGTTTTACATTTACATTTCTCCCAACAATCACAGTAGGCTGTTGGTGACGTCCGTTGAGTCTACAGAGAATTCATACACAAGTACAAAAACTGAATTTTAAAAATATACAATGGTTTATGTTGACATTATGAAGGCATAAATCACTGAAACCAGAGAGAGCCCTTGTTAATTTCTAAATGCAAAGTGTAACTGTCAAAGCTTATATAACAAAAAAGATCACTTAGTAGTAATGACGTCTATAAAGCTACTTCTCATTCTATGAGAAGAGGTACTCTAAAGACTCAGGTATAGTCACTTTTGCAATCTCTTCATGAACTCAAATGCAGTTCAAGTGGTCCTCCTGTATGCATCTAATGAGCCCTGTAACCCTACTGGCAGATATTTCTGGCTTGTGGTCTCTCGTAGGACTGTGAACACTGTCAGGACTATTCATGACCACCCTGGCATCTAGTACACTTGGCAAAAAATCAGTAATAAACAGATTATTATACTTTTAGATGCTTAAAATAAAGAAGACAAAAATACCAACCAGAATTCTCTTAACAAAAATTATAAATAAGCAATGCAATATCTATTAAAATTTTTCACTTGTCCTATACAATTACTTAATGACATGGCAGATGGTTTTTACAGTCCAATTCTCTATTAATTATAACATTTGTAGCCATTTATACTGATATTCCTATCCATAATCCTAAAATATCCCAGATGTTAGTGCTAGGGTATTTCGTTGCTTCTTAAGTTTGTGAAAACCAACAAAACTAGCTGTGGTAACTGTTGCTGAATGAAACATTGTTGCATTCAGTGTAAGTAAGACACAGTTAAAACATTCACCTTGACTCCCTCAAGGCCTATGGCAATTTTCTTCTAGTATACCCTACTAGAGGGGGCCTGAGAATTCGCTGCATAATACACTCAGGAACATTCTGTGGATCTGTTTCTCAAAAGACTAATCTGATCCTAGTTAACGATGTATAATCACTTACTTTTATTTAAGGAGGGCTACATTAGAACTAGCAAAGAAATCAAACATTTAAAAGTATACTTGAAATCAAGAATCACATATACACAAACTGACTTAAACAAGGGAAATGTAATCTCATGCTTTCTGAATTAAAACATAACTTAGTATAGATTATTTCCATACAGCAATATAAATCTAAACAGTTTATAGTATTAAAGAAAACTAGAATTGTACTCACTTGCAATCATGACCTTTATGGCAAACCCTTGCACATTCTGTACAACAACAAAGTGATTCCAGCAAGCCACAAGTTCGACACTCAAAAATATCCTAAAATTAAGAGTGTACTTTTAAAGGAATAATTAAAAGTATGCATATATCTCATCATCATAATTATTTCTGATATTTTCTGACACAATTCAATCTCAACAAACAAAACTATGTGCTTTGGAAAACTAGGCGTTATAAAGAACTACAACAAATACACAGTTTATAATTGTATGCAAACAGAAAAAATATATCATCCCCAAAAGGACTTTATAGTTATAATATCTACATCAAGATTTGTGGATCAGATACTACCCAGTGAAAATTTTCATGATATGCCATTTTTAACTGAGCAATCAGCTCTTTTGCCTCATTTACTTAGGAATTAAATCAACTTTCTTTATATCAGACCTAAGAATTCCAAAGCTGAAAACTGAAAGTCTAGTAATGGTCATAGGGAAAAAAGACACAAAGATATGATTAATACAGGAAAATGTAAAAATAACTTACCTGGTTAATATGCTCTGCTCCAGTCCATGTAAAACTGCAAGTGTCATTACAACATAAGACATATAAAGGAGAGTCATCAGGGTTAGTACCTGATGGGCAAACCATTCCCATGAATACATCTTCCTCTTTTCACTTGAGGATACTTCAGCTAAAAAAGTAAGAACATAGCAGTTCATCTTTCAGGAAAGGACTTAATTAGCCATCCATTTTCTTCAAATGGAAAGGCTTTAAGTGTATACACAGTGTATACATATACATATATATATATATATATATATATATATATAGTCAGAAATTATACATAGTTTTAAAAAGTGATATACAGAGACAGCATGCAAATAAATCTAAGCAATTCTGGAACAATATAAAGTAAAGCATAATTATATCATACCCGCATATTATGACAATACAAACACACTATACATCAGCCATCTGAATCCTTAGTTCTGTTTCAGGCAGTTAAGATTCAAGTCCTGGCTCTATTTAGCAAATTACAGATCATATCATAAACTATCAGTGTTTTAAAAAGATATCTACTTTAATCTTTCAAAGGCTGGATGGTAAGAACTAACAATCCTTAATGCTTTCTATTTAGCAGGAATTCTAAGTCATAAGTAACAACAAGACATCTCCCTATTATTCTGTGAAATGATATTACTTAACACCAATTAAGTACCAAGAAGTTCTATCAGTAATCCACCTTTATTTGCCAAAGATTTTACACTGTTCATTATGGGACATTTATTTTTAGATCAATAAATTTATATTAGCTATTTTTTATGGAAAGTTAGAAGACACAGTACCCTTGAAAAAAGTATAAACACATGCATTTCATACACACGAATCTTGATCATTTCCAATGAACTGTATCATTTACATATACAGAAATTCAGTCTGAATAATTATGATAGTATGTGTACAGAAGCTGAAAAATACGTAACTCATTAGAATGTGTAATTACCTTTTGCAATTTTCTGAGCAGTTTCTAAGATGGTGATTGCAGCAGGATAAGCTCGGCCACTTACAGCTGACATAAATGGGGTCATCCCTCTTGCATCCCTAGAATAAGAAAAATTATATGTGAAAATATTAATTACTATTTTCCTTCCTGATTATAAAATGTTCATGATAAAACGAAAAACTAAATTTTGTTTTAGTCTGTAACATATAAACATACACCCTCGATCAAGCTAACATAAAAGCCAGTTTACAGTCATTTAATGTACATTACATGATGTTGCGACAGCCTCTTTCACTGAACAGAGCTTAGTGGGAAAGGGAGTATCATGCTGGATTCTGATAAATCACTTTAAATGTACTTAACTGTTGTCCATACAGTGTAAGAAGATAAACTTTAACAGTAAAAGCTAAGCTAAGCTAAATCTTCATATGAAAAACATATCAAATTCTCTTACTTGGCAGAAAGAAGTTCTCGTAGATAGGGCTGGAGGACCACACTGTCACATAACAATTTTAATATAAAATGAGCATTCGCCTTTCGATCCTTGGATTCTACTACAGATGGCTCTGTGGAAGGACCTGTAATTAAGCATATCCATTTGGTACAAAACAAGAATGAAGAAGACAGAGTAAAAGAATATTCTGGGCTACTCTGCCTATGGGGCACATGAGCACATTGACAATGGGGCACACTGCCTATTGTAGTGCAAAGAGCAATTAGAATTTTTTTAAAGAATATTCTGGAATAATATATCAGACATATAAGCTACCAAAACAATATTCTAGCATCAGTAATAAATTAACTTCATCATGAAGAATTTAAACCTATGAACAACATTTTACAAATCTCATCTGATTTCTGAATATATATACATAGACACCACATATTTGAACTGACATACGGAAGGTAATTCAGAGAATTAGATGCTTCTCAAGCAAAGGAAAGTCTCCTTCAGATAAAATGTAGATCTGCAGAACCCTACATCCAAAGTGTGTCCTTTTTCCTTCCAGGTGACTAGGAAGACAAAGAGTACAGCTTCTTACCTGGAATTGTGGAGGTGCTTGGTCCTTGACCAGTACCGGTCGCTGCTGTGGTAAGAGATCCCACAGCGGGGGCCAGGATAAAATCAATGTCACCATCTTTCAGTAAACAGAACAGTAGGATGTATATCATTATAGGCAACATATTCCTAACATGCTCTCTTAACAGGCCTTAAGGCTTTTCTCTGCAAGCCAAAGGTCAAATTGGATAGAGTTTAAGTGGAAACTTCTTTTCCAAACTATAGGAGAAGGAATACACTAGGCAAATCTACTGACTTATCTTGATATATTACTAATAAAGGAATAACTGAGCTTCTTACTGGTATAGAAATAAATATTTCATTGAAAGTGGAATACCTGACAAGAGTTCTGGAATTTTAATTTTTAAAATACAAATACCTTAAATCTAATTTTATAACTAGTTATAATATTCATTGTACTATACTTTCAAATATTTCAAATTTCTAAATATCCCTTTAAAATGTTAAAATTATTTCCTTTCATGACCTGCTCTTTTTGTTAGACACTAAATGAAATCAAATAATAGATCTTACCAGGATCCATCGCAGGAGGGTCAGGAACCCAACTAGGGGGAGCTATGGGGGGTGAAACTGGATCCTGGTGGTCACTGGATGAAGCTCCAGCTTCATGTCTACCCAAACCAGCTGCTCTCAACGAACGTCTCATCATTTCCCGTAATCTCAAACTAAAAGAACATGAACAAAATCAGAGCTCACTACCACATCTACACACAATGAAATGGTGTAACTTCTCATCTGAGAAGATGAAAGTATGTCCTACAAGCAAGCACTCCAGGCAAGGGATGTGAAGTACAAATACCAATTCTGGAATCACAGAATAAGTCAGTGAGGGATAGAAATAAAACTGGGGTCTCCTAGTACACCGTTCAGCACTAAAATCACTATATTAAGCTCCCACACAAACTTAAGCAAAGGGAACGAAAGCTGCGGTGAAGTAAGATTAGAAATAATCTTTCATACAGTTCAGATAAAAGAACAGCTAAACATCAAAACAAAAAAGTTCTATCCCCCGTTTGTAATCAGTGAAGAATTAAGTTTAATAGTAGACATCAGCAATCATACTGGTTAGCACAAAACCAGTACTGTTCAACACTAAATCCCTTTTATAATCTCAAAAGCAACTGGACTAATATCCACACAATGAGTAGTTTTAAAACAAAGACCAATTTAAATTTTTATACCAAAAAAAAAGAATTTTTTAACAGTACAACTTGCATCCCAAAGAAATTAATGAATGAAACTAGCGTTTATAAAATGTGTTGTTAGATTAATGTGTGGGCATGATTTTTTTTTCCTCCTGCTATAAAAAAAAATACTGTATAGGTGTATACATTACTAAAAAGAAAAAGAAATAAACACAGAACTTGTTCGGGGGAAGTGGTGACTACCTGTATGAAAATCTATACTTTACCTTTGAATAAAACCTTACAACAGCTACAAAATTAATACATTTAGAACTAACAATGATTTAAGAGAGAGCACAAAAGGCAAATCCCTTCATTCAGCCACAATTTTAGCACTTGTAAATGGATAAAAACTTCATTTTGAGGGCCAGACAACATATAGGGGACTTCATTCTCCCATGCAGAATGAATCTCAAAGACATGACATTCTGATGTGAAAGACCTAACACCTTACTTGATAAGCATAATACATTTATAAATAATTTCTAAGATTTTATTGTTTAAATCTCTAATTGCAATTATTATTTGAGGATAAATGTGTTTTCCATATCAATACATTTTTAATTTTATAAGGAACTTTTTTTAAAAAAGCATTCACAAAAATTACTTTTAGAGACTATGTTCAGGAACTTATCTATTTTATAAGGCTTATTATTGATGTATTTTTTAGAATAAAAACACTCTAGAAGATTCTGCAATGTTACTGTCTCAAATAATATGTTTGCCATTATAGTATTCACTATTAAAAGATAACTATAGTTAATTCTTTTATAGTATAATGTCTTCTTTTTACCAATTTAGAAACTTGAGTTTAAGAGTTTTTACAATGTAGAGGGAGCATGGCACAGTGATTGTTCCAGTCCAGGTCACTTCCCTGTCCAAAGACATCACCCAGAGGAAATGGAAGACTCCTTACCAGTAACAGTACACACCATGGTGACTGTTCACACTGTGATGCTCCTATACAATTTTAATTAAGCTCAACAGACACCTGGTATCCTAATGTGTCTCACTCAAAGTACAAAGAAAAAAAAATCAGCAATAATTGGGAGACACTGCAAATAACCTGAAAATAAATGCATGTTTTGGCCTTATCAAGAATGCTTACACCAGAGTCACAAACTCAATGGCTAATGGGTCAGAAAGGTAAAATAATTAAGGGCAGTCAGGTGTAAGAAACGGGGGTACTGACAAGCTGGAGGCACACATGCTTATCTAAAGGCATTCAAATTAAAAGAAAAAAAATTTTAACATTGCGCAGGCCAAACAAAAAACATATGTGGGCTATTCTCCAACTTCTAGCTTAAAGCAGATTAAGAATAAATGAAGATAAATTGAGACCATAGTCTCATCTTGAACTTGCAAACTCCCAACTTTGTTGTTGTGATGTAGTCAATTCAATATTAAATGAGGGGGCCATTCCTTGTCATTTTTAAAATTGTCCTTAACCTCTTTTCTTCATTAGGTCTTGGGAACATTTTTAAGTACAATGCCCAGCTCCTCATATAGATTCTTAAAAAACAAAAAACAAAAAACAAAAAAAGAAAATTATTCTTCAAGATGTTGTACACAATTCATGAAGATTCACCTGTATCCTCAGTGGCTGAGGACAATACTGAGGAGATACCACCTTGGCGGCTAAGATTCAGAGTTTTGACATTTCTTCGTATAGGCTTGCCTGGAGTCATCGTATTTTCTGACAATATGGAAGAATTCAAGGATGATGTAATTTCCTCTTTGTAAGCACGTTATATCCATGCTACAGAAGCCTTAGAATCCAGTCATGTTCAAACATAACACTGTGACAAAAAGCGAAGGTCATGTGTCTTCCAGATTAACAATCTCTAGAGTACATACACCTGCAATCAGATGCATCAATCAAGCTTTCCACTAAATCTGCCCTTTGTACTCAGGAACTATTGAGTCACATAATAAAACTTCTGAGTCAAATCATCATCTGAAGGCATTTAACAGTATTCCATTCAATATTGAAATTGCATGAGTTTTGAGCTTACAGCTCATGAATCCCAGCCTGCATACTCATCAAGGGGCATCGCCTAGAAAATCCATTGGAGGCTAGAGGAGGGTTTCACTTCAATGAAGCAGTCTGTGGACTTCCTACTGCCCGGCGTGGATAATAAGACTCCTGTGCTTTCATCTGTCCAACCGGAAGCCCTGAGTTTGAACTGGTTAAGAGCACTGCAGTGAAATCTTCGGCAAATTCCTCAAAGGAGCTTACTCTGCAAATTATTTCTGTGAGCAACACATCACCCACTCTTGAAGCTCCTTTAGTCTTTGCCTTCAAAATAATCCTGACATGAAAAAAAGATGGCAGCACTGGCATTGGACCAACCATATCAGAGTCCAACTTGATTTGCACCTGTAATTTCCCTGAGGAAATGAAATACCTGAAATAATTCAGACACTAATTTCTTCATGAAGAATTTAAGTTGTTTTCCACTTTAAAGCAAACACTTTGTCTGCCTATAGTCCTGAATAAATAAACTGGTGGTAATTTCCATTTTGTTTAGTCTACATAACGTTTTTGCACTGTTTTAAATTATAATTTGGTCACCCATGAATACTTTTTGGTAAATCTCACTTCAGGATGTTTTTGAACCTGGGAAAGTATCAACTTGGATCAATCAACTTGGTAGCCTTCCTGTTGCCAATTTAAGAAAACACATTTTTAAAGGAATAGATAACTATGGAACAGAAAATAGGCAAGGAGAATCTTCATTTTAAGCAGACTTTACAACCTACCACATTAGCACATACTGAGCAGTGCTTCCATTAATGATCTTGTCAGACAATAAATGTGCTTTTTCCAAAGAAGAAAACTACATCCTGAATTCTTCATATTCATTATCTAGTCAAATAGCTAGCAATTTTTATGTGTTATAAAAGTTTGTCCATCCCAAAACTCAGCCTGAAAATTTAAACACCAAACATCCATAATACACATCAGCCTTTCATTTTTTCCCAGATCATTAAGACGTCTGAGAAACTGACCTATATAAGCAGTCTGAAATAAAAGATTAAGGTTTCTTCAATTATTATACTACTTGTTCTCCAACTAAAGAAAATAACTTCCTAGGAAGCAAGAATAATGAATTTAGAACAAACTGAAAGAAAGAAATTTAAACTACTTGTCTAAATTATCTCAAATTTTTTAAGTGTCCCAGCTCTACACTTAAACTCTAATTTGTTATCAGATTGTTTTTCCCAGGGTGTTATTGGGAGGACAAAAATGAAACAAAAAAGGACCCACCAATTCATGTATATGACAGGTAAGAGATACACTGCTTTCTGTACTTGGTTTTTCCTCCAATTAAAGTTTCCTGGTAAAAATCACATTACCTTCGGCTACTTGATGATCCAGCCCGATTACCTGGGCCATTACTTGAAACGACTGATATTGCATTTGCAATGGCCTCAACAGCAGAAAGCCTTTCTGCAAATGTATTTCTTTCAGAACGCTCTGCTTCTGAAAAATAAGAGAAAAAATTAAGATCAATTTAAGCTTCAAACTAATATGCTGAGTATTTACAGTCCACTAAACATTAATCTCTATATATTTAGTACTCTAATTCACATACTAGATAACCAATTGTTCAATTTTTCCTCCTTAGAGCAACAAACACTTAAGACAGATTCAACTATATGATCTTTCATATGTGATTTATTTCCTTATTCTGCCTTACTTTTCAATCTCCAAAGGTCATTAATAAAAAGACTGAAGTTTAGCTTTAACCATTAAAATAGAAAAAGACCTACTTACCGGTATTTCAGTCTTAGTTTATACACTACATATAATCCTTACTGATTCAATGATAATGACATAAAGGACAGAAACCTGCAAAGCACTATTCAAAAAGGTAGCTACCAGAATATCATCAGCAAATTCAAAATAAGAAAAACATTATCAATTACACATTTACACTTTGTTTTCAATTTCTCCCTACATGTAGCCAATTAAAAACTGTGGCAAAAAAGCTTGTTTACTTTCCAAAAACATGTAACACCTCACTAAGTGATTTTTCTCCTCTACATTCTGATAATTTAGATAAAAGTTGCCTCGATGTAACTTGGCTTAACATGCTAAATAATTCCCATGTAGTAAAAGTCATCTGCAATTACAAAATAAGTAAAGTTCATTTAGCACTACAAATCCAATTCGTACATATCACAGAGAATAGTATTAAAGACAATAAAAACACTGGTGAAAAATTTTACTTGTTACATATTCATCTTTACCGTCTGAGAAAGAAAAAAAAAAAGGTACACACAAATTATTTATAGTGATTTGCTTTTCTTTACCAATTATTACATTTTCAAAATTGTCTAAAAACTCCTTTCAAAGACCTTGCTATAGTTCTTAATCTCACCCTCTTCTTCTTTAGTTTCTTTATTGCTGGTTGGAAAGCAAACTGATACACAAGCATGCAAAATATTTCGATTTCCATCACATCTGTGGCTGATGAACGTCTGCAGCATCTGTAGATTCTGCTCTAAAACAACCGCTTGCTCAAGATTCATTAGATATTGTCGACAGGCCTCATAGTCACAGCGCAGAATGTGTTGCATTAAAGTTTGTTTCTGTGCTCAGACAAATTAGGGGGAAAAACCTCAATGAATTTGAGTAGCACATTACATATATTAAAAATTTCTCACAGCCAACACAATAATATATAATCAGATTTGCAAATAAGTAGAGATAATTTCAGGTGGCCTACCAAAAGAAACAGAACTTAAGGGTACGCTTATGCAGAACATACAATCTAATTAGAACCCTATTAATAATGATAGCCAATTAAGCAAAGGATATAAATTTTACTCCAGGCTTACTCTCACCTTCTTAGGCTTTTGTGTGTGTGTGAGACAGAGTCTCACTCTGTTGTCCAGGTTACAGTGCAGTGATGTGAACATAGCTCACTATAGCACTGACCTCCGGGGTTCAAGTAATCCTCCCACCTCAGCCTCCCACGTAGCTGAGACCACTGGCATGCACCACCACAGCGAACTGACATTTTGTAGAGACAGAGTCTTGCCATGTTGCCCAGGCTGGTCTCAAACTCCTGGGCTCAAGTGATGCCCCCACCTCGGTGTCCCAAAGTGCTGGGATTACAGGCGTGAGCCACCCACACACCTCTTATGCTTTTAAAGGTTATATTAAAACCAAAACCTTCACGTCTGCAGGAATCATGACAGGTGTAATTTAATTACCAAAGACATGGTGGCATTGATAAATATTTACAGAACAGATCATTAACTATCTGACAAAGAGCATGAACATACCAAGAAGTTCATTCTTTCAGAATGGAAAAACTATAGTTACGGAGTATTTAATGAACTGAATATAAAGCTTTAGTTTTATAAAACAAAGTTGTTCATTTTAACTGTAACTAGAAAAAAGTATATGGGAAAAGGGCATGTGGGAATATAAAGGAAAAAAAACTGCATTTGAACAACTTGCCACCTTCTGGAAAACTGTCAAAATAAACTCTCCCCTCTCCCCAACTTTAGAGTGGGTGGAGGAGATGTCCACACAAGAAAACACACCTAAACAACTATTTTCTGTACCAACCACATGTGAAATAGGCCACTTTGATTGTGGAACTAACGACTGCTCTGAAGTAACCTCATCAATAGCAAGCTCCAGTTCACGAGGAGCTTAATTCTAAACTTGCCAAAACATAGAGAAATTTATACGTAATATGTTGAGAAAATGTTAAAGTCTCCCTGAATAACAAAGAGCAGAGTACTTCCAAAGGGCAAGTAAAATCAAGATATTTTGGTGTACACTGCTGTAATGTACACTAGAGTTTCAAGCAATAGCCAGTTATTTAGTTAGAAGCAGCTACTCTACATGAAACTCTCATCTCCAACCTGTCAGACTGTAGTAGATGGGGCTCTCACACTGAGGGTTATCAGTAGTACTTAGTTATGTTACAAACAGAAAAGTTCACTCTGCATCACTATATGTTACATCTGTCACTTATTCTTTTTTTTTTTTTTAAATTATACTTTAAGTTCTGGGGTACATGTGCAGATCATGCAGGTTTATCACACAGGTATACATGTGCCATGGTGGTTTGCTGCCTCCATCCCCTCGGGTCACCTACATTAAGTACTTCGCCTAATGCTATCCCTCTCCAATCCCCCAACCCCCTGCTATCCCTCCCTTAGCCCCCCCAACCCTCTGACAGGCCCTGGTGTGTGATGGTCCCCTCCCTTTGTCCGTGTGTTCTCATTGTTCAACACCCACTTATGAATGAGAACATGCGGTGTTTGGTTTATGCTTTTGTGGCAGTTTGCTAAGAATGATGGTTTCCAACTTCATCCATGTCCCTGCAAAGGACATGAGCTCATCCTTTTTTATGGCTGCATAGTATTCCATGGTGTGTCTGTGTCACATCTTCTTATCCAGTCTATCATTGATGGACACTTGGGTTGGTTCCAAGTCTTTGCTATTATGAACAATGCCACAATAAATACGTGTCCATTGTCCTTATAATAGAATGTTTTATAACCCTTTGGGTATATACTCAGTAATGGGATTGCTGGGTCAAATGGTATTTCTAGTTCTAGATCCTTGAGGAATTGCCACACTGTCAGAGTTCACTAAAAAATTTCCTGTGGGTCTACTGTGTGGTAGGCTCTAGTCACTGAGGTGCAAAGACTAATGATGTCACACCTTATCCCTACCTGCGGGATGATGACTCTACCTGTCAGATGCTGACAAAGAGATCACAGAATCAAATGCCAACACCTGAAGTAATATAAATGAGGGAGGGAGGCTGTGTGTAAAAAAGATAACAGAAGCTATATATTAAATGACATCACTTGGACTCAGAGCAACAAACTCTAAGCAGTGAGGACTGCAATGAATTGGAAAGACCAGACTAATGTTTTTGGGATGTAGATTACGAGGCCCAATTACACCAGATCTTCTAATTTTTTGAGAGCAACTGAAAATCTGGATTTTATATACAAATCCTGTGATTTTTCAATGCTGGTAACCAATGGAGAATTCTAAAATGATATGAACGCTATTTCTAGGCATCAAGTTCAGACCACCACTACCTCCGTATCATCACCTCCTTATAGTTTGAAACCACTAGTGCAGTAGGTTATAAGCGAAGCTAAACTAAGAATGAGTCTGGATCTCTAAATAAAAGCTTACATACAGTGCTCATAAGCACCTGGATTCAGTCTATTTTAGATGCAGTTCTAAAGAGTACTTCTCACCTCCAACCTAATGGAGGGTGAATATGCTCCCATATTAAGTTGCATTTCCATCCTTTATGGAAAAACTGCTCCAAAAAGTTGTATTTATCTTCAGTTTCTCACCTCTCATTTTCTCCTAAGCTCACTCTAATGATGCCTTCATCCCCGCTATCAACAACGACCTAGATGGACCCAAATCCAACAGTCAATATTCAGTATTCACTTCACTGACCTACGGCATCATTTGATACAGCTGATCCCTGCATCCTGCTTGACACATGCTCTTCATTTGGCTTCCAGGACGCAACTCATTCTAGCTTTCCTCCAACCCTGTAGATGTTTCTTCTCAATCTCCTATGCTGGTTACTCTTTATCACTCAGAAATTTAAATGCTGGGACTATTCTCATGGCTCAGTCCTTGGACCTTTCCTCCTCACAACCTGCATAATCTCGTTAAATATAATTCCTCTAAAAAACAACTCCAAAGTAAATTTCTCCAGCTTGATTCTTTCTCTCTTGGTCAGATTTACACATCTAACTTTCTACTAACCACCTCCTCTTGGTTCAGGAATTTGTCTGTCAGAAATCTTCACCTGTCTAAAACCAAACTCCTAAACCTTCACCTTCACTTCTTCTACCAGTAGAGACATATCTATCAGAATGTCTTCATACTCACTTCTATCAGAAGAGACGTCGTAAACTTCACGTCTAAAACCAAACTCTCACTGAATCTTCTTCACCTCTAGTCTTCAACTCAATAAATGACAACTTCATTTTTCCAAAACCTTTCACCCTCTTGCTTCATCTATTCGATAGCCTACATTTAGCCACTAGAAAATCCATTAGTTTTACCTTAAAAATCTAGTACAGTCATGTGCTGCATAAAAAACATTACAGTCAGTGATGGACCAGATACACGACTGTGGTCTAAGATTATAATGGAGCTGAAAAGTTCCTACTGCCTAGTGACATTTTAGCTGTCGTTAAATCATACCGCAACACATTATCCATGTCTTTGTGACAGTGCTGGCATAAACAAACCTACCATACCGCCAATCATATAAAAATTTGATAATGATTTAAAAAACTAGGTTACTGGTTTCTAAAGTATTTATTGTATTTTCTTTGGTTATTTTAGAATGCACTTCTTCTATTATTTTGTTTTTTAAGTTAACTAAAACAGTCTAAGGCAGGTCCTTCAGGAGATATTACAGAAGGCATTGTAAATTATACATTTTTTAAAAAGATAAATTTTAATAGAAAAAAGTGCTTAATACCTGAGTGATGAAATAATCTGTACAAAAAACCCTGTGCATGAGTTTACTTTGCAGTAAAACTTCACATGTACCCCCAAGCCTAAAAGTTTTTTCTTTCAGAAAGAAAATAAACATCTGCCCCAAAAACAGTATCTTAAGGATATAAAAAAGTATTTTTATACAGCTGCACAATGTGTCTGTTTTTTGTTTTTTTAAGACAGGGTCTCACTCTGTCACCCGGCTAGAGTGCAGTGGCACGATCTCAGCTCATTGCAACCTCCACCTCCACCTCTCAGGTTCAAGCGATTCTCGTGCCTGAGCCTCTTGAGTAGCTGGGATTACAGGTGCAATCACGTCCAGATAATTTTTGTATTTTTTGTAGAGACAGGATTTTGCTGTGTTGCCCAGGCTGGCCTCGAACTCCTGACCTCAAATGATCTGCCCACTTTTGCTTACCAAAGTGCTGAGATTACAGGTACGATCCACTGTGCCCAACTGTGTACAACGTGTTTTAAGTGAATTATTACTACAAACAAGTCAAAAGGTTAAAAAATAATTTTAGCATAGCTGAAGTGTACAGTAATAGCATAAGCCTTCACATTCACTTACCACTCACTCACTGACTTACCCAGAGCAACTTCCAATCTTCAAAGTTTCATTTGTGCTAAATGCCCTATACAGGTGCACCTTTTTATCCTTTAAATTGTATTTTTACTATACCTTTTCTAAGTTTAGATATATGTTTATGTATACAAATACTTACCACTGCGTAACAAATGCCTACAGTATCCAGTATAGAAATATATTATATAGGTTTGTGCCCTAGGAGCAATAGGCTTTACTCTCTAGGTTCATGTAAGTACACTCTATGATGTTTGTACAACAATGACATCACCTAACAATGTATTTCTCAGAATGTATCCCTGTCATTAAGCAACACATGACTATGTATCTAGAATCTAGCCACAATTCACTCATATCTCCACCCTCTGGGCTAAGTCACTATCATCTCCCACCTGGATTATTATAATAAGCCTCTTAACTGGCACTCCTACTTACTCACATTCACCCTAATACTTTCAGCACATCCCAAGTGATCCTTTTAAAATGTTAAGTGATATCAGGTCAATCTCGACTGAAACTGTTCCAACAGCTTCTAATGCATTGTCTCCACATCTAACAAATACTCAACTACAACAAACCACAACATGTTTAAAACTAAATTCATCCGCCAGGCATGGTGGCTCACGCCTGTAATCCCAGCTCTTTGGGAGGCCAAGGCAGGCAGATCACGAGGTCAAGAGATAGAGACCATCCTGGCCAACACAGTGAAACCCCATCTCTACTAAAATATAAAAATTAGCTGGGCGTGGTGGTGCACATCTGTAGTCTCAGCTACTCGAGAGGCTGAGGCAGGAGAACTGCTTGAACCTGGGAGGCGGAGGTTGCAGTCAGCCAAGATCGCGCCACTGTACTTCAGCCTGGCGCCTGGCAACACAGCGAGACTCTGTCTCAAAAAAAAACTAAATTCATCCTTTTCCCTTATCCCATTTGTTCCCCGCTCCTATATTTCCTCTCTACCATCAACCATGCCCAAATCAGAAACTTTAGTCTTTTCATTCGCTGCTAAAATCCAGTTACCAAGCTTTATAGCTTCTATTTCCTTAAGATCTCTTAAATTCATCCCCTCCTTCCACATTTCCAAAAGTTGACGTTTATTTTGTTTCTAACCTGGATTATTAATTATTTATTTACTTATTTATTTATTTTGAGATGGAGTCATGCTCTGTTTGCCCAGGCTGGAGTGCAGTGGTGCAATCTCAGCTCACTGCAACCTCTGCCTCCCAGGTTCAAGTGATTCTCTTACCTCAGCCTCCTGAGTAGCTGGGATTACAGGCATGTGCCACCATGCCTGGCTAATTTTTGTATTTTTAGTAGAGATGGGGCTTCACCATGTTGGCCAGGCTGGTCTCAAACTCCTGACCTCAGGTGATCTGCCCATCTCCGCCTCCCAAAGTGTTGGGATTACAGGTGTGAGCCACCACACCCAGCCTACATTAACCTTTTTATCTGATCTCTAAACTTCTGATCTCTATCAACTGTTCTCTAAACACCCATCAGCCACTGCTAATCTTTTTTAAAAAATCAGAAGCATGCCATTCACTGACTTATAATCCTCCTCCTCCTAGCTTTCAGGCTAAAGTTTAGGTAACATTAGGTGAGCACACAAACACCTTAGTGCCTTGTCTCCAGCCTTTTCAGTTGCTACTCACGGATCCATAGGACACCTACCAGAATTCTGGTCATATCAAAAGAAAGTACACTTTCTCCCAACTTATTAAGATGATTCACAAAAGTTGCTCTTGGTCCCTGGGCTGACACCTCCCAACTCCATCACTGTGTCTAGGGGACCCCCATTTGATCCATCCAGGTATCACTTCTTTAAGGAAGTCTTCTGTACAGTCACAGTATGATTTCTATCTCTCCCCTTTGTACTCCTACAACATGTGCACACCTTGCTCAAACACTTCAATTACACCATAATCACTGATTTACTTGTCTATGTTGTCCTAATAGACTATTAGCTCTTTCAGGGAAGAAAGGGGCAATGAATGATCTATTCAAGATTTTTGCAAGATCTATTCAAGATTATTTAGTGGTGTTTTCTGAATTAAAATGCCCAGTAGTTTCAAAACTCAAATTACCTCTACAGCCATGATGATAATAGCAGCTTTCTTTTTGATTGTTGAATTGGCAGGAAGATTTATTAAAGAATGCACACCCATTCCAAGACTACTAATAGGTGGAAGATCAAGCCAATCAGGATCCCTTATTCCTCCCATGCAATCTTTGGCCATTGGGTAGATAGTACCATTTCCATCTCGAAGAATAATGGGAGATTCCTGTAATAATAGAAAAATGGTAAAGTTTGACTCCTAATAAAAAAAAATGTATCCCATTTTTACGACAGGCATTTGTTTCCAAATTAGATTTTAGTAATAATAATCAAATAAGAAACCTAGTATTAAAATGTGCTCAATATTCTAAACTTCTGAATAACTTACTATCAAGCTAACCAGAGCCAGACCCCCTAACTTCACAAAAATGCCAGTGTTGTCATCACTTTTCAAAAGCAAAAACGAGCCTCTACCTGTCCAGCAGTGAAAATGGCTACATTCCTCTCATTCTGACCAAGGAAAGCAATGCTGCTTGTAGGAAAATTATTTTCCTGTTCTGCTTTTCCTGTAGCAAGATCAAAGATACAGTACCGGACCCAATTTCCAGTCTTCAGAACAGCATGAACACCTTCAGAAGCACATAAATGAGAACAAAACTGTTATACTTCTTATCTCTAATAAACATCTACCATATTTTAAAAGTTAACTTCTTTGGTCACACTTTAAGTCAAGTCAAACAGATACATGCCATTCCATAATGTTACAGACAGTGAACCAAAAAATGCCAATGCCTTGAATTATTTTCTCATATTCCCATTTCCTGAACAAGTATTAATGAAATATACAATATGCCAGCTGAAAAAGTTACAAAATTTACCTTTGGAGTCTACATTCACTGCTAATATTTCTGTTTTTTCAGGTATACAAAGCTTTTTAGGAGTCCTCTGGAAACAGTCGGGAACCTTTGGTGTTCCACCAGTTTTGACAACCTGCATGACACAAAAGGAATTTTGCTTTTCAAAATTCCATAATAAACTCAAGGAGTCTGTCCCAGCATTCACCTGCGGAATGACTTCTTTACACTTACCTGCAGTTCATCAATTCTAAGTAACCTACAATCCTGCAGGAGAGAAGAAGGGTCAGCATCTGGACCAGAGCTGCTCTGACAATTTGTATTACTGGATGTTCCTGGGAATTTTACAGCAACATAGGCACCATCCACTTTTAGCACCTGGAAGTACAGGCAAATTCAATGAACATTAACATTAGCTTACATAAAATCAACAGGCAAATTCTATTCGCTGAACTAATTTAACATTAAAGGAATCCAATTCTTTGTATGTTTCTTCAGTGATCACCAAGTTATAAAATTAACCTAGACAGACTCACCAAAGCTTTGCTATTGATGTCTATATCCAAGACTCATATGCTGGAGAAAACTGACCCACAAAGCCAGTGATTACAGTCTGCAAATGTTTTCAGCAATCAACTGAAAAACTTAAGTATATAGCCCATGAAATTTTCCCATCTCCTTCCTCTCTTAATTATATTAAAGCAGCTTTCTGTCCGACAGAACTGTCTTGACAATGGCACTGTGCTATATCGGCAGTGTCCAATATGGCAGCCATTAGCCGTAAGTGGCTACTGAGCACTTGAAATGAAGCTAATGTGACTAAGGAGCTGACTTTTTAAAGTTATTTAATTTTAACAAATTTAAATAGCCACATATACAGCTAGTGGTTACTACATGGTCAACACAGGGATAGGGTCAGTAATGCACAGAAAGACAAGCATAGAATTTAAAACCAGGACAAATCTGGGTCCCACTTCTGCTACTTGATGCTTTTGATTTTAAGGCAGTATCTTATTCTTAGAAAAAAAAACACCTACCCATAAACTACAGGTCTATTTTGAGAATCAAATGAAACAGTGTATGAGAAAGACCTCTGTAAGCTGCAGAACCTGGTATATCTGCTCTTTCCTTTTAAGCATAAATGAAAGACTACCACATTTCAGAAACTACTGAGTAATCACAAAAACCTTTACTTTGCAGATATTCTGCAACTGTAGGTACATTTTAAATATTGTCAGTAGAAGAGTGAAATTAATGGCATTCAAACTGACAGTTTCATAGAAGGCAAAACTTTCTTCAAGAAGAAGAGAAAAAGTGGAAGGTGATCTGTAGTAAGATTTTTCAGTACTAAGGAAGAATTTTAAATGTAATGGAAGATGACCTCAATTAGAACTAACAAATCCAAAGAATGGGCTGAATCAAAAAGTAATGTATCTCTGTGCAACTTTTCTACAAATCTAAAATTATTCCCAAATAATTTTTTTTTTTAAAGCAACATATCATCATACATGCTCAACAAGGAGAGGCATAATCCCTTCGTGGGTCAGGGACAAAGACAGACCTGCATCAGATGCGGGGGGTGCAACTAAAGATACCACTGAAGATGGTAAATAAAACAGCCCTGAAGAAAGGACTCAGATATCAACAACAAATCCTTGGATAACCAACATCAATACAGTTCTGTCAGTAATTAATTCTTAGCTATTTTGAACAAACCTTGCCAACAGGAACATTCTTGACATCTTCCACAAAAACCACTTCCCGAAGAGACCACTGCTCTTCATTCACCTTTTCCTCTTCTTTTGGTGCAGGGGTTGACCGTCGTCGTTCTTAGACAACAACAAAATGGTAAGTACCAAAAAGAAAATGTAAAAGAGACTTTATAGATTTCAACTAAATTTATAAGAAAGATTACCTTTAAAGGGATACATAAGTGAAGTTTCTCAAAAACTTCCTAAGCTACTGCTTTATGGAGTTTTCTGATCAGTCTGTACTTCAAATAAATTCACAGTGAAGAACAGCTATAACCATTCATGTTTAATTGTATTAACACTATTATAAATAAGTGCAAAGCAACAGGGTAAAATGTATTTTGTACTCTCAAAATTAGGGTTATCTGACCGAAGTTTAAAAAGGAAGATCTGCCAGACTGTTGTTAAAACTATCACATAACTATTAAAGTTTACACTATAAAATTTATTTTAAGGAACTTTTAGAAAAATTCTTTCTATCCATGGTGCGGTAGTAAGTCTAGGTTTATAAATTCTACAGATTTTCAGCAAAAGTTGTGACCAAGACATAACCAATTTACAATAATAAGAGTCTCAACAAAAGTGAGTAGACAGATTAGCTAGCGGCAATTATTTCCATTACTGTAATGAATTTCTCATTTTTTATAAAACTCTAATTCTGAGAAACGACAGAAATAGTCACACTGTAAATGCCATCTTTCTAATCAAAGAAAGTTATGCAAAGAAATCACAAAAGTAGAAATACAAATCATACAAAAAGATATAAAAAATGATATGAGTTGTTTTAAATCAGAAACAAACTAAACACAGTTGTCTGCCTAAAACCTTATTTTTGAGCAATGTGTACAACAAATAAAACTTACTATATGGCATTGATGCACTGCTGGCAATTGAGGACGCATCACTACATGTGGATGCTGGAGACGGTGGAGGACCCATCTCTGTTTTCACTGGCTCCTGCTTACTTTCAGGCCTGAGATAAGAAGTAAGATTCTCCTTGTAATTAGGGAAATGAAATAATAGAAACTAGTATTTTTTTAGACAAGTTTTTTTCTTAGAATGAATATTAAAAACTTTAAATTGTGTATTTATATTAATTTTTTTCACTGTATATTTTTAAGACTCAAGGAAAGAAGGCACACAATGTATGCTTTCAAACAGTGGTTTAATATGGGAAGGAAAAATATAAAGGCTGTCAACAACTTGAGACAGTAATTCAGATAAGCTTTATCTAGAAATAACAACAACATTTACACTTAATTTATCAACACAGCTTTATCAAAGCCTTTTGAGCAAACAAGTTCCACACTGCTAAGATTTGGGCATGGCAATTTAACTGAAAAAAAATGGTAAAGGCAAGTAAAATCCTACTAGACCATTAATTTCTTACACTTCAAAGAAGGAACACTACTCACAATGATCTATAAAAATTTATTCTTAAATCATCCAGTGACAAGATTAAAAAATTAGCCCTCTTTAATGAATTATTTAATACTCTGTTTAAGTAACTACAGCAACTAAACAGCATTCTACAGATAGTAAAATCATAATAAATATTTTTATTCATTAAAGGCAGATGTAAGTTTTTAATGAGAAAAGTCATGGATTACTCACAGATTTGTTACTTATATACCTGTTATAATCTGGACTATCATCTTAACCCTCTTGTTTCTTATTACTCTCACCAGAAATTTCACCTGAGTTTAGAAATAATCCAAAAGAAAACCGGTATGATTTTCATTGGCATCTTAACAAGAGTGCTCAGTATAAGCACACAGTGAATACTCCTGGCTGCTCTACAAATCCTGTGACGGTGGGGAGAAGCCAATACTGACTAATCACTAGCATACCTTTAAAGTGAACGCATTGCAATGACTAGCAAACAAGGGTACTACTAACATGAAAATGACTATGTTCTTAACATTTAATTTCACTTAGCTCTTCTGCTAACAGAAATGGCTGATTTCAAGGAAGATCTTTAAAAAGTTCATAAATCACAGGCTTTAAATAGGATATTCTAATCTTGTTTATATTTGCAAACATCAAAATTATTTCAAATGTTCTTTATAAAGTTCATAAGGAAAATGTTTTGTTACTTTTTAGTACAAAATTCAATGTAATTAGGAGAAAAATCTATAAATCTTTTTTTAAAAAAACAAGACAGAGAAAGAACACTAAAACTGAAAGCAAAACCTTAATTAGGTATGAAGTTCAATAGCTTTGGTTTGTTAAAAATTACATTTAACTTAACGGTAATCACTGTTTCTACATTTAAGTTTGCACTTTTAACACTGAGAGGAATAACAGCAGTAAACTTATTAAATTTATAATCATAACATCTGAGTATAAGTGGAAAGTAAACCAAAAATTTTTAGAACTTTAAGTATCTCTATGTACAGTAAAATCCTTATCATTTTTCAACACCTGAATACATTTAGGGAAAAAAAAATACATCGACGTTTTAAATGTTATTTCTGGAACAGAATATCACTACAATTCTACATATCTATACTGGTCAACTATTTTTATAAGAGTACGAAAAATAGTTATTTAAAAATTTTACTGAAGTTTTAAAGTTCACGTGCCAAACAACCAAATTATAGTACAAATCATTATTTTTAAAGATGAGTAGATTTTTCTAAAAGCACAGGTGTTAAGATCTCTACATCACACTCCAAACAATAAGCCAGCCCCAGAATGTGGGGCCATACAAAACTCAGTGGTGTTTCTATTCACATATCTCTTCAAACCAAAAAATGTTTACAAATTCTTTACAGATATTTCCCTCTCCAGTACATTAACCTGTAAAACTCTTTTCAATAATCAAGATGTAGGCAGGATGTTAGGTAGAAGTTAAGATGATTACACAAGGAGAGAGGACAATATCGGCTTAATAGTAAGGCTGAAACATATTATTACTGCCACAAAAACACCTGCAAAGGATACAATCTTAAACAAGGACAACAAAAGAGAACACTACATTGTCATCTGGCCATCAAAATCAACTATTAATATAAAAATATTATCCATGTTACAAACAGTAAAATTTAGCAATTCCTTTCAACTTTCCTAGGAATCTTAACAAGACCCTATCACGTTAGGAGTTTACAACTTCACTATACACCTCTAAGTCTTCTTTGATTATTCCCATTCATATGCAGAGCAAACAAGGAACTGGTATAAAAGCAAGATTAGTTAAGGTATAGTACTTACTTAGCTTCAGTAGTTTTGCTGGCTTTTTCCATGTTTTTCAAGCTTTCAGGAGATCTAAGTTGAAATCTACAGCTGTCATTCATATTCCAAACTGACTCCATTAAGACACCAACTTTAGGAATCCCAGCACTAATTGAAAATGCAACTGCTCCAGCATGATAAAGAGGATTATTTCTCAAGCATACCTAGAAAACAAAAGAAAACTGCCATCAAGATGACATAACTTCAAAAAATATATAATATTTATTTCAAATGGATGAAATACAATACATAAAAGTACTGGGCTTCCTATGTTTCCCAATATAATCTTACTTACATATAAATAAGGCCAAAAAAGCATCACCTTAAAGGTCTTAAGAAAATGTTTTTCTAATATTAGGGAACAGGAATAATTTCAACATGTTTGCTAAAAATTTAGCATTAACCTTAAATTTTCATACAGCAAATATCCCAACCATTCTGCTATTAAAAAAACAGAACAGGCCAGGCACTGTGGCTCACACTTGTAATCCCAGCACTTTGGGAGGCTGAGGCGGGCAAATCACAAGGTCAAGAGATTGAGACCATCCCGGCCAACATCGTGAACCCCGTCTCTACTACAAATAAAAAAATTAGCCAGGCATGATGGCGTGCACCTGTAGTCCCAACAACTGAGGCTGAGGCAGAAGAATCACTTCAACCCGGGAGGCAGAGGTTGCAGTGAGCCAAGATCACGCCACTGCACTCCAACTCCAAGATCACTGCCACTGACAGAGTGAGACTCCATCTTAAAAAAAAAAGCAGAGCAGGAGAGACATCCAAGATGGCCAATTAGAAGCAGCTCAGGATTGTAGCTCCCACTGAAAGCACAGAGAGTGAGTGGACGCCACATTTTCAGACGAATTTTCATTGCCCACGGACCAAGAGATTCTTGGCGGAGGAGCCCCACAGGTCGCCAACGCGACTCTTTTGGCCGGCGCGGCCGTTTTGCAGGCGCCCCGGCGCAGCGGTTCTCAGTCCGGAGTATACGGGACTGAGTGCCCTTTGGTTGGCGTTGGAGCTCCGGGAAGGCCAAGTCTCCCATTCAGCTGATTGAAAAGCGGACTGAAGTGGGGAACCAGACTGGGAGATTCCCGGGTAGAAAAGCACCACGAATCTTAACGCCGTTGTTTCAGCCGGGGTAGTGGGTCGCCACAGGGGAAGGCTGGTCCCCCGCCAACAACAACAACAAAAAAAACAGCAATTGGAACTGTTCAGGATTCAGAATTTCACAGCAGGTACAGCTGAACCCGGGAAGGTCCAGCTTTGTGGGGGAGGGGGTGTCCGCCGAAGGAAAACTAAGAAACACAAAAAACTTTACCACCACCAAGCTGGACATCCACTCAGAGACCTAATCTGAAAGACAGCAATTACACAGACGACAGGTGGATAAATCCACAAAGATGGGAAGAAACCAGCGCAAAAAGGCTGAAAACACCCGAAATCAGAATGCCTCTCCCCTCTCCTCCTACAGAGGATTGCAGTTCCTCATCACCAAGGGAACAAGGCCTGATGGAGAATGAATGTGAGGAATTGATAGAATCAGGCTCCAGAAGGTGGATAATAAGAAACTTCTGTGAGCTAAAGAGTATGTTCTAACCCAATGCAAAGAAACTAAGAACCTTGAAAAAGGTTTGACGAAATGCTAACGAGAATAGACAATTTAAAGAGGAATATAAGTGAACTAATAGAGCTGAAAAACACAATACGAGAACTTCGCGAAGTATGCACAAGTTTTAACAGCCGAACTGATCAAGCAGAAGAAAGGATTTCAGAGGTCGAAGACCAACTTAATGAAATAAAACGAGAAGACAAGATGAGAGAAGAAAGGGTAAAAAGGATGAGCAAAGTCTCCAAGAAATATGGGACTATGTGAAAAGACCTAATCTACGTTTGATAGGTGTACCTGAATTGTGATGAAGAGAATGAATCCAAGCTGGAAAATATTCTTCAGGATATTATCCAGGAAAACTTTCCCAACCTAGCAAGGCAGGACAATACTCAACTCCAGGTAATACAGAGACCACCACAAACATTCCTCAAAAAAAGCAACCCCAAGGCACATAATCATTAGATTCACCTGGGTTGAAATGAAGGCGAAAATACTAAGGGCAGCCAGAGAGAAAGGTCAGGTTACCCACAAGGGGGAAGCCTATCAGACTCACAGCAGATCTCTCAGCAGAAACCCTACAAGCCAGAAGAGAGTGGGGGCCAATATTCAACATCCTTAAAGAAAAGAACTTTCAACCCAGAATTTCATATCCAGCCAAACTAAGTTTCATAAGTGAAGGAAAAATAAAATTTTTTACGAACAACCAAGTACTCAAGAGATTTCATTACCACCAGGCCTGCTTTACAAGAGCTTCTGAAAGAAGCACTATATACAGAAAGGAACAACCAGTATCAGCCATTCCAAAAAACCCATCAGTAAGCTGCATCCAGACCCATCCCACATGCAAGGATATACAGAGACTCAAAACAAAGGGATGGAAGAATATTTGCCAACCAAATGGAGAGAAAAAAAAAAATAAAAGCAAGAGTTGCAATTCTCACCTCTGATAAAATAGACTTTAAAGTAATAGAAACCAAAAGAGATAAGAAGGACATTGTACAATGGTAGAGGGATCAATGTAACGGGAAGAGCTAACGATCCTAAGTCTATGTGTACCCAATACAGGAGCACCCAGATACATAGCGCAACTTCTTGGTGACTTACAAAGAGACTTGGACTCCCACACAATAATAGTGGGAGACTTTAATACTACACTGTCAATATTGGACAGATCAATGAGACAGAAGGACAACAACGATACCTGGGACTTGAACTTAGACCTCGAACAAGTAAACTTAATAAACATTTACAGAACTCTCTACTCCAAATCCACAAAACATAAATTTTCTTCAGTAACACATCACATCTATTCTAAAAGTGACCACATGGTTGGAAGTAAATCACTCCCCCAGCAATTGCATAGCATTCCATAGGTTTAAATGAAATATTGGTTGGCTGGCTGTTTGTTATTTTCCTCCCTTATTCCTTCCTGTCTCCATTGTATAACACAATTATTAGTATAAAAGAGCTTTTCAATACCCATTTTTAGACTGCATTCTAGCCTGGGCAATAGAGCAAGATTCCTGTTCTCTCTCCCTCTTTTTTTCTTCTTTTTCCCTTTCTTTCATTCTCTTTTTTTCTTCTTTCTCTCTTACTCTCTTTTTCTTTTCTTTCTTTAAAAAAAAAAAAAAGATCTTGGAAGCTTTCCTGTCAGAAACCAGGGGACTAAGACAAAAAAATAAAAAAATAAAAAAGCAGAGCAGAAATAGAGAAGAAACTAAAAGGGGCTAATAAAACAACTATACTTGTCTGTTTCCTACAATTTGGAATAACTTTTTTCCTTAATTCATGATAGGCTCTATAACTTCATCTCTATAGATAGATGTTTCTTTCTCCCAGAAGACTATTGTTTCCTACTGGCCAGAAGGTTTCATAGATAATTTTTCTTTTAAATTAAAAAAGAGATATATAGACATTAGAGTTAGAAGTTTAACTGGGTTCAGGAGTAAATAAACTATGGAGAGAAAAAAAAACACCTCTCACTATCAGGGACTAACCTCAGGTCACACTCTGAAAACCAATGACCTTCAAGATGGCACTGTCAAACCTACCAACAATAGCTCCATCTTAGATAAGAACATGATTTCTGGAGATATCTTTTGATGTCTCCAGTACCCTCTTACTATGTGACAGATGACCGGTCATGTATATGAACATCATGATTTTCATATAATTAAATATAATTAATTAAATTACATGGCTTATAATTAAATGTAAGAAACGTAACATGATGGTGGTACATCTGAGAAGTGCAGGAACTGGAAACATTGGCTTAGAGGTACAGTTCGATCAAAGAATAGTTGTGTATCATTAACTGTAACTTTGTGGCATAAAATGAACAGTTCTTAAAATGACCTATAAATGCAGATGCAGCTGAATACCAACAGTTCTTTTTGATGTTAAGACGAATATTTTCCTTGTTCTGCATCTGTAACTGCCCTCAACCTCCAGTATTCTACAGGTTTAAAACACAAAATTGGTTCTACACCAAGGTATTTTAACATGCTATCTTTCAGCAATTTAGTGCCAAACTTTTATTTAAAGCTTTTCTTCAGTGCATCTTCAGTATTTTTTCTGCTCTCCCTGCCTTCAGTAATGCCATCCTACCTGCTGATATGGCAGCTGCTGCAACATCCTGCTAGTACATGAGAAAGGGGTAGGAGCAGGGGGAGAAAAGAGAGCAGACCCTGTCCAAAGAAACTAATACAAGGCTGATCAATAATGTTCACAACGTGGGTAATCGCTAAAAATGTTCTGATTGGAAGACCAACAGGCAGAAGAAAACCATGAGTAAGACCTCAAAAAAGGCATCATCAAGAAAGAAAACAAACTGGTACATTTTACTAACTTGTAATGAGAAAAAAAACCTGAACTGAAAGTGTCAGATGAAGAAATTAACACCACATCCTGTAATTTAAAACCATCATTTTGTCTAAGTTTTAAGCATTTGCTAAAATGAATATAAGCATTAAGTTTTACCCAGAAGATAAACCTCAACCACAATGTAATGAATTAGAAGTATAAAAACAGTTCTCAGACTCATTTGATCTCAAGGCCTTTTTTCTTTTTTGAGACAAAGGTCTGTCTCTGTCGCCCAAGCTGGAGTGCAGTGTCATGATCTCGGCCCACTGCAACCTCTGCCTCCCGTGTTAAAGTGATTCTCCTGCCTTAGCCTCCCGAGTAGCTGAGACTACAGGCATGTGCCACCACACCTGGCTAATTTTTGTATTTTTAGGAGACAGTGGGTTTCGCCATGTTGGCCAGGCTGGTCTTGAACTCCTGACCTCAAGTGATCCACCCACCTTGGCCTCCCAAAGTGCTGGGATGACAGGCGTGAGAGCCACTGCGCCTGGATCCTTGTTTCAATATTAAGAATTACTCATGTCCCTTCTCCTCCCGCTGCCCAAGATGCTGAAAGGAAAGAAGGCCAAGAGGAAGAAGGTGGCTCTGGCCCCTGCTGTCGTGAAGAAGCAGGAGGCCAAGAAAGTGGTGAATCCCCTGTTTGAGAAAAGGCCTAAGAATTTTGGCATTGGACATGACATCCAGCCCAAAAAGAGACCTCACTTGCTTTGTGAAATGGCCCCACTATATCAGGTTGCAGTGGCAGACAGCCATCCTCTATAAGTGGCTGAAGTGCCTCCTGCAATTAACCAGTTCACCCAGGCCCTGGACCGCCAAACAGCTACTCAAGCTACTTAAGCTGGCCCACAAGTATAGACCAGAGACAAAGCAAGAGAAGAAGCAGAAGCTGTTGGCCCAGGTGGAGAAGAAAGCTGCTGGCAAAGTGGACATCCCCCACTAAAAGACCACCTGTCCTTCGAGCAGGAGTTAACACCGTCACCACCTTGGTGGAGAACAAGAAAGCTCAGCTGGTGGTGATTGCACACGACGTGGATCCCATTGAGCTGGTTGTCTTCTTGCCTGCCCTGTGTCATAAAATGGGAGTCCCTTACTGCATTATCAAGGGGAAGGCAAGACTGGGATGTCTAGTCCACAGGAAGACCTGCATCACTGTCGCCTTCACACAGGAAGACAAGGGCGCTTTGGCTAAGCTGGTGGAAGCTATCAGGACCAATTACAACAACAGACATGATGAGATTCGCTGTCACTGGGGAGGGAATGTCCTGGGTCCCAAGTCTGTGGCTCGCATTGGCAAGCTCGAAAAGGCAAAGGCTAAAGAACTTGCCACTAAACTGGGTTAAATGTACACTGTTGACTTTTCTGTACATAAAAATAATTAAAACAATACAAATTTTCCTTCAAAAAAAAAAAAAAAAAAGAATTACTGCATATCCCAAAAACTTTAGGTTTATATGGGTCATACCTAGTTTTAGTAATTAGTAAATTAAAACTGAGTAAATCAAGCATATTATTTGAAATTGAGAAAGTTTTAAATATTCAACATGAATAAAACCCCATGTTCATATGAACAATTTTATGAAAAATAGATTTTCAAAAAAACTGTGAGAAAAATAACATCGTTTACATTTTAGCAAATCTCTTAATGTCAGACTTAACAGAAGACAGCTGTATTCTCACATCTGCTTCTGCATTCAATCTGTTGACACCTTATTCTGACAAAAGCGTATAGGAAGCTAATTCAGCCTGACACAAATATGTAATAGAAAAAGGAAGGAAATTTTCAGATTCCCTGAAAGGGCTGAGGAGAAGGCAGGCGCGTATATGGACCGTACTTAGAGAACCACTGACATTTTAAGAATATCAGCTTCCAGAAAACAGTACCTATAGAAGCCTAAAATCATCTCAGAGTAAAAAACCACAAAGTATTAGAAACGGGAACCTGACAAAGCTGCCTGCCTCATGCTGACAATATCCTCAGAGAGCAGTATCTTTCAAACTGTTTAGTCCTTAAGAATCACCCCGGAATGTTTGTTAAACACAACAGTGCCTGGCCCTACCACGGAACAAACTTAAACATTTCAGGTAAGAGGTTCTAGATTCTGCATTTAAAAGTACCAAGTGATTCTTAAAACCAGGGAACTGGCAGGGAGTGGTGGCTCATGCCTGTAATCACAGCACTTTAGGAGGTCGAGGCAGGTGGATCACCTAAGGATCAGGAGTTCAAGACCAGCCTGGCCAACATGGTAAGCTCTGTCTCTACTAACAATAGAAACATTAGCTGGGTGTGGTGGCAAACACCTGTAATCCCAGTTACTCGGGAGGCTGAGTTAGGAGAATCACTTGAACCCAGGAGGTAGAGGTTGCAGTGAGCTGAGACTGCGCCACTGCACTCCAGCCTGGGAGACAGAGCAAGACTCCACCTCAAAAAAAAAAAAAAAATCCCAAAGAACCTTGCCCCATAGGGAAACCTACTGACACTGGGCCACAATCTATACAGTATTACTCAACTACTGAAGAAAAAAATGACGTGACACATACATGTTACTGGAAACCAAGTCTTCAAATGATGCTCATCTGTAAAATTTGCTTACAAGGGAAGAAAGTGATTCTGAAGAGAAATGAGGTCCCCTTAAAACAGACTTAACTCTTTCTTTCTTTCCTTTTTGGAGACAGAGTCTTGCCCTGTTGCCCAAGCTGGAGTACAGTGGTGCGATCCTGGCTCACTGCAACCTCCCCATCCTGGGTTCAACCGATTCTGCTGCCTCAGCCTCCCAAGTACCTGGGACTACAGGTGCACACCGCAACTCCCAGCTAATTTTTTGTATTTTAGTAGAGATGGGGTTTCAATGTGTTGCCCAGGCTGGTCTCGAATGCCTGAGCTCAGGCAATCCACCTACCTTGAACTTCTAAAGTGCTATGGTTACAGGTGGGAGCCACCATGCCCAGCCAAGATAGGCTTAATTCTAATCACTTACCTGGGTACCAACAGTGATGTTCGGCATTGAAGAAATACCAGCACTGGATTTAGGCTTTTTGTTTTTTGCTCTAGCTTTCTCTAACATTTTCTTCCTTTGACTAAAAGGTACTACACCCCTGAAAACAAAAAACATAAATTCATCAAATAAGCAGTAAAACAGTTCATTAAATAAATCTGAAATTAAACATATTAACAGTTAAGCATTTCTGGTGTTTCTCCAGTATTTTCACCTCAGAAAAGTATTAACATGTACAACTTCATCTTAATTATTAATAACTGGATCTGCTTTTATTAAACCTTTATAATTAAATTTTATGGAAAATTCATCAATTGATTTTTTTTTTTTCTTTTTGAGACAGGGCCTTGCTCTGCTGCCCAGGCTAGAGAGCAGGTGGCTGATCTCAGCTCTACCTCCTGGGCTCAAGAGATCCTCCCACCTCAGCCTTCCAAGTAACTGGGACTACAGGTACCCACCACCATATCCAGTTAATTTTTGTATTTTTTTGTGGAGACTAGGTCTCACTATATTGCGCAGGTTGGTCTCAAACTCCCAGGCTCAAGGGATCCTTGGCCTTGGCCTTCCAAAGTGCTGGGATTACACATGTAAGCCACTGTACCTGGCCCTAACTGATATATTTTCTTCCAAATATTAGGAAACTCCCCTGTATATTATTTCCAAAATGCAAATTTGTGAACTCCTTAAAACACAACAAAGAAAAAATGTAAAGTCACCTTCTAACAGTAAAGCTATAATTAAATAAGGCAGACAATATTCATACAATCAAATAAAGAAAACACTCTATAACCTATACTTTCAAATATGTAAAAGCAAAGTACATGTTTAGGTAGAGGAAAAAAAGATATAAAATACCCAAATGTTAATAGTAGTTACTTTTGGGTGGTAGGATTCTAAATGACTTTTGTTTCTACTTTATACTTTTATAAAATTTATTAATTATATTCACTAAGTATTACTTTTATAAATTTAACTCTGTACAAGTTTTTCAAAATGTTACTTTGTTCGAAAGTCAAATTTCCCTTCCATAAGGCATTACCTTTTAATTGACTTTCTCATGTTGGTATTCCACTACTCAAAGCACCTCTCTACACATATACAAGCATTTGCTGATAAAGTCCTCCTCCCTATAGACTCACCACCAATATAAATTGTTCTCCAGCTGAGCGCAGGTGTAAAGGGCACAGCAATGTAAAGAAACTATCCGCTCTCCTTGAAGTTCAGAGTATGTCTGTGCAGTGTGCTCTAATTTAGAAGCCACAGAACTTAAAGTCTCATCCACCCATGTAGCAACCTAAAGAATAAAATATTACAACTTTAAATAAAATCAAGCCATCTTTTCAAAAGGATTGTGGTAACAACTAGGGCAAGACATATATACTTTGGACTTCTAAAGTGTTTTGAGCTAAATGCTGTAAAAATAAGTAATTCAGAGAGGTTCTTAGTAAAACTAGAAACTAAAACACCTTCACACAAATCAAAATAGCAGTTACTGAAATGAGTGTCTAAGGCCATCTTTAAGGTTAGGAGTAAACATTTGCTCCAACAATTTTTTAAATTTAGTGACTTTAGGCCAGGTGTCAAAAGCCTGTAATCCCAGCACTTTGGTAGGCCAAGGAGGGAGGATCACTTGGGGCCAGGAGTTTGAGACTAGCCTGAGCAACACAGTGAGACTCCACCTCTGCGAAAGTTTTAAAATCGGCCGGGCATGGTGGTGTGTGCCTATAGTACTAGCCACTCAGAAACTTGAGTTCAAGGCTGCAGTGAGCTATGATCATACCACTGCACTTCCGCCTGGGCAACAAAGCAAGACCCTGTCTCAAAAATACAAAAATAACCACCCCCACCACCAAAAATAATTTTAGTGATTTTAAAGCCAAACTGATAATTTGAGGCACAATATTCATACTTTCTCAATCTGTATTTCCCAGCTTCTCAACATCTTTTCTTAGCAATTTTCTTGAATATTTTTGCCTCTCCTTAAAGCAGAAAGCTATTTTTACAGTTACAGCATAAACTAGCCAACAAAAATATATGTTAGATTATTAAGGCTTGAGACACTTTGTATTCATGTTAAGACAGAAAGAGAGAAAATGAAAAGATGGAAAAGGAGCAAAAAAAAATGTTTAAATTAAAGAAAGAAAGCATGAAATGTTTATCAATGCAAAGCGTTTCATACCTTGTTATTTTCTGTAGCTACAGTTGCTCTTATGCTATTTGCAGACAGGAGGACTATCTTTTCATTGGTTAACCCCAAAAATGTTGCTCGTGGATGATGTAATGAAGGATTCTTTGAAAGCATAAGAAAAATGATTACTATTTTATTTGTTGATATGTAGAGCTATTTAATGCAAGACTTCATAAAACAAAATACCTGGGCATTTCTGTAAGGCTCAGATTCACTCCATTTCCACTGATAAAGTTCTCCTTTACTGCTGACAGCCAAAAGTTCAGAATATAGAGCCCCAATACAGATGAATTTTGTTCCATCCTATAAAGTAAAATACAATGCTATGAATATAAAAACTGCCAAATCTACTGATATAAACACTGTCACTTTAATCACTTCATCAGATCTAGATTAAGTATGTGAACACATAAACCACAACTTTAAGGAAGTTTTTAGCATGGCCTACAAGGTGTTCAATGAAGGTGGCCCTGGCTCCCTCCATTAACTCACTCAACTCCATTCATACTGGCCTTCTTCCTGCTCTTGTACCATGTCCACTACGACTCTACCCTAGGACCCTGTCCCTCTTGTTCCCTCTGCCTGTGTTACTCTGTCTCGGGTGACACTCCCTCAAGAGACTTTCTCTGATGACACTATGTACAGAAGTACCACTCTCACATTCACTTCCTTACACTGCTTTCTGTTTAACTCACAGCACTTCACAACTTGACGTTTATTTGTTTACAGACTACCTCACTCAAGTCTAAGTTTTGTCTTACCACTGTAACTTAAGAATTTAGCGTACAAGTAGGTGCTCAATCAATGTGCTGAATGAGTGAAGGGAAAAGAAAAACAAAGTAAGGAGCTGAAGCAGAGAAAAACGTCAAATCAGAAGACTTTTGCTGTAAGCTCTTTCAAGCTATGGAAACAAGTGCCCATATTTAAGGTAATTCATTCACTTTTATGTTGATACACATGCAATGAATTGGAATACAAATAAATTATAAAAAGCTTGACCAATAAATGTAAATAAATAATTTTCTTTAACATAAAACCAAAGATCAAAGCACAAGCTACCTAGAAATCTCACAGCAAAAATTACCAACAGATTTTAGGTTGCAAAAATGCTATTGGTCTATACACAGTACTTCTCTACTCTCTTTGGGATTCTGGCTCCAGGGTATGATAAACAAACGGTGCTCTTTCTGGTTTTCTACCAAAATCCAATCTTATTTGGTCAGATGGGTTATAGTGCTCAGCTAAAGCTTATAAAGTCTACAAGATTTATTAATGTAACACAATAACAGGTTATGCCTCAGTGCTGTACAGAAATAGTAATAATTATAATCTTCTCTTTTATCAGTACCAGTTAACCTGATTTTGAAGTCACTTTTATTGGGGGATGGAAAGAGACCAAATTTGGAATTCTCAAAGTTAGCAATTCTTCCTTTACCTTTACCATGGAGATCTACAAACCATTATTGACTTTCTCCATAGAAGCTGCATCAAATTTTACCTTTCTACTTCATATTCTCTTCTCAATCCTTTGGTTAAGAATTAATTATAATGGAATCAGACTGAGTCCAAAACCTAGATCCAACACTTAAGTATGTGACTTCAGGTAAATTATACATTTCTCTGAAACCATTTCTTCATCTCTAAAATGGGTATTACGATAATGCAAATCATGGTGAGGGGAAAGGGGAGTGCAGGGTGAAAACCAAACGGAGTAACATATATAGTAAACCCTTGAACAATACGGGTTTGAACTGTTAGGATCTGTTTATACATGGGTTTCCTTCAGCCTCTGCCATCCTTAAGACAGCAAAAGCGATTCCTCCTCCTCTAACTCTTTCTTCATCCCCTTCCCTCAGACTATTCAATGTGAAGATAAGAATGAAGATCTTAATGGTAATCCACTTCCACTTAATGAATACTAAATCTATGTTCTTTTCCTTATGATTTTCTTAATAACATTTTCTTTTCTTTATTGTACAAATACAGTATATACTACATATGACATAACAAAATATGTGTTAATCAACTTTATGTTGTGAGTAAGGCTCCCAGTCAACAGGGGGGGCTACAAGGAGTTTAAGTTTTGGGGGGAGTCATAAGTTACGTGGATTTCAACTGCATGAGGAGTGGGTGCTCCTAATCCCCTCAAAGTTCAAGGGTCAGCTGTATAAAGTACACAGCACAGAGCCCAGTGCAAAAAGTGCGCAATTAAATTCGACGATGACTAATCTCCTCCTCTAACTTCATCTTTGACTCACCCAGAAAATGATAGCTCAGGCACAGACTTCCTCAATATTCCTAGCTCTAGATGTGCTTAATGAAAGCACCATTCTTACCTCCTTCCTTCTTCCCATCTCAGAGAAAAAGGGTCTTCTTCCCCTATATAAAGACAGCCCCCACACACACTGCATGCAACTCCTTCTCCTGTCTCCCAACAACCATCCAAACTAATCTCTCCTTCAGTCCAAAGTGAATCATTGCCTGGCATATGTTTCACCTTGCCAATTTTCAATGACGTTTACAATCCTTTTCCAACTCCCAAATCAATGCCCAATGTACTTCATCAGTGCATCTTCTCTTTATGCTCGTCAAATAATTTGCCTCTGTTCATTACCTGTTCTGGAACCCATCCTCTCCCCATTTCACAGGTCACCATTCTCTACTGGTCTTCCACCTGCCATCATGACTCCATCATCATTTTTCCATCTCCCTGGCACTGCCATGCACTCCCTGCCACAGATTCCTTGTCCGTGTATTCAAACTGTGCTTCACCTTCCAGCCACAGTGACTGCATCCACTACAGCATCATGCTTTTAAATGGGTAAATCTCCTATCTCCAGACTTATCCATGAATAGCATCATCACCCACCCAGTAATGGGAGACACTGACAATCGAATCGACTGATGAGCAGCAAAGAAGAGGTGAGGGGAGCTCCAGGTTCCCATGTCTACGTTGGTCTCAAATTCCTCTCAGACTCTTCTCTTTCCCCATAACCCTGCTTTGGTTGAGATCCTCACAATTTCCTTGAACGATCGTTAGCATTCTCATAACTGACTTTCAATTTTTCCTGTTTTTATCTTTCTCCCATCATGCCAGTAATGTTCACCTCCTTAAAACTAACCAAATACAACAAAACAAAATCCCACCAATCACATCAAGTCACTTCTCTGAGGACTCTGCTGGCTTCTTAATTACTGCAAAACAATATCCTAACTCCTTGCTTGGCAAATTGTCCAGTCATCTCCATCCCAACTCTTCTCCTACTCCCCACCACATAGCAGCAACTGAATTTTTCATTGTTCCTCAAACACATCATGATCTTCGTGACTCTAGGCCCACACCTAGTATGACTGGAATACCTCTGTGTCTTGGTCAATGCCCACCTCACCTTAAAAATGCTGCTTAAATGCCATTTTCTCTGTGATGCCTTTGCCAAATCTCTCAGGCAGTACTGGTCATTTCCCATTGTGAACCCCTATAGCACTTTATTCACACTTTCAGTCTCGCGCTGGTCACATTGTGATCACATTATATTCTCTGTGAATGTTTGTGTTCCCCCACTGAATTTCTTGTGGAAAAGCCAATATCATACTCACAACTATATTACCATATGCCAGCTTGGTATATGGCACAAAGCAGCAACACACTAACCAATTGTTGAATGAACAAACGAATCTTAACTCCAGCTTCTTTGGGTAAATGCCTTACTAGAGCAGTACAATTCTGAACAACCATCCCAATAACAAGACCATGGTGCATGGTCAATGAGGCCCTCTTGGAAGTGACTTGCCTTTATCTTTCAGATAGGCCAGTGTTCCCCAGGGCAATAGGCCTGAATGAGCCAATTAAACCCCCAGAGGCCCTGAAAACCCACTATGGACAAATGACAATGAACAGCACAACTATCACCTCAAGAAGAAGACAAAAAAAAAAATCACCTACTACTTCTTGCCTGCTTCAGATTTATCCACATAAAAGAAATGTATTATAGGTAGGGAAATATGAAAACAACCAAATACATACACAAGGACAGTATTTTAGCTCACTCATTTCATAAGTCATAGAAAACAACACTTTTATTGTTTTTATGAAATATTAATTGCTGCTTCTGCGCAAGCTGACACCTGCTCAACCCAACTAGAGAAAGTGGCTATGCACGTTTCCCTAAAGAACAGTAGTTTGTAGCTCTATTTTTCAACAAAAGAGGTTGAATCAGTAAATCTGCAAGTGTCTAACATAAATGGGTCATAAATTTAACTAGAAATCCTTCCCCAAAGGGCAAGGCAAAGTATGAAAAATTCGAGACATAACATAGTGGCCAAGGCTTTAAAAAAAAACACTTGGCCCAGCAACACCAAGTCTATTAACTGGCTGCACCTATGTTTACTAATTTATATTCTGAAAAAGTGAGCCTCTCTATTGCTAAATTTTGTCCCATAAAACTTGGTTTTCACATTTTTTCTACTACGAGCAAATACTGATTTTATCATTAGGTAGCAGCCCCAACTCCTGTGACTAAATACAATGTACTGCATGTAAGGATCGGAATGGATGGCAACTGCAGGATACACTGTACAATTTGGCCAGCTGTGTCTATTCACACTGCATTTCTCTCTGCCTATCCACTTTTCCATACGCTTTTTATGCCCAGCTTCTTTTCCTTTTTATGATCATTTTTCATTTTGTTCTTACTTCGTATTAAATTACATTTGTGACACATCTAGTAAATCCTGGAAGTTTCCAGATGTCAATAAAAACAAAGACCTTCCCCAGCCAACTTCACTTTTAGAATCCTCTGCCTCCATTCTCCTCAGTGTGGAAAGCACAATGAAGCTGAAGCAACATAAGCAGCAAGTCTGATCAGCTGGTTCCAACAAGGAGGTTGCTCCAAAGAGCTTAAACAAGGGGTCAAATGAAATAGATCCATTTCCTCTCAACACCATTCAAAGAAACAGAGTAACATACAGCACTACAATATAAAAGGCTGGTGGGGAATAAATCTACTTATTGTTTCCTCTGGACTAGGTAAAAAAGATCCAGAGCAGTAAGGAATATTAATGTTTGCTTTTTTTTTTAGCAGAAGACAGAATCTCACTCTGTCTCCCATGGTGGAGTGCAGTGGAGCAATCTTGGCTCACTGCAACCTCTGCCCCCAGGTTCCAGCGATTCTCCCACCTCAGCCTCCAAGTAGCTGGGATTACCAGTGCATGCTATCACGCCCAGCTAATTTTTGTATTTTTAGTAGATACAAGGTTTCACCATGTTGGCCAGGCTAGTCTCGAACTCCTGACCTCAAGTGATCACCCCACTTTGGCTCCCCAAAGTGCTGGGATAACAGGCATCAGCCACCACGCCCCGCCAGTTAGTATTAACTAACGGCACTGAGCTGCTGAATCACTTTTGCTTCTTCATCACACAACTCTTACTAAGCACGTCTCTGGGAGCTTAGTGAAAATACACAATGTGTGCATCCCTTAAATTGAAACAGTTTTGTTACGGAACACAAAGCAAAGTTCTATGTTCAGCTTCAGCAAGTTTACCTAGAATAGATTTCTCTGTAACTTTTCTCCCTCCTTTCCCTTTAACTTTTATTACTTAGCTCTTTGTGTCTGACTTTTAACAATCTCTGCTACTACTGTGGCTGCATCTTTCCCCTTTTAAGTCCCTTTAGATTCCTTTTATTAAAATAAATTTTGGTCAGGCGCCGTGGCTCATGCCTGTAAATTCCAGCACTTTGGGAGGCCGAGGCAGGCAGATCACTTGAGGGAGGTCAGGAGCTCGAGACCAGCCTGGCCAACATGGCAAAACCCTGTCCTCTACTAAAAATACAAAAACTAGCTGGGCATGGTGGCACATCCCTGTAATCCCAGCTACTTGGGAGACTGAGGCACAAGAATCACTTGAACTTGGGAGGCAGTGAGCCAAGATCATGGCACTGCATTCCAGCCTAGGTGACAGAGCAAGACTCTTGTCTCAAAAAAAAGCATCTTTTCAAATATCTAAATAAATTTTATTGTGTATATTTGAAGTTTACAACATGTTACAGGATACATGTAGATATTTACTACATGTTACTACGTAGATTAACACATCTATCATCTCACATAGTTACTATTTTGTGACAAGAGCAGCTAAAATCTACTTAACAAAAATGCATAATACAATACCATTTTATTAACTGCAATCCTCCTGACATACATACAGCTCTAGATGTGCACAGCCTACGTGTCTGCTACTGTGTATCCTTTAACCCCATTTTCCCTCCCTCACACCCCACTCCTTGTCAGCGCATGGTAACCACTGCTTTATTCTCTATTTCACAGATAAGTGAGATCACCTAATGTGTTTTCCCCCCCTCACCGTATCTGATTTATTTCACTTAGCATAATGTCCTCCAGGTCCATCCATGTTGCAAGTTGTGGCAAATGGCAGGATGTCCTTTTTTAAGCTGCATAATTTTCTTTTTTCTGCTCTCTTTCTGTATCCATTTGTCCGTGTGTGTGTGTGTGTGCGCGTGTGTGCGTGTGTGTGTTTTCTTTATCCATTTGTCCATGAAGGACACTTAAGTTTTTTTCAGATATTAAAAGTTTTTTCCAGATATTACTACAATGAACATGGGAGTGCGGATACTTTTATGAGGCATGATTTCATCTCCTCTGGGTATGTACAGAGTAGGGACTGCTGAGTCCTATGGTGGCTCTATTTCTAACTTCTTTAGGAACTTCCATACTGTTTTCCGTAAATAGCTGAACCAATCTACATTCCCAACACCGTACAATGGTTCTCTTTCCTCTGTACCCTTGTAGCATTTGCTATCTCTTGTTTTTTTGATAACCACCACCCTAATGGGTGTGAGACGGTATCTCACAGTGGTTTTAATTTGCATTTCCCTGACAATTACTGACATTAAGCACCTTTTCAAAAATCTATTGGCCATTTTTTTGTCTTCTTTGGAGAAACCTCTTTTAAGGTCCTTACCCATTTTTTAATCAGGTTATTTTTCTGCTATTGACTTTAAGTGTTCTTATAAATTCTGAATATTAACTCCTTATCAGATGCATTGTTTACAAATGTTTTTTCAGTTTATAGGGTGCCTTTTTATTTTACTGATTGTTTTTTACTATATACAAAAGCTTTTCATTTCATGTAGTTCCATTTACTTATTCTTGCTTTTGACGTCTGAGTTTTTGGTGTGAAATCAAAAAAAATCACTGCCATGAGCGATGTCAAGAAGCTTTCCTTATATTTTCTTACGGTTTTTATGGTTTCATATTTGACATCCAGGTCTTTTGTCTATTCTGAGTCGATTTTTGTATTGTCTAAGATAAGAATCCAATTTTACATGTGAGAATCCAATTTTCCCAGTACCACTTATTGAAGAGACTATCTTTTCCCCATTGGGGCCCTTGTCAAAAATTAGTCAGTAATACATGTTTGAATTTATTTCTGGGCTATTCTGTTCCATTGGTCTATGTTTCTGTTTTTATGCCAGTACCATATGGTTTTGATTGCTTATAGCTTTGTAATATTATTTTAAATCAAGAAATATGGCGCCTCCAACTTTCCCATTATTGCTTTCACAATTTGGGTTATTTTACGGTGCTTTACAAATTTTAGGATTCCTTTTCTATTTCTGTGAAGAATGCCACTGGAATTCTGATAGCGATTACATATAAATCTGCACATTACTTTGGGTAGTATGACTAACTTTAACAATACTAATTCTTCCCATCGATGAAGCTCCCTGGGCTCAAGTGATCCTCCCACTTCAGCCTCCCAAATGAGATAACAAGCAGAAGCCACAGTACCTGGCCAAGATTTATTTTCTTCATTTCTTTTTTAGCTAGGCTGCAATTTTGTGTATAGGAATACTACTGATTTTTGTATGTAGCCTGCAACTTTACTGAATTTAATAGTTCTAACAGGTTTTTTTAATGGAATTTTGGTGGGGGGGTGTCTACACATAGGATCATGTCATTTGCAAATAGAGATAACTGTACTTCTTCCTTTCCAATCTGGATGTCTTTTATTTCTTTTTCTTGTTTGACGATCATTTGTATGTCTAGTACTATGCTGAACAGAACCAGCAAGAGTAGGCATCCCTGTCTTGCATTAAATGTTAGTGGAAAAGCAGCCGGGCGCAGTGGCGCACGCCTGTAATCCCAGCACTTTGGGAGGCCAAGGTGGGTAGATCACAAGGTCAGGAGATCGAGACCATCCTGGCTAACACAGCGAAACACCATCTCTACTAAAAATACAAAAAATTAGCTGGGCGTGGTGGCACACGTCTGTAGTCCCAGCTACTCAGAAGGCTGAGGCAGGAAAATCGCTTGAACCCGGGAGACAGAGGTTGCAGTGAGCAGAGATCGCACCACTGGACTACACTCCAGCCTGGGTGACAGAGCGAGACTCCACTCAAAGAAAAAAAAAGAAAAAGTTAGTGGAAAACCTCTGAGTTGCTTCCTGTTGATTGTTAGCTGTGAGTTTTTCACATATGGACTCTATTAAATTGAGGAGCTTTCCTTCCACATCTAAACTGTTAAAGAGTTTTTATCAAGAAAGAATGCTCAACTTTTTCAAATGCTTTTTCTGCGTCAATCAAGGTGTTCATGTGATTTTCAAGTTTCATACTGCTAACATGATGTATCACACTGATTAACGTGTATATATAAAGCCAGACTTAAATGCCAGGAATAAATTCCACCTGGTCATGATGTATAATCTTTTTGATATGTATTGAATTCAGTTTGCTAATTTTTTTTTGAGGATTTCTGTATCAACATTCAAAGATATTATTAGCCTATGGTTTTCTTTTCCTCTGATGTCTTTGTCTAGCTTGGGCCTTATAAAATGTGTTTGGTTTAGATTCTTGTTGGAAGTAGATTGGTATAAATACATATATGATTGTAATTTACATGCAGACATACAGCAGCATATTTCTAATCTAGGAAAAATAAATTGCAAAAATGATTGAGAAGTAAAAATGGGGCCATGTTATAGAACCACCTAATTGAAAAATTACCTCTTCTCACCAAAGTAACTGAATTATCAAAGCAATTCCAGAAATACAAAATAAAATGAGCAGTCACATAAGCCAGAAAAACATTAAAAATCAGCAGATACAACAGATGGTTAGAAGATAGGTGGATGGATGGAAGGATGGAAAGAATAGCTAGAGAAGGGTGAATAAAGGGAGGGGGGAGAGATAAGTGGGTGGAGTATGGGAGGAGAAAGGACAGAAGAGAGGGAGGGGGAGAAAAGAAAGAAAAGATGGATTCTAGGGAGTAGAGACAGCATAAGAAAGTTGATGTTTTGGTGTAAAAATCTTCAGAAACTATAAACTTGGCTAGTTCGACTGTGAACATCACGACCCTGGACTTAGAGAACAGGCTTAGGCACTCCCTCCCCCTTCTCACTTTGGTTCATATAGGCTGCCCTTAATTTCCTATTGCACTAAATTATTACTGTAATAAAATGTTTTCATAACTTGCATTCATTCTAGACCAGTCAGACAAGGGAGCAGGCATGATCTTTATTTTTTTGGTCTGTGCCCAATTCACTACTAACAGAGAACCTGGCACATAAAATGCAACTGCCACATGAACCTACTTGGAAATACCCAACTGGGCTCTCTCACCCTCCCATGACCTGCAGGAATTGCCTGTTCTCTCCAACTAGGACAGGACCATGCTTCTCCTTGCTCTTTGCACTTTACATACACTAACTCATTTAATTATCATAACAAACCCATAATATAAAAATTATTACTATCTCTATCTTATGAAAAAACCAAGGCAGAGAAAAGTTAAAGAACTTGATCAAGGTCACACAACTAGATAGTGGCAGGGTTAGGATAGGAAATCCAGCAGTTTCACTTCAGAGTCCACACTCTTTGTAATCATTCTGTGCAGCCTCCTGCGATTTCCCAATGCCTCGTGTGCTACTGTGTAGCTATTATGCATGCATGTATGAACTCTATTATGGTACTCATTCGAACAGATAAACATTATTTTTCTTCTTCCTACAAAATCTCTCACCCTAATATCTAACAAAAGGCCTAACACATGACATATATTTCATCAAGGTTTCTAAATTAATAATGACTCAATGACCCTCACTTCTGTCTTTATGGAGCTTTCAAGATCCCCATGATAATTTTTAATTATGCTTTTATATTATATTACTTTTGACATTTAACTCAAAGAATAATTTTGGGAAATATTCGTATTTTACAGTCACCTCAAATATTTTCAGTTCAAGACTATACCACAAAACCTTAAAGAAAAGAGAACATTCTACCATTAAAAGAATTCTATTAGCTTACAAAATGGTAAAGTTGCTGAGCGCCATGGATCACACCTGTAATCCCAACACTTTGGGAGGCCAAGGCGGGTAGATCATCTGACGTCAGGAGTTGGTGACAAGCCTGGCCAACATGGTGAAAACCCATCTCTATTAAAAATACAAAAAATTAGCCGGGCATGGTAGAGGTTGTCTGTAATCCCACCTACTGGGAGGCTGAGGCACAAGAATCACTTGAATCCCGAGAGACGGAGGTTGCAGTGAACCGAGATTGCATCACTACACTTCAGCCTGGGCAACAAGAAGAAAACTCCATCTCAAAACAAAAAAGTAAAATTTTGAACTAGCTGTACCTCTAAACGGATGCTGGGAAAGTAGGTACTAATCTAGTTTATTTACCAACAGAATTAACCTTGTACCCTAACAAAAGGCAAAATGAAAATTACTAGGGACACTAACAACCACACTTAACATATAAGAGTGTTGTATTAGGTCATTTCTGAAATTCTAGGATGCATATTTTGATTACCCCCACTCCTTAAAAAAAGCTACTACTCCTTTCCATATTTAAAAAGTGACTTCATTGCTGAATCTGTCATTTACAAGCCATATGAAACAAGCAAAGACATGAAGTTTGCTTATCCATAAAAATGAATATGGATCAGAGGCAAGCCAAAAGGTCTTTTCCAGCTATATTCCAAGTTCACTATCCTTTAGCAGCCTGATAATGTCGAGAATGTAGAAATAACTCTTTCAGTCAAAATAATGCAACAGTTACCACAATTTTTTTTAAAAAGAAAACCCCAATCAAGATTATAAAGAAAGCCACCTTTTAAGAATATTACTTTGGATGACTAATCACCTTTCTCCTGCACTAAACCTCAAAAGTTGCATAAGACAGGCTCAATATCCAATCTTGTGATTAATACAGCACCCAAAAATAGCCAGGTGCTAGGCAATCAGCAGCAATGTCTGTTGCATAAAGGAGATAAAATGATAGACGCATGCTCTCCAACTGCTCTGGTTTCCCAGTGTTAGTCTGAGCATGACATTCAAACTGTTCTGAGCTGGGAATTCCTACTGGACCCCTCATTAGACAAGTCCCTATTCTTGGCAGACCATTCTCATCTGGTGCTGGTACCTCCTCCCACCAGTGGTAAATACCAAGTGCATCCTGACATCCTATTCCCTTTATTCTCTACCTACCTCTCTATTCCCTATCAAGCCTTCCCCTAAAACCTTGTGCTCCTCAGGAATCACTACCCCTAACTAATTTTGGGAAACCTATATAGGTCTCACATATTGCCAGTTTCTTCACATTGTACTTATCATGTGCCCCTGTATAATATTTTGTTTTCCTAAAGTTTCTTAAAAACAAGGTCTTCTTTCCCTTTAACAGCTCTCTACATTCTCATTTCACTCAGCCCTGCAAACAAGCACCTAATGGTATTTACTGATCACTATGCTAATGCTTAACAGTTTAATTAAAGGCTTAAGCTATTTTCTTGCCCAGAATTCAAGTATGAATTTCTAGATTTCAATCATGTGCTAGTAAAAAGTGTTTTTACGATGTTGCTATTTTAAATTTGGTGTTTAAATTTAAAGACTATAAAAAGAATATAGGTAGGATACACTTTGTTTCACATACCACTCTTCTTCCATTCACTCAGTGTCTAAACAAACCAAGGAAATGATGCACTAAGTCTATACAGTGCCAAGATTTGATGATGCACTTAAAACTGTCTCTAAAAACAAGGTGTACTTAAAAACATATCTACCATATTTTTAGCCAGGCCAACAAGGGCTAGTTAAATCTAACAGAGGGTATAATGGCTAGGGAAAAAGCTTACTAAACTTGTACTATTCAGAAATATTTTCATTAATCAAAAATAATACATGACAAAGAAGCCTAGATCAGTAAAGTGATGGCCCTATTTAAACATAATTCTTCAACAGTCCTCTTTTACTTCCAGCCAATATGAAATTCACACAGCTCTAACATGATCCAGGCAAGAGAAATAGTAAACAGTAAATGATGTACTAACAGAAAAAAAAAAAGTAAAAGCCCATAGGTTTAAATCACTCCCTACCACATGAAGTAAAAGTAGAACTTTGGACATTTCTAGTTTTAGGGAAACAAGTAAGAGAATACAATTCAGGGAAAGTATGGCAGCTGCCAAAGAAAACAGAATAACCTTTTGCTTCCAAAGAGACTGATTAAAATTCATGTTCCTTCTTGCATTCAAGCTTGCTGCATGAGCTGAATGCAGAGGAAAATGAATGAACCACTACAAGACTCACAATAACTATGGAAACATAAATCTGGAAAGTTAAATCCCTTCAATATCCCAAATTCAAGTTCAAAATCAAAGAAAGAAAAGAAATCCGTATCAGACTCTCTTTATCTGCTAGTGGGGCCCCAAAGTTCCTCTTCTTTTAGTTTATTTCTACTTTAGAAAATTTCCTACCCACATGGTTCTGGAAATAAGAAGAGACACACTAAAATACAAGTGAAAAACATAGGGGTTCCAATAAGAGCCTCTGAAGACAAACTATCAATTACATACACAACCATCAACAGAATGCATCAACTCTGTTTCACTTATGGCAGTGATGGATTTATTTATTTATTTGTTTATTTAGTTATTTATTTTGCATTCAGGGTGGTATGGCCATAGACGGCAGTGATGTATTTTCAAAGATTCAAATCAATTACCAAATCCTAGATGCTTTCTACAATACAGTCATTGCACTATTCCTCAGGATGCAGAGCATAACTCCCCTAGCCCATTCCTGTTCAAGTCAGCTTGTCTCCTATAGCATTCACCACAAAGGATCTGTCAGAACTCAATGCCATTAAATGGCATAGTTAACTAATCAAAGAAACACAGATCCCTAATCTTGTCATGATCTACATGCTGTATCAATGACCAAAAACATGCCCTGCAGAAACTGGTGTCCACCTGACTTCATAAATTTGACAAAACAAATTTCTACCAAGGAATGTAACATTACTTCATTGGAGTAATTATTACAAGAAGTACTGGAGTAAAATGCTGATGCGTTATCTAGAACTACGATCCTAATTTCTCTGATTTACTTCATCAAGTAGTAAGATACATTGCACCACTGAATACATCTCACTGAGATGACTCATGGAGGGCCAAATAAAGATATATTCTATTTATATTTTAAAACAAAGCAAAAATATTGTTTTATGTTTGTGTTTTTCATTGAGTGATAGTACAAAAACCAGAATAAATAATGTGGAAACCTTGGAGGGAGGGGTTGTCAGGAACCCATTTAAATGGAAGTGCTGTGAATTTTTTCCAAATACCTTATCAGGCCACCACTGCAAATCTTCTCCTAGAGATACTGGACTTTGAACAGGTGTATTCTTCTATCCAGGTTTGGCTCTCCTTCCTTGCTGGTAGAGCCCCTTTCATTATCAAATGAGGCTCCATCAAGCCACCTTCGTTCACGTAAACGTAAAACGGATTCACGTTCACGCAACAGCTCAGAGTCTCTCTCTAAGGGAAGAAGGAGAACTGGTATGCAATTGGGTCACACCAGTGGGATAAAGTAAGCCACTCTCTAGTAAAGACCCTTCAGGATGCAACTAACAGCAGCTTATCTACTCATAAAAATTTATGTAAATGTATATCTAATAAGGCTGACATGCAACATTCAAAACATCAACCCTTTCAAGTGAATGTATGAAATTATAACCTAGTATTTTAAAAAATTAGAGGCAGACTTTTCTATATTTCAACTACATGTTTTTAGAGTGGAACTGCTTTATTTTGAACTACATTTGTGTTTTTGTAAGGGTTTTAAATTGTTGGCTTTCATGAGAAATGCTTACTATGAACTCAATTTATATATTAGAAAATATACACTCCTTATTTGTCTACTGGTAGGTTTAAAAAGCACATAAATTTAGAACTTCCACGTTAGGCATATAAGCAAACTCAAAAAATGTACACATAGAAAAAAACCTAAAAAGGTTAAACTATGAATCCATTAAGATAAGCTAATTATAAAATTTTTAAAAATCCAAACCTTTATTTAGAGTAATTTTATAGAATGGATTTTTATAAGTAAGTCTTATTTAAATTTTTTTGAGGAACCAAACAGGCTGCTTTAAAAAAAAAAAAAATTTATAAAATGATTTCCTTACCAAAATGCTTCCTGTGACTATTGGCCTACAAAAAAAAGCCAGTTTTTTTCTGAGTTGCTCATACAATGCTTTTTAACTAAAGTAACCAAAATAAACTTTCTAAGATTAGGATAAATAAGGATTAGAAACAATAACTGAACTATACAAAACTGCCATATATATAGGCCAAAAGTGGCCAAGTATTAGCTATTTCATATGGTTCAAACTAAAAAGTAATGCCTACGTAGGATGAACATAGGAAAAGAGACATTTGGCCAGGTGCGGTGTGGTGGCTCATGCCTGCAATCCCAGTACTTTGGGAGGCCGAGGAGGGTGGATCACTTGAGGTCAGGAGTTCCAGACCAGTCTGACCAACATGGAGTAATCCCGTCTCTACTAAAAATACAAAATTAGCCAGGCGTGGCACTGAACACCTGTAATCCAAGTTACTTGGGAGGCTGAGGCAGGAAAACTGCTTAAACCCAGGAGGCAGAGGTTGCAGTGAGCTGAGATCACGCCATTGCACTCCAGCCAGGGCAACAAGAGTGAAACTCCATCTCAAAAAAAAAAAAAAGCGGGGGCGGGGGGTGGTGGTGGTGGGGATTTACAGGAGTTATTTATATGGAATATTTGAAATATATTACTTGATACATTTAAGGCAGTAAAGTATACATTTATTTTTAAATTCATAAAGCTATTACATAGTGCATTCCATATATTAAAAGATCACCACAGATCTGTTATTTTAAAACTCTAAGTACTAAGTATATGCAGCAAGCACTTAATATAACATGGCATATTTTCCAGTTTAAAGATCAGTAAATACAGGTAATTTCTGTTATCTGAATCAAGTAGTTTTACATTCTGGAAAGTAAAAATATTGACAACTATAACGTAAGCAAGCTATACATAAACATATACAGAGAAAGGCAGGATTAATTATTTCAAAATCTTTCTAATCTCTACCATGTACTTTATCTTTTAAGGATTTCAAACTTTTGAAACTAACATTTTAGGCGGGGCGCAGTGGCTCATGCCTGTAATCCCAGAACTTTGGGAGGCTGAAGCAGGTGGATCACCTGAGGTCAGGAGTTTGAGCCAGCCTGGCTAACATGGTGAAACCCTGTCTCTACTAAAAATACAAAAATTTGCTAGGCGTTGTGGTGGGCGTCTGTAATTTCAGCTATGCAGGAGGCTGAGGCAGGAGAATCTCTTGAACCCAGGAGGTGGAGGCTGCAGTGAGCCAAGATAGCACCACTGCACTCCTTCCTGGGCAACAGAGTGAGCCTCAATCTCAAAAATAAAAAAATAAAAACAATAGAAAAGCATTTTAATAAACTAAACATTTCTATACATTTAACATTGATCCCAAACACATTCTAGTAAGTTTTTTCATATTTCAATATTCTATCTAACCAGGATTTAAAATGAACAGATCACTTGTTCTAAACAAATAAACTAAGACTTGTTTTCTGAATGCTGCATGTCACTGTGAAGTAGAATTCTGCTTTTAGTTCAGAATCCATATTCTTAATTAAAAATACAGTTAGGTAAAGTCATAGTCCTTGACATCAATCCCACAATGTAAATAAGATCAACTCTAATATACTACTGTGGCTCTTCAAAATAAAAAATAATTAGTTTCAATGCCAAAATATCCATTAAAAACTAATTAATAACTGTAACATGAGAAGTTCAAATACCTAAGTAGATTCTACCACTATCTTTCCATACAGCTAGCCTGTGATCAAAATAAATAAATGTAAAATTACCTCGAGATGAGCCTAGCCTGGAAAGCGATGAACGACGAAAGAAGGGTAACCAAAATAGCTAATGTCTTCAGAAAACATGGCATCTGCATCAATAATGACACTTGGGTGGGCAGAATGAATGTCAGCATCAAGGAGAGACATAAGATCCTCTATAAACAGAAACAAACATCACTGAAGCATATATACAAAGAGCATCTGCAGACTATTGAAAGATCTCTGAAAATTAAAATACATTAAAACTACAGACTGACAGCACCTGAGGAAAAACACAACAACCTACATTAACAAAGATTTTAAAGAACATCAAATGCATAAATGTTGTCTGAGCTACTTACTACATAATCACAAGAAAGATCACTCGTTAAGATACAACACTTGTGAAATCACAGAGATAAGATAGTCAAAATCTAAATGTAGTTCAGTTATTACGCATTTTCAGTAATAAGGGCATCAAAAACAATACTCTAGAGGTATGTGTCACCCAGTTATAAAGCTACGCAAATGCAACCACGTCTTTACTGGGAACAAGCACAAATCCACTGAGTGAAAATACTTTCTTATTTTTCCCTTAAAAGAAACTTCACAATCAAATCAAGCAGCTCTACAGTGAACAAGCACAAATCCACTGAGTGAAAATACTTCCTCATTTTTCCCTTAAAAGAAACTTTACAATCAAATCAAGCAGCTCTACAGTGAAAAATATCTACCACCTTAAAAAGAATACACAGAAAAGTCTACTGTACTTTAAATTCCATTCCCCCAGTCAAAAGAGCACTCCAGAAATGAGAAGAACATGACAGTGAACCACCAACCTCCAGGCAAATAAGATTCACTGGCTGTATCATCCCCATCATCTCCATCTTCGTCATCCCGGCTAAGTAAATTATTTACAGCAAGGTTCACATCAAGATTTGTTCGCTGAAGTTCTCGAATAATGACACTTCTGGATTTGCCTTGTAAAACAACTTGGGCCTGAAATAAAAAATAAAAAGAAGTGCTATGGTAATTTGTCTTTTGATTAAATTCTTTATCAAAATCAGCTTTCTAGGACCAGACATGGTGGCTCAAGTCTATAATTCCAGCACTTCTGTAGGCCAAGGCAGGCGGATCACCTGAGGTCAGCAGTTCAAGACCAACCTGGCCAACATGGCAAAACCCCGTCTCTACTAAAAAATACAAAAATTACCACCAGCCACGGTGGCTCACGCCTGTAATCCTAGCACTCTGAGAGGTCAAGGTGGGCAGATCATGAGGTCAGGAGTTAAAGACTAGCCTGACTAACAAGGTAAAACTCCATCTCTACTAAAAATGCAAAGAAATACAAATAAATTAGCTGGGCATAGTGGCGTGCACCTGTAATCCCAGATACTCAGGAAGCTGAGGTAGGAGAATCACTTGAATCCGGGAGGCAAAGGTTGCAGCGAGCTGAGATCGCAACACTGCACTCCAACCTGGGCAACAGAGTGAGACTTCATCTCAAAAAAAAAAAAAAAAAAAAAAAAAAAAATTAGCCAGGCCTAGTGGCGTGTACCCGTAATTCCAGCTACTCGGGAGGCTGAGGCACAAGAATAGCTTGAACTCAGGAGGTGGTCGTTACAGTGAGCCAAGAGCATGCCACTGTACTCCAGCCTGGGCAGCAGAGTGAGACTCCTCCTCAAAAAAAAAAAAAAAAAAAAAAAAAAATTCAGCTTCCTAGAAAAACAGTATTTCCAAATTCATGATATGAGTCATGACTACAACCCACCATATTCAGTAAAACTTCACCTTGTCCTGTTATCTGACATTAAGTATTCTACAAGATACATACCTGTGAAATCAGCTCCTCTGGAATGACAGACGCTGGAATAACTGGTTGGGGCTGACTGCCCAAAAGCCCAGACCCTCGATCCCGTCCCGTTCGAATAACTCGAGTCTGTCGGCGGGAATCTCGAGCTCCAGCTGACGACCTACCAGAGGATCCTCCACCGCTCCGCCCACTCCAGAACTCCAGCGGCTACTAAATATTAAAGAATTTATAAAATTAGCATTTTAAACAATCATTCTGATTGCTTGGGTCTCATTATTATTATTTTAAGCTAAGATAAAGTTACTTGTCTAACTGACATAACATGTTATGTAGTGTTTTGACAAAGAATAAAGTAATAGAACTGAGCTTTAAAATAATAGTAGTTTTGTTTTTCTTTTTTTAAAGAAATGAACTCTTGCTATGTCGCCCAGGCTGGAGAGCAGTGGCTGTTCACAAGTACAAACAAAATACACTACAGCCTAGAATTCCTGGGCTGAAGTGATCCTCCTGCCTCAGCCTCCTGAGTAGTTAGGGACTACAAGCATGCACCAGCATACCTGACAATCGTCTTAATTTTTTTGTTTTTGAGATGAGGCCTTGCTATGTTGCCCAGGATAGTCTCAAAACTTCTGGGTTTAAGCAATCCTCCCATCTCAGCTTCCCGACTAGCCGGGGATTACCGGTATGTACTACCACGCCCAATCCAATTTTTTAATGCTTAAATATAACTTTGCTTTTTATAAAGATAAACATCACACTTTTGCATCCTTAAAAAACTATTTTTTTTTTTTGAGACAAGGTCTTCCTCTGTTGCCTAGGCTGGAGTACAGTGGCATGATCTTGGCTCACTGCAACCTCTGCCTCCCAGGTTCATGTGATTCTCCCGCCTCAGCCTCCTGAGTAGCTGGGATTACAGACGCACCACCGCAGCCCGGCTAATTTTTGTATTTTTAGTAGAGACGGATTTTCATCACATTGGTCAGGCTGGTCTCGAAGTCGCAACCTCAGGTGATCGGCCTGCCTCGGACTCCCAAATTGCTGGGAAAAATAATTTCTTAAAGTCATGTACGTGTTTCTAATCACAACTGTAAAATAAACACATCTTACCTTTGCATGAAAGACTTATGAAACTTAACTACCAACATTGTTACACAGAAAGTAAAATTCAGAGTTTAGAATTCAAGTGCTTCACATGAAACAGAACATTCATTTTGCTAAGATAGTACTACATTAATATTCAGCACTATCAACCACCTTGTCCAAGAGAAAGCTGCTATTTAAATATGTTAATTTTTTCTTACAAGAAAAAACTTAGAAGGGCATGACATCTACATCTTCACTTACTGCCCAAACATTAAGAAAATTCAAATCAAGTCATCTAGGTAACCATAAAATGATTTGCCTTCTGCACTTAATCACATCTTAAAGAAAATGGTCACACAGCTTTTTCAATTAGGGTAGAATCTGTTCTCTTCAAAATGAATCTAATACTTGGAGATCATTTGACCTAGAGAGAGAGGTATTTTACTCTCAATTCCTACTATACTCACCTAAGGCTGAAACCTTCAAACTCCCAATGCAAACAGACTTCATTTCAATTTGATTTTCCAAACCGTTCCCCAACTCTTAAAAAAGTTTGGAATACATTAACCAATAACAATTCTCAAATCAGTATACATCAAACTTCTGTGGTTTCTCCTCTTACTTGACTGGAAAGGCCCTATGTCTGGCTAAAAAAAACTGTTTAAATAGCTTCCTCAGTAAAATGAAAAAATAACCCTAGAAAAGCTGTTGTCATCCTTTTGTTCTGTACTTGCTGATACACACTACCAATTCACGTTTATGCAGTATCTGTATCTATAGCCTAGAACTGCCCAAGATAACTCTGGAGAAAAGCAATATAGTGCATCCTCAAGGCTGCAGTATGAAACAGCATTTATTTCAGCTAATAAATGTCGTGTTTAAATTAACTATTCATATGCCAGATGAAAAACAAGGGGTCTCATTAAGAGTACATTACATTAACAAGAAAAGGAGATTTAAACAACACTCCAGGCTGGCCATGGTGGCTCACACCTGTAATCCCAACACATTGGAAGGCCCAGACAGGAGGATTAACCCAAGCCCAGAAGGTCACAATGAGCCTAGGCAAAATGGTAAGACCTCATCTCCACACAAAATAAAAAATTAGCCAGCCATGGTGGCACGAATCTGTAGTGCCAGCAGAGACTGATGTGGGAGAATGGCTTGAGTCCAGGAGGTGGAAGCTGCAGTGAGCAATGATTGTACCACTGCACTCTGGCCCTGGCTACAGAGCAAGACTGTCTCAAAGAGATATGACAAGAGGAGAAAAGGGGAGGGGAGAGGGGGAGACAGAAGAGCAAAATGAGAAAGGTGTCAGAAAGGGAAAGGGAGAGGAGAGGAAAAGAAGGAAAAGAAAACAAGTGCCCCTTACAGTAGCATCAAAAAGAATAAAACACTTCAGAATAAAATCTAAGACTTATACACTGAAAATTAAAAAACGTTGCTGACAGAAATTTAAAGAAGATACAGATAAGAAAGATATCTTGGGTTCATAAATTGGAAGACTGAATATTGCTAAGATGCCTATACTACCCAAAGCATTCAACACAATCCCTATCAAAATCTCAGTGGCTTTTCTTTTTTAACCAATAAAAAAATTGGCTGGGCATGGTGGCTCACATCTGTAATCCCAGCACTTTGGGAGGCCAAGGTAGGAGGATACCATGAGCCCAGGAGTTCCACAACAGCCCTGGCAACACAGTGAGACCCTGTCTCTACAGAAAAAATCAAATCATTAGCCAGGCATGGTGGCACGTGCCTGTGGTCCCAGCTCCACCAGACACTAAGGCAGGCAGAATGCTTCAGCCCTGTAGGTCGAGGCTTCAGGGAGCCATCCATGCCTGTGCTACTGTACTCCAGGGTAACAGAGCAAAACCCTGTCTTTGGAAAAAAAAAAAAAAAAAAAACTGAAAAGTTTGTCCTAAAAGTTCACATGGAATCTCAGGCAAGCCCAGATGGCCAAAACAGTTTTGAAAAAGAACTAAGTTGAAGGAGTCACACTTCACGATTTCAAAGCAAAAAACAAAGCTAAAGTACTCAAAACAATGTGGTATGGGCATAATGACAAAAAAGACCAATGAAACAAAATGGGATCCAGAAATAATATCTTAGGTGCTAAGACCATTCAAGGGGGAAAAAAATAGTCTCTTCAACAAGTGGAGCTGGGAAAACTAGATATCCACATGCAAAAGAATGCACGGGGATCTTATATTATACACAAAAACTAATTCAAAATGAATTAAAGACCTTAACATAAGACCTAAAACTATAAAACTCCTACAAGAAAACATAAGGGAAAAGCTTCATGAACTTGGTGATTATTGCTTAGGTATGACGCCAAAGGAAAACAGGCAACAAAGCAAAAATAAACGAATGGCACTATATCAAACTTTAAAACTTTGTGTTATCAAAGGACACAATCAGACAACCTACAGAATGAGAGAAAATATTTGCAAATCATATATCTGATAGGAGGATAACATCTAGAATATATAAATAACTCCTACAACTCAACCAAAAAGAAATAAATAACCTGAATAAAATATGGGCAAAGGACTTGGAATAACATTTCTCCAAACATGATATATAAATGGCCAACAAGCATATGACAAGATGTTTAACATCATTAATTACCAGAGAAATCCAAACCAAACAACGAGATATCAATTGATACTGATTAGGATGGCTACTATCAAAAAAAAAATTGCAAGTGTTGCAAGTATATGCAGAAACTGGAACCCATCTGCACTGTTGGCGGGATTGTAAAATGGCACAACCACTTTTGGAAAACAATATGGAGATTCCTCAAAACACTAAAAATAGAACTATGACCCAGCAGTTGCACTTCTGGTGTATATTCAAAAGAACTAAAAGCAGGGTCTTACAAACCTGCACACCCATGTTCAAAGCAGCATCATTCACAATAGTCAAGAGACAGAAGCAACCCAGATGTTCAACAAAATGTGGTACATACATACAATAGAGTATTATTCAGCATTTAAAAGGAAAGAAATCCTATCACATGCTACAACATGGATGAACTTTCTGCCTATCTAAAAACACTCAATTTCTTTTCTTTAAGCACTGCTGATTTAATCCATTATACCACCCGCAGCTGCCAGTTTACAATCTCTGCTACACAAGCCCTCGATTGAGTTTAAAGACAACTGTCAAAATATCTCTCGGGTTTCTCCATTCACCTGTTACCACAGAGAATACCAGCTATTACCACTCTGGCCTGCTGTGCAGTACTCTCTCCTATCAGAATCCAAACCACCTAACCAGTCCCCAAATCTCAGTCTCCCCTGAACATTCTTCTAACCAGCTCACTACCTATAAAGATTAATGTGTTAAACTAAGCATATTCTATTAGAGGTTTATTAGTGGTCACAAGACAGTACTGAAATCAGTTGATTCCTTTTATCTGTAATTACAGTTTGAGATATAATTTTTAATATTAAACTAAAAAATACTGGGAAAACCTTTTACTTTCTGTGGTATGCTTATCAAATTAATCCTACAATTTTGATGCCGTCATATAGTTCTCAAGGTACACAGAATGACTCAAAATGAAATAAGATATCTATCTCACCTAGTATGGAATTAGTTCACAGCTTGCAAACTTAAAGCCCATGGGCCAAGTCCTGTCCACAGAGCTGGCTGGTTTAAAATACGTATGTATCATCAAAAACAAGGAAAAGTCTGAGAAACTGTCACAGTCAAGAGGAACCTAACGAGAAATGGTGACTAAATAAAATGTGGAATCCTGGATGGGATCTTAGAAGAGAAAAAGGACATTAAGAAAAACTAAGGAAATGTGAATAACCTATGGACAACTTTAGTATCAATATTCATTAATTGTAACAAACATACCATATTAATACAAGATTTTAATAATTGTGGAAACTACACATGGGGTACGTGGGAGACTCTCAGTACAATGTTTGAAAATTTTTTGTCAATCTAGAACTGCAGGCTGGGCTCAAGCCTGTAATCCCAACACTTTCAGAGACTAAGGTGAGCAGATCTTGAGCTCAGGAATTTAAGACCAGCCTGGGCAATCCGTCAAAACCCAGTCTCTACAAAAAAAATGCAAACAATTAGCCAGGCATGGTGGTGCATACCTGTAGTCCCAGCTACTTGGGAAGCTGAGGTAGGAGGATGGCTTGAGCCCAGGAGGTGGAGGTTGCAGTGAGCCAAAATCATGCCATTACATTTCAACCCAGGTCGCAGAACCAGATCCTGTCTCTAAATAAATAAATAACCCTGTCCTAAAATAGTTTGTTTTTAAAATGTAAATACATATGTGTCCACACATTTGAATGATGTATGTAACTGTGTGTATATTTATTTCCATGAAACTATCAATTAGTCCCAACATTTAAGATAAGAGATAGCACACAATCCAGATTTGCAGGTTTTCTTAGGACAAAATAAGCCGGGGAAGGGGCACAAGGATTTGAATTTGCCAACCATGGCCCTGTATTCTCCTGTAGCAAAAACCAGTTTACCAGCTGCCTCTTTTGGAAATGGGGAATCCAGTGTGTCAGAATCCTGCTACTTACTAACCATCTTACCCATCTGAAGGGGAGCTTCAACTATTTGCAAGTAAAATTATACATTTCAATTCATGTACTATTAGCTCAGATTAAACCCTAAAGCAATATGGTAGCTCAAATCAATGAAAAGCAGCTTATACCTATCATCATTGTTCAATGGTCACAAGTAGCAGAATACAAACTTTCGATACTAACGGGTCCATTTTCACTTTACTATTTATTAAACACAAATAAACTTTCTTCTGTTTCCCAAATAAATCTGGTGCTCTTACCCTTAAGCTGGTTTAAAATGAGTTTAACAAAACTACCTAGGAGATTTTTGAAATACCTTGGAGGATAAACTTAATTATTAAAGAGAGAAAAGAGTAGCAGCTAGAAATCTTGAGCACACAAATCTGACAATTAGCAAAATCATCGAGAAAACAAAAAAAAAAAAATTAAATGAACCAGTATGTACTCCTAAAAATAATCAGTCAAAATAAATGATCAATTCTCAATTATCCACGTTGGCTGGGCATGGTGGCTCATGCCTGTAATCTTAGCACTTTGGGAAGTTGAGGCAGGCAGACTGCTTGAGGTCAGGAGTTCAAAACCAGCCTGAGCAACATGGCAAAACCCTGCTCTACAAAAAATACAAAACTTATTAGCACGGTGTGGTAGGCAGGCCTGTAGTCCCAGTTATTTGGGAGGCTGAGGTTGGAGGAACACTTGAGGCCAAGAAGTCGAGGCTGCAATGAGTCAAGATCACATTATTACACTGCAGCCTGGACAACAGAGGGAGACCCTAACTCTCAAAAAAAAAAAAAAAAAAAAAATCCACGCTTAAAGAAACAGTATCAATGGCTGGGCACAGTCGCTCATGCCTGTAATTCCAGCACTTTGGGAGATGGAGGCAGGCGGATCACAAGGTCAAGAACTCAAGACCAGTCTGGCCAACATGGTGAAACCCTGTCTCTATTAAAAGTACAAAAATTAGCTGGGCATGGTGGCACACGCCTATAATCCCAGCTACTCAGGAGGTTGAGACAGGAGAATCGCTTGAACCCAGAAGGCAGAAGTTGAAGTGAGCTGAGATCACACCACTGCACTCCAGCCTGGGGAACAGAGCAAGTCTCCGTCTCAAAAAAAAAAAAAAAACAAACAAAAAAAGAAGTACCAATAATCTCAAACTCTTTCAAATGTGGCTTTCAAAGAGACCACTCACTACTTGATCCAAGACAACTCCCAGCAGCAAAAGTGAGCAGGCCTGGACTCTGTAGGATGGGAGTGGGGACAAAGGTCTCTGAGGACAGTCTCTTTCTTATTGGATTATATTTGGTAAATTTGTGGTTTAATGAATCCCCTTTGAGGACTCAAGATTTGCCTGTCCCAAATTCTCTAATACATGTTATAAATTGCAAGCTTCTTTTAAGTTAAGTGTAATTCACACAGAAATTGAAAAAAGAGCACTGTACAAATCAAGGAAACACATTATAAAAGAAAATATGTGTGACTCTAAAATAAATTTGATTTACAAAATAACTTGATCACAATTTCACCTTCAACAAATTGCAAAGGATTTTCATACAGCTAAAGAGAATCAGAATTTAAGCGCTCACATTGTGTAAACATCTGCAAACTAAAATAAAAGTAAACAAATGACTGGCATCAAGTTGACCAGTAGGCACTATGACATTTTTCAGTACCGCAATCATGGACCTAATGCTTAAAGAATGCTTACACATTCTGTTGTGGCAGAGAGAACAGAGACACAAGTTAGGGGGAGTATAGCAATGGGTAAGGGTACTCAGAACTAACTAATGATTCTGTCTGCCTTTTAAAGTCTTAAAATTAGCCCTAATCTTCTTCAGAGTAGGTCTACAGAGGTTTTATTCAAACTCAGCTATACTCCTTTATTATATTTATTGTATATTTTTATTAATGTCACAAAATTCTACCATTCTACTTTAGTCATTCTGCCACAAATTCTATTGTAATTAGTTATTTCCAAGTTTTAAGAGGATTTAAATCTAACACAATTTGAGCAACATAATAAGAAACGGGTTATAAACCAGAGAACAAACCAAATATCCATAAGAGAAAAAGAAATAAAACAGAATAAAAAATAAATAAGGCCAGGAGTGGTGGCTCACACCTGTAATCCCAGCACTTTGGGAGGCTGAGGCAGGCAATCACTCGAGGTCAGGAGTTCAAGACCACCCTGGCCAACATAATGAAATCCGAGTCACGGCACCAAAAAAAAAAAGAAACCCCGACTCTAAGAATACAAAAATTAGCCAAGCATGGTGGTGCACACCTGTAATCACAGCTACTCAGGAGTCTGAGGCATGAGAATCGCTTGAACCCGGGAGGCAGAGGTTGCAGTGAACTAAGATTGGGCCACTGAACACCAGCCTGGGCGACAGAGAGACACTGTCTCAAAATAGATAATAATAATAACAAAGTAAACAAAGAAATGGGGAAGAGGAGAAAATCCTTCCTTACAGTCAAATTCCAATTAATAAATGTAAAAGAAATAATGGGAATTGGAAAAAAAAAAAAACCATTTGGCCAACACCACAGTAACAACTGATTCAGACAAAAAAGGAATCATCAATAAATGCTAAACTCAGTGAGCAAAAGTATAATGCGAAATGGTACATCTGCAGAGTCACATAGTATCTCCCCACAAAATACACATTAATGAAAAATGGGAAAAGAGAAACAGGTACACACCATCTTAACTAAACACAGGAAACCTCCTTTCCAATAATAAAACAGTAACATCACATTCCACCTGATATAATGAGCTGATATTCTTGCAAAAACTGTATCACTTGAGTTTAATCACGAGACACAATAGACAAACCCAAACGTTTCAAACTCATTAGGGTCTAGAAAGATAAAGACTGAGGATCTGGCCCAGATTAGAGGAAACTAAAGAAGAATGGCTGCCTGGGCAACATAGTGAGAGACACTGTCTCTACAAAAAATTTAAAAATTAGCTACAAAAAAATTTAAAAAGTTAGCCAGGTGTGGTGGTGGCCCATGTCTGTAGTCCTAGCCACTTGGGAGGCTGAGGAGGGAGGCGTTAAGACCAGGAGTTCAAGGTTACAATGAGTTATTGTGCCACTGCACTCAGGCCTGGGCAACACAACAAGATCCTATTTCTATTAAAAAAAAAAAAAAAAAGCAGCAGCAGCATCAAAACAACTCAATGCAACTGAGATCCTGGATTGAATCCTGGACAAAGAAAGGGTATTAGTGGACAACTGGGGAGATTTAAATGAACTCTGTATATTAAGCAATGATCAATGTTAATTTCTTGGTTTTGATAATATGGTTATGTAAAGGTAAACTGTTAATATATAGGAAAGCTGGGTGCAACGTACGCAAAATTCTTTGTGCTATTTTTGTAATCTTTTTTTAAGGTCAAATTATTTCAAAATGAAAAGTTAAATTTAAAAATAGATAGAGTAGGTCAGGCGCAGTGGCTCACACCTGTAATCCCAGCACTTTGGGATGCCAAGGTGGGTGGATCATCCAACGTCAGGAGTTCGAGACCAGCCTGGACAACATGACAAAACCCCGTCTCTATAGTAAAAATACAAAATTTAGCCGGGCACGGTGGCATGCACCTGTAATCCCAGCTACTCTGGGAGGCTGAGGAAGGAGAATTGCTTGAAACCAGAAGGCAGAGGTTGCAGTGACCTAAGATCACGCCACCGCACTCCAGTGGCGATACTCCATCTCAAAAAATAAAAATAAAAAAATAAACAGAGTATAAGATTAGGAACAAATGTCAGTATATAAACTAATAAACAAAATCTGGTATCTGCAGACTTTTACTGTAAAGGACCAAATCATAAATAGTTTAGGCTTTGGGGCTAGTCTGTCCCAACTACTCATCTCTGCTGTTATAGTACAAAGGTAGCCACAGATAGTAAGTATGGCTGTCTTTCAATCAAAACAAGGGTGGCTGGATTTGGCATGCAGGCTACACTTTACCAATCCTTGAACTAAACAAAAAAAAGAGTCCAACTTTAAGAAAGGTACTATTTGGCAATAACAGGTAATAATTATTCTTAAATTAATATAATCAAATTTTTTTCTGTTTTATCACATGAAATAAAATTTCATTTGTTATTACATGCTACTTTCAGAATTCTTTTTCATACACTGTGTGCCTGGGACCATTAAAAGAGCATATATAACATTTTAATAAAGACAAGAGCTTTATTTAGTATAGCTAAAGAATATACTCAACTAAATAACTTTCCTCACATTCCAAAATAAATTTAGTTCAGCATGAAAACACAAAAGCAAGAAAGTAATCATTTTGAGATTCTTCCCCACCCCCCGCCTTTTTTTTTTTTTTTTTTTTTTTTGAGATAGGGTCTCTCATTCCCATTGCCCAGGATGATGTACACTGGCATCATGATGGCTCACTGCAGCCTCAACTTCCCAGGCTCAGGTGATCCTCCCACCTCAGCCTCGTGAGCAGCTAGGACTACAGGCATGTGCTACCACATTCAGCTACTTTTTTGTATTTTTAGTAGAAATGGCATTTTGCCATGTTGCCCAGGCTGGTCTTAAACTCTGGGACTCAAGAGATCATCCACACACCTTGGCCTCCCAACGTGCTGACAGGTATGAGCCACCACAACCAGGCCCAATTTTCAAATCTAACTTTTACTTTACATACCAATTTGTGGTATGGAGATAGGGGGAAAACAAAAACAAAACAAACAAACAAAAAAACACTGCTTCTTCCTCCATTTAATTATACTTTGAAACTAGTTAAATTGCTTCTAGTTTTCTGTGATCAACCTTTGAACACATATCCTGACTGAAGTAGAATAATCTAATCATTAACTGGGTATTTACAGAAAATCTGGCCATTCAAGAATCAAGGTATAAAATGAATAAAAGCATCTGGCTTGAAATTTGTATACGGTTTCTTCAGTTTAACAGTATATAAACTTTAGATAAAAGTGGCTAACTGCAAAGGCTCACAGGTGTAATCCCAAAACTCTGAGAGACCAAAGCAGGAGGATCACTTGAGGTAAGGAGTTCAAGACCAGCCTGGGCAAAAGAGCAAGAGCCTATCTTGCAACAAGTGCAAGACGGACGGACGGAAGGAAAAAGAAAGAAATGGCATAAGTGACATTATAAACATATGTAAAGAATATGCACATTTTTAAAAGGTCAAGAGCCTAGATTAATTGTAATTAGCCAGTGTGGGTTATTTTTATCATGGTGGCTCACCCTGAGCAATATGAGCTCCTGCCCAGAGTTCAGGAGAAGTTTCCTACTTCCATCACTAGATATAATATTGAAGATGATCATTCATACTGAGAGCATTCACAGGTACAGACCATCTCCGTAAGATGGTGCCTTCAACTGGCCACAACTACCCCAAGGTGTTGCCTGCCAGCCTGCCCAGAGTCTCAGAACCTGAGAGAAACCACGGGGGAGTCGCTTGTCCTACCAGGCCTTGACGTCCTCCCTGCCCCCGGAGTTGCTGTTCAACTTTGACCTGGGGGAAAACAAGAGGTAAATTTTTGAAGACCAGTAGTTTTTAAATCCTTGTTATTTCAAATTGCATTGCTTAATTTGGAAATGATCTATAAAATCATTTCAGTTAAAGAGTAGATTTGACTTGGTACCTACCAAACATGTAATATCATTCTTCTGGTAAGCGATTACTGGCTTCCTTGCTACTTTTAATGTTACTACTTTGGCTGTGAATCATTGCTTGCATAAACATTAAAATCAAACTAGAAAGTAATAGTTTCACTCTGTGTTAAAAGCATCTAACGCTGGCGCGAGGTGGCTCATGCCTGTAATCCCAGCACTTTGGGTGGCCGAGGAGGGTGGATTACCTGAGGTCAGGAGTTCAAGACCAAGTTGGTCAACATGGTGAAACCCTGTCTCTACTAAATATACAAAAATTAGCCGGGTACGGTGGCGGGCACCTGTGATCCCAGACAATCAGGAGGCTGAGGCAGGAGAATTGCTTGAACCCAGGAGGGGGGAGGTTGCAGTGAGCTGAGATCAATCACACCATTGCCCTCCAGACTAGGTGACAGAATGAAACTCCGTCTCAAAAAATAAAATAAAATAAAAGCATCTAATTTTCTGTGATGCTTTAGGTTGAGGGTTACCAAAATCAAAACACAAGTTTAATACCTAAGAGCTAAATACATATTAAATAGAAATGACATAATATCTTACCCATCATTATTATCAGGTTTACCCAATTCCAATCTGTCTGGCTGTACTGAAAAACCAATCCTGCAAACTCTACCATCCTAAAAGCAAAGAAAAGAGAAGAAATTATCCAAGTAAAAATGTGCATGAAAATTTGAATTTATTCAACAAACAGATTCTGTGCCCATCACTGTCAATTCAGAAGAAAATAAATGAACTCCCTTCCAAAAGGTGCTCACACCTGAGCTGGGGAAATATGCGACACATACATTATCAAGAAACCAGCAGAAAATAATTTACAACATCTTAATCTGACAAAATTCAGAGTAAGAAAATGACTGGATTTAGGAGCCTCCCCCATTCTGTTACTAATTAGTTTCACGCTCTGGCAAATCATGTAAGCTTTCTCTGGGTCAGAGGAGGAAAAGGAACTGGAAGATCTTCAAAATAACTCTTTCGAGTAACTGCTGTTTTCCTGGGATAAAGGAAGAAATACAATGAAGCATAACTCTATTTTAACTGTTTATTTTTCATTTCTCTATCTTAGAGTGAATAATTTACCTCAAGAAGAAAGGCAGCATGATTTGGTCCCACCACACACTGTTTAATAGTAGCCTGTTCCAATACATTCAAAGGGGGGTGGCTGGGGAGATTAAAAAAAAAAGAAAAGAAAAAGTAAGTACAATTATTTTTTAAATGGTAAATACATCATTAGGTTTATTCTTAAATTCAATTATACAAAAATAGTTGGCAAAACCTCACTTTTAAACTAATATTTACTTTAAAGCAATAATTGAAAAATAGTATCTCCATAATCATTTATAGTATCTCCCTGTATGCCAGATTTTTTTAAAAACCAGTATAAATGCAATCTATAATTCAAGTAAGCCCAACTCATAAAAAGTTGATAGGTTAAAAGATTCTCAGTCTAATAATCACATTAATCTTAATCACATCAGGCTACCGCCTAAATATGAGTTTCTTAATAAAGAAAAATCACTCTTTGTCAGAAGATTAAAACTATTTTAAAATTCTTACCTGTTCAAATTATATTTATTCAGCTTCTCAGAAACTTCCCGTAACCTTTAAAACAAAACAAAACATTAACAAACAACATGTATAAATCTTTTGTAAACAAAATAATTCTGACAGGTACTTGTACCATTATGTTGGTAATTTCCAATAGTAGTACACAAAACAATTGCTATGGTAAGAATGTTTTTCTTATTCTTTCATTTTTGTCCCAAAAAGATCACAAGCAGACTCTGCGATTCCCTTCCCCTCACCCCACCCCCCAGTTGCAACCTCAGTAACAATAACAATCGTATTAATCCCATTTTCCCAGTAATCCCAGGTGAGAAAACTGAAGCTTCTAGAGTTTATAGAAAAGGTAGCAGTAAAGCTGGTACCTGAACCAATGCCCAACCAAAGGCTCATCTGTTTAAAAACAAAACAAGGGAAAAAAAAAAAAAAACTGTTATCCATGCCAAGAGATTCTTGAGTGCACATGGATACCATGAAATGAAAATAGAAAGCCTAATTGACTTAAGGAACCATCTCAAGTTCTTGAACGGTCTTATAACCCAAAACTGAATAAACCAGAGAGAGCATCAATGTCCTTATCTATATAAAGTAAGGATAACACTCACTTTTAATAGCATTTAAAACAGTATTGAACAGATTTTTTAAAATTTGAAAGGGCTACATAACAAAGAGATATTAACTTGTATTTTCTGTTATGATTTTGTTGTTTCTTTTAAGAAAACAGTCTTGAATATAAAACACGGTAATACCTAAAATAAACTAGGCACTTTGTCAACCTAAGAAAGTCACTTTACAATGTAAAGATGTAATCAAATGTAGAGATTTTAAGAGTTCAATTCTATTAAGTTATCAAAAGAAAAATACTGCCTGATCTGATCTTTTAAAACTTTTTTCAGAAATAATTCTTGTAAAAGTAAACTGAGAATTTTAGGAAGCAATGGGAAAAATTAGAACATTAAATCAATAGAAAAGTCCATGAATTCTGCTCTCTAAAGAGTAACGAAAATGAATAAAATCAAATTTCAATCATTTGTACTAACAGAGGAAAATGTTATACATACTCCAAAAATAAATGACATGTTAGAGCCAGTTTAGGACTTAAAAACTGCCATAAAGCATATATAATCTATGGGCAAATAACCTAATTATTTCAATAAGAGATTGAATTACGAGTCAACTTTCTTTAACTTTATCCTGTAAGTTCTATCCTCCTAGTGAAGAGCATCTTTCAAAGGCACACAGTAACTAATACCGAATTGCATTCAGTAGCTAAAGTAACTTGTAGCTAAACTAACAGAGTACTTTCAGTAGCTAAAGTAACAGAGGAGTCTCGCCCATTGCCCAGGCTGGAGTGCAGTGGCATAATCTCTGCTCACTGCAACCTCCATGTCTTGGGTTCAAGTGATTCTTATGCCTCAGACTCTCGGGTCACTGGGATTACAGGCGCTCACCACCACACCTGGCTAATTTTTGTATTTTAGTAGAGATGGGGTTTCGCTATTTGGGCCGGGCTGGCCTCAAACTCCTGACCTCAAGAGATCCGCCTGCCTTGGCCTCCCAAAGTGCTGGGATTACAGGTGTGAGCCACCGTGCCCAGCCTAAAGTAACTTTCAAATGCAGCCATATTTTATTTCTCTCTGAAGAGGTCGATACTTACTGGTGATCTTACTCTCACTCCTAAAGAACAGCACCTGATCATGTGTGATTTGGCCCCCAATAAAATACATTTTCATTTTTGTAGCCCAGTTTTGCATTTACTTGCATTAACAAAACATGTTGTCATTGGTCCAAGAAAGCTAAGCTTTTTCAAAGAATTCCAGTTTGCCCACTTAAAAAGCACACTTTTGTGTTCCAAGATAAAACACTTTAAGAATAATGCACTGTTGAACCCATGAGCTCTGAGAGGAGGCTGACTAGAAAACAGGGAGAAGATAAACAAGGGTGGGTCTGCTCTGGAGAGTAACAGCAGCCTTTAGAAGACCCTAAGAAGCAGCAGAAACTCTCACTTTCCTGGGTCCACATTTACTATGAGTAATTCACAAAAACTTTTCACCAGGGTAGAGCCAGAGTGTTAGAAAGGGCTAAGAGTTTTACTTCGCGAAAACCACAGTAGTGACACTTTCAGAAGATAACTTGTTCACTGGTATGCAACTAAACTCATTCATTTCCATTCCTTTGTTAGTAGCTCAAAACTGTCTCCAGAGCTGTCACAAAACATACAGTACTGGGAGAGAAAAAGTGTCAAGGCCTTTTTCAAAACTGCACAATGCCCGCTATTAAGAATTAAATGTTTCCATGGCTCCAATATCATTCCAAATATATATTTGTAAAACTAAAATAAGCTTTGAGGATATCAGAATGCTAAAAAATATTTAAACTCAAGAATTCAACAGCTAATTTCAAGCTACTGGGGAGACACAGCAAATGGTTACTGCTATCAATTAAATTTCCAAATCTTACAAGTCCTGGCGAGACTCATAACCACACCTGAAATACACATCTGAAATGCACATCAATTTGTACTGGAAACAATGCCACCAAATAGCAAGAAATCTAAGGTTTACTCCCAGCTCATCTACCACTACCTGGGCTCACTAAAAGTCCACTAGGTCTCAAGTGCTCATTTCTGTGAAGAACTGTTTTAGTTACCTCTGGTTCTGAAAATTCTAATTCCTGAAATTCTTATTTTTTGTCTTTTTTGAGACTGGGTCTCACTCAGTTGCCCAGGTTGGAGTGCAGTGGTGTAATTACCGCTCACTACAGCCTCAACCTCCCAGGCTCAATCTATCCTCCTGCCTCACCTCCTGAATAAATGGAACTACAGGTGTGCACCATCACACCCAGGTTAATTTTTGTATTTTTTGTAGAGACTGGTTTTTGCTATGTTGCCCAGGCTAGTCTTAAACTCGTAAGCTCAAGGGATCCATTCGTCTTGGCCTTCCAAAATGCTGGGATTACAGGCACAAGCCACTGTGCCCAGCCTCAGTCCTGAAATCCTTATGAATGTATGAAAAGCAAGTGCATCAATGGAAGATACATATGTCATGTTTACACAGAAATAGCACTTACTATCATATTGAATTTTTATTGTACCCATTTGAAACTTTCAAATGCATTTTATATAGACATTTAAAATGCTTCCCCAAATACCAAATTTTTTTAAACTCTTAAATTCAGTCCATAGATTTACACAAAATGTACCATCCTTTCAAATCTCAAGACACTTATCCTGACTAAACTGGGCCCTACAAATTAGTTTATATGAATCCAGGTAACATTGACAAATAAATCTTCACCTCAAAAAAAGTAAACTATAAGAATACTTGATTCTCTTTTACATTATAGAGTCCTCAGTAGACAGGCAAATCACAGATTCACTGCAGGCCAATCAGAACATTTGTTTAAATTTGCTGAACTATCCATGCTATTCCCTTCCTATAGCCAAAAAAAATTAATTTTTTTATTTTGCTAATTATTCTATATAATTAATAGAGACTCACCCACTTTAAAGGATCTTCATACAATGTTTACAATAAGCAATACTACATATGCAATAGTAACAAGTTTATCTTTTCTTTAAAATAAACTCACACTAAAGCTCACCAAATTCTATTTCAGAATAAATCTTTACATACGGTTATGAAAAACAATTTCAAGAGTACAGCACAACGTTAGAAAATAACCTCATTGGCCAGGGGCGGTGGCTCATGCCTGTAACCCCAGCACTTTGGGAGACCGAGGTGGGCAGATCACCTGAGGTCAGGAGTTCAAGACCAGCCTGATCAACATGGTGAAATCCCGTTTCTACTAAAAATACAAAAGTTAGCCGGGCGTGGTGGTGCACACTTGTAGTCTCAGCTACTCGGGAGGCTGAGGCAGAAGAATCACTTTGAACCGGGCAGGGGGTGGGAGGTCGGTGGACAGCCAGTATCAGTGAGCCGAGATGGCACCACTGCACTCCAGCTTGGGTGACAGTGAAACTACATCTCAAAAAAAAAAAAGAAAAAAAAGAGAAAATAACCTCACACAGGTGAACTTTTGTGAGGTAGTTGTAACACACAATGAACAGGTTAGCAAAACGCTTCTGACAAGCCTCAGCACTCTACACTTCTACTCTCTACATTTATTCTATATTCTGATTAAATAAACTATTTCATTCCTTTAAATGTATAGAACATTTTACAGATCTGGAGGCTGAACTTTTTCTTTAAAGCAACAAAGTTAAGGTAACATCAAATTGATGTTATCAGAGACAGGAAAACAGTGTAACGGTACTTGCTAAAAGCTAACATATTTCATTGCTATACTTGAAATGCCCTATAATTTCAGTCTCATTCTCCCCAAATTTAACATTACAATTTCAAAGATAATTTATCTTCTCACTGATCCTGAACTGGCAACAGCACTTAATACAGGTTCTTCAGTTTCATAATTCTCTGCCTACATCTGACATATAACACATCTGCATGTTCAGACAAGCACCCCTAAACTGCATTAAACCTGACGGATCCTTTCTTGCTGAATTTCTAAAGAAAAAAAATCCTGTAAGGCTTCAATTCTCAAAGACAGAAAAATATTCCTGACATCCCATTCTCTACAAGATGATGGTTTCTACATACCTGGAACTGTTAGACAAGGTACACCTACCCATGTTTCATGATTCTAGCAATCTTCTCAATGGCAAAAGTGGCATTATCTGCCACCAGTGCATTTCCTCCAGTCTCGTTCCACTTATTTCCCACCCAGTTCAAATGCCACCTCTTCCACAAAACTTTCCTGGTAGTCGTAATTTCTTTTCTACGGAAGTCTACGAATTTTCTCTTATATCTAGCCATTTGTGTTTCTATCTGAACTGTCTTCACAGACTCTAAGCAAAGACAGAATACAACTTGCCAAGTCTTTCCTTACCCCTCTGCTTTTCTGGATACAGTTCCAACAATGAAGAAAGTACATTACTGGTACACAACACATTTCAGAAGCAGAAAATGTTCCAGATCTTAATCTCAACAAAACTAACTCTCCAGGTCTTCAATCTCAAATTAGACATGTGAACAGTGTGAATATACAGATTTCTTTTAAGATAGTTGCCCATAAAACTCTTAAAAGGTCACTTAACATGGAAGGGGAAAAAAACACTAAGACACTCAATAAATCATATTAGGAAACTGCCTTTAAAGTGACCCCACCCCAACTCTGGATATCCACTCATGGAATAAAACTTTTCCATACGTCTATAATTCTATTTTGAAGTAAAGGGCTTAGTAATTCATGCAAAGAATCAAAAGATACAGTCAGTGAAGGCTACCTACAACACTAAATCATAGACTCCTGTACAAAAAGTCTTAAAATCTGTGACCAGATATATTCTAGTAGAAAAACAAATACTGCAGGAATCTAATGCCTGTCATTTCTCCAAAGGCAAACCATCTAAATCTTAAAGCCTAAGTCTTAGAGTGGTGGTCTTGCCCATGCCTTTTTTGGGGGGTGGGGGGGCGCAACTACTGTGTACTACATAGATGGCAGAGACAAGCACCTCTCTAACAAGACAACCTTTCTCTAACCACAGAACATGGTCCTTGGTTAAATTAGGCACTTTCCTAAGTATACAGGCAGTCAGTCCTCAATTTTCACACAGCTCTTTTACACAACTCTTGCACCATACCATAAACACTGCCACTTCTTAAATGCTTCTTCTCATGCCAACTGTTTCACGTTATAACTGATATCAATAAATTCAAACTATCATGTGGGGGTCCCACCTGCCAGCCACTATAGCTGGGGGGGAAAGACTATATAAACTTTGGGACCTTTCTGATGATCATTTACTAGTGCCAGCATCTAGAAGGCACATTCCCACTCCAGCCCCACCCCCAGCAAATTGAGAGCCTGGGCTAACTTCAGTCAGTCATCATGCCCAGCCCAGGAGGGTTTTCTCTGAAAGTAAACCCCAACCTTTGGTTGTGATGGAAAATGCGTATAATATTCTTTTAACACAGTTTCCTCAGCACCTTCTTCACCCCGTATAATGTTTGATTCTCAAACTTATTAAATATCAGGATCACCTCATACTCTTGAACTACTAAGGACCACAAAAAGCTTTTGTTTATGTGGGTTACATCTGTTGATGTTTATAACACTAAAGTTAACCAATAAAATTTCTGAATATTTAAAAAATAAACTCATTATATATTGACACAAATTACCTTCCTATAAAAAATTTTCCCAAAAATATCTAACAGGAAGACTGTTTTACATTTTTGCAAATTTCTTTATTATCAGGCTTCATACAAATTTGATTCTCTGATCTGCTTCTGCCTTTACTCTATCACAGTATATTGTTTTGGTATATAAAGTATATGAAGAAAAGCTGGTCCTACATATAAAAGTTATGGGAAATGTGAGGTATATTCTAATATCATTTTCTGCTACCACAGATACTATTCTTTGATATTATACCAAAATTCAACAAGTGATTTCTTAAAGGTTAAGAGCAATGTGGAAATCTGAAACCTATCAATGAACTTTGAGTAACTCAAGCATGATTCTGCCATCTGAACCAGTGTATACTGGTCATTTGGAAAACACTGATTTACTCGACTGACACACATAATCAAAAATCACATTTGCTAATGTTACTATCAATCTACAGTGTCAAACTTCCAGCAATGGGTGCAAGTTTCCCAAAATTCTAAAATTTGCTTGAAAGCTCAAATTTACCACTATAAACAAGTAACTTCGTTGTTTTCCTTAAAGTAACAGGCTTACTTGTTCATTTTCAGGAAATGTCTGTTAAATAGCCAAGTCTGAATAACTATTTGTCAGTCAGTCTCAAATAAAAATGGTTTCCATGAAGAAAAGGGCTTGTTCAAGCGTACAACTAAAACAAATGCCAAAGTGCTTTTAAAACAATCTTATGCTCAAAGGTAAAGATTTAATAAAGTTAATAACTTTTACTGTTTCATCAAGAACACTCTGAAGTGAAACTGGCTTTTTCCCCCTACAAGAAACACAAAGAATATAATGACAATTAGTTGTACAGTTTGGTGCCACTGCTTTGATTTCTGTCAAAAAGCCAGTATTTTACCCACCACTGCTTTTAAACCACAGCACAGATGTCAAAATGTTGAAAAACTCTCAATTTTATTATAAAGACAGTTTTGACCTCAGAGCCCCTAAGAGTCTTGGAGAGCCCCAAGGTCCACAGACCATACTCTGAGAACGGCCATACTGTAAATGCACAGTGCCAGTAAAGTGACCAATACTAAATCAATGGGGGCGGGGGGGGGGATTAGTAGCAGTTCATTCTTCTTACTAAAACAGCCACAAACACCAATCAAAATAACCTCCTACTTATATACCTTTTAAATGCTTAATTATGGATATTCTTTTTAACTGATAGATATATTTAGGGGGTATATGTGATATTTTGATACATGTATACAATGTGTAATAATAAAATCAGGGTAATCAGGATATCACCTCAAACATTTACCATTTGTGACAAGAACCTTCCAAATCTTCTCTTCAAGCTATTTTAAAATATACAATAAATTATTGATAACTATAGTCAACACACTGTGCTGCTGAACATTAGAACTTATTCCTGATTACTGTATTTGTATACCGGTTAATCAATCTCTCTTCATCCTACCTTCCCTGCTACCTTTCCCAGCCTTTAGTAACCACCATTCTTTCTACTCTACACGTCTTAAAGATCAACTTTTTTTAACTCCCCACATATGAATGACAACATGTTTTTGTTTTTCTGTGCCTGGCTTATTTCACTTAATACAATGTGCTCAAGGCTCATCCATGTTGTTGCAAATGACAAAATTTCATTATTTTTTATGGCTGAATAGTATATATACACCCCCTTTAAAAATCCAGTCATCTGCTGAGGGACGCTTAAGTTGATTCCCTATCTTGGCTACTGAGACTAGCACTATGATAAACATCTCTTAAATATACTGATTTTAATTCTTTTGGACATATATCCAGCAGTGGGATTGCTGGATCATATGGTAGTTCTATTTTTAGTTTTTTGAGGAACCTCCATACTGTTTTCCATAATCGCTGTACTAATTTACATTCCCACCAACAGTATATGAGAGTTCTTCTCTTCTCCACATTAAATTATGAATATCCTTTTTGTTGTTGTCTGTTTAAAGACAAGGTCTAACTATGTTGCCCATATCTCAAACTCCTGAACTCAAGTGAGCCTCCCACCTCAGCCTCCCCAGTAGCTAAGACTATAGATGCATACCACCACGCCTAGCATTGGATATTCTCTGATATTACAACAAAACTCAATAAGTCATAGTTTCTCAGAAGTAAGTTACAATGTTAAATCTAAAACCCTCTCAATGATTTTTTCATACTGTTTAAAAAATCCCATTGGTCTAATTCTGCACTTTGAATACACTGTTTGTCCATACCTGATTCTGGTTTTGTTGTTGCTATTTTGAGACGAGTCAGGGAGTCTCACTCTGTCACCCAGGGTGGAGTGCAGTGGCGTGATCTCAGCTCACTGCAACCTCTGCCTCCCGGGTTCAAGCAATTCTCCTGCCTCAGCCTCTTGAGTAGCTGGTATTATAGGTGCCCGTCACCATGCCTGGATAATTTTTGTATTCTTAGAAGAGATGGGGTTTCACTTTGTTGGCCAGACTGGTCTCCAACTCCTGACCTCAAGTGATCTGCCCACCTTGGCCTCCCAAAGTGCTGGGGATTACAGATGTGAGCCACCATGCCCAGTCCCTGAACCTGTTTAAATTATAAAATGGTGTAGCTGCTGGGTATGATGGTTCATGTCTGTTGTAATCCCAGCAACTCAGGAGGCTGAGGCAGAAGATCTTTTGAGTACAGGAGTTTAAAGTGAAATTGAGCTATGATCGCCCCACTGCACTCCATCCTGGACACAGAGCCTAGCAGCTATAGGCATCTGGGTTTGACACATAAGAATTAAAGAATTACTCCTCCACACACTGAACATGATTATTTCCTTGGTGAAAAGTAATCTGATCACAGTCTTAAAATTCAGATTTCAGCTTGTACATTGATCACTAATAACCTTTACTCAGTCACAAGCCTTAGGCCACATTTTATTTCCTTAAACTTGGCTCAACAATTTCTAAGAACAGCGGTCTCACTTTTCTCACTTACTGCCTACCCAAATAAATCTGTGCCAAGTAGCAAACATCTGACTGACTTTACTCTTGCGTTAACTAACCCCAAATTATACAAAAGACAAAAACAAAAGATGGTTTTTGTGAAGTAAGTTCCATCTGTTGGCTTCTTGAATCATAGTTTGTAAGGAGGACTTACACTTTTACTTATTTATTTTATTTTTGCTCCTGTTGCCCCGGCTGGAGTGCAATGACATGATCTCGGCTCACTGCAACCTCCACCTCCCAGATTCAAGTTATTCTTCTGCCTCAGCCTCCCGAGTAGTTGGGATTACAGGCATGCGCCACCATGCCCAGCTAATTTTTGGAATTTTTAGTAGAGACAAGGTTTCTCCATTTTGGTCAGGCTGGTCGCAAACTCCTGACCTCAGGTGATCGACCCGCCTTGGCCTCCCAAAGTGCTGGGATTACAGGTATGAGCCACCATGCCTGGCCACTTACACTTTTATTAATGCTTATGAAAATGATAAATGCCAGTTTATATATAATGAATTCACATTATCCTAAATAAGAATATTCACCTTCAAAATGCATTCAAAAAGAAAATGAAATTTCTAAATATTGTAACTTCATAAAGTCATATAATTTTTTAAATGTGAACTACTTCTAACTATTCCCCTTAGTATCATTTTTAGTTGAAAGTGTCAAAAGATTTCTATTAAACTGAGAAAATTCACCGTTCTCTCTAGTTTGCAAAGAAAAATGCTCTGCAAACTAGAGAAAAATTACACTGTATTCATTGTCATTTCATCAGCTAAACTTTTTTAAAATTTATACCCACAACCAATTTATTCCTCTAACCCGAAAAATATTCTTATTAGAAATTCCTATATTGTATCACAAATAACACTTTTCCTAATTAAGTGAAAAGGAGACCAAAATCCCAAACTACTGGGGCCATTTGAAAGATAAACACATCTCTGAAAAATGAAACAGTGAATGAGCTGCACACGTGTGCGCACACACACACACACACACACACACACACAGTCATGTTCCTTTAAATCAAAATCAATCATGTCATTTCCAGCTCCATTCGAGACAGGAAAGGGGAAAGAATACACACGCCAAACATTCTTTTCATGCTAAGAAAAGATTCATGATATGGCCCTTATACACTAATTATTCTTAATAATTTCATAAGTCCTTCTGTCTTATCTAATTTCATTTGCTTAACAGTAAGACTATTCATACATACATACATACATACTTACTAGGACCAAAACACTTCTTCAGAGCTCCTGACCAAAAGTGTCGCATCCGATTAAAATTTCAAGAGAATATACTTGGCTTTCTTTACCCATAGACCATTCACATTCTGAATACCTGTGACTTCATTCCTTAAAGCATCTGCCAAATGCAGATAATGTATTTAAATTATTACAAATTCAATTTTAACTCTACATACAAATCAAACATCTACATGAGATAGCTGACATACTTCATAGTATAAATACTGCTATCTGGCAAGCTATTCAGTCCTTGAGAAAGAACTGTAAACTGAAATAAAATACCTATAATGAAATCTGATTTCTCTATAGAAATAAGACAATGGGGGGTTATATTCCTGATCAAAGATCTTTATGCCATCAGATTCTGGAGATTTGTTGTACGAGATTTACTGAGATGGCTTCTTGTTGCCATTTTATTAATATCAAGATGAAATGGCAGTTTTGCTGCCTTTGAAATGGTCATTTTACATCCTAAGATGCCATCTCATCAGCCCCAGGCACCACACCTATCCTCTTGTGAGGGATCAGCTTAGTGAGGTGGGAAGAGTATGCTGCAGTGTCACAGAAACCTGGGTTTGATTCCATCTCTACTGTTAACTGGCTCTGGAACTTTGATAGGGCTTATTTTAACAACCCAGAGGCATGGAAGGTTCTTAATCTATTAAATGTGGATAGAACTACCACTTGTCTGGTAGTGTTGCTGTAAGGACTCAAGATAATTTTGTAATGTACCTTGGAAAGAGCAGGCACTTAAGTGTTCAATAAATGGCAGCCATTATCAATATTACTCAACCGTATTTTTCATCCTTGGATAGCTCACTATATTGCTACTTCAACTTTGCCAAGTTCTGGTTTGAAGTGGTTCTCAAACTAAATAGGGCCCAATTTGATTCCTAAGATCTGCTAGGAACTTGAGGATCCAGGGAACGACAGCCAAGTCTGGGAATTCTTGGAAAAGGAAATCTGTGAACACACTATAACTCTTTGTTTCTTATACATGAGTTTTTATTTCAGAGTTTTTTCTCTTCTTGTCAGTACTGTCACTCTAATCACATCTCTTTCTCTTCCAGATGCAGCCTGTACTCCAAACACAATTCTCTAACTAAATTATACTCAAAAACTACTCTATTATTTTTGTTTACATACCTATTCCCTTGCCCTTAGAATACCCATATCCCTTCTGAATGGCACTGTCAGAAAAAAGAAAACAGGTAGATAGGTGACAGATATTAGACAGATTGATAGAATAACTATATCCTTACTGCCTTCTGCACGCATAGCTACTAGTCTCAGGCCTACAGTGAAATGAACTGTGGGAAACCTTAATTCACCCTTTACTCCAGGCTAAACTAGGCATTTCTCTAATTCCAATATACCTAGTGCATACTTCCCAAGTAGCGTTTCTTTCTTTCTTTCTTTGAGACAGAGTCTCGCTGTTGTTGCCCAGGCTGGAGTGCAGTGGCGTGATCTTGGCTCACTGCAACCTCCACCTCCTGGGTCCAAGTGATTCTCCTACCTCAGCCTCCCCCAGGCGTGCGCCACCACGCCCAGCTAATTTTTTTTGTACTTTTAGTAGAGACAGGGTTTCACCGTGTTGGCCTGGATGGTCTCGATCTCCTGACCTCGTGATCTGCCCACCTTGGCCTCCCAAAGTGCTAGGATTACAGGCATAAGCTGCTGCGTCCAGTCTCAACAGCGTTTCTTATACTCAAACTACCTGTACAATGAAATATACAAGTATTCTCTCTCACTGCCCAACAAACTCTAAGGCAGCAAGAATCATGTTTTATTAATTTCAAAATCCCCAATACCCTGACACATAGTAAATGCTTATTTATATGGATGGGGGGCTGAATACATGGACATTCATGTCTTAAGCTCTAAGCTCTACACTGCTTCAAAATGGTGGATTTGTGACTTTTTAAAAAGCCTTTCTTTTGAAATTTTTAAATGTTTAAAAAATAATTTTTGGCCAGGCACAGTGGCTCACGCCTGTAATCTCAGCACTTTGGCAGGCCGAGGCGGGCAGATCACTTGAAGCCAGGAATTCAAGACCAGCCTGGGTAACATGGCAAAACCCCATCTCTACTAAAAACACAAAAATTAGCCAGGGGTAGTGGTACACGTCTGTGATCCCAGCTACTTGGCTTAAACCTGTGAGACGGAGGTTTGAGCGAGCCAAGATTATGCCACTGGCTCTCCAGTGTGGGCAAGAGTGAGACTGTCTCAAAAAATAAAAATAAAATAAATAAAAAATAAAAAGTGGTTTTAAAACATTCTGTTATGTGACCAGTATTCGCAGAGTAGGTTTTATAAAACACAACAAAGAAATACTGTCCTGCAAAATAATCCCCCTGCAGGCTACATTACAATTAAAATGGTGCTGTTAGAGTACGAGGAATTTTTGAAACTCTCAGAATTAGCCCCAGAAGAGTTTACCAGACAAACAGGAAAGTCACTCAGTACTTTACAGTTGTGGGATACTCTCCCAGTCCTCTCCCCCTAAGAAGACAATCTTCTTTCTCCTGTCTCTCTCCCTCCTTTGTGGTTTTTTTCATCTGGGTTGGTGTTAGGGAAATGTGCTGCAGGGACCAAAGGAAGCTGGAAGCAATAGGAAGGGGAAGGAGAGCTCATTAGGAAGCAAAGTACAGATAAAAGCCTATTATAGTGCAGAGCCTGGCTAAGTGCCTTACACTGGTAACAGAAATCTAACGGGTGAAGTGTCTTAACATGAAAATTACAGAAAGTCTGATCACTGGACATTTTCCAATGACAAGTAATACAATAAAATGTTCTAACACCTAATGCTTACCAGAATAGGAATAATCGGATATAAACATACACATTAAATTTCTTCTTTGGTTTTGGCAATCATCAGCATTGTAGCTTTCATGAAAAGGCAAAACTCGTGCCAGCCTGGTCCTAACCTAGACACTCAAAAGCCCTGGGTTTTGACTCCCAGCTCTGACATTGTGTAACCTTGGATAGGTCATTTAACATCTGTTGCTCTCATGTTTCCACTTCTGTCAAAAATATATCTGTTTCACAAAGTTGTTTTAAGAAATAGGTAACATCACATGCAAAAGTAATGTGTACCCCCCCTAAAATAAGAATGCCTAAATCTGGCTCATCATAGAAATCCCTGGGGAACAATTAAAAGGACATATTCTTAGGCCCCATTTAAACATACTAAATCAGAAATCTCTAAATACAAGGCTCAAAAATTTATATTCTGGCTAAATAAATATTGGTGTATGCATGAAATATCTCTGGAAGGAATAACACTAATCCCCTATGAGGAAGGTAAGTAGAGAGGCCAGGAAACAGAAGAGGTACGGAGGCTTTTCATTGTATGCCAATTTACAATTTTTTATTTTTAGATCACATGAACAGATTACCAACTTAAAAATTAAAAAAAAAAAAAAAAAAAGTCGACGTATCCGAAGTAATTCTGATGGCTCAACTAGGTTTGGAACTCACTACTCTAAAACATCACAAATTCACACAAGGATTAAAATATTCACAAAAGTAGGAGTCCATTTAGGTAGATATTAAATAAACATACTATTTCAAGTTTGGGGACTGTTGCTTAGGACAGCCCTGCTTAGAAATTCACAATTCATACATCTTTATTAAGCCTCCCAATAAACCCTACAATGAAAAGGCCTGTTTATGCTTAATCTTATGCCTCCAAAATTAACGCTAAACATGGAACAGTCGCTAGGCTAGTAAGATCTTGGGGAACCAGAGGACACTGGTTTGAGAGCTAAGGTTCCTGAAACAGAGCATGTCTTAGTCATCTCTCTACCCCACAACCCAAGAGAGTGTTATCTAGAACATAAAAACCTCCTCCAAAAGGTAGAGCTCAACAGTGACAAACTTTTCCTGTCTTTTCTCCTCGTCTAAAAATGGTTTCCCAATTTTCTTATTGTTAATCAACTAAAAGGATTTTTTAAAGAGAATAAAAATCTACTGTGCCTAAAATCATATTGTTAAAAAATGTAAACTACCTAGAGCCAATCATGTTTTAAACCCAAATAATACAGCAGTAGGCATTTGTATTCCTTTAAGTGGGAAAATAAAAGATCTTTATGATTCAAAAGCACCTTGTTTTAGGAGACAGCAATAGATTTCAGTATTGTTTTTCCTTCTCCAATATAAGCAGACTCTACTGGGCATCTTTATTCTCATAAGCCAGACTAATCAACTGAGCTGTACAATCAAACCACCTAACAACCTCATTTTTAACTGAAAACCTACAGATCTGCATAATCAGAATGGGTCTGAGAGCTGTATCAAATGGCTCTTTGGAGTCTGCACCTACTTCAATGCACTCTAATGAATCTCTAATCTAGAAACCCTTCCTTCAGGTATCTAAACCAAAGGAGTCAAACAAATGTCATCAAATTTAAAAACTGCCACAGCCAAATTTAAGGACTCTAATATTGTGTTTTATCACTATGGAGCACAAATGATTCCTCTTTGTGTAGTATCACAACTACCATAATAACAAAGGCTTGGTTTTAGCCTTCAAGGATCCACCAGCAAATGCTTCCAGTTCTTTGTCTTAAAATAAGTATTAGGTTTGTACAAAAGTAATTGCGGTTTTGCCATTAAAATTGGAAGAACCAGGACAGGCACGGTGGCTCACACCTGTAATCCCAGCACTTTGGGAGGCAGAGACAGGCAGATCACTTAAGGTCAGAAGTTCAAGACCAGCCTGACCAGCATGGTGAAACCCCGTGTCTACTAAAAATAAAAAAATTAGCCGGACGTGGTGGCGCACACCTGTAATTCCAGCTACTCGGAAGGCTGAAGCAGGAAAATCACTTTAACCCAGGAGGGGGAGGGTGCAGTGAGCTGAGATCACACCACTGCACTCTATCCTGGACAACAAGAATGAAACTCCGTCTCAGGAAAAAGAAAAGGGAAAAAAAAAAAAAAAAAAAAAGCAAGAACCGCAATTACTTTTGCACCAACCTAATAACTCAATGTACACTGACTCCTCAACAAGCGGTTCCTGGTTTACGGATTAATATTACTGACCAAGTAACATCTCATCCCATCTCAGCGTCCACTCTCATCTTCTCCCAGTAGAGGCAGGGGTGTGGGGGGAACAACTTGGTCTTTTAGATAGTGCATGGATATGACAGTAAGAGAGCTAACCTTGGGAAAGACTATGAAGAAGAGCTGCCTACCTTCCAGTCCCTAATCATCTTCCCCAAAACTGCTGTCTTTTTTGCCGTGCTTTTTTTATTTATTTATTTATTTTTTTTTTTTTGAGACAGAGTCTCACTCAGTCACCAGGCGCCAGGCTGGAGTGCAGTGGCGCGACCTTGGCTCACTGTTTTGCCATGCTTTTTAAAAAAAATGCCTGGAAATCACTTACTAGTCACAGAGATACATCTCAAGGCATAACAAGTTTTTTTGGTATTATCAGCTACCTCTTCTCTTCAGGTTTCTGAAAGGGGAAGATGGTGGAGGAGTGAGTAGGGGTATATGCAAACATTAAACTGATCCCCCAGCCAGATGCTCTTTGTAACTGCCACCATCTCTAACTGTCCTAGTAATTAATCACTACGTTAGGAGAACGCAAATGTATGCAAAACTCAGTCACCATCATCATAGCTACAAACACTATAGTGTAGCCCTCCTGTTTCCACAAAAATAACTGGCATCTGTTTAATACTTCAGTGTGTATAAACAAAACAGAAAATAAACCTAACAAAATAGAGGAAGTCTTACAAGAATGTTATCAATTGACAGCATTTACTGTCAATTCACACTTGCGCTATACAGTTTCTTTGTCCCAGACTAAATTCTCTATACCTCCTTCTTACCCTGACCACTCCAACAACCCTGATTGTGGACAGTCAGTGAAAAAACTACAGATGTGGGTGGTCCTGTTATCTCCACTTTCTCTCCTTTCCATCAAAAGCTGAAAAAAAAGTGAGTAAAACTAAAACAAAAAAAGTACAAAATACTTTTTAACAAAGTATTTACTGAATATTATATGCAGATATGCAAACCAGTAGAGTGAAAGAATGGCTGAAATAGAGATGATGCATTGAGTTCACCCTGAGGAAAACTTCTCCTACTCTAACTATGTAGCTATGAAAGGCAACTGTAAAGAGAAAACCAAAAGACAAAGCTGAGATGAAATACAAAATGAACATCTCCACACAAGAAAAACAGAGTAAGAGACTGGGTGCCAGAGCTGGGTTCATCTTAAAAGCCAGTTAGGCCCACAGTTTTAGTAGAAAATTTTGTAACTGAAAATTTTAATAGTAACCACTAAAATAATGGAAATATAGTCTATGACTTTCTAATCAAAAGAGGGAGGGGAAAAAAGAATGCAGAAAACTAACCATCTAACAGAAGAGAAAAAAAAACAGCAAAGAGGCTGGGCGCAGGGGCTCATGCCCGTAATTCCAGCACTTTGTGAGGCCAAGGCAGGCAGATCACTTGAAGTCAGGAGTTCAAGACCAGCCTGACCAACGTGGTGAAACTCCATCCCGACTAAAAATACAAAAATTAGCTGTGCATGGTGTTACACCATAATCACGCCACTCCAGCCTGGACAACAAAGCTAGGATCAAAAAAAAAAAAAAATCAAAGAAAATGGATCAGAAAATATGAAATTCAGATAGCAGAAATAAATCTACTGATTCAAACAGATTCATCTCACATATTAAAAGTCAAAGACTGGCCAGGCGCGGTGGGTGGCTCACACTTTAATCCCAGCACTTTGAGAGGCCAAGGTGGGTGGTCACAAGGTCAGGAGTTCAAGACCAGCCTGGCCAACACAGTGAAACCCCGTCTCTACTAAAAATATAAAAATTAGCTGGGTGCATAAAAATTAGCTGGGTGTGGTGGCAGACACCTGTAATCCCAGCTACTTGGGAGGCTGAGGCTGGAGAATCGCTTGGACGCAGGAGGTGGAGGTTGCAGTAAGCCAAGATCGTACCACTGTACTCTAGCCTGGGTGACACAGTCAGACTCCAGCTCAAAAAAAAAAAAAAAAAGTAAAAGATTAAGGGGAAAAAGTCAGATATCAGTAGCGAATAAGACAGCATTAATAGGGATAGAGACCATAGGGCCAGATGCAGGGGCTGACACCTGTAATCCCAGCACTTTGGCAGGCCAAGGTGGACAGATCACCTGAGGTCAGGAGTTCAAGACCAGCCTGACCAACATGGAAAAACCCTGTCTCTACTAAAAATACAAAATTAGCTGGGCATGGTAGCACATGCCTATAATGCCCCAGCTACTCGGGAGGCTGAGGCAGGAGAATTACTTGAACCTGGGAGGCAGAGATTGAGCTGAGCTGAGATCACACCATTGCACTCCACCTGCGCAACAAGAGCGAAACGTCTCAAAAAAAAAAAAAAAAAAAAAGATAGAGACTATGTAACAATAAAAGGAACAAACCACAAAGAACATTGAATAATGTGAATAATGTGAATCTGAATGTTTCTAACACCACAGCCTCAACAATGCATATAACAACAAAAACTGACCATTTGAGAAGCTGTCAACTCTGATGAAAAATTTAACATGCTTTTTTTTTTTTCTGGACATGGGATCTCCCTATGTTGCCCAGGCTGGTCTTAAATGATCCTCCCACCTCAGCCTCCCAAATAGCTGGGATTACAGGCAAGCGCCATCATGCTCAGCAGGGAAATTTAACATATACTTCTGTATTAGTCTGTCTGCACATTGCTATAAAGACATACCAAGACTGGGCAATTTATAAAGAAAACAGGTTTAATTGACTCATAGTTCCACACGGCTGGCGAAGCCTCAGGAAATTTACAATCATGACAGAAGGGGAAGAGGTATGTCTTATGTAGCAGCTGGAGACAGAGAGCAAACAAGAACAGAGAAAACTGCCTTGTGAAACCATCAGATCTTGGCCGGCACGGCAGCTCAAGCCTGTAATCCCAGCACTTTGGGAGGCCGAGGCAGGTGAATCACTTGAGGCCACGAGCTCAACACCAGCCTGGTCAACATGGTGAAATCCTGTTTCTATAAAAAATACAAAAATTAGCCAGGCGGGGCGGTATGCACCTGTAATCCCAGCTACTGGGAAGGCTGAGGCATGAGAATCACTTGAACATAGGAGGCAGAGTTTGCAGTGAGCCGAGACTGTACCACTGCACCACTCCAGCCTGGGTGACAGAGTGGGACCTTGTCTCAAACAAACAAACAAAACATCACATCTCCTGAGAACTCACTATCACAAGAACAGCATAGGGGAAACCACCCCATGATCCAATCACCTCAAACCGCATCCCTCCCTTGACATGTGGGGATTATGGGGATCACAATTCAAGATGAGATTTGGGTGGGGACCCAGCCAAACCATATCAGCTTCTATCAGATACTGACAGTTCAAGCAGACAAAATATCAATAAAGGCAGAAACGCTGACAAAGAACATTAACAACCTTTCTCTAATGAATATACAGAAACCTACCCCAAAGTGAGGAGTCGCAGATATTTTTTAAGGCATAAAGCATGTATCTCTGACTTCTGAATTTAACAGATAAGTAAAACTTCCTTCAAATTGTAAAAACAAATATAATTTTGCCAACTTTTCATTTTTCCAAGTGAGATTCAGAAAAGAACAACTACTATTACTAATACTTTATTTAAGAAAAGATGGTTTTTAAATTTAAAAAATCAAAAAAGACATAATCTAAAATAAAACCTTTTTCTCACTAATCATGGACTGTGAAGACTTTCTTAGAAAATGGTACCAGCAGAGAATTGTACTTAATTCAGTAATTTCTTAACTTTTTTGATCTCAGAAAAAAGAAACATACAGATATTTCCATTTAATAGTGAGTCTTTCTTTGATATAATAGTCTCCTTGTTTTACTTCTGAGAAAGCAAGTGACTACAGAGGTTAAGTGATTTACCTGTAACTACTCAGTTAAGAGGAAAGTGGGAAAGAAGACATGAGACACAACCTTCCCTCTATCCTTGCCATCATGCCACAACCTGCCATGGGTCCAATTCAGTTAACAAATACTTCCTGAATGCCCTATAAGGTTTACAAGAAATAAAATGAACTATAAAATATGGCAGGGGAGGAGGTGAGGTAGAGGAGACCAACAGGATCATCTGTGGAGGGGGCTTCTCTACATACTTGGGAATACCACCCTTAATAGTGGGCCACAGTTACAGAATCCAGTGTAACCTACCCTTCAGGAAGCCTACCCCTCAGGAAAAAAGGAAAGCTGAGAACCACTGATTCGAATCCATACATCTCAAGTCATTTACAATCTACTTGTAAAAGCAAAGTAAGTAGAAAAACATTTCAAAAAAAGAAATAAGCAACACTAGGGTAGAGGAGGAGACACACACACACACACAAAAGGAAACAAAACACAAACTCTAATTACAATGACTTTAGAAGAATTTTTTAAAGCCTGAAGATCAACAGAAGCCTTACAAAATTAAATCTTGAGTAAGGCTTGAGTGCATTTTGTTAAGTTAGTTATTAAACGTGCATATCCTGGGATATTCATTTTCAGGAGGAAAATGCAGAGTTATTACAAAGTCAATAGTAGGCTTCAAGCCTCTCCTTGAGAGCAAACAACAGGACCACAGCCAAGAACCACAGATACATGAGCAAAGATTATGAGAAAAGTGTGTGTGCTAAAGAATCGCATTAAAAAAAAAAATCACAGTGGGTATGGAGAAGTGTATTTAGAGAAAATAGGAATGATTTTCACGCATGTAACTTCTAGTTAAATGTATGTATATCTCAAATACTTCCTGCAATTCCACTAAGATGACAAATTTTGAAAGACAAATGAATTTTAAAAGTTACAAGGACAAAAACAGAAAGAGAGAAGGCTAGTGCATTCAACAAATTTTGGAAGCTGGAAAGCTGACAGACAAGTGGCCAAAGACTTCATGGCAAGAGAAAACTTTTAAACCTAAACCCTACATGGTAGGGGGAAGCCAAAAATGAACAGGTCAATTTTTAGGAATTGGAGGCATCACATTCCTCTGAAGCCTGAAGGTAACACAAAACAGGAAAACGGTTAGAAATTAGCATAGGGAGCATTTAAACCCCTAGCTCCCCACCCTCTAGAAAGGATACTGCTCCTCTTCCAGAGGCTAAACATTTCCTGCTTAGCAAAATTCAACCACAGTGATAGCCTGGGAATACACTCAGAATTTGGGGTGGGGAGGGAGAAGGGGGAGTCAGAGACCAGAAGGAAAACTGAAAACTGTCTATTGAAATGAGTTATCAGCCCCCATCCCAGAATGCTTGCAGCCACACTCTTACCTGCCAGGATTCCTCTTTGGGAAAACAAGTCCAACAAGAAAAAAGCATATATATTTAACAGAATATTTTTAAAGAAGTTGGTCTGATGGGAAACAGGGGAGAAAAGGTAAGAAAATCAGAGTAGCTATGAAAGTGTCACATATCCAACCACCAGAAATTCCAAAAAGAGAAAAATAATACAAATGAATGGAGAAACAAAAGTATTAAAGAAATAACATACGAAAATTTCCTGAATGACATGAGCTTCCAGAATAAAGGGACCCATTAAGTATTTGGACCCAAAACACAATGAATGAGTAAAGGACCTACATCAAAGTACATCAATGTGAAATTTCTCAACACCAGGGACTGAAAGAAGACCCTAAAATATCTTGCAGCGTGAGGTCGTAAGGCACAGGGTTAGGGGGATGTCAAGCAGAATCAAAATAGCACTGAACTCCTCAAAAGGAATACTGGATGCATGAAACAATGATGCAACGCCTTCAAAATTTTGAGGAAAAATTATTCCCAACCAGAAATCTTATATCTAGCCAATACAATGTACAGCCAAAAAATAAATTTGCTTTCATCTTAATAAACCTGGCCAGGGACAGAGGCTCATGTCTATAATCCTAGTGGCTCTTACCTGTAATCCCAGTGCTTTGGGAGGCCAAGGTGGGCGGATCACCAGGTCAAGAGATTGAGACCATCCTGACCAAAATGGTGAAACCCCATTTCTACTTAAATAAATAAACAAACAACAACAACAAAAATGGCATACCAAAAACAGAGTAGGGACAAGCCTTTTTGAAAA